>JBBDGP010000548.1:4735000-5972500 GCA_037952835.1 Lithobates septentrionalis | reverse complement strand
CAAATGAACATGGCAAGATCTGTTACTCGGATGGGTAAGACTGTTGATGTTGAAGTCATGGGAAAGACTGACTGTGGGATTGCACACACTGAAGTGGAAGAGATCCCAGAGGGGAGATCCACTATTGGTGCAGAAAAGGACTTGCCTCACTGCAGTGTCCTGTCCAGTGGGGAGGCAAGTGTTAAAATTGAATGTGATGATGTGAAACTTACTGAGGCGTATGATCATACTGGTATTAACTAATGCTGATAATGTGATGCTTAATGAGATAGGGGTGATCGCTAAGCAGGATATGCTATTCCCCTTATCAACAGCATATAAGGCTGCAGAGGTGTCCCTAGAAACCTCAAGGGAGCTCTGTGTGTTGGAGCCAGAGGTTGCCTGGGACAACTGTGGTGCCGCTCTGATGGATAAGAGGGTACTTGTCAGAATGTGTCAAATAGTAAAACAAAAATGTCTGAAATTACTTGTGGTGATAATTAGTTACTGCGGTCTGTCGCTGCTGACAGCAAAGATCTTTGCGAATTTAATGAAGCACCACCCGAGCAAGGTGGTGAAGTTATGGTATTGCAGCCTGCTGTGTTTAAAAATGTTTTGCCACAGGTTAGTTTAAACAAAAGTGATATGTGCAATGTGCCTGCTGTGGAGCCACTCTGTTCTGTGTCTCCTTTGGCAGTTGGAGCGGTACTGCGTAGTACCTCTGATGGGAGCCCAGAGAAAATAGACTGGGATAGATGGGCAACAAGTCTGTTGGCTTTATTGAAAGAAGTCTCAATGTGTAACAATGGAGCGGACCCCATTTCTGCTGTGCTAAATGGAGGGACTGCAGAGCAGCTTCTGGACCAGGGCTCAATTGCTGCTGTTGCAGAGGATATTCCTCAGGAGATGGAAGGGCCAAAAGAGATTGAGCACATAGCAGAGGTTGTGTCCACAACCCATAAAGGAGTTATTGGTATGGTATACCAAACTAATGTTGTCCATAGAGAAGACAAGGAACAGATCATTGACACTGAGCCTGGGAGTTTTGTGGTGACTCCCGCACCTGGCTGCACTCTAGGAGAGCACCAGGTTATTGCACTGGATACCTCCAGTGGGGAGGAAGCCCATTTAAGAAGCGTGACCTCTAAGGCATCAGTAAATAAGTCTTTCCACATCCCTAAAGACATGAAGGACCCCAGGAAGGTCTTTGGTGTGGAATCACACTGCCTTTGTATGACAGATATGCTGATAGAAATATTCGAATGCTGGAGTGTACAGTCGGTGTATATCCTGTCATCCTCTCCTGCGTTTGGAGAACTTGTACCATGGGGTATGCATAAATGGAGCTGGATATTACAGGTTGTACTATCGCAATCTCTGCATTTTTGGAAGCATGTAATGCAATCGTTATTATGGAAAATTGTCTCACAGTGTGCTGGATTGCGTCATACAGAGGTTGTGTATGAGAGGCACTCTGGAGTACTGTTGGACAGGACAGAAATCTGGGTGGAAGTGCCAGAGGGCACAAGTACATGTAATGTGTTTAGGGCCATCAATCCAAAGGTGAAATTGGATAGTGAGGATCAGGTATCAGGACAGTCGCTGAAGGAGCGTCATGTGGCAGTGGAGTTGCCATGGTAGACAACCACTCCACTTTGTGCGATTCTCCTCCAGACACTGCCTTGCAGAACACTGGTGAAAAGAGTTCTGAAAAATGTGGCGATACTTTGGACAATGAGGAAAAGTGCAACACACTGACAAATGTGGCCCAAAGCTTAACAAGGGGTCATTAAAAGAGTTTAATTCCCAAATAAAAGTGCCCACACTTATGGCTAAAAAGGTGTTTAAAAATGTGACCACTTTAGAAGTAAAGAGAAAAAGGTTGAGGAACAATATCCAAGTCCTTGGTAAGTCCCTTAGTGTTAAAGTGTTTGAAGGTGTGACCCCAAGGAAAATGGGCAGACAGCGTTTTTGGAAGCGCACCCGTAAAAAGTCACTGGGGTGTCTTTTTAGTGTAGCAGGGAGACATAAGAAAAGTCACCTGATAAGACTGGGTGTGGCCCTTGTGGGTGATAGCTGGCACAGGGGTGCCAATATGAAAAGGTTTGGCTGGTGTGTTACGCCCCCTCCGGGGTCGAAACAGGGGGGGAGGATATGTGGCAGAGTGTTGCCCTGCCAGGGTCTAGAAGGAGGATGTGACCCAGAATTCTCAACCAGACGGGTTGAGGGGCTCCAGGGAGCATGTAACATGAAGAGGAAACTGGCCTTTCAGTTTCCTCAGTATTTTGGAAAGTCCACTTTGGGACCTGGAGCTTGGGGATTTCTGAGAGATCCGGGTGGGATGAAATCCCTAGTCCTGGGTCCTGATTTTGAGAACAGCCAGCATACTGATTGGCCAGGTGTGTGCTGGACTTTTAGTAGTAACCTGGCCATGGTTCTGGGCTCCACCCAGCAGATGGGAAGTCTGAGTACCAGGAGTCAGGAGGGCTCCACGTGGGAGCCAGTGCAGCAAGAGGCCGTTAGCTGTGTGCATCCAGGGAGCCAGAAGCTGTGTGCGTTGAAGGGCTTCAAAGCTGTGTGCACCAAGGTGGTCGGTGAAACAGTCTGTATGAGACAGACAAGGGCCTGGCGTGTAAGGCCAGAGCTGCAGTGCTACAAGTGAGAGCCAACCAGGCGGAATGTCGTTTTGTTGATGAAAAGGAATGCTGAAACCCCTGCGAGGGAAACATACCTTTGTTGAACTTTCTTTTAATAAAAATGGACAAACAAAGCCCTTAAAAAGAAGAACCAGCGAGTGGCGGTGTCCTTCAAGCTCTACATTTGATGCCAATCCTTATATATTTATTACACACACACACACACACACACACACACACAATCACACACTTCAGAACCAAAGACAGCAGAAATATACTTCCTTATGGGTCTAGGAAGAGACACTATGAACATGTGCTATCTAGACATATCATTGAGGCATCTCTGGTAAGACTCATATAGCCGAAATATCAAATACTATAACTTAATTGAAATAGTATTAATATTTTCTTTGCAGCTGTTTTAGGACTGGCACTGGAAAGGAAAACTTTAGAATACATATGGTAAAATCATCTCTTTTGGCCTTTAAATTGGATCCAATTTCTTTTTAAACGATCAGCTTTATTGTATTTGCTTGGTGCCTCACCATCCAGACTACTTGGTACTGTCTCAGGTGCTTCATACAACGTGGTACCTTTTGCTTTTTCCAAATACAGAAAAAGCACAAACATGAAAAAGGTTTTAGCCATTCTGGTCTTTACTAAACAGTCAAAAAAGTAAGGTCCCTGGGAAGGAAGTTTTTTGTAGAATTGGTGAACATTAACAGGCTATGGTATTTAGGGTAGGCCCATCCTAAATATCTTAGACTATAAGGATTATCATAGAATAACCGTGCTAATAAATATGGTCCATTGTGTGCAAAATGTTTTATAAATAATGTAAAAAATAACAAAATGGACATTTTTCTTATTTAAGAGCAAGCCTTGCTTGGATTATTAGTCATTTTAATTAGAAGATTTCTTCATCGGTTTCAGAGTCATCACTTATTTTGGTAAGTTTTTCAAGTTCTTGGCCATCCTACAGAAAACAGAAGAAATCAAAAATTATGAAAGATTATGAGAAACTGACAAAAGGTAAGAATCAATCTTGGAGTTTAGAGTAGAGCTATAGGCAAAACTTTTTTTTTTTTTTAGGATAGACGTCGTCCCGTGCACGAGCGCCCTGTGAGACTCGCCTGATCACAGATCGGAGTAAGGGGTCGGTCCCGACCCCTTACCACATTGATCAGCTGTCAGCCACTGACAGCTTATCATGTGATGTAAACAGAGCCGGTAATCGGCTATTTTTTCTCCTCACGCTGACAGCGTGAGGAGGAAAAAAAAAAGCCGATCACTGGCGGCCGTAAGAGGGACATCAGTCTCGATCACGGCAATCATCTGTGCCCCCTGCCAGTGACACCTAGCAATAGGCAGCAGTTCCGCCTACCAGTGCCCACCAGCATCACCCATCAGTGCCCACCATGCCACCCATCAGTGCCCACAATCAGTGCCACAACAGTGCTGCACATCAGTGCCACCTACCAGTGCCCATAAGTGCCCATCAGTGCCCCCCATCAACGCCCATCAGTGGCCATCAGTGCCGCCTTATCTGTGCCCATCAGTACCGCCTTATCTGTGCCTATCAGTGCCCACCAGTGCCGCATCATCAGCGCATATCAATGAAGGAGAAAAATTACCTGTTTGCAAAATTTTATAACAAACTATGAAACATGATTTTTTTTTTCAAAATTTTCCATCTTTTTTTGTTTGTTTAGCAAAAAATAAAAATCCCAGCTGTGATTAAATACCACCAAAAGAAAGCTCTATTTGTGGGAAAAAAAGGATAAAAATTTTACTTGGGGACAGTGTTGTATGACAGAGCAATTGTCAATGTGTGACATTGCTGAAAGCTGAAAATTGGTCTGGGCAGGAGGGGGGTTTAAGTGCCCAGTAAGCAAGTGGTTAAACACATAATTGGTGCTTATATTAAAACTCAGGGTTCTGTTGTTCAACTTAAGGTCACTGCAAATGACAAGGAGACACGCGTTGTGCCTGGAGAAACTGGGGTTTAACATCCACATATGGAAAGGCTTCTTTACAGTAAGGCCCCTTTCACACGGGTAGATAGAATTCAGCTTTTAGCTGCGGCTAGATGGATATTTACTGCACCTAATCTCACACAATTCTTTCCTACGGCCGCATGCTTAAAAAATGCTGGATGTGTTTCAAAATGCACAACACAGCTGGATAGCAATATTTTTAACCACTTATGCACTGGGCACTTAAACCCCCTTCCTAACCAGACCAAATTTTCAGCGCTCTCACATTTTGAATGACAATTACTCAGTCATACAACACTGTACCCATATGAAATTTTTGTCCTTTTTTTCAAACAAATAGAGCTTTCTTTTGGTGGTATTTAATCACCACTGGGTTTTTTAATTTTTTGTGCTATAAATGCAAAAAAAAAAACAAACTGAAAATTCAGTAAAAAAAAAATGCATTTGTTATAAAATTTTGCAGATTAGTAATTTTTCTTCATAAATTTTGGTCAAAATTTATACTGCTACATATCTTTGGTAAAAATAACCCAAATCAGTGTATAATAATTGGTCTGTGTGAAAGTTATAGAGTCCACAAGCTATGGTGCCAATCACTGAAAATTGATCACACCTGATGTCTCGAAGGCCTGTCTCGTTACCACCAGGACAATGGAAACACCCAAAAAATTACCCCATTTTGGAAAGCAAACACCTCAACATATAGTCTATGAGGCATAATGAGTCGTTTGAACATGTCATTTTTTTCCACAAGTTTTTGGAAAATGCGGAAAGAAAATGAACACTTTTTTTTTTTTTAAAGTTGTCCATTTATACAATATTTCTAACACATAACAATAATTACACCCTAAAATATATTCTGCTACTCCCCCTTAGTATGGCGATACCACATGTGGGAGACTTTTACACAGCCTGGCCACATACAGAGGCCTAACATGCAGGGGGCACCAAAATTTAATATCTGGCTGGGCAGCCCTCGGTGTGATACGACACCTCATCCCAATAATTTGAAAATCAAGCCAGAGGGGGGAAGTATGGGGATTATGGCGGTGCCAAGAGGAACACAATATACTCAAATTTGAAGTTAAAATTGTATTTAACAAAAATCATTAAAACTAGACATGAAAATCACAAAGACATGGTGTGCAAAAATTTCTAAAATCAATTCTGTAGCAAACTTATTTCACATGACTTGGCCTGACGAACGTGGCGGCCAGTTCAGTGAGTAGGTATTTAGATGCCCGACATGTTTCGCCAGTGTTGGCTTCCTCAAGGACAGTTGTTTGATACCTAGAGCGCTACAGTACACTCTATAAAGAGAAATATAACAATCAATGGATATTCTAAGGCAATTGATACATTAGATACAGAGAAAGTGTATATACACATGTTTGCGAGCTGTCAGAGTAGACCACCCCCCACCACCCAAAATAGCCCCAAGAACCTGCCCACACCGCAAGGTGCCAATAGGAGCCCCAACCAGGCTATCCAGAGATGGTAAAAATGTACCTGCAAAATCACCAGGGACGGGTGCTACACGCCTCCGGAGCAGGGCCTCAAACAGAGATCACAATAGGTAGCTGCAGGGAGCAATAAGAGGGACCTGACGGAATGTATGTCTAAAAGATACAAATTATGTATAAATAAATTCATTGTGATGGATTCTAGAGGGGCCTAGTGACCGCACATCAATTACAAACGAGAAACCTAATATAGGACTAACATAGTCTCTAATTTTTACTTACAAATATACTATTCAAATTGAATGACAGGACACCGAAGGACAGCCATTATTGGGAGTAGTTCATCATGAAATAAAGGATGTAACAGGTATCACTAGAGGATGGTAAAGGAGAGGACGTTTATATAACATATGATACTATCCAAAGACACAGGTCCAGAATTGCAAATTGCAGACAAGCTGTGTCAAATGACACAGACTAAGTATAAACAAGGATAGTTTTACACTCACCAGTAAATATAATCTAGAATGGAATAATTGGCTGAGAAAAGACCTACAGCTGATTGGAGCATCAGATAGAGCAAGCTAGGAGGCAAAAAATACTGTCAGCTTAGTATAGACAAGTCCATGGGAGAGAAAGGGGAAACAGCTACTAGAAGCAAGAAGGTGCCTACCCAATCGCGTTGCAGTTGATGTGACGGTGTCCTTTGATTCCCTGGCGTGTCTAGTGGCCTGGGATGCCGGCGCTCTTATGCCCCCCACACACGAGCGGCGTCTGACGTCACCACGCGTGTGAGCGGACAAAAAAAGCCCCTGCACATGCGCCGCTCGCAACTTCGTCCGGTCCTACAAGGTCCAGAAAGCATTGCGGTGGTGTCTATGGTGACGTGTAAACACATCACAGACCACGCGCAGTAAACAAATGCCGCAACTAGCAGCGCGATACCTGGGAGATGGAAAGCTAGTCCAGTGTGTAGTGGCTGGGGCGGGCAGAGGATGAACCAGTGCCCTTGGGTGTCCATGCAGCTAGAGTGTATCTCATGTAGGCAGGCTAACACCAGACGCGGTGTGCACCCACCACTATGAAGTACAGGGACCCATGGGCAGCTAACCCCAACGGGTGGTAAGAAAGCATGGAAGGGGGAACACTGGGCAACCGAAGGTGCAGGGGTGCGGTTGAGACACAATGGGAAGTGGAGATGGGCGGGAACAGGCCAGGGATACAAATAAAGCCCCAAAGAGGCGCCTGCACACAAGGCATGAATGGGGACTTGGCCAGAAAAGAAGGAAAATTAGAAAGGGAGGGGGCATGGTCCCTGGTGTGTGCCCGCGCACGTCACCCCGACAGCTCGCAAATTAAAACACTCATTGTTAGCACAGAATATTCGTCAGCACAAAAATGGCTATAGCAATGACAAAAAATGAAAAATGAAAAAAAATCATATATACATAAAGATAATTAATAACAACATGATAATGCCTAAATAAGTCTATGCTATATATATCTCATATAGGTTATAAATTGAGAAGTTATATGAAAATGAAGAAAGCCATATCTTAATCCATCAGGACCGATCTCTAAAGTGGGGAGGAGCATTAGGGAGGAATGTGAAAGGATACAAACAGTATATACAAAGAAAAAATATAAAAATGAAAATAGGATATGAAAATTTTTGATGAGGTAGGTTGTGTCAACCCCAAAAGGGGGGGGGGGGCAACCAGCCTATAAAAATGGCTTAAAACTGATGCCTTCATTAAGCCCTGGATATATAGTGGCCTCTAAAGTATGTATCCACTTGGTTTCTAGTTGGAGTAATTTTTGATCAATATCTCCACCCCTAACATGTGTAGGGATATGTTCCAGTGCTGTAAATCCCACGACGTGGGGATTGAAGTCATGGTACTTTGCTATATGTCCATTAAAGGTAAGACCTCCACCTCTATCAATCGACATATAGCAAAGTACCATGACTTCAATCCCCACGTCGTGGGATTTACAGCACTGGAACATATCCCTACACGTTAGCCTGCCTACATGAGATACACTCTAGCTGCATGGACACCCAAGGGCACTGGTTCATCCTCTGCCCGCCCCAGCCACTACACACTGGACTAGCTTTCCATCTCCCAGGTATCGCGCTGCTAGTTGCGGCGTTTGTTTACTGCGCGTGGTCTGTGATGTGTTTACACGTCACTATAGACACCACCGCAATGCTTTCTGGACCTTGTAGGACCGGACGGAGTTGCGAGCGGCGCATGTGCAGTGGCTTTTTTTGTGCGCTCACACGTGCGGTGACGTCAGACGCCGCTCGTGTGTGGGGGGCATAAGAGCGCCGGCATCCCAGGCCACTAGACACGCCAGGGAATCACAGAACACCGTCACATCAACTGCAACGCGATTGGGTAGGCACCTTCTTGCTTTTAGTAGCTGTTTCCCCTTTCTCTCCCATGGACTTGTCTATACTAAGCTGACAGTATTTTTTGCCTCCTAGCTTGCTCTATCTGGTGCTCCAATCGGCTGTAGGTCTTTTCTCAGCCAATTATTCCATTATAGATTATATTTACTGGTGAGTGTAAAACTATCCTTGTTTATACTTAGTCTGTGTCATTTGACACAGCTTGTCTGCAATTTGCAATTCTGGACCTGTGTCTTTGGATAGTATCATATGTTATATAAACGTCCTCTCCTTTACCATTCTCTAGTGATACCTGTTACATCCTTTATTTCATGATGAACTACTCCCAATAATGGCTGTACTTCGGTGTCCTGTCATTCAATTTGAATAGTATATTTGTAAGTAAAAATTAGAGACTATGTTAGTCCTATATTAGGTTTCTCGTTTGTAATTGATGTACGGTCACTAGGCCCCTCTAGAATCCATCACAATGAATTTATTTATACATAATTTGTATTTTTTAGACATATATTCCGTCAGGTCCCTCTTATTGCTCCCTGCAGCTACCTATTGTGATCTCTGTTTGAGGCCCTGCTCCGGAGGCGTGTAGCACCCATCCCTGGTGATTTGCAGGTACATGCATCAAAAGGAAGGTGGGACTTTGAATTGAAGCGGTTGAAATGCAGAGGTGATAGTATATAAAAAGTTTTATTTGTATAAATTATTAAATTTCATTTGTTACATATATGCACAAGATGTAAACACGGTAATACAAGGGTGTAAAACATATAACTAAATAGGATAAAATTCAAGACAATCAAGTAGATAGTGTGTGACAGCAAAACGGCCTAAACAAGCCCAACACAGCATGCCCGGCACCTGTGTAAATGATCACATGATGTTAATCTAAGGTAGCTGGGTTCATAAAGGTAACATCATGGGCCATTGTGTCTGTAGCATCATGTAGCTCTACGCGTTTCGTGGATTCGTTTCCACTCGTCAGGAGCAGATGCACTGGATCCCTGTAAATATAGTAAATGAGGTAAACCACACTCTGTTTGAAGGTGAAAACTATTAATTAAATTTAAAAGATTTAACCCAGTACACTCACCAACCCCGGTAGTAAGCGCAGCATGGGGCAAGCGAGACATGGCGAATCGGGAGCATAGACCACATCACGGCAGCTCTACTTGATTGTCTTGAATTTTATCCTATTTAGTTATATGTTTTACACCCTTGTATTACCGTGTTTACATCTTGTGCATATATGTAACAAATGAAATTTAATAATTTATACAAATAAAACTTTTTATATACTATCACCTCTGCATTTCAACCGCTTCAATTCAAAGTCCCACCTTCCTTTTGATGCATCCAAATATAGGGATGGAGGCACGCTTTTGTGCCTCATTTAAAGTCCCACATTCCCCCTTTTTTTTCTCCATTTGCAGGCACATTTTTACCATCTCTGGATAGCCTGGTCGGGGCTCCTATTGGCACCTTGCGGTGTGGGCAGGTTCTTGGGGCTATTTTGGGTGGTGGGGGGTGGTCTACTCTGACAGCTCGCAAACATGTGTATATACACTTTCTCTGTATCTAATGTATCAATTGCCTTAGAATATCCATTGATTGTTATATTTCTCTTTATAGAGTGTACTGTAGCGCTCTAGGTATCAAACAACTGTCCTTGAGGAAGCCAACACTGGCGAAACATGTCGGGCATCTAAATACCTACTCACTGAACTGGCCGCCACGTTCGTCAGGCCAAGTCATGTGAAATAAGTTTGCTACAGAATTGATTTTAGAAATTTTTGCACACCATGTCTTTGTGATTTTCATGTCTAGTTTTAATGATTTTTGTTAAATACAATTTTAACTTCAAATTTGAGTATATTGTGTTCCTCTTGGCACCGCCATAATCCCCATACTTCCCCCCTCTGGCTTGATGCAGGGGGCACCGTCAGGTGTTCTAGAGGCATACATTTCAAATCTAATTTGACTACCTATTACACTTTTGTGAGGCACTGTAGTGGCATGGATGTGGAAAGGATGAGCATGAATGAGGCATAAATGAGCCGTTAATGGGGATGGCTTAGGCAGGAATAGGCACAGAGCAGAGCTGTGAGCACTACAGATCCAACCCACAGCTTTGTTTACAACTTATCGCTCCATCATTGGACTGTGCGATCACGTGGTAAATGGCCGCTGTCTTCGACCATTTACCGTGATGCGAACCCAGCAGTCATGGATATTCCCAGGTGCACGCTCCAGGAGGTGCGCGATTCTGGAAGGACGTCATAGTACGCCCTCCTAGAGTTATCAAGCCACGCTGTAGTCGTCATTCAGCTATGGCACGGTTGTTAACTGGTTAAGAAATAACATGGATTAGGGTGAATGTATAAGAAATGGCAGGGAAAATCTGATTTCATTAAAAACAGCGGTGTCTCAATCTTTTTACTCCCAAGGAACCTTTGAAATCATTTTACAGATTTTTGGGACACCCCTTTTAAAATCAATTCAATTTGGGGGGAGGTCAGTGAGGAAAAATGCTCCCTACATGAAGGTGGATGCCACTCTTACAGTAGTAGTCAGAATGCCACCCATGCAGATAGCTAAAAAGATAATTGATGGCATGTAGCTGACTGTGCCATGTAGCATTGACCCAAAAACTAAGCAGGTACCATCAAATTGGAGGTTAATCTACCACAACTCAAGGAACCCCCAGCAATCTCTAAAGGAACTCTGATTGAAAATGGCTGTCAGAGGATCAGGAAGGTTTTTCCTGTTGGAGCAAACTGGGAGGATTTTTTTTTTTTTGGCTTTTTTAAATTTTTTTTCTTTTGGTTCAACTCAACGTACATGTGTCTTTTTTTAACCTGATAATGTAAGTATGTGGAACTTATATTTTAGGTTAGCTGGTCTCCAAGTTTACATTTTGTTGAAACTTATAAAAAAGAGCAATGGAAAGATGTATACCAAATCAATCAAAAAAGTACTTACTCTACCAGATCGCTCCCAAACATCTCCATTTACTACTTTTAGCTTGTCACGTCGTGCAGGTCCTTTGGATTCAGAAATTCTGCTGGCATTATAAATATATATAGCGAGAAGAACCACAGGTGCTTCTAGAAAGAATTCCAGAGAGGGTTTAAAATTGAATACAAAAAACGACACAATCGTAATTATAACTGTTGTCACTTGTGCCGTGAGGACGTGAAACATATTGTCTCGGAATTTCAATATAAAAGCCACCGACAATCCTACAAACGCAGTTGCAAAAATGAGAGCAATTGAAAATCCATTATGGCCATAGAAAAATCCACAGGATTTTATTTTGCTAAAGTGCTCGCTGTGAAGAGACAACGTGAGGCCATTGAACAACACGCCAAACACGTAAAGTTTGCTGTTTTGAATGAAAATGCTCTCAGAAATCTGGTCCCCGTCTTTCAAAATTTTTTCATTGTAGATGTTCGCTAGAGCTGATATAACACATTGAATTATAATGAGAAAATGACCAAATCCAAAGTGCATATTTTTCAGTGCAGACTGTAACACCGAAGTTCTGGACTCCTGGTTTCCCGCATCAGTCTTTGACACATAAATGCAACTGTTGGATGGGGCTGAATGGAATATGTGGTGAACTTCATGAACAGAGACATCTTTTTGGGTACCGTATTGGGATGTCAGGCCCATAATAGAGAAGAAGAGAATAAGCAGGGATGCCCATTGAACATATGAAAGATGACGCCTGCAAGAGGACACAGGACAGACACATAAGGCTCTAAAAATTCATTTCATATTTTCAGAATAAAATCAATTTTCAGAATAAAATCACTTATCATTTACAGAGAAAATAGGATTTTTATAACAGCTTACCTGTAAAATCCTTTTCTTTGAAGTACATCACGGGACACAGAGCCATAGTAGTTACTATGTGGGTTATAGGCCACCTTCAGGTGATGGACACTGGTACACCCTAAGACAGGAAGTCCACTCCCTATATAACCCCTCCCACTACTGGGAGTACCTCAGTTTTTGTAGCAAAGCAATACACGTATATACTAAAAAGAGTGGCGGGACCTCTGTGTCACGTGATGTATTTAAAAGAAAAGGATTTTACAGGTAAGCAGTTATAAAAATCCTATTTTTTTATCGTACATCATGGGACACAGAGCCATAGTAGTTACTATATGGGATGTCCCATAGCAATATCAACTGAGGGGAGGGAGACACAACAGAATTAGGGCAACATGAGACTAGAGGAGGTATACTGCTGCCTGCAGCACACTACGCCCAAAGGCGATATCCTCATGCCTTTTTACATTCACCTGATAAAATATGGTAAATGTATGGACTGAAGACCAAGTTGAGGCCTTGCAGATTTGAATCATGGAAGCTTGGTGATGCACCCCCACAAAACACTAACAGCCCTAGTCGCGTGTGCTTTAATATGAAAAGGTGGAACTTTCCTCTTTAAACCATAGGCTTGAACAATCACTTGTCGAATCCATTTAGAAATAGTAGATTTCCATGCTGCCTGTCCTCTTTTAGGACCTTAAGGCAACACAAACAAAACATCAGTTTTTCGAATCTGAACAGTTCTTAAAGTGGAGTTCCACCCACTTTTACAACTCTTTAGCATCCCTCACTAAACTGTGCACTGTAAACGAATTGGATATTTTTTTATTTTTTTTCTCAGCTCCTACTGTATATCTGCTGTATTCATTTTTCACCTTCTCCTCCCTGGTCGCGGCCCATCGCATCATTTCCTGTTTGCAATGCCTTCTGGGAAGGGCCAGCAACTTCCTCTGACACTGCCGTTGCTATGGAAACCTGACCTGAAACCTATTACACTGCTTGTGCTACACTGAGCATGTGCGAAATCTGCAAGGATGAGATCCAGGAAGAAATACAGTCTGGCTTCAGATGCCCACACTGAAGATGGCCACGGCCTGCTGTAAGTTTATAAAATAACAAACTACTGCTATAAACTAACAAAACAGACCTTAGTTTACAGACTAACTTTATTAGAATACATTAAGCTTGTGTATTATATTTTTATTTAAAAAGTATAATTTCGGCCGGAACACCACTTTAAATAGATTTTGACTGCTCTCACCACATCAAGAAAATGTAGTGACTTTTCTTCCGTAGAACGGGGTTCTGGGAAAAAATGAAGGTAGAACAATATCCTGGTTTAAATGAAAACCTGAGACTACCCTAGGTAGAAAATTGGGATGAGGACACAATACAACCTTATCCTTGTGAATAATTAAATATGGCTCTTTACAAGAAAGAGCAGCCAACTCTGATACCGTTCTTGCAGAAGATATGGCTACCAGCCAAACTAGTTTCCTTGTCAAAAAGGATCAAGGGAATATGTCGTATCGACTCAAAAGGCTGTTTCTGTAATGCCGACAGGACTAAATTCAAGTCCCAAGGGTTCAGGGGTGACTTAACCAGAGGTTTTAAGCCGCGTTACCCCCTGAATAAAACTACAAAACCAAAGGGTGTGAAGCAAGTGGTCACTGAAAAAATACCGATAAGGCCAAAACCTGGTCCTCGATAGTACTTAAGACTGGCTTTATTTCTAATCCCATCTGTAGAAAGTCAAGGATTTTAGCTATGATATATTTCCTGGGGTGGGTGCCAATCAATATACGCTTATTGCGATTTTTTTACCAAAAATATGTAGAAGAAAAGTTTTAGCGTCTACAAAATAGGGGATAGTTTTATGGCATTTTTATTAATAATTTTTTTTTAATAGTAATAGCGGCGATCTGTGATTTTTATTGTGACTGCGACATTATGGCGGACACATTGGAAAATTTTGACACATTTGTGGGACCATTAGCATTAATACAGCAATCAGTGCGATTAAAAATGCACTGATTACTGTAAAAATGTCACTGGCAGTGAAGGGGTTAACACTAGGGGCAGTGAAGGGGTTAAGTGGGTCCTAGTTTGTGTTCTAACTGAAGGGGGATGGGGACAGTGCAGGAGGAAGGTAACAGATCGCTGTTCATACTCTCTATGAACAGGCGATCTGTCAGTTCTCTCCTCAGAGAACCGGAAACACTGTGTTTACACACACAGTTCCGGGTTCTCCGTCTCTGGCGGTGATCGAGACCGCCGGGCACTTGCATAGGCTCGGGGGGCGAAGCGACATTACATATCGTTGTTTCGCAATGCCATTTTGCCGCAGTACAACTGCGGCGGGTGGTCGGCATGTGGTTAAAATACAGTTAATCCTTTTCTTAAATGGCAAAGGGGTACTTTTTCCACTAGAATTTCTTTGGATGCATTACCCAAATCATCCCCAAATAGCTACTGCAAAAGGAAAACTAGCCAGGAGCTTCTTGCATTGTGCTTAGCGAAAGGCGCAAGGCCTGAAGGATAGAATCTCTCATGGCAAATATTGTAAACATAAAGCTGCTAGTAGCTTGCCAGATCCTGAGCCAGCTGAGCAGGATAACGTTGAACACCTGCTTAAACTGGTCTCTGAACGATTAACCAATTACCATCAGTGCAGGCTAATGCCGGCCATATACGGTTCGAATTTCGTAAGAATTTTCTTTCGAAAATCGTATGAAAGAATTTTCGTATGAATTTCGCACCATTAGTGGGCTGCAACAACGGCCGATTTTCGTGCGGCAATCAAATTTGAGGAATCGGACATGTTGGAAATTTTTAGAAAAACGACGATTTTCTAATCAATGATGGGAGAATCATGCGAGAAATGTAATAAGAAAAGAAAATTTACGGAGAGAAAAGAAGATTCCCAGCCAAGAAAATTCTTTTCTGTAGCAACATGAGGTGAAATTGAAGGCTTGGTCGGCCGAATTTCTAAAATCAATGGTGGCATCATCGGATCACAAAAAAAAACGAACTTTCTGATTTTGAAAGAAAATTCGTTCGAAATTCGACCGTGTATGGCCTGCTTTAGACACTCAGAGAAAAAAGTGTTTTTTTTTTTTTGTTTTTTTGTTTTTTTAATAGGAATTCCAACTTTTTATCCGTTGGATCCCTAAGCATTTGAGCATTGTCTGCCGGACAAGTCAAACTCTTATTCCCAGAGGATATAGCAGCGTCAATTGCTGGTATACCCCACTTTTAGTGAATTTTCTCCACCATAGGATAAAGTGTGAAAAAAAACTTTTTAGGAGGGGGAAAAAAAAATGCTTATCTGGGTTATCCCACTCAGATACAAAAAGCTTTTCCAGCAATGAATAGACAGGAAAGGCATGCATAGCTTGAGGAGGCTTTAGTGAACCCAAACACTCAGTTAAGGGTACATAAATGTGGAGCAGACCATTCAGCAAGAAATTGCACCATCAATCTTACAGATTGTGAAGCTGATCCCCCCGCATTTGACCCCTCAGAAGAGGAGTCATCAGCCTCACCACAGTCCCCTGAGGGAATTCGTCTTCTCCCACCCCCAGTTCCTCAGTTTGAGGCTCCTGAGTAATGCAAGAGAAGCTGTCACATTTTGTCCCATGATGGGATGCGATTAAAGCCGCTAATTTTTTTTTTTCCAATCCTTTCATGGCTGAAGAAAAAAAGACCTTTTTAGTAACAAACAGGGGCTGCAGTGTTGAAAACAGTTGCAAACATTTCATGGCCCCGATGTTCACTCTGACCAGCTACCCCCTTCACAGGGGAGGATGCCATTGTAGAGATGAGTAGGCTTTCCAGAGCTTGAGGGAGACCCTTTTAGCCCTTTTTTGGGGGTGTTTCAACCCCCCTTCTGACCTTAGCCCGATGCACAAAAGCAGAGGTACTGTCAGAAGAAATCACATCCGCTGCTTGAGCAATAGTCCAGCCACTGCTCGGCCTGATGCAAATAGTAAAATGTGTCAAATAGGAAATGCCTGTGTCACCAAAACCTTCCATGCCCCCTCTTAGCTTTGTGTCCCTCCGACAACTTGCAGCCAGCACAAATGGAGTTTTTACAACGCACTCCCGCGCCGGTGTTGGAGGACGTCAACACCGTGCTAAGCCCCGCCCCCTCCCCCTTTCTCTTTAACCACTTAAGCCCCGCTCACCGTCATTTTTTTGGAGATGGATATCTCGGTAACGGCAGCAGCTGCTGCCACAACCGAGATATCCATCTTTACAGTGAGCGATTCTGTACACGATAATGGTGGTCTCTGCGGCGGGTTCGCCGCGAGATCACCGTCATCGGCGGCGGGAGAGGTGCCACCCCCCCCTCCCGCCGCTCTCCCGCGCCTTCCACCGCTTACCGGAGCCGTCGGTAGCGGCGGAGGCGATCGGGTCCTTTCCCTGCTGAGGTATGGAGACAAGTGAGGCCAAGATGGCCCCCACCCGTCTCCATACCATGTGACGGCCGGAGCGACGTCATTCGACGGCTCCGCCCACTCTCTTAAAGGCACAAATTTTTTTAGTGTCATTTTTTTAAACGACTTTTTTTTTTTTTTTTGCATTTTAGTCTAAATATGAGATCTGAGGACTTTTTGACCCCAGATCTCATATTTAAGAGGACCTGTCATGCTTTTTTCTATTACAAGGGATGTTTACATTCCTTGTAATAGGAATAAAAGTGATCCAAATTTTTTTTTTTTTAAAAACAGTGAAAAAATAAATAAAATAAATAATAAAAAAAAAAAAAATTTTTTTTTAAAGCGCCCTGTCCCGACGAGCTCGCACGCAGAAGCGAACGCATACGTGAGTAGCGCCCGCATATGAAAACGGTGGTCAAACCACACATGTGCGGTATCGCCGCGGCCGGTAGAGTGAGAGCAATAATTCTAGCCCTAGACCTCCTCTGTAACGTAAAACATGCAATCTGTAGAATTTTTTAAACGTCGCCTATGGAGATTTTTAAGGGTAAAAGTTTGACGCTATTCCACGAGCGGGCGCAATTTTGAAGCGTGACATGTTGGGTATCAATTTACTTGGCGTAACATTATATTTCACAATATAAAAAAAAATTGGGCTAACTTTACTGTTGTCTTATTTTTTTTTTCAAAAAAGTGAATTTTTTCCAAAAAAAGTGCGCTTAGAAGACCGCTGCGCAAATACGGTGCAAAAAAAAGTATTGCAATGACCGCTATTGTATTCTCTAGGATGTTAGAAAAAAACAATATATAATGTTTGGGGGTTCTAAGTAATTTTCTAGCAAAAAAACCTGTTTTAAACTTGTAAACACCTAAAATCCAAAACGAGGCTGGTCTTTAAGTGGTTAAAAATAAAAAAGTTTTCCCGCACGAGGGCGGGCCTCTGATCTGCCGGGATCAGCTTGTGTGGGAGGGATGGCAAGGAGGAGACCAGAAAGCCGTCAACGTGCTAGGGATGGTGAAAGAAAAAAAATGGCATCGCCAATCATTCTTTAGCTCTCTCCTAATGTTCAGCCTCGTGAGGAGTGGGAGAGTTCAGCCCAGGTGGGGGGTGTCTGGTGAAGCAAAATCCCCCAAACTTACCAGAGGTCTGCCTGCTAGCCGGAGAAAAAAAGCCTGCTTCTTCTGTGACACAGCGTGATCTCTGAGGAAATCATAAGAAGGTACGTGCTCCATACAGCCCCTAGTGGTGACTCTTGGGCATGACAACATTTTTAAAAGGAGACATTTCATAAGAAAATTAAAAAGATTTTTTAGAAAAACTCCACTTACCTTTCCCTCCGCAGGGTTTTCTGTGGTATAAACCAACAGACCCAATCTTCACCCTTCACGGTGGGTTCCGTTAACAAACCTTCAGGAACCGGGGACCCGCGGGGAACCCACACTGTCCTGGCCCTGTAATAGCACCCCGCCAGTAAAACTTTATTACTCTAAAATACCCAAGTACTGGATCCCAGGATCCAGCTCTCTAAAAAGAGAAGCGTTACAGGTAAAACCTCGTTTCTTCGGACATGAGGCCCGGGCACCATTCAATTCGGCCTAAAAGACACTTTCAATGGATCCGGCTGCATAGCTAGCCCCAGCAAGGATTGCTCCAGTGGAGCTCAGCACAGCACATCTTTACTCGTGACCAACACCTTAGACACTGGCGAAAAAACTGGGGTACTCCCAGTAGTGGGAGGGGTTATATATGGAGTGGACTTCCTGTCTTAGGGTGTGCCAGTGTCCATCACATGAAGGTGGCCTATAACCCATACAGTAACTACTATGGCTCTGTGTCCCATGATGTACGATAAGAAATAACAGTTTAAGAGCAAAATTCTACAGGAGTATGGACCCACCTGATGCTATCATTTACACTGTTTGGTAGACTGAAATGAGAAATTCTAAAGCACATTACTCCTTTATTGAAAAAGCCAGGGACACTAAACAACTTTCCAAATATAACCTATTATCTGTGCCCTTCTATCCCCGTGCATTAAGGGCGGTTAGCACAGGCCCAGGCTAGTGCAAACATTGCTTTGTTTGCATTCAGATTTTCTGCACAGTGCAATGTAAAAACCCTCATACTTCAGACTTGTTAAAAAAAAAAAAAATAAATGAATGAATGAAAGGTCCATTTTTAAGATCTTAATGTGTACCCCGAAAATGGCTCAATTTTTGACACCCTAGAGCAGTAGTCTCCAAACTGTGGTCCCTTGCTTGCTTTTATCTAGCCCTTATAACGCTATTTTATTCACCTACACCAATGAAGGGAACAATTCCCCCCAATAACACCAATGATGGAGCAGTTCTTCCCAATGACATCAACAATGACACCAATGATGGGGCACATTTTCTCCCAATGACACCAATGATAAATAATTGTTTACTCCCACTGATACTGGGACATTTTATACTCCTGATGGCCACAGTCTGGCCCCCCTAAAGTCTGAAGGTCAGTAAACCGGCGCTTTGGAAAGTTTGGAGACCCCTGCCCATTTTTTTCCCCCTAGAAACTGAAAAACAAGCACATTTCTCCTATGATGTCAAACATTTAATTTGTGGCATTACTATCCATTAAAATGAAAAACTTACAATGTAGAGTGCAATGCGAGTTTCGCAACTTAACCGGTTCCCGTCCGGCGCACGACGATGTACGTCGGCAGAATGGCACGGCTGGGCAAATGGGCGTACCCGTACGTCCATTTGAATTCCCCGCCGTGGCATTGCGTGCGCACAGGCCGGGAGCTCCGTGAGTCGGGTCGCGGGTCCTGCGGACTCGATCGCCGCGGGGATACCCGCGATCGCCTCATGGAGAGGACGAACGGGGAGATGCTGATGTAAACAGCATCTCCCCGTTCTGCCTAGTGACAAGTGTCACTGATCACTGCTCCCTGCCATCGGGAGCAGTGATCAGTCTAGTGACACACACAGCCCAACCCCCCTACAGTTAGAAAACACTCCCCTAGTACTGATTAACCCCTCCCCGCCCCCTAGTGGTTAACCCCTTCACTGCCAGTGTCATTTACACAGTAATCAGTGCATTTTTAATCGCACTGATCGCTGTATAAAATGACAATGGTCCCAAAAATGTGTCAAAAATGTCCGACATGTCCGCCATAATGTCGCAGTCACAATAAAAATCGCTGATCGCCGCCATTACTAGTAAAAAAAAAAATTATTAATAAAAATGCCATAAAACTATCCCCTATTTAGTAAACGCTATAACTTTTGCGCAAACCAATCAATAAACGCTTATTGCGATTTTTTTTTTAAACAAAAATATGTAGAAGAATACGATCGGCCTAAACTGAGGGAAAAAATAATTTTTTATATATTTTTGGGGGATATTATAGCAAAATGTGAAAAATGCGTTTTTTTCAAAATTTTGTTTGGGAGCCACGTCGCACGACCGCGCAATTGTCAGTTAAAGCGACGCAGTACCGAATCGCAAAAAAATGCTCTGGTCAGGAAGGGGGTAGATTCTTCCGGGGATGAAGCGGTTAAAGCTGACCTTCACTGCATCTGAGCACCACAAACCAAAAACACTATTTGAATCATCTTTAATATTCAAAGCGAACTCCCCCATCCATCTATGTCTCTATGCTTTATTTTTTTGCGAAATCACTTTGGAAAAACACCCCCTAGCATTTCTGGCCATGGTCATCTTGAATAAGGGCAAATTATTAATGTAGCATTTACTTCCTGAAATTCATCTGCCCTTGGCTCAAGCATGCATGTAGGAGAGTGTGCTTAGCTAAGAAAACCCCTCCTCCTCTTCTTCCCTCCTGAAGACTCCTGGGATGTATGACATTATTTATATATATCACATGTAAATATGATATACTTTCCAATTTACTAATGCTAGCAGCATGATTAAATATACCGTATATACTCGAGTATAAGTCGAATTTTTCAGCCCTTTTTTCTGGGCTGAAAGTGTCCCTTCGACTTATACTCGAGTCCCTGCCGTCTGTCTGCATGATCAGCGTGTCATGCAGGCAGACGGCGTGTAATGATACTGTTCGCCGGCTATTGCAGCTTTCAAAAGCCGCGCCTCCTGCCCATCTGTGATAGGCTGAACAGCTGTCAGTGTACAGCCTATCACGGACATTCTCTCATCCTCGTCCGTGGTATGAGAATGAGAGAATGTCCGTGATAGGCAGTCAGTGGTCAGCCTATCACAGACGAGGAGGAGGCGCGGCTTTTGAACTGTGGAATGGCCGCCGAACACTATCATCACACGCTGGCCGCCGTTTGAGGATGGAGATCGCCACAGGGAGGCTGCACAGGACACAGGTAGGCTGCACATGCACACAGGACACATGCACACAGGACATGTACAGGACACACGACATGTACAGGACACACGACATGTACAGGACACACATGTACAGGACACACATGTACAGGACACACATGTACAGGACACACATGTACAGGACACACATGTACAGGACACACATGTACAGGACACACATGTACAGGACACACATGTACAGGACACACATGTACAGGACACACATGTACAGGACACACATGTACAGGACACACATGTACAGGACACAGGTAGGCTGCACAGGACACAGGGAGGCATGCAGCTGCAGATGGGCATTGTTGACCCTCTGCCATTTCTCACCCTCGACTTATACTCGGGTCAATAAATTTTTCCCAGTTTTTTGTGGTAAATTAGGGGTCTCGACTTATACTCTGGACGACTTATACTCGAGTATATACGGTAATCAATGTTGATTGGGCCAGTGAAGTTCCACTTTAAGCTGGCATTGGGGCAGCATAGTCTGGTTTAGTGGGCATGGCATCACACTCCCTAAATTGGAACTATTTTTTATCAACTTGGTTTGAATCCGTTATTATAGTATAACTAGAGGCAAAACGTTTGATATTTTTGGACAGTGTAAGGGAGGGTTATAACTTCCTATCTCAAAGGCAAAAAATGGAAAATTAAAAGGAATCCCTCCCAAGTGAGGAAGACCCTGGTTGCCATCAGGATCACCAGAACTAGTTTCCCCACTGGAAGATTTCACTTCTATGCCTGACAAGTACTCTCTGTGATAATAGTAAACAGGACAAATAGATGTGGGTGAATCTTCCTAAGTGTGAAAGAAAATATATAAAACACAAAGCGCTGTGATGCTAAATAGCTGATAATTACACATAAAACCAAGTGAGGCTGCTATCAAAAAGGAGTGTTTTCAGAATCACTTAAAAAGAATAAATAATGATATTTGAAGCGCTTCACAATGTGCATAAAAAAAATATGAATAAATATGAATATAAATATAAATACTCAAAAAAATCCAGCGGTGAGTAAAAATTCCTAAAAAATCCAGCAATCCAAATAGTGTAAAATTATAAAAAATTAGTGACACCAAATGTGTAAAAGAATCCACATAAAAAATCCACACAAAAAAAAAATATATATAGGGATGTATTCAGAAGGTTCAATTATACAAGTGTAGAATCCGATTGGTATAGAGCTTTGATCCGGTCCCACTAGCAAAACTGTTTAAAAACACTTGCTTAATTAAGGTGCTCATTGACACTTATGGTAACAATGTTTCTTTTGCTTCTGTTCACAACCAATGTGACAATCATAAACAGATCTCATTGACAGGCAGATAAGAGAAAAAACCAATCATTGTGCAATAGTTTAGATACCAAGGTACACAGGCAAACTTCAATCCACTCACGTGCGCCTTATAATGATAAGGCATATGCAGGTTTTACTATAGCAGTCAGCCGCCTTAGACAGGAGCAGATTTGCTGCAGTACACTGTGTGATACTGCCGATCTGCACAGAGCGTCCTTGGCTCCTCCCACGCGTTGCGTCACGGTCACGTGACTTTTTCAAGGATCTACACATTTGGTGTCACTAATTTTTTATAATTTTACACTATTTGGATTGCTGGATTTTTTAGGAATTTTTACTCACCGCTGGATTTTTTTGAGTATTTATATTTATTCATCTTTTTTTTATGCACATTGTGAAGCGCTTCAAATAACATTATTTATTCTTCCTAAGTGTGCATTTACACTTGTGCGTCTTAAAAATGCGATTTCTATTGCGACTTTACCGTGCGACTTTTGATAAGTGCAAATTTGTTATGATTTTGACCAATGTGATCATTTTGTTTGTTCTCTAAAAAGTTGCTAGACATGTGCAAAATTCTTTAGAGTAGATCTGATGGCAGCATGTTTAACTGGTAGACAAATATGTGGCATTTCCAGTTGGTTGCTCCAAGAAAGACAAGATAAGAGAACTTTTACAGGAAGAGGAAATCTAACCTGTCCTAAACATGTGGATCTTGTGGGAGACACCCATTGTTCCTGGCACTCAACCAATAGAAACCTCTTCTCATGGAAAGTCATTGCTCTAGAGATCATCAAATCTAAGTTCAGATTTAGGTGCAATGAAAATCCAGCCCCACATTGCACTGAGAATGAGTCACAAAAGAAAAATAGTAATCATTCCAAAAGATAAAATATTTTGTTTGAGCTAATCCTGTAGTGAAGGAAATATGTTAACTCTATTCCTGAACTTTTAAAAAGGGATGCACATTAAACGGCATAGATGTAATTTTTTTTAAATGCTTAGGTGTTAAAGTGGAACTATGGGCATATTTTTTTTTTCTTCATTTTGGATAGAGAAAGGGAGGGTTATGACCCCTGCCAGATTTTTTTCGCCATCTCTGTCCCATTGCAGAGATTTCCCTTCACTTCCTGTCCCAAAGCCAAACAGGAAGTGAGAGGAAATGCCTGAAAACTAAGGGAATTTCTTGGGGACCCCAGGTCATCAGAACTAGTGTCCCCATTAGAAGATTTCCCCTTTATCACTTTTCTGGGGATTTTCTTTTACTTTCAATGATAATGGTAAATAGAGAGGGTGAGTCTCCCTGATGGGGGCACAGACAGCAATAAAGACCTGACAGGTGTCCCTCTCTACTCTGTCCAAAACTAAAAAAAAAAAAAAGTTTTGCCTTTAGTTAGTTATACTTTAAGCATTCACTTAACCATAATGAATCAGGTAACTAGCATTTTTATATGGAGAAGACAGAAATACATATTTCAGCATAGATATATCCTTCAAAGTAAATCTGTCAATCCTGGCCATCTTGACCTCTGAGGATCAATCATTTCACAATGCCTCCAGCTATAGTCAGCCAATAGGGCCTTGCTAAGAATATGAAAATACAAAGATCCCCAGGATCTGACAACAGGTTCAGTTTAAGAGCCATTTTAACCAACATTAGGACAACTACACAGTGGGGTTAATGTACTAAAACGGAGAGTGCAAAATCTGGTGCAGCTGTGCATAAAAACCAATCAACTTCCAGGTTTTTTTTTTTTTTTTTGCCAAAGCTTAATTGAACAAGTTGAAGTTAGAAACTGATTGGCTACCATGCACAGCTTCCCCTGCATTTTGCACTCTTCAGTTTTAGTAAATCAACAGAAGTGTCTGCTAGCCAAATGTTTTCTGTAAAAATATGCCGATATGACGTGATGCACAAAAATGACTGCTACCATAACCAAACAATGATAAAGTACCTTAAGTGTTTATAAAGAGAGCAAAAATAAAAAAAACTTTATATCAAAAACCAAACATCTTCAACTGAGTAACTGGTCCCCCAATACATCTCTAGATAAGGGGTGCCAAATCAATTTCATTGCGGGCCACATTAACATTATGGTTGCACTTTAACCGCTTGCCGACCAGCCGCCGTCATACGGTGGCAGGTCGGCACGTTCCCACGAACCGTTGTAGCTGTACGCCGGCCCTTTAAGTGGGGATAGGAGGCGTGCGCCTGCGGCACTGTGGCGGTCCAGATGCGCGTGGCTGGCGGTCGCAGGCACGAGAGCCAGAACAGGGACGTGTGTGTGTCAACACACAAATCCCTGTTCTGTGAGGAGAGGAGAGACAGATCGTGTGTTCCTACTAGCTAGGAACAAAGATCTGTCTTCTCCTCTAGTCAGTCCCATCCCCCTACAGTTAGAACACACGAGGGAACACAGTTAACCCCTTGATCGCCCCCTAGTGTTAACCTCTTCCCTGCCAGTGACATTTACACAGTAATCAGTGCATTTTTATAGCACTGATCGCTGTATAAATGTCAATGGTCCCAAAAATGTGTCAAAAGTGTCCGATCTGTCCACCATAATGTTGCAGTCCCGATTAAAAAAAATAAATAAATAAATAAAAAAGCTGATCACCGCCATTACTAGTAAAAAAAAAAAAAAAAAAAAAAAAGTTTTTTTTTTTTAACATTAACCACTTCAGCCCCGGAAGGATTTACCCCCTTCCTGACCAGAGCACTTTTTACAATTTGGCACTGCGTCGCTTTAACTGCTAATTGCGCGGTCATGCAATGCTGTACCCAAACGAAATTTGCGTCCTTTTCTTCCCACAAATAGAGCTTTCTTTTGATGGTATTTGATCACCTCTGCAGTTTTTATTTTTTGCGCTATACACGGAAAAAGACCGAAAATTTTGAAAAAAATTGATATTTTCTACTTTTTGTTCTAAAAAAAATCCAATAAACTCAATTTTAGTCATACATTTAGGCCAAAATGTATTCGGCCACATGTCTTTGGTAAAAAAAAATGTCAATAAGTGTATATTTATTGGTTTGCGCAAAAGTTATAGCGCCTACAAACTAGGGTACATTTTCTGGAATTTACACAGCCATTAATTTATGACTGCCTATGTCGTTTCTTGAGGTGCTAAAATGGCAGGGCAGTACAAAACCCCCACAAATGACCCCATTTTGGAAAGTAGACACCCCAAGGAAATTGCTGAGAGGCATGTTGAGCCCATTGAATATTCATTTTTTTTGTCCCAAGTGATTGAATAATGACAAAAAAAAAAAAAAAAAATTACAAAAAGTTGTCACTAAATGATATATTGCTCACACAGGCCATGGGCTTATGTGGAATTGCACCCCAAAATACATTTAGCTGCTTCTCCTGAGTACGGGGATACCACATGTGTGGGACTTTTTTGGAGCCTAGCCGCGTACGGGGCCCCGAAAACCAATCACTGCCTTCGGGATTTCTAAGGGCGTACATTTTTGATTTTACTCCTCACTACCTATCACAGTTTTGAAGGCCATAAAATGCCCAGATGGCATAAACCCCCCCCCAAATGACCCCATTTTGGAAAGTAGACACCCCAAGCTATTTGCTGAGAGGCATGGTGAGTATTTTGCAGCTCTTATTTGTTTTTGAAAAAAAAGAAAGACGAGAAATTTTTTTTTTTTTTTCTTTTTTCAATTTTCAAAACTTTGTGACAAAAAGTGAGGTCTGCAAAATACTCACCATACCTCTCAGCAAATAGCTTGGGGTGTCTACTTTCCAAAATGGGGTCATTTGGGGGGGGGGGTTTGCCACCTGGGCATTCCATGGCCTCCGAAACTGTGCTAGGCAGTGAAGAGTGAAATCAAAAATTTATGGCCTTAGAAAGCCTGAAGGCGGTGCTTGGTTTTCGGGGTCCCGTACGCGGCTAGGCTCCCAAAAAGTCCCACACATGTGGTATCCCCATACTCAGGAGAAGCAACAGAATGTATTTTGGGGTGTAATGTCACATATTCCCATGGCATGTTTGAGCAATATATCATTTAGTGACAACTTTGCGCAAAAAAAAATAAAAAATTGTCTCTTTCCCGCAACTTGTGTCACAATATAAAATATTCCATGGACTCGACATGCCTCTCAGCAAATAGCTTGGGGTGTCTACTTTCCAAAATGGGGTCATTTGGGGGGGTTTTGAACTGTCCTGGCATTTTATGCACAACATTTAGAAGCTTATGTCACACATCACCCACTCTTCTAACCACTTGAAGACAAAGCCCTTTCTAACACTTTTTGATTACATAAAAAAATTTTTTTTTTTTGCAAGAAAATTACTTTGAACCCCCAAACATTATATATTTTTTTAAAGCAAATGCCCTACAGATTAAAATGGTGGGTGTTTCATTTTTTTTTTTCACACAGTATTTGCGCAGCGATTTTTCAAACGCATTTTTTGGGGAAAAAACACACTTTTTTAAATTTTAATGCACTAAAACACACTATATTGCCCAAATGTTTGATGAAATAAAAAAGATGATCTTAGGCCGAGTACATGGATACCAAACATGACATGCTTTAAAATTGCGCACAAACGTGCAGTGGCGACAAACTAAATACATTTTTAAAAGCCTTTAAAAGCCTTTACAGGTTACCACTTTAGATTTACAGAGGAGGTCTACTGCTAAAATGACTGCCCTCGATCTGACCTTCGCGGTGATACCTCACATGCATGGTGCAATTGCTGTTTACATTTGACGCCAGACCGACGCTTGCGTTCGCCTTAGCGCGAGAGCAGGGGGGACAGGGGTGCTTTTTTTTTTTTTTTTTCTTTATTATTATTTTTTTTTTATCTTATTTTTAAACTGTTCCTTTCATTTTTTTTTTTTAATCATTTTTATTGTTATCTCAGGGAATGTAAATATCCCCTATCATAGCAATAGGTAGTGACAGGTACTCTTTTGAAAAAATTGGGGTCTATTAGACCCTAGATTTCTCCTCTGCCCTCAAAGCATCTGACCACACCAAGATCGGTGTGATAAAATGCTTTCCCAATTTCCCAATGGCGCTGTTTACATCCGGCGAAATCTAAGTCATAAAATGCTCATAGCTTCCGGTTTCTTAGGCCATAGAGATGTTTGGAGCCACTCTAGTCTCTGATCAGCTCTATGGTCAGCTGGCTGAATCACCGGCTGCATTTTCAGGTTCCCTGTTGAGACAGGAGAGCCAGAGAAAAACACGGAAGACGTTGGGGGGGGGCATTCCCTCCCACGGCTTGTAAAAGCAGTCTAGAGGCTAATTAGCCGCTAGGATTGCTTTTACATGAAAGTCGACCGCTGGCTGAAAAGAATGATACCAAGATGATACCTAAACCTGCAGGCATCATTCTGGTATAACCACTCAAAGTCGTGAATGGCGTACCTGAAGACAAAAAAATGGTTAACAATAAAGCACTGTAAACGGTAAAGTATAAAAAATTGCATACCTGAAAAACAAACATGATAAAACATAATAACAATAAAACATTGCAGAATAGAATACAGTAAAAAAAGAGCAGAACAATAGAGAGAATAGAGAGAGAGAGAGAGAGAACAATAAAACGACAACTATTTTTTTTATTTTATATTTTTGTATGTGTTTTTTTTTACACTTTTTTTTTGTAACTGTAACTTTTATAACTGTAACCGGTTCCAGGTTCGGGTCTCTCAAAATGCGATGGCATCTTGGGAGACCCTGTGAAAGTGCGCCTAGTCTGTGCAATGCTGTACCCTACGCTAATACTCAACTAGTGAATGGTAGCGTTCAAAACATTCACCAATGCAAAGACCAGGATTGTCAGGACAGGAGGGACAATAATAGTGGATGTCACACCTATATCCGCGCTTGCTGCAGACACGACATCTTTTTTGGGGGGGTTCGCTGGGTAGGGGTACTCGGGAGGACATAAAGAAAATGCCTCTCATGCAGCCGACTGCATTTGGTTGGGGATGTGAATGGGGGAAGTACGGGCGCTGCAGAAGCGGTGGGTTCCCAATTAGGATTGGCGAATGCAGCAGGAAGGGCATTATGGGCACGACGGGCCTGTGTTTGTCTTTTTGGTGGCAGCGGGACACTACTTGTGCTTGCCACCTCACCAGCTTGAACTGCACTTATGGGACTCGCCACGTCACCAAGTGTTACTGCAGTGCTGGTTTGACTACGACCGGAGTGTACTAGGCCGCTGGCGCTTACCAGTTCACCAAAACGCTACCAAAAAAACTGTTAGCGATTGCAGGGATCAGGCCTGACTCTGCGAACGCTGCAGTTATGCGTTTAGTGTTTTGTAAGTGACAGTGATCGATCGATACTGCACTTGGGTGGGCTGGGCTGGACCGGGCGGAGGGGCAAAACGCAGGTGCTAGCAGGTATCTGGGCTGATCCCGCTAACACTGCGTTTTTGGGAACCCTAAACTGCTGGGGACGCTAGTATAGATCTGATCGGATCAGATATTGATCCGATCAGATACTATACCACTAAGGGAGGTGTATGCTGCGTGCGTGGCTGTTAGCGGTACTGGCGCTAATCTGACGCTGCCTGGGGCGACGCATATCACCGCCGGGCGATCAGGGGGCTAAACCTTTATTCGGTAATAAATGCCGGGTGCCCTGACACTATAAAAAATAAACGAACTAACCAGCGTCACCCGTAACGGTTATACGGTGATCAGTGGTGAAAGGGTTAACTAGGGGGCAATCAAGGGGTTAAAACATTTATTAGGTAGTATATGGGGGTCCCTGTCGCTATAAAACGCTGACGGCGAACCTAAATATTTACCTCCCTAACTAGCGTCACCAGCGACACTAATACAGCGATCAGAAAAATGATCGCTTAGTGACACTGGTGACAGGGGGTGATCAAGGGGTTAAAACTTTATTAGGGGGGGTTAGGGGGGTACCCTAGACCTACAGGGGGCCAACACTAACTGACCTAACACACTAACTGTCACAAACTGACACTAATGCAGTAATCAGAAAAAAAAAAAAAAAACCTGCTTGGTGTCAGTTTGTGACGGGGGGGGGGGGGGGGGGGGGGGTGATTGGGGGGGGATCGGGGGGCAATCGGGGGGGGGGGGATCGGGGTGTTTTGTGTGCCTGGCATGTTCTACTGTGTGTGTGTTTGTGTATTGTGCACTCACATTCCAGTCTTCTCTCCTCGGCCCGGAACGGAAAATACCGAGCCGAGGAGAGATGACATCATTTCCTCTGCCTCTGTGTACAATACAGAGGCAGGGAAATGATCCCATTGGCTGGGAGCGATAGCGAGGGGGGGGGCCACGAATGGATGGCCTCCCCCTCACCACCGATCGCCGGGGGAGATTTGCCGACCGCCGCAGGCACCGGGGGGGGGGGGTCCGATCGGACCCCCCACCCGCGGGCAGGCAGGGACGTACAGGTAAGCCCTTTTGCCTGCCCGTGCCGCTCTGCCGACGTACATCGGCGTGCGGCGGTCGGCAACTGGTTAACAAATAACAAATTACCAAAAATATGTAGAAGAATACATATTGGCCTAAACTGTAGAAAAAATTTGCATTTTTTTTAAAAAAAGTGGGGATATTTATTATAGCAAAAAGTACAAAATAGTGTTTTTTTTTCAACATTGTCGCTCTTTTTTGTTTATAGCGCAAAACAAAAAACAAAAAACAAAACGCAGAGATGATCAAATACCACCAAAAGAAAGCTCTATTTATGGGGAAAAAAGGACATAAATTTTGACTACAGCGCCACGCGACCGCGCAATTGTCAGTTAAAGTGACGCAGTGCCGTATCGCAAAAAATGGCCTGGTCATTGAGCAGCCAAACTTTCAGGGGCTGAAGTGGTTAAAGGGTCGGTTGCATCTGTAAGACTATATACATTTATCCAGGGCTTTTTTTCCCCCTCAGAGAATAGGTGCAGGAACTCAACCACGTCCTCCATGCGCCAAACCGCATCAAAGAGTGGGTGTGGCCAAATTGTACTAACACTGGGAGGATCTTAAAGGGGCAATAAATAACAGGAGTGCGTTATGTGCGGAGTTCATGGATGCATTAAGTACTGAGCGCAGAATTCAGGGGTGCACTACGCACATGATGCAGAGTTCAGAGGGGCACTACATATCGAGTCCAGGGTACAGGGGTGCTCTATGTACATAGTACAGTTTGAGGGGTGCCCTATGCACAGAGTTCAGGTGTGCGCTACGTACGAAATGCAGGATTGAGGGGTGTGCTATGCATAGGGTATACAGGGTTCAGCTCTCTTTCACAGGCTGTCCACATCTCACTTCCATCCCTCCTCACCTCTTTACCACTCTCTCTCATTTAAAACAGTTTTAGTTTCCCAAAAAATTATAGAAATTAAGTCAGGGTTGATCAAAGTGTAGTTGTTAAATTGTCCCCCCAGCATAAAAGGTCTATATGCTAAGCAAGAGACAGCAGCTAAGGACTGCTTCTCTCTGTACAGTGGTCTGACACACCCTGCTTTGTCAGCACTATAATCAATGCTTGCTTTCTACAGCAAATTAAGCATGTTACACTAAGAGCCGGTTCACACTGAGGCAGCACGACTTGCGGCGCGACTGCCTTAGGCGACCTGCACACGACTTCAGCGGTGGCTTGCAAAATGCCTGCTGTATAGAAGTCAATGTAAGTCGCCTGAAGTCGCCCCAAAAGTAGTACAGGAACCTTTTTCTAAGTCGGAGCGACTTGAGTCGTTCCTATTAGAACGGTTCCATAGTACAGAACGGAACGCGACTTGTCAGGCGGCTAAGTCGCCTGACAAATCGTCTCTGTGTGAACCGACCCTAAGACAAACGGCCTTTTCTTCTCAATCACAGATAGCAAAAAAACAAACACACCGATTCATCCATAAAATCCCTTTAATTAATGGTTCATTATAATATTAGATAAATCTTCACTTACTTAAGTATGATCCTGAAGAAAAATGCAGTTGTAATAATGACAAAATTGGATAACAATACAGCCACGGCCTGAGAGCAAAATGAAAACAGAAAAGAAGAATTAATAGAACAGAAGAGTGAATCATGCAATCATAGTAAACCATCTGCACAAACACTAGAGACCAAATGGGAGGAATGAATACCAGTAATTATAGAGAAACTACTTGGAGGAGGTTTTTACTTTTCTGCTATTCATTTCAACATTTTAGGTAATAAGATTATTCCTCAAATCTGTCTGTATCCGCTAATGCTGGGGTGAAGCAGGTACCTGGCTGACAGGCACCCCCTCCCACTTCCAGACGAGTTCGCCACGGAAAACTCAGCCAGAAGTTCGGCCCCCATCCTTCCTTCCCCTGCCGCTGGACCATTCACAAAGTGCAGCGCACTTCACGCATGTGCAGTAGGGAACCGGCTGTGAAGCCACAAGGCTTCCCTTAGCCGAGATACGGCGGCAGCACCCGAGAGCCGATTGCAAAATTGGCTTGGGTGATAACACCGCTGGATTCGGACAGGTATGCCTAAATGTAGTATTCATAGCTGCTGACTTACTTTTTTTTCTGAAGGAGTCTTGAGCTCCTCTTTAAGGCTAGTATGTGAAATAATGCTGTATGATATTCAAACTGCAAGGCAGAGAAGCAGAAGCCAATCACTGCTTTGGCTGCTCTGTGTTGCCGGATGCGCTAGGGGGCAGTGGGGTGCATGATTCCTTTTTTTGTATGAGCTTTATCTGAACTGTACAAAAGTACACCTTATTCACTGCAATGTCAGGCAGCGCGATTCGCTGACCTGCTCGACATTACAGTGCGATTCAGCCAGGTGTGCTGTGATAAAATGCAGCATGTCTGCATTTTAGTGCAGCACTTGGCTGTATTGCAGTGTGAATGGGACACATAGGAAGGAATTGTTTCCAGTGTGTCACTTCAGTGACAGATGTTTTACCATGCGGTAAAATGTGTCACTGCATATAGTCTGAATTGGCCCTTAGAAAGACTTATTTGTGTAAAAACAACAGTGGGCTCCATTCACAGAACCAGATCACATGTGGCGTGTGTGCCCAGACACATTTTCCTTACATACTGCATGCGATCCTGAAACGGTCAATTCACTAACGTTTTGTGGGATTTACAACAAAATACTGAAAACAGTCAGTAAATACCACATGCACAGGCATTAAACTCAATTCCCAGAAGGAAATAAATAATTAAATTCATGCTGTAATTAAGTGGTGATCGAGCTATGGGGTCTTTAAAAAACGTGCACTGGCTGTTAAGGAGCGGGTGGCCTCCGGCATCCTTAGCATCCAGCAACTGTCAAGGTTGCTAGAGAGCAGGGAGCTGCTGTGTCCTTAACTGCCTGCCAACCAGTGCACGCTGATTTACGTCGGCAGAATGGCCCCTTTAGGAAGCGGTGCTGCAGGCCGCAGACTTGATGTCCGCCATGTGCCCGCAATCGTGTCACGGACAGGAAGAATGGGGAGATGCTTTTGTAAACAAAGCATTTCCCCGTTCTGCCTAGTGACCTGAGTGTTTCAAAGTCGCACTTTTTTACAGCGTTTTTGCCGTGATGTTGTTCAGGTCACCAATGTAAAAAGGTAGAAAAACACCTGTAATCTGCCCCAAAGAAGCTCATGTTCTTTTTTGAGCTTAGGGCATTTTTCAGGCGTTTTGCTTAAGATGACAAAACGCTCAGATGTGAACAGGTGCCATTGAAATGAATAGGATTTTGCTTGTTGGGTGTTTTTCAAGCGTTTTATGAGCTGAAAACGCTCAGGTGTGAATACAGCCTAATAGTCATTTTAACCAGTGCTTACTGGGCACTTAAACCCCCCTCCTTCCCAGATCAATTTTCAGTGCTGTCACTCTTTGTGCGGTCATACAACACTGTATCCAAATGAAATTTTTATCATAATTTTTTCCCCACAAATAGAGCTTTCTTTTGGTGGCATTTGATCACCTCTGGGTTTTTTATTTTTTTGTTAAAAAAAATGAAACAGTTTTATATTTTGTTATAAAATTTTGCAAACAGGTAATATTTCTCCGTCATTGATGTATGCTGATGAGGCTGCACTGATGGGCACTGATAGGCTGCATTGAAGGGCATTGGCAGGCGGCACAGATGAAGTGACTGTGCCTCTTCCTCTTTGGGACCGATGTCCCTTACACAGAAGCCGGTCAGCGTGAGGAGAAAAAAAAAAAAAAAGAATTTCACCGTCTTCAGCACATGATCAGCTGTCATTGGCTGATAGCTGATCATGTGGTAAGGGGCTGGGATCGGCCCCTTACTCCCATCTGCGATCACCCGAGTCTCATTGTCTCGGTGATCACAGAGCGCCGACAGGCACGCCCTGCTGGGGGCACGCTCGGGGAGCGTGCAAAGGGGAGGATGTCCATTGATCCCCTTCTGGCAATGTAGGTCCGCGCTGTAGCCATCATTCGGCTATAGCGCAGACGGGAAGGGGTTAAAGGATCTGGAGCACAGCATCTGACTTTTGGAATTTTAACATATCGCACATCTTCTTATGTTGGTTGCTTTTCACCTGCATTGGATATGTTGCATTTCTGTAAACACAGAATATGCTATTCCGTTACACTAAATTGCTTTTAATTCTCTATACTAATCATTGGAAACATACTATATGTGCTCTTAAGCCCTTACTGAACAAAAAAAATGCCATATATGAAAGTACTTACTGGCGGTAAGTAGGTCAAAACATAGAAAAAGATCAGATTATCCATAAAATAAAGAAATGCTGGAACAGCCCATTTCATGTATCGACATAACTCTTTTAAAGTAAAACAGTTACAGCATCTAAGTGGGTGCTTCTCTAAGAGGGGGAAAAGAAAAAAAAACATTTTAATGAAAGATTACAAAAGCACAGAACAAAAACAAGTTCCTTTGTGTATTAAAGGAAAGGTTAAGACAAAATATACCTATACAGTAAAACCTTGGATTGCAAGCATAATTCGTTCCGGGAACATGCTTGTAATCCAAAGCATTCGTATATTAAAGAGAATGTCTCCATAAGAAATAACGGAAACTCAAATGATTTGTTCCACAATCATTTATTCATAAAGTCCTTCAGTTTATAGTCCATATAAAAAGCTTATAGAAAATGTGACCAGTTTGTGCAACCATAAAATGTCCATCCACAAATGGCAGCCTCCACAAGGGAATTAGAAGCAAAATCCAGCAGGAGCCACAGAGTATAAAAGAGAAGAGAGGCGCCTCTAAGTGTAGCAATATGGTTACATTTAATGAAGGTACAACATTTAGCAACTCACATGGTTGATGATTAAAACAGGCACATCTAAGTATGCAGGCATCCTGGAGGGGGAGGGGGAATACCGGAGTAGGAAGCAGTGATACCAACAAGTGTGAGGCGGAGGACGGGAGCGCGCCTTCTGAGCTGCCGGCTGCGCGCTCTGTGGACCCTGTACTTAGGGCGGGGGCGCGCACAGACTTCTGCTCCAGTCTCGGTATCTCCGCGGATATCCAGTGAGGACTTTTAATACCAAGGGACAGGAAGTCCCCACCTCTCTGTGTGTACAGCGACTTTTTGGAAATGGGACGCGTGGAAGGAAACTGACACCTATAGGACTTGAGTGACAGGACCAACAGTATACGCTCGTACCCCTGCAGGGGTGGAACGCTCCGGTGAGTGCAACCACATTGGGGGGATCACCAGTTATTACAGCACGGCACTTTATCACCTAAGAAGAACTTTCTGCACAATTGCCATGAACTTTTTTTTGCACCAAATAACATAGGTTTTTTGCTTTTTAGCTGCGATTTTGACACATTATGAATGATTTTTATTGCATATAATTATTGCACATTTAGACATTATTGGTGGACAATCATTGCTTTTGGCACTTTATCACTTATATTTATTCATGTGAAGATGTATTTATGTTATTTAGTGATGCTGCTTAATATTTGCGATTTTTTGCACACATAGTATTATTTTTCACCTGTTAAGGTGTTTTTACTAACACAAGGATATTTTTTCCTGTAAGTAATTTTTGGATCATACCGAAAATTTCTTATTTTCATTTATTTTTACACTTGTACTTCTTGCTAATTTTTAGTCATACTCCTAACACAGCGCCACTCCCTATACTTTGATCTATATTTTTGGGGGATCACATAGGTGTCCCCTTCCCACCTAGGGGGGCTGCAGGTGTAAGTCAGTCTATAAGCGCGGATCCGTTGATATATTTACTTGTATATCAAGCATCGCTCGTTTATCAAGTCAAATGTATAAAAAAAAAATGTTTGCTTTTCTTGCAAAACACTCTCAATCCAAGGTTTTACTGTACTCTGCAACCTGCTGGAGAATAGTGATTTTGGTGTGCCTTGAAAAATTAACCTTAAAAGTTTATGTAAGCCCCAACAATTAACTTTTTCTTATTTGCTCTTTTTTTAGTCTGTTAAACACTTGACCTCCAGGCCTTTTTCACATGCTGTCTCTGTGGGAGGAAAGGAGAGCTGATAAGAGCCAATAACTGGCAAATCACTGTTTACATTGTGACAGCTTTAAATGGAATGAATGAATGAAAGAGAGAAGAACTAATGCGCAAAACCAAACTCGCTTACATATACAAAATAAGAATATGAGAAGCTGCCAACATATAAAAGTGTTCCCACACAGAAAAAAAAATAATGAATAAAGGAGGTATGTGGCGCTAACTATAAATACTAAAAATAGTGAACAGTAATAAGTATGATAAACACACTTGATAAAAATACACTTCCAAAACCGTGCTGCAACTAATGTCCTAAATAATCAAGTGCAAGCAATATTCAGCATAATAAATGATAATAAACATTTATAATAATAATAATAATAATAATAATAATAATAAAGTGCAAGCCAAGCCATAAAGTGCCAAAAATACTCAAAAAGTGCAGGTAGTGCAATCAAAATCTGAATAGGGTCCAATATTCTTAAGATGTGCAAACAGAGCAATACAGTGCAAAAAATAATGCAAAAGTGATGAAAGTGCAATCAGAGTCCAATAAAGAGGAAACAGATCTCCATATGACAGTTCATACAAGAAGAAAAAAGTGCATGTGCAATATAAATCGAACAATATCTAGTTCATCCAATTATCACCATCCCTGGTGCGCCACTCGTTTCCCCCAGCCTCTCACCTCACATGAAGACCCCTACAGGTCAAATCAGGCCTTGATATGAATAGAACCAAGATCCTCAGTAAGGCTGCTTTCACACTGGGGCAGTAGGGGGCGTCGGCTGTAAAACAGCGCTATTTTTAGCGCTGTTTTACCGCGGTATTCGGCCGCTAGCGGTGCGGTTTTAACCCCCCGCTGGCGGCTGAAAAAAGGGTTAAAACCACTCGTATAGCGCGGCTATAGCCGCGGTATTGCCGCGCTGTCCCATTGATTTCAATGGGCAGGAGTGGTGAAGGAGCGGTGAATACACCGCTCCTTCACCGCTCCAAAGATGCGGCTTGCAGGAGATTTTTTTCTTCTCCTGCCAGCGCACCGCTTCAGTGTGAAAGCCCTCGGGCTTTCACACTGAACAAACAGCAGCGGCTGTTTTGGGTCGGTTTGCAGGCGGTATTTTTAGCGCAATAACGCCTGCAAACCGCCCCAGTGTGAAAGGGGTCTTAGGATGAGCTCCGGCGTGTTCGCACAGCCCACGTGCAGAGCCCGCCAGGAAGTCGGCACTGTGCTAATCACAGGCATTGAGACATTGTGCCGATGCGCGGCTGCAGAGATCGGGACATGCTTCACTGCCTCTGATTAGCGCAGCGCAGTGCCGACTTCCTGGCGAGCTCTGCACGTGGGCTGTGTGAACACGCCGGAGCGCATTCTTAATCCTCAGCAATCGATCGACTCCCACAGATATCCACAGCAATACCGATACCGGGGTGGACTTCAGGCTCATCAGGCGTGGTAGGGTCATACAATAAAGAGGGAGGGGGCTCTATAGTGCAGTATTTCAATCTGTTTCCTCTATTGGACTCTGATTGCACTTTCATCACTTTTGGATTATTTTTTGCACTTTATTGCTCTGTTTGCCCATCATAAGAATATTGGATCCTATTCGGATTTTGATTGCACTACCTGCACTTTGAGTATTTTTGGCACTTTATTGCTTGGCTTGCATTTTATTATTATTATGAATGCTTATTATCATTTATTATGCTGAAGATTGCTCACACTTGATTTTTTAGCACATTTGTTGCAGCACGGTTTTGAAAGTGTATTTATCACACTTATTACTGTTCACTATTTTTATTATTTAGTATTTATAGTTAGCGCCACATACTTCTTTATTCATTTAAATGGACACAGCTCATCACAGGGTAAAGGGCCTCTGTGATTGGCCCTTTATCCCAATCTGTATATATATAGTATGGTGAGCCACAAAAGGGAAAATTATATAACCCTTAGTAAAGCGTTGCCAACATCCCAAATTATATTGCAAAAAAGCAATGACCCTAAAAAGGGAAACCTTTGTACTCCCCGGTACAGTGGTACTTTACAAGCGAACAAAAAACAGTTGAATTATGAATAAAAGTTATTTATTGAAAAATTGCTTAAAAAAAAGCATAAAAACATGGAGAATCTCAACATAGATCTATACAAAGTGCAACAAATTTTTCATGATAAGTTTCTTTAGACTTTCCACATTTTTGAATACATATTTCTCCATGAGCCTGACATGTTTCAGGACAGGTGTCCCTTCTTCAGAGGCATATTGAGGAGAGAAAATTGTATGGGTGTATTCTGAAAAACAGGTGAGATCAATTTAGGCATAGAGATATTATTCAGGGCAAAAATTCACATTATGGCAACCGAGAGTGTCCAGTATACATACCAGTATCCAACCTTTGGAAAGATTTTGTGCAAAGAGTATGCAAGAAGGCAAACTCTCGTATAGAGAGAGAAAGATGACGCGATAAATGAATAAATAAATATATAACCGCCAATTAACCGATGGTAGACATGGCGGCTTCCATTTGGGCCGAGAGAAAACTCCGCAAAGGCCCCCAAAGAAAAAAGGACGAGCCCCCACCAAATCCACAGTAGAGCCCTAAGGAAATAAGTTTGAATGAATTAATAAATTACATTCTGTTTGAAAAAATGAAAAAATAATATATATGCGAAAAAATCTATAAAGGAAGAAACCATATCGGTTATATACATTATATGAGTAAAAGGAAGGGCTGCTTTTTTTTTTTATAAACCAAATATGGAATTCGCAGCTTTATATTATAAATTGGAATATTTTTTTTTTTTTTTTTGCTGTATTTTTTTTTTTTATTTTGGAAAAAATCATAACTAGAGCCTTTCTATATAGAAAGAAAAGGAAGAAAGAAAACAAGGAAAAAACTAATTTTCCTATGATCTACATATTATAGAGAGATTGTTTTGTATATATATTATTGAACAAGCAGGACTTGCCAGTGCAGTCACTATTTAAACTGCACAGAAAGAACTGAAGTTATTTGTGAAAAACAATGATAAACAAAGAGAAATGGATTGCCTCTTTTACTGGGCTGCAGTGAAAAGATAGTAAGAGAATACATGGCTTCCTTACTTACTTTTTTCGATTAAAGATTTTCAAGCGAAAATGCTGAAGCGTGGTTGCTATTGGCGTGTATGTTTGACACTGGGCAGGATGCCGGTTGCAGATTTTAAAGGCCGCTGGCGCCTGCGCAGTGTAAATAATTCTGTAAATGTCAGAAAAGTGAGATGGATCGCGTCATCGCATATAACGCGCTAACGTAATATCAGAACGACATGCTTGAACGACGTTGCAAGATGGCGGAGTGGAAGTCCTAGGGGACCGCGTCATGGCGTATTTAGAGTGCCCCTGTGTGAGCGGTTGCCTTGGAGACGCTCAAGCTCATCCGGAACAGCCTATCACACAGCTTCACCCTTCTCCTTTTCTCCTCCCCCTTTTTATGCCTTGCAGCGTTGTCTCTGCTTGTCGCCTCGCTACGACGTCACCGCGCCATATGCCATGACGCGGTCCCCTAGGACTTCCACTCCGCCATCTTGCAAAGTCGTTCGAGCATGTCGCTCTGATATTACGTCAGCGCGTTATACGCGATGACGCGATCCATCTCACTTTGCTGACACTTACAGATATATTTACACTGCGCAGGCGCCAGCGGCCTTTAAAATCCGCAACCGGCATCCTGCCCAGTGTCAAACATACACGCCACTAGCAACCACGCTTCAGCATTTTCGCTTGAAAATCTTTAATCGAAAAAAGTAAGTAAGGAAGCCATGTATTCTCTTACTATCTTTTCACTGCAGCCCAGTAAAAGAGGCAATCCATTTCTCTTTGTTTATCATTGTTTTTCACAAATAACTTCAGTACTTTCTGTGCAGTTTAAATAGTGACTGCACTGGCAAGTCCTGCTTGTTCAATAATATATATACAAAACAATGTCTCTATAATATGTAGATCATAGGAAAATTTGTTTTTTCCTTGTTTTCTTTCTTCCTTTTCTTTCTATATAGAAAGGCTCTAGTTATGATTTTTTCCAAAATAAAATATACAAAAAAAAAAAAAAAAATTCCAATTTATAATATAAAGCTGCAAATTCCATATTTGGTTTATAAAAAAAAGCAGCCCTTCCTTTTACTCATATAATGTATATAACCGATATGGTTTCTTCCTTTATATATTTTTTCACATATATATATATATATATATATATATATATATATATATATATATATATATATATATATATATATATATATATATATATATATTATTATTTTTTCATTTTTCAAAACAGAATGTAATTTATTAATTCATTCAAACGTATTTCCTTAGGGCTCTACTGTGGATTTGGCGGGGCTCGTCCTTTTTCTTTGGGGGCCTTTGCGGAGTTTTCTCTTGGCCCAAATGGAAGCCGCCATGTCTACCATCTGTTAATTGGCAGTTATATATTTATTTATTGCGTCATCTTTCTCTTTCTATACGAGAGTTTTCCTTCATGCATGCTCTTTGCACAAAATCTTTCCAAAGGTTGGATACTGGTATGTATACTGGACACTCTCGGTTGCCATAATGTGAATTTTTGCCCTGAATAATATCTCTATGCCTAAATTGATCTCACCTGTTTTTCAGAATACACCCATAAAATTTTCTCTCCTCAATACGCCTCTGAAGAAGGGACACCTGTCCTGAAACATGTCAGGCTCATGGGGAAATATGTATTCAAAATTGAAAGTGTAAAGAAACTTATCATGAAAAATTTGTTGCACTTTGTATAAGCACTTTGTATAGATCTATGTTGAGATTCTCATGTTTTTATGCTTTTTATGCCATTTTCAATAAATAACTTTTATTCATAATTCAACTGTTTTGTTCGCCTGTAAAGTCCCACTGTACCGGGGACTACAAAGGTTTCCCTTTTTAGGGTCCTTGCTTTTTTACCCCAATCTGTGTCCAAAGCACACAGCGGTCACAGAGCAAGCCCTATGCATGACCCAGGAGTGCGCAGGAGGCATAGAACTCTTCCCAAAACTGGAGACCCGTGCCGCAGTCGCCTATTGGCTGTAGCATGGGCGGAAAGTGGTTAAAAGTAAAGAAATGTCTAGGCTTTAGAACCAATTTAAGCTATCCTTTTCTTTTTCTAACATCACTCAAATAAAATGAAATTACAAATCGGTATGACAAAAGCATAAATAAAAGCAGATAAAACGCATTGTTCCCAGAGCAGATCACATTAGTTTAGACTAGCTTTGTATGCTGTAAGCTAACATTGGAAAATGATGTAGACACCTTGCCTTTCAGAATGACTCTAAAAGCCATTATCAAGCAGGAAAGCAGCTTGACAGCCTCTGCGCACACATTAACGGTAGCTGGAACATAGTCATAAGTGTTATCTGCAAAACAAAATACACAGTAATTGAACATATACTTTTGACATTAAGGGTTTGTGTCCTGCAGCACAGCTTGAATGTTCAGTGAAAAGCGATTTGACAGACACAAAGCTTTAGTACACAATAGAGCTTTGTCTGCATGAATTTCAGGGCTTTATCTTAGGTGCTATAAAAAAACAAAAAACAAAAAAAAAACAAAAAAATACACAACACACGATGGCTACATATACAATTAATTTATTGAGCTAAGCTACAATTCAATTATATGGCCTTGACCTTCTAATCATTGCTGTAAATAGGGTAAAAAAAAAAAAAAAGCACAGAAGGTCAGGCTGTGCAGTAGACTACAAAAAGACAAACATATGACAAAGCTGAAAGATTTATATTGTAAGCTGAGACACATCTCACAGTAAGACAAATTAAACCATGGTACAGCCCACAGAAGCAGCAATGGATTGGCTTACTTCTTTTGTTTTTGTGTCAATTAGCTTTTCCCCTCCTATTGCATTTTTTAAACATCACAGCAAGTTAAATAACAAAATGGACTGCATTACTTAGGAAAGAAAGTGCATATAATAAACGAAAATGACTGATGAAATTCTACACTGTCTAAAAAAAAAAAAAAAAAAAAAAAATATCTGTCTTTTTATGCTGGTTACTGAACAAGAAGAGTGCATGTCATTTTCTAGGTTCTAGTGACGCCTGCTGGTCAAAAAATAAGCTACAGTACAAAGACAAGACTGCATGCATACTCATGCTTCATCACTCTTGATCCTTTTTTGATGTTTTATTTAGTCACCTATAGGTTATTTTTAAAAAAGCTTCAATTTTAAAATCTTCTTGATGCCATTATCCCTCCTTCACAAACAAAAAGGAAGGTGGAACTATTTTTGACCGGGTTCACATATGTGTGGCTGCTAGTTCGTGCCTGGGGTCTGGTGCGTGTCTGTTCACCGGTTCAGGTGTGAATTTTTGCCTGAATTTGGACCTGAACCCGACCCAAACATGCACAGGACCCTTTTACAATCTGCTCCACAGCCGCCCCGGACCTGAGTGAACCGGCTCCATTGAGAGCCTGTCATGCGAATTGGATGCAGGGAAACCCAACACATTGTACAATAAAGCATTTGAAATAAATAAAAGTTGTCTGACCCTTATTGGCTGAGAATTTGACCAAAAGGACGCGGCTTGATCCCAGAGCGACATAAGTGAATCCAAGCAGAAAGGTGTGCAGTGTTGATCGAGAGAACGATGAGCCCAGGCAGGGCTTGAACCTCATTGTTTCAGATTCCGAGCAGCATGTCCTGCTCACTGAAATCAACAAAAATATAAGAAAACAATTAACTTAATTTTTTTTCAAAATTGCTTTATACTGAAGAAAAAAAAAATCAATGAGGAAAAATTACACACATAAGGGTTAATTCACATGGCCACCCAGGACTACACACTACCCAACCCAATCAGTGTACTTCTGTGGTGGGTATGGCCAGGCGTTTGCAATCAGTTGCAGGTACTCAGCCTGCAGAAATCAGTGACAGGATGCGCAGCTGTGCGCATAGAATTGCACATGGAGCAATTACATGTGGTTAGAGCAGTTGTCTCCAAACTGCGGCCCTTTGGGCACTATTTTCATCCACTTATACCAACAATGGGACATAAATCCTCCTTCAAGTGAAGTAGCACAATTTCAAAGTAGCGAAAATTGAGTAATAGGAAAAATGGACTTTGGCGGCACGTATAGAAAAATATAACAAATTTTTAATAGTTCACATAAATTACAAACGTATACAGTGCACATTTAAACACATAATTTATACATAGAAAATGACCCATTGGTTGGCCCAAGGGGAATACCACTTGTATACTTCCTGTGGGGCTATACTATTTGTATCGGAAAAAGCCCATACTGAGATACAGCATTGACTGTCGGGTATTTAAAGGTCCTTGAAGAATTAAAATTGCGTCTGTAAATGTCGCTTCTGTATTTCTAGTTAGAAAAACTAACTTCAATTAACCACTTGCTTACTGGGCACCTAAACCCCCCTCCTACCCAGACCAATTTTCAGCTTTGAGCGCTGCCACTCTTTGAAAGACAATTGCGCAGTCATACAACACTGTCCCCAAATGAAATTTTTATCATTTTTTCCCCACAAAGAGCTTTCTTTTGGTGGTATTCAATCACCTCTGGCTTTTTATTAAAAAAATTAAAACACCGATTTTTTTAAAAAACAAAATACAAAACCGTTTTTATTTATATTTTGTTAATAAATTTTGCAAACAGGTAATTTTTCTCCTTCATTGATGTACGCTGATGAGGCACCGATAGGCTGCACTGATGGGCACCAATTGGCACTGATAGGGGACATTGATGGGCAGCACTGATTAGCACCACTGGTGGGCATTGATAGGTGGCACTTACTACTATGGGCTCTGATTTGTGGCACTGGCAGGCGGTACTTGTGGGGACATATGAGGCAGCTTTGCCTCTTCCTCTTCGGGACCGATGTCCCTTCAAACAGATGCCGGCGATCGGCTTTTTTTCTTTTTTTCTTCTCATGCTGTCAGCTTGAGAAGAAAAAAAAAAAATGATTACCGATCCTCTGTTTACATCAAGTGATCAGCTGTCATTCACTGACAGCTGATCATGTGGTAAGGAGCCAGGGATCGGCCCCTTACTCAGATCTGTGATCACCCAAGTCTCATTGACTCGGGTGGTCACAGTGCTCGCCGTGCAAACCCTTCAGGGTAGCGTGGCCAGCTTTGAAAGGGGAGGACGTCAATAGATGTACTCCCGGCAAAGCAGATACGCGCTGTAGCCGTCATTTGCTATAGCGCGGATCTGAACAAGTTAAAGTAAGACAGTAGGAGGTAAAGTTATTGGGGTGCATACAAACATGCATAACCATACATAAAAAATATGAACTCACCACAAATGGTGCTAAAGAGGATTTCAATGCTCACCCACACCAGTAAGACGCAGCAGCTGAACAACCACCTCTCCAAGAGGGGAGGAAGATAACGGGACCCGGGGCCGAACACAGCAAGGGACCAGCACATAAAGTGGAATATGGGGGTGCACCAGGTAACTATAGATATGGGATATACAGATAATTGCTAAACTAACTTTTATAGTAATGAGCGTATATTGCAGTAAGCATTGCCGTACTTACATATCTCATACGGTATAGCCCTAAATTTGCCCATAAGTACTGAGGGAACCTTATATAAACGGACAGGCCTGTCTGTAAGAAGTAGAATGTATTTAGGGTTTTGCCATCCATATATCCAGATATATTCAAAGCCATTAATGCAGGATATAGTTAATTTAATTTTAAAGATGGACACACATATACATGAATGAGCAAGCCAACATAATACTACCTTGATTTTATCATAAGGTCCTAGGGTTATATGCCTGGAAGAAACCAGCCTATGCGGCCATACACTCGGTTGGCAATGTTAGTGGTATGTCCTATAAGAGTAAACATAGTAAGTACGACCATAAGTATAAGGAGGTACTTAAGGCTACAAAGCAGCCCTATTGAGGGGGGCCTGAACAATACAGCAACCGAACATACCTGAGAAAAAAAAATGTTTTGCTGCCATTGTTCCTACATATGGGATAACCAGTCGGTCAGTGTGCGAGGTAAGCTAGGTGCCTCCGTCCCTCAGAGCACCTGGGGATTGGGGTCCCAGCCTCGTTGTTTTGTGCACCCCGTCTGAGTGGTGTCAGACGTCACTCAGCCCGGCTGCCAGTACACCACACATGCGGCAATTGGCGCATACGCACTGGATACCCGGAGCGGTCCCAGTGCTCGCCACAGTACCAGGAGACGTCAGATGGAAGGTGTCTCCATGGTTGCCGCAGGGAGACACATGTCCCCTGCTCCTCCTCCCCTGGAACTGAGGTGGGCAGGACGTGACACCCGCAGCTTGGGTGGCCACATACCCCACAATGCCGGGTGCCACTTATCCCGCACCTAGTCCCAGTGGTCAAAAGGGTGAACTACAGCCGCGTCCCAGCATGTGGCGTGGGGAGAAAAACTCATACAAGAGTTTATTCCCACTTGAAGAATATTAGAATATTTTTATCTTTTCTTGGCCCAAATAAGGCAAAACATGGCACAAAATGTGGCATTTTCCCGAAAATCGGCGAAATATGGCATTTCACCGAAAAATGGGCAAAATGTGGCATTTTAGTATGGCGCCTTGGCAATGTGGCATTTGAAGGTCTCTGGTAATAAAACCATGCATGTACTAGCCATACTATAATGAAAATGCCAAGAATGCCCTCAGCAGAAAAACAAAGTATTTATAATATACAGTGCAAGTACATACGTCCCTGCTACAAAACTTTATTGTCAAGGTAAACATAAACTGTAAAGTTGATACCGATTTAAATCAATTAACCACTATTAGGGGTGCAATGGATCGTTGCCGATCTGTGATCCGTACGGATCACCCTCCGCGGATCGGCACACCCGCGATCCGCGGAGCACTTTTCGGCCTCAGCCATAGGAAAGGCCGCGGCTTCGGCCTAGCTCCGGAGCCGGCGGCCATCTTAGTACACCCGGAAGCGGCCGCTGTCTTGACAGGAAGTGACATTTCGTCGCCGCCATCTTGCTACACCCCACACTCCTGCACAGTACAATAATGATAGAGTGAGAAGGGGGCAAGCGGACATCTTGTTACACCCACCGGAGTTTTAGATTTAAAAGCCATTTTCAACACAAAACTGAGCTTATATGCACAAATACTGTATTTATGCATATAAGCTCGGTTTTGTGTTGAAAATAGCTTTTAAATCTAAAACTCCAGTGGGTGTAACAAGATTTGTGTGTTTTTTTGTTTTTTTTTTTGCTGATCCGAAAATGATCTGATCCGTGACTCTGATCCGAGGATCGATCCGATCCGTGAGATTTTTGATCCGTTGCACCCCTAACCACTATAGTAACATTATATTGAAAAGGATTGATAGTAAGTTACAACAATAGGCCATATGCCAATGCAAATCTGTAAAGGGAAAACAATTCCCCACCAGAATCTTGACATATATGCCTATCATGATGTGTTCATAGACTTAAATGGTATCCCACAGATATGGGTACCTAGTATCCGTACACCCATGGGTAATCATAGGGAATCATCCAGGAATAAAGAGAGCCATCCCACCGCTCCCTCAAAGGAAGGGCTGGTAGGATAGCACCTCATTGATTACTGGTGGTTTGGTTGCCTCTAATCAATGTGGTTCCCAATCATATGATTGCCAAGACAGCCAATTATGGCAATTATGTTTTTTTATTTTACAAACAAACCTGCATGTTTCACCTGTTTCTATGTATCACACAGAGACAACTGAGGAAGAAACACCCAGATTGGACCTGAAAGAGAGCTCCAAACTGCATATAGCTACCGAGGTGAATGACGGCTTGTTTTAACCACTTGACCTCCAGCTGAATTACTCCCCTTCCTGACCAAAACCCGGAAGTGCAGGATCACACATATATTATAAATACCTTCAAATGGTTCTAAAGTCAGAAAGTTTTTATCTTAATGCATGAAGATAAAAAAACCTTTTGTGCACAGCAGCCTAGAGATGTAAAGTTTCTGGAAATTTTGAAGCTTGGAAAAAAAAGAAAAAAAAAGTTTTTTTGGGGAAAAATGAAATTTTTGGAAAAATTGAAAAAAATGCTACATTAGCACTTTGTCTTTTTAAGATTGAAAGTCATTCTGTTACTTTAGGAACATAAAATATGACTATGGACAATTTGACTTGGCATACAATTATCACAACTAGCATATTAAAAATATAGTGTAGCCAAACAATCACAAACAGAATTTACTTTTTTATAATATTTATTTGTAACAAAGGGAGCAACAATCTCCTGAACTTCTTACTAGTTTATGTGGAACAGCCAAAAAGCCTCCACAAAACAATTTTCAAAACCAAAAGTAACAATTATTATTATTATTATTATTATTATTATATTTCCTCTCCACAGTATTAAAACAAAATAAAAACCCCATTCTCATAAAAAGAATTCAAGATGGGGGAAGTGTTAAGAAGAGAGTGGGACTAAGTTTCAATGGACATTTAATCAGAATCATTTTCTGAGCTGAAATTGTCAGTATCCATCTTTTCTTCTGCAGCTACTCTTTTTTTGTCCGTCATCACAATTAGGAACTTCTAAAAACTTAAGGTTTGACCGGACCGGTTCTTGTTACAAAAGCAGTACAGCACCTCCTAAAGGAAGAAATGCATACTGTTCTTGCATTGGAGGGTTCAGTTTGTTACCTAGGACTTGCTTGTCCTCACTCAGTGCACAGAAATTAGAATAATCTGATATCATAAATTTTTTTTAGAAATGATTTGGAAAATATTTGAACACCCTGTCTTAAAATATTTTATTCATCATGTTAAAATAAAATATTCCACAATTTTTCTTTTTTCAGTTTTTCCAATTTTTTGGAAAAAAACAAAAAAGCCTTCAGGGAAAAAAAAAGTTTTTTTTTTCCAAATTTTTCCGTTTTTTTTTTTCCAGGCCTTCACATCTCTACAGCAGCCCCCCTCATACTTACCCCTTTCTATCCAGCGATGTTGCACGAGAGTCTCGGCTGTCCAAAATTCTCCCTCCTCGTTGGCCAAGACAGCAGCGGGGCGCCATTGGCTCCCCGGGGCTGCTCTGTGCAAAACCACTGCACAGAGCAGGTAAGTATAACATATTTGTTATTAAAAAAAAAAAAAAAAAAAAAGACTATTATCACTTTAATGTGCAGAATCTGAAAATAGGTTCATTTTTTTTTAACTAGTGTAATGGAACATTTGGCTGACTACATCCACAATACCCCCAATATGATCAGTGAAAACAAGTTGACCAACGGTGCTCATCAATGGATCAGAATTCAGCCGGTTCAGTAGGACCGGCTAAATTTCGATCTATCTATGGCCATTCCTGCTTGACAGAAGTTGATCGTTGGACACATTTTTCGACCAGCCAGCTGCAGCCCCTGATCAGTGTATTCTGACAGTGGAGTCCCTGTTAGAATACAATAGCACAGTTGGGAGGATTTCTCCATCTGCCTTGTATGTTTGGACAGGGAAATCCATTTGTTCCGTTTTTAATTTTGTTGATCAACCTCCTGGATGGTCGAAAAAAAAAAAAATTATATGGCTATGGGTCAGAGAATCTCCAGAAATGCAGCTCTTGTGGGATTGTTCTTGGTCTGCAGTGGTCAGGACCTACCAGAAGTAATCCAAAGAAGGAAAACCAGAGGTGAACCAGAGACAGGGTGGTCATGGGCAGCCAAGGATCACTGATGCTTCTAGGAAGTAAAGCCTGGCCCATGCAGTCTGATTCAATAGAAGCGCTACCATTGCTCAAATTGTGAAAAAGTTATTGTTGGTTCTGATAGAAAGGTGCCAGAATACACAGTGCATCACAGTTTGTTGCATATGGGGATGCATAGCTGCAGACCGGTCAGGGTGGCCAAGCTGACCCGGGTCAACAGCCAAAAGCACCTACAATGATCATGTGAACATCAGAACTGGACTACGGAGCAATGAAAGAAGATGGCCTGGTCTGATGAATTCAAGAATTGTTAGAGGAACACAATGCGTTTGAGGTGTTGCCTCCAAATTCTACAGATCTCAATCCAATCAAGCAACCGTGGGATGTGCTGGAAAAACAAGTCAAATCCATGGAGGCCCCACCTCACAACTTACAGGAGTTAAAGGATCTGCTACTGACAGCTTAGTGCCAGATACTACAGCATACCTTCAGAGGTCTAGTGGAGTCAATGCCACAATGGGTTATGGTGGGTGGCTATAATGTTATGGCTGATAGGTGTATGTGGCTGTCAAATTCTAAAACTCAAAAAACTGTTTTATTATCGCTCGTTTTTAAACAAAAAATATTTACATTATTAAACTGGTTGCCGACCAGCCGCCAGTTTTACTGCGGCAGGATGGCACGGCTGGGCGAAACTACCTTACGTTGCTTCGCCTTATGGCCACTAGGGGCACGCGCCCGGACCGTGTGCCCAGTGGGTGCGATGACAGACGAGCAACTGTGTTCACTCGTGACAAAGCGAAAACCGGGATCTGTGTGTGTAAACACACAGATCCCGGTTCTCTCAGGGGAGAGCAGACAGATCTTGTGTTCATACCAAGTATGAACACTGATCTCTCTCTCCTCCTAGACAGTCCCATCCCCCCTACAGTTAGAACACACCTAGGGAACACGGTTAATCCCTTGATCGTCCCCTAGTATTAACCCCTTCCCTGCCAGTGACATTTATACAGTAATCAGTGCATTTTTATAGCACTGATCGCTGTATAATTGTCAGTGGTCCCAAAAATGTGTCAAAAAAGTGTCCAATTTGTCCAAAGTGTCCAATTTGTGTTGATAAAAATCGCAGATCGCCGCCATTACTAGTAAAAAAATAAAAATAAATAAATAATTATGAAAAATGCCATAAAGCTATCCCCTTTTTATGTAGACGCTATAACTTTTGCGCAAACCAATCAATATACGCTTATTGTGATTTTTTTTAACCACAAATATGTAGAAGAAGAATACATATCGCCTTAAACTGAGGAAAAAAATTGTTTTTTTGAAAAAAAAAAGTGGGATAGTCATTATAGTAAAAAGTAAAAGATAAAACTAAACTGCAGAGGCGATCAAATACTACCAAAATAAAGCTCTATTTGTGGGGGGAAAAAAAAAAAAAAAAGGACGTCAATTTTGTTTGGGTACAGCGTCGCACGACCCCGCAATTGTCAGTTAAAGCGACGCAGTGCCGTATTGCAAAAAATGCTCTGGTCATTAAGGGGGGGTTCTTCCGGGGCTGAAGCGGATAAAGGATGTATTTTTATAAATGTTTCAAATGAGTTAGCACCTGAGAAATGTCCCAATTTTTTCTTCAATGCTTGTTATTGAATGAGGGGATGTGGTGCAATTGACCACAATATCCATCCACTACCGGTCCTATTGGATTGTGCAACAAATGGCACACTTTAACCACTTAAGCCCCAGACCATTTGGTTGGCAAAGACCGGAGCACTTTCTGCGATTCGGCACTGCGCCGCTTTAACTGACAATTGCGTGGTCATGCGACGTGGCTCCCAAACAAAATTGACATCCCCTTTTCCCCACAAATAGAGCTTTCTTTTGGTGGTATTTGATCACCTCTGCGGTTTTTATTTTTTGCGCTTTAAACAAAAAAATAACAACAATTTTGAAAAAAAAAAACGCTTTATTTTTTACTTTTTGCTATAATAAATATCCCCAAAAAATATAAAAAAGAAAAACATTTTTTTCCTTAGTTTAGGCCGATATGCAATAAGCGTTTGATTGGTTTGTGCAAAAGTTATACAAAATAGAGAAAATAGAGGATAGTACTATGGCATTTTTATTAATAATTTTTTTTTTTACTAGTAATGGCGGCGATCAGCGATTTTTATCGTGACTGCGACATTATGGTGGACACTTCGGACACTTTTGGCGCTATTTTGGGACCATTCACATTTATACAGCGATCAGTGCGATTAAAAATCCATGGTTTACTGTGTAAATGTGACTGGCAGAGAAGGGGTTAACCACTAGGGAGCACTGTAGGGGTTAAGTGTGTCCTAGGGAGTGATTCTAACTGTGGGGGTGATGGGCTATGTGACACGACACTGATCACCGGCCGCGATGTCCGCCGGGCACCCGCGATTACCGGTAACACAGCAGGACAGTGGATCTGTGTGTGTAAACACACAGATCCATGGTCCTGTCAGAGGAGACCGATGGTATGTTCCCAGTACAGCGGAACACCGATCGGTCTCCTCCCCTAGTGAGTCCCCGCTCCCTACAGTTAGAATCACTCCCTAGCAACACAGTTAACCCCTTCACTGCCTGTCACATTTATACAGTAATCAATGCATTTTTATAGCACGGATCGCTGTATAAATGTGAATGGTCCCAAATTTGTGTCAAAAGGGTCCGATGTGTCCGCCGCAATATCGCAGTCACGATAAAAATCGCAGATCGCCGCCATTACTAGTAAAAAAATAAAAAAAATAAAAAATGTTATAAAACTATCCCCTATTTTGTAGACGCTATAACTTTTGCGCAAACCAATCTATATACGCTTATTGCGATTTTTTTTTACCAAAAATATGTACAAGAATACATATCGGCCTAAACTGAGAAAAAAATTGTTTTAAAGAAAAAAAAATTGGATATTTATTATCGCAAAAGGTAAAAATTATTGTGTTTTTTTTAAAACTTGTCACTCTTCTTTTGTTTATAGCACAAAAAATAAAAACCGCAGAGGTGATCAAATACCACCAAAAGAAAGCTCTATTTGTGGGGAAAAAATGATAACAATTTCATCTGGGTACAGTGTTGTATGACCGCGCAATTGTCATTCAAATTGCAACAGCGCTGAAAGCTGAAAAATGGCTTGGGCAGGAAGGGGGCGAAAATGCCCAGTATTGAGGTGGTTAAGACTCCGTTTCCACTAGTGCGACTTGTCATACGACTTTGGACACATTCGCATGACAAGTCACAGTCCATTGATTTCAATGGCAAACGTTCCCATGTATGCGACTTTGAAAAGGTGCCTGCACTACTTTGATGCGACTTTGATCTAGAGTGAAAAGTTGGATCAAAGCTGCACTCAAAGTCGCACAGCTTTGGTGTTGCACTAGTGGAAACGTAGCCCAATTTTACACTCTCTGGATTAATGTCACATCAAAGCATTGCAGGTACCTTTTCAAACTCACATAGATGGGAACAGGTGCCACTGAAATCAATGGGCTGTGACTTGTCATGCGACTGTGTCCAAAGTCGCATGACAATTCATATTAGTGGAAACAGAGCCTTAGTCTACGTTTCCAATATTGCAACCCAAAAGTTTCATGATTTAGAGTGCGACTTTGAGTCCAGCTTTGATCCAACTTTACACTCTCTGGATCAAAGTTGCATCAAAAGTCGCATAAAGGCATTGCAGGTACCTTTTCAAAGTCGCTGATTTTCAAAGTTGCATAGATGGGAACGGGTACCATCAATGGGCTGTGACTTGTCATGCGACTTTGGACACAGTTGCATGACAAGTCACGTTTCCACTATTGCAACCACAAAGTTGATCGATTTAGAGTGCGACGGTGTAGCTTTGATCCAACTTTCTGGATCAAAGTCGCATCAAAGCATTGCAGGTACCTTTTCAAAGTCGCTGATTTTCAAAGTTGCATAGATGGGAATGGGTGCGCACACACTTAAAAGGGACATTTAAATTTTTTTTTTGATGAGTGCCCCTACTCCCCCTATGGATGGGCCGTCATTGATTAGCACTGTGTGTGAACACCATTTATGTTGGCAGCTACTTTGTTTTTTCATTTTTTGCTTTGCGCATTAGTACCTTCGCTTGACGTACAGGTATGTGATTTTGTGCTTAAGGCCTCCCTGCCGCAGTATATGTACATGGGGTGGTCCTTAAAGCGGAGTTCCACACAAAAATGGAACTTCCGCTTTTCGGAAACCTCCCCCCCTCCGGTGTCACATTTGGCACCTTTCAGGGGGGGGGGGGGTGCAGATACCTGTCAAAGACAGGTATTTGCACCCACTTCCGGCATAAACTCCCATGGGAGTCTATGCCTCTTCCCGTCCCGACTGCGCTGTCTGCTGGGAACACACAGCTCCCAGCAGAGAGCGGGGACCACTAGGGACGCGCAGCGCGACTCGCGCATGCACAGTAGGGAACCGGGAAGTGAAGCCGCAACGCTTCACTTCCTGATTCCCTCACCTAGGATGGTGGCGGCAGCTGCCGAGAACCGAGCGGGTTCTCTGCGTCCCCTGCCGACATCGCTGGACCCCGGGACAGGTAAGTGGCAATGTATTAAAAGTCAGCAGCTGCAGTATTTGTAGCTGCTGGCTTTTAATATTTTTTTTTTTGGCGGTGTGGGTGAACCCCCGCTTTAAGCAGTTGAAGAGTAATTCCATTTTTGTTAAAAAAAAAAAAAAAAAATCCCCTCTGGGTAATCATTGTTCATTACGGTATAGAGCTTTTGCAAACATTGTTGCAGATCCCTACCTTTTGTTGCTCTGAACAAATAGCTGCTTGTTTTACTATGTTTTATGCATACTGATTCTGATTGAGAGGGTCTGGTTCATTATATTCACCTAGTGTTCTGATGATAAAAGCTGCAGGGTCTGCCTCCCTCTTAATACTTGGGGACCATCTCACCAAAACTAAAATTCCAATTGCAGAGGGTGCCTAAAATTTGACTTGTATCTTATTGCAGAGTTGTTGGAAAAAAAAAAAAAAAAAAAAAATCGGTAAACCAAATCACACAAGCAGGAAGCTGGACTCCAGGAATGATCTTTATTGCATACTTGTATTAGGTCTATCTTGGCAAAATGTAAGTATGCATGAAAAACCTGAAATCACTGTAGCAGTCAGCTACTTCCTCAGCACTGCCTTCATTCACAGAACACCTTGTATTCTTTTAACCACCTCAATACAGGGCATTTACACCCCCTTCCTGCCCAAGCCATTTTTCAGCTTTTAGCGCTGTCACACTTTGAATAATTGCGCGGTCATACAACACTGTACCCAAATGAAATTGTTATCATTTTTTTCCCCACAAATAGAGCTTTCTTTTGGTTTGATTGCCTCTGCGTTTTTTATTTTTTGCGCTATAAACAAAAGAAGAGTGACAAGTTTGAAAAAAAAAAAAAAAAAAAAAAAAAACACAATATTTTTTACTTTTTGCTATAATAAATATCCATTTTTTTTTCTTTAAAACTATTTTTTTCCTCAGTTTAGCCCAATACGTATTCTTCTACATATTTTTGGTCTGAAAAAAAACAAACAAACCAAAAACGCAATAAGCGTATATTGATTGGTTTGCGCAAAAGTTATAGCATCTACAAAATAGGGGATAGATTTATAGCATTTTTATTATTTATTTATTTATTTTTTTACTAGTAATGGCTGTGATCTGCGATTTTTATCATGACTGTGATATTGCGGCAGACATATCGGACATTTTTGGGACCATTCACATTTATACAGCAATCCGTGCTATTAAAAATGCATTGATTACTGTATAAATGTGACTGGCAGGGAAGGGGTTAACACTAGGGGGTGATGGAGGGGTTAATTACGTTCCTAGGGAGTGTTTCTAACTGTAGGGGGCGGAGACTCACAAGGGGAGGAGACCGATCGGTGTTCCTCTGTACTGGGAACACACCATCGGTCTCCTCTCACCTGACAGGATGTGGATCTGTGTGTTTACACAGAAAGATCCACAGTCCTTCTGTGTTACCGGGCAATCGCGGGTGCCCGGCGGACATCGCGGCCACCGGGAACGCGCACTGGGTGTCCAGTGAAACGGCGGGCGCAGGTGATTTCCGTCGGCTGCGCGCGCCCCCTGGTGGGCCGGGAAAGCGAGGGTGTCATATGACGCCCTCCTGCAACGAGAGCTGCGCCGCCTGGCCATCAATTGACAGCCGGTGGTTGGCAAGCAGTTAAAGGACTACAAGGCATTCTCTGATTGGAAAGGGAGGGGAAGTGGCATATCAATATTTACTTAATTCAGAGAGTGCCTTGTATTCATAAAAGCAAAAACAAGGCACTCTACGAATGGTGGAAGTACAGAGCGAACGACCCCCTGTGGTCAGTGTGCAACGAGGCAACTACACTCAAAGAAACTGAGCAGGACCCAGAAGCTGCCGGCTATCACTGTAGTAGTGTGGACTACTTTAGTGATTGTAAGCTTTCTCAGTGGCCCATGAGATATGTATACTTGCACTGGTCCAGCTTGGCACAATGTAAGTATGTAATAAAGAGAATTCCTTCAGTTTAGCTTGAAGGGCTCATCCTTGTGGGTGGATATGTCCCTTACAGCGTTAAAAAAGAAAAATTCAAGTTAGACTTACCGGTAACTTGTTTTCCTTGAGTCTTTCAGGACAGCACTTGAGAGAGTGACTCCTCCCCTTGCCAACAGGAAACACCTCTTCCACCAAACTTTAAAAGGAGGCTCCTTTCCACATCTTGTCAGTAGTAGTAGAGAACCTCCGGCCCAAAACTGGAACACATAATCGAGATATGATTAGTCACAGTATATATATGTAAAAACAATAGGGCGGGATGCTGCTGTCCTGAAAGACTCAAGGAAAACAAGTTACCGGTAAGTCTAACTTGAATTTTCCCTTATCGTCTTTCAGGACAGCACTTGAGAGGATAAGAGAGACTTACCCCCCTAGGGAGGGACCACAGCCTGCAGAACCTTTCTGCCAAAAGCCTGATCACCTGCTGATAGGAGATCCAGTCTGTAATGACGGACAAACGTTAAGTAGCTTGACCACGTAGCCGCCTTACAAATCTGATCTGGGGTGGCACCAGCTCTTTCTGCCCATGTAGTGGCCTGAGCTCTTGTTGAATGAGCCCTAATTCCCAGCGGGGAAGATAAACCCATTTGAGAATAGGCTACAGAAATAGCTGTCTTAAGCCATCTAGCCAATGATGCTTTTGATGCTTGTTGGCCTTTCTTGTTTCCAGAAAAAAGAACAAATAATGAATCTGAAACTCTAAACCCTCCTGTTACTTCCAAATACTGTAATAGGGTACGTCTTACGTCTAAATTGTGAAACTGCTCTTCCTTTGCACCCGAAGGGTTAGCAGAGAAGGTTGGTAGAGTAATCTCCTGAGACCTGTTACTAAAGCTTGCCACTTTTGGCAAAAACCCCGGATCTACTTTAAGGACCACTCTATCAGGAAAAACTGACAAAAAAGGCTCTTTTACTGATAGGGCGTGCAGTTCACTAATCCTTCTTGCTGAAGTAATTGCGACCAGAAAAATAGTCTTCAAAGTTAAATTCTTTAGGGATATGGCCTGTAAAGGCTCAAATGGTTCTTTTGCCAGAGCCTGCAGAACCACCGAGAGATCCCAATTTGGGAAATGCTTCACCTGGATCGGTCTAGACCTGGAAAGTGCTTTGAAAAATCTCATGATCAGAGTTTCTGAAGATAAAGATCTCTCCAGATAAACTCCCAAGGCGGCCACCTGCACCTTAAGAGTGCTGACCGCCAGATTCTTGTCTGCACCGTTTTGCAAGAACTCCAGCACTGAAACTAGATCCTTAACCTCCCTATGTTCAGAATGACAGAAAGAAACATAGACTTTCCATACTTTGGCGTAAATATCCCTGGTTACCTTTTTCCTACTGGAAAGCAACATCGTAGTTAAACGTTCAGAAAAGCCTTTGCTTCTCATTAACTGCTCCTCAGATACCAGGCAGTGAGTTTTAACCTGCCTACATCTGGATGGTGCACTGGCCCCTGAGTCAACAGATCCTGACTGAGCGGAAGATGCCAACATGGTTTGATTGCCAACTGAAGAATCGTGGAAAACCAAGCCCTCTTTGGCCAATATGGAGTAATCAAAATTATTGATACTCTCTCTTCCAGTATTTTCCTCAACACTAGAGGGATTAACCTGAATGGAGGAAAAGCATATCCTAGGTGAAAATCCCATGGCTGAGCCAGAGCATCTATCCCCTGGGAGTAAATGTCTCTCTGAAGGGAGAAAAAATTCGGGAGCTGCGTGTTTTGTTTTGAAGCAAACAGATCTACCTGCGGAAGACCCCAAACACTGGTGATTAATGCAAACACCTTCCTGTTCAGACTCCACTCTGATTCCTGAACTTTCTGTCGGCTCAGATAATCCGCTACTTCGTTCAATGTGCCTTTTAGATGGACTGCGGATAGAGATAGTAAGTGGTTCTCTGCCCACTCCAGAATCTCTACTGACAGTAAGTGAAGAGCCCTGCTTCTTGTGCCTCCCTGTTTGTTCAGGTAGGCTATGGCCGTGGCATTGTCTGACAAAATCTGGACATGGCAACCTATGAGGTTTTGAGAGAAGAAAGCTAATGCTAGAGCAACCGCTTTCAGCTCTCTCCAATTTGAGGATTTTTGGGCCTCGAACTGGGACCACGTTCCCTGCGCTAAGGCCTGACCCATGTGGGCCCCCCATCCCTGCAAACTGGCGTCTGTTGTGACCACTTTCCCGGTCGGAAAAGACCAAAGAAGACCTTTTTGCAGTACCACCTGACTTTTCCACCACCAAAGTGAGCGTTTGACTTTGGTGGGAATCTTTACTTTTGTATCTAAACTCTCCGTCCTGTGGTTCCATGTCCTTAGAAGGAACCTCTGTAGAGTCCTGAAATGCAGCCTTGCCCATTGGATGGCTGGCATTGAAGAGGTTAATGTCCCCAGAACCGACATAACCTTTCGGACTGAAATCAGTTGATTTGTTTGTAGTGCCGTTATTACCCTTTGGACCTTGATCTTTTTCTCTTCTGGGAGAAAAATCTTTTGCTCCACTGAATCTATCCAATAACCCAGAAACAGTACTTGCTGAGCTGGGATGAAATTTGATTTTTGAACATTCACTATCCACCCTATTGACTCCAAATGACTGCGGGATTTGTTCAAATCCTCCTGCAACTTTTCCCTGGATGGGGCAAAAAAGAGGAGGTCGTCCAGATATGGAATTACCGCAATCCCCTGGAGTCGAAGAGGGGCAAGAGCTTCCGCCATTACCTTCGTAAAAATACGAGGAGCTGACGACAGGCCGAAGGGAAGGGCCCTGAACTGAAGATGTATAATCTCCTTGCCCATATTCACCACAAACCTCAGGAACCTCTGGGACTGAGGTGCTACAGGAATATGAAGATAAGCATCCCTCAGATCGATTGATGCCATAAAACAATCTTTTGTCAGAATGCTTCTGACCGTGAAAATTGAGTCCATACAAAACTTTTTGTATAGGACTGACCTGTTCAGGGGTTTTAGGTTGAGGATAAGACGGAAGTTTCCGGATGGTTTTCTTATCAGAAAGATGTGAGAATAGAAACCCTGACCCTGTTCTTCTGGGGATACTGGTATCACTACCCTCTGGTGCCTCAGATCCCTTAAAAGGTTCTTCATGGCCAGAGCCTTTGTTTGATCCCTTGGTAGGTTTGTTACAAAGAATCTTTCTGGCGGGCGATCCGAAAACTCTATCCTGTAACCTTGGGACAGCATGTCCAAAATATATAGACTTTCTGTCATGCTGGCCCAGAGGGGAAGGAAACCTTGAAGCCTTCCCCCCACCGGTACGCATAAGTCATTGCGTTTTACCGGAGGCTGCAGGAGGATGGAAAAGGACATTTCCTTTTCCCTTCTGCGAAGCCCAATTTTTTCTTTTCTCCTGGGGTTTGTTTTGTTCTTGCGCCCTTTGGGAACGAAAAAAACGTTTAACTGGCTGTTTTTTCTTTTTGATGGGAAAAGACTTCTTTTTATCCGCTGTTCTATCTAGAACCGCATCTAAGTCAGGCCCAAAAAGCAAGTCACCCAGGAACGGTATCCCACACAGCTTGTTTTTGGATGCCGCGTCCCCCGGCCAGGTTTTCAACCACAAAGCCCTTCTGGCTGAGTTGGCCAGGGCAGCAGATCTAGCTGTCATTTTAATTGATTCCGCTGATGCATCAGATATAAATGCGACAGCGGCCGACAGAGTTGAGAATGAATCCAAAATCTCTTGTTTTGGTGAGTCTGCTGAGATATGGGCCTTAAGTTGCTCTAACCAAAACTCCATATTTCTGGATACCACTGTAGTTGCCATAGCAGGTTTAAGATTTCCCATGATAGATTGCCAAGCCCTTTTTAGGACCTGGTCCATCCTTTTATCCATGGGATCTCTCAACACCCCCATGTCCTCGAATGCCAAATCTGTAGACCTCGAGACCTGGGAAAATGCGGCATCTAGTTTGGGGTTTTTGTTCCAAACCGCCGCTGGATCTTCATCAAAAGGAAAACGCCTTTTTAAGGCTTTGGGAAAGAAAGGCTTTCTCTCTGGCTCTGCCCACTCTTTCTTAATAGCTTCAGAGATAACAGAGTGCACTGGGAAATTGCGATTTTTGTGCTCGCTAAGCCCTGCATACATTTTATCATGCAGAGATAACTCCTTTCTTTCCTCCTCCAGACCCAGTGTGGTATAGATTGCTTTTAACAGGCCATCTACCTGTTCTAAAGACAATTTAAATCTTGAAGGTAAATTTTCTCCTTCCTCACCCTCATCAGAATCCTCAGATTGAGAGGGTGAATGTCCCTCTGGGGTAGGAGATGCCTCAGTCTCCATCACCGGGACTATAAGTGAGCCTTGGGAGGACTGTGAGGTAGTAGGCTGACTCAGGGATGGGTTTGCTAGGGAAGAGCGAAATGATTGAATAGTCGCATCAAGTTCTTTTTTAACAGATGCAATCAAGTCGCTGCAAGCGGAAGAAGCTTCTTCTTTAACTAGCAAATCAATACAAGCTTGACATAACGTCTTCTTCCATCCTTCAGGTAGCTTGGATTTACATGAAGGACATTTTCTTTTTGCCACTGGATCAGAGCTCTTGGCCTGCCATGAGACAAAAGAAGAAACCATCCCAATGAGACAACCTGTCCTATACCCAAGGATACTCACCACAGGTGCACAGTAAGAACTAAACTGCCTTATGTGCCCAGACAGGCCCCTGCCACCGGGGGGGGGAGATAGAGAGAGAGAGAGAGACCCCACAGTACAAGGAGGACAGTATACAACTTCCCCTTACCTGGGCCTTGCTGGTGCCTGTGCCTGTCCCACTTGCTGCCGCCATCGATTCCATCGAGGAGCGCTTGCTGTGTTTGTGTGGCTAAACGCCGGTTCCGGACTCCAATAGCGCCTGTGCGCCGGACCGGAACCGCTAAATAAGCACCAGCCCCATTCCTCCCCTTTCCCTCTGCGATTTCCGGCGGAAATGACGCCGCTCGCCTGTTCCGTGGGCTCCGCCCCCTCCGGATGCCTCACTTCCGGCGGATGGAGCCCCGCTGCCATCCCCAAGATGGCGGCGGCGCAAAAAGCAACAGGCGGTGGACCTGAGAAAAAACACACAGTAAACGGCCACCGCCTGTTTTGCCGCCGCCTAGGAGCGATGCCCACGACAGTCGGACTCACCCTGAGCCCATATGAAGAGGGAGAGGGAGCCCAGCCAGCAGCACTTCACCTCAGCTGTGGAATGGGAGGAACAGCTCTCATGAGGTAAAAAACGTGTTTTGATGAAAAAACCAGGAAACCTGAGCTCCCAGGACAGCACCTGAGAGCCCTGACTTCCCCACGAAGTGTTCCCTCCGGAGGAAACACAAAAACTGACAAGATGTGGAAAGGAGCCTCCTTTTAAAGTTTGGTGGAAGAGGTGTTTCCTGTTGGCAAGGGGAGGAGTCACTCTCTCAAGTGCTGTCCTGAAAGACGATAAGGGAAAACTTTTTTTTTTAGCACAATGAATGCACAGCTTTAGCATACAACCCACTGCCAGTAGCCTTTCAAAATCAATGACCGTCTGTCTGTACGTGGCTCTATGCTGTTCAGAGCTGTACACGTGTTTAAGGCCATTCCATGGAGGGATGTATGCCCTGAATGCAGGACCTCTGTGGAAAGACCACTTCTTCCCCACAGAGAACAGGGGTCTTCACTTCAGCTGCTGGCAGGGGACAAGATTTTCTAGTTAGGCTGTGGCTACTTTAAAAAGAAACCAAACTGTAATGCCGCGTACACACGGTCGGACTTTCCAACGTAAAATGTGCGATCGGAGCAGGGGCGGACTGACCATTTGGCCACTCGGGCACTGCCCGAGGGCCCCGGGCCACTAGGGGGCCCCATCAGGGTTGCCAGCCTCAGTACAACCAGGGACAGCATGTAAAAATCTCTGTTTTTTTTTTACATCTGTCTCTGAAATGTCCCTTACCGACATCCTTTTGGTCTAAAACCCCGAGATTATAGCTGCCCCATCTCTCCAGTACCTTCTCAGCCAATAGAAACATGTCTGCGTATACTGTGTGTACATGTATGTGTACAATGTGTGATTGTATACTGTGTGTCTGTACACTGTGTGGCCCCATAATCTCTGCCTGGGGGGCCCCATAATCTCCTATTGCCCGGGGGCCCCATGAGTTGTCAGTCCGCCCCTGGATCGGAGCTTGTTGTCGGAAATTCCGACCGTGTGTAGGCTCCATCGGACAGTTTCCATCAGAATTTAAGTTGAACAAAATTTGAGATCTGGTTCTCAAATTTTCCGACAACAAAATCTGTTTGCGTAAATTCCGATGGTGTGTCCACAATTCCGACGCACAAAGTGCCACGCATGCTCAGAATCAAGCAGAAGAGCCACACTGGCTATTGAACTTTATTTTTCTCGGCTCGTCTTAAGTGTTGTATGTCACCGTGTTCTTGACGTTCGGAATTTCCGACAAGATTTGTGTGATCGTGTGTATGCAAGACAAGTTTGAGCCAACATGCGTCGGAAAAAATCCATGGATTTTGTTGTCGGAATGTCTGATCAATGTCCGATCGTGTGTACGGGGCATAAGTCTTAGCTCACCTTTTGTTTTAGTACACATAAATTATATTTAGCTTGTTGAAACTAAGGCAGCAGGTTAAATGAAAAGTAATAAAAAAGACCTGATTTACGTAACCGCACACTTGATGTGAATGGGAAATCTTTACCACTGTTATTGTATACTGAGAGCGGGGACACTTCCCCACCATCAGAATACACTGATCTACTTTAACTCTCATAGTGCTGGAAGACAGCTGCTCAGGACAGGATCTAACGGCCGTGAAAAAGCACAGCACAAAGGATCTTTAGCAGAAGCAGCCAGAACTGCTTAAACATAAACTAACTCTTTTGACCAATGTATTCTTCTACTACAATCATTGAATGTAAACCCGATTCATGAAATTTGACCTGGGCGCATATATCTGCAGTGTTTTCTTATCTCTCTTCAAAAGAGCTAAGTCCTGTGGCTTTCTCCTGCTCCGTTCTTCTGCTATCAGCATGATAACTTCTAACAAGTTCTCAGACACATATGATAAAACCAGGCTGAATTGTGTGTCAGGGAGGGCGCTATAGATTGGCAGAAAGCTTCTCTACTCACAGGACAGCTCTGAAAGTCTCTGCCTATCTGGAGGGGGGGGTGTGCCTTTCACCCTATCAGCTGTCTCCCAGTGTAATCAAAACACAACACAGCTAATGTTGAATGAGGAAGTGAAAATTCTAACATGATGTGCACTTTCTAAACAGTATATAAAGCTGAAGACAGCAGATATACATGTAAAAGCGTATGTGGGGAGATTTGTTTCACCTCCGTCTATCATCTGAGGCTGTGCACTTCACTAGATATATGTGAGGGTTTACATCCACTTTAAAGAGGAGTCCACTGTAACAAAATAGTAGGTGCAGGAGCCTTTATAGTTCCTTCTCAGAATCAGGGTGAGAGAGAGAGAGAGTGCATAATAAACATGTTACACCCTAAATACAGGTGTAACAATTGACCTGTTCAGAAAGGGGAATGTAACCTTTAAAATGAGCAGTATTGGGTAGGCTAAATAATGAACAAATATTACCATGATCATAAATCAGCTGTTATTTCTTTCCTACCTCCTTTTGTTTTCCCAGAATTTGTACTTCATCTGTCACGTAGATCCCTTTCAACGGTCCATTTGTGTATTAACAGTTTAGAGGGGGCGGTTACAGCCTCAGCAATCCACCTCGCCTCTCTGTCTCTCCTCTACTGGCCACACCTACTGAACAGGCACACGTATGAACTGTAAACAAGTCCAGGTGCTGTGCCATTTCTGTGCATAAAAGTGGTAAATACATACAGTGGATATAAAAAGTCTACACACCCCTGTTAAAATGTCAGGTTTCTGTGATGTAAAAAAAATGAGATAAAGATAAATCAGTTCAGAACTCTTTCCACCTTTAATGTGACCTATAAACTGTACAACTGAAAAACAAACTGGGGGGGGGCAAATATAAAAAATAAAATAATGTGGTTGCATAAGTGTGCACACCCTCTTATAACTGGGGATGTAGCTGTGTTCAGAATTAAGCAATCACATTCAAACTCATGTTAAATAGGGGTCAGTACACACCTGCCATCATTTAATGTGCCTCTGATTAATCCCAAATAAAGTTAAGCTGTTCTAGTAGGTCTTTCCTGACATTTTCTGAGTCGCATCCTACAGCAAAAGCCATGGTCCACAGAGAGCTTCCAAATCATCAGAGGAATCTCATTATTAAAAGGCATCAGTCAGAAGGGTACAAAAGAATTTCCAAGGCATTAGATATACCATGGAACACAGTGAAGACAGTCATTATCCAGTGGAGAAAATATGGCACAACAGTGACATTACCAAAAACTGGACATCCCAAAATTAATGAAAATAAGAGAAGAAACCTGGTCAGGAAGGCTGCCAAGAGGCCTACAGCAACATTAAAGGAGCTGCAGGAATATCTGGCAAGTGTCAACAATCTCCCGTATTGTTCATATGTCTGGGCTATGGGGTAGAGTGGCAATACGGAAGCCTTTTCTTATGAAGAAAAACATCCAAGCCTGGCTAAATTTTGCAAAAACACATCAGAAGTCTCCCAAAAGCATGCGGGATGTGTTAGGCCTCATTCACACGAAGCGGACCCCGCCTCGGTCTGCCGACTCAGCAGGCGATCTCTCCGTTGATCTCCGCTGAGCCGGCGGATGACAGGTCCCTCTCTGCTCACTGAGCGGGGAGGGGCTTGTCAGGCGCCGCTGCTGCCTATGGAGGGATCGGATGAAAACAGACAGCATGTCCGTTTTCATCAGATCTCATCCGATCGCGACGGATCCGGACAGAGGGCCATCCCTCTGCTTTTAGCGGATCGGACGGGGTCGGATGTCAGCGGACATGTCTTCACTGACATCCGTCGTTCCATAGGCTGACATGGAGCGCCCGTTCAGGTCCGCTGTCAAAACTGACAGGCGGACCTGAACGGTCCGAGCGTGTGAAAGGGGCCTTATGGTCTGATAACACCAAGGTTGAACTTTTTGCCCATAATTCCAAAAGATATGTTTGGCGCAAAAAGAACACAGCACATCATCAAAAGAACACCATACCCACTGTGACCATGGTGGTGGCAGCATCATGCTTTAGGGCTGTTTTTCTTCAGCTGGAACAGGGGCCTTAGTCAAGGTAGAGGGAATTATGAACAGTTTCAAATACCAGTCAATATTGGCACAAAAAAAAAAAAAAAAAAAAAAACACAATATAAAGTGCAGCGCAAAAATCATGAGAGAAACAAAAGTCCTAAATAAGGCAAAAATTTCTCTTCTGAAAAGTTTCTTCTTGCTATAAGACACTCGAGGTTCATCAAAGTTACTGAGCAAATATACTGCTTACCAGATGGAAGATCAAAGTAGGCATAATTAGCGCCAATGCTGGATACGCCCGGATCAGATGATCTGATGGTCTTTGGTGACAGCCAACGGCTTATCCTCCAGTGTGACAGGCGATGAAATACCTCCAAGGTGCGGTAAAAATAGGAAAAAGAAGGGACATCTAAGAGCGTTCCATATGGCTCATATTTTATTTCATATAACACATCAGGATCAAGAGCCTGAGCTGGCCGCCCCCACCCCCTCCACAGCCCAGCACTCCGGTGAGCGAGGGTGGGGGGAAAGCCAGAGCAGAGAGTGGCGAGTCAACAGCTCTCTGCTCGGGGAGCTCTGAGAACTGAGTGATCGACGGTGTTTGATCGCTCGGTTCTCAGTGTTAGAGCCGGCAGGGGACCAATGCTCCACCTAGGTAAGTATGATTCTGCAAAAAAAAAAAAAACACATACTTCTCTTTTAATAATAACTACTGCATTAGGGAACAGACACAAAAAGATATACTTAGCATCTTTCCAAAAACCTATTCGGTTGGCGCAAATTTTTATACAGATGATTTTGTAGGTATATTAAAGTGGAAGTACACCCTGATGGGTTTTACTTCCTTTCTTTTACCCTGCGAAGTAAAAGCATAATGTGCCAGTATGCATTGCATACTAGCACATTATGTGACACTTACCTGAAACGAAGCCAGCACCGTCCCCGCTGCAGGCTAGTATAGTGGTCCAGAGGAAGCTATGCAATCGTACAGCCAGCAGCATCCCTGCTAGCTGTAAGGAGAGGACGCTCTAATCGTGCTCTGCCCACGGGTGGATCAGTGGGAGCCATCACAGATACCGGCCACGCCGGCTCATCTGTACAGTGCATCTGGACAGCATGTATGCTTGACTGGGCTATAATGACATAACCTATACGGTATGAATTAGGTTGGACACATTGCCTATGGTTATATGCCTTATGCTTTTTAGTCATTTCTACCCAGGACTCAAAAGAATGCAAACATGTAATCAAAACATTAGTAGTGCCATGTGCACAACGCATGCAGTGTGCAATACTTGAGTAAAGCATACAAAATGGAATACAGTTTTATACAGAATTTACAATTTCTTTTACACATGTAACATGTTCCAGCACCTCACCCTGCTGTCACAAATGGGGGGGGGGGGGTGATTTCTTATCTTCCACAGACGCTGTCACATTCAGTCGATATTGCTGTTGCGGTATTCCGCACTTACAGCTGCATCACTCATTCACTGCAACCTGCCATCACGGCAGATAGCTTGTAAGTCTCAACAGACTTTGAAGGAGTGCCGACAAGTGCCCTCGTGGCCCAACAAGTCTTTCCCCAAGCTTTCAAACAGAAAGCCCATATGGAGGTGCAAGCAAGAAAGCTGGAGGGAGAGTCTGCAGGACCCATTGACTGTGGGTGCAATGTATTGCAGGCTCCTGGGGTAAAAAAAATATATATATATATATATATATATATATATATAATAATAATTGCACATTATTTATTTAAAAAAAAAAAAAAATCTGCATTTATTATTATTACCCGAACAGTGAAGTTATGCTTTAAGCTTTGAGAATGAAACCTAGGTACTGACTAGTTACCATGCACAGCTGCCCTGTTTTTAGTAACCCCCCCAAGTATAAATCCACTGTAAAAAAAATAAAAAAAAGACACGTTTTGTATATATTCTTTATATTTGAAAAGCCAGTCTATCATGTGGTAGGCTGCAAATGTGCAGGAGTAGAGTTACAGCTGGTAGGTTCATTGGCTCTAGTATCAGTGTATGAATGTGAGTTAAGGACATTAGATTGCAAGCTCATTGAACACAGGGAATGATGTATGTACAATACATGTGTAAAATTGATGGCACTATATAATTACCTGTAATAAATACATTCATCTATACATTCCATATGGGAAATAGAAAGTTTGCTCGTATATGAGTGGACTTTATTTCAGCCCAAAGTTAGCAACAGCAGGATTCCCCCGACTTACCTGCAGATTGATCTCAGCAAAGCGCACAGAGGAAAACACGTCACCTCAAATCTGGCACACATCACACTCTACACCTAAACTAGGTAGACCTACACACCTCCAGAGGGTACTTCCGGGGTGTGACGCTTTGCGTTCCAAGCCTCACTTCCGTGTACACGCTATCTTCCCTCACCTCATTCTTTTACTATAACAAAATAACACCTCGCCTGTGTAGTATCGGTGGCGATGATAAGTCCATAGCAGACACCGTAATTGCTTTTCGTGCCACCGTACCGCTCTACCACCGAAGCCCTTCCTACAGCCACGCCTCCTCAGGTCTCGTCCTGCGCAGAGGCTATTTCCGGGCGTGGCGCCCCCATGTGACAGGCAGTGGGGTAAAGAGGCGGAACTGTAAGGTTCCCCCTAGAAATTCCACAGGCAGGTGAGAGGGGTTGTCATGGAGACAGTGGCTGTCAGCTGTCAGTTCTGTGCTCACTAACCCGCTTGTTTATCTCCTGTACAGGACCCCTGTGAGGGGAGACGAGAGCCATGCAGAGCGTCATCAACACCATGAAGGGGAAGGCTCTGGAGGTAGCCGAGTACTGGACCCCTGTGCTCAAGGTATGGGGGGGGTGGCATCAGATGGGGGAGTGTGGAACATCCTGTTGGGTTTACATGACAAACACTTGTCATAGCTGCTGACTTCTGCCTTGTCAGACTGTCCTATACATTCCAGGAGACAATCATTGCTAAAGGTTCAGATTCAGATCTATCATTAACTATGTAGCATGCTGCCTGATTGGATGCAAATGGAAAGTATTCTTTATAACAAACATCCTCCTTCTGCATAGCTTTGATAAATCTAAAGGAGATTGTACAGAAATCTCACAATCGGATTGTATAGTCTATGGCCAGCTTAAAGGGGTTGTAAAGCTTTGTGCGGTGGGTTTTTTTTTTTTTTTAAATAAACATGTCATACTTGCCTCCTCCTGTGCAAGGGTTTTGCACAGAATGGCCTGATCCTCCTCTTCTGGGGTTCCCCTGCAGAGCTCCTGGCTGCTGTTCTTTTTGAGTGCCCCCATGTAGAGCCGCATTCCATGGGGACACTCTCCTGAGTCCTGCTGCATCCATTGGCACAGACATTAGGACTCAGCCCGCCCCCGGCTCCCGTGTCACTGAATTTGATTGACCGCAGCGGGAGCCAATGGCTGCGCTGCTATCATTTTGTCCAATGAGGACCTGAGACAGCGGCTGGAGCTGCTGGGCTTGTTCACGTCACTGGAAAGACCGGGTTCGGGTAAGTAAAACTGGGGCTCTGGGGGACTGCTGCACTACAGAAGGTTTTTCACCTCAATGCATAGAATACATTGAGGTGAAAAACCATGAGGGTTTACAACCCCTTTAACATGCTAACCATTCTTCTATAATCTGGTTGAACATGCTATGTATAGTCTCCTTTTAGGTGGCCATATAATCTGATTGTACAATCTCTGTATCCTCCTTCCCCTTTTTCTTTTTTAGCACTCAAACTATGTAATAGGAGGACATGCTAGAACATCCAGTATGCATCCAGCCAGTCAGGTTCAAGCACTACATGGTTGATGGTTAGGCTGGCCATACGTTATACAATTTTCTTGTATAATTTTCCTTTAGATTTACCAAAACCATATAAATGTGGTTGTATGCAATCAGACAGGTCCCTGCGTATATAGTAAATATCTCCTAAAATTTTAGGAGGTATTTCCAGTACCTACAGGTAAGCCTTGCTATAGACTTACCTGTAGGTACAATTGAAGAGGAAGACTTTACTTCCTTTTTAATCTAATGGTGGCCACATTTCACTATCTGATTGGATGATTCTTCACAGAATTGGACAATATAATCGAATCTACGAGTTGTTAGACATCTACATCACTGATTGGTTTTGAGCAAAACTCATTGATTTTATTGAATCTACTTGTAGGATAGTAGATAGATTGATATGGTTAAAATGGAACTTTACCCCTTAAGAACATGATAAAAAGGGTTTCATTCTGCTTTAAGGCTGTCAGCAGATCGGCCTCTACAGATTCAGCAGTGTCTAAAAATGCCTAAAAACAGAGAGCAACTGAGCATGTGCAGAGCGGGGCGAGACTGTGTATTACTGGATTTTAAACAGTATAAACACATATTTGTAATGTTTTACATAGCTATACCTGCAGAAGAGGCCAGCCTGAAGTAATCTAGCAGGACAGTGGTTGTAAAGGCAGAAGTTTTTTTTTTTTTTTTTTTTTTTTTTATCTTAATGCATTCTATTCATTAAGATAAAAAAAAAAACCTGTGTGCAGCAGCCACCCTCCCGAATACTTAACTGAGGTCTATCTAGATCCAGCGATGTTGCACGAGAGACTCTGCTGTTCGGGACTCTCCCTCCTCATTGGCTGAGACAGCAGTGTGGCACCATTGGCTTCCGCTGCTGTCAATCAAAGTCAGTGAACCAATGAGGAGAGAAAGGGGCCAGGCCGCAGCTCTGTGTCGGAATGAATACAGGGAGCTGTGGCTCGGCTCCGATGCCCCCATAGCAAGCTGCTTGCTCTGAAGGCACTCGAGGAGGGAGGGGCCAGGAGTGCCGAAGAGGGACCCGAGAAGAGGAGGATCGGGGCTGCTCGGTGCAAAACCACTGCACAGGACAGGTAAGTATAACATGTTTGTTATTTTTAATGGAAAAAAATAAGAGACTTTAGTGTCACTTTAATTTTCTGACTAAAGTTCCACTTTAGTGGCGCATGGAATGATCTTTTAAATCTTCCAATAATTTTTTTTTTTCTCCTGGACATTAAATCGCCAAAATGAGCATATATAAAGTTGTGCCCTGTATAGCCACTATAAGGGTTTGTTTGCGGTTGTAGGGGGTGGTAAAAATACCCCCCCCCCCCCCCAAAGCTAATTCACACATTGCATGAATCACTGCATTGTAAAACACCTGTCACCGCAAGGACACACAGAAAACAATTGTTTCCTGTGTGTCCCATCCACACTGTTGTGCAGCCTTGAGTGGTCATAAAATGCAGACATACTGCATTTTATCACAGCACACTACAGAAGTGTACAGCGACATGAATGGAGTTTACATTTTTTACACTTCAAATAACGTTTGTACAAAAAAAAAGCCATGTGATGCAGTGAATCGTCGGAAATGGTCAGCTCTGGTAAAGAGCTCAGGCAGCTGTCTGCTCCTGTGCAAACCCAGCCTTAAGCTGCAAAGGCAGCATACAAGGGTGTCTACATGCCGCAGCCACTATGCTTAGCTTTGCTAAGAATAAAATAAAACCCTCTCCCTGTGTTTGGTGGGCAGTACTGAACACCACCCATTCATGTCAAAGCACGTGGTGGTGTGGGCTTTTAGGAGTTAGAATGGGCAATATTCATATTTCTGAATGAAGGGGCCCTGTAGAACAAAAAGATGGTAGTTGCAATTTTTTATAATGTGCAATATTTGCACAACTGTTTATTAAAGCTACATTTTAAGGAACAGATACACTAAAATAAATGTGATTGCACGCAAGATCAATTTGATCCCCAATTTTTTGTACAAAATAAATGATGAGGTAGTGTAGAGTAAATAGACACTAAATACAGTTGTGCTCATAAGTTTACATACCCTGGCAGAATTTATGATTTCTTAGCCATTTTTCAGAGAATATGAATGAAAACACAAAAACATTTCTTTCACTCATGTTTAGTGCTTGGCTGAAGCCATTTATTATCAGTCAACTGTGTTTACTCTTTTTAAATCATAATCACAACAGAAACTACCCAAATTACCCTGATCAAAAGTTTACATACCCTGGTGATTTTTGGCCTGATAACATGCACACAAGTTGACACAATGGCGTTTGAATGGCTATTAAAGGTAACCATCCTCACCTGTGATCTGTTTGCTTGTAATTTAGTGTGTGTGTGTATATATATATATATATATATATATATATAAGGTCAACGAGTTTCTGGACTCCTGACAGACCCTTGCATCTTTCATCCAGTGATGCACTGACGTTTCTGGATTCTGAGTCATGGGGAAAGCAAAAGAATTGTCAAAGGATCTGTGGGGAAAGGTAGTTGAACTGTATAAAACAGGAAAGGGATATAAAAGGATATCTAAGAATTTGAGAATGCCAATCAGCAGTGTTCAAACTTGAATCAAGAAGTGGAAAATTGAAACCAAACCATGGTCAGGTAGACCAACTAAAATTTCAGCCACAACTGCCAGGAAAATTGTTTGGGATGCAAAGAAAAACCCACAAATAACTTCAAGTAAAATACAGGACTCTCTGAAAACATGTGGTGTGGCTGTTTCAAGATGCACACTATGGAGAAAAATGGGCTGCATGGTCAAGTCGCCAGAAGAAAGCCATTACTATGCAATTGCCACAAAGTATCCCGCTTACAATACGCCAAACGGCACAGACAAGCCTCAAACCTTCTGGCACAAAGTCATTTGGAGTCATGAGACAAAAATTTTGCTTTTTGGCCACAGCCATAAACACTACATTTCTTATCGTACATCACGGGACACAGAGCCATAGTAGTTAATATGTGGGTTATAGGCCACCTTCAGGTGATGGACACTGGCACACCCTTAGACAGGAAGTCCACTCCCTATATAACCCCTCCCACTACTGGGAGTACCTCAGTTTTTTCGCCAGTGTCTAAGGTGCTGGTCACGAGTAAAGATGTGCTGTGCTGAGCTCCACTGGAATATTCCTTGCTGGTGCCAGCTATGCAGTCAGATCCATTCAAAGTGTCTTTTCAGGCCGAATTGAATGGTACCCGGGCCTCGTGGTGGAAGAAACAAGATTTTGCCCATAACGCTTCTCTTTTTAGAGAGCTGGACCCCGGGATCCAGAGCTTTGGTTTTTTTCAGCCATAAAGTTTTTTTCTGGCGAGGTGTTTTACGGGTCCAGGACTGTGGGTTCCCCGAGGGTCCCCGGTTCCTGAAGTTTTTGTAACGTAGCCCACCGTAAGAGGTGAAGATTAGGTCTGTTGGCTTTTACCACGGAAAACCCTGCAGTGGGAAAGGTAAGTGGAGGTTTCTAAGGAATTTTGAAATTTTCTTATGAAATGTCTCCTTTTAAAAAAGTAAAATGTTGTCATGCCTAAGAGTCACCACTGGGGGCAGTATAGAGCACGTACCTTGTCATGCTTTACTCAAACATCACTCTTGTCACAGAAGCAGCAGGCTTACCTCCGGCGAGCAGCTCAGACCTCCGGTAAGATTGGGGGGGGTTTCTTCCGTGAAACACCCCCCCCCCCTCATCTGGACAAAGCTCTCCCCCTCTTCCTGCAAGGGGGAAGCCAAAAACAGTCAGTGATGAAGCTCAGTTTTTTCACCGCCCCTGCACGGCGGCTTGTTGCAGGTCTCCTCCTTACCATTCCCCCCCCCCCCCCCTACACACACACGCCGATCCTGTCAGATTGAAGGCCCACGCTCGCGCGGGAAAACCTTCTTTTGAAAAGAGAGGGGGGGCGTGATGTGATGGAAGGGGCAGGGCTTAGCGCGGCGTTGGTGTCCTCCAACATACAGCGCGGGATTATGTTTAAAAGCTCCATTTTTTTTTTTTTTTTTTTTTTTGCTGGCTGCAGATGTCGGAGGGAAACAATAGCAAAAAGAGGTTGGTGACACAGGCATTCCCTGAGACATTTACTAGAAGCATCAGGCTGAGCGTTAATAGCAGCGGCAATGGCTGGACTATTGCTCAAGCAGTGGATGTGATTTCTTCTGATAGTACCTCTGCTTTTGTGCATCGGGCTAAGGTAAGAAGGAGGGTTGAAACACCCCCAAAAAAGGGCTAAAAGGGTCTCCCTCAAGCTCTGGAAAGCCTTCTCCACTCTACAATGGCATCCTCCCCTGAGAGGGGGTGGCTGGTCAGAGTGAGCATCGGGGCCATGAAATGTTTGCAACTGTTTTGAACACTGCAGCCCCTGTCTGTTACTAAAAGGGTCTTTTTTCCTCAGCCATGAAAGGATTGAAAAAAAAAAAAAAGTTAGTGGCTTTAATCGCATCCCAGTATGGGACAAAATGCGACAGGTTCTCTTCCATTACCCAGGACCCTCAAACTGAGGAACTGGGGGTGGGAGAAGATGAATTCCCTCAGGGGGCCGTGGTGAGGCTGATCACTCCTCTTCTGAGGTGTCAAACGTGGGGGGGGATCAGCTTTCACAACCTGTAAGATTGATGGTGCCATCCCCAGGGACAAAAGAGGTCTTGGGGAGGAAACCTACAAAATACTAAAGCCTCCTTATCAGGAGGCGCCCCATTCGCTCGAGTAGATGGAATACTTCTGCATTTCTCAAGGATCTGGCAGGAAGAGTGTTGAGACAGATGGGGGACTTCCTCAATAGCTCCAGGGTACAAAAACTGGAGTTCCAAGAGTTCCCATCTCCTCATTTTCTCAGATCAAACGTTCCTAAGGATCCACAGAAAAAGAAGTCTTTCTATCAAGCATTGGACCTTCTTTTAGCAAAAATGATCATGGTGGTCCCCATGTAAGAGCAGGGGTTGGGGTTTGGTTCAAACCTTTTTTCACGGTGCCAAAACCGAATGGACATTCTGGATCTCAAAAATCTAATTCCTGAATATAACCGCTCTTTTGCGCATGGAGTCAATCCAATCCGTTGTCTCCATCCAAAAGGAGGTGAACTTCTGGCGTCAATCGACATCAAAGATGCATACCTCCATGTGCCTATTTCCTCGCTCACCAGTAATATCTACTTTTCAAGGTAGAAAATCTTCATTTTCAGTGTGTAGCTCTGCTTTTCGGTCTAGCTACTGCACCTTGAGTGTTTACAAATGTTCTGGCCCCTCCTCTAGCCAGATTAAGGGCCCAAAGTATAACGATTATAATTTACCTAGACGATCTGTTCTTGATGGACCAGTTGGTAGCCTGCTTAGACCAAAGTATGGTCACCACATTCATTTACCTGGAATACCTAGGTTGGATTCTCAACCTAGAAGAAATCTTCCTTTAAAAGCATGAAGAAGGCTAAAATACTTGGGTCTGATCATAGATACACCCAGAAAAGGGTATTCTTGCCCCAGGCAAAGATCAGCGCCATAAAGGAACTGATTCAGGTGGTCGAAGCAAGATCAATTCTTCTATTCAGCTTTGCATGAGGTTGTTGGGGAAAAATGGTGGCTTCATTCAAGGCCGTTCCTTATGCTCAGTTTCATTCGAGACTGCTGCAAAACAGTATCCTATCGGCTTGGAACAAAAGGGTTCAAGCTCTAGATTTCCCAATGTGTCTGACTCCAAAGTTGCACCAAAGCCGTTTATGGTTAATAATCACAAATCTGCAAAGGAGAAAATCCTTCCTTCAGTTACTTGGGAAGTGGTAACAACATATGCCAACCTTTTTTGGGTTGGGGAGCAGTCCTGGAAGAGGCAACTGTCCAAGAGAAGTGGCGCAGATCAGAAATGGCCTTGCCCATTAACATTCTAGAAATTCAGGCAGAGCACTTGGTCCTGAGGTCCTGAACGTTCAGTTTACGAAATTGTCCTGCCAGGATTCAATCCAACAATGCCACAGCAATGGCCTATATCAATCACCAAGGGGGCACAAGAAGTTGTGCGGCCCAGAGAGAGGTGAATCATATCCTATCTTAGGCAAAGCACAGTATTTCTGCCCATCGGCAGTCTTCATTCTAGGAATAGAAAATTGGCAGGCGGACTACTTGAGTTGCCAGCAGTTGTTCCCGGGAGAATGGTTCCTTCACCCCGATATCTTTCTGTCAATATGTCAAAGATGGGGGGATCCCAGACGTAGATCTGTTTGCGTCCAGGTTCAACAAAGGAATAGACAACTTTGTGTCAAGAACAAAGGATCCGCTAGCATGCGGAACAGATTCCTTGCTATTCCCGTGGAATCGGTTCTGAACGATTTATGCATTCCCTCCCATTCTGCCTGCGTCCACGAGTTCTTCGCAGGATCAAGCAGGAAGGGAAGTTGGTGATTCTTGTGGTACAGGAGATCTTGCTATGCAGAGATCGTAAAGATGGTGGTAAGGGACCCATGGACCCTACAGCCACGGCCAGACCTTCTCTCGCAAGGTCCGGTATTTCATCCTACTTTACAAACGCTAAATTTGACGGTTTGCCTATTGAAACCCACATTCTGAAGAAGCGTGAGCTGTCAGGTTCAGTTGTGTCTACTCTGGTTAATGCAAGGAACCCGGCCTCCAGGGTCATATATTCTAGAGTCTGGAAGGCATATGTCTCCTGGGGTGAATCCAGGGGTTGGCACCCCAGGAAGTATGTCATAGGTAGAATCCTTGACTTTCTACAGATGGGATTAGAAATAAAGCTGGTCTTGAGTACTATCAAGGGCCAGGTTTCGACCTTATCGGTATTATTTCAGCGACCACTTGTTTCACACTTTGGTTCTTAGCTTTATTCAGGGGGTAGCGCGGCTTAATCCTCCGGTTAGGTCACCCCTGAACCCTTGGGACTTGACTTTAGTCCTTTCTGCATTACAGAAACAGCCTTTTGAGCCGATACAACATATTCCCTTGGTCCTTTTGACAAGGAAACTAGTTTTTCTGGTAGCCATATCTTCTGCAAGAAGGGTATTGGAGTTGGCTGCTCTTTCCTGTAAGGAGCCATATTTAATTATTCACAAGGATAAGGTTGTATTGCGTCCTCATCCTAATTTTCTACCGAAGGTAGTTTCAGGTTTTCATTTTAAACCAGGATATTGTTCTACCTTCGTTTTTCCCAGAACCCTGTTCTGCGGAAGAAAAGTCACTACATTCTCTTGATGTGGTGAGAGCAGTCAAAATCTATTTTAAGGCGACTGCTCAAAACGGATGTTTTGTTTGTGTTGCCTTAAGGTCCTAAAAGAGGACAGGCAGCAATAAAATCTACTATTTCTAAATGGATTAGACAAGTGATTGTTCAAGCTTATGGTTTAAAGAGGAAAGTTCCACCTTTTAAAATTAAAGTGCATTCCACCAGGGCTGTTAGTACTTCGTGGGCAGTGCATTACCTAGCCTCCATGGCTCAAATCTGCAAGGCCGCAACTTGGTCTTCAGTCCATACATTTACCAGATTCTATCAAGTAGATGTAAAAGGTCATGAGGATATCGCCTTTGAGCGCAGTGTGCTGCAGGCAGCAATATAAGTCCTCTGGTCTCCTGGTGCCCTACTTTTGTTGTCTCCCTCCCTTCAGTTGGCATTGCTATGGGACATCCCACATAGTAACTACTATGGCTCTGTGTCCCATGATGTACGATAAGAAAATAGGATTTTTATAACCGCTTACCTGTAAAATCCTTTTCTTTGAGGTACATCACGGGACACAGAGGTCCCTCCTTTCTTTCTGGTATACACGTGTATTGCTTTGCTACAAAAACTGAGGTACTCCCAGTAGTGGGAGGGGTTATATAGGGAGTGGACTTCCTGTCTTGGGGTGTGCCAGTGTCCATCACCTGAAGGTTGCCTTTAACCCACATAGTAACTACTATGGCGCTGCGTCCCGTGATGTACTTCAAAGAAAAGGATTTTACAGGTAAGCTGTTACAAAAATCCTGTTTTTGGAGAGGAGTCAATACGGCCTATGGTGTACACTATTCCTACTGTGAAACACCCATCAGAGGTGGATCACTGATGTTTTGGGGATGTGTGAGCACAGAAAATTAGGTCAATATTGATGGCAAGATGAATGCGGTATGTTATCAAAAAATACTGGAGGAACATTTTGCATTCATCAGCCAGGAAGCTGCGCATGGGGCGTACTTGGACATTCCAACATGACAATGATCCAAAACACAAGGCCAATTCGACCTGTCATTGGCTACAGCAGAATAAAGTGAAGGTTCTGGAGTGGCAATTTCAGTCTCCTGACCTCAATATCATTGAGCCACTCTGGGGAGATCTCAAATGTGCAGTTCATGCAAGACAGCTCAAGAATTTACAGGAACTGGAGGCTTTTTGCCAAGAGGAATGGGCAGCTTTACCATCTGAGAAGATAAAGAGCATCATCCACAAATACCACAAAAGACTTCAATCTGTCATTGATGTTAAAGGGGGCAATACATGGTATTAAGAACTGGGGTATGTAAACTTTTGATCCGGGTCATTTGGGTAGTTTCTGTTGTGATTATGATTTAAAAAGAGTAAACACAGTTGATTAACACAGTTGATTGATAATAAATGGCTTCAGCCAAACACTAACCATGAGTGAAAGAAATGTTTTTGTGTTATTCATATTCTCTGAAAAATGGCCAAGAAATCATAAATTCTGTCAGGGTATGTAAACTTATGAGTACAACTGTACATAAAGCCTCAAAACTGCATGCACCCGCAAACTGGCGAAAAATGTGGGTACTTCAAATTATTCAACTGCTCCAAGTCTGCTAATCCTCTCTGCCAATCCCTCCACTGGCTTCTGCTCACCCAACGAATTGCATTCAAAATACTAACTACTTACAAAGCCATCCACAACTCAGCCCCCACCTACATCAGTAGTCTAGTCTCAAAAGACCAACCTAATTGTTCTAAAAATATTTAGCCAGCAATATTGAGCAAAAAATTAGTGCCACATCCAAATACTAGAGAATTTATCCTTTAATCTCCTGCAGCTCGGCTTTCTGAAGTCACTTGTTGTGGTCCTGGGCTTCCAGGAGGAGCATAAGAGGCCAGGAATCAAAGAAGGTTTGGGGGCGGGGCGCATTCTCCAAACACTGGGGCTTTACAGCCACCTGGATCACTTGCACATTACAGCTGGGAGGTGACTGAAAAAAACAGTAACAATTTATTTGCCACTGCATCCTTGAGCTTGTTTTAAACCCTTCAGATGCTGGAGTGGTTATTAAAAAGTCAGAGAATGACCTTTTAATTCTATTTCATGCACCGCAGTGTATTGTGTCAAGCTGTTATGCATTGCACGGTTTAAAAATCCACACCTGGTGTATCCTTACCCAACACACACCTTCATACATGTATAATGTGAACAGGAAACATTCATTGATCAATGCAGCTCAACACACTGAGTGCTAACAGGCCAATATTCCTAGACATTTTCGTCTATAGAATCCTCTATTGGTGCTGTTTTTGCTGTATTATTATAAGATCTTTTTGCCCTTCTGTGTGTTCATTTCACTTTGTATCATCTTCTAATACAGTCAAATCTCTGTAGACTAAAGTTAAAACATTTATTTTCACTTTTTGTATAGAGTAAAGGAATGGTTAAAATCCCTGTAAATTTTGTTGTGTGTATGTGTGTTTTTTTTTTTTTTTTTTTTTGGCTATCTGTGTGGGGAGAATTTCCGTCACTTTCTGTCCTATAGACATAGCAGAAGTGAAAGGAGATCTCTCTGAAGTGAGTGAAATGCTCTCACAGGCAGCTTCCACAATGCAAGGATATTCCCTCTATTGCTGTTCTGGTGTCAGGTGAATGTTCCATCACTTTTAGTGTAACCCCTCTGTTCACACTGGTGCGATTTGACAGTTCCAAATCGCATTATAAGTCGCCCCCCCATTGTCGGCAATGAAACAGTTCAAATTGGCACTACATTTTTCACTGATTTCATTGCTACTCACGTAGACTTCTGTTGTATGAAATTGCAAGCCACAATGAAATCGGCAATGCATATCGCACTGATGCACGTCTTTGAATTCACACTGAAGTAGCGAGATTTCAAAGCTGCAGCGGTGTGAACGGGGACTTGGTGACAGTGGTCACTTGGGAAAATAGTGAGGGGGACAAACTTAAAGGCATTCTAAACCCTTCTACTTGCAACTTGTGTTTTTTTTCACCTGCATAAGATGTGTATTGATGATGTAGTTTCATGGTGTCATTTGTTGCCTTGTACGCACAGCCTATAATAGAGTGAATCTTCACATTCCTTTGTCAGCCGTTTCTGTTTGTGTTCAAACATAAAGGATGTGACATGGCACTGTATAGGTTAAAGTATTAGTAAAGGCAAACTTTTTTTTTTTTCTCTTTTTTTAGTTTTGAATAGAGTGGAGAGGGATTAGAACTCCTGTTAGTTTGTATTGCTGTCTGTGCCCCTGGTAAGCCTGGTACACACTATTTGTTTTTTTTCCATTCAACCCAGCGGGTTGAATGGAAAAAAAAACGGTCAGCTCTGTTCGGAGATGCTGTACTCTCTATGCAAAGTAAGTAGAGCGATCTCCCCTGTTGAGTTGTTGTGTTCTGACAGGGGGTTGCCCCCCACCAAAACACTCTGATCAGCGCTCTCTGCCATTGGCTGAGAGTGCTGATCAGAAGTCGGTCGGCTGCTGGTTTTTCCAGCATGCTCGTCCGACAGACCACACGGGGCGAATGTCAGCCCTTTTTTTTTTTTTTTTTTTATTGAACCGACCAATGTCTCCCAACATTCGGCCGTGTGTACCCGGCTATAGGGAAATTCATTCTCTTTTCGTCCTGTTTACCATTATCATCCAAAGTGAAAGTAAAAGAAAATCCCATATTTAGTGTTTTCCCCAGAAAAGTATAAAAGGGAAAATATTCTAACGTGGATGCTATTTACTGGTGACAGAAATTACACTTATTGCTCTTAATGGAGACAAGTACATGCTATAGAGGAATATGCTTTGTTCGTATTTCATGTCTGAGGTTTACAACCACTTTAAGGGTCCTTTTATCCAATCCACATTTTTTATATAATTCTGCCATGCACGCTGAGTCAGTCCTTTTTGATTCCCTCAGTGATAGGCAACAAGCATGCGTTATCTGCACTGCAGGGCATCTTGATGGTGCTTTTGAAATAAATTATTTACCCAGGAACTAATGCACATTGACTCTGAGGCAGCTCTAACTCGCATAAAACATTGCAGAGTGCTATGTGTAAAGTCTTTCCAGGAGATGGACTTAAAGTACAGTTCCAGGTTTTAATGCACCTGAAATAGTTTGGCATAATTAAAGAATCATTCAGGAAAAACCCTGTATTTTTATCAATGAATACAAGGCTTCCTCTGATTTGCCAAGGTGAAAAGGGAGGCAGATGTCACAATTTTCACCTTGGCCAATCAGAGGAAGCTTTGCATTAATTGATACAAATGCAAGGCTTCATATGAATGGTGAGGAATCACTGAGCCTGACTCTCTAATTCTGTCAGCAAATGGAAAGTTGCCCATACTGCTGCTGGAACACCGCGCCGCTTACTTTATGTAGCTAAAGCTATTAAAATTCATTACTGCACACATAGTTGCATAGTTATTCAGGTTGAAAAAGTCCATCTAGTTCAACCAAAAAAAAATAAATCATACAATCCCATAAACCCAGGCTTATACTCACAGTTGATCCAGACACATGGTAGCTGCATTGTTAAACAATCAAAATAGTAAAGTTCTTCAAAACCTGGAATTCTACTTTTAGGATGGGTTTCACACTATTGCAATGTCAGACATCACATGTGATTCTCACCGCATTGCTGTGTCTGTGCAATGCAAATTCAGCCATACAGACTGTATGGCTAAATTTGCAATTTGCGTCGCATTCGGGCCAAAATGGTACAGCACCCCCTCCTTCTTCTTTTTTTTTTTTTTTTTTTTTTTTTTTTTTTTTTTTTTTTTTTTTTTTTTGGGTCCGCACTGGAATCGGATCGCATGCGATCCAATTTTCTGCATCATTTCACAGTTCGCACTGCGATCTGATCTGGGGATGTCATTAACTTTGTATTGGCACAAAGTTCACGTGGGGCAGTGTGAACTGCCTGCGAGAGACTTGCGATGCCGAGAACCCGCACTGGGATCACGCTGGTCCCCGTGACGCACATAGAAGTGACAACTGATAACCAAATTAACCCAGCTATACAGATCAAATCAGTTTCGTAGTGGAACTGATGATGATGATAATATATTTTATTATTATTTCAGGTACTTGTATAGCGCTGTCAATTTACACAGCGCTTTAAATATACTGTATATATTATACATTCACATCAGTCCCTACCCTCAAGGAGCTTACAATCTAAGGTCCCTAAGCTCACATTCATACATACACATACTAGAGCCAATTAATCTACCAGCATGTCTTTGGAGTGTGGGAGGAAACCGGAGTACCCGGCGGAAACCCACGCAAGCACAGGGAGAACATGCAAACTCCAGGCAGGAAGTTTCGTGGTTGGGTTTCAAACCAGCAAACCTTTTTACTGCTAGGCGAAAGTGCTAACCGCTACACTATTGTGCTGGCCACCATGACCTGCATTGATAAAAATACAAAGCTCCCTATTAATGGCTGAGCAGCGCTCGGACCAACATGATTTTGTTCCAGGAACAAGATGGGAAGTCCCTGTACCACTGCTGGAACACAGCGCTGTATACATTTGTAGTTTATGTAAATACAGCACTGACAAACACAGTATCAATTAGTAAAGGAATTGGTTTGTTTGGGCCAAATTAATTATTTAAAGTCAGAGTATTCCTAAAGTTAGTCTTTAAAGTGGTTGTAAACCCTTTACAACCACTTTTTATTACAGGTAAACCTATAATAAGGCTTACCTGTAGCTACCCCGGATATCTTCTGAACCTGCACGGTTTAGGAGATATCTGCATGTGCCAAGGTCATCGGCACATGCGCACTGAAGCAATGGCATGTTCATGCCGTTACTTCAGTTAGTGTGCTGTTACCGGCGGCTCCCACGCGCATGCGCGGGAGTGACGTCATCACGGCTCCAGCCAATCACAGCACCAGAGCCCGCGATACCCGGAAGTAACTCCGGGAGCGATGTTGCCGGCCAGAGCTGTGTATGAGGACGGCTGTGGGGGCTTCGATCTAAGGTAAGTAATTCATAGTGAGCTAGTATGCTATGCATACTAGCTCATTATGCCTCTATCTTGCAGGGTTTTTGTTTTTTTGTTTTTTTTTGTTAGTGGGTTTACAACCACTTTAAGTGCTTTTATATAAAAAAAAATTTCACTATAATTGGCAGAATGTCTCACTGTATACAGCATTTAAAGCGGAGTTCCACTCCTTTTTTGTGTTTATTGAAAGTCAGCATCTACAAAAAGTGTAGCTGCTGACTTTTAATAAGCGCACACTTGCCTGTCCCACGATCCAGAGATGCGGCCATCTGAACCCTCGCTTCTCTGTCCCGCACTGGCATTAAAAGTGTGGGTACCTGGATGTGACAGCTTGCAGCTCCGCAGCCGGGTGCGCACGTCACGCTGTGCCTCCTCAGTGGCCAGGCAATCTTCTGAGACCTGTGACGTGTCCCAGAAGATTGCAGGGAGGGGGAGAGGTGAACTTCCGCTCGAGTCGCCTAGGTGGCTCGAGCGGAAGTGGGAGCAAGTCCCTGTCAAAACTAGGTACCTGCCCCCCCCCTCCCCCCAAAAAAATATGACATGCCAAATGTGGCATAGGAGGCGGCGAGAAATGCTTAAAGCAGAATTTCCCATTTTGGGTGGAGCTCTGCTTTTAAGCTAATTCTTTATTTTCTTTTTAAGCTGTTGCCAATCTGGAGATCTGCCAGTGACAACACTTCTGTTGCTGGCAGACAATACCTTACAATGCATTCATTGTCAGCCATCCATTAGTACTAGTTTAGTTTACATACAATTTATTCCTTGAATTCATCCTGTCATTGTCAGTGATTTAGGTTGGCAGTGGGGATGTAGTGGTGGTTGGTTTATTTACCGTATATACTCGAGTATAAGTCGTTCCGAGTATAAGTCGAGACCCCTAATTTACCACAAAAAACTGGGAAAAATGTATTGACCCGAGTATAAGACGAGGGTGAGAAATGCAGAGGGTCAACAATGCCCATCTGCAGCTGCCTGCCTCCCTGTGTCCTGTGCAGCCTACCTGTACCCTGTACCCTGTGCATGTGTCCTGTCCTGTACATGTGTGTCCTGTGTCCCTGTGTGCATGTGTCCTGTACATGTCCTGTGTGCATGTGCAGCCTACCTGTGTCCTGTGCAGCCTCCCTGTGGCGATCTCCAGCCTCCCTGTGGCAATCTCCATCCTCAAGCGGCGGCCGGCGTGTGATGATAGTGTTCGGCGGCCATTCCACAGTTCAAAAGCCACGCCTCCTCCTCGTCTGTGATAGGCTGACCGCTGACTGCCTATCACGGACATTCTCTCATTCTCATACCACGGACGAGGATGAGAGAATGTCTGTGATAGGCTGAACAGCTGTCAGTGTACAGCCTATCACAGACGAGCAGGAGGCGCGGCTTTTGAAAGCTGGAATAGCCGCCGAACACTATCATCACACGCCGGCCGCCGTCTGCCTGCATGACACGCTGATCATGCAGACAGACGGCGGTGACTCGAGTATAAGTCGAAGGGACACTTTCAGCCCAAAAAAAAGGGCTGAAATATTCGACTTATACTCGAGTATATATGGTACTTGATTTACAATGGGTTTTCTAAAGCGTAAGCACAGCAGTATACTCTTTTCAGACACTTATGTTTCTGATTTAGTTTTGGTTCACACTAATGCGATGCGGGAAATGCACAAGATACATTGCGTTTCCCTGCTTCGCACTGCATAGCAATCGCACGGCGTCCATGCGATCTGCTGTCGGAGTCAATGTTAGATTAACGACACCCCGATAGAGATTGCAAAACACAGTGCGATTGCCAGAATCGCATCGCATGGCTTTGACCACCCATGTGATGTGATTCAGGTGCGGGGAAAAAAGGGTCCTGCACCGTTTTCTTGCAGATGCGATGTGATTTGAGTCATACAAAATGATTGGCTCAAATTGCACCACATGGACATCGCATGTAATGTGCACAGGAATTTGGTGCAATTTCCTATGCGAATCACATGCAGTGTTTCGCACGCATGAGTGTGAACCCAGGCTTAAACCTTTAAAGCCTAGTACACACAATGAGATTATTGGGTGAATGATCATCCGAGTGTCTTTTTATTTTTTTTCTTTGCATGTTCGACTCCATATCGAAAATTAAGAGTTTAGTAAAGTTACGAAAATTCTCATACGACAGAATAAAATTTGGAACTGATCTAACGTATTGTATCATCAGACTCAAACTGTACTGGTTAAACAAAAATTGTACGATCTGGTATTGTACGAGAAAAATATTTGTGCTTGTCCCATTGGATAATTTTGCACGACCTATCCTGATCGGCTCTTAAAAGCTGTGTACTAACGATCAGATTAACATGCGATCGCTTTGAAAGTGGTATTTTTCATCTGATTTTCTGATCGTGTGTACTAGGCTTAAGCTGCTGTGCTTTGTAAGCAGGATCATTTCATCAGGAGGTAAAGATTTACTGGAATTATGAAAAGGGACTTAAAGGGTAACTCCCACTTTTGTGGGGGGGGGGGGATATGACAAAGAAAAAATAATAGTGTATACAATTGTGACACAAGTCATGTTGTAATTTGAATGTTGCTAAATATTTCCTTTCCTTTTTAATCTGCAGAGCTCTAATTTTCTGTGCTATACAATGCACTATGGCTACCTGGAGGTGTTCTATACACAGAATGTGTACACAGAATGCCCCCCAGAAACATAATTTCCTGCTTGTGTGATTGGCTCAATGATTTTCCCAAAAGTCTGTACTAAGATACAAGTCAGATTTCAGGAATCCCCTGCAACAAAAATGTCATTTTTGGTATGATACTCCCAATAGGAAATTAAGTCTAACGGGATGCAGGCCCAGCAGCTTTCTTCATTAGTGTCCTGCAGATGCACAGCGGATTGATAATGAAACCACTCCCATTAGACTCACTTTCCCACGTGGATACAGACAAACACACAGGGATTTCTGCAGAATAAGAAAAGGTAGAAATCTGCAACAAACTTTGTTAAAATCCTTGCAATGTACATAGATCACCCAGAGAGGAATAGTTTTTTTTAATTTCTCAAGAAAAGTGGAGCTCCGCTTTAATACTCCACTGTCTGAATAAATATAAGAATACAAAATTTTCATATGCAATATTTTTATATTTTCTTGACTAAAGAATCATTTTTTTTTTTAAAACCCGACCATGATAAAGAAAGAGAGGGGAAATATGTATAAACCGTTTAACATTCCTTTTGAAACAATTTGAGCATCACATAAATGCTGAACCACACCTGAGTGTTTTTGTTGGCCACATTCTCTCTTATGACTGCAGACTAATTGCAGCTTGCAAAAGGATAATTCACTGTGTCCAAAAAGTATGAATCGTCACAAGCTGGTTTCATGAACAAGACAATGATTTCATTATACTCCAATGGTCTTCACACTTCTCAGATCATATTCCTGATAGAGCACCTTTTTGAAAAGAGGTACAATGGAAAGGTTCACAGCTTGAATCTTTGGCCAACAACGTAACTGATGCTATCAAGTCAGCATAGGCCAAAATCTACAATGAACAATTCCAGCACTTTGTTGAATTCAGGCCACAGAGAACTTAGGGTTTCTAAAGACAGAAGGGCGTCTTACTCTGTATTTAAAAATGAAGTGGCTCCATTGTATGTTATGCAAATCACAAGGTTGAAGGCATATATGTTTATCATCTATTTGTTAACTGCTTGACAAGATTGAAGAAGTGCTTGAGTTTTCCACCATCTGACAAGCAGGAAGAATATAACCACTTTAAGAAGGAGACTCGGCTTGAAAAGTGTAAAAAGCTTTATTCTGCAAAATGTGGATATCTTGTAATTAACCAGATGTTTAGAAGGGATTGCAAAAAAAAAAATAAAAAAAAAATGTACAGGTAAATAAGAGAATTCCTTTAAAATTCTGAATGGAAATATTGCTGTCACGGTGCCTCACATGTTCATTCCTATATAAAACCTGCTCAACATTTTCCCAGTTAATAGAAAAAGGAAGTGCCAATAAATGCCCGCTGCTTATTTGGAAAGTCCTCCCCTTTTTTTCTTTTAATGCTCTTTAGCTCTGTAAACACATCTGCATGACTTTGAAATGTTTAAAAGCATAATAGACATTTTTTCATGTTTGGATATACTTCACTAGATAAATGGCACCATCAATTGCAAAAGTAAACCTGATGGTTAAAATGTGCATGTCCCATATATGCACATTGTCCACTGTTATTTCAGACTAGTAGTAGTAAAAGATACCAGGTGATCCTTCCAGAAATGCAGGCCTGTTGAAGGTTCTAATCCTATATTTACAAAAAAATTAGATCTTAACCAGAGCCGCCATCAGGGGGGACTGCTGAAAAAACTGTAAGGGGCCTGGCCGGGCTAGGAGAAGGCAGTAGTGGGTGAAGGAGATCCATGTTGTGCACTACAGAAACAAACTCTGAAGCTTCTGCTGCTTTGTGTCATTGAGCTCAGACATCAAGCTCATTACTGCCACCTCTGGCTACTATCTGCATGTGCATCCCTCGTGTGTGTGCTGCCTGTACTGTTAAAGTGTGATCGGCTGCAGCTCCTCTGTGTTTTAGCAACATGTCAGCTTTATGGAAACAAGAGCTGGTACTAGGTAGGAAGAACATCTTTACAAGCAGGGACTGTGAAGGAAAGTGAGGGGGGCTGTTCATGTACAGGGAGGGGCCAGAACTGTGTTTTTACAGATTTGTGTATGTGGGGGGCTGACCTATATACAGGTGTGAGGACGGAGACTGACATATATACAGGTGTGATACAAATACAGACTTTTTGGCCTTGGGATTTTAAATGAGGTGCAACACTGGTATTAATGAAATAAAAAAACAGATTTATTGGTTCACACAAGATCTACTGTAGCCACAAACAGATGTCAAGTATATGAACAGATTTGTAATGTCGTACACATAATATTGCAGTAAAGTACGATTTTCCATGGTAAAGGTCCAAGTACAAGAATGTATCCTAGTAACCCAACGTGTTTCGTGAACACCTGTTAACTTCCTCAGGGGTTGATGCAAACTTGATATCAATAAGGTAAAACCTATATAAGTATAATAGAGAAGGTAAAAGAATTGTATATGGTCAAAGCGTTAAAGGACCGCCGTATTGTGCCCATACTTGCAAAACTGTTAGAGGGAATACATATTCTCATATTTACTGGACTACCTCTGAAAATGTCTGTTTTGGGAGCTGTGGGTGTAAGGTCCAAAAAGGCCCGGAGGGCCAAACAGGGAGAATGCGGGCCCAAACCAGAATAATGGCCTTCATGATGATGACTGAGAAAGACATTTTAGAAAATAAACCTTGCTACCACAGTGTGTAACTATAGTGACCGACTGAAACAATGACTATAATGCTGAACAAAAAGTACAAGTGTATATCAATATCACTGAAGGTGAATGAAGTATGTCAAATGCTCAGAGACAAAGCAGAAAGTTAAAGTGGAGTTCCACTCACTTTTACAACTCTTCAGCATCCCTCACTAAACTGTGCACTGTAAACAAATTGGATATTTTTTTTCTTAGCACCTACTGTATATTTGCTGTATTCATTTTTCACTTCCTCCTCCCTGGCCGCGGCCCATCGCATCATTTCCTGTTTGCAATGCCTTCTGGGAAAGGGCAGCAACTTCCTCTGAAACTGCCGTTGCTATGGAAACCTGACCTGAAACCTATTACACTGCTTGTGCTGCACTGAGCATGTGCGAGATCTGCAAGGATGAGATCCAGGAAGAAATACAGTCTGGCTTCAGATGCCCACACTTAAGATGGCCACGGCCTTCTGTAAGTTTATAAAATAACAAACTACTGCTATAAACTAACAAAACAGACCTTAGTTTACAGACTAACTTTACTAGAATACATTAAGCTTGTGTATTATAGGGGTATTTTTATTTAAAAAGTATAATTTCAGCCGGAACACCACTTTAAAAATGAACTAGTGACAGGAGGAACAAAAACAAAACAAAAAACAAGGGTTAGAATGTAAAATAAGTGAAAAGGAGACCAGCAAAAAAGCTAACTAAAACAGACACCCCTGAATCATAAACCTGAAGGCAGGGGTGGTGAATAAGAGGGCCTGGTATAAAATAAAATTGTGTAACAGCAAAATGCTGTGCTGACTAATAAGTGATCCAAGTGAGGTGAACAAAACTGCTTAGGTGTGTCAAGGTTTGAGAGTAAAGGAGTGAAATAGGAATATGGATAGACTGCAACACAAGAAAGAAATGAAAACCGATAAAAGAAAAATGTGAATGATAATGCCTACCTTGGTGGAACATGTGCTCTGGCACAGAGTGTTGTTGCTTCGCAGATCATCATGGAGCCACTTAGGGGGAAGTGCACCGCTAGAAAGCTCCCTATAAGCACCCACCTGAAGCCTCCATGAGTCCGTCCTGGCTAGAGGGGGAAGTGAATCCCCATTATTAACCCTCATTTATACCTTCGGGGTTTTTCGATTCAGGGGTGTCTGTTTTATTTTGCTTGTTTTTCCTTTTCACTTCTATTCCATTCTAACCCTTTTTGTTTTTTCTACTGTTTATACCCTTGTCACATTCATTTTTCACTTTCTGCTTTGTCTCTGAGCATTTGACATACTACATTCACTTCAGTGATATTGACATACACTTGCACTTTTTGTTCCGCATTATATTCATTGTTTCAGTCGGTCACTGTAGTTACACACTGTGATAGAGAGGTTTTATTTTCTGATGTCTTTCACTGTCGTCATCATGGATGCCATTATGTTGGTTTGGGCCTATGTTCTCTCTGTTTAGCCTACTGGGCCTTTTTGGATCTTACACCCACAGCTCCCAGGACAGACAATTTCAGTGGTAGTCCAGTGAATATGAGCATATGTATGTTTTGTAAGTATGGGCACAATATCCTTTTAACGCTCCTTAGCGGTCCTTTTAACGCTTTGACCCTATTCAATTCTTTTACCTTCTCTATTATACTTATACAGGTTTTACCTTATAGATATCAAGTTTGCATCAACCCCTGAGGAAGTGAACAGGTGTTCACGAAATGCGTCGCGTCACTAGGATGCATTCTTGTACTTATCTTGGACCTTTTATCATGGAAAATCGTATTTTACTGCAATATTTATGTGTACAACATTACAAATCTGTTCATATACTTGACATCTGTTTGTGGACTAACGTGTATTAATACAGGTGTGAGGGTGGACTGATGTGTGTGTGTGTGTATGTATGTATATATATGTGTGTGTGTGTGTGTGTGTGTGTGTGTGTGTGTATGTATATATATATATATATATATATATATATATATATATATATATTACAGGTGTGAGGGGGGGGGGCAACTCTTACAGTGGGGACGGAAAGTATTCAGACCCCCTTCAATTTTTCACTCTTTGTTATATTGTAGCCATTTGCTAAAATCATTTAAGTTCATTTTTTTTCCTCATTTAATGTACACACAGCACCCCATATTGACAGAAAAACACAGAATTGTGTTGACATTTTTGCAGATTTATTTAAAAAGAAAAACTGAAATATCACATGGTCCTAAGTATTCAGACCCTTTGCTGTGACACTCATATATTTAACTCAGGCGCTGTCCATTTCTTCTGATCATCCTTGAAATAGTTCTACACCTTCATTTGAGTCCAGCTGTGTTTAAATTATATTAATTATCAATTATACTGATTGGACTTGATTAGGAAAGCCACACACCTGTCTATATAAGACCTTACAGCTCACAGTGCATGTCAGACCAAATGATAATCATGAGGTCAAAGGAACAGCCTAAAGAGCTCAGAGACAGAATTGTAGCAAGGCACAGCTCTGGCCAAGGTTACAAAAAAAAATTCTCCTGCCTTTAATTGTCCTAAGAGCACAGTGGCCTCCATAATCCTTAAATGGAAGACATTTGGGACGACCAGAACCTTTCCTAGAGCTGGCCGTCCAGCCAAACTGAGCTATCGGGGGAGAAGAGTCTTGGTGAGAGAGGTAAAGAAGAACCCAAATATCACTGTGGCTGGGCTCCAGAGATCTCCAGAAATCTGAAGACTACCAAAGAATTCTGGGGTGCAATGTAGGGCCCAATGTCAGAAAGTTGGATCTCCTTCAGAGGTCATGGGTCCTACAGCAGGACAATGACCCAAAGCGCACGTCAAAAAGCACCCAGAAATGGTTTAAGACAAAATGCAGGAAAGTACTGAACTGGCCTGCAATGAGTCCAGATCTAAATCCCATAGAGCACCTTTTGGAGAGATCTCAAAACCGCATTTGGGAAAAGGAACCCTTCCAATCTGAGAGACCTGGAGCAGTTGGCAAAAGAAGAGTCATCCAAAATTTCAGCAGAGAGGTGTAAGACTCATTGGTGGTTACAGGAAGCAATCTGATTTAAGTTATTTTTCCAAGGGTTGTGCTACCAAATATTAAATTGGGGGTACCAATAATTTTGTCCAGTCCATTTTTTGAGTTTTGAGTGGAATGTGTCAGATTTGGCTTTTTGCTTTTTTTTTTTTTTTTGTCATACCAATACAAAGAAATAAACATGAGAATGCCTAAACATTTGTAATTGCAATAATTTTCTAGGCGAAGTGGCGCATTATCTGACAGAAATGCAGGGGTGTCAATATTTTTGGCCCTGATTGTGTGTGTATGTATAGAAAAGAATCCCCCCTTTAAAAAAAATTATGTTTTGTTGTTTTGCAGCCTGAAATGAAGATGCACAGGTTTTTTTTTTTTTTTTTTTTCTTTTCAGCCGTATTTACTCCAAGTATTGGACATCCAAGTAGATCTACACCGACATTTGGGCATCCGAAACATATCGGCTGAAAATTGTGTTTTCGGCATCGTGCCGATCATGCATGTGATTTTTATCGCGCTTTTTGAGTCACATGACCTATGAAAGACACACAATAACCACATCAAAAATGTAACACAGGTGCATTTATGGATGTGTTTTTGCTGTATTTTCAATGCATTTCAACGGGGTGGTGCACTTTTGGTGTGGTGTGTGGGTTTTTTTTTTTTTTTTTTAACTGACCAAAAATGCAGCAAGCAAGATTTTAACACAACAGAAGCGTATCTGACCAGTGTGAAGACATACATAGAATTTGAAAGGGATGGGTTTTTTCTTGCGCTACAGGTGCTAATAATAATGGCCGACAATTTATATTCATTTAAATTCATGATATAATGAAGAAGTTGAATATAATACAATTTTATATATAAAAACTTTTTATTTGTTTTTAAAAAACTGTTGCTTTCGGTTTTTGGCCAATGGTATCTTGCATTTTCGGTTTTGGCACCAAAATTTCTATTCGGTGCACTTCTACATCGAAGTGAAGGATATAACACCAACATGTCAGAAATTTTTTTTTTTTTAATTCAAAAACAGAATCCAAGTTGAAAAAAGGATCACCCCCTTGTGTTAATATTTTGTTTAACCACCTTTTGGGCTCTTTCACAGGGGCTGTCTGATCAGGTCCGCCTGTCAGTTTTTCAGACGGACCTGATCAGACCCTCCATTCACCCCTATGGTGCTGTGGATGTCAGTGGTGACAAGTCCACTGACATCCGCTGCTATCTGATCCTTTCTGCAAAATCCAGACGGATGGTGGTTCTATTTTCCATCCGTCTATCGGATCGGATATGATTGGATGAAAATGGACAGGCGATCCGTTTTCACCTGATCTCTCCATAGAGGAGAGCGGAACTGTGTCCGTGTTCGCTCTGCACAGTGAGCGGAGACGGACCTGTCATCTGCCTGCTCAGTGGGGCTCAGTGGAGCGATCCCCCCGCTGAGCAACTGGATTCTGGCCCATGGAAGCGTCCGTGTAAATGGGGCCTTTTGCTTTAATTACATTTACAGCCTTTAGTCTGTTGGGATATGTCTCTACTAACTTTGCACATCTAGACTTTGCAATATTTGCCCACTCTTATTTGCAGAACTGCTCAAGTTTAGTTGAATTTGATGGTGACCATTTGTGGACTGCAGTCTTCAAATAATTCTACAGATTTCTAATGTGGTTTAAGTCTGGGCTCTGACTGGGCCATGCAAGGACATTCACCTTTTTCTCCTTCAACCACTGTGTGGTCATTTTTGCTGTGTGCTTTGGGTCATTGTCATGTTAGAAGGTAAACCTGCTTTCCATTGACAAATTTCTGGCAGAGGGCAGAAGCTTTTCCTCAAGAATTTGATGGTATTTTGCCCCATCCATTTTTCCTTTTATCTTGACAAGTGCTCCAGTCCCTGCTGCAGAGAAACACCCCGATAACAGGATATTACCACCTCCATGCTTTACAGTAGGAATGGTGTTATTTGGTTGGTGAGCTGTATTGGATTTCCGCCACACATATAATTTTGTGTTGAGGCCAACATTTCAATTTTCAATAACCTCATTTTCCAATCTACAAGGTGCTTTTTGGCAAATCTCAGTAGTGACTGCATGTGGCCTTTTTTGATGACTGGCTTTTTTCTTGCAACCTGCCCATACAAGTCATATTTGTGGAAAATTTGTGATATTGTTGTCACATGCACATAATGACCACTCTTTTGTCATGAATTCCTGCAACTGCTTCAGAGTTGCTGTAGGTCTCTTGGTAGCCTGTCTGACCAGTTTCCTCCTGGCTCTTTTATCCAGTTTGGAGTGACGTCCTGATCCAGGGAGAGTCTGTGTTGTACCAAATACCTTACACTTCTTAATAATAGACTTCTCTATGCTTCTAGGCATTGATAAAGTCTACATTTTATTTGTATTCATCTCCTGAATTGTGCCTGTCCACAACTTTATCCCAGAGATCGTTTGACAGTGCCTTGTCGCCCATAGTTGATTGCCTTTCAGTTGCACTATCAGGGACTGACATGCTCCATGAAAGCTCTTTTCATGTTGAGCTAATCAAAATGACCACATCTGATCGCAGTTGAAACTGAAATGGCTTTGTGTGCCATTGAGAAGGCGATTAGCTACACTTAAATGAGTTTCCAAGTAATTTTTAGGAGGGTGGAGGGGGTGATCCTTTTTCCAACTCCTGTGATTTTCTGGTTTTTTTTTTTTTGTTTTTTTTTCCCTGACATGTTGGTGTTATATCTTCCACTTGGATGTTAGAATGTATGAAGCTGGATAAAACACAAATTGTGTCTGTCTTCATTTCAGGCTGCAAAGCAACAAAATGTGCTTATTTTGAAGGGGGTGATTCTTTTCTATATTTTGTGTGTGTATGTATGTGTAATATAAATAAATATATATGTATGTGTGTGTGTGTGTGTGTGTGTGTGTGTGTATGTATGTATATATATATATATATATATATATATATATATATATATATATATATATTTCCTTTCTTTTTGGGAAAGAAGAAAAATGATGGATTTCTTTTGATATTGAGTATTTTTTTTAAATTCATTTTATTTGCATTTTAATATTGAAATTGAGTACTTTTGATGTTTTGCTGCTCGTTTTTGGAGTGACACCATTTACTTAAATGGTCTGCCCTCAGCTCCAAAAAAATGTCATGGTAGATTCTGTACCCCTTTTTTTTATTTATATATATTTTTTTTTTTGGAGCCAAATTTGATGTGTTTTTCAGGTGTTTTGTTGCACAACAAAGCCCTTGTTTCATTAGTGAGTTTGGGGTGCCATTAACAATGAGTGCCACTCAAGCTCTCGCCTGTTTTTAGTGTGATCCAAAATTGCGAGCATCACCCCGCAAGTCTGAGACGCTTGGATCTAAATAGGGCCCAAACATTTGCAGTAACTTGAGTGATTTGAGTAACAGTTTACATTTCTGGGATGTATTTTATATCTTTTATGTTTCATGTCTAAAAAATTGAATAAATGGAAAGATAAATCATCATAATTCAGTAAATGTTTTAACTTTTGTTGGTTCCAGCAATGTTAATAGGTCACTACTTTTCAGACTAAAATAATGTACAGGTATGCTTATTGCTTTTATTTTTCATCATACAGGAATCAAAATTTAAAGAGACTGGTGTTATTACCCCTGAAGAGGTAAGCAGAAAATTATTTTAGTACTTCTCATGTTTGTCATCTGGTTATAGTACATATAATGTGTTTTGTGAATGAAGTAATCCTGAAAACCATTGCAAATGAGCAACAGCGTCACGTTTCATACATTTCAAGGAGCACTCCTTTCAGGACAACAGATTACAGTGAATATAAATATTAGCACTTTTTACAAAGGTGTATAAGTGCATGCAACTTAGTTTCTCTTGATACAAACATTTTCAGTCATCTAGTTTGTAGATTCAGAAGTGTTATGTTGGATCAAGCTATATTGATTGCAATAGTAACGCCAACATCAAAATCTTGAAAGATGATGGCCGTCAATTTCTGCTACAAACCAATCAATGGTTATTATTTATTTAGTTATTTTCTTTCTGAGTCTCATTGGAGAAATTCCCTTTCCACAGCTTAACAGGAAATAACCTTAAAGTAAGGGAAATCCTGTATTAGATAGTTGCCAGCTGGAAAAAGTCCAAAACGTTTCCATTGGAAGATTTCTAACACAGGGGTTGATGTACTAAAACTGGAGAGTGCAAAATCTGGTGCACCTGTGTATAGTAGCCAATCGGCTTTTGCATTCCCAAGTTTTAGTAAATCAACCCCACAGTTACAACTCCAATAGATTTTTTTTTTTCTTCAATCCTTCAGTCCCTTTTACAATGGTCGTCGGGACAGATCGAGAGCTTGAATCGCCCAGTGGGAATACAGATGGCAGTAAAAAGTTAACGTAGGTTGTGACTAGGTTTCATACTCTGTCCAATATGAGGACAAAATTTGGCTTTAGATAGACTTTAACCACTTGCCGACTGCGCTATAGTTGAAAGACGGCTGCGGTGCAGTTGTCTAGTTCTGGAAGGGCATCTTTTGACATCCTCGCAGAACCCTGCTCTTCAGCGGCCATCAGTGAAGAAGAAAAATTACTTATTTGCTAAATTTTATATTCAGAAACAAAGGTTTGTTTTCTTTCAAAATCGTATTTTATTTTTTCCATTAGTTTAGCAAAAAATAAAAAACCCACCAAAAGAAAGCTCTATCGGTCTCAAAAAATGATAGAAATCTCATTAGGGTACAGTGTTTTCCATGACCGCGCAATTATCATTCAAAATGTGACCGCGCTGAAAGCTGAAATTTGGCCTGGGCAGGAAGGAGGTGAAAGTGCCCAGTAGACAAGTGGTTAATATTTCTTTCTGGCGTTACATTTAAGGAAACACAAGAAAATTGCAAATGTGATATTTGTCCTAAGCTCTTTTTAAAGGTATTATCAACCAAAAAAAGACAATTACTTTTTCAACACTTTTTTCCCCAAAACTTTTTATAACAAACTGATATTCCCCAAACTTCTGTTTTTTTGGTTTGTTTTTTTTACCCATATGTTGCTATAACATGCCTCGCCTCTCTGCGTGCTTCGAATTTCCTCGTCATCAGCATTCTGGTGTTTTGAAAGCCCCTATTTCTTCTGTTTGCAAATTCTGGGTCCTCTTTATGACTTTTACTTCCTTTTAAATTTCAAGTAGGTTGCTTCATATTCTTAGAAAAAGGTACTTATGACTTATTAGGAAATAATTATGCTCTGCCGGCAACTAGGAATTTAGTGTATGTCCTGTCTCCAGAAAATTGTCAGATGGGAAAAGTTGATACACATATTCCATGACAAACTTCCTAAATATATAACTACATGGGCATGCTGGATGCACTTCCAGACAACTACTACAATCTTAACACAACTCCTTTTTAAAGATGAGATAAAAAAATCGCATATAAAGTAATAATCCTCAGTTACCCAGATAATACAGAATTGGGATAACTTCTCAGCTCTACTACGCACCCTTGATACCCTGCTGCCCCACTGATTACAATTTATGCTTCCTGCTTTTTTTTCTTTTTCTTTATCAACTCAGGAACAATGTAGCTTCCTGCCAGTTGTGCTGACTTCTACCCTCTTTTGACACCAAACATGCTGCCAGAAACACTGTAGAGCCAGCACAACCCTTGGAGCTTGCAATCCAATGTCTGCTGCTTTGTCTTCATATACGATGTCGACCCTCTATTTGGCTTATCCTATTAACCATTAAGACACAACTACTCAACGCATCCATTACCTGTACTGAACCTTGATCGTCTATATTACACTTGATGTATACCTTGTTTTATATTTGCCATGTTCAAAATGTCATGTTTTGAAACTGTTAACCTTTTGTACTATACCCTTCTTTTTTTTCTTTTTTTTGATACAAAAAAGCCGTTATCAAATTAAAAAAAAAAATTGTTTTGATAACTTATTTTTCTATAGCCAGTTTAGTTATTCCCAGGGTGGATTTAATTTAAATCGGAAGTAAACCCATCGATTTTAACAGTTTAAAAAACAGTCACATTCCCGGCACGTGCCGGAAATGTAACCGTCACCTTGGTTGTGCTCTCAACCAAACTGTCAAACCAGCCAATGGCTGGTGTCATAACTGATCACATGTGCAGTATCATGGCAGTTGAAGATCAAACAGAGGCCAAGGTGGCAGCTTCCTTGGCTGAAAACGATAGGAGGGTTTACTTCCACTTTATATCACTAGTAAAAATGCTTGATTTAAATCAACTGGATTTAAATTATAATTTTTAAAGAGCAACTGTCATCTCTGTCCCCCAGCAGCTCCTTCTTTGAGCCGATGTTGACTCACCGACAGTCCCATTCACTTTAATGGGACGGCTGGTGATGCGGCAGTGACACAACAAAGTGAGGGATGTGGTGGCAGCAGGTGAGTGGATGCCCGCTAACAGGTGCTGCCATGATGGATCTGAAATGACAGGTGCTCTTTAAATGTAAGGACTCGGGCGTGGCTGAGCGTGGACTGTGATGGCCGCAGAGTGAAGGAGCTCTAAGGACATAGGGCAGTGAAGTGACACATACACTGGAGTTGCAGCAATCCACTCTACTCACTGCCGCTAGCATGACGAAGAGGCTGATTGCCCGATCGGAACTGCAGAAGCTTATGGATTTCTATCCGTTGTCCTCCTCAGCTCACAGCTGTCAAGATGGGGGCGGCCCCCGCTATGGCGTCCTGGCTCCTACTCGCACGGACACAGCAGTGCTGATACTGCAGCCTGGCAGCACGGGACTCCTCTCGCCACAGCAATCTCAGGGTGTGTCAACTCCTCCAGACAGCCCCATCACATGCAGCCCCACTAACAGTAAAAAAAAGTAAACCGGGAGAAGGGGAATCTCTCTCACCTCATGCTTCCTGCCCAGACTCTGCCTATCCTTCCTCCATACCATCATTGGAGGACTTCCCAGCATCATCCCAGCCTGGCTCCCTGACTGATCTAAAAGATATGTTGTTATCCCTGCGTAGTTCCCTGCACTCTGACATGTCCAGAATGCTTGCAGGGGTCACAACAACAATCCAGGAACTCTCCATCAGGGTGTCCCAAGCAGAGGATAAAATTGGAGACATGTGCCATGCACATAATGACCTGATTGATTTGTATAATGAACATGACACAGAGATCCAAAGAATTAACGCCAAACTGATCTCGAGGACAGATCGAGATGTAATAATATAAAATTTAGAGGGATCCCAAAATATTTCACTGACTCCTTGCCGAATGACTTCTTACTCCAACTTATGTCCGAATTACTGCCTGAAGCTGGGAATATGGATCTCATAATTGCTAGAGCTCACCGTCTTACCAAACCACCTTTTCTGGCTGACACAATCCAAAGAGACATCCTGGCCAGGATTCACTTCTTTCATATTAAAGAAAAAGTGATGAAAGCAGCAAGGGCCAACCCCACACTATCTGAGAAAGTCACTGGAATTACGTTATACACAGATTTGTCTGCAGCCACTATTCACACCAGGAAGCAATTCATTATGCTGACTAAGGCACTCCTCAATCACAGCATTCCATAGCAAGGGGGTCGACCTACCAAACTGCTGATTACAAAACAGCACAAGACCTATACAGTGCACTTGCTGGAGAAAGGCCTCAAGTTGCTAAAGGATTGGAAAATCCTACCACCTGACGCTACTATCCCAGACAAATCTCCACCACCCAAAGTGGCAATGGACTGGTCCTGAATACTCCCCGGATTTTATCTAGCTCACTCCCAGATGAAACCAAGGTAATGCACTACTCCTCGTCTCCTTCTCAGGCCTACTGACATTAAGTCAACATTTCCTGTATATTCTCTTCTAACTATGTTGCCCCATGGCACTGCAACAGCTAAGTTAAACATGGTTTCTGGACTTTTTTCCAGATTTTTAAATTGTTTTTCTATCCCTTTGTTCTTTCGCCAGATTCTTTAGGATCCTAACCTCTGCTCTGATGCAGCACATATAGACCTAACGCCCCTATCACAGAAGTGGACTCGACAGGTACCGCTTCAAAATGACTTCTTGTTTGAAACTTACGCCAAAGGGTAACCTTACGACGACACCAATACACTACTCATGCCTCATATAAGGAGCATCAACACAATTAGCTGGCTACTATTCTCTCATGGCTCTTAAACTCATTTAATTTAACGTGTGTGGCCTTAATAGTCCCTTTAAGCGAAAAGCCTTGAATAATGATGTACAATCCCTCCATGGAGACATCCTATATAGGCAAGAGACTAATTTTGCAAAAAATAGAGCACCTCAGCTCTATTTGAAAAACTTTACACATGTCTCCATTGCAAATTCTGAAAAGAAAAAAGCTGGAGTTCTCTTTGCCATTGCTGCTTCTCTGAAATTTCAATTCATCTCTTTACAGGAAGATGACAACGGACGTTTTTATTCTAGTATGTAAAATCAGTTATGTACTTTATACCCTGGTAAATATCTACGCCCCAAATGTCAGACAGATTATCTTCTTAGAGAAAATACTAAAGAGGATTTCCTCTTGCCGACGAGACTTTTTAATAATTGGTGGAGACTTTAACTCAGTAGGTGATCCTACAATAGGTTCATCCACTAAATCCAAACGTAAACCATGCTCTCTCAATACGTTTCTCCATAAACACAATCTGTATGACATCTGGTGCCACCACAATGCTGAAAGACTATACCTTCTTCTCTATGGCCCACCACACATATACACGTATAGATCTTTTCTTGACTGACCAATGGGCCCTTCCATGATTGAGACCATATCCTGGTCAGACCATGCCCCTATCATAATCGCCTTTTCTGACTCGGCCAAACTTAGGCCGGCCTCCATTTGGAGACTGAATACTTACCTGCGCTCACTCCCAGAGACCCAGAAAACCATAGACGAGGCACACAATCTATTTTTCTCCACGAATGATGGACTCCATCAACCGCTTTGTATTATGGAATTCTCATAAGGCCTTCATGAGAGGTATATTCCTTCAGCTCAGTTCCTGGGCTAAAAAACAATCCTCAAAACACCTTGAACAAATTATGCAGGACATTCGATCACTGGAAGAGGTGAACAAATGCAATCCCGCTCACCAAATCTCAGTAGACCTCATGAAACTGAGAATATCACTTGGGGATCTACTACTCTACCAGTGTGAAAAACATACCAAAACAGTTGAAGCTGATTTCTATGCCCTCAACAACAAGGCAGGTGCTTTTTTAGCTAAATGCTTAAAGGCAAACGCCTTTCACATAAAATCCCCTTTATGTTGAATAAAACCTCTGGAGCTAGAATTTCTTCCCCAGATGGTATTGCAAAAATCCTTAAATACTACTATGCTAGCCTATATGTTCTCAAAGCAGATACCCAGACCCCACAACCTAATGCAGATCAGATACTATCCTTCCTTTTAACCACTTCATCTACCTAGATTGACTGCCGACCAATTGGCCACTCTATCTCGACCATTTACAGTACTGGAGATCAAAAACGTTTTATATCCAGCCTGCTTAAATCCAAACCTCTCGGAAATTTATGGGTTCTCGAATGAATATTACCAAAAATTTAAAGACACACTAGCCCCCCATCTAGTGAGTTTATACAACTTGGCAATGACCAAAGGTCACTTCCCTAAAGAAATGCTACAAGCAGTAATCACCACTATACCTAAACCAGAAAAAGATATCTCCCTCCCTAGCAATTATAGGCCCATCTTATTACTGTTAGGAAGCTCCTTGGGGTAATACCCGGAGCCACAATGTGTTTGAATCCCAACACGGAAAAAATAACAAAACAACAGATACAAGTTGTGCATTAAATCATATCTCCATAAAAAATAAAAAATGAAAGAATATGAAAAAATATTTGAAAAGAGGTGAAAGTTCTGAAGGTACGATTGATCACTCAATCATTTAAAAGACACCACATTCAGTCCATGAAAACAAGTTAGCAAAAACCAAAATAAGTGAAAAAGAAAAAAAGGAGACGTTCCTCTGGTGTGTCACATCAAAAGCAGAAAAGTGAAAAGATGCGAAAACACTTCCAAGCCACCATTGATTGCAGGAAAGGAGTAATGGATGTGCCCTTACCCCATTCGTTGGACCTCTTCTATGGCGAGGTCATACGGGCTTGCAGATATAACCCTCTGCGGGGACAGATGGAATATTGGTGTCCGGGTCTTGTTAGTGTGCACCACCGACTCCGAGCTGATCCGACTGCTACAGCATCAGAGGGGAGACTCAGGATTCGGAGGATCCATAATTAAGAAAAGAAGGGGAAAACTCCAATGGTGTAGTAATAATATTAGGGATTTATTAGTTAAATAAACCGAAGGTATGTATACAAAAAAGTTCCAGTATGAAAATCATTAAATCTAAAAAGCCGGCATAAAAAACAAAGGCTGAACGCCCGTGCAAACAAAGAAGACGTGGTGGCAAGCACTGCGAGGCCACGCCCTACATGTTTCGTCATACGTGACGTCTTCTACGTGCCCCGTAGAAGACGTCACGTATGACGAAACATGTAGGGCGTGGCCTCGCAGTGCTTGCCATTACGTGTTCTTTGTTTGCACGGGCGTTCAGCCTTTGTTTTTTATGCCGGCTTTTTAGATTTAATGATTTTCATACTGGAACTTTTTTGTATACATACCTTCGGTTTATTTAACTAATAAATCCCTAATATTATTACTACACCATTGGAGTTTTCCCCTTCTTTTCTTAATTATGGATCCTCCGAATCCTGAGTCTCCCCTCTGATGCTGTAGCAGTCGGATCAGTCGGATCAGCTCGGAGTCGGTGGTGCACGCTAACAAGACCCGGACACCAATATTCCATCTGTCCCCGCAGAGGGTTATATCTGCAAGCCCGTATGACCTCGCCATAGAGGAGGTCCAACGAATGGGGTAAGGGCACATCCATTACTGCTTTCCTGCAATCGTTGGTGGCTTGGAAGTGTTTTCGCATCTTTTCACTTTTCTGCTTTTGATGTGACACACCAGAGGAACGTCTCCTTTTATTTCTTTTTCACTTATTTTGGTTTTTGCTAACTTGTTTTCATGGACTGAATGTGGTGTCTTTTAAATGATTGAGTGATCAATCGTACCTTCAGAACTTTCACCTCTTTTCAAATATTTTTTCATATTCTTTCATTTTTTATTTTTTATGGAGATATGATTTAATGCACAACTTGTATCTGTTGTTTTGTTATTTTTTCCGTGTTGGGATTCAAACGCATTGTGGCTCCGGGTATTACCCCAAGGAGCTTCCTAATTGTACTACTTCATTATATATTTTGCTAGCGCACAAATTTTAATTTATATGCTTTTTACTTTATGGATATTTGGAGTATTTTGTTGCAGCTGCATTTTGTGAATTTAAGCAATTTTCATTTACTGTGTCTTGCTCATTAGCGCAGGTTTTTTCCACCATCTTATTACTCAATTTGGATATAAAAATATACACAAAAACATTGGCAATCAGACTACTGAATATTTTACCCACATTTATTCATCCGGACCAGGTAGTATTCATCAAAGGGTGTCGAGCTCCAGATGCCAAAAGGAGAATTTTAAATGTCCTTAAATACGCCGAACTACATAAAACCCCTTCGCTGAGAAAGCATTTGATCGTGTACACTGGGGGTTCCTAGAAACTGTCCTGAGTAAATTTGGATTCTCAGGTTAGCCGTATTTGCACTCTATTCTCAACCGCCAACCAAAGTCTTGACCTCTGGAACTCTTTCCTCAGAATTCATGATCACTAACGACACCAGGCAAGAATGCCCATTATCTCCACTTATCTTTGCATTAATCATGGAACCCCTAGTGCACATGATCTGCACTTCCCCTAAGGCGACAGATATACAAATAGGCCCCACACAGAACAAAATGTGACTATTTGCAGACGACGTGGTTCTGATAGTCACAAACCCACTCCAAACGCTTAAAGAACTTCAAAGGTTGCCTAATACCTTTTAATTCAATCTCGTACTATAAAATCGATGAAAGTAAATCTCAAATCTTGGGTCCCAACATCCCAACCCCGCTTAAAAATTCTATTACGGAACAGTTTCCATTTACCTGGGTCAGTACATCCATTAAATATCTAGGAATCCATATTCCCAACAACTCAGCTAAAGCCTATAAATGCGATTTCCAAGCATTCCTAGAGAAACTCCCTGGGGAACTGACCTCCTTTATCTTAATTAGAACTGGAAGAATAAACTTATTTAAAAGATTGTACTGCCTAAGTTATTATACCTCTTTTGCACTGTCCCCATCTCCATACTGCACTCCTTCTCTAAAATACATTCCCAGATCCTTATCTTTATATGGAGCGATAAGAAACCAAGATGTGCCACCTTTTATACTCCTTAAACAACAAACTTAGTGGGCTATCATTCCCTGATGCATACCACTACTACCTAGCCTCTATCTTAGACCAAACACGATACTGGTGGACCCCAGATCCACAAAAGTCTGGTCCCTTATGGAAAACTCTCTTTTGCCATCTAGACACTCCAGAACACATATAATAGCTTGTCTCCTACACACAAACAAACAAGTCTCCCTACCCTTCTATTTAGGCGACTATCCAAGCCTTGAACATATTATCTAAACACCACTACTCCAATTCTCCACAACAAAAACTCCCTGGCCCTATAGAATACCTAGAACTCCAAATCCCCGGCCTTCAGCTCTCTTCCTGGGTAGGCTGGGGCATTCGAAATACTCAACAACTAGTAGTGGAAGGAAAACTTCTATCTTTCAAGGATCTGCAAACAACAAAATATCATCTACCAAATTCTGAATACTATCCCTTTATGGTTTATATCACAACCATTTAGGAAGGTAAGATCCCTATAACAATCAAAGTAGAGGAAGAGATATGTCATTTTTATAACCCAGACAACTCTAAGCTTAAAGGGATAAGAAAATTTGTGACTCGCATGCCAAAACATGCTAAAGTGGGAACAAGAACTAGATCAACAATACTCAGCACCTTCATTGAAATCAGCTTTACTCTGGACATATAAATCCACGCTATGCATAGATCAATTCCAGTAAATGCTGGAGAAATTGCTACTCCACAGGCTCCCTCATACATATACTATGGTGCTGCCAATCTATTAGATTATACTGGAATCAAATCTTTAAAATTAGTGTCCACATTCACTCCACACCCTACTCCTCCAGTGAGCAAGCCCCTTGCATCTCAACATTAATAATATCCCCCACACAACCAGGGCTATTGTAGTTCACATCCTTCTGTCTGCTAAGCTCCAAACAATTAGACACTGGGGCTCCCTAAATGCCCCAAGCATATCAGATGTCATTAGAGAAGTAAATGGATGTTGTTCTCTAGAACAGATGTTTGATATGAAAAATGACTCCCTGACAAAGTTTAATTCAACGTGGGACTCCTGGCTAGCACACCCACACTCTTCTAATACATGAATATGAATTCCCCTAATATTTGTGTGTATTCTCATTACCAATGATATAACACTTATTCTATTACCCCTGACCGGCTGTTCCAAATAATATACGGTTTGAGTTAATACAATGCACAATGCAAGTACCTGATTATATGTGTTTTTAGTTGAGCCGCACTTATTCTCACTTCTCCCCACTGGGCCGATTTAGGCCAATGCTTACCCTTCTCTTACCCTATTACCTCCCCATTTGTGTAAAGCTTTAGTGAAGAACGATGAAACCTACGGGTTGGCTGTGTTGTCTCCTCTCAAGACACAGTGTGTTCCCAGATGGGGTGTCTGGGGTGGTAAACAATACCCTTCACCTTCTATTAAGCTATTAGCTATTGTAAGTGCTTCAGATGTTCAAGTATGCTTATTATTTTTTATTCTGCCATCTGTAACCAAATGACTATGTACCTTTTTTACGATGTATTGACATACTGTTTTCCTCTGTTTTGTTTCTTTTTTTTTTTTCCCTGATAAAACCCAATAAAAACATTGAACCATAAATGTAGGGACTCATTCTTGCTGGTAGTTAAAATCTTTAATATTTTCAGACAAAATGAAGGTTTCCTATTTAGAATAATAAGCTATCCAGGTTAGTAAAACAGCGCTATCGGAACCGATTTTAGGTTAATAGGTTAATCACACATTTCGAGAACTACTTATAATTTAATTAAAATAATAACATTGCATGTTATCTCAGCTTTCAGAGCTTGGAATCATTGAAAAAGTTTAACAAAAATGTAAATATTGCATAATATACAGCCTCATGCTACATAACTAAGCTCGATTTCATACTGAATAAACAAAATTATTTATGTATCTTAAATGGAAAACTATCTTTAGATACATTTTTACTCCAAAAGCATTTTATTAAAATAAATTTGATAAAAATAAAAAAATAGATTTAAATAAAAAAAAAAATCTGATTTTGATATAATAATTTTTTTTTATTTTTTTTTTTTATCATCAATTTTTTTTATTTTATTCCCTGTGAATTACAGTCCTAGACAGTCCTGTGAATTGCATACAGTCTTAGACAGTGTTTTGTTGCGTAATCTCTTCCAATATATCTTATGCCACAAGTGGCTTAGACTGGAACACTTGATACCAGTCATATAATTTTGGTACCAGAGATGTTCTAGCCATAGTTTAGAAATTTACATTCTATGTTTATACATATCAAAGAGATGCAACCAAATCATTGTATGCGGGTATTTGGTAGTTTAGAGATATTGAAACAGAGCTGTGAAACAAAAGAAACCTCATTGGTATACTGTTAAGGACGTTAAGGACAGTACAAACTCAAGTTCTATGAGTTTGTTCTGACTGTTTTGACCCTGTAATATACAGCATTTGAATAACCCAGTAAAATGTGTGTTTTTCACTGATGGGATAGGTCATTATACTAATTTCTTTTTGTGTAAACCTATTTTCTTAATATATGTAACAACACCAAAGCAAAGAAAAAAATAGGAACGGAAAAAAAAAATAAAAGGCTTGTTTTGTAAGGGTTGGCATGAGGGGAAAAAGGGTAGAGCGAAATATAGTGGTGAGGAAGGTAATGGGAAGACACAGAAGGAGAAGGCGGCTATTTCTTATTCACACTCCTAGGGAAGGCAGATTTTTTTTTCTTTTCTTCATTTGTGGTCTGAAACTTTTTCCAGTAAGGTTTTGAATTTTAGTATTTTACATGAGTCTTGGCAATTTGCAAAATGTTTTTTAAAATGCTATGTTGTTTGCACCACTGGCTAATTTTTAATAAAGATGGAAATATGAGAGGTGCCGTTGTTTGTTTTGAAGGTCTTTGCAGCCACACTTCAGTACCCATAGAATCACTGACCCGAAGGTGGGTAAGCATGATGGGATTTAGACATGTAAAGTCTACAACCAACAAGCAGGCTATAACATCATATACACTTTTTTTTTTTTCTATATGGAATGCTACTTTAAACTGTAGAAAAATGCTGTCAATTGCCTTCAAAATGTGTTTTATTCAGGGGTCACATGACTACAAGGGCTTTGTTTCTATCTTCTCTACAGGAAGGCGATTGAGGTTATATAGGAGCAATCCAGCCAGTGCCATGGAATGGAGCTGTTCTCTACTAAATGGCGCAAGTTCAAGTATCTATAATGTTCACAGAGTATATCTCTGATAACATTTTAGAACATCCTACGCATTTTATGTGCAGAAAATGTCCATTTCATAAGGTTCCCATGTCTCTATATGCCAGTTGCTTGTGCTTTTAAATTTGAAGATTTCCGTGCAAGGCCACTCCTCTTTCAGGATCAGAATAGATCTGAGCCAGGAAGAAAGGCTTATCTTCTATAATTCAGTTAAAATATACTCTCCTGCAGAAGCTGTGCTTCTAGTCTGCATAATTTTGAAAGGCCTGTAGCCCTATTTGTCCACAAATTCTAAAAAAAGGAGGGGGTTTCCCACAGCCGCCAATCAGATTTGTTTTTTTTTCCAATTTTCCAGGTGAAACAAAAGTGTCTAAAACTGATTGGTAACCATCAAAAATCTAGTCCATTCCTATAGATCTACTGTGGGTGTTGAGCTATAAATTTTCGTATTTCTGTCTTCCTAATGCAAGACATATTCTACCAATATTTTTATGATGACTTTGGTGTCTTAATTGGGACTAATTGAATACTTTTTAGAGTGCAATTTCAGTCTGAATTGGTAACCGCAATTTTTTTCCTGTTTTTTCTTTTCTTTTTATCAGTTTCTGGCCGCTGGTGATCACCTAGTTCATCACTGTCCTACTTGGCAGTGGTAAGTAATTCCTCCCTAGGTTGGATTACATTTCACACTGTAATTGACTGACCCTCAATGTTGAAAGTTCATTTTTTGTTTTCTGTCCTTTCCAAATAACGTTGGTCACACTTTTTACTTTCACAGTTGTGTCTAGCAAGTAACTGAATAACGTCTTTGTTGTGATAATCAATTTAAAGTTAAATGTTTATCTATAAATGTCAGGCTGAATTATAGAATTCTGGCTAAGGGAATTGTATATGTTAAAACTAAACCGCATGCTGGTGTCTGAAGTCTTTTGCAGTTCCCAGGCTACTACTGGGCACCAGTGCTTTAGCCCTCATGAACAGCTCAAACTGATGGTTTTCGGTAGCTGTGGCTTAAAATGTATCTCAATCTAAAATAGATTTAAGTTTTACATAGGGGGGGGGGGTTAAAATCTGTCACCTGAAAAATAAGTAAATTGGTATCTCTGCAACAAAAAAGGCCAAAAAGGTATTAACCTTTCCTCACTTTGCCCGAAACTAAAAAAAAAGGCACTATTAAATGTCCCAATGCCACCTGATTTCACATGCAATCTAGTAATGCACATAGTGGACATGCACTATATATCACTGTATACATTTATAGCCAGTTTTCACCATAGAGGTTAGAACATAACTAAACGCTAGACAGATATTTGTACAGTGTTAAATCATACATTAATATACCGCGCTTTCACTAATATCCACAAACTGAAAATCATGTGTGAAAAAAGCTTTGTGTAATAAATTGAATACGAGTCCAGTGGAAAAAAATTGTGAAAATAACAGTGCTTCTTTCAAATGTTCCAAAACCGGGTATCCACAAACACAAAGGTATATCCACATCCGCAGTGCCTTCAGTGTATCTTCTTCACCGACATGCAAGCACACTCTCGGTACTAGCCATACTCAACAGTGGGATTAAAGAGAGGCCTCTCATAGTGCAGTAAATCTAATTTATTAAAAATATAGTTTAAAAACGCACAATGTGTAGGTATGTTTAAATTATTCAGACAAGTCTTGGAACGCCGATCTGCATTCCACCTGCATTCCAATATGGCGTAAGTGGCGTGTCAAGTTAGTCCCACCCTACGCACATTTCATCAGAAACATCTGACGTCTTCAGGGGTGATGCTTCTGATGAAAAGTGAGTAGGGTGGGACTGACGTGACGCGTCACGTTCACCATATTGAAACGCAGATCGGGTTTGTCTGAATTATTGCTAGAAGCACTGTTATTTTCACCATTTTTTTCATTGGACTCATTTTCAATTTATTACACAAAGCTTTTTTCACACATGGTTTTCAGTTTGTAGATATTGGTGAGAGTGCCGTATATTAATGTATGAGAATTTAAACAGAGATAATTCCCCTAGTGGACTTTAAAGGCACATATAAAAGGATATGTAGGAGAGTATATTTAAGTAAACAACAATTTATTAATTACAAAGAATTCTCATAAAGACATCAAACAAATAACATAGATAAAAAAGGAATGCGGTTCCACATATTTTTATAGCTATTAATACCAATACGCTTGCACCCGACGCATTTCGGAGTTGTTTTAGCCTCCTTCTTCAGGGGTGGTTGTAAGCTTTTAATAGAAATTTCTGTATAGGGAATGGTATATACAACATAGACATAATAAATACATGTGTATATCAAGCCATAAAACATATAGGTGCAATATTATATTCATTTTCGTTTCCACTTACATTGGTATAAATAAATGTTGGCTGTGCATTCCAGAGAGATTTAAAAACAACGATATTGACACATACTGCCCATCAAGTGCGTCCTCCAATCATGATGTATAGAGCTTTGTTTAGTATATCCAAAGTATTCATATGGCCTCTATCGAGGTAGAAATAAATGGGTAAGGATATATGAAGTGATTTTACTTCCTTATGATAGGAAGAGAGGCCCATTAATCGAGGGCATGCAAAAAGTTCACACCGAGCGTCATCTGCTTTGGGCAGGACGCTGTCGGTGTGAGCTGCTGCCACAAGATTGTAAGTAACCTCATTATCATATTGAACCTATGCACACTCATAGACCTAGACTGTATTATTGAAACTACAAGCCACGAACCTTATATCACAACTATGCCCTCTATGTTTCCTACCTCTTCCCTCTTCTTCCTCCCCTTTCCTTCCCCCCCTTCCCTTTCCCCTCCTCTCCCTGTTTTTCCCCCCTTCCTCCCCCCCCCGTTCTCGCCTCCCCCCCCCCCTTTTTTTCCCCCTCCCCTTCCCTCCCCTTTCTTTCCCCCCCCCCTTTTTTTTCTTTTCTGCTTATTTTCCCCTTTTCCCCTCCTTTTTTCATTCCCTTTTTTCCTTGTCTTCCCCTCCCTCCTCCCTTCCCTCTTCCTTTCCTCTTCCTTCTTCCTCCCCTCCTTCCTTCCTCCCTGCCTCCCCTTCCCCCCCCCCCTTTTCCTCTTCTCCTCCCCCTCTCTTTTCCAACCCCCCCTTTTCCTTTTTTTCCCCCCTCTTGATCAAATTGAACATTGCCAATCAGGGACAAAGCTGTTGAATCCCTACTCTATTTTATCTCCAAACACATATCTTTTTAAATATATCCTAAACTGTCAAGACAAATGACAGAAGTACTAAAATGAGACCTTTATATGTTCCTTTTCCTTCATGTCGATCCTCTAGCCCTCTGAGTCCCACCTGGTCTACACATATCAGCTGGTGACCCTTTTCGAACTCTATATCGTAGGCCTATCGGGTAGGATACATCTCAAGATTTCCTACCCATCACTGAATCTACTCAATTTTTTTGGTCACTATACACTCATGTATACATTTTCACAACTTACAGGACCCGCATTTGGCCCCAGTGCGATTCCAGATCCAAACTTTTTGCATGCCCTCGATTAATGGGCCTCTCTTCCTATCATAAGGAAGTAAAACCACTTCATATATCCTTACCCATTTATTTCTACCTCGATAGAGGCCATATGAATACTTTGGATATACTAAACAAAGCTCTATACATCATGATTGGAGGATGCACTTGATGGGCAGTATGTGTCAATATCGTTGTTTTTAAATCTCTCTGGAATGCGCAGCCAACATTTATTTATACCAATGTAAGTGGAAACGAAAATGAATATAATATTGCACCTATATGTTTTATGGCTTGATATACACATGTATTTATTATGTCTATGTTGTATATACAATTCCCTATACAGAAATTTCTATTAAAAGCTTACAACCACCCCTGAAGAAGGAGGCTAAAACAACTCCGAAACGCGTCGGGTGCAAGCGTATTGGTATTAATAGCTATAAAAATATGTGGAACCGCATTCCTTTTTTATCTATGTTATTTGTTTGATGTCTTTATGAGAATTCTTTGTAATTAATAAATTGTTGTTTACTTAAATATACTCTCCTACATATCCTTTTATATGTGCCTTTAAAGTCCACTAGGGGAATTATCTCTGTTTTAAATTCTTAAATCTAGGATGTGGCACAATCTGCAGATAATTAGCCGACGACCAAACCCCTGTCTTATATTAATGTATGATTTAACATCTTTTTTGGGCAATGATATAGCTTTATAACGAGCAGCTCTCAAAAATATATTGGATTTATTGTAATGTATGTTGGCACCATTTTTAGTATAGTACATCATTTCTTAATATTACTATTGTTGTAATATCCTGCGTGGGTGGAAAGGTTTACCATAAACCTTTTGGTTGTCATTCAGATATTTGTAGCGTGTTTTTGGCTGCTGAAATATCTTACATTTGCCTTAACCACTTGTGAATCACAGCTCCTGTCCACTTTGTATAGATTGGTGATAACACTATTTAGAGCCTAAAGCTTTGCGACTTCCTCTCTTAGGGCTCTTTCACACGGGGCAGATCAGTCATGATCCGCCCCCGTGAACATCCGCTTGCTCAGCGGGGATCGCTCCGCCGATCCCCGCTGAGCAGGAAGATGACAGGTGCATCGCTGCACACTGTGCAGCGACGGACCTGTCAGCGCCGCTCTCCCCTATGGGGGGATCGGATGATGACGGACCGTAGCGTCCGTCGTCATCAGATCCGAAAACGGATGGAAAAGTAGGTTTTTCCTCCGTTACACTTTTCGGATCAGAGCGGGTCGGATGTCAGCGGACATGTCACCGCTGACATCCAACGCTCCATAGGGATGAATGTATGTCCGTTTTTCATCCGAAAACGGAAGGATGAAAAACGGACATACGGATCGTCCATGTGAAAGAGGCCTTGCTTTCCTGTCTCAACTCTAACGCCCATCTGCTGTATAAAACTATGATTTAGTATTACTAATCTGTTGAGAGTCTCCTTGTGCTAAACCCTTACTCCAGCCTCCACTGCCTGAAATATGTTTTGAATGACAGCACTGATTAATTCAATGGAGCTTATAGCCTCAGTGCTATCACTCACCACTCATTATTTCTGGTGTGCTGGTCTTTACGGCTTCTGTCTAAATTGACCTTAGTATGTGTGTGTGTAAGAATGTAAGTTAGAGGCCTTCGATTGTAAGCTTCTTGAGGGCAGGGACTGATGTGGATGTACAATATGTCTAAAGTGCTACTGACAGCGCTATATAAAGTGGAGAAAATTCATTTTTTTCATTGTTGGCAAGCGCAGAGGTAAGATATTTCTTGTAGTTGGTTAACAGGTTTGCACACATCTCAGGAGGGATTTTGGTCCACTCTTCTTTACAGATCTTCTCTAAATCCTTAATCCCTTGATAAAATTTCCCAAGTTGTGGGGACCCCTAACAGTAAAATTATTTTGGTAGTGTGGGTTGTCAGCACCCAAGGCAAGACAAGTAATTTGCGCCCCTAACTCTTGGACATTTAGTGCTCCTTGAGTCCCCTCCACTTTACAGTATTAAAACCCCTTATGGTACATTTTAGGATGTACCACTCTTTGTTCTCCTTTCTTTCCCTTTTTATCTCTCTCTATCCTCATTTTCTTGTTTGTTTTTTTTTTTTTTTTCCCATCCCTCTCACTAGCCGTCTTTCTTATTCTTTCTCTTTTTCTTTCTCTCCCTTTTTTCTTTGTTCCTCTGCCTCTTTTCCTCTCCCTTCCATGTATTCTTTATTTTTATTCCTTCTCTTACTCCTTGGTGGGGGGTAATAATAGTGGCAATGCTGGGGGGAGTTCTGATCAGCCAACTTAGGTGCTCTTGATCAAGGTCATTTGCTGATCTGAGAACTGTAGTGGGGACTTTCAATGGCAACTATAATCACAGGTAGTGTTATTCACTGTGTCTCTGGCTTCACTGTGTCTCAGATGTCTCGTAGCTGTGACACCTATTGTCCCGTACCTGGTGGTAGAGCCTGATATGCAAAGGACAGCCTCTCTTACACCTCTCACTTGAGGCCCCTGATAGAGCAGACAGGAGGCGCAGGAGTGCAGAGTCGCACGAGTGCCTGGCAGGATCACTGACAGCAAAGCTGGACTGGAACTCCTAGTGGGGTTGTGGAGGAATACCGACACAGCAAAAGTCCAGGAAAAGTTGTAAGCAGGAAGCTGAAACAGACTGGTACTGGAAAACTACAGGCTGAGGAGCAGGTGCAGCTACTGGAGGGATGGATGGTCTTAATGGCTAGAGAGAAGGCAGGTACAGGCAGGCCAGGTCATACACAGGTGGACAAGTCAGGAACTGATGCAGAGACTGGAGCGGAGTCAGAAGGAGCAGGCAGGTGAAGGACAAGCCGGGGTCGGATGCAGGTAGAAAGCTGGAACGTCAGGAAACAAGCCGGGTCACAACAGGAACAGATATCAGATACTGGTAAGGCAAGGACACACGGGGAACACTGTAGAGCAGACAGCATTGAGTCTGGGTGCTGACCCAGTTTAAATAGTCTATTTTGGCGTCATGAACTGGCATTCTCCTAACAGGAATTGAGATTTCCAGACGTCTTCTGCGGCTACCATCTTGGTTGCTGGCATGCCCTTCCTGACACCTATGCCGAAATCAGGAGATGGGGCCTCCTCCAGCCCCTCCCACTTCACATTCCTCACCAGTCAGCTGACCTCTAGTCTCTGCCCCCCAGCCATGCCGTGAACGGAATGGTTGGCTGCGAAGAGGCTGAGTGGGCGGCCGCAGGCTCCAGGAACAGCCCATCTGAGCGACCGCAAAAAGGCTGGGAGAGTGGTGCGGGCTTCAGGAACAGCCCAGGATTCAGTGACCCCTGGCAAATCATCATTCGACCCCCAGGTTGAGAACCACTGCCTTAAGGTTTCTTGGCTGTCGCTTGGCAACTCAACGTTTTCAGCTCCCTCTATAAATTATCTATAGGATTAAGGTCTGAAGACTAGCTAGGCCACTCCATGACCTCAATGTGCTGCTTCTTGAGCCACTCATTTGTTGCCTTGGCGGTTTGTTTTGGATCATTGTCATGCTGGAAGACCTATCCACGATCCATCTTCACTGTTCTGGCTGAGGGCAGAAGATTCTCATCCAAGATTTTACAATACATGGCCCTGACTATTGGCCCCTCAATGCGGCAAAGTCGGCCTGTACCTTTAGCAGAGAAATGGCCTCTGCGCTTGACTGTAGGGATGTTGTTCTTAGGGTCATAGTCAGCATTTTTCTTCCTCCAACCACAAAGCGTCAAGTTAATGCCAAAGAGCTCAATTTTGGTCTTGTCAGACCACAGCGCTTCTTCCAGTCCTTCTCTGAATCATTTAGATGTTCATTGGCAAACTTCAGATGGGTCTGTAAATGTGCCTTCTTGAGGAGGGGGACCTTGCAGGCGCTGTAGGATTTCAATCCATTGCGGCATATTGTGTTACCTATGGTTTGTTTGGTGACTGTGGTCCCAACTGCCTTGAGATCATTCACAAGCTCCTACCGTATAGTTCTGGGCTGATCCCTCACTTTTCTCATGATCATCCTTACCCCATGAGGCAAAATGTTTGCATGGAGCTCCAGACCAAGGGCAATTGATGGTTATTTTGTATTTCTTCCATTTGCGAATAATCACTACAATAGTTGTCTCCTTCTCACCAAGCTTCTTGCTGATGGTCTTGTAGCCCTTTCCAACCTTGTGCAGGTCTACAATCTTGTCCCTAACGTCCTTTGACAGCTCTTTGGTGTTGCCCATGATCGTGAGGTTTGAATGGAAGAAAGCTTCTGTGAACAAGTATCTTTTATACACATAATGAGTTGTCATTAGGAGCACCTTCTTCAATTGACAGGATTAATCTGTGTACCATATGAGCACATAATGTTGCCAGTCTGTGGGAGCCAGAATTATTGTTGGTTGATAGGGAATCAAATACTTATTTTACTCACTGAACGGCAACTCAATTTATAACATTTGTATCATGTGTTTTTTCTGGATTTTTGGCTGATATTCTGTCTCTGTCATTTAAAATACACCTATCATAAAAATTATAGACCCTTCATTACCTTGTAAGTGGGCAAACGTACAAAATCTGCAGAGGATCAAATAATTTCCCCCATTGTAAGTACCTGTAATAAATAAAGGAAAAGTGCACTATTTCACACTCCTCAGTCCTTCTAATGTAAACTACCGTATATACTCGAGTATAAGTCGTTCCGAGTATAAGTCGAGGCCCTAATTTACCACACAAAAAATGGGAAAAACTTATTGACCCGAGTATAAGACGAGGGTGAGAAATGCACAGCTACTGTAAGTGGAAAAGAGGGTCAACAATCCCCATTTGCAGCATCACTGTGCCCATTTGCATGCCTCACTGTGCCCATTTGCAGCCATAGGTCCCCTGAACTTCAAACTCGGTAGTTAAGGGTTCCTAGATGCCCCCTAGCTGCAGCCAAAATTTGGGGTCTCTGAACCCAAAGGGTCCCGAAATGACATTGCTGCAGATGGACACAGTTGACCGAATTTGGGGCCCTGTATCTTGGGGCCACTTAGTGCTAAGAACCCCAAATTTGGTGTGCAAACCCAGTGGAACTAGTACCATAACATTTCCAAAGCTGGGGTTACTAGCACCAAGTGGCCCTGAGATACAGGGCCCCAAAAATCAGTTCAGAAAATGTCAAGCACTTTTCTGCAGCAGAAAATGACATTTTCCGAACCGGTTTTGGGGCCCTGTATCTCAGGGCCACTTGGTGCTAGGAACCCCAACTTTGGATATGTTATGGTACCAGTTCCACTGGGTTTGCATACCAAATCTGGGGTTCCTAGCATCAAGTGGCCCTGAGATATGGGGCCCCAAAGTCGGTTCAGAAAATGTCAAGCACTTTTCTGCAGCAGAGAATGACATTTTCCGAACCGATTTTGGGGCCCCGTATCTCGGGGCCACTTAGTGCTAGGAACTTCAGCTTTGGATATGTTATGGTACCAGTTCTACTGGGTTTGCACACTAAATTTGGGGTTCCTAGCATCAAGTGGGCCTGAGATACGGGGCCCCAAATTCGGTTCGGAAAATGAAATTTTTTGCTGCAGAAAAGTGCTTGACTCGAGTATAAGTCGAGGGGGGCACTTTCAGCACAAAAAAATGTGCTGAAAAATTCGACTTATACTCGAGTATATACGGTAACTAACTTCTAATCCCCCATCCAACTACCATATTTTGCAGCGTATAAGACGACCTTTTACACTTAAAAAAATCTCAAAAAGCGAGGGTCGTCTTTTACGCCAGGTACAAAATGCCACCCGCTGGATGTCAGCCCGCCAGATGGTGGATGTGCGGTAATACTATATGTAGCTTCTGCTACATACAGTATACACCACTGAGCCAATCCCGGCGAGCGATGTATTCTATTAATTAATACAGAGCCTGCTCGGATTGGCTTTGAGAGTCAGAGAGGCTGATGATGTTACAGCCTCTGCCAATCCAAGCAGGCTTTGTATTCATTAATAGAATACATCGCTTTCTGTGATTGATTGGCTCAGCGCAGTATGGCTCCAGCTCCAACAAGAAGAAGGAAATATAAAGCCTCAGAGGGGGGGGGGTCGTCTTATATAGTGAATATAGGCAAAAACTGGGGGGGGGGAATGGAAAATTGGGGGGGGGGGGGTCATCTGATATGGCAAATACGGTAATTACCTTAGCATTACAGCTACAACCTCCTTTGCTGAGACTGACAAAATGCTGACTAGTTCCCTATTCAAGTTAAGAGGGGCTTACTCTGTAGGTGTAGCCAGCACTGGAAGTTGTGGCTGTCATGCTGAAGTGAGTAGCTTGGTAGGGGGCTTCTAGGTTAGTTTAGGTTGGAATGGGAAGAGATCAGTGTAGTTTTTTTTTTTTTTTTTTTTTTTTTTTTTTTTTTTTTTTTTACAAAATGTGACCAGTTCTTTTTTGACTTCAAATTAATACATACTCAGATTGACTGGCTGGTAGTGTGCTGTGTGTTTTTAATTCAGCTGGAATTCCACATCGTGTGTTATGGATAAACTTGATATAACATCCAACATTAGGAGCAGTATAGCAACCCTTCCTGAGTAGCTTAGAGATTAGAGTACTCCTATGTGTGAGCAGGCTTAAATTGCAACCAAATCTTTACATCGGGCCACGCAATTGCATGACTTCAGTTTCCTTTAAAATTTAAGTGTCCTTTACATTTTTAACAGCGTCCTTTAATTTTGACTGGTAGTCTACTAGCCATTTACTTACCCAGGGTCCCTGAATGTCTGTCTTGCAGGAGCAAGAAACCCAGCCTGGATCATTCTCTAATTTTCTTCTTTTTCACTTATTCCAGATAAAAGTATAGCTTTCAGCAGCAGCTGAGACCCAGAAGGGGAAGATACAGTGCCTTGCAAAAGTGTTCACCCCCCTTGGCAATTTTCGTGTTTTGTTACCTCACATCCTGGAATTAATATGGATTGTTTGAGGATTTGCGTCACTTAATTTACAGAACATACCCACAACTTTGAAGATGTGTGGTGTGTTTTTTTTATTGTGAAGCAAACAACAAATAGGACAAACTAACAGAAAAAGTCAATGTGCATAACTATTCACCCCCCTAAAGTCAATATTTTGTAGAGCCACCTTTTGCGGCTATCACAGCTCCAAGTCGCTGTGGATAAGTCTCTATGAGTCTCTATGAGCTTGCCACATCTTACCACTGGAATTTTTGCCCATTCCTCCTTGCAAAACTGCTCCAGCACCTTCAAGTTGGATGGTTTGCGCTTGTGAACAGCAATCTTTAGGTCTGACCACAGATTTTCTATTGGATTGAGGTCTGGGCTTTAATTAGGCCATTCCAACACATTTATAGGTTTCCCCTTAAACCACTCAAGTGTTGCTTTAGCAGTGTGTCTGGGGTCATTGTCCTGCTGGAAGGTGAACCTCCGTCCTAGCCTCAAATCGCAGAGTGGTACAGGTTTTGCTCAAGGATATCCCTGTATTTGGCACCATCCATCTTTCCCTCAACTCTGACCAGTTTCCCATTCCCAACTGCTGAAAAACATCCCCACAGCATGATGCTGCCACCACCATGTTTCACTGTGGGGATGGTGTTCTTTGGGTGATGTGATGTGTTGAGTTTGTGCCAGACATAGCGTTTTGATGGCCTTTCATGGCCAAAAAGTTCAATTTTAGTCTCCTCAGACCAAAACACCTTCCTCCATACATATTGGGAGTCTCCCACATGCCTTTTCTCAAACTCAAAATGTGCCGTACTTCTCAACAATATTGTCCCTTACTTGTTTGGAGAGTTCCTTGGTCTCCATGACAGTGTTTGGTTAGTGCTGCCTCTTGCTTAGGTGTTTCAGCCTCTTTCTAAAAGGTGTGTAATGACAGATCATGTGACACTTGGATTGCACACAGGTGGACATCATTTCACTAATTAGGTGACTTCTGAAGGTAATTGGTTGCACCAGAGCTTTTTATGGGCTTCATAACAAAGGGGGTGAATACATACGCACATGCCAATTATCAGTTTTTTACTTTTGAAAATTAGTTTTATGTATATATTTTTCTAATTTTACTTCACCAACTTATGCCGCGTACACACGGTCGGACTTTCCGGCATACTTGGTCCGGCACACTTTCCGACGGACTTTGTCCGCCAGGTGCGCCGGACTTTAAAACGGACGGACTTGCCCACACACGTCGGGACTTTCCGGCGGGCTAAGTCCGCCCGTCTTTCCGACGGACTTTCGCCGGAGTTCCGGCGGACTTTCAGAATGAACGGACTTGCCCACACACGGCCAAGTCCGTTCATTTTGAACGTGACTCAGGTACGACGGGACTAGCAAAGGATGTCAATCTTGCCGCTTTTATCGGCGAGATTGACACCTTGCGAGCCCCGTTGCGGGGCATACCAGGCCCTTAGGTCTGGTATGGATTATAAAGGGAAGCCCCTACGCCGAAAAAACGGCGTGGGGTCCCCCCTAAAATCCATACCAGACCCCGATCCGAGCACGCAGCCTGGCCGGTCAGGAAAGGGGGTGGGGACGAGCGAGCGCCCCCCCCCCCTCCTGAACCGTACCAGGCCGCATGCCCTCAACATGGGGGGGTGGGTGCTTTGGGGGAGGGGGGCGCCCTGCGGGGCCCCCCCACCTCAAAGCACCTTGTCCCCATGTTGATGAGGACAAGGGCCTCTTCCCGACAACCCTGGCCGTTGGTTGTCGGGGTCTGCGGGCGGGGGGCTTATCGGAATCTGGGAGCCCCCTTTAATAAGGGGGCCCCCAGATCCCGGCACCCCACCCTATGTGAATGAGTATGGGGTACATGGTCCCCCTACCCCTTCACCTAGGGAAAAATTGTAAGTAATAAAACACACTACACAGGTTTTTAAAATATTTTATTAAACAGCTCCGGGGTCGACCACGCCCCCTAAAACGTCACAGTCCCAGCATGCCCAGGGACTGTGACATCAAAAGGGGGCGGGGTCTCCGCCTATATAAGTCACAACGCAGCCCTCGGAGACCAGTCCAGCAGGAGAGAGCGTCGTGTCAACATCTGGAGAAGAGAAGAGAAGAAGCCCAGCAGCTCAGAAGTCCGGACCTCTGCTGGCAAGAGAGCTACCTGAACACAGCAGAGGAGCCGGCCGAAGAACTGGAACACCGGGAGAAGAGAGCGGAGAAGAACCAACCGGACGCCGGGAGAAGATGAAGCGGAGGGACCCCCGAAGCCGGAAGAAGACCAAGACCCCCGAAGCCGGAGGAAGATCCCCACCCCCGGAGCTGTTTAATAAAATATTTTAAAAACCTGTGTAGTGTGTTTTATTACTTACAATTTTTCCCTAGGTGAAGGGGTAGGGGGACCATGTACCCCATACTCATTCACATAGGGTGGGGTGCCGGGATGTGGGGGCCCCCTTATTAAAGGGGGCTCCCAGATTCCGATAAGCCCCCCGCCCGCAGACCCCGACAACCAACGGCCAGGGTTGTCGGGAAGAGGCCCTTGTCCTCATCAACATGGGGACAAGGTGCTTTGAGGTGGGGGGGCCCCGCAGGGCGCCCCCCTCCCCCAAAGCACCCACCCCCCCCATGTTGAGGGCATGCGGCCTGGTACGGTTCAGGAGGGGGGGGGGCGCTCGCTCGTCCCCACCCCCTTTCCTGACCGGCCAGGCTGCGTGCTCGGATCGGGGTCTGGTATGGATTTTAGGGGGGACCCCACGCCGTTTTTTCGGCGTAGGGGCTTCCCTTTATAATCCATACCAGACCTAAGGGCTTGGTATGCCCCGCGCTCGCCGCAATAGGAAAATTTGTTTTTCCTATTGCAGCGAGCGCGAGATGCAATACCCTGCCCTCGCGTCGTATCTGGTCCGTCGGACCAGCATACACACGAGCGGCCTTTCCGTCGGACCAGCACACACACGAGCGGACTTTCCGCCCGAAACTGAGTCCGACGGAAAGATTTGAAACTTGGTTCAAATCTAGGTCCGGCGGGCTTTTGGGAAGAAGTCCGCCGGAAAAGTCCGCCGGCGCCCACACACGGGCGGATTGTCCGGCACACTCTGGTCCGCCGGACCAAGCAGCCCTGATCCTCCTCCTCTTGGATCTCCTGCCGGCACTCTTGGCACCTCCCCTCTGCTGAGTGCCCCCATAGCAAGTTGCATGCTTTGGGGGTACTCATGCAGGCTCGCTTCCAAGCCGTGTGTCCATTGAAATACAGTGCGGCTTGGCCCTGCTCCCTCCTCACTAGCTGTGATTGACAGCAGTAGGAGCCAATGCCCCCCCCCCTCCTTCTGTGTCTGAGCCAGTGAGGAGAGAGAGAGAGCAGCAATACCCCTCTCGTGTACAGCGTTGGATCGACATCAGCGTGGTGGGGGGGTGCTGCACACAGATTTTTTTTTTTATTTTTATTTTTTTACATAATTTGCATTAAGGTTTTTTTTTTTTTTTTTTTAAAGTCTGTTTTAGAACCACTTTTAACCACTTGCCTATCCGGCCAATTCTGACATTGTAATGTAAAAATCATCATTTTTTTGCTAGAAAATTACACAAAACCCCCAAACATTATATATGGGTTTTTTTTAGCAGAGACCCTAGACTCTAGAGAATAAAATGTCGGTCGTTAAAACTTCTTATCTCGCATCTTTTCAAATGCGTTTTTTTTTTTTTTTTTTGGAAAAAAACAGTTTCATGCATTAGAAAAAAAAAAACAAAAGCGTAAATTTAGCCCAATTTTTTTGCATAATGTGAAAGATGTTACGCCGAGTAAATGGATACCTAACATGTCACTCTTAAAAACGCTCGTGGAATGGCGCCAAATTTCTGTACTTAAAAATCCCCATAGGCGACGCTATAAAATTTTTTACAGGTTACATGTTACAGAGGAGGCCTAGGGCTAGAATTTTTGTTCTCACTCTAACGTTCATGGAGATACCTCACATGTGTGGTTTGAGCGTCGTTTACATATGTGGGCGCATTACGTATGCGTTCGCTTACACAGCCGAGGCATTTCAAATGCAGAGGCTGGGCGTGACATCATAACATCGCACCCAGCCTCCAAATGATCATAGAGACTCCGGAGACCATCTGGCCCTCTGGAAATCTCTATGGTCAACATCCGGCGCCGATCGCAGGGGCAACCAGGGAGAATCACCAGAGGGCGGTGGGAGGGGGGGCGAGAACGTTCCCTCCCACTGCCTATAAGAATGATCAAGCGGCTGAACAGCCGCTATGATTGTTCTTATGGTGAAGGGAATCGTCGGCTCTAAAAGAAGATATCTGAATGATGTGTGTGTGTGTGTGTGTGTGTATATCTCATACCTGCAATTTCTCCAAAACAAAGAGAAGCTAAAGCTGAATTAAAGCCTCTCCAAAGGCTTTTGGTTCTTCAAACGAGATTTGCCATAGACTTCTATGGAGACTTTGAAGCACCACTAAAGCTACATGGGGTATCATTTTTGAAACCAAGTCGAAGCAAAGCAAATGCAAGGTGTAAACAGAACTGTAAGCTAACCATTTTATTTAGTGACAGGGGCTTTGTCTGGCGTTCAGAGAGCTTTAACAAAGCGTGTCTGAAGCCATGTTTTGAAGCAAGTGTAAACTAGCCCTGTTACACTGCCTCACTGACCAATAGCATAGTTTTGTATTTGCTTAAAAGAGTGTCTTGTGTTTTTGGCTACTAGGTTTCTTTAGAAGACTGCTAACGGTATCTGCAAGCTTCTGAGTGGTGAATTACCATGCTGTTGACATTTTAAGATGTGATTTGTTCAGTTCAAAAGTTTAATTGTGATCCCCTAGTTTTCCACATACTGTTTACTGAAATAATTCTTCCTTCTGCAGTGTTACGGCTGTTGTGCGGCAACTTGTGTGTTGAAAAATTAATGTGAACTGTGCCTTAACTGATAACAGATGCAATTAATGAGAAAGGCAACTAAATAATTTATCAATCACTTTTTCCATTATATGGTTTAAATAATTTTATATGTATGAATCAGCTATGCATTTGCCAAAGAAATTACGTATTTGTTTATGAAGAAATAATTAAATCTAAACTTCACTACATCTGAGCACCACAAACTAAAATGCTGTTTAATTCATTTTTAATATTTAAACCAAACCCGCCCATCTATCTATGACTCAATGCTTTATTTTACTGAGAAATCACCTTGAAAAACAACCCCCCTAGCATTTCTGGCCATGGCCATCTTGAGTAAGGGCAAATGATTCATGTAACATTCACTTCCTGAAATCCATTTTCTGTTAGCTCAAGCTTGCATGTAGGAGAGTGTGCTTAGCTGAAAGAACCCCTCCTTTCCTCTCCTCCCCTCCTGAAGACTCCTGGGATGTATGACATCATTTGCCTAGGCATAGAAACCAGGATGTAACTGAAGTAATTAAAAAAAAACAAAGTTTAAACAAGTAAATATGATAGAGTATATCTACTGTATTGGCGTCTAACGCTCACTTTTTCACCATGAAAATCGGGTGCAAATAGCGTGTGCGTGTTATACACCAATACTTCAATTTCAGCTGCCTCGGAGGCAACGGGGGGGACGAGTGCCGTCACATTACATACAGTGAGAATCTCCTGTTTTCTTGGTGGCCTCTGTAATAAGAAGTCAATAGATGGCAATGGCGAGGCTGCTGCATTGATGGCAATGGCGAGGCTGCTGCATTGATGGCAATGGCGAGGCTGCTGCATTGATGGCAATGGCGAGGCTGCTGCATTGATGGCAATGGCGAGGCTGCTGCATTGATGGCAATGGCGAGGCTGCTGCATTGATGGCAATGGCGAGGCTGCTGCATTGATGGCAATGGTGAGGCTGCTGCATTGATGGCACTTGTGAGGCTGCAGGTGGGCATTAATCAGGCTGCATTGATGACAATGGTGAGGCTGCAGATGGGCACTGACCCTTATTTTGCTTCAAAGTTCCTTATTTAAAATTTAAGTTTTTCCTGAAACTTCACTCTTAAAATGAATGTGCGTGTTATATGCCGATAAATACGGTATTTACTAATGCTAGCAGCATAAGGATTAAAAATAGTGTTGACTTAGCTAATCACATGCTGCAGGAACAGGATGACTCCCGCAGATCTTCTTATTCATATAGGCCATGGGTGGAGTTGTTTCTGTATACCATGTTTTGTTCTGTTTTTGTATGTACTAATTTACCTATAGAATCATTTACTCTATTGTGCGTGAAAACCTTCAATAAGATCTTTATGAAACAAAAAAATAAAAATAGTGTTGACTGAGAGGGTGACATTCCACTTTAAGTCTGTTAAAAACACAAGGCCACCTGCATTGTTATGAACTCTATTATGCTTTTTCATGGGCAGAGTCCATGTACACTGACAGCCATTCTAAATGCTGTGGGTCCATTTGTGTCTGTACTGAAAACTTCAATGGGAGGCAACCAGAGCTCAGCATCTCTGAGAGGTGAAGATTTCTCCTTAATCGGTGAGGATTAAAGAGGGTCCATTGACTTGCCAAGGGAGCCCCAATAGGATTGGAGTCTACAACATATTGCCAGGACCTTAGGGGCACCTCTGTGCCAGGCAACAAATTAAAAGTCCACTTTCAGATGCCCATGCAGTGGTCTCTTATAATCAGTGTATTTTATTTTTTATGCCTGTGTTTAACTTTAAAAAAAAATAAAATCTGTTCTGAACAGCTTTTTCTAATCATGTTTTCTATTTAAATCTTATTTAGGGCAGCAGGTGAAGACTCAAAAGTTAAACCTTATCTGCCGAACGAAAAACAGTTTCTGATGACAAAAAATGGTAAGAATGTGTCAAATAATAGTTCCTGTGCTCCTTAACCACTTCAGCCCCGGAAAGGATTTACCCCTAAAGCGTTTGTTAACCCCCAACAAAAAAAAAACAAAAAAAAACCTGATTCTGTTCCCTTAACCACTTCAGCCCCGGAGGAATTTACCCCCTTCCTGACCAGAGCACTTTTTGCTATTCGGCACTGCATCGCTTTAACTGACAATTGCGCGGTCATGCAACGTGGCTCCCAAACAAAATTGGCGTCCTTTTTTCCTCACAAATAGAGCTTTCTTTTGGTGGTATTTGATCACCTCTGCAGTTTTTTGCGCTATAAACAAAAAATAGCGACAATTTTGAAAAAAACGCATTATTTTTTACTTTTTGCTATAATAAATATCCCCAAAAAATATTTAAAAAAACATTTTTTTCTCAGTTTAGGCCGATACGTATTCTTCTACATATTTTTGGTAAAAAAAAAATCGCAATAAGCGCTTGGTTTGTGCAAAAGTTATAGCGTCTACAAAATAGGGGATAGTTTTATGGCATTTTTATTGATTAATTTTTTTTTACTAGTAATGGCGGCGATCAGCGATTTTTATCGTGAATGCGACATTATGGCGGACACATCAGACATTTTTGACACATTTTTGGGACCATTGTCATTTATACAGCAATCAGTGCTATACAAATGCACGGATTCCTGTGTGAATGGCAGTGAAGGGGTTAACCACTAGGGGGCAGTGTAGGGGTTAAGTATGTCCTGGGGAGTGTTTCTAACTGGGGGGGGGCGTGGCTACGTGTGACATGTCACTGATCTCTGCTCCCGATCACAGGTAGCAGAGATCAGTGACACTGTCACTAGGCAGAACTGGGAGATGCTTGTTTACATTAGCATCTCCCCGTTCTTCCGCTCCTTGAGGCGATCGCGGGTATCCCCGCGGCGATCAAGTCCGCGGGACCCGTGACCCGACTCACGGAGCTTCCGGCCGGCTCGCACGCAATGGCACGGCGGCAAATTTAAAGGGACGTACAGGTACACCCATTTGCCCAGCCGTGCCATTTTGCTGACGTACATCGGCGTGCGCCGGTCGGGAACCGGTTAAAGCATGTTATACAGCACAACGCTTGTGCTATGTTATTTGGCCCCCTGTATACCCTAAAAAACCTGGCTGATCCTGCCTGGCTATACCCTCCCCCCTGTAAACAAACCACGATAATCATGGCTGCTGAGCCCCTGATACCATGGTCCGTTTGCGTGATTCCGTAAGCCGCAGCCTGCTATCTGCAGCTCTCCCTGTGTCTGTGTCCTCAGTCCTCCCCCTCCCCTCTCTGCTTGTACATGCGCCCGCCCCCCCCTGCTCCTCTCGTATCTGATCATAAATCCTCTTATCTCCTCTGTAGCATTAGAACATGTGTCCGTGTGCCTGTGTAATGTAAAAACTCAGCCGATCTGTACCTGTATAAACGTCTCCCGCTGCACAGCTGATTGTCGGCGCTCTCTCCTCTCTCCGCCTCCTCCACCGGCTGACGTCAGCAGGATGGTCTCGGCCCCGCCCACGTCAGCTCTGAGCTGGAGAAACAAGGGAGCTGACATGTCAGCTGAGCACCCAGAGCGTAGCTTATACAGATACAGATTGGCAGTTTTTTTTACATGACACAGGGACAAATGTTATGATACAGAGGGTGATAACACTATTTTAGTACAGTGGGTTAACAACCACTTTAATGACCAGGACATTTTTTTTTGCGATACAGCACTGTGTCGTTTTAACTGACAATTTTGCAATCGTGTGACGCTGTACCCAAACAAAATTGAGGTTCTTTTCTTACCCAAAATAGAGCTCTCTTTTGGAGGTGTTTGATCACCTCTGCGGTTTTCATTTTTTGCGCTTTAAACAAAAAAAGACCGACAATTTTGAAAAAATTTTTTTTTTTTATTTTGCTGTAATATCCAAAAAAATAAAAATATTTATCGGTTTAGATCAATGTTTTCTACATATTTTTGGTAAAAAAAAAAAGTTATTGCATCTACAAAATAGGTGATATATATATATATATATATATATATATATATATATATATATATATATATATATGTATGTATGTGTGTCCTTTTTTATAATTTTTTTTTTTTTTTTTTTTTACTGGTCATGGCAGTGATTAGCGGGATTGCGGCGGACAGATCTGACACTTTTTTTGGGACCAGTGACATTATTACAGTGATCAGAACTAAAAATAGCCACTGATCACTGTATAAATGACATTGGCAGGGAAGGGTTTAAGTGTTCCCTAGGGAGGTGTTTCTAACTGTGGGAGGAGTGTACTGACAAGGAGTAGAGAGATCACTGTTCCTGATCACTAGGCACGGACGATCTCGCTCTACTCCACTGACAGAACAGGATCTGTTTGTTTACATTAACAGATCCCCATTCTGGCTCTCTGTGGAGTGATTTCGGGTGGCCGGCAGACATCGCGGCCGCCGACCACGTGCATCGGCTCTGGCGACACGTGGCGGGCACCTGCTATAGTCATTAAAGGGACCGCCGTGCTGGTACAGCGATTTGTTGCACCTGAGCCAACCTGCGAAGTATAACTGCAGCGGCTGGTCAGCAAGCGGTTAAAAACGTATGGTTAAACATGAGATCTGTCAGGTTCTTACTGCATTTTTGTTCTAGTGTGTGACAACGGTTTCGCTGGAGTGCTAGTTAGAGAAAATTGGACAGAAATTAAAAGCTAACCGGGTAATAGCCTACACCTAGAGATTGTCCTTAATCCCTGTCTGGTAAAATGTTGTTCCTCAAATAGTAAGCACCTGTGTCAGCAAGCTTTGATTGTCAAATGAAGTGTGTTTTGACATTTGTTTCAGACGCCTCCTAAAATCATTCAGATTCATCGCAGGTGCAGTTGACCTGTGTCTGACGTGCTTCAGCCGCATTTCCAGAGATTTCAATGGTGGTGAGAAGCAGATTGGGAAGCAAACAAAAGCCCAGTGTTGCTGACCCACAGGCCCCATACACACCATTAGATTTTCTGCAGATTTTTGTTTTTCAGATTTACCAAAACCATGTAGTGCGAGGGCCTGCCTGATTGCATACAAATTGAAACTGAAAGGTTTGACCTCCATATTATATGGTTTTGGTAAATCTGAAGACAAAAATCTGCAGAAAATCTAATAGTGTGTATGGGGTCTAAGGCTCTGTTCACACTTGTGCAACTTGTCATGCAAATTTGGATACATAAAGTCGCATGACAAGTCACAGCACATTCATTTTTTATGAAACCTGTCCAAATCTATGCTATGCGAAAAGGTTCCTGCACTACTTTGATGCGACCTGAGTGCCAGAGAGTGAAAGAGTTGCACAAGTGTGAACGAAGCCTAAAAGAGGGAAAATCTCTCTAGTGGCACCTAGATAGCAGTGAAAACACAACAGGGGTTCCAAATATTTCAGCTCTCCATACAAAATAAACATTGGCTGTATATGCATTTTTTAAATTTTTAAATTTTAGATCCCCCCCCCCCCCCCCCCCCCCCCAAGTGCTCATTGCAAGGATTTCCTTTTCGGTCCCATAGTCAAACTATGAAGTGAGAGAAAATCCCTCCAAAGTGAATATCTCAGAAGTGGATAAATAGAAGGATGATCGAATAAAAACTTGCTTCCAATTTTCCAAGTTTTATCATGGAAAACATTTATTGTGTAGCCAAACATAAAAGCACACAGTCACAATAAAAAAATCAGTCATTGCATAAAAACACAATCTTGAGTGGATACCACACAGGTCTCTTCCAGCCTCTGTACACTTGTCATGAGGTTGAAGGCGTGTAATCACATACCAGCCAGGAAGTCCATCTGCTTGGTGGGTACCTACTCGTCTATACACAGGATTGAGGACTGACATCCCCGTATGACACTGGTAGCCCTTTCCCTTCCTATGTCTCTGGATTTCACGACTGGTATGTGATTAGACACCTACAACCTACATTACAAGTGCTGGTTTATCCAAATTTACAGAGGCTGGACGAGACCTGTGTGGTATCCACACAAGATTGTGTTTTTATGCAATGGCTGTGATTTATTTTATTTTTTTGTTGTGACTGTGCTTTTGTTTGGCCACACAATAAATGTTTTCTATAATTTTCTTGGAAGCAATTTTTAATTTTATAATCCTTTTATGTAACCACTTTTGAGACATTCATGGATACCCTGTAACTACCATTGCACAGCATATAGTTTTTGTCTCTTAATGACTGTGCAAACTATCAGCACATTGTTAACCCCCTAAATGGCTCAATTATTGAAAGTCATATAGCTTACCAAAACTGAGCAGAGTGCATGTAGTTTAACACTACTTAATTAGGATAAATATGCTGGAGTGATTTGCTAGATTTAATATATGAGAATAACGACACTTAAAGTAGAAATCTCACCCAAAAACATTTGTTTCCTCTGTCCCCCAGGAGGCAAAGTGCATGAAGTACTTTGTCGTGTTTAGAGGGATTGTGGCTTCTGAGCTAGCCTGGTCGACAGCATGCCCCCCCCCCCCCCTATGTTCGTCTATTCTGCTCAATAGAAGACAATTAGCTAATAAATTTTGATTGACCGCGCCATCACTAGGTATGCAGGGGGACGGAGTATGTCTGAGGACTGCCAGGAGAAAAGAATATTCAGGAAGTTGAGCATGCTCACAGCAGTGGCATCTGGAGAAGAGCTCTGCTTGAACTACCTAATAGTAATGCCCACAATCTGGGCTTCTGGCAGGGGAGGAGCTGATGAGCAGTAATGAGAGGGAAACGGAATAGATTTGCTGCACAAGTAAACCGTGTTTCTTTACGCAATCAGAGATAAGTATTGAAGTAGGTTTGAAGTTTTGAGTAGGGGGGAATTCTCCCTCCTTTCTTTCTCATGGTGACCACATTCACTAGGACTGAAAATTAGGGAGATTTCAAAAAGTTTGATTTGTCAACAGAACAGGAGGGGATATCTAATGGGGGAGCTTGTTTTATTTAGTGGAACTAAGGCAATTTTTTCTCACTTTAGACACAGTAGGAAGTGAGAGGAAATCGGAAATGAGTCACTGATGACCATAAAAAAGCTAGCATGGATTTTAAAAAGTCTCTGTATGCTGTTGAACTTTTTTTGTCAGTATGTCCAACAAGCAACTTTGCACATATGTCCTCTTATCTCTGCCTCTTCTTTCTATGTGCTTTGAGAGTTGCCATTGCAGGCTTAAGCCCTGGTTCACATTGATGCTACTTTGAAATTGCACTACTTCACTTGAAGTAGCGCGTTTGCAAAGTAGTAAGGTCAGCGCGATTTCAGGTGCTACTTGATAGACATCTGTGTGGCTTCATGCACAGATGTCTATTAACCACTTGCTGAACGGCTCACGCCAATATACATTGGCAAAGTGGCACAGGTGCGCAAAACAACATACCCGTACGTCACTCCGTCATCGGCAGATAGCAAGCGCGCGCCCGCCTCAGGAGCAGGTCCCCCTGACTCAATGTCCGCTGGAGGCCCGCGATCGTGGGACGGAGAGGCAGAAAGGGGAGATGCCTATGTAAACAAGGCATTTCCCTGTTCTGCCTAGCAACATGACAGGGATCTACTGCTCCCAGTGATCGGGAGCAGTGATCTGTCATGTTCTAGTGAGCCCATCCTCCCTACAGTTAGAATACACAGGGAACACACTTAACCACTTGATCGCCTCCTAGTGTTTAACCCCTTCCCTGCCAGTGACGTTTACACAGTAATCAGTGCATTTTTATAGCACTGATCGCTGTATAAATGTCAATGGTCCCAAAATAGTGTCCGATCTGTCCGCTGCAATGTCGCAGTCATGATAAAAATCGCAGATCGCCGCCATTACTGCTAAAAATAAAATGACATAAATCTATCCCCTATTTTGTAGACGCGATAACTTTTTCGTAAACCAATCAATATACTTTTAGTGATGATTTTTTTTTTTTTTTACCAAAAATATGTAGAATACATATCGGCCTAAACTGAGGAAGAAATGGTGTTTTTTTTTTTTTTCTTCTTTTTTTATATATTTTTTGGGGATATTTATTATAGCAACAAGTAAAAAATATTAAAAGAAATTCAGTGCAGCGCAAATGATGTTAATGAGAAAGTCCGTACATAAAGGAACACAAATCCCCTGTGGTAAAGATAATCCTCCTTTATGAAAACAACGATCTTCTCCACTCATACACATGTAGAATGCTTACCAGATGGGATGGACCTCTTAAGTTACAGGAGGTCATAAGAGCATAGATTCTATACACACTGGATGGACACGACATGGATCCTCTGGTTGTCCTCAATGATTCCTGGCAGATACTTCTTCAATGCAGCAATAATAACAGGTGGACTCCCAATGCAATGCAGCAATCCCCAAAGAAAAAAGAGGAAAAAACCTAAGAGCGGTCCGTATGGTTCAGCCGTGAGGCAATTTATTTAAAAATTTATGTGATCCACTTAAAAAACGCGCTGGTACAGCGCTAATCAATAGATGAAGATTACAAAGTTTTAAAACAGACTGTTCGCGTCCGAACAGCTGTGAGATGGCAGCGGGTGACGTCAGAGCGAAAAACTCTGCCCCCGTACGTGGCATTACGTCCACAGGACTCCGTCAGCGAGGGTGAAGTCATGCTGTCAACCAGAAGCCTAAATACTCGCCGACTGTCAGCAGGGGATGTGTCACAAACCGGAAACGGAAAACACTTCAGAATCGAATGATTCCTGAGTGGAGACACCTACTGAGGATATGGCGATTGGTAACGGACTACCAACTAACTTTAAAATAAATATAAAAGCAAAAATTCATGGTTAATTACTGATCTGTAATAAGGACAAGGATCTATTATATACTTCATGAAAAATGTACATATAATTAAATGTATAATAACACCCGCAGCCATCTCGTACATAAATGTAATACATATAAAATGCATATAAAGTGCAATTAAATGCATAAAACAGTAAACAAGAGATTAAATGCGCAAATGAAAGTATTAAATCATTACGCACAAAAAGGAGGATACATTACAAGAACACGCAAAATGAAGGAATAAATTAATGAATACATAAAATTAAAATCAAAATTCAGTGCTATAAAGGGAACATATTATGCTTATTTGTCAGAATTAAAACAGTTGAGGTCAAACGCAATGTTTAACCCCCTAGGAACTGCTACTCTTGTTTCATGGATCCATAGAGACTCTCGGCGGCTAAGCTGCCTAATATAGTTTCCACCCCGCCAGTGTTTCGTGACTTTTTCTATGCCCCAAAACTGCAATTTCCTAGGGTCCCTATTATGACAAACTCTAAAATGTTTAGATACATAATGTGTCTTTTTAAACCTTTTTTGATATTATTAACATGTTCAGCTATGCGGACTCCCATGGGTCTGGAGGTTCCCATGGGAGGTTCCCATCAGCCTGCAGAAATTTGTTAGGTCTTTGAATATAAAGAGATATTTCCTATCCAAACCCAGGGAAAGGTCTGCCCTGATAGGCCCTACAGCTCTCCTTGGTATACATTCTAATCTTGCTAACAAGTCGGTTTTCAACCCCCCAAAGAATGATCACAAACATGTAGGGGTTTTTAAAAATATGGTCACTAGTGACTTGTAGGAGACCCTGCTTATTTGAAAAAAGGTATTAGTGCATTGGAGAAAAACAAGAATGTAGTTATTCGGCCCGCTGACAAAGGAGGTGGGTTAGTAATTATGAGTAAATCTTACTATCAGGAGGAAATGGATCGGCTATTATCAGACAGGAAGACATACAAAGTGCTGACTAAGGATCCTATCATCCAGTTCAAAGATGAGTTAGAAGTTCTTATCTCCTTGGGTAAAACTAGGGGAGTGTTGAATAAAAAGGAGGTATCTTACCTTAATCCTAGTGCTTGTAGAAGACCGATCATATATTTCTTACCCAAGATTCATAAGGATCCCCAATTACCTCCAGGCAGGCCCATCGTAAACGGCATTGATTCCGTTTCAGCACGTTTGGGCCAATATATAGACCATTTTCTGAAACCTTTAGTATCTACCACTACAGCGTTTCTAAAAGATACTAAACACATCATAAAAATAGTGTAGAAAATACCGTGTAAAGATAATCGCTTATTAGTGACAGCCGATGTTAGCTTACTGTACACGATAATTGGTCATTCTGATGCCGTCAGTTCGGTACAGTGGGCCCTGGATAAATCGGATTTACCCTCACATTTAAAGGATTTTTTGTTAAAAGCTCTAGAATTCTGCCTTGCCAGGAATTATTTCTGGTACGGCGGTAAATTCTTTTTGCAAATACTCGGGGTTGCTATGGGTGCTCGCTTTGCTCCGAGCGTTGCGAATATTTTCATGGCACTCTGGGAGGAGGAATTTGTCTTTGGTAGCAGACCTGCACAGCTGGTCTGCTACCAAAGATATATAGACGATCTTTTTCTGATCTGGGAGGGTGACTTGATTAGTCTCCAATTATTTATGTCCCGGCTCAATGGCAATACTAAGAACATTCGCCTTACATGGAAGGCTGATGCCTTAAGCATAGCCTTCCTTGATTTGGAAATTTTTAAACATGAAGGTTTTTTAAGGACCAAGAATTACTGTAAACCAACAGACAGGAATGGGTACATTCCCCTAGACAGCTGCCATCACAATTCATGCTTGCTTAATATTCCTAGGGGGCCGTTTATTCGCCTCCGGCGTAACTGCTATCTGGACAATGATTATTTTTCACAAGCCAACCTTATGGCAGAAAAGTTCCTACAAAAGGGATACACTAGATCTCTCATAGCAGAGGAAGTGCAAAAAGTTGGCAGTATGGATCGTTCCTCCTTAGTAGCGGATTCCGATAAAAGTAAAAATAGAAATATGAACACAGAGCAGCATGTTTCCCAATATAGGATTATTCTAGATTATAATATCCAACACAAGAAGGTAGAAAAGATCATTTTGAAATATTGGGATATTTTGAAAAAGGATATTACTTTAGGCCCAACTCTTCCTGCCGTGCCAGATTTGTTTACAGGAGACCACCTACCTTGAGGGACATTATAGCCCCTAGTGTGGTGGATCCTCCTGTAATTAAAGAAAACAGAATTTTTAACTTTATGTCGGGGTTCTATGCATGCGGAAAATGCCCAGCTTGCAGGCAATGCAAATCTGATGTTAAGAAAAGGAAAGATTTTCGAGCTACTGCCACCAATAAAACTTACCAGATTAAAAACCTAATCACTTGTGACACTGTAGGAGTAGTGTACATGCTTCAGTGTGAATGCGGACTCCAATACGTGGGAAGAACCTCCAGACCCATGGGAGTCCGCATAGCTGAACATGTTAATAATATCAAAAAAGGTTTAAAGACACGTTATGTATCTAAACATTTTAGATTTTGTCATAATAGGGACCCTAGGAAATTGCAGTTTTGGGGCATAGAAAAAGTCACGAAACACTGGAGGGGTGGAAACTATATTAGTCAGCTTAGCCGCCGAGAGTCTCTATGGATCCATGAAACAAGAGTAGCAGTTCCTAGGGGGTTAAACATTGAGTTTGACCTCAACTGTTTTAATTCTGACAAATAAGCATAATATGTTCCCTTTTATAGCACTGAATTTTGATTTTAATTTTATGTATTCATTCATTTATTCCTTCATTTTGCGTGTTCTTGTAATGTATCCTCCCTTTTTTGTGCGTAATGATTTAATACTTTTATTTGCGCATTTAATCTCTTGTTTACTGTTTTATGCATTTAATTGCACTTTATATGCATTTTATATGTATTACATTTATGTACGAGATGGCTGCGGGTGTTATTATACATTTAATTATATGTACATTTTTCATTAAGTATATAATAGATCCTTGTCCTTATTAGAGATCAGTAATTAACCATGAATTTTTGTTTTTATATTTATTTTAAAGTTAGTTAGTAGTCCGTTACCAATCGCCATATCCTCAGTAGGTGTCTCCACTCGGGAATCATTTGATTCTGAAGTGTTTTCCGTTTCCAGTTTGTGACACATCCCCTGCTGACAGTCGGCAAGTATTTAGGCTTCTGGTTGACCCTCGCTGACGAAGTCCTGTGGATGTAATGCCGTGTACGGGGGCGGAGTTTTTCGCTCTGACGTCACCCGCTGCCATCTCACAGCTGTTCGGACGCGAACAGTCTGTTTTAAAACTTTGTAATCTTCATTTATTGATTAGCGCTGTACCAGCACGTTTTTTAATCACATATGTGGATCACATATATTTTTTAATAAATTGCCTCCTTTTTTTCCCACAAATAGAGCTTTCTTTTGGTGGTATTTGATCACCTCTGCGATTTTTATTTTTTGCGCTATAAACAAAATAAGAGCGACAATTTTGAAAAAAAACGCATTATTTTTTACTTTTTGCTATAATAAATATCCCCCAAAAATATATAAAAATTTTTTTTTTCCTCAGTTTAGGCCGATACGTATTCTTCTACATATTTTTGGTAAAAAAAAAATCGCAATAAGTGTTTGGTTTGCGCAAAAGTTATAGCGTTTACAAAATAGGGGATAGTTTTATGGCATTTTTATTAATAATTTTTTTTACTAGTTTTGGCGGCGATCAGCGATTTTTATTGTGACTGCATCATTATGGCGGACACATCGGACATTTTTGACACATTTTTGGGACCATTGTCATTTATACAGCAATCAGTGCTATAAAAATGCATTGATTCCTGTATAAATGACACTGGCAGTGAAGAGGTTAACCACTAGGGGGCGGGGAGGGGTTAAATCAGTACTAGGGAGGTGTTCTAACTGTAGGGGGTTGGGCTGTGTGTGTCAGTACACTGATCTCTGCTCCGATGACAGGGAGCAGAGATCGAGTGACACTGTCACTAGGCAGAACGGGGAGATGCTGTTTACATCAGCATCTCCCCGTTCATGCTCTCCGTGAAACGATCGCGGTTACCCTCGTGGCGATCGAGTCCTCGGGACCCGCGACCCGACTCACGGAGCTCCCGGCCGGCGCACACGCAATGACACGGCGGGAAATTAAAATGGACGTACCTGTACGCCCATTTGCCCAGCCATGCCATTCTGCCGACGTACATCGGCGTGCGCCGGTCGGGAAGCGGTTAAGAGGTCCATCCCATCTGGTAAGCATTCTACATGTGTGTGAGTGGAGATGATGGTTGTTTTCATAAAGAAGGATTATCTTTACCACAGGGGATTTGTGTTCCTTTATGTACGGACTTTCTCATTAATATCATTTCGCTGCACTTAATTTGTTTTTTTTTTTATGTATGGGCTTGGTGTTAACCCTTAGTGTCCACCTTGCATTAATCTTTATATATTTGCGCTGATTGTTCCCAATTTAAGTAAAAAATATTGCTTTTTTTTTAAAAAATTGTCGCTCTTTTTTTTTGTTTATAGCGCAAAAAATAAAAACCGCAGAGGTGATCAAATACCACCAAAAGAAAGCTCCATTTGTGGGAAAAAAGGACATAAATGTTGTGTGGGTACAACGTCGCACGACAGCGCAATTGTCAGTTAAAGCGAGGCAGTGCCATATCGCAAAAAAGGGCTTGGTCAGGAAGGAGGTAAATCCTTCCGGGGCTGAAGTGGTTAAAGTCGCACCTGAAATTGTCAAAAGTAGTGCAGGAACTACTTTTGCAAATTGGTGTGGCGCCACAAGATCGGTGTCGCACCAATTGGAACAGTGCCATTGCCTCCAATAGGCTGCGACTTGTTATGACAAATCGCTCCAATGAGAACCTAGGCTACGTCAATGTAAACTTATTTTTTAAATACCAGTGTAAACTTTTCTGTGATTATGCTCTGTCTGCAGAGCAGTTTATCTGCATCGTGTTGTGTTGCCTTGGGTATGGGTGAATTCGTTTACAATGTTCACATTTTGCACAGCAAGGCTGGCCATTGATTTGGTGATGATTTTTCATCCATTATGTTAAAGGTTTCAGCAACCTTTTACAATAGTTTTGTTAGTTTTGTGTGGTGCAAAAGCAATAACAAGACAGTTCAAGTAACAGATATTGGATGGACTGATATTTTTTTTTACACAGAACTCTCTACAGTGAGGGAAAAATAGTATTTGATCCCCTGCTGATTTTGTACATTTGCCCACTAAAGAAATGATCAGTCTATAATTTTAATGGTAGGTTTATTTAATCAGTGAGAGACAGAATAACAACAAAAATATCCAGAAAAATGCATTTAAAAAAAGTTAAAAATTAATTTGCATTTTAATGAGTGAAATAAGTATTTGATCCCATATGAGGCCGGGTTCACACTGGTACGACAAACACTCCGACACTGGGAGCTCATGTCGCATGATGTGTGAAAATCAATGTTTCCCTATGGGAGTCATTTTAACTGGTCTGAAACAAGTCGGTCCGACTTTGAAAATGCTCCCTGTACTAATTTGGTCTGACTTTGATCCTACTTTAGCCCATTGATTATCACTGAAGTCGGATCACCGTCTTAACTAACCCGACTTTGGCATGCGACTTGTGCTCTGAGGATCTTTAAAAATAAACGGCATGGGTTCTCCCTCCAAGATCATACCAGGCCCTTCGGTCTGGTATGGATTTTCAGGGGAACCCCCCCCCACCGCTGAAAAAACTGCATTTGGGTCCCCCCCCAAATCCATACCAGGCCCTTATCCGAGCACAGCCCGGCAGGTCAGGAAAGAGGGTGGGGACGAGCGAGCGCCCCCATCCTGAACCGTACAAGGCTGCATGCCCTCAACATGAGGGGTCTTGCGCCCCCCCACCCCAAAGCACCTTGTCCCCATGTTGATGAGGACAAGGGCCTCTTCCAGACAACCCTGGCCGTTGTCTGGGTCTGCGGGCGGGAGGCTTATCAGAATCTGGAAGCCCCCATTAACAAGGGGGCCCTGAGATCCCGACCCCCCCACCCTATGTGAATGAGTATGGGGTACATTGTACCCCTACCCATTCACCTGAAAAAAAGTTTCAAAAACAAAACACATTTACACATATTTTTAAAGTAATTTATTAAGGCAGCTCTGTCGTCTCTTCCGATCTCTTCTCCCCTCTCCGGCTCTTCTGCCTCCTCCGCTGACGTCTTCTTCGCTCTCTCTCCGGTTCTTCTGTGTTTTTCTGCTAAGGGGACAGGAAAACTTCACTAGATCAAAGGGACTATGGACTTGGCCATGTACCATCAAATATTGGGCGAGAACCTCCTTCCCTCAGCCAGGGCATTGAAAATATGTAGTGGATGGGTATTCCAGCATGACAATGACCCAAAACACAAGGCCAAGGCAACAAAGGAGTGGCTCAAGAAGATGTACATTAAGGTCCTGGAGTGGCCAGTCTCCAGACCTTAATCCTATAGAAAATATGTGGAAGGAGCTGAAGGTTCCAGTTACCAAACGTCAGCCTCAAAACCTTAATGATTTGGAGAGGATCTGCATAGAGGAGTGGGACAAAATTCCTCCTGAAAACTAAGTAATGTTTTGCGAAGAGGTCAAATACTTATTTCACTCATTAAAATGCAAATCCATTTATAACTTTTTTTAAATGCGTTTTTCTGAATATTTTTTGTTGTTCTTCTGTCTCTCACAGTTTAAAATAAACCTACCAATCAAATTATAGACTGATTGTGTCTTTGTCAGTGGGCAAACAGACAAAATCAGCAGGGGATCAAATACTTTTTTCCCTCACTGTACTTGTTTTTTTACTACATATGTTAGGCACTTTTTAACTATTATGTAAAATCACAGAGAGTAAGGGGTGATGGGCCCTGTGCAAAATCACAATGTGGTTTGCATTTAAATGTTGTGAATTACAAGAGAAAGAACATTCAATAATAATTACTATTGCTTTAGTTCCATGTTACAAAAGATGTAAGCAGATGGAATATTCAGATGAGCAAGAGGCAATTATAGAAGAGGATGATGGAGACGGAGGCTGGGTTGACACATTTCATCATGCAGGTATGTTTTATTTTTTTGTATAGGGTTTTCTTTGTATGTGTAATGTTTAATGAATCCCTGTGCAATACATGTTTTATTTCTTGAATAGAGGAAAACCAGTTGGTATATTTAAAGACGTCATACCCCAGATGCCTTAATGCAGTTCTGAACTCTGAAAATTTAAAGAAATGTACATGCAAAAACAGCATTAAAATGAGTGAACGTTGCAGAATTGTGTTTTTTAGGTATCTGGACATATTTGGCTCTCAAATCTTGTATTTTAGTTCCTGTCACAAACTTTAACTATGCAAGCTGTACTGGGGAAATGTTACACTGGGTAGTTCATTGCCTCTCACTGTATCAGCAGACCTCTTGACCGTTTTTTTTTTTTTTTTTTAATTTTGTATTACATATACTGCATATATGCTAATTAATTTGACCCAAAATCATCATTGGTGGTATTAACAGACCTCTAAAGGTAGCCATAGACAGGTATTTTTTTTTTTCATTAAGCCAGTGGGTGCAAAAAAAATAGATTCCTCCATCTTTACAATTTCAAATTCGATCAATCAACTTCTGTCGAGCAGGAATAGCCCCAAATTGATACAAGTTAGACTGGTCCCTGCCAAACCTGAATTTCGATCTGTGTATAACCAGCTTAATGCTTTTGCTTTCAGCTTGACACAAAGTGGTAAAATGTGTTGGCCAGCCCAGAATACTCTGTAGGTAACATTGGCATTCAACTTTGTTATTTTTGAGTATTTACTCTCTTCAGACCCTGAATTTCAGATTTTTTAGGCGTATGTATTTTAATCCTTTTTTATATATGATTTTTTTAAGTAATGTAATTAATCATTAAAAGCTGGATTAATTTTTTTGCCTATTTATAATTTTATTTTTTATTTTTTATTTTTTTTAGGTGTGGGCAACCTAACAGAGTCAGTAAAAGAAATAACACTTGAGTCCCAGGTTGGTGCGAGGCTTGAAATCAGATAAAAAGTTTAATTATACCATCATTAGAGTAATTACAGCTAACAATGATCCTCTAACCCTTTTCCTGCCAGCCCTGCTCTCCACTTTAAACCCCAGGTGGCCAGACCATTTATTTATTTATTTTCATTTTCAGCTTTCAGAGTTTGTAAAAGACCCCCGCAAGCCATACATTTTCTCAAAGAATAGGCCCGGTAGAATAAAAAGGTGGAGCTACTGATTTTGTCAGTCCCATGATAGTTGCACAAATGTTTATCAAAACAAATTGTTTCCATAAAAATACACTAATTTCTTATTAGCGCTGACTAACCCAACATAACATCCTACTAAATATTAAAGCTAGAACTGTATAGACCTTATAAATGACAAATCAAAAGATCCTGTCAGCTTTAGTCTCCATTTCATTGTTCTGTTGTCATTATAGAGTCAGTGCCAGTGTAAATGTCCGTGTTATAGGATAAAAATGCATGCCTTTAGTGTCAGCTTTATCAGTGTTTGTGTGAATGCCAGTCTTGTCTATGTCTTGGGATTAGAGTTGCACAATTAATCGTTAAAAAATCGTGATCTCGATTCACCTCCCCTGACGATCTCTCCTGCAGAGGTTGCTGATTCTTTCATATAAACAAGTGGAGAGACTTTATCTGCTCACTCAGCTGTCAAAAGAAAGCATCCGGGCAGTCTGCCAAGTCTTTTAACTTGAAACGTAACTAAGCTTCCTTCTTAGATCAAAGGGATAGAACTTCTGTGTAAATAAATAATTGGGGCAGTCTGCCAAGTTTTCAACAATGTGTAAATGCAGGAAGTTTAACCACTTAAAGTCTAAATCTTTTTCTGACACTTCTTTCTTAAGTTAAAATCCATATTATTTGCTAGAAAATTACTTGGAACCCCCAAACATATATATATATATATATATATTATATAAATTAGCAGAGACCCTAGGGAATAAAATGGCAATTGCTGCAATATTTTATGTCGCACTGTATTTGCTCAGCGGTCTTTCAAATGCAATTTTTTGGGAAAAAATACACTTCAATGAATAACAAAACAAAAACAAAAAAAAAACAGTAAAGTTAGCCCAATTTTTTTTTATTTAATGTGAAAATTATGTTACGCCGCGAGAATCGTGAGAGAATCGTGATCTATCTTCTAAGCAAATTATTCTCATTTTAGCCAGAATCGTGCAGCTCTACTTGGGATACAAAAAAAAATTAGTTTTAGCCTCGGTTTACATTCCTTCGACTTAGGATCTGACTTGTGAGACCCAAAGTCACAGGACATGTGAAATGCAATGCATCTCTCTAGGCGAGCCATTCCAATTGACATTACTGAAGTCGATGCGACTTCAGTAAAGGTTCCTACACTACTTTGCTCCAACTTTGACACGGCTTCAATGCCAGAGTGTAAAAAGACACTTTAAAGTTGTATCAAAGTCGGATTACAAAATTGCTCTGAAAATCGCAACTTTGGAGTCGGCTAGTGTGAATCAAGCCTTACTGTTTTAGTCTGTCAGCGTTTGTGTAAGTGCCAGTGGTGATGTCAGCATCCACTTCTTTTAAATAAATAAATAAAAGGTTTATTATTGTGTAGTGTCAAAAACGGGTTTACTACCTCTTTAAAGGCAAAATGTACATTATTGTTTTCTGGGCCCCACTACAAGTAAAGACAACATTTATTGCACTTGTGGCATGTTTGTCATGAGCAGGATAATTTTAGTTTTGGTTGTGTTTTTTTTTTTTTTTTTTTTTTTTGGTAATGGCAAGAAATATACAATTTTGGGCCAGTTTTCCTTTAATACTAAAATAAATTCAGGAGATATCCATTAACATTTACCGCCAAATGAATGCCTGATGTGTCTTAAAAAAATAAGGGATAATTCACCTGAATACACAAAGTAGTTGCAAAGATATGTGCAGTTTAGTTGACACATACCAAAATTTCAAAACTGGCATTGAGATTTTTTTTTTTTTTACCATCCAGCATACGCGCAAATACGTGTAAACAGAAATGCCTGAAATTACCTCCAGAAATGCTGATGCATTTGATGGAGAGGGGGTCTAGTGTAAGGTCACCTTACAGATTTTCTGTAAAGGTGAACTTACACTTTAAACTTTCTCCTTCCAAATCCATTATTTAAACACTCTTGGTTTCTGGTCTGCAGAGTGTTACAGATGCACTTTTTTTTTCTAGCTAAACATATTTTTTGATGTGTATATGTTTTTATAATAACTCGTTGTTATATGCTACTCATACAGAGCCCAGACAACATATAGTACAATATACAATACAAAGGCAGTGTGTTTGTCCTTGGTTAATATTAACTTTACATGTTGTATTTTTATCCCCAAGGATTCTGGGAAAGCAGTTGGTAACACAGCTTGCAATGATGATGAAGATGATGATGAAGGGGACGCAGCCGATATGGAAGGTGAATTTTTAAAGAACCTAAAATACTTCGCCCAAAGTTAGTACATTATTTACTGATGGAAACCAGCAGATGGACCACCTTAGCTTTAACTAAATCCCAAATCTATTCATGTGAGTCTGCTCATTTAAAAAAAAAATGTTCTCCCTGTTTGCCTGATTGCTGTCGATGTAGTTAGACTAGTCTTCCTCTCGCCTCTAATCTACAGTTCTATAAATCTAATACAATGCAAAAATATGGAAGATCGAGGGTCACTTTTTATTGGAATTCTGGTAGCAAGTTTTGGTGCTTTATATGGGAAGTCAGTAAATGAGTTACCTTCTGACATTCATCCCAAACTGAAGGGCACATTTTGGAATATGCTGACTGAGGGGGTTGTATGTAACCTGTACATTTTTTACTTACGAGGACCATGGCCAGGCAGTGTCTAAACAAGTGAAGCAATTAAAATGCAAACCATAGAGATAGTGACACTGCCAAGGAATTATGTTTGAAGTGATTCCCTACTGTGCTGTTACAGCAGCAGAATGTAATTACATACAGTGTAATACCAGTCTAGAATGTGACCTCATATGGAGCCTGTACGGGGCAAGCGTTCTAACTCTCTGCACTAGTAATTTGGAATGCATGGTAGTTATCAGAAATTGTTTTGATGTCCAACACTGGTATCAATAGTTTAAAAGGAAGATTTGTTCCCTGTGAGGGAGTTTTATGGTGGTTAAAAATGATTATCTCACTTGCTCCTGTTCTGACAAATTTATCAGTATAGAGAGAACATAAAATAATTGAAGGACCTTTTTAGATTGAAGAAACCTATATTTCGGGAGTAAAACATTTTCTCTTCATATAGCCACACTGCCAGTCATATACTAATTGTATGCCTGTTTTTACCCATTTTCTTTCTTTAGCTAGAGGGAAAAATTATATAATGATGGTTCTCCATATCTCCATATCTACCCCTCACCAATGTTTCTTTTTTTCACCAATTTTTCTTGGAACTGAGGACTGCAATTCTAATTTCATCACTTGCTAATAAAAAAATAAAGCAAAACTGCAGCATACTAAACCAATGGCAGCCTACAAGCATGCCTGTTGAATATGGGGGAGAATGACAGACAGGGGGAGACTCACTAAAACTGGAGCACTCAGAATCTGGTGCAGCTATGCATGGTAGCCAATCGGCTTCTAACTTCAGCTTGTTAAATTAAGCTTTGACAATAAAACCTGGAAGCTGATTGGTTTCTATTCAGAGCTGTACCAGATTTTGCACACTCATGTTTCAGTAAATCTCCCCCACAGTGTAAAAGAAATAAAAAGCCAATGTGCAAGTGGTCAACCCCAAAACAGAGGGGCAAACCTAAATGAGAAAAGACAAAAAGAACAATCTTGGTTACAGAAATGTACTGTGTGTGTGTGTGTGTGTGTGTGTATAATATAGATTATTACACACACACGGCAATTGGCCAGAACATTAAGACCACCCACCATAACTCGTGGAGGCATGACCTCCACTAAACCTCTGAAGGTACGTTGTGGTATCTGGCACCAAGCCGTCAGTAGCAGATCCTTTAAGTCCTCTAAGTTACAAGGTGGGGCCTCCATGGATCGAACTTATTTTTCCAGCACATCCCACAGATACTCAACTGGATCGAGATTTGGACAATTTGGAGGCAAAGTCAACGCCTCAAACTCATGTTCCTCAAACCTTCTTCCATTGCTCCGTGGTTCAGTTTTGATGCTCACATGCCCATTGTAGGTGCTTTTGGTTGTGGACATAGGTCAGCATGGGCACCTGGACTGGTCTGTAGCTACGCCGTCCTATACACAACCAATTGTGATGGGCTGTGCGTTCTGATAACGTTCTATTGGAACCAGCAATAATTTTTTTCAGCAATTTTGACCTACGGTAGTGCTTCTATTGGATCGGACTACACGAGCCAATCTTCACTGCCCAGGTGCATCAGTGAGCCTTGTCACCCATAACCCTGTTGCTGGTTCACCCGTATTTCCTCCTTCGACCACTTTTTATAGGCCCTGACTACTGCAGACTGGGAACATCCCACAAGAACTGCAGTTTTCAAATTGCTTTGCCCCAGACACCCAGGCTTTATAGTTCAGCCCTTGTCAAAGTCGCTAAAATCCTTACTCTTGCCCATCTTTTCTGCTTCCAACACATTAACTTTAGGGATGACATGTTCACTTGCTGCCTAATATATCCCACCCACGATGTAACTGACTGTCAGTGGTCATAATGTTATGGCTGATTTGTGTGTGTGTGTGTGTGTGTGTGTGTGTGTGTGTGTGTGTGTGTGTGTATATGTATATGTGTATGTGTGTGTGTATGTATGTATATATATATATATATATATATATATATATATATATATATATATATATATATATATATATATATATATATATATATATGTATATATATTTTTTTTTCATAGAGGTGCATTCAGGACAATTACAATGATCAGTAATGGCAGGCCTTACATTAACCAATTTACTTTCATTCAACCGCAAGTTGAAGGAAAGAAAATTGCTTGACTCCCTCATGAACACAGTCAGTGTTGATGGGGGAATCCCTCCCGTGGAGCTATTGTATTCTGACAGCGGAAGGTTTCCCAGCCGTCAGAATACAATGATCGCTTGTAGCTATAGCTGTCGGCAGTGATCACATGAGAAATATCTGATGGGCTGCTTATAATTAAGTTGATTGATGCATCAACTTCCGTACAACCAGCCTTCCCATACATGTATCCAAATTCTGAATATCTAAAAACTCAACCGGAGATTTCTCCTAATAATGCACTTTCTGGTATGTAAGGGTGCCTAGTCAATTCTGTGCCTACAGCCGCAATACCATATTTTTTGCAATGTGATATCTAATGTACTGCTGCCTGCAATTGCTAGTCTCATACAATTTGGTGATGCCACTACTGTGCTGCTCACTGTTGTCCTTGCTGGAGCCTTAGCCATTAGGATGCAAAGTCCTGTCCCTACCAAGATGGAATATACACTGTGCAGAACAAGGGAGGGATTATTATTATTATTATTATTATTATTATTATTATTCAGGATTTATATATCTCCAACAGTTTACGCAGCGCTTTACAATATAAAAGGGAGACAATACAGGTATAATACAATAATACAAGAGGATTAAGAGGGCCCTACTCAGAAGAGCTTACAATCTAATAGGGTGGGGCAGGTGGTACAAAAGGTTGTAACTGTGGGGAATGAGCTGATGCAAGTGGTAGGAGATTAGTTGGAGACGTGATGGGCTTTCCTGAAGAGATGAGTTTTCAGGGATCGCCTGAAGGTAGCAAGAGTAGGGCATAGCCGGATAGATGGAGGTAGCGAGTTCCAGAGGATGGGAGAGGCTCTGGAGAAATCCTGGAGACGAGCATGGGAGGAGGAGATGAGAGAGCTTGAAAGCAGGAGGTCTTGAGAAGAGCGGAGAGGTCGATTTGGGTGATATTTGAAGACAAGATTAGTGATGTAGCTCGGGGCAGAGTTGTGAATGGCTTTGTATGTTGTGGTTAGTATTTTTAATTTAATTTGCTGGGTGATTGGGAGCCAGTGTAGGGATTGGAGTAGAGGGTTGGCAAACACTGAGCGGTTGGTAAGGTGGATAAGTCTGGCAGCAGCATTCATGATAGACTGAAGAGAGGATAGCCTACGGAGAGGTAAGCCAATGAGAAGGGAGTTGCAATAGTCAAGGCGAGAGATAACAAGGGAGTGAATGAGGAGCTTGGTGGTTTCATTTGGTAAAAAGGATGATCAGTAAAACAGAAGGATCGGCTGCAGGGAAGGCACAGGCAATAATGGCGACTGGTCCTTTGCCTTCTGTCTGCCTGTTTTTATGTGCACAGCTTCCAGAGTTCATTCACGCTTGGGCTACTTTCATATAAGCGCGTCTCCAAAGTCACACGATTTCCACTGCGACTTTGGAACGTGACTTTAAATCTAACTTTACACTCAATGGATAAAGCCTCATACACACGATTGGATTTTCTGACGGGAATTGTGTGATGATAGGCTGTTGGCGGAAAATCCGACCGTTTGTACGCTCCATCGAACAATTGTTGTCGGATTTTCTGTGGACAAATGTTGGATGGCAGGCTTTTAAATTTTCCACGGACAAATGTCTGTTGGATTTTCCGAGCGTATGTACACAAGTCCGTTGGAAAAAAGTCCAAAGTACAAACACGCATGCTCGGAAACCAGGACAAGCCAGAAGCGGTCAGTCTTGTAAACTAGCATTCGTAATGGAGAATTAACATTCGTGACGTGGTAAATTATGGAATCTCGAAATCCAGCACACATTCTCTTCTTCTTTAATGGGATAATAATGAAGCTGCTTTGCTGGTAATACCGATGGAGTTATGGCAAACAAATTTTAAAAAGCTTTTTTCTTTTTCTAGTGATATCAGGAATAATATTATACTTGTTTTTTTTTTTTTTTTTTTTGGGCAAGTTACAAACTACCATTATCCCGTAGTTTTTAAGCTCAAAGATACAACTATGTTGGTGTCCCTTGTTAATTTTACATTGTATTCTTTAAAATGTAACTGCCTACTCCCAAACTGTCATTTGAAGTAAAACACATAGCCAAGTATCATTCTCCACAATTTTTTTTATTGTGCATTAAAAAAAGAAAACAAATAAAATTAGACATGCTATCTGCCAATAGAACTTAACCAAAAAGTGCATTATATGCATCCAAAAATATAGAAAATATAACAAATCAAATCATTATTCAACCAAAAAATAAAATAAAAGCCTCATGCATGTGTCCTGCTTCTTAATATAGGGGGTCAACAATGCCAAGAGTTGTTGAAAGCAGGGGTCCGTCATCTGGAGATAATTCCGAAAATCATCTGGATTTTTCTCCTGGAGCTTCCGCAGCAAAGGAATATGACATAATTGGTCACGATTAATAAAGCAACCAATTTTTGGTACAAGAAATCCTCCTCCTGTTCCTAGACTGGACTTGGGTCAAAGCAATAACTCCAAGGCCAATAATAAATAACACGTTATTTCCTCCGATTCCACAACATGGTTGGTAGACAAACGGCCGTTCAGAAACTAACTAAAAAGTGCGAATTAACACTCACCAAACTTCTACTAAACAGGAAATTAGCAGAAGGAGCACAAAGGGTGACGCCTGACAATTAAACTTCCTCTTTTTCAGCTCGTAGTACGTCTAGTACATCACTACATTCACGTTTGTTGCCCGACAATTTTGTACCGTTTGTATGCAAGACAAAATCCAGGCACACGCCTTTGGACAAAAGTCGGAGATTTTTTCTGCGGAAAATCCGATCATGTTTACAAGGGATAAGTCCCATCAAAAGTCGCACCAAAGGCTCGGTGACTTCCTGATTCAGACTGCTGGTGAGGCAGATGGTGAAGCTGCAAATGACGGTAGTTTAAAAAGGCATTAATCGGGGTGTGGCTAGCTGCGGAACGAGCTGGCTGCACTGTGAGGGACCTCTGTAATCACGGACATCCCTAAGCTACACACATAGCGACAGAAAAGTACTGGAGACATACCCCGAATCCAGAAAGCGGCGGCAACCTGGTGACAATGTCAGCAAAACGAAAGAACAGAGAGGCACCCCGCAAATTAAGTGAATTCCTCGGTCCGTCCAGGAGATCAAAGATGGCGCTGACTCCTCCCTCCTTCATCACAGCTCTGTACACAACATTGCAGACTCAGGAGAGGAAGAGGAGACACACAGTGGTCAACAGCGGTATAGCAGCCTTGACACACAGGCTGAATTTACAAGCCCTCTCAAACAAAGAAGGAGGATTTCTTCTGCTGAAGGTAATAATCCCACACAAGATAATAATTACACACCAGATATAAATCCGTATGATGATGAAATCCATATGAATGCAATCCCTACAGCAGGACAACCCATATTGGACTCCACTATAAAAGATATGATAATTTCCCTAAGAGGCGCACTACAATATGATATGTTAATTTTCATGCAGAAATCAAAAATGGAAATTGAAGCATTAGGAGAGAGAGTGGACTATGTAGAAAATAAAATGTGTGAATTTACATCTGCCCACAATGAAATGGTCGATTCTCACTTTGAGTTAGAAGATGAAGTTAAACATCTCAAAATGAAAATGGCAGACTTAGAAGATCGCGCAAGATGCAAAAACGTGAAATTCAGAGGCATACCTGAAAATGTTAAACCACTGAAACTGAAGCGATTTCTTAAAGACATGATTAAAAAATTAATCCCAACAATCCCACATCAGCAACTAGAAATCGACAGAGCTCATAGATTGCCCAAACCGCCTCACATTTCAGAAAAACTACCAAGAGATGTCATAGCCAAAATACACTTCTATGAAGTGAAAGATCAGCTGATGCAATACGCACAATGAAACTCTCCACTACCTGACCCATTCACAGGTATCGTCTTATATGCAGATCTCTCACAAGCTACGATCCTGGCACGTAAGAACCTAAACTCAATTACCAAGATCCTACGGAATCACAGCATGATTTACAGATGGGGATTCCCTACGAAAATACTCGTAGAACATAAAGGCACCTCGTACTCGATCAACAACTTGGAGCAAGGTTTGAAAATCTTACGCTCATGGGGCATTCTCCCAAAGGATGAAGTCAACATATCGGATAAATCCACACCTAGAAAAATGCCACAAGACTGGCAGAAAAATCACAGATGAATCCTCTATACATGGTAAGATAACATTATGCCCTGTATATAGCGACGTGCTGCTGTCCTTTCCTTTTCCTTTTTTTTTTTTTTTTTTTTTTTTCTTTTTTTTTTGGAGATTAAGACTCCAAGATTAACCATCCAAGGTTTTTCTTTTACTGAAGTGCAGGGATCCTGATACCCGATTCACCCCGTACTAATTTCCACTGGTTACAGGGAAAAACACAAGTTCAATGTACACTACAGTTGCCCCGCAACTCTTTAATTTTTTCTACCTTTTTATGTTTGAGTTAAAAGACTGTTTGTTTTTTCCTTTCATTTCTTTAAAACCACTTATATTGAATTTATGGTCCAACACCACCATCTACTGGAAGAAAAACATATCTACATCAAATACATTTCCTTTACAACTTATCTGTATATAAAACATATGACTACTTTCAGCAAGTGCACACGAACCTGCAATGAATCTTAAACTCTACTCGTTAAATGTAAAAGGACTTAACAGCCCTTACAAAAGAAGAGCTCTGTGGACGGATGCCCTAAAACATGAATGTGACATTATTTGCATCCAGGAGTCCCATTTCGCACTAGATAAAACTCCTAGATTCAACCATCACAAATTTCCTCATATCTTCTTATCCAGCTGCAAAAAAAAGAAAAAAGGAGTGATAACAGCAATCAAAGACACTATCTCTTTCAAGCTTATTAACCTAATAACCGACGCTCAAGGCAGATACATAATCTTGGTGGCTTCAATAGACAATGTAATCTACACAATTGTGAACATCTATGCTCCCAATAAAAATCCCCATCAATTCATCCAAAAGATTCTCAAGAAAACAAGGAAAATACAGAAAGGAAATCTTATATTCTGCTGCGACTTCAATGCGCCTATGGACCCCGTTATGGACACCTCCAAGGAAGGAACTATCTCCAGGAAGGGATTATCTCCCATTTTTTCCTCAGAAGACATGTATGATGCCTGGAGATGCCTGCACACAACGGAAAGGGACTTCACTTTTTTTTCACATGTTCACAAATCCTATTCTAGAATAGACTACTTCATTGCCGACAAGCTTCTCCTGCCAAAGATCACTAAAGCCTGCATCCACAATATAACTTGGTCCGACCATGCACCAATCACACTTGAAATTAACCAAGGGTTACCTTGCTCGAATAGCTACATATGGAGAAATAACACCTTTTATTCTTTCGCAGGAGAATCACTTGTCGGTTCTGAGAAAAAATGTGGAGGAATTTTTTGTAATTAATGATAAAGAACCGATAAACTGCACTACTCTATGGTGTACACACAAAGCCTATGCTAGAGGCCTCCTTATACAGGCAGCAACAAGGGGAAAAAAAAAGAAAACCAATATGGTAAATAATATCTTAAAAGACATAGCCAAATTAGAAGAACTACTCAAAAAAAACCCCAAAGACATTAACCTAGATTACCGTCTTACTCAACTAAGATCTGAACTAAGAGCCATTCTAATATCAGACCAAGACAAAATTTAAAAAAAAAATGAAAGTAAACTATTACTCCCAGAACAACAAAGCAGGGAAACTACCAGCCTCCCAACTCCGGCAACGCCAAATAAAGAATAAAATCCATAAATTAGCACTTCATACCTCCGGTAAAGTAGTAATCGACCCCCAAGAAATAGCAGATACATTCGCACAATACTATGAGTCACTATACAGCCTAAAAGACGAAAGCAATACTCCCCAACCTAACCTAGAAAATATATAAAAATTCCTAGATAATATAAAATTACCAAATATCGACCCTATTGATCTAGAACGATTGAATAACCCAATATCACCTGAAGAAACCCTTGAAGTAATCAAAGAACTACCCAAAAACAAAACACCAGGAGCTGATGGCCTATCAGGGAAATATTACATGGCCTTCAAAGAAACTCTAGTTCCATATCTAACTAACATGCTTAACCATCTAGCTAACTCTAATTCTTTTCCCAAAGAACTATTGGAAGGAATTATAATAACTATACCGAAACGGGGTAAAGACCCCTCATCCCCTCTAAATTATAGACCCATTTCATTATTAAAGTCTGACCTAAAAATCTATGCAAAAATCCTAGCCAACAGATTAGTAAACATAACCCCCCAACTAATAGGACCCGACCAAGTAGGATTCGCTAAAGGGAGACAAGCACCAGACAGCACTAGAAGAATTCTTAATATAATTGACCAAATTCCTACTGATCGAACTCCCTCCTTACTTCTAGCATTAGATGCAGAAAAGGCGTTTGATAGAATGCACTGGATATACATTTCCAAAACTCTAGACAAATTCCGATTTTAAGGATTCATCCACTCAGCAATTATGGCACTATACTGTCATCCTACGGCCAAAGTACTCATATCCGGTATAATTTCTAAAACTTTCCTCCTTACTAACGGAACCAGACAAGGATGCCCACTATCCCCAATAATTTTCTCACTAGAAGTAGAACCACTTGCGGAATATTTAAGATCAACCCCCAACATTAAAGGTATAACTATAGGACGATATAAACATAAAGTAGGATTATTCGCAGACGACATCATACTTACATTAACCAATCCTACCTCTTCCCTACCTGAAGCTCAAAAATTACTAGATAAATTTGGGGAGGTATCGTACTATAAAATAAACCAAAACAAATGTTATGCTCTCCCTATGAACATTCCCAAGACACTAATCAATACACTACGCAAGGAAAATGACTTTAACTGGGATAACTGCACAATAAGCTATTTGGAAATACAACTTACCTACCCACCAACCAAAATATATGAAGCTAATTACCCCCACCTTTTAGACCTAGTCAACAAAGATTTACAAAACATACAAAAAACACAACTTTCTTGGGTAGGGAAAATAGCTGCATTTAAAATGCAAACCCTCCCTAAAATACTATACCATTTTAGATGTTTACCCATCCCAATCCAGTCCAAATTTTTCACGCAACTGAATACAAAACTTATAAGGTGCATACGGAATGGAAAGAAACCCAGAGTGGCATTTTCCATAACTACCAGAAAATCTTTAGGAGGAATGAACCTACCTGACATCAAAAACTACTATTATGCAACCCTATTCGATCAGATGAGATATTGGTTTTACAACACGGAAGACAAACCATGGCTAAACATAGAGAAACAAGTCACAAAAAGACACAACCTGTATGCCTTAGCAATAGCTTACGCTATACTATCAAAGATTAATATACCTAAACTACTCAGTATCAGATCGACATTAATAGCTTGGAAACATATACTTTCAAAAACTAAAAATATCCAAAATAAAATCAATTTAATGATTCCGACAGGAGCAATCAATTATTGTAAAATACGTCTAAATTCTGACGAATGGGTTGAAGAAGGTTATCATCTTTACATAAATGTACCCTTGCATTATAAAGAGATCACTCTAAATAAATTGAGGAAACATACCAAACTAAAAGATTTCAACCCGACTAACTAACCCTGTAGAAATCCCTTTACCTATATGGCAATTTTTCACACGTCAAAATCAACTATCAATAAAAGGAATTTCTCTTTTTTATGATCTATTATCGACTCACCCATTTGACAATAAAAACACACACATGATTAAATGGGAGAGAGATCTAGAACAAAAATTTACCTGGGAACAATGGAAAAAAGCCATTCATATATCTAGCAAGTCGTCAGCATGTATCGAGCACTGGGACAATGCACAAAAAATACTCAATAGGTGGTATCTGACCCCATATAGATTATCGAAAATATATCCCTCAGCATCTAATTTATGTTGGAGATGCAATGATCAGACGGGTAACCTTTTACACATTCTATGGAACTGTAAAAGTTTGCAAAGCTTCTGGAATTCAATAACTTCCTTCATTGCAGACCTTACGGGCATCCTAAATAAACTAAACCCTGCCACAGCCTTGCTAGGTATTAATTTAGATATATATCCTAAAGAATTCAGAACAATTGTATTCCACACACTAATAGCAGCAAGACTCACTATATCCAGCCTCTGGAAATCCAGTAATGCACCCAATTTATCGACCGTTTATAGCCAGAATTAATACACAGGCCCAATACAAATTAATGCTGGCTTATAAAAACTATTCCACCATTACATTTAGAAAGAAATGGAGTACTTGGCTATCCCATCCCAAAGCATCCAATTATTTAAAACAATGTAATATATAATCCTATGACAAGTTGGAAGTACACTGAAGTCATATATAAACATACCTCATATGTAGTATATTATCCTGGACCCACTTTATTAACCTATGCAACAAGTTTTGTTCAGTTAATTTAAATATATATATATATATATATATTTTATGTTTTCCTTACAATTTTCTGTACTCAACTAATTAACGCAATTGATGGCCTATCTATGCCTACAGTTTGAACCCAATAGGGGTTGGCTGGTACAGACTATCAATTACTGTATTTGTATAAGAATATTCTTAAGAACTATTGCAAAGAAGTTAGTCACAATAATTATCGTGACCATGTCAATCTGTATTGTTAAGAAAATCCCTTCAATAAAAAATCTATTGTTTTAAAAAAAAAAGGCATTAATCAGGCTGCATTGAGGACAATAATCAGGCTGCAGATGGACATTGATGGGCACCGACCCTTAATTTGCTTCAAAGTTGTTTATTTTTAAAATGTTTTTTTTTCCTGAAACTTCACTCTTAAAATTAGGGTGCGTGTTATACATTATAACATTATTACACATATATTATATAAATACGGTAAATATTTGTAAAATGGATAGGTTGACCAAACAGAAAAGGCTGGCAACCAAGACATTTATAAACCAAATTTATAATTTACTTTCTTTTCTAGAATATGAAGAAAGCGGATTGCTGGAAAATGATGACGTAAGACTTAGAATTTTATATTTTGAAAGACATTCTGCAATTTTATATAGATAAGTAACCAGTAAGTTTAATCTGCAAGAGTATTTAAACTTATTTTGCACACAAGGGAAATGTCCTATGCAACAACTGTCTGATAGAATATCTTTTGTATGAAGGCTCTCTCAATTAAAATGCAAAGCAGCTGCAAAAACTTTAGAAGATACTCTTGAGTTCCCAGGCATTCCTTGCTATATTTGGGAACAATACTGACCATTTTTTTTTATGAACTAGGGCTTCATTCTTGATATACACTATACTATTGTATCTTGTGTCTAGCATCCTCAAGGGTAACTAAGTAGCAGAACTTAATCAGTGAACCAGCAGACATGGTAAAGGGGAACTCCATACAAAATAAAATACTGTGGTAGGGACAGTGTCCTCAACCCCCAGGAAGAGGGTTCATAGGCAGGCCTAGACCAATCAAACTACTCCCCACTGGCACACACATGGCAGTAGCCATCTGTACAGTTGTCTTAAACTCTACAAGCATTAACATATGTCATATAAACAGTTCTTGTACCACCCTACAAGTGAGATCACCTGCTAACAAGGAGGTTTGGTGGAAGATCTTAACTGTTTTGTGGCCAGAAGGCATTAATTACTAGATGCCCAGGTCAGACTTAAAGTAGTTGCAAACCCTTACATATACCCAGTGAAGTGACTGGCATCAGGTGATACACAGAGATTAATCATATCCTCCTACATATATAGTACCTGATTATCTACTGTAAATTTTACCCTACATCCATTCAAATTGCAGAATTTACATGGGATCTCTCAGCTGTGAAAAGCAGGGGGCGGAGGACTGAAGTAACATCAGTGAAGAGAGCTCTGGGAGCTGATTGGAGGAGATTGAACCCTTCCCCCTTTCACACAGGAACAGAGCTGAGGCTGTCAATCAGCTGGAGGTCCCTCCCCTGTCACCATTTTTAACTTTGTGTCAGGAAAAATTGTCAGAAGTGATTCATGCTTCTAGAGGAGGAACGAAGCAGCAGACAGAAACGGCATTTAGTGCTCTGGATTGAGACAAGTACACACTATGCATTGTTCATATTTCTTGTCTGAGGTTTACAACCACTTTAAGCAAGATGATTCTTTTTTTTTTTTTTTTTTTTTTTTTGATCAACCAGCGAGTTGAACGAAAATATAAAATTACTCAATCCCCCTATCCTCACAATCAATTTGGATGGATGAGCTATTGCATTCTGACAGTTGGGAGACTTTCCCACTGTCAGAATATGTTGATCAGCGTTGCTGGCGGCGCTGACTGACCTGGTAAAATTCGACAGGGCAGATGTATAGAAATCCATCACGATCGACTTCTGTACAACCACCCTGCCTATACATGGAACGAAATTCGGCTGGTCCCTGCTTTTAGAAGTGTCAGCAAGAGTCTGTTAACTTGACAACAGTTTGACAATTTTTTTTTTTTTTTTTTTTTTAGTAATGTAATTAATCATTAAACAGAAGCAGAAGGCTTTGCATATCAATTTTGTAGCCTGAAGGTGGCAGTGTTCATCTTCAGATTTAAAGTTGATGTAAAGGCTTAAAGTGATACTAAAGGATCGTTTTTTTATTTTTTTTTAAATAACAAACATGTCATGCTTACCTCCACTGTGCAGCTCGTTTTGCACAGAGTGGCCCCGAACATCCATTTCTGGGGTTCCTCGGCGGCTCTCGCGGCTCCTCCCCGCATTAGATAACCCCCTTTGAGAAGCGCTCTCCTGAGGGGGTTACCTTGTGGGCGCGCTCCTGAGTCCAGCATTCGATGTCCATAGAGGCTGAATGCAGGACTCGGCCCCGCCCCCGGCGCCTGCATCTTTGGATTTGATTGACAGCAGCGGGAGCCAATGGCTGCGCTGCTTTCAATCTGTCCAATCAAGAGCCGGGAACCCGTGGAGAGAGGGACAGTCGACGAAAATTCAGGCTCAGGTAACGGGGGGGCTAGGGGGCCAGTAACTGCAAGGTGTTTTTTCACCTTAATGCATAGGATGCATTAAGGTGAAAAACACAAGCCTTTACAACCCCTTTAATTAAGATTATTCCTTTTTTTTTTTTTTTTTTTTTTTTCATTAATCCATTCTCTGCATTAAAGCGTTTGTTAACCCACAGGGTTAATTTTACATTATCCTCTTTGTTGATTCGTCTATTGTCCTCCTGTGACTGTGCTTTATTAACCACTTCAGCCCCGGAACATTTTACCCCCTTCCTGACCAGAGCACTTTTTACAATTCGGCACTGCGTCGCTTTAACTGCTAATTGCGCGGTCATGCAATGCTGTACCCAAATGAAATTTGCGTCCTTTTCTTCCCACAAATAGAGCTTTCTTTTGATGGTATTTGATCACCTCTGCCGTTTTTATTTTTTGCGCTATAAACGGAAAAAGACCGAAAATTTTGAAAAAAAATGATATTTTCTACTTTTTGTTATAAAAAAAATCCAATAAACTAAATTTTAGTCATACATTTAGGCCAAAATGTATTCGGCCACATGTCTTTGGTAAAAAAAATGTCAATAAGCGTATATTTATTGGTTTGCGCAAAAGTTATAGCGTCTACAAACTAGGGTACATTTTCTGTAATTTACACAGCTTTTAGTTTATGACTGCCTATGTCATTTCTTGAGGTGCTAAAATGGCAGGGCGGTACAAAACCCCCCCAAATGACCCCATTTTGGAAAGTAGACACCCCAAGGAAATTGCTGAGAGGCATGTTGAACCCATTGAATATTTATTTTTTTTGTCCCAAGTGATTGAATAATGACAAAAAAAAAAAAAAAAAAAAAATTTATAAAAAGTTGTCACTAAATGATATATTGCTCACACAGGCCATGGGCATATGTGGAATTGCACCCCAAAATACATTTAGCTGCTTCTCCTGAGTATGGGGATACCACATGTGTGGGACTTTTTGGGAGCCTAGCCGCGTACGGGGCCCCGAAAACCAAGCACCGCCTTCAGGATTTCTAAGGGCATAAATTTTTGATTTCACGCCTCACTACCTATCACAGTTTTGAAGGCCATAAAATGCCCAGGTGGCACAAAACCCCCCCAAATGACCCCATTTTGGAAAGTAGACACCCCAAGCTATTTGCTGAGAGGCATGGTGAGTCTTTTGCAGCTCTCATTTGTTTTTGAAAATGAAGAAAGACCAGAAAAAAAAAATTTGTTTTTCTTTTTTCAATTTTCAAAACTTTGTGACAAAAAGTGAGGTCTGCAAAATACTCACTATACCTCTCAGCAAATAGCTTGGGGTGTCTACTTTCCAAAATGGGGTCATTTTGGGGGGTTTTGTGCCACCTGGGCATTCCATGGCCTCCGAAACTGTGATAGGCAGTGAAGAGTGAAATCAAAAATTTACGCCCTTAGAAAGCCTGAAGGCGGTGCTTGGTTTTCGGGGTCCCGTGCGCAGCTAGGCTCCCAAAAAGTCCCACACATGTGGTATCCCCGTACTCAGGGGAAGCAGCAGAATGTATTTTGGGGTGTAATTTCACATATCCCCATGGCATGTTTGAGCAATATATCATTTAGTGACAACTTTGTGCAAAAAAAAAAAAAAAAAAAAAATTGTCTCTTTCCCGCAACTTGTGTCGCAATATAAAATATTCCATGGACTCGACATGCCTCTCAGGAAATAGCTTGGGGTGTCTACTTTCCAAAATGGGGTCATTTGGGGGGGTTTTGAACTGTCCTGGCATTTTATGCACAACATTTAGAAGCTTATGTCACACATCACCCACTCTTCTAACCACTTGAAGGCAAAACCCTTTCTGACACTTTTTGATTACGTGAAAAAATTATTTTTTTTTGCAAGAAAATTACTTTGAACCCCCAAACATTATATATTTTTTTAAAGCAAATGCCCTACAGATTAAAATGGTGAGTGTTTCATTTTTTTTTTCACACGGTATTTGCGCAGCGATTTTTCAAACGCATTTTTTGTGGGAAAAAACACACTTTTTTAAATTTTAATGCACTAAAACACACTATATTGCCCAAATGTTTGATGGAATAAAAAAGATGATCTTAAGCCGAGTACATGGATACCAAACATGACATGCTTTAAAATTGCGCACAAACGTGCAGTGGCAACAAAATTAATACATTTTTAAAAGCCTTTAAAAGCCTTTACAGGTTACCACTTTAGATTTACAGAGGAGGTCTACTGCTAAAAATACTGCCCTCGATCTGACCTTCGCGGTGATACCTCACATGCATGGTGCAATTGCTGTTTACATTTGACGCCAGACCGACGCTTGCGTTCGCCTTAGCGCGAGAGCAGGGAGGACAGGGGTGCTTTTTTTTTTTTTTTTTTTTTTTCTTTATTATTTTTTTGCTTTTTTATCTTATTTTTAAACTGTTCCTTTCATTTTTTTTTTAAAATCATTTTTATTGTTATCTCAGGGAATGTAAATATCCCCTATGATAGCAATAGGTAGTGACAGGTACTCTTTTTTGAAAAAATTGGGGTCTATTAGACCCTAGATCTCTCCTCTGCCCTCAAAGCATCTGACCACACCAAGATCGGTGTGATAAAATGCTTCCCCAATTTCCCAATGGCGCTGTTTACATCCGGCGAAATCTAAGTCATAAAATGCTCGTAGCTTCCGGTTTCTTAGGCCATAGAGATGTTTGGAGCCACTCTGGTCTCTGATCAGCTCTATGGTCAGCTGGCTGAATCACCGGCTGCATTCTCAGGTTCCCTGTTGAGACAGGAGAGCCAGAGAAAAACACGGAAGACGGTGGGGGGGGGGGGGGGGCATTCCCTCCCACTGCTTGTAAAAGCAGTCTAGAGGCTAATTAGCCGCTAGGATTGCTTTTACATGAAAGCCGACCGCTGGCTGAAAAGAATGATACCAAGATGATACCTAAACCTGCAGGCATCATTCTGGTATAACCACTCAAAGTCGTGAATGGTGTACCTGAAGACCAAAAAATGGTTAACAATAAAGCACAGTAAACGGTAAAGTATAAAAAATTGCATACCTGAAAAGCAAACATGATAAAACATAATAACAATAAAACATTGCAGAATAGAATACAGTAAAAAAAGAGCAGAACAATAGAGAGAGAATAGAGAGAGAGAATAAAACAACAACTATTTTTTTTTATTTTTGTTTGTGTTTTTTTTGCAAACTTGTAACTTTTATAACTGTAACCGGTTCCAGGTTCGGGTCTCTCAAAATGCGATGGCATCTTGGGAGACCCTGTGAAAGTGCGCCTAGTCTGTGGAATGCTGTACCCTACGCTAATACTCAACTAGTGAATGGTAGCGTTCAAAACATTCACCAATGCAAAGACCAGGATTGTCAGGACAGGAGGGACAATAATAGCGGGTGTCACGCCTATATCTGCACTTGCTGCAGACACAACATCTTTTTGGGGGGGTTCGTTGGGTAGGGGTACTCGGGAGGACATAAAAATGCCTCTCATGCAGCCGACTGCATTTGGTTGGGGATGTGAATGGGGGAAGTACGGGCGCTGCAGAAGCGGTGGGTTCCCAATTAGGATTGGCGAATGCAATAGGAAGGGCACTATGGGCACGACGGGCCTGTGTTTGTCTTCTTGGTGGCAGCGGGACACTACTTGTGCTTGCCACCTCACCAGCTTGAACTGCACTTATGGGACTCGCCACGTCACCAAGTGTTACTGCAGCGCGGGTTTGACTACGACCGGGGTGTACTAGGCCGCTGGCGCTTGCCAGTTCACCAAAACGCTACCAAAAAAACTGTTAGCGATCGCAGGGATCAGGCCTGACTCTGCGAACGCTGCAGTTATGCGTTTAGTGTTCTGTAAGTGACAGTGATCGATCGATACTGCACTTGGGTGGGCTGGGCTGGGCCGGGCGAAGGGGCAAAACGCAGGTGCTAGCAGGTATCTGGGCTGATCCCGCTAACACTGCGTTTTTGGGAACCCTAAACTGCTGGGGACGCCAGTATAGATCTGATCGGATCAGGTATTGATCCGTTCAGATACTATACCACTAAGGGAGGTGTACGGTGCGTGCGTGGGTGTTAGCGGTACTGGCGCTAACCTGACGCTGCTTGGGGCTGGTGCTTACCAGTTCACCAAAACGCTACCAAAAAAACTGTTAGCGATCGCAGGGATCAGGCCTGACTCTGCGTACGCTTCAGTTATGCGTTTAGTGTTCTGTAAGTGACAGTGATCAATCGATACTGCACTTGGGTGGGCCGGGCGGAGGGGCAAAACGCAGGTGCTAGCAGGTATCTGGGCTGATCCCGCTAACACTGCGTTTTTGGGAACCCTAAACTGCTGGGGACGCTAGTATAGATCTGATCGGATCAGATATTGATCCGTTCAGATACTATACCACTAAGGGAGGCGTATGCAGCGTGCGTGGGTGTTAGCGGTACTGGCGCTAATCTGACGCTGCCTGGGGCGACGCATATCACCGCCGGGCGATTAGGGGGCTAAACCTTTATTCGGTAATAAACGGCGGGTGCCCTGACACTATAAAAAATAAACTAACTAACCAGCGTCACCCATAACGGTTATACGGTGATCAGTGGTGAAAGGGTTAACTAGGGGGCAATCAAGGGGTTAAAACATTTATTAGATAGTATATGGGGGTCCCTGTCGCTATAAAACGCTGACGGCGAACCTAAATATTTACCTCCCTAACTAGCGTCACCAGCGACACTAATACAGCGATCAGAAAAATGATCGCTTAGTGACACTGGTGACGGGGGGTGATCAAGGGGTTAAAACTTTATTAGGGGGGGTTAGGGGGGTACCCTAGACCTAAAGGGGGGTAACCCTAATTGTCCTAACACTGTAACTGTCACAAACTGACACTATGCAGCAATCAGAAAAAAAAAAAAAAAAAAAAAAAAAAACCTGCTTGGTGTCAGTTTGTGACAGGGGGGGGGTGATTGGGGGGGGATCGGGGGGGGATCGGGGGGGGGGGGGGATCGGGGTGTTTAGTGTGCCTGGCATGTTCTACTGTGTTGTGTGTGTGTGTGTTGTGCACTTACTTACATGTCGTCTCTCCTCGGGCCGGAACGGAAACTCCCGAGCCGAGGAGAGATGACATCACATCCTCTGCCTCTGTGTACTATACAGAGGCAGAGGATGTTTCTCATTGGCTGGGAGCGATCGCGAGGGGGGGGCCACGATCGGATGGCCTCCCCCTCGTCTCTCACTTCTCCCAGCCAAATGCCGACCGCAGCTGGCACCGGGGGGGGGTCCGATCGGACCCCCCGCCCGCGGGAAGGCAATCACGTACCAGGTACGTGATTTTGCCTGCCCGTGCCATTCTGCTCACGTATATAGGCGTGAGGCGGTCGGCAAGTGGTTAAAAATGCAGCTATATACTTTGTTTACTGATCGCAGATCGGCGATCGCGTGACTTGCCGCCTCTCCCTTCTCTCGGCCCAACAAATGCAGCGGATCAGGCCGAGAATCCCTGCTGACGTCAGCCAGGAGGGGAGGAGGAGAGAGGCGGCCCCGCCCGCTACAGTTGTCATGCAAGAGAAGAGAGAGGCAGCAAGTCACGTGATCGCCGATCTGCGATCAGTAAACAAAGTATTTAGCTGCATTTTTAATAAAGCACAGTCACAGGGGGACATTAGATGAATCAACAAGCACTGTGCACAAGCACTGTGCTGTGTATATAATGTTTTAAAGGAACAGGATCTTTGTTTTTAATTTTTTTGGGGTTAACAAACATTTTAAGGTAGTAAAACCTTCCATGGTTCCCCCCCCCCAAATACTTTAGCTCAGTCTCAATCCTGCGCTGTGCCCAGGAGCAGTGGCGCTGCTCTCTGTCCTACCAATAACATACAGGCACCAGTCTCCTGTCTCCTGCTGCTGGCAATCAAATCCTGTAAGCAGGGGGCAGGGCTGAGTCAGCCGTTTGTCAATAGATGCACACAGCCCTGTTCGGGATCGAGCCCGCATGAGTGCCCCATAGCAAGCAGCTTGAGAGAGGAGCAGGGAGTGCTGGTGGGGGACCCCAGAAGAGGAGTTGAACTGGATGGCTTGCGTCTTTATTCAACCTTTAACTATAAAAACTTTGACTTTCAGGGCCACTGTGTGCAAAACACTCTGTTGCATAGAGATAGTAACTATGACATGTTTTTTAGTTAAAAACAAAATTATAACTTTGCAATTACTTTAAAACATATCTAAATCCAAAAGCATACATACAACATTGTATAATATATTGCAGCTTACCAGTGGTGACTGCATTAGTTTTCTTTTTTTTTCTTTTTTTAAGCTTTTTTTTCTTTTATTTTTACCTGGTAACCGGCCAGTAAGCCTGTTTATATTTAAACTTTCCTAGCAGACCAAGCTGCCCAGCAAAAATGTCAGAGGTTTAAGACAAACCATTTAAAACTGACAGGGGTGATTACAATGGTTAGCTTTAATTTTATATAGAAGAAACCTTTATACCAAAAGGAAAAAAATGGTTTATGTAACTGCTTAAAAAGTGTTAATTGATGTTCGGCTTAATTTGTTAGATAACTCCATCTTCATTTGTTTGTGCATCTAACACTACTCTCAACAGGCTGGTAATGCTGCTGTCCTAAGGTGACTTTATTGCTCCTCGGTAGAGTGGAAACACCCTAATGCTGGCTGTGCATGTATAGATTTTTGAGCGAGAAATAACACAATAATTACTATTATTAAATAAATACATTCATATAAAAATTCTTTGTACATTCGATGACCGGAAAAATGTCAATCAAAAATCTCAAAATTCTTTTAACATTCGATTTTGCAATAAAAACCACATACACTTAAATTCGGTTGTTTGAGAAAACATTTCCATCCTGATCCTTCAAATTTTTTCTTCACTGTGGTTGAAAAGGAATATTGATTTTGATTCCACTAACAATTAGAAAATCAAACAAACCTTAACCACTTGCTGCCCACACACCGTCAAATGACGGCGGAGCGGCTCTCGTTCTGGGACAACGTATTATGACGGCGCCCAGTTTAGCCGTGTAAATACTCCGTATTCCCATCGCACACTTTCCTGGATAAATCTCAAAAGCATTTGGGTGTTTCAGCAACGGCCAGCTGGAAACTTGTTCAAAAAGTCACAATGCAAATATTTGCCAGCACACCATGAATCGACAAGATACTGATTTTTTTTTATAATTTTTCTTTTTAATTGCATGATCACATCACAAAGTAGTGCAACGTTTCGGAGCTGCGCAGAGCCCACATCACATGCCTGATGAAGGGGCCTTGTGCGGCTCCGAAACGTTGCACTACTTTGTGATGTAATCATGCAATAAAAAATCAGTTTGGACGCTATCTTGTCGATCCGTGTTGTACTGGCAAATATTTGCATTGTGCGCCCACGGGGGCACGCAGCGATCGTGGGCGTGCCGTGTTCTTTGGACACGGCGTGACCTTGATCTCGGCAAAGAGCTGCAGCTCTTTGCCCATGTAATTGGCTGTGTCCAATCGCAGCAGAACGCATGTAAACAAGGAAGTGCCGTTTATCTGCTCTTCTCGCCCCACACTGACAGAGTGTGAGGTGAGGAGAGCTGATCAGCGGCATCTCCTTACAGGGAAGATGTGAAAAGTTAATCAGGGCACTGATCATCAGTGCCCTGATTACAATGCAGCCCCAGCAGTGCCCATTAGTGACGTCACTCTCTGCCCATCATTGAGGCCTATCAGTGCAGCCTATCAGTGCCCATTAGTGAAGGAGAAAAATTACTTTTCTTTATCGTACATCATGGGACACAGAGCCTTAAGTAATTACTTAATGGGTTATAGGCAACCTTCAGGTGATGTACACTGGTATACCCAATCCAGGAAGTTTACTCCCTATGTAACCCCTCCTCCTTCCAGGAGCACATTAGTTTTTTCGCCAGCGTCTAAGGTGTTGGTCACGAGTGAAGATGTGCTCTGAGGAGCTCCAGGAGGGATCCATGCTGGATTTAAATAGCCTCCATACACCAGATCCATCCAAAGTGTCATTGAGGCCTAAGTGGATGGTACCTGGACCTCATATTCAAAGCACGAGGTTTTGCCTGTAATGCCTCTTTGTAGGGCTGGACCCCAGGGCTTAGGTCTTGCTACATTACCTAAAGCTTTCCTGGTGGGGTGCTTTACAGGTCAAAGGGAGTTGGAACCCCGATATTTAGGGACCCGGTCCTTGAAGGTTTGATAAACGCAGCCCGCCTTGCTGGGTGAAGGTTGGATTGTCTGTTAATTCAGCAAATCATGCGGCGGGGATAAGGTAAGGGAAGAAACTTAGGTGCTAAAAACACCTATGTATTCTTCTTTAAGGGAATGCCCTAATTCTCCACTAGAGGGGGTCTATGCACATACATTACTCTGTTGTCTTCACTGTAAAGCTCAGTCAGTCTGTGTGTGGCCGCAGCAGCGTGTACAAGGGGGATTTTTATCAGGTAAAAGAAATCTGCCAAATGTTTTCTTTCTCCCCCCTGAAGGGACCAGAGGGTTAGGGGGACATCAGCGGCGTACCCCCCTTACATTACCACTCCCCCCCTCCGCGGGGGGTGCGGAGGTTCCGCTGGTACTGCTAATATTGTTACTGTTTTTAATGCTGTTACTGTGTTGTGCCTGCTGCTAAAAAGGTCTCTGCCCCCCCTCGTGTTGAGTCTGTAGACCTGAAAAACTTCACGCACGAGCGCGGGAACATTTTTAAACGAAAAAGGGTGCAGAAATTTTTTTTCTGAGGGGGCGGGGCCTAAGCGCAGTTTTTGTGAGCGTCCACGAGGACGCACGGCAGGCAAAACAGATAAAACTACAGCTGTGACAGTCTCTCCTCAGCTGACAAGGAATAAACAAGCAGCCTGGACACAGGAGCTGTGGGACACGCGAGGGTTGCAAGCTGACATTCCTGATACAGGAAAGACACTTTTTTTCCCGGCACTAGGCTAAAATTTATAGCGGCTTTAAATGTCATGACTATATTCAGCGATTAAGTGTAATTGTATAGTGCCTCTGTTTTTGTGCTTAGGACTATGCCTACCAAAAAAGACACCACAAAGACCAAAAAAGTAAATGTTTCACCCTCAGGTGTTAGGATCTCGAGTTGCATTTCCACGCTGACATCCTCGCCTGAATTACCAGTTATGGCAAGCCAGGGTGAGCTATTGGAACAAATTGATGGTTCAACTGCTTCTCACATCTCAGCCCCTGTATACGTGACTGAAGATGTCCTTTCCTCCTCCCTGCAGGGTCTGGAAGGAAGATTAGCGAATCGTCCATTCAAATGGATAGGAAGCGTGCTAGATCCCCCCTCCCTCACTTCAGAACCTTTGCAAGGGGAACAGTGGGCTCAGGATGAGGTGTTACCCTCAGTCGATCAGGAGGAAAAACAAACCGATGATTCCTCTGTGGAGGAAACAACGGTAGATGAACCTTTTTCAGCCTCACAATCTGAGAAATTGCTGATACAGACTCTTACGGAGATGGTTCGTTTTCGTTCCACTTTCATGCTGCCCCTAACGCAGTCTCCTGAAAGCTCGGTTTCTTCCTTGGGTTCCTTAAAACCTTCTCAGCCTTTGCATGCGTTTCCTGCACATGCATTACTAGAACAGCTTATTTTTGCTGAATGGAATCACCCGGATAAGCATTTTCTCCCTCCTAAGAGATTTTCAATTCTCTATCCACTGGAGGAGAAATTCTCCAAAAAAAGGAAAGTACCAGCAGTTGACGCTGCGATTTCCAGTGTGAATAAAGGCCTAACTTGTCCTGTAGACAATGCACAAATGCTTAAGGATCCAACAGATAAAAAGTTGGAATCCCTGTTAAAATCTACTTTTTCCTTGGCAGGTGCCGTTACTCAGCCTGCAGTCGCTTCAAAAGGCGTCTGTCAATCACTTCGGATCAATTTAAACTGGCCCTTAGAGAGGTTCCTGCACAACAAGCTCGGGAATTGGCTGAACTACCAAAAGCATTATGCTTTGCCTTAGATGCCATTAAAGATTCTATTTACCAGGCTTATGCTTGTGCATATGCATAGAATCCTGTGGTTAAAAAATTGGTCAGCTGAAGCACCATGCAAAAACCTCCTAACTGGGTTCCCTTTTCATGGGGAGCGACTTTTTGGCGAAGACTTGGACAAATATATCCAAACAATTTCTAGTGGGAAAAGTACTCTTTTGCCAGTCAAAAGAAAGTATAAACGCCCTTCATTTAAACAGGCTCTTTCCTCTGCGCCAGGAGCTTCCGCCTCTAGGCAGTGGCGACGGCCTCTGCCATCAGACTCTAGAGGAAAGCCTCAGGGTCAGACCCAGGCTCAAAAGAAGTCCTGGTGTTGGAAACCTGCAAAGCAGAATCCTAAAGCCTCATCATGAAGAGGCAACCCCCCTCACCAAGGTGGGGGGAAGACCTCTGCAGTTTTCAGAAGTCTGGAAAGAGGAAATTCAGGACATATGGGTCATCTCCCTGGTAACGCTGGGGTACAAGCTGAAATTTCGGTACTTTCCACGGTCTCGTTTCCTGAGGTCAAGCGTTCCCAAAGATCCAGAGAAAAGACAATCTCTGTTTCAGGCACTAGACCGATTAATATCTCAAGGGGTGATCATAAAGATCCCCACAAAAGAGCAAGGTCTGGGGTTTTATTCAAATCTTTTTATGGTACCAAAACCAAATGGAGGTGTCAGACCCATTCTAGATCTAAAAAATCTAAATCGGTTCCTGAAGATCCACTCCTTTCGCATGGAGACGATCAGGTCAGTAGTTTCTATCCTTCTAGGAGGAGAACTTCTAGCATCAATCGATATCGGGAATGCATATCTGCATGTCCCTATATTTCCAGCTCACCAAAAGTTTCTGTGGTTCGAGTTAGAATAGCAGCATTTCCAGTTTGTAGCCCTGCCCTTCGGGCTAGCCACAGCACCCCGGGTGTTTACAAAACCTCTAGCCAAGTTAAGGGCACAGGGCAGCCATAGCGTACCTAGACGATCTATTGCTAATAGATCAGTCGGCGGCTTGTTTGGAGCAAAGCGTACGCACTACAACCAATTATCTGGAAAGTTTGGGTTGGATTCTCTCAACCTAGAGAAATCTTCCTTTAATACCGCTAAAAAGGCTGGAGTACTTCAGGCAAAAATCAACTCCACAAGAGAGCTGGTGCGGATGGTCAGGTCAAAAGGCGATCCCTCCATTCGCCTTTGCATGAGGTTGCTAGGAACCATGGTGGCTTCATTCGAAGCAGTTCCCTATGCCCAGTTCCATTCAAGACTGTTGCAAAACAGTATCCTGTTGACTTGGCACAAAACAATTCAAGCTTTAGACTTGCCAATGTGGCTGTCCCCAAGAGTGTCCCAAAGCCTCACTTGGTGGTTACTAACCCAGAATCTGCTGAAAGGAAAATCCTTCAGACCAGTCATCTGAAAAATGGTAACAACGGATGCCAGCCTTACAGGCTGTGGAGAAGTACTAGAAAAGACAACTGTCCAGGGACAGTGGTCAAGAACTGAAAGAACCTTGCCCATCAGTATCCTAGAGATTCGGGCAGTGCGTCTGGCTCTAAAGGCCTGGACTTTCAGGTTACGGGATTGTCCTGTCAGGATTCAATCCGACAATGCCACAGCTGTGGCCTATATAAATCACCAAGGGGGCACCTAAAGTCTCTCAGCACAGAGAGATGTGAATCATATTCTAACTTGGGCAGAAAGGAATGTTCCATGCCTATCGGCAGTCTTCATTCCGGGAGTAGAGAATTGGCAGGCGGACTACTTGAGTCGCCAGCAGTTATTCCCAGGGGAATGGTCTCTTCACCCTGACATATTTCAGACTGTTTTCCAAAGATGGGGGACTCCGGACGTAGATCTTCTAGAGTCCAGGTTCAACATGAGGTTGGTCAACTTTGTGGCCAGAACAAGGGATCCACTCGCATGCGGAACGGATGCGTTGGTGACCCCGTGGGATCAGTTCTCACTGATCTATGCATTCCCCTCTGTTCAGTTGCTGCTTCAACTTCTTTGCAGGATCAAGCTGGAAAGGAAGCCGGTAATTCTGTGGCACCAGCATGGCCCAGAAGGTCATGGTATGCAGAAATCATAAAGATGGCAGTGGAGGGCCCATGGTCCCTCCCACTATGGCCAGATCTGCTCTTACAGGGACCGATATTCCATCCTTCCTTACAGTTTCTAAATTTAACGGCTTGGCTATTGAAACCCACATTCTGAAGAAACGTGGGCTTTCTGGGTCAGTTATCTCTACTTTAATTAATGCAAGGAAGCCAGCCTTCAGAACTATATATTATAGAGTCTGGAGTTATTATGTTTTCTTGTGTTAATCCAAAAGGTTGGCACCCTCTGAGATGTATCTCAGGCAGAATTCTTGCCTTTCTACAATTGGGGTAGAAATGAAATTGGCCTTGAGTACTATTAAAGGCCAAGTCTCAGCTTTATCGGTCTTATTTCAAAGACCACTTGCTACACATTCTTTAGTGCAGGGTTTTATGCAAGGGGTGAAGCGGCTTAATCCGCCCGTCAAACCTCCCTTGAACCCTTGGGACTTGAACTTCGTTTTGTCTGTGTTACAAAAACATAAAAAACCTATAAACCATGCGCTTACTCCAAAAAAGTCATAGATGTAAGCAGCTAACACAACAAATAGAAAATTTGTAATAAATCATATGTAACCAAGTGTAGCGCTAAAAAATGAGAAAGAAAATATTGCTATACCACATATAATAGGAAAATGAATTGTGAAAAGATAGTGTTTTGTATACTTTGTGAACATTCATACATATAGAACACTTATATTATAAAGCCTTATGGTCACCAAAAGTGATAACAGGATGTAAAAATGGCAATAAAGTCCAAAACTGAATATGCAGATACGATGAACATAAATTTTGCAATGGTGATAAGTTCCAAAACATATACTCGTGAGAGATTTCTGTACGTAATCCAACATGTGCTAACAGACACTTGTGCGAAACTGCCACCTAGGATGACTGGAGGCTTACCAGAAAGTTGGGACCCACCTAGCATACGCTATATGGGTCAAACAGGCTTGGATTGCTCACAAACAGGCTTGGATTGCTCACTGGCAATGAAGGTAGGGAACCAAGGGCTGGTGAATGGTGAAGTTGTAACGTTGCTATCCCAAAGAGGTCTTCTTCATATGGAAGCTCGGACACCATCGGACATTACCCACATGTAATGAAGAAGGGGCTCATAGCGTAATTCCGTAAACCATAAAAAATGTATTAAAAGGAAAAACACTTACATTTCAGAATAAAAAGCGCTTGCAAGTAAAATGGCGGCAGTGGAGTCCTCCCGACGCGTTTCGTCATACAAGACTTCGTCTGGGGACCAGACGAAGTCTTGTATGACAAAACACGTCGGGAGGACTCCACTGCCGCCATTTTACTTGCAATCGCTTTTTATTCTGAAATGTAAGTGTTTTTCCTTTTAATACATTTTTTATGGTTTACGGAATTACGCTATGAGCCCCTTCTTCATTACATGTGGGTAATGTCCGTTGGTGTCCGAGCTTCCATATGAAGAAGACCTCTTTGGGATAGCAACGTTACAACTTCACCATTCACCAGCCCTTGGTTCCCTACCTTCATTGCCAGTGAGCAATCCAAGCCTGTTTGACCCATATAGCGTATGCTAGGTGGGTCCCAACTTTCTGGTAAGCCTCCAGTCATCCTAGGTGGCGGTTTCGCACAAGTGTCTGTTATCACATGTTGGATTACGTACAGAAATCTCTCACGAGTATATGTTTTGGAACTTATCACCATTGCAAAATTTATGTTCATCGTATCTGCATATTCAGTTTTGGACTTTATTGCCATTTTTACATCCTGTTATCACTTTTGGTGACCATAAGGCTTTATAATATAAGTGTTCTATATGTATGAATGTTCACAAAGTATACAAAACACTATCTTTTCACAATTCATTTTGCTATTATATGTGGTATAGCAATATTTTCTTTCTCATTTTTTAGCGCTACACTTGGTTACATATGTGTTACAAAAACAGCCATTTGAACCAATACAGCATATTCCCCTAGTCCTTCTGACAAGGAAGTTGGTATTTTTGTTTGCTATATCCTCAGCAAGGAGGGTTTCGGAATTGGCTGCTCTTTCCTGTAAAGAGCCATATTTGATTTTTCATGAGGACAGAGTGGTGTTATGCCCTCGTCCAGACTTTTTGCCAAAAGTGGTTTCAGGTTTTCACCTGAACCAAGATATTGTCCTGCCATCATTTTTTCCAAAACCATGTTCCAGAGAAGAAAAGTCACTACATTGTCTTGATGTAGAAAGAAAAAATTATCACCGCTCTAGGAAAGCCGATCGAAAGCAAACATCTCCTCCATGCTGGAAGCAACAGGTGCCGGCAATGCTTGTACAACAAAGTAATTAGAGAAAGTCCTGGACAGCCGCACTCAAATTAATATGTTGCCTTTATTAAATAAAAGTCATAAAAGATACATGCCATTGTCTTGATTTAGTGAGAGCAGTGAAAATCTATTTGAAGGCAACTGCTCAGATTCATAAGACTGATGTCTTATTTATTCTGCCAGAGGGTCCTAAGAAAGGACAGGCAGCGTTGAAATCCACTGTCGCTAAGTGGATTCGGCAAGTTATAATTCAAACTTCTGATTTAAGGGTTAAGATTCCCCCTTTTCAAGTTAAGGCACACTCTACCGGGGCGGTTAGTGCTTTTTGGGCAGTGCGTCATCAGGCCTCCATGGCTCAGATCTGTAAGGCCGCAACTTGGTCCTCAGTTCATACATTCACAAAATTTTATCAGGTGGATGTAAGGAGGTATGAGGATATCGCCTTCTGACGCAGTGTGCTGCAGGCAGCAGTATAGGTCCTCAAGTCTGGGGGTACCCTCCGGGTTGTGTCTCCCTCCCCTCAAGTAGCATTGTTATGGGACGTCCCATTAAGTAATTACTTAAGTCCCTGTGTCCCATGATGTACGATAAAGAAAATAGGATTTTTATAACCGCTTACCTGTAAAATCCTTTTCTTGGAGTACATCATGGGACACAGAGGTCCCTCCCCTTTTTTTGGGATTTAAGTATATTGCTTTGCTAGAAAAACTGATGTGCTCTGGAAGAAGGAGGGGTTATATAGGGAGTAAACTTCCTTGATTGGATATACTAGTTTCCATCAACTGAAGATGGCCTATAACACATTAAGTAATTACTTAAGGCTCTGTGTCCCATGATGTACTCCAAGAAAAGGATTTTACAGGTAAGCTGTTATAAAAATCCTATTTACAAATTTTTCTGACAGAAACTAAAAAAAAACTTTTTGGGGTATTTTTTTTTTTGTTTTGTTTTGTTTTTATAGCAAAAAATAAAAAACCCAGCGCTGATTAAATACCGCCAAAATAAAGCACTATCTGTGTGAAGAAAATGATTACAAAATCATTTGGGTACAGTGTTGCATGACCGCCCAATTGTCATTCAAAGTGCGACATCGCTGAAAGCTGAAAAATGGCCTGGGCAGGAAGGCGGTGAAAGTGCACAGTATTGAAGTAGTTAAACTGAGAATTATCATACAAAAATTTATACATCTGTGGCCCACATTGGACAGGAAGTGTGTTAACGGCAGGATCACCAGGCTGAAAACATAGAAAAAATAGCTAACTTCACTTTTAACGTGTTACATGGTACATTTGTACTTGGGATGTAACATTTTGCTAAGCAAGCCCCCACCCCAGAGATTTGTAAATGAATGAACTACATGTCTTATTTGCCACCACAACAGACAGACTTCTAATTCTTAATGGAAAACAAGTGTGCTGATCACTGTACTCAGACCATTGAAAGTTCTCCAGTCTCCAGCAGAAAGCCTGTACAGAGGTATGTGCAGGGAGCTGGAGGAAAAATTGCAGGAACCTGGCATTGCACCCGTGATGCACTGATTGCAGGTGCAATGCTCAATGTCAAAAAAATAAAATAAATGCACTAGAGATGCACCGAATGGAAATTTTCGTGCCAAAACCGAATAATTTGCATTATATTCAACTTTTTAATTAATATCATGAATTTTAAATGAATATGAATTTATTTTCGGCCGTTACTGGCACCTTTTAGCTCAAGAAAAGCTCATGGAAAATGTATCCCTTTTAAATTCTATGTATTCTTAACACTAGTCGGTTGCGCTTCCGTTGTGTTAAAAATCCTGCTTGCTTCATTTTTGGCCAAAATACGCTCCTCCCCATTGAAATGCATTGAAAACGCAGCAAGAGCGCATCAATAATGCACCGGTGTTGCGTTTCTTTATGCAGTTTTTGAGTTGCATGACCTATGACAAGAAACCATAAGCACTGTAAGATTGCAGCAAAATAATCGCTTGCGTTTTCGGTGCCATTATCGGCACCTTTTTCTCATATCTGCAAAATGCTGATAACACCATTTTCAGGTGATATGTTTTGGCCGCCAAAATTTCGGTGCATCTCTAAAATGCACATTTTCTCGAGCAAAGATATGTGCATTTATAATTTTTTTTTTAAAGGTGAACTTAACCTTTTAAAAAGAAAACGAATGCAGCCACCACAGTTAAGAATTGGAAGGCTGTAAAAATCTACTTGCCGACCGGCTCCTGTACATATACTTCAGCACTTTAAAGATGGATATCTCAGTAACGGCAGCAGCTGCTGCCACAACCGAGATATCCAACTTTTCAGTGGGCGGTTCTGTTTACGATAATGGTGGTCTCTGCGGCGGATTCGCCGCAAGATCACCATTATCGGCAGCGGGAGAGGGGCCACCTGCCGCTCTCCCGCGCACTCCGTCGCTTACCGAAGCCGTTGGCAGCGGCGGAGACGATTGGGACCTGTCCGTGGCTGGGTATGGAGATGAGTGAGGGGAAGATGGCCCCCACCCATCTCGATACCATAGCAGGGCAGAAGCGACGTCAAAACGTCACTTCCGCCCATACGTCTTAAAGGGCCATTTTTTTGTTGTCATTTTTTCAAATGACAATTTTTTTTTATTTTTTACTGCATTTAAGTCCAAATATGAGATCTGAGGACTTTTTGACCCCAGATCTCATATTTAAGAGGTCCTGTCATGCTTTTTTCTATTACAGGGGATGTTTACATTCCTTGTAATAGGAATAAAAGTGACCAATTTTTTTTTTTTTTTTTTAAACAGTGTAAAAATAAATAAAATCAAGTAAAATAAATAAGAAAAAAAATAAATTTTAAAGCGCCCTATCCCGACGAGCTCGCGCGCAGAAGCGAATGCATATGTGAGTAGCGTCCGCATATGAAAATGGTGGTCAAACCACACATGTGAGGTATTGCTGCAATCGTTAGAGCGAGAGCAATAATTCTAGCCCTAGACCTCCTCTGTAACTCAAAACATGCAACCTGTAGAATTTTTTAAACGTCGCCTATGGAGATTTTTAAGGGTAAAAGTTTGACGCCATTCCATGAGCGGGCGCAATTTTGAAGCGTGACATGTTTGGTCTCAATTTACTCGGTGTAACATTATCTTTCACAATATAAAAAAAATGGGCTAACTTTAATGTTTTATTTTTTTATTCAAAAAAGTGAGTTTTTTTTCCAAAAAAAAGTGCGCTTGTAAGACCGCTGCGCAAATACGGTGTGACAAAAAGTATTGCAATGAACGCCATTTTATTCTCTAGGGTGTTAGAAAAAAAATGTATAATGTTTGGGGGTTCTAAGTAATTTTCTAGCAAAAAAACTTGTTTTTTCTTAAACAGCGAGTCTGAAAAAGAGGCTCGGTCTTTAAGTGGTTAAGAGTTCTATGGTCACCACATACACTTTTATTTTATCAGCATTGTAAAAGCAATACACGTGTGGTTTATTTTTGACAATCCAATATAAGCTTTAATGAAAAATCTAATTTTCTTGTTGTGAGTGCTCCCTTTCTGCAGTTTATCTCTTTCCACAACTTCCTGGATTCCCTGCATGCTTTGTAGCTTTTCCTCTGCTGTTTACGCTCAGTGACTAAAGACTACATATCCCATGATCCCTTGCTGCCTGCAAGCAGCCATTCCTGTATTGACCCCACCTTCTGAAAGTCCTCCACTCAGCACCTCTGTAGATCAGAAGGCAGGCTCTGAAATGTGGAACACAGCAGTGCCTACCCACAGGGCATAGTGAATACGTGTCACAGAATTCAAGGATATAAATGTGTGGGATTCTTCCAAAAGAACATTCTTGAACTTCAAGATCTTTCAGATTATTGGAGTAGGCTAGAAATAATTGAAATACAGTGTAGAAATGAATACATGATTTTACATTTTGACCATAGATACTTTTCTGAGTTTAGATATATTTTAAGGCTTTCACTTTCAGCACTTTGCCGATAAATAAAAAGGTGCAGAAAATGGCACCGAAAACTCACACGATTTTTACCATGATTTTACTGTGCTTATGGTGTATTTTTCATAGGTCATGTGGCTCAAAAACCACATCAAAAACATAACAAAGTTGTGTTATTGATGCATTTTCAATTAATTTCAGCAGGGAGGTGCGTTTTTGGTGCAGGTTTTTTTAACTGACCAAAAATGCAGCAAGCAAGAATTTTAACACCACAACTGAAGTGCAATGGACCAGTGTGCAGCCATACATAGAATTTAAAGGGATGTGTTTTTTTCCTGAGCTTTTCTAAAGGTTTTGATGAAACCAAAATTTCCATTCAGTGCACCTCTAAAATTCACCTTACAGCAATGTACTGGTGTCCCTGGGATATAAACTTATCAATCTAACAAATGGGGATACCTACAGATGGAATAACTAATCTTTCACTATTCTTATTAAAGAAATAAAATGATTGGCTTGAGTTCCAGTTTAAATCTGCACTTAAAATTTGATTCACTGTGGGCCAGCTTAGTTCAATTCAATCATCCATATCCTAGAATTGTCTGGCTACTGGGGACACCGCAATGCACTGTACAGTAGTAGCATTGACTACCTACAAGAAGTTGTGTCCTCTTTCAGAGAGGCGGGAGAAACTTTCCTCTCTTGCTCCAGAGTATTAAAGCTCCTATCCCTCCACCATTCAGTAACCACCTTGTACTCGGGATCAAGTGGTGTATGACCTGCTGGCACTGCTCTGTTTGAAAAATGTCAATTGCTCAATCAACTTTTGTCGAAGGGGTCTGTTGGAAAATTGTCTGCTAAACAGCGCCTGCATCCAACCAGATGCAGACACTGTTTGGGTATTCTAAAACAATTGCCAGTCTGGGGGAATTCATCCATCCATCCATGCTATTAGCGTTAACAAAGGAACATGATAAATCAGTTCAGCTTGCAGGCTGAATGAAATAATTCTATAAGTGTATCTGCAGCTTTTTTTGGAGTGCATGGGGGGGGGGGGGGAATTGTATTTAGAAGTGTTGTGTCTGTTATTGTTTTAGGATTTATTGCAATGGGGGACTTGACTTTTTTTTTTTTTTTATATTCCTTCTCGAATTAGGCAACTGTGGACACAGCAAAAATTGCAGAAGCATGCAAACAAAAAGCTGATGTTGTGGGTGATGATGCTATCTTACAGACCAGGACTTATGACCTTTACATCACATATGACAAGTATTATCAAACGCCAAGACTTTGGTTATTTGGTTATGATGAGGTATGTCTTGGGGAATTATGGCAGATTAAGTTACATTCTTAAAGTTTCTACAGCAGGATGTTTGATTTGTGTATTTGTGTATGCTTTTTATATTTAAAACCGCCGCTCTTATTTTTGTTACTGAACACTTGTTATGCGTTTAATGATGTTCTGTCCACATAATGCAGAGGAATTTTATGCAGTTTTCAGACAGGGAATCCCTCCTACTGAGCCATTGTGTTCTCCTGGGGCGGGGGAAGCTGTCCCCACCAGGAGAACACCGTGATTATTGCAAGTGGCTATACCAGCCATTAGCTATGATCACATGTAAAATCCAGCAGGACATTCAGCCTACCTATACATGGTTCGAATCTCGGCTGTCCTAAAACTGGTGTTTTTGAAGTGCCTTTGTGCAGCCAACAAATCGCAGAAATATCGGATTACATATAATCTTACAGATCACTGCAGTGGAGGAGCAAATATTTATATAATGAATCTTTGAACTTCATAAAACTTTTATGCACACTATTCAGCTGGATCTCATAAGGGAAATGGAAGAGAAGTTGTAAAGTGTAATTATACTGCATGCCAAAAAAAAAAGTATGAACTTAAGCTACGTGGCAGATGGTAGGCACCATAGGGGACCAAACCTTACATTTCACATTACAGTAATACTCTTAACAGCGTGGCTGGATCTTTGGCACACCCATTGGCCTTCTGCCAAGTGATTATTGCTCAGTGGTGATAGCTGAGGGATTGAGTACTTTCATGTTGGGGGGCCAAGTCTACTACTTTTTTCCCAAAAAGTCAGAGTACTTTAGGATATCGTTCCGTTGATCCCCGCCGGAAGGATGGCGAACGTATCGCCATCCGTCCATTTTTAGCGGATCTTGTCGGAATTCTGCTGACATCCGCCTGCCCATACGAGTCAAGGGGGGGCCCGCTCAGGTCCGCCTGAAAAACGGACAGGTGGATCTTTACGGGACAATCATGTGAAAGGGGCCTATGGTGTCTACTGTCTCCCAGTAAGATTACTTTTTAGTCTTTTTTTTTTTTTTTTTGGTTTAATGGAACAATTTTCAAGGGTTACCTTGTGCATTAGGGACAGAGGAAAAATGGTCTGATATCTAGAAACTGAAACCGGAAATACATTTGGCTGCTTTTGGAAATATCTACACTTTTTGTTTCATCCAGCATAGAGTTAGATCTTATACATTTTTTTGCATGCATTATAAAAACATAAGGTATACCTTACTACCTTTCAATTGTTGTCAACTCAGGAACACGGGGAATGAAACAGATCCTTATCAGGCCATGCAGTGCAGCACTTTTTTACTATGTAGCCATTTTTGCGATACGGCACTGCGTTGCTTTAGCTGACAATTGCGCGGTTGTGTGACGTTGTACTAAAAACAAAATTGACCTTTTTTTGCCACAAATCGAGCTTTCTTTTGGTGGTATTTGATCACCTCTGTGGTCTTTATTTTTTGCGCTATAAACAAAAAAAGACCGACAATTTTGGGAAAAAAACAATATATTTTACTTTTTGCTATGATAAATATCCCCAAAATTGTTTTTAAAAAACAAATTTCTTCATCAGTTTAGGCCAATATATATTATTCTTCTGTAAAAAAGGGGGGGGTTGGGGGGAGGGAGGACCCAAAGAGATGGGTTCAGAGAAAGGGGTTACTTGATGCAACAATAGAATTTTAGATTATTGGTAATAAAATCAATTTATTTATTCATATTCCATATTAAAACCACAATTATTGAAACTAATAATTATTGAAAACATATGGTGCATTTAGGCCTCGAACAAACCAGACAAGACAGACTTGTCTGGTGATAAATTGTTATCAGCCCATAACAATTTATCACCATTAGTTCAATTGACTAAACAATAAGGCCAATGTGGCACTATGCAATATGCCCTGACTGGGTAGCAATATATGTTTTCTAAATGTACTGTTTGTCAAGTCTGTCTTGTCTGGTTTGTTCGAGGCCTAAATGCACCATATGTTTTGGTATTTATAGTTTCAATAATTGTGGTTTTAATATGGAATATGAATAAATAAATAAATTGATTTTATTACCAATAATCTAAAATTCTATTGTTGCATCAAGTAACCCCTTTCTCTGAACCCATCTCTTTGGGTCCTCCCTCCCCCCAACCCCCCCCTTTTTTACAGTGTATTATTTAAGGTTATAGCAACAATACCCTAACGGGTTAAACATCAAGCACTGGTACACGTAAATTTACGATCCAGTACAGGTGTACTCACGCCAGTCCCCTTCCCCCCCCCCCCCCCCCCCTATCCTTTCTTTGATGTATATTATTCTTCTACCTATTTTTGGTTAAAAAAAAAACGCAATAAGCGAAAATTGATTTGGTTTGCGCAAAAATTAAAGCGTCTACGAAATAGGGGATAGATTTATGGCTTTTTTTTTTTTTTTTAACTAGTAATGGCAGTAATCTGCGATCTTTAGCGGGACTTCAACATTGCGTTGGACAGATCACTTTTGACACTTTTTTTGGGGCCATTGACATTTATACAACGATCAGTGCTATTAAAATGCACTGATTATTGTATAAATGTCACTGGTAAGGAAGAGGTTAACACTAGGGGAGCGATCAAGGGATTAAATGTGTTCCCTAGTGAGTTTTTCTAACTGGGGGGGGGGGGGACTGACTGTGGGAGGAGATATATCGCTGTTCATAATTACAGCAGTTCTGTCTCTTCTCTCCTGTCAGAACAAGGATTTGTGTGTTACTCAGGATTTGTTTGTTTACATACACAAATCCTGGGTCCGGCAATCGCGCCCGTCGGCCACGAGCATCGGGCCCCCCCCATGCAGTGACCGTGCGCCTGCTATGGCTCTTAAAGAAGCGATTCGTGGGATGGAGCCTCATAGCTGCTGTATATCTATAGGAACTGGTCGGCAATTTTTTAATTTTAGAGTCGGCTCACAGCTAACCCTCTACTGCGCGAGACATAGGTTACTGTGACACTGGCCTTGTAGCCTCCTAGGATGTGTGACATTTATCCCAGGAGGCTTCGGGTGGAAGAGGCGGGAGGACAATTCCATCCTTATCTAAGTGAGGAACGAGGAAGTGGGAGCAAATACAAGCAGATAAATACTTGGCTTTGTTTTGTATACGGTCTTTTCTATGTGGTACAGATAGTCACACTTCGTACATATACACCCCTCTCTCTCCCCATTTGTTGGGGTGGGTTGAGGGGCTTTTTAGTTTTATATGTACAAAGGATATAAAAAGTCTACAGACCCCTGTTAAAGTGTCAGGTTTCTGTGATGTAAAAAAATGAGACGCGTGATGTAAAAAAAGTGTAAATAATTTCAGAACTTTTTCCACCTTTTTTAATATGACCTATAAACTGTACAACTCAGTTGAACAACAAACTGAAATCTTTTAGGTGGAGGGAAGTAAAAATAAAAAACTAAAATATGGTTGCATAAGTGTGCACACCCTTAACCACTTACCAACCCGGCCAATTCTGACACTTCGCTCCTACAAGTAAAAATCATAATTTTTTTGCTAGAAAATTACACAAAACCCCCAAACATTATATATGTTTTTTTAGCAGAGACCCTAGAGAATACAATGGCGGTCATTGCAACTTTTTATCTCACACGGTATTTGCGCAGCAATTTTTCAAACGTGTTTTTTATTTGGGGGGGGGGACAGTTTCATGCTTTAAAAAAAAACAAAAAAAACAGTAAAGTTAGCCCAGTTTGTTTGCATAGTGTGAAAAATGAAGTTGCGCAGAGTAAATAGAAACCTAAGATGTCACGCTTCAAAATTGCACACGCTCGTGGATTGGCGCCAAACGTCGGTACTTTAAAATCCCCATAGGCGATGCTTTAAAAATGTTTACTGCTTACATGTTTTGAGTTACAGAGGAGGTCTAGGCTAGAATTATTGCTATCGCTCTAACGTTCGCGGCGACACCTCGCATCTGTGGTTTCAACACCGTTTTCATATGTGGGCAGGACTTACGTATGCGTTCGCTTCTGCGTGCGAGCACACGGGGACAAGGACACTTTAAAAAAAAATTTTGTTGTTAGTTTTACTTAAAAAATTTTAATTTGACACTTTTTAAAAAAAAAATAAAAAATTTGATCGCTTTTATTCCTATTACAAGGGTTGTAAACATCCTTTGTAATAGAAATATGGCATGATTGGACCTCTTTACAGTGAGATATGGGGTCAATAAGATCCCACATCTCACCTCTAGGCTGGGAGGCCTAAAATAAAAAAAAAATAAAAATAAAACTATCACGGCTTCCCAGCCGAGTCAGCGCCATTATTATGAATGCAGAGGCCGGGCGTGACGTCATAACATCGTGCCCGGTGTATGTATATACCCCACACAAACCCAGGATGTCCTAGGACATCCCACGGTCAGCAAGTTGTTAAACTAATACTTTGTTAAAGCACCTTTTGATTTTATTACAGCACTCAGTCTTTTTGGGTATGAGTCTATCAGCATGGCACATCTTGATTTGGCAATATTTGGCCACTCTTCTTTGCAAAAACACTCCAAATCTGTCAGATTGTGAGGGCATCTCTTGTGCACAGCCCTCTTCAGCTCACCCCACAGATTTTTTAATTGGATTCAGGTCTGAGCTCTGGCTGGGCCATTCCAAAACTTTAATCTTCTTCTGGTGAAGCCATTCCTTTGACTTGGATGTATGCATTGAGTCATTTTCATGCTGAAAGATCATGTTCCTCTTCATGTTCAACTTTCTAGCAGAAGCCTGAAGGTTTTCTGCTAATATTGACTGGTATTTGTTCAAATTTCCCTCTATCATGACTAGGGCCCCTGTTCCAGCTAAAGTAAAACAGACCCAAAGCATGATGCTGCCAGCACCACGCTTCACTGTGGGTATGGTGTTCTTTTGTGCCATATTTTCTCCACTTGATGATGACTGTCTTCACTGTAGAATATATATAAGAATATTTATGGGCAGGTTCTAGTGACACAATATTAGATCCACATCCCTGAAGTAAGGTAGATAAAAAAGAAAATATTAAGAGAAATCAGATCTGTCCCTCGAAATGGGTTGGGATTTTTAAGGATGCATATTTGTCATGAGGCAAGCACAACCACAAAGAGTAAAATATACAGTTTAAAACAGTCTTGGTCATAGAACAATTGATCAAGACAATGCTCATTTTCAAAAAGCTAGAACAGATGCTTGTGTATATTGGGTAGCCGATGCGTTTCGTAGTCTAGATTACTGCTTCTTCGGGGCTGTTCCCCATGCATCCAAATATCCTGACATTGATCATAGCATCGAACAAAAAGGACGGACACCATCCCGTGACAAACAGGTGATGTCAGAATCACCTATGTGGTCTTGTGGATGTCGAACCATACGTAAAGATAAAGAGACTGTGTCATAAATCATCTAAAGTGTTATAATCTGTGGGTACTGGGGAGTAGAACAGGCGATGTTTTGGACATGGAAAGAGGGCTAAGCCACTCCAGGAGCCAAAGCCAAGGTTCCAATCCCGCTAATCCCGACAAGGGGCAAAGTATATAGCCTCTATCCTCCAATGATACACGTGGCACGTCCTCCGCAACTGCCGTGATGTGAGTCACGCTATGATATGATCAATGTCAGGATATTTGGATGCATGGGGAACAGGCCTGAAGAAGCAGTAATCTAGACTGCGAAATGCGTCGGCTACCCAATGTACACAAGCATCTGTTCAAGCTTTTTGAAAATTAGTATTATCTTGATCAATTGTTCTATGACCAAGACTGTTTTAAACTGTATATTTTGTAATGATATTTTTGAACTACTCTTTGTGGTTGTGCTTGCCTCAAGACAGAAATATGCATCCTTAAAAATCCCAACCCATTTTGAGGGACAGATCTGATCTGTTTTCTCTTAATATTTTCTTTTTTATCGACTGTCTTCACTGTGTTCCTTGGTATATCTAATGACTTGGAAGTTCTTTTGTACCCTTCTCCTGATGGATACCTTTTAACAATGAGATCCCTCTGATGCTTTGGAAGCTCTCTGCGGATCATGGCTTTTGCTATAGGACCCCGACACCGGGTAAGCACGGGTCTCATAGAGTCTTGAACTGACCCACACACTATCAGAAGGAACATCAGATGAGGGGGAGAGCTATGACGTGACGTGCTGAGGTTTGGGGGAGGGGCTCGGTGATGGGGCGGTGAGCGGTGCATGCCTGAATGGGATGGCGTCCTGAAAAGCACGGGGTGAGAGACCGTGGCCGACGAGTGATCCTTCCCTTCCCCTGAAGCTGCAGGCTGGCCCGCTTGTCAGCTGGCTTCAGCGAGCAAGAGAGGCAGCCTCACGAGAGCTGCGGACTGGCGCTGCTATCAGAACGGCATAGGAGAGCAGACGGAGTAGAGGCACGCCACGGCAGTATCCATAGCAATATCCCCTAGCCTCCCCCCCTGTGTCTATCGCTCCGGGACTCCTCGGCCCCGCTTCCCCCCAACCTAACAACCGCGCTGGGACAATCTCAAGGAGAATGGCTGAACAGTGTGTTATTAAAGCAGGACGCTCAGGCAAATAGACAAACGCGGAAGATTGAGAGGTGTGGGGACCCCCCCCTCTTTCCTTTTTTAAGCGCAGTGCTAGCGCTGGCAGAGAAACCCATTCTGAATGCGGAAGACCCCCACAAGAGTTCCCCTGGATCCAGGTAGGATCAGCTTGGCTGAAACCACCATCATAAGAACTGCTTCAAATGCCTGTTATAGCTACCTGCTGAAGAAAATCAATTAAAGCAAGAAAATCTGAAAGGTACAAGTGGACGCTAAAGCAACATATTGCTTATGCGGTAGTAGCGGACATTATATGACTAGAGTGGTGTTATGACTAACAATCGTTACCTCATTTATGGTGTACTGTCAGTTTAAATGATCTGTGGCAACTCAATAAAGGCACAGCCATAGGAAATTGTATACTACCACTTTGCTAAAGGCCGGGCTCAAGTTGGAATTAAAGCAGGACTGCCTTCCGGTGTGTGTGTGCTTTTTCCCCAAAAAAATAGTGCTGCAAAGGGCCAGGCTGGACCAGCTCGGCTGAACTGAACTCACATGAACTGTGTAATACGCTTGTGACAGGTGTTCCTGGTAAAAATCAACCTGAACCAACAATCCTGAAAGTTCCAAAGGGATTTTTTGGTCATACAGTGTGTATGATTTAGAAACAGTCTCTAACTGTTAAGAGTGGAGCAGTGACTAAGTCGTGGTTACTTAACCCGCTGCAAGCCGGATAAGTGAGCTGCTGTGATCTCCCCAAGGGGAAGGGCATTGAGACCTGTACCTTATCACTTTGTTAAATTTTCTTTGGTTCAAGCTGGGTCCAGAACCCGATTTGCTAGTATAGTAGTTGGTAATAACCAGTACAAACAGGGTTCAGGCGGTGTGGGGGAGGGGGGATGAACATGAGAGGGCGTCCCCAAAAATCAGCAGACCCTAACAAACCCAGAGACAGTTTGAACTCCAGCACTATCCAAAAGTTTTTAAAGAGTCCAGGCACGGAAAATAAACAACAAGAGTCAAAAGAGTCAAAAGATAAAAAAAAGGCCTCAACTAAAAACAAAGGGGCCCAGGGGGGAGCGGCCACTACAGGGGCACTTTCTGAAGGAGAACCAGTTTTGAATATGGAGACGGATCTGGCAGGGGAAGCTCTCCGCACAAAAATGGAGATTCAAGACATGTTTGAGAAGTTGGAAAAGGCAATTAAGGCAGAAATCCTCAACGTAAGGACTGACATGGGACACCTCCTAATGAGAGTAGAAGAAGTGGAGAAGGGGGTGGAACAGCAGGGTGAAGAAATTGCCACGTTAAAAAAACAAGTAAAAACACTACAGAGGGGACAAAGAGAGCTGCTGTATAAGCTGGAAGAACAAGAAAACCAAAACAGGCGACAAAACCTAAGAATTAGATCCCTACCAGAGCTGAGAGAAGAAGATCTGATCACAGTTATCAAAAAGATTTTTAATCCCTTTTTGGGAAGAAACCCGGAAAGTGAATTGAAAATTGACCGAGTCCATAGGATCAGAAAACCCCCTAACATGAGAGACGACGCACCCAGAGATGTCATAGTGAAATTTCACCAATTTGCGGACAGCCAAAATCTGGAGCAAATTAAGAGGGGCTCTACCGGTAAAATTCAACAATCAAGAGATACAAATATTCTCGGACCTTTCCGCTGGTACATTAGCAAGGAGACGACAGCTGAAACCGTTGCTGGACTTATTAAGGGGGGCAAATCTAAAGTACAGTTGGGGCTTCCCGTTGTCTTTGAGCGTGACAAAAGAGGGCAGGACTTTTAAATTGAGACATACGGAAGACTTGCAGGATTTTTGTAGGAATTTAGATATTGTTGTCCCTATTATCCCTGAAGGGGTTCTTTTGTAGTAACGGGGTCGGATAGTTACATTATGTACTGATGAAGAGGGTCGACATGGGGGGGGGGGGGGGGCTGGGGGGTTGGGGGGTGGCGGGTGGGGGGGTAGTCGAAGGGGGGAAACAAGCGCAAATAGAAGAGCTTGGGAGATCCTTCCCCCATGTGGGGGGGGGGACGATACCACCGCTGTCCATCACCGGGTCCCACTCCAGGGCACAACGGAGCGCAGGGCAGGAGTACAGCAAGAGCCGCTCTGCGATCCAATTGCCAGGTAGTGGCGGGGGGGAGGAGGGGGGGAGGTGGGGATGGGACGGGAGGGCTGGGGAGGTAGAGGGGGGGGATTGGGGGGGTTCTCTCCCTTGCAGACTCACTCAACACAGAGCTCCTTAGACTACCATCAGGTCTTAAGCAAGGCACAAGGTTTTGGTTAAATGAATTTTATATGTCTGACATATAACGTTAAGGGTTTAAATTCCCCCAACAAGAGGCATAAAATACTGAGAGAGCTGCACCATTATGGAGCAGACGTGTTTTTTTTGCAGGAAACCCATTTTGTATGGGAAACAGGTATAAAACTCTATTCTAAGCATTTTCCAAAGTGGATTTATAGTGACTCTCCTATAAAACGGGCAAAAGGGGTGGCAATAGGTTTCTCGAAAAATTTTAATTATCTTTTAATAGACAGGAAAACAGATCCCGATGGGCGCTTCCTTTTTTTGAAGATTAAGATAGGAGAGAGAATCCTCACCCTTGCCAATATTTATTGCCCGAACAGAGACCCGACCAAATTTCTTTTGCGGGTCCTTAATGAATTGTTGGAATTCAGGGAAGGGGAGATGATAGTAGCAGGAGACTTCAATTTCAGTATAGATCCATCCCTAGATAGCTCATCAAATGCACGGGGGATGAGTAAAGACACCCTGCAAAGAATTGGGAAAAAATTACATGAATGCCAGTTGATTGATATGTGGAGGATTCAACACGCTGGGGTCAGAGACTATACCTACTTCTCCCCCGTGCATGGTACATATTCCAGACTGGACTATCTGATGGTGGACCATCGCTTGGTGGATACGGTAGTAGAAACTAAGATTGGGATTAGATCATTGTCAGACCATGCCCCTGCCATGATGAAAATAAAACTAAAAGAAGTGCAAAAACCCCTGTTTACTTGGCGCCTTAATGAGAACTTAAAGATCCCAAGAGCGTCGAAAAAATCCAACAGGAAATCGATTTTTTTTTTTCTAACTAACGACACGGGCGAAACTCAGGGGGCGATTGTATGGGAAGCCTTTAAGGCGTATATTAGAGGGATCCTGATCTTTGTTGGGGCAGGACTGAAAAAAGAAAGAATAAAAAGAAAGGAAGCGTTTATCGCAGAAATTTTTAGGTTCGAGCAGATACATAAAGCCTACAGAGGATCTGATAGGACACCATTGCAACAGCTGACCATCAAGAGAGACGAATTAAGAGACTTAATGGAAGAGGAGCTGCACCATATTATGAATAGACATCTAAGGGAAAAATTTAAGTGGGGCAATAAAGTAGGCAAACACCTGGCAAAAACTCTGAGGAAAAAACGAGACATAAACTTCATTGACAGGATCCAAAATAAAAAAGGGGACCTGAGGTTTTCTTCGGGAGAAATTGGAGAAGAATTTAGACAATATTTTACATCTCTGTACTCAGTTAGTAAGAAAGGTTGCAGTAGAGGGAATAAAGAAAGGGCTGAGGCCTTTTTAAAGGAGGCAGGACTTAATAAACTGGCCGAAAAGGACATAAAAGATCTCGATAATCCCATAACGGAAGAAGAAGTCCGTCTGGCTCTGAGATCTTCTCCCACTGGGAAAAGCCCAGGCCCGGATGGCTTCACAGCCGGTTTTTTCAAAACATTTGGAGACTCTTTGGTCCCGAGGATGTGTAGGCTCTGGAACGATCTTGGGACGCAGGGTGAGCTGAGTGAAGGTGCTCTGCTGGCGGCTGTGACCTTAATCCCCAAGGAGGGCAAGGACCGCACCCTTTGCTCAAGCTACAGACCTATAGCGCTTATAAACGCAGACATCAAACTGTATGCGAAGGTGCTTGCAACTAGATTTAAGGAGAGAATAGCGCATCTGGTCCATCCGGACCAGGTGGGCTTTGTTCCTGGGAGAGAGAGCAGAGATAACAGGGTGCGGTCCTTGCTCATAGCAGAGGCCATCAAGAGCAATGGAACCCCAGGTCTATTTCTGTCAATAGATGCCGAGAAGGCCTTTGACAGAGTAGACTGGGGTTTCATGATTAAAACGCTGGAAGCTATGGGGGTGGGAGAAAAAATGATAAAGTGGATTAAAATTCTATACAATCATCCCTCTGCCTTTGTTAAAGTAAACAGCTCGTCTCCTCAGCTCAGTTCGAAATGAAAAATGGGACCAGACAGGGCTGCCCGCTCTCCCCTCTCCTGTTTGTGCTGACATTAGAGCCGCTGCTAGCCACTATACGTAATAATCCGGACATAAGAGGTTGTACAGTGGGAAAGGAGGAACATAAATTGGCCACGTATGCCGATGATGTCCTCCTTTACGTCACAAACCCGAGGATCTCGATCCCCAACTTACTATCTGTCGTTAAGAAATATGGTGAGCTTTCAAATTATAAAATCAATTTGGGAAAATCCGAAGCTTTAAATATTAACATGGATAGGAAGGAAGAGGCGTGGATTAAGGAAACTTTTCACTTTCCAGTGAGAGATAATATTCAGTACCTGGGGGTTAAGCTATCAAACTCCGTAAAGAAGATATATGCTTTAAATTTTATATCTCTTCTGGACGAAGTCCGAGCAGAAGTAAAAAGGATGAGTCATTGCCCGATCTCATGGATTGGGCGAATCAATTCAGTCAAAATGGTGCTGGCTCCAAAAGTGTTTTATAAGATGCAAATGCTGCCTATCCCATTGCCTCAAATTTATTTTAAAAAACTGACACTAATACTAAATGGGTTCGTGTGGAACAACAAGAAACCTAGAGTAGCACATAATGAGTTATGCAGAGGGAAAGCACAAGGGGGGCTGGCTCTCCCTGATTTCAAAAAATATTATAATGCAATAGTAATTGCACGGGCTGTAGATTGGGTTAAGGGAGGGAATAATAAAAGATGGGTTAGCCTGGAAATAGGTTTAAATAGTGCACGTTTGAATTATTTGTTATGGAATCTCCCACGGAGTAGAAAGCTAGGACCAAACACACATATTATTACACAACACACATTTAAAATCTGGGACTTGATGCACACATTAAATAGGTGGGAATATAATTCACCATTGATATATTTAAAAAATAATGAGCTGTTTCCCCCGGGGATGGAGGAAGTTGGGGGTAACTGGATCTTAAGTAATGAAACACAATTAAAAGATATAGTGAAAAAAGGTAAAATAGGCACTTTTAAGCACTTCGACACACATAGAGATTTAATGAGACTAAATGGATGGCGGTACGCTCGACTCTCGCACTTTGTCAAAAGTCTCCCTGGGTCTATAAGAGAGGAAAATAGCCTCTTACCAATAGAGAAAATATTCAGTAGTAATAAGACCAAAGGGTATATTTCGGCGATATACAAAATGTTGTTAAACAGTGGAGGTACCACTGGGGGTACCACTAGAGGAAAATGCAATAGGTAACATAATAAAGGCAACACATAGCACGGCAACTGACATAAAAATGATAGAGACAAACTACAAGTGCTTATCCAGATGGTACGCAACTCCGGAAAAAATTAATAAATACCAAGCAGATAGGTCGCCAAACTGTTGGAGGGGGTGTAGGGCGCCGGGGACTATGGCACACATATGGTGGAGCTGTCCAGTGGCTAAAAAGTTCTGGCAGGAAGTAATTCAAATAATAGAGGTGATAGCGGGCAAATCAATTCCATACGACCCCTGGATATGTCTGTTCCATAGCTCGGAGGGAGGAAAACGGTAGTACAACACGTCCATAATCCCAGTGTTATTAAATTCAGCAAAAAGCGAAATTCCCAAGAAATGGCAGAATGCTGAAGGCCCTAAGATCAGGGACTGGTTTCTAAAAATACAGGAAACATATAACTTAGAGAAAAGGGAGAAAGATTAGTTAACCAAAGAGCACGTGATAGCGGGAGGAAGATGGGCAAGTTGGGTGGCCTTCAGGAAATCTGCTAAGTATGCCGAAATGATGCTGAGATAATTTGACATCTGTGGGGTAGATAGGTGTTTTGCCCTGTTGGAAACACAGGATTGGGGTCTGCGGGGGGGAGGGGGGGGGGTATTGGTCGGGGAGGGTGGGAGGAGGGGAGGTTTTAGGGATAGGATGTGTTTTTTTTATTGTATTGGTATAAGATTAAATGTGATTTTTTCTTTTGTATGGATATTTAAAACTTAAAAAAAAAAAAAAAGAAGGAACATCAGCCACATCACATGTGGCTGATGTGATGTGAACTCTGCCAGTGTGGCAGTAAGGGGTAGATATACAATAGTCAGCAGCCGTTGGTGCCATCCTGAAACAATGTTCTTCTGCACACATACACCACTGATTTGGGGTGGCTTTAAGGATTCTTGGAGGGGGGGGGGGGTGTTGACATCTACATACTTTATAGGGCCATACATTATACAATTTGCTTATTCAATTTCCTTTACACTTACCTTCAACTATGTAGTGCAAGGGGCACGTCTGATTTCACTGACATTGAAAGTGTTTAGGTTTGATGTCATATTATATGGTTTTGGTAAATCTAAATGTAAATTATGTAAAGTATGGCCAGCATAACAACCACCAGTCCCTCTAATCCTTGAATGGTTGCCATAGCTGTGGTCTGTCCTGCTGGTGTTGTCCTCTTGCCCCTATGTCTGCCTGGGAGATACCAGTGCTTCTGTTGTACGGCTGTGCCAAGTTGTATTAAAGTGGTGTTCCGGCCGAAATTATACTTTTTAAATAAAAATACCCCTATAATGCACAAGCTTAATGTATTCTAGTAAAGTTAGTCTGTAAACTAAGGTCTGTTTTGTTAGTTTATAGCAGTAGTTTGTTATTTTTTAAACTTACAGCAGGCCGTGGCCATCTTAAGTGTGGGCATCTGAAGCCAGACTGTATTTCTTCCTGGATCTCATCCTTGCAGATTTCGCACATGCTCAGTTCAGCACAAGCAGTGTAATAGGTTTCAGGTCAGGTTTCCATAGCAATGGCAGTTTCAGAGGAAGTTGCCGCCCCTTCCCAGAAGGCATTGTAAACAGGAAATGATGCGATGGGCCGCGGCCAGGGAGGAGGAAGTGAAAAATTAATACAGCAGATATACAGTAGGTGCTAAAAAAAAATAAAAAAATATCCAATTTGTTTACAGTGCACAGTTTAGCGAGGGATGCTGAAGAGTGGTAAAAGTGGGTGGAACTCCACTTTAAGTTACTATTTATCAATGCACTGTTACATTCTGTCCCGAGGAAGCGGGTTTTTCCATGAAACACATTAACATCAAGGAGACATTGAGCCTCAGCAAACCAAATGCCAAACCAAAGGTTAATATGCTTTTAGGGTCTTTCATGATCCAAATGGTTTAAGAAAGTTGTAATAAAACTTCATGGATTTTTTTGTTTTATTTTTTCATTTCTCTGTGGTCATCTCGGTGTGTACCTGTAATTTATGACTTTAAAGAAAAATAGCAACATAAAAGTATGGTTGAACCATCAAACAATATAAATGTGCAGTCAGACTCAAAGGTGGAGCTCACCTCTCACCACATCCCAAAAACAAATACCGAGAAAATATGGACCCCAAAAGAGGGGTGGCGACCCCAGGGATTTTATGGGTGGGAGGGAGCCAAACCGTAAAGAAAAGTATAAAGGTGAAGGATGACCGAGTATATATAAAAATTGTAAACTTTATTCAAAATATCACATAATGTAGAAAATTAAAAACAATCCAATGTACAGAAACTGCAAAAGATCCTTTACATACAGGTTCTACACATGAAGAACTCATACGTGAATGATACATATGGAAGAATCCAACATATTTCGGAATATATGAAACGTGAATTCCTTCAGGGAATTTCCTGTGCAGTTATACAATGTAATCTGCAAGTGTATAAGAAGTAAAAATATACTAAGAAACAGAGTACAAAAATACTGGACATTTATAGTTTAGTGGGCATACAGGAGTTGGTTGGGGCGCTTGGGAAAAACTATAGCTGGTAATAGTGACACACCAACAAAAATCAAACTTACTTGTTACACCATTTACAGTTGTTTATAAGAATCAAGGAGGACGCAATGTTCCAAGCGTAATGCTTGCAGTATTGATTTCCCAAATTTTAGAGGTAGTGAAGGAGAAAGGATTGGAGTGGATTGAAAACTCAAACCATCGTTTGGTAGTGTTGTCCCATATCAATATTCATGGATAACAGCATTTGAGACAGGCAGAGTCATAGAATGCATCCGGCCTATGCGGTCCACAAGGAACGGCTAAGTGGATACCTATGCCAAATCCTATGGTACAAGAATAATGCATAGTCAGATATGCTATACTACAAATGAACTTTGGTACATAAATCTATATATACGGGAAACGTGGCCTATATAGAAAATTGTAGGAGCTGGATAAACTCAACAATATATGCTACTTTCAAAAAGGGGAGAGAGAGAAGGTTTTAGAGTAAAATGCTATAAAATGCTTTCTTTCCATGTAAATCAGCATTATTCAGGCACTGTCGGTTTGTTTTTCGGCCCTTGCGTTGTCCCCCAGCACGGGTAGGCTCCACGCATCTATGCGTGGAGCCATACCATGGATGCCTGGGGATCTGCAACACACTGCCGTCCGCGCATGCGCTGGACGGCGGACCTTCAGATTCGCTACATTGGTGTCCCTCTTTCCGTGTCAGCGGTACTTCTTTTTTTTTTATACAATAGATTTTTATTGAAGGAATTTTCTTAACAATACAGATTGACATTGTCACGATAGTAATTGTGACTAACTTCTTTGCAATAGTTTTTAAGAATATTCTTATACAAATACAGTAATTGATAGTCTGTACCAGCCTACCCCTATTGGGTTCAAACTGTAGGCATGGATAGGCCATCAATTGCGTTAATTAGTTGAATACAGAAAATTGTAAGGAAAACAGAAAAAAACAAAAAACAAAATATATATATATATATATATATATATATATATATATATATATATATATATATATATATATATATATATATATATATATATATATATATATATATATATATATATATATATATATATATATATATATATATATATATATATATACACATACATACATCTAAATTAACTGAACAAAACTTGTTGCATAGGTTAATAAAGTGGGTCCAGGATGATATACTACATCTGAGGTGTGTTTATATATGACTTCAGTGTACTTCCAACTTGTCTTAAGATTATATATTACATTGTTTTAAGTAATTGGATGCTTTGGGATGGGATATCCAAGTACTCCATTTCTTTCTAAATGTAATGGTGGAATAGTTTTTATAAGCCAGCATTAATTCGTATTGGGCCTGTGTGTTAATTCTGGCTATTACTGTCGATAAATTGGGTGCATTACTGGATTTCCAGAGGCTGGATATAGTGAGTCTTGCTGCTATTAGTGTGTGGAATACAATTGTTCTGAATTCTTTAGGATATATATCTAAATTAATACCTAGCAAGGCTGTGGCAGGATTTAGTTTATTTAGGATGCCCGTAAGGTCTGCAATGAAGGTAGTTATTGAATTCCAGAAGCTTTGCAAACTTTTACAGTTCCATAGAATGTGTAAAAGGTTACCCGTCTGATCATTGCATCTCCAGCATAAATTAGATGTAGAGGGATATATTTTTGATAATCTATATGGGGTCAGATACCACCTATTGAGTATTTTTTGTGCATTGTCCCAGTGCTCGATACATGCTGATGACTTGTTAGATATATGAATGGCTTTTTTCCATTGTTCCCAGGTAAATTTTTGTTCTAGATCTCTCTCCCATTTAATCATGTGTGTGTTTTTATTGTCAAATGGGTGAGTCGATAATAGATCATAAAAAAGAGAAATTCCTTTTATTGATAGTTGATTTTGACGTGTGAAAAATTGCCATATAGTTAAAGGGATTTCTACAGGGTTAGTCGGGTTGAAATCTTTTAGTTTGGTATGTTTCCTCAATTTATCTCTTTATAATGCAAAGGTAAATTTACGTAAAGATGATAACCTTCTTTAACCCATTCGTCAGAATTTAGACGTATTTTACAATAATTGATTGCTCCTGTCGGAATCATTAACTTGCTTTTATTTTGGATATTTTTCGTTTTTGAAAGTATATGTTTCCAAGCTATTAATGTGGTTCTTATACTGAGTAGTTTAGGTATATTAATCTTTGGTAGTATAGCGTAAGCTATTGCTAGGGCATACAGGTCGTGTCTTTTTGTGACTTGTTTCTCTATGTTTAGCCATAGTTTGTCTTCCGTGTTGTTAAACCAATATCTCATCTGATCTAATAAGGTTGCATAATAGTAGTTTTTGATGTCAGGTAGGTTCATTCCTCCTAAAGATTTTCTGGTAGTTAAGATGGAAAATGCCACTCTGGGTTTCTTTCCATTCCATATGCACCTTTTAAGTTTTGTATTCAGTTGCGTGAAAAATTTGGACTGGATTGGGATGGGTAAACATCTAAAATGGTATAGTATTTTAGGGAGGGTTTGCATTTTAAATGCGGCTATTTTCCCTACCCAAGAAAGTTGTGTTTTTTGTATGTTTTGTAAATCTTTGTTGACTAGGTCTAAAAGGTGGGGGTAATTAGCTTCGTATATTTTGGTTGGAGGGTAGGCAAGTTGTATTCCCAAATAGCTTATTGTGCAGTTATCCCAGTTAAAGCCATTTTTCTTGCGTAGTGTATTGATTAGTGTCTTGGGAATGTTCATAGGGAGAGCATAGCATTTGTTTTGGTTTATTTTATAGTATGATACCTCCCCAAATTTATCTAGTAATTTTTGAGCTTCAGGTAGGGAAGAGGTAGGATTGGTTAATGTAAGTATGATGTCATCTGCGAATAATCCTACTTTATGTTCATATCGTCCTATAGTTATACCTTTAATGTTGGGGCTTGATCTTATATATTCCGCAAGTGGTTCTATTGCTAGTGAGAAAATTAATGGGGATAGTGGGCATCCTTGTCTGGTTCCGTTGGTAAGGGGGAAAGTTTTAGAAATTATACCTGATGTGAGTACTTTGGCCGTAGGATGAGAGTATAGTGCCATAATTGCCGAGTGGATGAATCCTTGAAATCCGAATTTGTCTAGAGTTTTGGAAATGTATATCCAGTGCATTCTATCGAACGCCTTTTCTGCATCTAATGTTAGAAGTAAGGAGGGAGTTCGATCAGTATGAATTTGGTCAATTATATTAAGAATTCTTCTAGTGCTGTCTGGTGCTTGTCTCCCTTTAGTGAATCCTACTTGGTCGGGTCCTATTAGTTGGGGGGTTATGTTTACTAATCTGTTGGCTAGGATTTTTGCATAGATTTTTAGGTCAGAATTTAATAATGAAATGGGTCTATAATTTAGAGGGGATGAGGGGTCTTTACCCTGTTTCGGTATTGTTATTATAATTGCTTCCAATAGTTCTTTGGGAAAAGAATTAGAGTTAGCTAGATGGTTATACATGTTAGTTAGATATGGAACTAGAGTTTCTTTGAAGGCCATGTAATATTCCGCTGATAGGCCATCAGCTCCTGGTGTTTTGTTTTTGGGTAGTTCTTTGATTACTTTAAGGGTTTCTTCAGGTGATATTGGTTTATTCAATCGTTCTAGATCAATAGGGTCGATATTTGGTAATTTTATATTATCTAGGAATTTTGTTATATTGTCTAGGTTAGGTTGGGGCGTATTGCTTTCGTCTTTTAGGTTGTATAGTGACTCATAGTATTGTGCGAATGTATCTGCTATTTCTTGGGGGTTGATTACTACTTTACCGGAGGTATGATGTGCTAATTTATGTATTTTATTCTTTATTTGGCGTTGCCGGAGTTGGGAGGCTAGTAGTTTCCCTGCTTTGTTGTTCTGGGAGTAATAGTTTACTTTCATTTTTTTTTAAATTTTGTCTTGGTCCGATATTAGAATGGCTCTTAGTTCAGATCTTAGTTGAGTAAGACGGTGATCTAGGTTAATGTCCTCGGGGTTTTTTTTGTGTAATTCTTCTAATTTGGCTATGTCTTTTAAGATATTATTTACCATATTGGTTTTCTTTTTTTTTTTCCCTCGTTGCTGCCTGTATAAGGAGGCCTCTAGCATAGGCTTTGTGTGTACACCATAGAGTAGTGCAGTTTATCGGTTCTTTATCATTAATTACAAAAAATTCCTCCAAATTTTTTCTCAGAACCGACAAGTGATTCTCCTGCGAAAGAATAAAAGGTGTTATTTCTCCATATGTAGCTATTCGAGCAAGGTAACCCTTGGTTAATTTCAAGTGTGATTGGTGCATGGTCGGACCAAGTTATATTGTGGATGCAGGCTTTAGTGATCTTTGGCAGGAGAAGCTTGTCGGCAATGAAGTAGTCTATTCTAGAATAGGATTTGTGAACATGTGAAAAAAAAGTGAAGTCCCTTTCCGTTGTGTGCAGGCATCTCCAGGCATCATACATGTCTTCTGAGGCAAAAATGGGAGATAATCCCTTCCTGGAGATAGTTCCTTCCTTGGAGGTGTCCATAACGGGGTCCATAGGTGCATTGAAGTCGCCGCAGAATATAAGATTTCCTTTCTGTATTTAACTTGTTTTCTTGAGAATCTTTTGGATGAATTGATGCGGATTTTTATTGGGAGCATAGATGTTCACAATTGTGTAGATTACATTGTCTATTGAAGCCACCAAGATTATGTATCTGCCTTGAGCGTCGGTTATTAGGTTGATAAGCTTGAAAGAGATAGTGTCTTTGATTGCTGTTATCACTCCTTTTTTCTTTTTTTTGCAGCTGGATAAGAAGATATGAGGAAATTTGTGATGGTTGAATTTAGGAGTTTTATCTAGTGCGAAATGGGACTCCTGGATGCAAATGATGTCACATTCATGTTTTAGGGCATCCGTCCACAGAGCTCTTCTTTTGTAAGGGCTGTTAAGTCCTTTTACATTTAACGAGTAGAGTTTAAGATTCATTGTAGTTTCGTGTGCACTTGCTGAAAGTAGTCGTATGTTTTATATACAGATAAGTTGTAAAGGTAATGTATTTGATGTAGATATGTTTTTCATCCAGTAGATGGTGGTGTTGGACCATAAATTCAATATAAGTGGTTTTAAAGAGATGAGAATAAAAAACACAGTCTTTTAACTCAAACATAAAAAGGTAGAAAAAATTAAAGAGTTGCGGGGGAACTCTAGTGTACATTGAACTTGTACTAATTTCCAGGGGTTACAGGGAAAAACACGGGGTGAATCAGGTATCAGGATCCCTGATCTTCAGTAAAAGAAAAACCTTGGATCTTTAATCTTGGAGGAGTTTTAATCTCCAGAAAAAAAAAAAAGACAGCAGCATGTCGCTATATACAGGGTATTCATCTGTGATTTTTTTTGCCAGTCTTGTGGCATTTTTCCAGGTGTGGATTTATCCGATGTGATGACTTCATCTTTTGGGAGAATGCCCCATGAACGTAAGATTTTCAAACCTTGCTCCAAGTTGTTGATCGAGTATGAGGTGCCTTTATGTTCTACGAGTATTTTCGTAGGGAATCCCCATCTGTAAATCATGCTGTGATTCCGTAGGATCTTGGTAATTGAGTTTAGGTTCTTACGTGCCAGGATCGTAGCTTGTGAGAGATCTGCATATAAGACAATACCTGTGTATGGGTCAGGTAGTGGAGAGTTTCGTCGTGCGTATTGCATCAGTTGATCTTTCACTTCATAGAAATGTATTTTGGCTATGACGTCTCTTGGTAGTTTTTCTGAAATGTGAGGCGGTTTGGGCAATCTATGAGCTCTGTCGATTTCTAGTTGTTGATGTGGGATTGTTGGGATTAATTTTTTAATCATGTCTTTAAGAAATCGCTTCAGTTCCGGTGGTTTAACATTTTCAGGTATGCCTCTGAATTTCACGTTATTGCGTCTTGCGCGATCTTCTAAGTCTGCCATTTTCATTTTGAGATGTTTAACTTCATCTTCTAATTCAAAGTGAGAATCGACCATTTCATTGTGGGCAGATGTAAATTCACACATTTTATTTTCTACATAGTCCACTCTCTCTCCTAACGCATCAATTTCCATTTTTGATTTCTGCATGAAATTTAACATATCATATTGTAGTGCGCCTCTTAGGGAGATTATCATATCTTTTATAGTGGAGTCCAATATGGGTTGTCCTGCTGTGGGGATTGCATTCAGCTTCTCATCATATGGATTTATATCTGGTGTGTAATTATTATCTTGTGTGGGATTATTACCTTCAGCAGAAGAAATCCTCCTTCTTTGTTTGAGAGGGCTTGTAAATTCAGCCTGTGTGTCAAGGCTGCTATACCACTGCTGACCACTGTGTGTCTCCTCTTCCTCTCCTGAGTCTGCAATGTTGTGTACAGAGCTGTGATGAAGGAGGGAGGAGTCAGCGCCATCTTTGATCTCCTGTGTCCTGGACGGACCGAGGAATTCACCTAATTTGCGGGGTCCCTCTCTGGTCTTTCATTTTGCTGACATTATCATCAGGTTGCCGCCGCTTTCCGGATTCGGGGTATGTCTCCAGGGCTTTTCTGTTGCTTTGTGTGTAGCTCAGGGATGTCCGTGATTACAGAGGTCCCTCACAGTGCAGCCAGCTCGTTCTGCAGCTAGCCACGCCCCCAGCGTCAGCGGTACTTCTTATACACTTGCAGATTACATTGTATAACTGCACAGGAAATTCCCGGAAGAAGGAATTCACGTTTCATATATTCCGAAACATGTTAGATTTTTCCATATGTATCATTCACGTATGAGTTCTTCATGTGTAGAACCTGTATGTAAAGGATCTTTTGCAGTTTCTGTACATTGGATTGTTTTTAATTTTCTACATTATGTGATATTTTGAATAAAGTTTACAATTTTTATATATACTCTGTCATCCTTCACCTTTATACTTTTCTTTACTGTTTGGCTCCCTCCCACCCATAAAATCCCTGGGGTCGCCACCCCTCTTTTGGGGTCCATATTTTCTCGTTAAAGAAAAATAGGGGTTTGTTTTGTAATGTGAGTAGTATACTCTGTACACAGAGAACTTTCTGCAACAGTTTATGAAATAGTTACGCAGACCTTGGAGGAACTGCAGTCTGCTCTCAAAATTCTGTAATAAAAACATCTTTGCCATTCTGAAGCTTCCCTCCAACCACTTTGCATATTATTTTATATATACTGTTATCCTGTACTTGCCAAATATGCTGCAGAAATCTCCCTCCACCAAGTATGGATGGAAGCTGCTGCCTGTTCACTTCCTGGATTTACACACACAGAGGCACACCTCCCAGCTCTGCAGCTCTCATTGGCCCTCTTATGACTAACCCCCCGGCAAACTCACAAGCATGAGAACTGTGCATGATGTCATAAGCCTAGGCCTATTACCAGACAAGAAACAGAAAGTGGTCCGTATAAGGTATTTCCTGGCAGAAAAAAAAATGTTACTATCCAAAGTTAAAACAACAAGGGCAGAAGATTTAATAGATTGAAAGTTGAAAAAATGACTGAAGTCCCGCTTTAAACTAATGACCTCTGCACTTCAGCTGTTTTGTATTCTTTCCAAACATCCTTATAGTATTACAACTACAGGTTAAATTTTAGCCAATTAATTATTGGTACATATGAAAGCTGTAATATGTTTCCTAACCACTTCCCGCCCGGCCTATAGCAAAATGATGGCCAGGCGGTGGTTCAGTTATCCTGACTGGGCGTCATATGACATCCTTCAGTATGGCGGTGTGTACCGATCTCGGTAAAGAGCCTCCAGCTGAGGCTCTTTACCACGTGATCAGCCGCGTCCAATCACGGCTGATCACAATGTAAATAGGAAGAGCCGTTGATCGGCTTTTCCTCACTCGTGTCTTACAGACACGAGGAGAGGAGAGCCGATCGACAGCTCTCCTGACAGGGGGGGGTCTGCGCTGATTGTTTATCAGCGCAGCCCCCACTCAGATGACCACACTGGACCTCCAGGGACGCCACTAGGACCACCAGGGAAGGGGGCAACATGTGGATGGCCAGGTATGTACCCCATGGCCATCCACATGTTCAAATGAATGCCCAATCCACAAATGGGCACTGATTGGCACCAGTATGTACTAACAGACATTAGTGATGCCCAGCAATGCCACCTATCAGTGCCCATCCGTGCCACCTATCAGTGCCACCTATCAGTACCCGTCAGTGCCACCTCTTTGGTGCCACCTCATCGATGCCCATCAGTGCCGCCTTATCAGTGCCCGTCAGTGCAGCCATATCAGTGCCCATCATTGAAGGAGAAAACTTGCTTATTTACAAAAAATTTTAACAGAAACAAAGAAACTTTTTTTTAAAAAAAAATTTCAGTCTTTTTTTATTTGTTGCGCAAAAAATAAAAATCCTAGAGGTGATCAAATACCACCAAAAGAAAGCTCTATTTGTGGGAACAAAATGATAAAATATTTGTTTGGGTACAGTGTAGCATGACTGCGCAATTATCATTCAGATTGCAACAGCACTGAAAACTGAAAATTGACCTGGGCAGGAAGGTGTCTAAGTGCCTGGTATTGAAGTGGTTAAAGTGGTTGTTAACCCACTTTGCCAACTTTACACAATCCTCCCCCTTTCCTAATGACAGCTGCTCCTGTCTCTGTGTTTTATATTAAAAAAAAATGCCTTATTTACCGTATTTCACAGTGGTTTCCCACGATCACGTGACCCGCTGACTCTCGCCTCTGCCCAGCTGACAGATGCAGTGGGCGTGGGCGAGATTCCCCTGCTGATGTCAGCGAGAAGGAGAGGCGAGAGAGCCTGCGGGACACGTGATCGCGGGGAGCCGTTCTCTGAAATTCGGTAAATAAGGCATTTTTTTAAATAAAAAACACACAGAAGAAGCTGTCATTATGAAAAAAACGAGGAATGTGTAAGATTTTAAGTGTTATGAGAGCAACAGGAGTTGCAGGGGTGGGCACTGTCACAGGATCCGACAGGCAAGCAGGGAGGGAGGGGGGAGAGGGCACAGAGGAGGACACCAGAGCTGCAGATGACGGAGACACGTAAACTGACTACAGTGTCAGGGCTCAACAGTCGTAATAATTTGTGGTCAGTTTACAAAGGGGAGGGCAGACACTGGCAGGATCAGCCAGGTGTTACAAGGGGCCAAATGACACAGCACAAGCACTCTGCTGTATAAAATGCTTTAAAGGAGCAGGATCATTTTTTAGTTTTTTTTGTGGGGGGGGTGGTTAACCACTTCAGCCCCGGAAGATTTTACCCCCTTCCTGACCAGAGCACTTTTTACAATTCGGCACTGCGTCGCTTTAACTGCTAATTGCGCGGTCATGCAATGCTGTACCCAAACGAAATTTGCGTCCTTTTCTTCCCACAAATAGAGCTTTCTTTTGATGGTATTTGATCACCTCTGCCGTTTTTATTTTTTGCGCTATAAACGGAAAAAGACCGAAAATTTTTAAAAAAAATGATATTTTCTACTTTTTGTTATAAAAAAAATCCAATAAACTAAATTTTTGTCATACATTTAGGCCAAAATGTATTCGGCCACATGTCTTTGGTGAAAAATATGTCAATAAGCGTATATTTATTGGTTTGCGCAAAAGTTATAGCGTCTACAAACTAGGGTACATTTTCTGTAATTTACACAGCTTTTAGTTTATGACTGCCTGTGTCATTTCTTGAGGTGCTAAAATGGCAGGGCAGTACAAAACCCCCCCAAATGACCCCATTTTGGAAAGTAGACACCCCAAGGAAATTGCTCAGAGGCATGTTGAGCCCATTGAATATTTTTTTTTTTGTCCCAAGTGATTGAATAATGACAAAAAAAAAAAAAATTTACAAAAAGTTGTCACTAAATGATATATTGCTCACACAGGCCATGGGCATATGTGGAATTGCACCCCAAAATACATTCAGCTGCTTCTCCTGAGTATGGGGATACCACATGTGTGGGACTTTTTGGGAGCCTAGCCGCGTACGGGGCCCCGAAAACCAAGCACCGCCTTCAGGATTTCTAAGGGCATAAATTTTTGATTTCACGCCTCACTACCTATCACAGTTTTGAAGGCCATAAAATGCCAAGATGGCACAAACCCCCCCCAAATGACCCAATTTTGGAAAGTAGACACCCCAAGCTATTTGCTGAGAGGCATGGTGAGTATTTTGCAGCTCTCATTTGTTTTTGAAAATGAAGAAAGACCAGAAAAAAAAATTTTTTTTTTCTTTTTTCAATTTTCAAAACTTTGTGACAAAAAGTGAGGTCTGCAAAATACTCACTATACCTCTCAGCAAATAGCTTGGGGTGTCTACTTTCCAAAATGGGGTCATTTGGGGGGGGGGTTTGTGCCACCTGGGCATTTCATGGCCTCCGAAATTTCGAAGAGTGAAATCAAAAATTTACGCCCTTAGAAAGCCTGAAGGCGGTGCTTGGTTTTCGGGGTCCCGTGCGCGGCTAGGCTCCCAAAAAGTCCCACACATGTGGTATCCCCGTACTCAGGAGAAGCAGCAGAATGTATTTCGGGGTGTAATTTCACATATTCCCATGGCATGTTTGAGCAATATATCATTTAGTGACAACTTTGTGCAAAAAAAAAATAATTTGTCTCTTTCCCGCAACTTGTGTCACAATATAAAATATTCCATGGACTCGACATGACTCTCAGCAAATAGCTTGGGGTGTCTACTTTCCAAAATTGGGTCATTTGGGGGGGTTTTGAACTGTCCTGGCATTTTATGCACAACATTTAGAAGCTTATGTCACACATCACCCACTCTTCTAACCACTTGAAGACAAAACCCTTTCTGACACTTTTTGATTACGTGAAAAAATTAATTTTTTTTGCAAGAAAATTACTTTGAACCCCCAAACATTATATATTTTTTAAAGCAAATGCCCTGCAGATTAAAATGGTGAGTGTTTCATTTTTTTTTTTCACACGGTATTTGCGCAGCGATTTTTCAAGCGCATTTTTTGTGGAAAAAACACACTTTTTTAAATTTTAATGCACTAAAACACACTATATTGCCCAAATGTTTGATGGAATAAAAAAGATGATCTTAAGCCGAGTACATGGATACCAAACATGACATGCTTTAAAATTGCGCACAAACGTGCAGTGGCAACAAAATTAATACATTTTTAAAAGCCTTTACAGGTTACCACTTTAGATTTACAGAGGAGGTCTACTGCTAAAAATACTGCCCTCGATCTGACCTTCGCGGTGATACCTCACATGCATGGTGCAATTGCTGTTTACATTTGACGCCAGACCGACGCTTGCGTTCGCCTTAGCGCGAGAGCAGGGGGGACAGGGGTGCTTTTTTTTTTTTTTTTCTTTATTATTTTTTTGCTTTTTTATCTTATTTTTAAACTGTTCCTTTCATATTTTTTTTTAAATCATTTTTATTGTTATCTCAGGGAATGTAAATATCCCCTATGATAGCAATAGGTAGTGACAGGTACCCTTTTTTTGAAAAAAATTGGGGTCTATTAGACCCTAGATTTCTCCTCTGCCCTCAAAGCATCTGACCACACCAAGATCGGTGTGATAAAATGCTTCCCCAATTTCCCAATGGCACTGTTTACATCCGGCGAAATCTAAGTCATAAAATGCTCGTAGCTTCCGGTTTCTTAGGCCATAGAGATGTTTGGAGCCACTCTGGTCTCTGATCAGCTCTATGGTCAGCTGGCTGAATCACCGGCTGCTTTCTCAGGTTCCCTGTTGAGACAGGAGAGCCAGAGAAAAACACGGAAGACGGTGGGGGGGGCATTCCCTCCCACTGCTTGTAAAAGCAGTCTAGAGGCTAATTAGCCGCTAGGATTGCTTTTACATGAAAGCCGACCGCTGGCTGAAAAGAATGATACCTAAACCTGCAGGCATCATTCTGGTATAACCACTCAAAGTCGTGAATGGCGTACCTGAAGACAAAAAAATGGTTAACAATAAAGCACAGTAAACGGTAAAGTATAAAAAATTGCATACCTGAAAAGCAAACATGATAAAACATAATAACAATAAAACATTGCAGAATAGAATACAGTAAAAAAGAGCAGAACAATATAGAGAGAGAGAGAACAATAAAACGACAACTATTTTTTTAAATTTTTGTTTGTGTTTTTTTTTGCAAACTTGTAACTTTTATAACTGTAACCGGTTCCAGGTTCGGGTCTCTCAAAATGCGATGGCATCTTGGGAGACCCTGTGAAAGTGTGCCTAGTCTGTGGAATGCTGTACCCTACGCTAATACTCAACTAGTGAATGGTAGCGTTCAAAACATTCACCAATGCAAAGACCAGGATTGTCAGGACAGGAGGGACAATAATAGCGGGTGTCACGCCTATATCCACGCTTGCTGCAGACACGACATCTTTTTTGGGGGGGTTTGTTGGGTAGGGGTACTCGGGAGGACATAAAAATGCCTCTCATGCAGCCGACTGCATTTGGTTGGGGATGTGAATGGGGGGTAAGTACGAGCGCTGCAGAAGCGGTGGGTTCCCAATTGGGATTGGCGAATGCAGTAGGAAGGGCACTATGGGCACGACGGGCCTGTGTTTGTCTTTTTGGTGGCAGCGGGACACTACTTGTGCTTGCCACCTCACCAGCTTGAACTGCACTTATGGGACTCGCCACGTCACCAAGTGTTACTGCAGTGCTGGTTTGACTACGACCGAGGTGTACTAGGCCGCTGGCGCTTGCTAGTTCACCAAAACACTACCAAAAAAACTGTTAGCGATCGCAGGGATCAGGCCTGACTCTGCGAACGCTGCAGTTATGCGTTTAGTGTTCTGTAAGTGACAGTGATCGATCGATACTGCACTTGGGTGGGCTGGGCTGGGCCGGGCGGAGGGGCAAAACGCAGGTGCTAGCAGGTATCTGGGCTGATCCCGCTAACACTGCGTTTTTGGGAACCCTAAACTGCTGGGGACGCTAGTATAGATCTGATCGGATCAGATATTGATCCGTTCAGATACTATACCACTAAGGGAGGTGTACGGTGCGTGCGTGGGTGTTAGCGGTACTGGCGCTAACCTGACGCTGCCTGGGGCTGGTGCTTACCAGTTCACCAAAACGCTACCAAAAAAACTGTTAGCGATCGCAGGGATCAGGCCTGACTCTGTGAACGCTGCAGTTATGCGTTTAGTGTTTTGTAAGTGTCAGTGATCGATCGATACTGCACTTGGGTGGGCTGGGCTAGGCTGGGCGGAGGGGCAAAACGCAGGTGCTAGCAGGTATCTGGGCTGATCCCGCTAACACTGCGTTTTTGGGAACCCTAAACTGCTGGGGACGCTAGTATAGATCTGATCGGATGAGATATTGATGCGTTCAGATACTATACCACTAAGGGAGGCGTATGCTGCGTGCGTGGATGTTAGCGGTACTGGCGCTAATCTGACGCTGCCTGGGGCGACGCATATCACCGCCGGGCGATCAGGGGGCTAAACCTTTATTCGGTAATAAACGGCGGGTGCCCTGACACTATAAAAAATAAACGAACTAACCAGCGTCACCCGTAACGGTTATACGGTGATCAGTGGTGAAAGGGTTAACTAGGGGGCAATCAAGGGGTTAAAACATTTATTAGATAGTATATGGGGGTCCCTGACGCTATAAAACGCTGATGGCGAACCTAAATATTTACCTCCCTAACTAGCGTCACCAGCGACACTAATACAGCGATCAGAAAAATGATCGCTTAGCGACACTGGTGAGGGGGGGTGATCAAGGGGTTAAAACTTTATTAGGGGGGGTTAGGGGGTACCCTAGACCTACAGGGGGCTAACCCTAATTGTCCTACCACTTCTAACTGTCACAAACTGACACTATGCAGTAATCAGAAAAAAAAATAAAAACCTGCTTGGTGTCAGTTTGTGACAGGGGGGGGGGATCGGGGGGCGATCGGGGGTGTTTAGTGTGCCTGGCATGTTCTACTGTGTGTGTAGTGTTGGTGCACTTACTTACATATCTTCTCCCCTCGGCGCTGGAACGGAAACTCCCGAGCCGAGGAGAGATGACATCACATCCTCTGCCTCTGTGTACTATACAGAGGCAGGGGATGTTTCTCATTGGCTGGGAGCGATCGCGAGGGGGGGGCCACGATCGGATGGCCTCCCCCTCATCTCTCAACTCTCCCAGCCAAATGCCGACCGCAGCTGGCACCGGGGGGGGGGGTCCGATCGGACCCCCCGCCCGTGGGAAGGCAATCACGTACCAGGTACGTGATTTTGCCTGCCCGTGCCATTCTGCTCACGTATATAGGCGTGAGGCGGTCGGCAAGTGGTTAACAAACGCTTTAAGGTCACATAGTTACAATTCTGATGACGCAATAAGTGCTAACCATTCTAGGAACTTTAGTCATTTCCTGCTGATAGAAAATCATGAAGATGCTTTTTTCTTCTCTTGCAGGAAGAATTTAGAAAAGTTTGAATTTTGAAATATTTAAAATCCGTTTTAAGCCTCGTTCACAAGGGGCATATGACTCTGAACCTCATGTGAGGGACATGTTTACCCGCATGGGGGATGCACAGGTGTTCCCATACATCACCGTGCAGGCTGTCGCAATGCTGTAAATTGGGATATAGCAGCTACACAAACAGTCGCTGCTCTCAATTAGACATCCATGCAGATTAGCGGCCCTGAACACCTGTGCATCCCCATGTGGGTAAAAACGGCCCTCACACAGGGTATGGATTCATACGCCCCTAGTGAACGAGGCCTTCTTCACAAACTTAATAAAGATGAAAACTTTGGAACATGTTAAGATCCTTCCTCAAATCTTTTACGATAGTTTATTTCCGAACTTAAAGGATAAGTTCACCTTTGGAACTTGTTACATGTTCCATGCTTTTTTAGAGTGTAACATGTTCCAGGATCTGCACCCACTGTCACAATTCGAAAAAAGTGCAGCTGTTAGGGGATCCGCCCACACGGCTGTGTCATTCATTCATTCATTCATAGTTTCCTGTCAATAAGTAGAGTACAAGTACCATCATCCATTGTAGCCGACGGCTTGTAGTTCTTAATGAAGTACGTGGGTGCCGGTGAGGGTCCTTTTTAGTGCATTGATTATCCTACTCTCAAGTAACGGCCTGTCCATATTAGAGATGCGGTCAGACAGCTATCCTGAGAGTCTGCAGGAGCTGGAGGTTTGTTTGTTTTTTCGAAAGGTGAACTTGGCCTTTAAGCTAGCCACTTTAGTTTCATATTTTCTGCATTAATCGATGGATAACCTGGTAACAGATTCTTCTATTGCTAAGAAAGGGAGAATGATCTCAGTTAACGAGATGTTTTACAGGGATTTAGGAGGTCATAAAGTGCACACGGCTAATTCTCTGCTATGTGATGTATGTGCAATATATGCAGTTGCAGAGCATAGATGAGCTGGATATGAAGGTATTTTAAAGTGAACCTAAGCTAGATGAGCTAGATATGAAGGTGTATTTTAAAGTGAACCTGTGAATGTCTTAAACATTTCTGAGTTAACCTAGCCACAATGCAAACACACCAAGGTCCCTGCAAGCCCCTGTGGAGCCCTCTTGGATCCTAGGCCCATACCATATCCACTTCTCAGGATAAATCTATACCCCTTGTCAATCAGCAGTCATTAGACAGTGAAATGTTCGGGGGGGGGGGGCACACACAAATTATGAAAGGGAGCCATTATAGATAATTGAAAGTGGTTGTAAAAACAGAACATTTTTTTTTCCTTAATGAAGGTATAAGATAATAAGGTGAAAAAAAAAAACCTTCTGCATGCAGCTCCCCAACCCCCCTTGTATCTACCTGAGCCCAATCTCGATCCAGTGATGTGCATGAGAGCAGAGGCTCTTTCTCTCTTCATTAGCTCTGATACAGCAGCTACGTTTTAGGCCAGCTTCACATTAATACAAATATTTTATTCCTGTATGATAAAAAGTTACTTTATTGTAGAATTATGGATTCCTTTTAACCCCTCAGTAAGAGTTAGCTGCTTTTGTGATATGTTTGTCTGTTTCTTATTACTACATAAGTTGCATAATAAAAATTTTCTCAAGGTCCGATTGGTAACTAAATTGCAATAGACCACAGTACTTGTGAAATGAAAAACAGAAGAGATGCATGTTTTCTTCAAATTTTCAAAAAAATGTAAGTTTACTCAGTATAGCTCTCGCTATCTATCTATCATCTCTATATCTATATACAGTATCTCACAAAAGTGAGTACACCCCTCACATTTTTGTAACTATTTTGTTATATCTTTTCATGTGACAACACTGAAAAAATTACACTTTGCTACAATGTAAAAAATAGTGCGTGTACAGCTTGTATAACAGTTTAAATTTGCTGTGCCCTCAAAATAACACAACACACAGCCATTAATGTCTAAACCACTGGTAATAAAAGTGAGTACACCCCTAAGTGAAAATGTCCAAATTGGGCCCAATTAGCCATTTTCCCTCCCTGGTGTTATGTGACTCGTTAGTGTTACAAGGTCTCAGGTGTGAATGGGAAGCAGGTGTGTTAAATTTGGTGTTATCGCTCTCACTCTCCCATACTGGTCACTGGAAGTTCAACATGGCACCTCATGGCAAAGAACACTCAGAACAGGCCTCGCCATGGTCGACCAAAGAAGTTAAGTGCACATGCTCAGCGTCATATCCAGGGGTTGTCTTTGGGAAATAGATGTATGGGTGCTGCCAGTATTGCTGCAAAGGTTGAAGGTGTGGGGGGGATCTATCTGTCAGTGCTCAGACCATACGCCGCACACTGCATCAAATTGGTCTGCATGGCTGTTGTCCCAGAAGGAAGCCTCTTCTGAAGATGATGCACAAGAAAGCCTGCAAACAGTTTGCTAAAGACAAGCAGACTAAGTACATGGATTACTGGAACCATGTCCTGTGGTCTGATGAGACCAAGACAAACTTATTTGTTTCCGATGGTGTCATGCGTGTGTGGCAGCAACCAGGTGAGGAGTACAAAGACAGGTGTGTCTCGCCTACAGTCAAGCATGGTGGTGGGAGTGTCATGGTCTGGGGCTGCATGAGTGCTGTCAGCACTGGGGAGCTACAGTTTATTGAGGGAACCATGAATGCCAACATGTAATGTGACCTATGGTAGCAGAGCATGATCCCCTCCCTTCGGAGACTGGGCCGCAGGGCAGTATTCCAACACAACAACCCCAAACACACCTACAAGATGACCACTGCCTTGCTAAAGAAGCTGAGGGTACAGGTGATGGACTTGCCAAGCATGTCTCCAGACCTAAACCCCATTTGAGCATCTGTGGGGCATCCTCAAATGGAAGGTGGAGGCGCGCAAGGTCTCTAACATCCGCCAGCTCTGTGATGTCGTCCTGGAGGATTGGAAGAGGACTCCAGTGGCAATCTGTGAAGTTCTGGTGAGCTCCATGCCCAAGAAGGTTAAGGCAATGCTGGAAAATAATGGTGGCCATACAAAATATTGACACTTTGGGCCCAATTTGGACATTTTTGTACTCTCTTTTGTTGCCAGTGGCTTAGACATTAGTGGCTGTGTGTTATTTTGAGGGGACTGCAAATTTACACTGTTATACAAGCTGTACACTCACTACTTTAGATTGTAGCAAAGTGTCATTTCTTTAGTATTATCACATGAAAAGATATAATAAAATATTTACAAAAATGTGAGGGGTGTACTCACTTTTGTGAGATACTGTATATGACAACTATGTATAAACCCTTTTATATGCTGAAAGGGCGCCCCCTGTGTGCTTCTAGCACAGTAACCCGTGGGGACCAGAAAGCTCCCGATGCATACTTGCGATCATGTGACTGCTGTGACAGCCAATCAAAATCATCACATGTCCCGAATGCCTGCCTCAGAGTGTCATTTCTTTAGAGCCCTTTCACGCGGGGGCGGCGTCGGCGGTAAAACGCCGCTATTAACGCCCCTGAGAAAGGGTTAAATACCACCGCAAAGAGCCTCTGCAGAGGCGCTTTGCCGGCGGTATACCCGCGCCGTCCCATCGATTTCAATGGGCAGGAGCGGTGAAGGAGCGGTATACACTCCGCTCCTTCACCGCTCCGAAGATGCTGCTGGCAGGACTTTTTATACCGTCCTGCCAGCGCATCGCTCCAGTGTGAAAGCCCTCGGGGCTTTCACACTGGATACACAGCAGCTGCACCTTTGGGTCGGTTTGCAGGCGCTATTATTAGCGCAATAGTGCCTGCAAACCGCCCCAGTGTGAAAGGGCTCTTAGTGTTGTCACATGAAAAGATATAATAAAATATCTACAAAAATGTGAGGGGTGTACTCACTTTTGTGAGATACTGTGTGTGTGTGTATAGATTATATATGTATAATCTACACACACGCACGCACACACACACACTTGGAGAACAATTTATGAACACTTTATTTTTTCAGAAATAATGAAATCTTCATTGCTCAACGTTTATTGGAATTTTTGTTGTGGCTATACCATGCTAATAGAACAATGTTTTTCAAAATTCAATTCAACAAAAAAAACTTTATTTTGTAGAAATGATCAAAATTAGAGAACGGCAATGTAGCACGGAGCAAGATTACAACTAAAATTTCTGATGATTTCAACAATTAGTAGGAAGTGGGGGGATGGGGGCTTGCTTTGAATGGCTTCAGCACATCTGCTTTGCACAGTACATCACTAGTCTCTCACACTGCTCTGGTGTGATTTTCTTCCATTCTTCCAGTCTCTTCCACAGTTTGGTGACTGTAGTGGGTTTATTGGCCATAACTTTGTCACCAAGGATTCTCCAGAGGTTTTGTATTGGGTTTAGATCAGGACTCTGGGCTGGCCATTTTATTATTTCAATGTTTTTAGCTCTAAGGAACTGCTTTACCCATTTTGCTGTGTGATGGGGAGGCATTGTCGTGCATGAAAATTGCTGGTTGATTGGGTAATGAACGCAAGGAAGGAACCGCATGTTGTCGAAGAAGGTTCTGATAAATCTTTACATTCACTCTACCATGTAGCTGTATAAGAGGCCCAACTTCTGCTGCAAAAAACATCCCCCAAACCATGACTCTTCACCTCCACCTTTCATTGACTTCTTTACACACTTTGGGTTCAGTCTTTCCACAGTTTGATGATGAACATAATGTTTCCGATTGGACCCAAATAATTTATACTTGCTTTCATCATTAAGTGAACTTTGGACCAGTTCTCCTCTGTTCACACAACATACTTCTCAGCAAAGATTAGTGTAGCCTTTTAAATCTTTCTGCTAATGACTGGTTTGGTCACTACAGAGTTGGCTTTCCGTCCAAATCCTCTTAAACGGTGAGACACTGTATGATGAGACAGATCCTTACTCTGTCAGCTCTGAAATGCCGAGCAATCACAGCTGCAGTGTTGAACCAATAGCCCATTGAGATTCTCCGCATTATCCTGTGCTCTCTTGCATTTGTCTTTTGTGGACGACCAGCGTTCTTGGGGGGGGGGGGGAACCAGTCCCACTGCTCCAGGTGTGCCGGCAAGGCTGCAATCCTAGTAAGCAAATCTGTAGAGTAGGGTGCATGCCCTGTCACTGCTGCAGAAATTAGGATAAGCAAAAAAATCGGATGGCTGCACTCCCTCAAACGATGCAATTGAATTTTATTAGGAAGATCAATAAAAGCATAGCACAATGGCATATAGGCAGGGGAGGAAAAGGTTGACGCGTTTCACACAACAAATGTGTGTTGTCAAAACCAAGTTTGTCATGTGAAACGCATACACCTTTTTCTCCCCTGCCTATATGCCATTGTGCTATGCTTTTATTGATCTTCCTACTTATAATTGCATCGTTTGTGGGAGCGCAGCCATCCGATTTTTTTTTTTCCCCCTTATCCAGCCTTCTTGGGGGGTCTTGAATGAGTCGTTGATGTTGTAAAGATGCAATATTCTAGAAATCACAGACTTGGAACGACAAACTTCTCTTTCTATGGCTGAAAGGGTCATCCCTTTGGCCTTCACCTGGACAACCTGCTGCCGGAGGGTTTCAGTCACATTAGAAAGGCTCACCATCTTGCAAAGTCAGTGAAAACTAGAAAGTTAGGCTGCCAGTTAAAAAGGGGTTGTCAGGTAATTAAAGAAATTAGCACAAGGTGCCAAATTTAACACCAATAACTGGGAGGTAACTGAAAGTGTTCTCTAATTTTTGATCAATGTTCTTTTTCAAATCTCATTGATGTTTTTTATTCTGTGCTGCAAAATAAATGTAACTCTTGAAATATGCTTAACAAAACTGCTCTTTTACTCGGTGATCTTGAATTTTTTTTATATTTGTAGGTTGTTCTCTAATTTTGATCTCCAGTGTATGTGCGTTATTGTTTGTACCCATAGTAGGGCCCAGATACAATAGTGCATGTTTTGCCTTTTTTTATATCCTACCTAAAACACATTGATACTAAATGTATTTATTTATTTTTAGTACTACCTAAAATACAGTGGCCCTGGCTTGTAACTCTGACCACAACCTTTTTGAGCCATTACATTGAACCTAAATCAAACCCTGATGTAGCTATTTTATCTTTTTTATTTTTTCAGAATTTTATTTACAATATTTCTTTTTCTCTATTTAAGAGGAGGGAAAAAAAACTTGTGGGTGAGCTGTACAGTGACTGATCATTGTGATAGCCAATCAGGGACTAGGTGATCAGGTGACTGGGAACCAGGCCTCCCAGTTTCCAAATGTAAGCAGGAGACCCAGAGCTCTCGGTGAGACTTTGAACTCTGTGCTGGGAGTGCGCTGGGCAGTGCACTCCCAGCACAAACACAGCAGCACATATATGCGGCCCCACGGATAAAGACCCACTTCTGTGAGGCTGCTAACGTGTGTGCTCATTGGGAAGGGGTTAACCGAGTACACACTGTAGTAATCTGGGGTTGTGCTGCTCCTAGTATAAAATCCTTGTATCTTTCAAGTGGGTTTCAAGTATTCTACTGATTCGATCTTGGTTTTTTAAGCAAGGTCCTCAGTTCAGTGGATTAATTTAATGAACTGCACATGACTGCAGCTGAACATCACTAGAAGGTAGCTTTACTAGCATTTGGATAAATGGAGCAATTTCAAGTACTCTCATCCACTGAATGATCAAAGGGTGCAGTCTGAAAATGGTAGGATCCTAGATGACGAGAACATTGTATTCTGTTTAATCCTTCAATCTCTGGAAGCTTTAAAGGGATTTTGTTTTGAAATTTGTATGAGGGGTATATTGCACATCTGAGTACTATGTTCTTCATACGTAGCCATATGGACTTCATGTTAGGAGTTCAAGTATAATGCCGCGTACACACGGTCGGACTTTTCAGCTACAAAAGTCCGACAGCCTGTCCGACAGACTTTCGACGGACTTTTGGCGGACTTTCGACGGACTTGCGGCGGACTTTCTAACGAACAGATTTGCCTACACACGATCACACAAAAGTCCGTCGAATTCTTACGTGATGACGTACACCGGACTAAAATAAGGAAGTTCATAGCCAGTAGCCAATAGCTGCCCTAGCGTGGGTTTTTGTCCGTCGGACTAGCATACAGACGAGCAGATTTTTCGACCGGACTCGAGTCCGTCGGAAAGATTTGAAGCATGTTTCAAATCTAAAGTACGTCGGATTTGAGGCTAAAAATGTCAGTTGAAAGTCCGGAGAAGCCCACACACGATCGGATTACCAGCCAGCTTTAGTCCGTCAGCGTCCGTTGGACTTTTGTAGACGAAAAGTCCGACCGTGTGTACGCGGCATAAGGCTTAGTTGTTGTCAGACTTTGCTATCTTAGGCTTAGCTTACAACTAATGCTCCAGTTTCAACTCTCTTGGTTCTTACATAATTGTCTCATTGTCTTATTAATTTTTAATTCAGTTTTTTTTCCCCTCTAACATTCTCTATCATATTCATTTTTATTTGTGGGAATAGGTTAAATAATAACCTTTTTTTTATTTATTTATATTTTTTTTTTTGATACGCAAAGATTTTTTCATGTTGAGGTTAGATTTCTGATTATAGCACTTTTCTTTAAATAACCATCTGCAATTTACTAACCAAATGTTGTTGCATTTTTCTTTTTTAAGCAACGTAAACCATTGACAGTAGAACACATGTATGAAGATATTAGCCAAGACCATGTGAAGAAAACTGTGACCATCGAGAACCACCCTAACCTCCCACCTCCAGCAATGTGTTCTGTACACCCATGCAGGTATTTATTTCTTGTTGTGTATCAGCCTCTAGTGGATATTGGTTGTAGGTGAACAAAGTATATTTCTAAAGCAGTGAATGTGACATTTACTGCAGGTGTATCTTCCTGGTGCATTTGTTATCCGTCAGTGATTGAATCACCTGCAGTAAATGTTTGCAGAGTCACATTCACTGCTTTATAAATATGCCTTTAGTAGTCTTTTTAACCCTCTTAGTTCATCAAAACCCTCTCTAGACTGGCAAGCGGTTAGAACCACTGGCAGGTTCATATTGTTGTCTTGGTCCACACTGGGGAGATTCAGCAACTCTATTTGTCCTGGAGACCATTGCCGCTACGGTAGAAATTTAGGGAAAATCTAAAGTTTTGGGTTGCAACTGAAACAGAAATAAAGACCAAATCTTGTTTTGGTGGCAACTGTCTAAAAGAAGATTTCCCTTACTTAGGAGAGAACTTCTCTCTCTTCCTGTTTTTTTTTTTTTTTTTACCTCTAATTGGAGTGAGGGAAAATCTCCTGAATCCGATACAGACAGCAGAAAAAAATGAATACTTAACTGGGGACTTAGCCATTCCTTATCCTTAAAGCCCAAACTAAAATTTTGCTTTACACATAATTTTAACCCAGCATATTGTAGCCTATGTAGTAACCTAATGTGATTAGAATCCTACTAATTGCCTCAGCCTTCAGTTTTAAAGTGGTTCTAAAGTCAAATATTTTTTTTACCTTGATGCTTTCCCTGCATCAAGGTAAAAAATGGCCCACTACCTGTTACTCTCTCTCTCCCTTCCCCCACAACATTTATCTGAGTCCTCTCTCAATCCAGCGATGTGCCCATCTGCAACAGCGCTGGTCTTACAAGACAGATTGAGAGCAGTGTCAGCCATTGGCTCTTGCTACTGCCAGTGAAATCCTGTTAGCATGGGGCGGGGCTGAGCTGTGCTGTGTGTGTCTGAGCATGGCTCAGGAGTATGCCTGCATGTTTGCTGCCATAGCAAGCAGCTTGCTATGGGCGCCACATGCAGGAGAGGAGCGGACAGTACTGTCTGGAGACTCCAGAAGAGGAGGTAAGGGGCCGCTCTGTGCAATAACATTGTACAGAGTGGGTAAGTGTAAGTGTAACCCCCTTTTTTTTTTTTTTCTTTTTTTTTTTTTTCCCCTTTTCAAAAAATTTTAAAAAACATGTTGCCTTAAAGGTACTAGCAGAGACTGTTTGCTGTGCCAATGGAGATTCAAATCTTTACAAGCAGATCTTGGGTTTTCAGAATACACCACAACCTACAATGCAGTAAATGGGGAGTTGCCCTTGTTGCACTTTTGAATATGATCATACTTGAAAGGTGAATTTCATGTAGCACTGCTTGGGACTTCTAGTGCACAGAAAAGGCAAATGTGATGTTTTTGATGGAGTCTGCATGCACTGGGTGGTGCATACCATCAGAAGATGAGGTTGGTTTAATATCTTTTATCTTCTTACATGTACGCTTTACTTCAATGCTGGGCCACTTCTGAATGGCCTAACAACCTTGGTTGTATGCCTTAGATCAAGTGAAATGTTACCTATTCAAAAATGTTTATATTGTATTACATGTGTATATAAACACACATACAGTATATTCCTAATTTTAATGCCATCTCCATAAATACACTACTGTTTACTCTTTTACTTTTAGGCATGCAGAGGTAATGAAGAAGATAATTGAGACAGTCGCAGAAGGCGGAGGAGAGCTGGGAGTTCATATGTATCCTTTGTTCATGTTTCTATATGTGCATCTCGCTTTACAGTGCCAGGGAAGAGAGCAAGTGGGCAGGTAGGGGCACTATATTGCAGAAGGGCCAGTGCATGTGTCTTCTGCAATAAAAAGCCTGCCTGCTTGCTGTTTCTTACAGCAGAACTTTAGTTTCACTTTAAGTTTTGGTAAGATACCTCCTAAGTGTTTATTACTTCTAAAGGGATACAGACACTGCAGCTTTCCTCATTAGAACATAAAAATGCACCAGCTGTTTGTAACAAATCAGTTACTCATTTAAAATTGGACTGCAATCATCCTGGTCCAAAAAAGAGAGCTATTTCTTCACACAAAAATGTTGTAATCTGCTACAAAGTTGGTAAAAATCCCTGAAGTGTACGTTAATTATCCAAAGGGTGTTTTTTTTTTTTTTTTTTTTCAATAAAAGTGGAGCAACTCTTTAACCCCTTCAATACTGGTCACTTTCACACCCTCCCTGCCCATTTTTCCAGACCAATTTTCAGCTTTCAGCCCTGTCACACTTTTAATGACAATTGTGCGCTCATGCAACACTGTACCCAAATTCATTTTTTATCATTTTCTTCCCACAAATAGAGCTTTCTTTTGTTGGTATTTAATCACAGCTGGGTTTTTTATTTTTTGCTAAAAACAAAAAAAGACTAAAATTTTGAATAAAAACAAAAAACGTTTTCTTAGTTTGTTAGTACATTTTGTAAATAAGTAATTTTTCTCATTCACTGCTGTGCGCTGATGGGGCTGCACTAATGGACACTGATTAGGCGGCACTGAAGGGCACCGATTAGGTGCACTGCTGGGGCTACATTGATAATCAGTGCCCTGATTACCTCTACACACTCTGCTGCAAGGAGATGCCACTGATTGGCTCTTCTCGCCTCACACTGACAGAGTGTGAAGCGAGGAAAGCCAGAAAACGGCACTTCCGTGTTTACATGTGATCAACTGTAATTGGATACAGCCAAGCACAAGGTTACGGAGCTGAGTCATCGGGCACGTGATAGCAGTGACGTAATCCCAGATCAAGAGGAGATCACACTTGCTGTCATTTTACTATACGGCAGGCAGGAGGTAGTTAAATTATGTCTTCTGTCTAATTACCATTTACAATGCATGTTCTGCAGGGAATGTCCTCAAATTTTTAAATAAATTTAACAAATATGCAAGACTAACGTTAGACACAGAAAGTTGCAGTATTGATACCGTCTCCTTCCAGCACTATCTGACCAACAAAGATAAATTCTTCGGAGTGCGATTGTTGAAGAGTGCCTTAATAGACTTGCATTCTACCAGTTCACATGTGCCAACATGGAACATAAGGACAAAGGGATAGAGCAAAGAGATGACCTCGTTGATGCTTCTTCACTGTCTGATCACAGGCTGAGAGCATGGAGAGTAGAAACAAAGAAGAGAGCAGCACCATCTAAGTGCAGCGTGATAAAAACATTTTAATATAGGACAGACGATTTTAAACTCACAAGATTGTAGAGATTACAGCGCACGTGAAACAGGCTCATCCCCACTCTCTCACCATCTGGAAGTGACGTGTCCAGACGTCCCTGAGCCAAATCTGAGAACCAGGAAGCGCTGGGAGCCACCAGCGCAGCCGGAGACATCAGCTGCCTCTCCACCTGCGAGCCGACCGCCTTCCCCCAGGAGTGGATGAACTTCCTATACCATTTCACATGCGCTGTAATCTCTACAATCTTGTGAGTTTAAAATCGTCTGTCCTATATTAAAATGTTTTTATCATGCTGCACTTAGATGGCACTGCTCTCTTCTTTGTTTCTACTGTCTACAGAGCCCCTTCTAGCTTGTTATGAGCCGGCAGCCATCCAGAGTCAGCCCATCTGTGACCATCTACACACCTCTTGCTGCATTTGAACTCTCATGCATGGACTCCCCACTATAGAGAGTAGATTAATCGCCCTTGTATTTCTATTTGAGCTGACAGAGCGCACATGTACATATGTATACCATATTTCTGTGAGAGCATGGAGAGGAATCATTTTGTTGTTTAACAGCAACAGAGAAGTAAGGTCACCAGGCTGGCCGGGCTTTGTGACAGTGCTATGTACACATAGAGCTATGTACACACTCAGAGGCGTATCTAGTGAAAATGGCGCCTATGGCAAGCACTGAAACTGCGCCGCTGTTAAAACATTTTAAGTGTACAGGGCTGTGTCTTCACTGCATGAGATGCATGCAGATATACATCCACCGGTAGGCAGGCCAATTCAAATCAATTGGGATGCAGCAGCTGCATGAACACAGCCCCTGCTTTCACCTTGATATCCGTTTGGGTGCAGGAACATGCCCCCGATCAGACAGTGTGCATTCAAGGACATGCACCCGCACCCAAATGGATATCAAATGCCAAATGGATGTCGAATTAGGAACAATAAGCCTCCCTTACTCCATCCAACAACTCTAAATCTACTTGAAGTATGAAGGAGACCTGCCCCTGCCCCAGGAAAGGCGCCCTTCATGACAGGTACCTGAGCAGGGTTTGGAGATCTCACAGAGCAAAGTGCCAGTCTCCAGGTCCCGAATCTTGAAGCGAGTGAAGTCAATCTTGAACACATTCTCCTCAGATCTGCACAGATAATCTGATGACATTAGACAAGTGATGTTAATGACACATAATGCCTAGCACAGGCCGGTGACAGGTGACTTATTCTCTGTGACCCGGCTCAAGCCTAGGACATGCTCCTGTCTCAGCTTCTTCAGGCCTAACAACTTCTGTTCAGTGACCGCGGCCACTCACCGGAGCTCCCCATCGCCGTCCTCTCTCCGGTGCACGCGTCTTTATGCCAGCCAAAATGAACTGCCAGTGGCAGGATCGCAACAAGGCTGCCAGTTGGACCCTCTGGAATCACTCCCATTGCTAGTGATCAAGATTTTGTAGTATTCAGAGAGGAAGAAATTCCATAGGGGAAGGTGGAAGGTTCTCTGCCACTGAAGCTTTGTCACTGGCAACAGAGTCTTCCACCTGACATCAACCTGAGGAAAGAGCTTCTCTGAAAAATTATACTGTGAATATTGTGACAAAACAGGAATGCATTTATACAGACTTGTATGGTGACTGGGAGGTAGAATCTAAGCTTTACTCCCCTGCTCTGACCCTATCACTGCCTATCTGAGTCTCTATCCCTCTCTGTCCTCAGTTCAGTTCCTCCAAGATCCTACTAGCTTCTTCCTCCTGTAGGAAGCTGAGTTCTAGCCGGTCTACTCCTGGGTCAGTCATATCTGTGGCGGGGGATCTTTCTATGTACACACATGACTTTGATGCTCACCGAAGCACAGAGCAGCCTCAGCCATGGAGGGGGAGCGATGAGCAGGCACGCCTACAGGGATCCTGGGATGTCAAGCTCCATATAAGCTGGGCAGTGTTGTCATTGTGATTTGTCCTGTCGCTCCGGGTGCTGGGATGCCAGACCCCAGCTTTATTACTCCCCCCTCAATCCCAGCCTCCCTGCACACACAGCTCCTACAACTTTGCGCCAGCAGCCCTAAGCCAGGACACAACTGCAGACTAACAATCTCCACTGCTAATCTGTATGGAGCTCGGCAAATGCAGCCACTCTCTCCTCCGGCTGTTCCTTGTCAGAAGCATGCCGCCTCACATCTCAGCACCTGAGGACGGGAGCAGGGCTGCGAATAACTCCGCCGGCCGGGACTAATTGAGTAGCAGGGCAGCATGATGTACATGCGCCCCGAAAAAAAAGAAAAAGTCCCTCCTTTACGCTCACCTGATGGGGCCCAGGAAAATGTAATTGCATACCCCCATAAGCAAGTAGGAACGGGGAGAAGTTTAGAAAGCTCTACTTTTAAAATTCAGTAAAGAACTGTAATGCTGGCGGCCCTGCTCACGAGCGCCCCCTTCGTATGGCGCCCATGGCACTTGCCATATGTGCCATACCCTGGATACGCCACTTTACACACTGGATGGACAGAAATACAAATCCTTTGACAGGTAAAATGGCACCCTTCATATGCATTTCATGTGTAATGTTGGTCATTTGCCTGGAGTTCAGCTTTTAGGGGGAATCCTATGTTTATCCTTATTTTCCAACACGTTATTCGAGTCCTATAATTGGCTCTCTCATAGGGGGCTTGTTCACCCCATGTGCAGTGACCTGTGTTTTTCTGTGCCTCATTCACACAACATTGTTGTGTACTTGTGCAATGCTATAAAATACAATCTGCATTTTCACGCAATGCACGTGAATGCATGTGAATGCAACAAAACTTGAAGTAAAGATAAAACATAAATTGTTAGTATTTTGTCCCCTTACAAATGCCATGAAAACGGATACCAACATGCATAAAAACATTACACAACGCATGTTAAATGTATATGAGCACACATGCGTTTTCGATGCGTTGCAGTTTTTATGTGCAGTATGTTGTGAAAGGACCTTTTATGCTTTTATTGTTTTGTATTAGATACTAAATAGAGAATCTGGAAAAAAGGCATTGACTAGGAGATACCAATGACTGTGCATAGTTTTTACCTACCATTTCCTTAACCATCTATTCTCAGGTACCTGCTTATTTTTCTAAAATTTGTACAGGCTGTCATTCCTACAATAGAATATGATTACACGCGGCATTTTACAATGTAACTTTAACCATCCATATCCAGATCCTGTGAAAGCTCAATTTTTAATGACCGTTTAAACTAACTTCTTTTTTTTTTTTCCAAACATACAAATATGCAACATTTCTGTAATGTATAATATGCTTATTTGATTAAATTTCTGCATTTAAACAAGTCTGTGGTATGATTTTGCTTTTTTCCTTATTTTATATTCATTCATAATAGAATTTTTTATTTTATAACCTTAATGTCCTGTTATGTGCACTCACATTTCATGTGACCTGCAGCAGTGCCAACTTGTTGATTTAGTGTGGGTTTCTCAGAAGTTAGTGGACAAACTTTGAAATAAGTAAACAGCCTGTTACATTTAAAGTGTACAGTCCCTTGAAATTTACCATATTTTGTCGTGTTACAACCAAAAACATAAATGTATTTTATTGGGATTTTATGTGACAAAGTGGCACATACATTTTTTACAAATAAATTTCTGAAAAGTTTTGTGTGTATTTGTATTCAGCCTCTTTACTCTGATACCCCTAACTAAAATGGAGTGGAACCAACTGCCAGAAGTCACCTAATTAGTAAATCAAGTTCACTTGTGTGTAATTTAATTTCAGTATAAATATGGCTGTTCTGTGAAGCCCTCAGGTTTGTTAGAGAACCTTGGTGAACAAGCCACATCATGAAGGCCAAAGAACACACCAGACAGGTCAGGGATAAAGTTGTGGAGAATTTTTAAAGCAGGGTTAGGTTGTAAAAAAATATACCAAGCTTTGAACATCCCACAGAGCACTGTTCAGTCCTTCATTCAAAATGGAAAGAGTATGACACAACTGCAAACCTACCAAGACATGGCCGTCCACCTAAACTGATAGGCCATGCAAGGAGAGCATTAACCAGAGAAGCAGCCAAGAGGCCCATACTAACTCTGGAGGAGCTGCAGAGTTCCACAGCTCAGGTGGGAGAATCTGTCCACAGGACAACTATTAGTTGTGCACTTCACAAATCTGGCCTTTATGGAAGAATGGCAAGAAGAAAGCCATTATTGGGGAAAAAAGCCATAAGAAGTCTTGTTTGCAGTTTGCGAGAAGCCATGTGGGGGATACGGCAAATGTGGAAGAAGGTGCTCTGGTCAGATGAGACCAAATTTTGAACTTTTTAGCCTAAAAGCAAAATGCTATGTGTGGCAGAAAACTAACACTGCACATCACCCTGAACACAACATCCCCACCGTGAAATATGGTGGTGGCAGCATCAAGTTGTGGGGATGCTTTTCTTCAGCAGGAACAGAGAAGCTGGTCAGAGTTGATGGGAAGATGGATGGAGCCAAATACAGGGAAATCTTAGAAGAAAACCTGTTAGTCTGCAAAAGACTTCAGACTGGGGCAGAGGTTCACCGTCCAGCAGGACAACGACCCCAAAAATACAGCCAGAGCTACAATGGAATGGTTTAGATCAAAGCATATGTATGTGTTTGAATGGCCCAGTCAAAATACAGACCTAAATCCAATTGGGGATAAAATCCAATTGGGAATCTGTGGCAAGAATTGAAAATTGCTGTTCATAGATGCTCTCTATCCAATCTGACAGATTTGAACTTTTTTGCAAAGAAGAATTGGCAAAAATTTTACTCTCCTAGATGTGCAAAGCTGGTAGAGACATACCCAAAAAGACTTGCAGCTGTAATTGCAGCGAAAGGTGGTTCTACAAAGTAGGGTTGTCCCGATACCACTTTTTTAGGACCGAGTACAAGTACCGATACTTTTTTTCAAGTACTCGCCGATACCGATTACCGATACTTTTTTTTTATGTCACGTGACAGTTTTTTTTTTTTTTTAACAATGCTTTCTTTTTTTTCGGGGGGGGGGGGGGGGTGAACGGTGTCTGTGTGTTTTTTTTTAATTAACAATTTTTATTTTTTACAATAATAATTTTTTTATTCATTTTTGCAATATTTTTTTTTTTTTTTTTTTAAATCAGCCCTGTTGGGGGGCTTTGGTGAGATATCAGGGGTCTTAACAGACCTCTGATATCTCCCCCTTGAGACAGAGAAAGAGACCGAGGATAGAGATTCCCCAGTCCCTTTCTCTGCAGCCTCAGCTGCACTGAGAATGAATGGAGAGAAGTCAGCGGCTCCTCTCCATTCATAAACTGACACATTGTAATCACAGGAGATTACAATGTATCAGTTATATGAATGGACAGAGTCACCTGACTCTGTCCATTCACAAAGGAAGGAGGAGGGGGACGGCGGACCGGAGGGGACAGCGGAGAGGCAGAGGAACGGAGGAACGGAACGGAGGGGGACAGAGAAGGAGAGGGGGACGGAGGAACGGAACGGAGGGGACAGCGGAGAGGCAGAGGAACGGAGGAACGGAACGGAGGGGACAGCGGAGAGGCGGAGGAACGGAACGGAGGGGACAGAGAAGGAGAGGGGGACGGAGGAACGGAACGGAGGGGACAGAGAAGGAGAGGGGGACGGAGGAACGGAACGGAGGGAGACAGAGAAGGAGAGGGGGACGGAGGAACGGAACGGAGGGGACAGCGGAGAGGCAGAGGAACGGAACGGAGGGGGACAGAGAAGGAGAGGGGGACAGGGAACGGAACGGAGGGGACAGCGGAGAGGCAGAGGAACGGAGGAACGGAACGGAGGGGGACAGATAAGGAGAGGGGGACAGAGGAACGGAACGGAGGGGACAGAGAAGGAGAGGGGGACAGAGGAACGGAACGGAGGGGACAGCGGAGAGGCAGAGGAACGGAACGGAGGGGACAGAGAAGGAGAGGGGGACGGAGGAACGGAACAGAGGGAGACAGAGGAGAGGGGGACAGAGGAACAGAGGGGGCATGGAGAAGGATGCAGTGACAGTCAGCGGTGATCGCGTGGGGAAGTTACAAGCACCGATCACCACTGTATGTCACTGAAAGCCGCGGGGGGAATCTTGTAACTCCCCCACACGCCGATCACCGCTGACTGTCATAGTATCGGCGGAAGCATCGGGAGCATTTGCCCGAGTACAAGTACTTGGGTAAATGCTCGGTATCGGTGCCGATACCGATACTAGTATCGGTATCGGGACAACCCTACTACAAAGTATTGACTCAGGGGGGCTGAATGCAAATGCACGCCACATTTTTCATGTATTTATTTGGAAACAATTTTTCAAAAACCATTGATCATTTTCCTTCCACTTCACAATTCTGTGCCACCTTGAGTTGGTCTCACATGAAATCCCAATAAAACAAAATTACGTTTTTTGGTTGTAATATGACAAAATGTGGAAAATTTCAAGGGGTGTAAATACTTTTTCAAGGCATTGTATATTAACACAAAATCCTATCTTACTTGTACAGTACAGAACACAAGCATTGATTCTTAGATCATGGGTTATGTAGCCTACACTGGTCAACTTCTATGCCGACCTAACACTGAAAAAGATTGTGTCAGGAAAGGTCTCCTCCGCTGGTAATATTAATCATTTGGCGTGCAGTACTGAGGTCCATCAGCAGGTGTCTCCTGGCAGTTTGGAGCTGTCAGAAGAGTCTTTTCCTGCTGGTATTCTGTCACCTTTGGGCCGCAGTACTGGCGTCCACCAGCGGAGGAATCCTGGCAGTATGGAGCAGGTATTCCCCTCTGCAGACAGGTGTCACCTGACCTTAATTAGCAGCTGCAGTATAAATACCCAGCAAGTGCACACTCATCTTGCCCTGGTATTGCCCTTGAGCCCTGACCTGCAGCCTGCATCCTGTTTACCTGATTCCTGGAACCTGTTGATCCTGTTCCCTATCTGTTTCCTGAACCCTGGACCTTGAGCCTTGTATCTGACCCGTCCCTCCTGTGATCCATCCATCCTCTCTGTGTCCTGTTTGTTTCCCTTCCCCAGCTGCTGACCTCCCGTTGATGACCATGGCCTGGCTCTGTTCACGATCTCGGTATTTCCCTTACTTGTATATATTTGTTCTGTTGACAAAAAAGGTGTTTTAACCAGGCCCTCAAATACACCACTCAGCGCCAGGACAAGATGCTGTTTCGAATACAGAAATAATTAAATAAATACCGCCTGATCTGCAAATAGGCGCAGAGCCACTAGGCAGGAAAAGCAGCCGCTTCAAAAAATTGCTACATAAAATGTAATCAACAGTGGTATAAAATAATCTTAAAAACAGACTAAAATATCACACTAAACAGCGCTAATGTTGAGCAAATTAAAATATACATGTGGCCAACTACATATGAAAAAAGTCCTTTTTGAGAAAAGTGATGAAGAGTTCAGAGTGTAGTTCATAAAGTGTTCAACAGGTGATCATGAAACAAAGTCACAGCGTGCACCTTCCACCGATCAGTCCAAATTCCACCCTGTGCGAACACACTCCCCTCAGGGGGTTAAACTCACCAGAGCTAGATAGTAATGAGCATCCAAACAAAGGGAAAACACATCCACGCCACCAGCTGCTGTTGCCACCACTCCAGAGGGATCTCAGATGTTCAGGGATCAATATTGCAATCAACACAGCAAGTAGTACGGAACGTTTACTTCACCGCATTAAGCCGGTACAGCTGCCCAGGAGCCGTCATCCACTTCCTGGTTGTGTAGCAGGCTGTGGTGGAGCGCAAACGTCACTTCCTACGTCGTGTAAGCCAAGCGCTGACGCGTTTTGTCATATCCTGACTTCGACAGAGGGCGTGGCTACACGACGCATAGATCGGCTTATATTCTCCCACTTCAACTCCCCTAGCCAATCACAGCGCAACGCAGGTGACACTGACGGCTTACTACAGGGGGGGATGAGGGACAATAAGGGACAATAAGCCACTGCACATCTAAAAAGAAAAAAGGCTACGAAATATGCAAATTCACACACCCGCCAGCCAAACAGGCCAGTCAATAGGCATATGGATCAGCACTATACACTATGCCCATCCACACGGGGCACAAGGGGCTAAGTCCTTACATAGCAAACCGCATATTTACACCAGTAGGTATACAGATATAGAACTATACCAAATATCATAGGCTATAAATAGCAATGCTCCCCTCATTAGCATTTTAGGTAGAAAAATACTAAATAATAAGCATAAACATTCATAATCCCAGAATGCAAATGTACACAATTATGAAAAAACAGGTAATACAAATCACAATGAATTAAATAAAAGCACAAGCAATCATTGAATTTACACTGTTAAAAGGTGTCTCTCTAATGCTAATTTAGACAACTCAACTAAATATAGCAATTCTTCACAAGATTAAGAAGGAGAGATAAAAACAAAATAAAAAAATGCAATTATACAAACGCAGGACTAGATCTAACAATACCCTAAAATCTGGGGGGAAAAAAAAAAAATGTAGGGACAAGAATAAAAAAAATAATAAATATTTAAGAAGAAGGCACCTATACTAAAAAACATTAGCAAAAGGGTGTGCCCCAAAAATAAATAAAATATCAGGCAATACTCGAATCCAACAATAAAAGTCACTCACAGATATTAATAATCACTTATGAAACAGTTAATATCGAGATCCACGTTTAACCCCTTTGGCGATAATGTGTCTGCCAAAAAGATCCATTGGGTCTCCTAGACAGGTCATGAACTAGATTTGAACCCCTCCATTTTGGTTTCAAATGATCAACGCCCCAAAATTTGAGGCCCGATGGATCTTGATTATGCATTAATTTAAAATGGAGTGATACATTGTGGTCTTTAAAACCTATTTTTATATTCGCTATGTGCTCTGCAATCCTAACTCTCAAAAGCCTCTTAGTGTGTCCTATATAAATAAGCCCACATGGGCATTGCATAGCATAGACCACAAAGGAAGTGTTGCACGTAATAAATTCGTTTATGGTAAATTCTTTACCGTTAGAAGTGGACATGAAGCTTTCCAAAGCCCTCATTGGTCTATCCACCTCCCTGCATGCACAACACCTCCTACAGCTAAAGAAGCCCTTTCTATCCCAAAAGGTCAAGGGCCTCGAAGGAGGGTCTAACACTTTCCGCACTACCTTGTCCGCAAAGCTCTGGGACCTTCTGTAGATGAATTTGGGCCTACAGGGTAACACTGGATACAACGTTTTGTTCATGCGTAAAACGTGCCAGTGGGCATTAAAAATGCCTTCCACCTCCCTGTACTGAGAGTGAAAGCCCGAAATGAAACTCCATTCATGGTTGTCCGTATTCTGAACGACTGGTACTTCTTCTAGAAAAGAGTCCCTAGGCCGTACAGCCAATTCCTGAATAATGGCGTTCAATGCTTCCTCCAAGTACCCCTTTTCCATAAACTTTTTCTTAATAAGCTGGGCCTGCAACATAAAATCAGCTTCTTCCGAACAGTTCCTTTTCACTCTAGTGAATTGTCCCTTAGGTATATTTTTTAACCACTTAGGGTGATGTCCACTATTAACGGGCAGGTAACTGTTGGAATCTGTGGGCCTAAAATAAACCTTGGTCCCCAGCCTATTCCCCTGTCTGAAGATATTCACATCCAAGAAATGAATCTCACTCTGACTAAATTCACTGGTCAGTTTAATATTATTAACATTGGAGTTGAGCTCATTCAAAAATTCTTGTAAACTCTCACTCAACCCTTCCCAAATAAAAAACAGGTCATCAATATACCTTTTGTATAGCAAAAGTTGGGTACGGGTGGCAGAAAAAATCGTTTTATCCTCCCACTCCCCCATAAACAAATTTGCTATACTCGGGGCGAATTTAGCCCCCATAGCGACGCCTCTACGCTGGGAGAAAAAACTGGCCATCAAACCAAAAAAAGTTATGGCTTAAACAGAAGTCTAAAGCATTCCTGATAAAGACTTTTTGGTTGTGTGGTAAATCATCACGCTGACAGAGGGCCCAATTGAGGGCTAGGAGGGCATCATCATGTTGTATGATTGAATAAAGAGATGCCACATCCGCCGTTACCAAATACAGTTCTTGCTTCACTGTTAGATCCACCTGTTGTAGAATCTGTAGGAGACTTTTAGTATCCCTAAGATACGCCCTAGTTTGTATGACACTATCCTGAAGAAAGCGATCAAGGTATTGGCCCATCCGAGACGTGATGGAACCAATCCCATTAACTATCGGTCTCCCAGGGGGCTTATTTAGATCCTTATGTATCTTAGGCAAGGTATAAATTGTGGGGATTCTGCTATCACTCGGCACAAGATACCTTCTTTCTCTATTAGACAAAACCCCTGTTGAATAGCCCATTTCAACAAGATTCCTAAGATCCTTTTCATATTGTGCGGTAGGGTCCTTAGCTAATTTTACATACGTGGGACATCTGTACATTTGAGCAGTACATCAAAGAAAAAATTATAGTCAGAAGTTTGAGATGGGAGGTAGTCCCCCAAGATGGTCTTGACGACCCAGAATCCATACAAGAATGGTACGAATTTTTTACCAGTATGGGTTTTAAGTTACAAGACCTGGTTCTGGCTCGGAAACGTAAGAAAATGGCTATTTTGGAGGGTAAAATTAACAAATTCCACTTGCAGTTAGATCCTGTAAAGGACTCCCAGCAAGTAGTGGATTTTAACACGTATTAAAAAAAAAGCTTGAAAAGATTGACAAGGATACACAGAAGAAGAAGGCTAAGAAGATCCATAGGGACCTAAGTGATTTTAGGTCTGGTTCTGTGTATCTTTGGCAACAATCTAAAACCCCAGCAAATGTTGAAGGTAATCAGGCTGGTACTCAAAGTGAGGGTCCAGGCAATCGCGCGATTAAGCTACCTAATGCGGGTCCGTATGTTGGTGGTAATAGAAGAAGACTCCTATCAGGGGGAATGTGGATTATGGGAGAAGTAATGAGGGAAGAACTGGAACCAATAAACCTTATTATTATACACCTTCCAATAATCATTATCAGGTCCCTGTTTATAATAGATTCGACCCCTTGAGGGAAATGGAGAGAGAGCTGGGTTCCAATCTCCCCGTCCTTTTTTAGGGAGGGGGAGGGGCTGGCAGAAAAGGGGTCAGGGGAACTCTCATCGAAGAGGGAGGCCTCCAGGACAGTCGCAGCCAAGACAGGACTATCGCGAACCACAGTGGAGGGAACAGCCGCGACGAGAGGGGGATTATGCCCACCATCCCAACCAGTGGAGAGAAGAACAAGGGGCTGTAGGGCAGGAAGAAGGGCCTAAAAAAAGAAGGAGAGAGCAGGACTAGGAGGCATTTTTAATTTAAGTAATGTGGTTTTATCTCATAAAGAAACTAACATCTTGCATTTGGGTTTGAAGTGTGGCCTGAAAAGGCCCATTAATAAGTTTGATGTTTTTATTGATATACATAGATATATGAGGAAAATAGACATCAAGAAATACTTTTTAAATAAGGATCCCCAACCAGCTGTCACGAATGCCTCTGGGCCTACGGACAGTGGATTGAGGAATAAGTCCCTCTTTAATCCCCTTAATAGCGCTAATCAATATATTGAAGTGTTTAAAGGGTTGGTGATGCGTGATTTGGAGCAGCTAGTGCCTAAAAAGAATGTTAATCCCCAGCACATTATGGATGGGATCTCCATGCTTGAAAAGAGGAAGGAGATAGTCATCAGGCCTGCTGATAAAGGGGGAGGGGTAGTGATTTTAAATAAGGAATTTTACTTGAATCAACTCACTGAGATGTTAAATGATGGCGACACGTATGTAAAATTAGCTAGGGACCCTACCGCACATTATGAAAAGGATCTTAGGAATCTTGTTGAAATGGGCTATTCAACAGGGGTTTTGTCTAATAGAGAAAGAAGGTATCTTGTGCCGAGTGATAGCAGAATCCCCACAATTTATACCTTGCCTAAGATACATAAGGATCTGAATAAGCCCCCTGGGAGACCGATAGTTAATGGGATTGGTTCCATCAGGTCTCGGATGGGCCAATACCTTGATCGCTTTCTTCAGGATAGTGTCATACAAACTAGGGCGTATCTTAGGGATACTAAAAGTCTCCTACAGATTCTACAACAGGTGGATCTAACAGGGAAGCAAGAACTGTATTTGGTAACGGAGGATGTGACATCTCTTTATTCAATCATACAACATGATGATGCCCTCCTAGCCCTCAATTGGGCCCTCTGTCAGCGTGATGATTTACCACACAACCAAAAAGTCTTTATCAGGAATGCTTTAGACTTCTGTTTAAGCCATAACTTTTTTTGGTTTGATGGCCAGTTTTTCTCCCAGCGTAGAGGCGTCGCTATGGGGGCTAAATTCGCCCCCAAGTATAGCAAATTTGTTTATGGGGGAGTGGGAGGATAAAACGATTTTTTCTGCCACCCGTACCCAACTTTTGCTATACAAAAGGTATATTGATGACCTGTTTTTTATTTGGGAAGGGTCGAGTGAGAGTTTACAAGAGTTTTTGAATGAGCTCAACTCCAATGTTAATAATATGAAACTGACCAGTGAATTTAGTCAGAGTGAGATTCATTTCTTGGATGTGAATATCTTCGGACAGGGGAATAGGCTGGGGACCAAGGTTTATTTTAAGCCCACAGATTCCAACAGTTACCTGCCCGTTAATAGTGGACATCACCCTAAGTGGTTAAAAAATATACCTAAGGGACAATTCACTAGAGTGAAATGGAACTGTTCGGAAGAAGCCGATTTTATGTTGCAGGCCCAGGTTATTAAGAAAAAGTTTATGGAAAAGGGGTACTTGGAGGAAGCATTGAACTCCATTATTCAGGAATTGGCTGTACGGCCTAGGGACTCTTTTCTAGAAGAAGTACCAGTCGTTCAGAATACGGACAACCATGAATGGAGTTTCATTTCGGGCTTTCACTCTCAGTACAGGGAGGTGGAAGGCATTTTTAATGCCCACTGGCACGTTTTACGTATGGACAAAACGTTGTATCCAGTGTTACCCTGTAGGTCCAAATTCATCTACAGAAGGTCCCAGAGCTTTGTGGACAAGGTAGTGTGGAAAGTGTTAGACCCTCCTTCAAGGCCCTTGACCTTTTGGGATAGAAAGGGCTTCTTTAGCTGTAGGAGGTGTCGTGCATGCAGGGAGGTGGATAGACCAATGAGGGCTTTGGAAAGCTTCATGTCCACTTCTAACGGTAAAGAATTTACCATAAACGAATTTATTACGTGCAACACTTCCTTTGTGGTCTATGCTATGCAATGCCCATGTGGGCTTATTTATATAGGACGCACTAAGAGGCTTTTGAGAGTTAGGATTGCAGAGCACATAGGGAATATAAAAATAGGTTTTAAAGACCACAATGTATCGCTCCATTTTAAATTAATGCATAATCAAGATCCATCGGGCCTCAAATTTTGGGGCGTTGATCATTTGAAACCAAAATGGAGGGGTTCAAATCTAGTTCGTGACCTGTCTAGGAGAGAGACCCAATGGATCTTTTTGGCAGACACATTATCGCCAAAGGGGTTAAACGTGGATCTCGATATTAACTGTTTCATAAGTGATTATTAATATCTGTGAGTGACTTTTATTGTTGGATTCGAGTATTGCCTGATATTTTATTTATTTTTGGGGGCACACCCTTTTGCTAATGTTTTTAGTATAGGTGCCTTCTTCTTAAATATTTATTATTATTTTTTTTATTTTTGTCCCTACATATATATTTTTTTTTCCAGATTTTAGGGTATTGTTAGATCTAGTCCTGCGTTTGTATAATTGCATTTTTTTATTTTGTTTTTATCTCTCCTTAATCTTGTGAAGAATTGCTATATTTTGTTGAGTTGTCTAAATTAGCATTAGAGAGACACCTTTTAACAGTGTAAATTCAATGATTGCTTGTGCTTTTATTTTATTTATTGTGATTTGTATTACCTGTTTTTTCATAATTGTGTACATTTGCATTCTGGGATTATGAATGTTTATGCTTATTATTTAGTATTTTTCTACCTAAAATGCTAATGAGGGGAGCATTGCTATTTATAGCCTATGTATGATATTTGGTATAGTTCTATATCTGTATACCTACTGGTGTAAATATGCAGTTTGCTATGTAAGGACTTAGCCCCTTGTGCCCCGTGTGGATGGGCATAGTGTATAGTGCTGATCCATATGCCTATTTACTGGTCTGTTTGGCTGGCGGGTGTGTGAATTTGCATATTTCGTAGCCTTTTTTCTTTTTAGATGTGCAGTGGCTTATTGCCCCTCGTCCCCCCTGTAGTAAGCCGTCAGTGTTAACTGAGGTTGATGGCGTGCACCCGCCGGCACCTGCGTTGCGCTGTGATTGGCTAGGGGAGTTGAAGTGGGAGAATATAAGCCGATCTATGCGTCGTGTAGCCACGCCCTCTGTCGAAGTCGGGATATGATGAAACGCGTCAGCGCTTGGCTTACACGACGTAGGAAGTGACGTTTGCGCTCCACCACAGCCTGCTACACAACCAGGAAGTGGATGACGGCTCCTGGGCAGCTGTACCGGCTTGATGCGGTGAAGTAAACGTTCCGTACTACTTGCTGTGTTGATTGCAATATTGATCCCTGAACATCTGAGATCCCTCTGGAGTGGTGGTAACAGCAGCTGGTGGCGTGGATGTGTTTTCCCTTTGTTTGGATGCTCATTACTATCTAGCTCTGGTGAGTTTAACCCCCTGAGGGGAGTGTGTTCGCACAGGGTGGAATTTGGACTGATCGGTGGAAGGTGCACGCTGTGACTTTGTTTCATGATCACCTGTTGAACACTTTATGAACTACACTCTGTACTCTTCATCACTTTTCTCAAAAAGGACTTTTTTCATGTGTAGTTGGCCACATGTATATTTTAATTTGCTCAACATTAGCGCTGTTTAGTGTGATATTTTAGTCTGTTTTTAAGATTATTTTATACCACTGTTGATTACATTTTATATTTGTTCTGTTGTTATTATTTGTGGGGTTCTGTTTTGTATTGGTTGTGGTGCAGTGAGTGATATTGGAGGTGGTTGTGTTATATTCATTTATCTTAATAAATCATTTATATTTTCACTATACATGTCTGGGTTCCTCTGTTGGCAGTCCACACAGTTCTGGTCTTATCTGTGAATGCCAGGGCCATCCCTGACCAGAAGTTGCTGCACAGAGGAGCCATCTTGGTTCTGCTGGCTCTGCTGGAATGAATCCCAATATGATCCCATAATATGCTCTGCTGGCATCAGAAAGTGGCAAGTATCTCCGCCAGTCACTAAAAGAGTGGACCAATGACCAGCTACTTGAGATCATCCGTTTGGCCCACTCCCTGGTTGACCAGGGCTGTATGTTGTTTGGGGATGTGCAGCATTTGATCCAAATATGTGCTGAGCTAGCCCTGTCCTGTGTTCCTAAAACCAGTGATGATTTCTCTCCCCCTTTCGGTGCTGATCAGGTGGAGTCTCTGGTGTGGCTGTTAGAGGATGATTCCGCATTCTTTTTTGAGCACTATTCCATCTGTTCTCAGCAGAAGCTTTTGGAGTGCATTCACTCAGTACAGACCCTTGTTCGACAGGCAGCATGTGATCCATCCTTTGTCCAACCCATACTCGGCATGGTCTGATATGTTACAATCAGCCTCAACCAATCCACAACAAACCACCTCTGCCATCAGACACCTACCTGCCCACAAGTCTGTCTCCCCATCACCCACGCCAAAATCAGTTGCAGCTCAGTATACATTACTCCCAACCAAATACTCATATCCGGTCTCTGCTCCCTGTACCTATTATGCATTCAACCCACCTGCCTCTTCTCAGCTGCCTGCTAATCCTCAAAAACTTCCCCTAGCTACTGTTATCTCTTCTCCACCATATCCCAATCCTCCTTTCCAGTCTGCTGCACCCCCCACCTATAGAGCCTCAGTGACTAAACCCAAGAAAAAACGTAAGTTTTTTCCAACCAAGATGATCCTGCCAGTAACCCAGCCTGCCTCCGCACCAGCTAATCCAATCCAGTCTGACATCCCAGTGCCTGTTATCAAGTTCGATGTCCTGATGTCCACTTTCCAGCCTGATGTCCTGGTACCCGCATTCCAGCCTGAGGCGCCAGTGTTCCAGCCTGAGGGGCCAGTATTCCAGTCGGAGGTGCCAGTGCCTACGTTCCAGCCTGATGAGCCCGCTTTCCAGCCTGATGTGCTCGCCTTTCAGCCTGATGTACCCGCTTTCCAGCCTGATGTGCCCGCTTTCCAGTCTGATGTGCCCGCCTTTCAGCCTGATGTGCCCGCCTTTCAGCCTGATGTGCCCGCTTTCCAGCCTGGTGTGCCCGCCTTCCAGCCTGATGTGCCCGCCTTCCAGCCTGATGTGCCCACTTTCCAGCCTGATGTGTCGCCTTCCAGCCTGATGTGCCCACCTTCCAGCCTGATGTGCCCACTTTCCAGCCTGATGTTCCTGCCTTCCAACCTGATGTTCCTGCCTTCCAGCCTGATGTTCCTGCCTTCCAGCCTGATGTGCCCGCTTTCCAGCCTGATGTGCCCGCTTTCCAGCCTGATGTGCCTGCTGCCCAGCTTGAAGTGCCCATGCCTGCTGCCCAGCTTGAAGTGCCCATGCCTGCTGCCCAGCTTGAAGTGCCCATGCCTGCTGCCCAGCTTGAAATGCCTGCTGCCCAGCTTGAAGTGCCTGTGCCTGCTGCCCAGCTTGAAATGCCTGTGCCTGCTGCCCAGCTTGAAGTGCCCGCTGCCCAGCTTGAAGTGCCCGCTGCCCAGCTTGAAGTGTCTGCTGCCCAGCTTGAAGTGCCCATGCCTGCTGCCCAGCTTGAAGTGCCCATGCCTGCTGCCCAGCTTGAAGTGCCCATGCCTGCTGCCCAGCTTGAAGTGCCCATGCCTGCTGCCCAGCTTGAAGTGCCTGCTACCCAGCTTGAAGTGCCTGTGCCTGCTGCCCAGCTTGAAATGCCTGTGCCTGCTGCCCAGCTTGAAGTGCCTGCTGCCCAGCTTGAAGTGCCTGCTGCCCAGCTTGAAGTGCCCGCTGCCCAGCTTGAAGTGCCCGCTGCCCAGCTTGAAGTGCCCGCTGCCCAGCTTGAAGTGTCTGCTGCCCAGCTTGAAGTGCCCATGCCTGCTGCCCAGCTTGAAGTGCCCGTGCCTGCTGCCCAGCTTGAAGTTCCTGCTGCCCAGCTTGAAGTGCCTGCTGCCCAGCTTGAAGTGCCCGTGCCTTCTGCCCAGCTTGAAGTGCCCCTGCCCGCTGCATGTGTTCCTGCCCGCTGCCCAGCTTGGTGTTTTCCTGCCAGCTGTCCAGCCTGATGTGTTCCTGTCTGCTACCCAGCCTGATGTGCCATTGCTTGCTGCCCAGCTTGAGGTGCTCGCTACCCAGCTTGAAGTGCCTGTGCCTGCTGCCCAGCTTGAAATGCCTGTGCCTGCTGCCCAGCTTGAAGTGCCTGCTGCCCAGCTTGAAGTGCCTGCTGCCCAGCTTGAAGTGCCCGCTGCCCAGCTTGAAGTGCCCGCTGCCCAGCTTGAAGTGCCCGCTGCCCAGCTTGAAGTGTCTGCTGCCCAGCTTGAAGTGCCCATGCCTGCTGCCCAGCTTGAAGTGCCCGTGCCTGCTGCCCAGCTTGAAGTTCCTGCTGCCCAGCTTGAAGTGCCTGCTGCCCAGCTTGAAGTGCCCGTGCCTTCTGCCCAGCTTGAAGTGCCCCTGCCCGCTGCATGTGTTCCTGCCCGCTGCCCAGCTTGGTGTTTTCCTGCCAGCTGTCCAGCCTGATGTGTTCCTGTCTGCTACCCAGCCTGATGTGCCATTGCTTGCTGCCCAGCTTGAGGTGCTCGCTGCCCGGCTGGACACCATGGACTTTCCCCAGCAACAGCTAGTTGGATCGTCCGGAGGTCGCTCCTTTGAGGGGGGGTACTGTCAGGAAAGGTCTCCTCCGCTGGTAACATCAATCACTTGGTGTGCAGTACTGAGGTCCACCAGCAGGTGTCTCCTGGCAGGTTGGAGCTGTCAGAAGAGCCTTTTCCTGCTGGTATTCTGTCACCTTTGGGCCGCAGTACTGGCGTCCACCAGCGGAGGAATCCTGGCAGTATGGAGCAGGTATTCCCCTCTGCAGACAGGTGTCACCTGACCTTAATTACCAGCTGCAGTATAAATACCTAGCAAGTGCACACTCATCTTGCCCTGGTATTGTCCTTGAGCCCTGTGTTCAAGTACATAAGAAGGGAATGTGGGACATTAAAATGAGGCAATTGACTTGTGATTGATGATGTGAAAATGATTCAATTTTCACTGTGTATTTGACACCAGGGAGGTAACACACACAGCCCATTCACTGGATACAGACACATAACACCACACTTACAATCATCCCCACACATGTGGAATGTGTTGCAGCAATCGGGCATGCTATGTGGAGGTTTTCTTGGCTGGGGTGGGGTTCCTGGCCTCAGCTCCAGAACAGACAACCATTTGGGGTCCCATGCTCTTTGATGCCAGCCAAGCATAGTGCTCTAGCTGACCTTTTACTTCTGTACTTAACTCCTGATGAATGGCATGTAGCCGTTGAGTTTCCATGGGGTGGGGTGCTTAGACAAGTCTGGCTCATTACTTATCCACTGGCCCATATATACTTTTTATACATCCAAAATTCATTAGAGAACTATGTAATTATCCATGTGTATGTGTACCTATCTTATAGCAGCTCTTTTACATATGATGCATCCTGTTTACCTTATTCCTAAAACCTGATTCCTGGAACCTGTTGATCCTGTTCCCTATCTGTTTCCTGAACCCTGGACCCTGAGCCTTATATCTGACCCGTCCCTCCTGTGATCCATCCATCCTCTCTGTGTCCTGTTTGTTTCCCTTCCCCTGGCTCTGTTCACGATCTCGGTATTTCCCTTACTTGTATATATTTATTCTGTTATTATTTGTGGGTTTCTGTTTTGTATTGGTTGTGGTGCACTGAGTGATATTGGAGGTGGTTGTGTTATATTCATTTATCTTAAATCATTTATATTTTCACTATACACGTCTGGGTTTCCTCTGTTGCAGTCCACACAGTTCTGGTCTTATCTGGTATATGACAGATTGCATTGCATCTGTCCTCAGTATCCCCTTAATGTGCTTGTTTCCCTGCACATGTCTGTAGACGCCTCAGAATTTTTCTGCCCATCTATCCAAACATATTCAAATATGTGACTGCTCTACAGACTCTCACCTAGAGATTGCCTAGCATCTCTAATCCCCTGATATTCATCAGATAGGGAACCTCTAAATTTCTTTTTTCTTTTGGAGGGAATGCAGATCGCTCCCTTATAGAGAACACTTGTAAGAATGGAACTTTCTCTTCTGTTACCCCTAACAGCAGTAGTTTTTCTTTGCCTTCCTCTGTATTGTACTTGGTGTCCCTCTCCTTTCCTTACACTACATAGGAACAAAGTATACTGGAATTGAATTTTTCCTGCTTTCCTGGGGCAATTTCTATCTCCTTCTGTGTTATTCTCCCTCCCTTTTTCCTGCTTTGAGGACATGTCAAACACTTACCATGTCTTATCAATGGGTCAGAATCATCATCCATGACTACCTGCCATGCATTCCCTTGCCAATTGACGGGTCTTCCATTTCTCATAGAACAGTCCCTCTATGGGATTCCTCCCTTCTCTTCCACCCAGATTTGGGTTCAAGGGTTCTGTACAGCATCTGGCATTGGTTCTTCTCATGGGCTACAGTTGGTTATTTGGGCCTCTGCTGATCCCTGCTTCAGCTACAGCTCCTGCTGTCATCTGTGTGTTTGGGACCATAGGCCCTTCTTCTTCTTGTGCTCCTGTTGCTGCAATTTTGACTGTTTTGTTGCCTCAATTTTATTGTTTGGGGGACTTCTCCCTGACCTGAAGAATTAGCTTCTGTGTGTAATGTGTGTTTAAGATGATAGGAATTTTGATGTAACGTATTTATCGGCGTATAACACGCACTTTTTTACCCTGAAAAAAGATGGTAAACCGTGCCTGCGTGTTATACGCCTATATATTTATATAATTTTTTAAAATTTTTTTTTACCAACTGGGGGGTGGGGATCGGGCGGTACACCCCGGGTTCCACCCATTGGGAGGCACCCGGGGCGTACCGCCCACCTCTCCCTCTCCTGCCCCTGGGACAGTGCTGCCATACTTTAAAAACATTACTGCCAGCCCTTTCTCATACAACGTTCCTCCTGTGTCACTCTCAATATAAATCGAAGCCTATAATAACTCAAGCTTGTTCTGGCCATTCTCGTCCTCCCGCTCCGCCTCCTCCTCAAGCGTAGCTTTTGATTGGAGGAGGAGTACGATCCTGTGACCATCAATGAAACATCAGAGGAGAGTCACATGACCGTGTCCATGAGAGAGAATTGAGGTATATAGAAGCTTTGATTTACAATGAGAGTGACACAGGAGAAGCGGTGTATGAGAAGAGGCTGACAGTGATGTTTTCTCAATGTAAGAGTATGCTGGCAATGCTGTCTCAGTAGACTGGGGGTCTCCTGGGAGTGCAGGGGGGACTTTATAATGAAAGGGGGCTGTGTACTGCGCAGGGAATGGGGTCTGTGTGCTGTGCAGGGGGCTGTGGAAAGTTTTTTCCCTAAAACTTCCCCCCTTAAAATTAGGGTGCGTGCTATACGCCGATAAATACGGTATCTTAAATTCCATATCTCTGACTACAGGACAGCACAGTTCCTCCTCTTTTTCTCTGTGATCTCTTTACTGCTTGCTAAACGGAAACAAAAATGGAGCCTCATGGGGAGTGGGTTACATGGGTACACTGGGGATGGTCCCCAGCAAAACTTTTGCATTGTTTAGTCACCCGAAAGAAATGGCATATAACGTGGTCCAAATCAACTGCTGTGTCCTGTACTGCACTGTTATGCCGTGTACACACGGGCTGACTTTTCGACCGGACTGTTCCGACGGGACAAATCTGTCAGACAATCCGACCGTGTGTGGGCTTCATCGGGCCGGCTTTTTCGGTCGAAAATCAGAGGGACTTTAGATTTGGAACATGTTTCAAATCTTTCCGATGGACTCGAGTCCGGTCAAAAAATCCGCTCGTCTGTATGCTAGTCCGACGGACGAAAACTGACGCTATGGCAGCTATTTGCTACTGGCTATCAACTTACTGCGTAGTCCATATCTCGAGCTCCTTTGGCTCTTTTGTTTGCAGCTCGCATTTTTTCAGCTTACCAGCGGCCGTAACTTCAACACTGTGTTTTTTGTATACATACCATTGTGTATATGTACTATAGTTTTTTATGCTACTTATTTTTAATAAACGGTTGGAATACCACTTTTACTACACTATGGGAGTCTACTTTCTTCTTCTATGAGGTACACACTACTGGCTATATTCGAGATATCAGGAATCCAAGGAATACGGTTGGGACCTACAGTGTATATATCCTGGTGGAGTGGCGCCCTAGAACACAACAGATACACGCATTACCCCTGCAAGGGTGATGGGAAGCGGTGAGTAGGGACCCTTGAGGGGGAGCACTGAAGTCACTTGGATATCCTTTGCAAGCACTCAAGTCACAGATGATGATTTTGACCATTTTTATTACACCTTCTGATCCTTAATCACATGCGGACTGTTTTCTTTAAATATCTTCACTATACAACCGTGCATATATGGTGCTCTGGATTTTGGACATTAATTTCACACTAACCCTCTGGTTTTGTCTTGGTTTATTAGTCTTTTTTGCTTCATTTTTAGTTTTTGAATGCAACAACTGTGGACACATACACTTTTGAGTGTGCCTAACACACTTTATGCACTTTAATTTATGTGTATATATATATATATATATATATATATATATATATATATATATATATAATTTTTTTTTTTTTTTTGAGTTGAGATTTTATTTTTTTGTATTTTTTCTATTGGTGATTTTGTGTATATATGCACGTAGCAAATCACATTTGTATTAATACCGTGCTGACACTTTATTAATTTCTATTTGTTTATGCATTTGGATGCATGTAGTACATGCACTTTTTGAGTAAATTTTCAGGTTTTAGGACAACATAATTATTCATATTTTCTCTATCATTCACATGACCTTTTAGGCTAGGTGCATACCACCAATTTCAGTTGACACTGGGCACATGTTCTAGGTTGCTGGTTAATGTACACATAGAGTTAATCCCCAGTACACCATCTTTACAGCCCCTTGCTCAATATAAGTAGAGGTAAGCGCCACACCCCCCCATTTTTTCATTTCCCATTGTCTGGAGCTCTTCTCAGGGGAGCCCTAGTAGGGGAGGGAGGCAGCTACCAAAAGTCCTACCAATTTATAGTCCATATGTTATCCTAATTCCTTATTCGTCCTAAGCGCGGCCACCTTCTTTAAAATTTTAACTTCCTTATTTTAGTCCGGTCGTATGTCATCACGTACAAATCTGTCGGACTTTGGTGTGATTGTGTGTAGGCAAGTCCGTTCGTTCGAAAGTCCATCGAAAGTCCGTCGGACCTTTGATGCCGATAAGTCTGCCCGTGTGTACACTGCATAAGATAGGGATTTTGACATGCCTGTAAATTCCATATTTTCAGTATGTTTGGCATCATGTCTCACTGTATAGATTTCTTAACTGCTTGCCAATCACCTCACTTAGAAGTATGGCAGCAAAGCGGTCTCTCTGTGCTGGATCACGCATCTGATACATGATCCAGCACTTCCTGGTAGGGGGCACGCGGGATGTAAAGATTGACAATATATTTCTTGTATTTATTCTACCCGGTCTATTATTGCTTCTCTCCACACAAAAGATTTTCTTGCCACTGGGGACATTAACCACTTAAGGACCAGGCCTATTTTTTACACTTGGTGTTTACAAGTTAAAATCGTTTTTTTTTTTTTGCCAGAAAATTACTTATAACCCCCAAACATTATATCTTTTTTTCCAGACACCCTGGAGCAGTTATATGCAATTAGTGGACCTCCAGCTGTTGCAAAACTACAAGTCCCATCATGCCTCTGCCTGTCATGCTTGTGGCTGTCAGAGTCTTGCTATGCCTCATGGGACTTGTAGTTCTGCAATAACTGGAGGTCCGCTAATTCTGGCCAATCAGCTGTCTTGGCTGTATGCTTAGAATCCACTCCCAGTGCTGAACAGGAAGAGAAAATCTCTAACACGATGTACACATTTGTAAAGAATATATAAAGCAGAAGATAGCAGATATGCATGTAAAACTTATGTAGGGAGATTTGTTTCATCTCTGTGTATCATCTGAGGCTATTCACTTCACTGGGTATAGAAGAGGGTTTACATCTACTTTAATATTCTGGCAGTGTGGGACAGGCAGGATCATTGTCTAGATCTTCGCATCTACATGACCCCTGCAACCAGGCTTAGCTTGGGCTAGTGGATCACAAGTCTGATTCTGGAAACCAGAAAAATTTTCCTCCATTATGGTCTGGATGGTTCTCACAATGAATACCAGTCCTTGATACTCTTTCAGTGCAAGGGACTTGGTCATCAGAAGAAGTTCATCTTAGGATCAATGTTCTGGAGCTCAGGGTGATTTGGTTGTCCATTGAACGCTGAATCTCTTAACTCCCAGTTCATCTGACCAGGATTCAGGTAGACAATGTCTTTGCCATGGCTTACATTAACCATCAGGGAGAAACTAAAAGTCTCATGGGTCAAACAAAAGCGGATCTGATACTCGTTTGAGCAGAAAATCATGTTACAGCTCTGTCCGTCGTGCACATCCTGGGCATGAAAAATGGTCAGGCCGACATGCTCCGTCATCAACCTATGGACTGTGAAAAGTGGTCTCTTCACCCTCAGGTGTTTCTTGACCTTTGTCAAAGGTAGGGGAACCAAGGGTGGGTCTTCTGGCTTCCAGGTTCAACAACCTGGACAGGTTTGTCTCCAAGTCCAGGGAACCTCTGCCATTTGTGGTGAATGCCCTGGTGACGCCTTCTAGTCAGTTAATTCTGATTTATGCCTTTTCTACTCTAAAACTCTTTCTCCACCTGCTTTGCAGACCCTCAAACTTTATAATAGGCTGACAACCGCTGCTGCAAAATGGGGCTGGACAGTGCACCTAGTCGTACTTTGTTTGTGGCAATATGCACCCGGGACAAATGCACGGTGAATTTTTTTTTATCTTGTTTTTCAAACTTGACCAGTTCAATGCATAGCCATAGGTAAGCTGCATAAAAAACACCTTGTGTGCCCATCAACTCAGGGCTACAGCTCAAGGAAACGGGGGGAAGGTTCCAACATTCCCCCTGTTGAAGTACCTACTTGGACATACAGTCATGTACTTGTGTTGCAGGAGACCAGTATGCCTCCCAAAAAATCTACATACCTGTATATGACTCGTGTTTTTGTTTTTTAGTTGTCTTATCATGATTTGTTCATTTATTAGTTAATTTATGTTATGACACGAACTATGCAGAATAAACATTCTATTAAAATAATAATGTGTCTTCGTTCTGCACAAATTTCAGCTATTCAGAGGAAACTGGGCTTGTTTACTTAACAGATACACGTTGTACTATGTAAACAGCACTTTATGTTCATTTACACAAAAAGTTAATATTTAGTTGAAAAAGGAGGTTCCTGATTTTCTACATAAATGCTGCACAGTAAAACTTACCAGCACAGTGAGTCATATTCATTAACCACTTGAGCCCCGGACCTTTATGCTGCCTAAGGACCAGAGGTCTTTTTCCAATTTGGCACTGCGTCGCTTTAACTGCTAATTGCGCGGTCATGCAATGCTGTACCCAAACAAAATTTGCGTCCTTTTCTTCCCACAAATAGAGCTTTCTTTTGATGGTATTTGATCACCTCTGCGGTTTTTATTTTTTGCGCTATAAACGGAAAAAGACCGAAAATTTTGAAAAAAAATGATATTTTCTACTTTTTGTTCTAAAAAAAATCCAATAAACTAAATTTTAGTCATACATTTAGGCCAAAATGTATTCGGCCACATGTCTTTGGTAAAAAAAATGTCAATAAGCGTATATTTATTGGTTTGCGCAAAAGTTATAGCGTCTACAAACTAGGGTACATTTTCTGGAATTTACACAGCTTTTAGTTTATGACTGCCTATGTCATTTCTTGAGGTGCTAAAATGGCAGGGCAGTACAAAAGCCCCCCAAATGACCCCATTTTGGAAAGTAGACACCCCAAGGAAATTGCTGAGAGGCATGTTGAACCCATTGAATATTTATTTTTTTTGTCCCAAGTGATTGAAAAATGACAAAAAAAATAAAAAAAAAAAATATTTACAAAAAGTGGTCACTAAATGATATATTGCTCACACAGGCCATGGGCCTATGTGGAATTGCACCCCAAAATACATTTAGCTGCTTCTCCTGAGTATGGGGATACCACATGTGTGGGACTTTTTGGGAGCCTAGCCGCGTACGGGGCCCCGAAAACCAATCACCGCCTTCAGGATTTCTAAGGGTGTAAATTTTTGCTTTCACTCTTCACTGCCTATCACAGTTTCGGAGGCCATGGAATGCCAAGATGGCACAAAACCCCCCAAAATGACCCCATTTTGGAAAGTAGACACCCCAAGCTATTTGCTGAGAGGCATATTGAGTCCATGGAATATTTTATATTTTGACACAAGTTGCGGGAAAGTGACACTTTTATTTTTTTTTTTTTTTTTTTTCATAAAGTTGTCACTAAATGATATATTGCTCACACAGGCCATGGGCATATGTGGAATTGCACCCCAAAATACATTTAGCTGCTTCTCCTGAGTATGGGGATACCACATGTGTGGGACTTTTTGGGAGCCTAGCCGCGTACTGGACCCCGAAAACCAATCACTGCCTTCAGGATTTCTAAGGGTGAAAATTTTTGATTTCACTCTTTACTGCCTATCACAGTTTCGGAGGCCATGGAATGCCCAGGTGGCACAAAACCCCCCCAAATGACCCCATTTTGGAAAGTAGACACCCCAAGCTATTTGCTGAAAGGCATGGTGAGTATTTTGCAGCTCTCATTTGTTTTTGAAAATGAAGAAAGACAAGAAAAAACATTTTTTTTTTTCTTTTTTCAATTTTCAAAACTTTGTGACAAAAAGTGAGGTCTGCAAAATACTCACTATACCTCTCAGCAAATAGCTTGGGGTGTCTACTTTCCAAAATGGGGTCATTTGGGGGGGTTTTGTGCCACCTGGGCATTCCATGGCCTCCGAAACTGTGATAGGCAGTGAAGAGTGAAATCAAAAATTCACGCCCTTAGAAAGCCTGAAGGCGGTGCTTGGTTTTCGGGGTCCCGTACGCGGCTAGGCTCCCAAAAAGTCTCACGCATGTGGTATCCCCGTACTCAGGAGAAGCAGCAGAATGTATTTTGGGGTGTAATTTCACATATTTCCATGGCATGTTTGAGCAATATATCATTTAGTGACAACTTTGTGCAAAAAAAAAAAAAAAAAATTTGTCTCTTTCCCGCAACTTGTGTCGCAATATAAAATATTCCATGGACTCGACATGCCTCTCAGCAAATAGCTTGGGGTGTCTACTTTCCAAAATGGGGTCATTTGGGGGGGTTTTGAACTGTCCTGGCATTTTATGCACAACATTTAGAAGCTTATGTCACACATCACCCACTCTTCTAACCACTTGAAGACAAAGCCCTTTCTGACACTTATTGTTTACATGAAAAAGTTTTTTTTTTTTGCAAAAAAATTACTTTGAACCCCCAAACATTATATATTTTTTTAAAGCAAATGCCCTACAGATTAAAATGGTGGGTGTTTCATTTTTTTTTTTCACACAGTAATTGCGCAGCGATTTTTCAAACGCATTTTTTGGGGAAAAAACACACTTTTTTTAATTTTAATGCACTAAAACACGCTATATTGCCCAAATGTTTGATGAAATAAAAAAGATGATCTTAGGCCGAGTACATGGATACCAAACATGACATGCTTTAAAATTGCGCACAAACGTGCAGTGGCAACAAAATAAATACATGTTTAAAAGCCTTCAAAAGCCTTTACAGGTTACCACTTTAGATTTACAGAGGAGGTCTACTGGAAAAATTACTGCACTCGATCTGGCCTTCGCAGTGATACCTCACATGCATGGTGCAATTGCTGTTTACATTTGACGACAGACCGCCGCTTGCGTTCGCCTTAGCGCGAGAGCAGGGGGCGACAGGGGTGTTTTTTTTTTTTTTTTTTTTTTTTTCTTTATTATTTTTTTGCTTTTTTAATCTTACTTTTAAACTGTTCCTTTCATATTTTTTTTTTTAATCATTTTTATTGTTATCTCGGGGAATGTAAATATCCCCTATGATAGCAATAGGTAGTGACAGGTACTCTTTTTTGAAAAAATTGTGGTCTATTAGACCCTAGATCTCTCCTCTGCCCTCAAAGCATCTGACCACACCAAGATCGGTGTGATAAAATGCTTCCCCAATTTCCCAATGGCGCTATTTACATCCGGGGAAATCTAAGTCATGAAATACTCGTAGCTTCCGGTTTCTTAGGCCATAGAGATGTTTGGAGCCACTCTGGTCTCTGATCAGCTCTATGGTCAGCTGGCTGAATCACCGGCTGCATTCTCAGGTTCCCTGTTGAGACAGGAGAGCCAGAGAAAAACACGGAAGATGGTGGGGGGGGGGCATTCCCTCCCACGGCTTGTAAAAGCAGTCTAGAGGCTAATTAGCCGCTAGGATTGCTTTTACATGAAAGCCGACCGCTGGCTGAAAAGAATGATACCAAGATGATACCTAAACCTGCAGGCATCATTCTGGTATAACCACTCAAAGTCGTGAATGGCGTACCTGAAGACAAAAAAATGGTTAACAATGGTTAACAATAAAGCACAGTAAAGTGTAAATAATTACACACCTGAAAAACAAACATGATAAAACATAATAACAATAACAATAAAACATTGCAGAATAGAATACAGTAAAAAAGAGCAGAACAATAGAGAGAGAGAATAGAGAGAGAGAGAACAATAAAACAACTATTTTTTTTTATTTCATATTTTTTTTTTTTTACACTTTTTTTGTAACTAACTTTTATAACGGTACCCGGTTCCAGGTTCGGGTCTCTCAAAATGCGATGGCATTTTGGGAGACCCTGTGAAAGTGCGCCTAGTCTGTGCAATGCTGTACCCTACGCTAATACTCAACTAGTGAATGGTAGCGTTCAAAACATTCACCAATGCAAAGACCAGGATTGTCAGGACAGGAGGGACAATAATAGCGGGTGTCACGCCTATATCCGCGCTAGCTGCAGACACAACATCTTTTTGGGGGCGTTCGCTGGGTAGGGGTACTCGGGAGGACATAAAAATGCCTCTCATGCAGCCGACTGCATTTGGTTGGGGATGTGAATGGGGGAAGTACGGGCGCTGCAGAAGCGGTGGGTTCCCAATTAGGATTGGCGAATGCAGCAGGAAGGGCATTATGGGCACGACGGGCCTGTGTTTGTCTTTCTGGTGGCAGCGGGACACTACTTGTGCTTGCCATCTCGCCAGCTTGAACTGCACTTATGGGACTCGCCACGTCACCACGTGTTACTGCAGTGCTGGTTTGACTACGACCGGGGTGTACTAGGCCGCTGGCGCTTGCCAGTTCACCAAAACGCTACCAAAAAACTGTTAGCGATCGCAGGGATCAGGCCTGACTCTGCGAACGCTGCAGTTATGCTTTTAGTGTTTTGTAAGTGACAGTGATCGATCGATACTGCACTTGGGTGGGCTGGGCCGGGCGGAGGGGCAAAACGCAGGTGCTAGCAGGTATCTGGGCTGATCCCGCTAACACTGCGTTTTTGGGAACCCTAAACTGCTGGTGACGCTAGTATAGATCTGATCGGATCAGATATTGATGCGATCAGATACTATACCACTAAGGGTGGTGTACGGTGCGTGCGTGGGTGTTAGCGGTACTGGCGCTAATCTGACGCTGCCTGGGGCTGGTGCTTGCCAGTTCACCAAAATACTACCAAAAAAACTGTTAGCGATCGCAGGGATCAGGCATGACTCTGTGAACGCTGCAGTTATGCGTTTAGTGTTTTGTAAGTGTCAGTGATCGATCGATACTGCACTTGGGTGGGCTGGGCCGGGCGGAGGCGCAAAATGCAGGTGCTAGCAGGTATCTGGGCTGATCCCGCTAACACTGCGTTTTTGGGAACTCTAAACTGCTGGGGACGCTAGTATAGATCTGATCGGATCAGATATTGATCCGTTCAGATACTATACCACTAAGGGAGGCGTATGCTGCGTGCGTGGGTGTTAGCGGTACTGGCGCTAACCTGACGCCTGGGGCTGGTGCTTGCCAGTTCACCAAAATGCTACCAAAAAAACTGTTAGCGATCGCAGGGATCAGGCCTGACTCTGCGAACGCTGCAGTTATGCGTTTAGTGTTTTGTAAGTGACAGTGATCGATCGATACTGCACTTGGGTGGGCTGGGCGGAGGCGCAAAACGCAGGTGCTAGCAGGTATCTGGGCTGATCCCGCTAACACTGCGTTTTTGGGAACCCTAAACTGCTGGGGACGCTAGTATAGTATCTGATCGGATCAGATATTGATCCGATCAGATACTATACCACTAAGGGAGGCGCATGCTGCGTGCGTGGGTGTTAGCGGTACTGGCGCTAATCTGACGCTGCCTGGGGCGACGCATATCACCGCCGGGCGATCGGGGGGCTAAACCTTTATTCGGTAATAAACGGCGGGTGCCCTGACACTATAAAAAATAAACAAACTAACCAGCGTCAACCGTAACGGTTATACGGTGATCAGTGGTGAAAGGGTTAACTAGGGGGCAATCAAGGGGTTAAAACATTTATTAGATAGTATATGGGGGTCCCTGACGCTATAAAACGCTGACGGCGAACCTAAATATTTACCTCACTAACTAGCGTCACCAGCGACACTAATACAGCGATCAGAAAAATGATCGCTTAGTGACACTGGTGAGGGGGGGTGATCAAGGGGTTAAAACTTTATTAGGGGGGGTTAGGGGGGTACCCTAGACCTACAGGGGGGTAACAGTATCTGTCCCAACACTGTAACTGTCACAAACTGACACCATGCAGTAATCAGAAAAAAAAAAAAAAAAAAAAAAAAAAAAACTGCTGGTGTCAGTTTGTGACAGGGGGGGGGGGGGTGATTGGGGGGGGATCGGGGGGCGATCGGGGGGGGGATCGGGGTGTTTTGTGTGCCTGGCATGTTCTACTGTGTGTGTGTGTGTTGGTGCACTCACATTGATGTCTTCTCTCCTCGGGCCGGAACGGAAAATACCGACCCGAGGGGAGATGACATCATTTCCTTTGCTGCTGTTTAGCATACAGCAGCAAAGGAAGATTCTCATTGGCCGGCGGCGATCGCGAGGGGGGGGCCACGAACGGATGGTCTCCCCCTCATCACCGATCGCCGCTGGACAAAAGACGACCACCTCGGGCACCGGGGGGGGGTCCGATCGGACCCCCCACCCGCGGAAGGCAAATCACGTACACTGTACGTGATTTTGCCTGTCCGTGCCACTTTGCCGACGTACATCGGCGTGAGGCGGTCGTCAAGTGGTTAAATAATAGATGTTCCTTTTTTACCTTATGGTACATTTTTCTAAATGGGTTTTTACTACTAGAACTTGTGAAAGCATTACAGGATATTTTCTCTACAAACACACGCGGCAATAACCTCTCACTTTTACCTAAAGCAGTAATAAACCCCAGACAAAAAATGTCGTATATTTCAGCTTCCCAGTCATTGGATGTGCTAGCTGCATTAGATTTATTTTACAGACTTTTTTTCACCTCTGTTTTTACCTGGTAACCTGGCCACACTTCCTATATTAGAGTGTCTCCACTTTGGATGAAGGAGCAACAGTGACACCTTTGGACAGCAGCATTGTCCATTTGGGAGGAGAGGAGGATTAGATGCCCTAGCAGATTTAGGGCATCTAATGACAAATTGAAGCCATGCTCCAGCTAACACATTTTAAGCTGTTGTCCCATTAAGGGCTTCTTTATATTTGCTTCAAAATGTGGCATTGGACACACTTTTTAATGCACTCTGCCAATCAAAGCACCTGTCACTAAATATAATGGTAAGCTTACAGTCCTATTGACAGGCTGTGTTTGCTTTGCTTTAAAAATGATACCCCATGATGCTTTCTTGATGCTTCAGACCGTCTCCAGAGCCTCCATAGAAGTCTATGACAATTCTCGCTTAAGGCACTTGAAGCTTTTGAAGAGCTTTTATTCAGCATTTGCTTCACTTTGTTTTGGATATATTACAGGTATGAGGTATCCCAGGATGCACTGGGAAACCAACAAGTGAACTGGAAAAACATCATCAGCAGTCACTTCTGGTTCACATGTATATATTCTGGACAGACAAAAGCAGTCTGGCGCCAGGAAACTGGAACATCTATTGCACTAAGAACCTTGTGAATGTCCTGCAAGAGCCCAAAAGAGCAGCTGTGTGGATGAGCACACCAGGAGGGGTGTGAATACAAGTAAAAACATTCAGGAGCAACCACAATTTAAAACGCTGATCAGGACAGTCTTGAAAGGACAAACAGTCAAATAATAAAAACGTTCAATGAGATAAAAACGTGCCAATTTAATAATAACATGTGATTGGATAGACATCTCCTTGTATAGATGGAACTACTGCAAAGCGTGCTCCTCACTGTGACAGTATCAACAGTCGGTGGTGGACTGACTTGGTGGGGCAGTGCTGGGATGGCAAAACCTTCATGTGTTCCTGGATGTCACTAGGAAGAGGGAAGCCAGCACGTTCGGGTGTTCCCGTCCACTTGCTCCGGTCAGTGGTTGCTCTGGCTGCCTCTCGGTCCCTCCTTTGCTTCCTGGTGGCCGTGTGATTCTGCCACACACCATTGGGGATCCCATCGAGGCTCCACACTGTCCATCTGGCTCTGCAAATGCTGGCTTCCCTCTTCCTAGTGACATCCAGGAACACATGTAGGTTTTGCCATCGTAGCACTGCCCTACCAAGCCAGTCCACCACCGACTGTTGCTTAAGGTACTGTCACAGTGAGGAGCACGCTTTGCAGTAGTTCCATCTATGCAAGAAGATGCCTAGATAATTTTTCATCCAGTCACATGTTATTATTACATCGACACGTTTTTATCTCATTGAATGTTTTTATTATTTGACGGTTTGTCCTTTCAAGACTGTCCCGATCAGCGCTTTCAATTGTGGTTGCTCCTGAATGTTTTTACTTGTATATATTCTGGAAGTATCTGGTGCAATTTCACTTTTGGTGTGCAGCAGGAAGGTGATCGGGGTCCGGACTGGAATGGAGCAACTAGCAGACGGCACACGTGGTCTACAACATGGGAGCACTATAGCAGAAGGTGAGTGGGGACCAGAGTGAGAGGACTCAGCGGCAGAGGATCTCCCAGCTGGGGGATCAGAGCAGGAGAAACTAGCAGATGTCACACGTGGTGAGCAGTGTGAAAACAATAAAGCAGGAAGTGAGTGGGGACCAGAGAGGGAGGAGGAACAGCAGAGCTGGGGGTCACTAATGAGCACAGGATCGGCTGAATAAGGGTAATAAATAAGTTGGGGATCTGATTAACAGGGGTACTAATAAGCTGGGGATATGCTAAACAAGAGTACTAATAAGCTGGGGATCTGCTAAACAAGGGTACTAATGAGCTGGGGATCTGCTAAACAAGAGTACCAATAAGCTGTGGATCTGCTAACCAGGGGTACTAATGAGCTGGGGATCTGCTAAACAAGGGTAGTAATAAGCTGGTTATCTGCTGAACAGGGGTACTAATAAACTAGGATCTGCTGAGTGGGGGTTCTACTGGGCCCCTTTAAAACAAACAGACAATCGACACACAGGGCATTTGCCAAGCTTCAGAAAAGTATCATTGAAGCATCAAAAATGCATAAAAAAGCACATTGCAGCGTTAGATGCTTTAATATGTGTTAAAGTTGAAGCAAGTGTAAATGAGCCCTAACAGTTTTTCCCTTTTGGAATAAAGGTTTTTTCATAAATAAAAGCTGATCATTGTAAGCGCCACTGTCAGTGATACGTGGTTTGTCTCATCCCTCAAACTGCTGCATCTGCAGGATAGCTTGTTCTTTTGAAAAACAGTCGGATTAGTCTAGCTGTATTAAAGCAGATCTAAACCCTTCTATTCTTTTCAGCCAAGGAAGCTGCCATCTTAGCCTCTGCTTGATCTGAAACTGCCATGGTGCTGCACATGTGATTAGTAATGACACCAACCATTTGATGGTTTGACAGTTTGGTTGAGAGCACGAAAATGTGACAGTTAGCTCCGGGAGCATGGCAGCAATGTAACTATTTTATTAAAGCGGTGTTCCAGCCTCCCCCCTCCAAAAATTAAAAGTCAGAATCTACACATACAGTAGCTTCTGACTTTTAATATCCGGACACTTACCTGTCCTGAAATCCAGGAGCCAATGTTTCCATCAGCTGTCAGGTGCTGGCGCCGCCATTGCTGGTAAGGGACTCTACGGCCGGGTCCCTACTGCACATGCACGATGCGCGCTGCTCTCTCTTACTGACCCAGCAGCAGGGGGGCCGAATCTCTGACGTACCTCGCCGGGGCGAGGCCCAACCAACGTGGGGAGGGACAGGGTACCTGTCAAAAACAGGAACCCCCCCCACACCAAAAGGTGTTGAATGTGGCACAGGAGGGGGGAGGACTCAAATAAGCAGAAATTCCACTTTTGGGTGGAACTCCGCTTTAAACTGTTATGCGTTAACTGGTTTTGTTATGCTTTAACTCGTGCCAGATTCACATCCTCAATTCATTAGGTAACATTCCTGACCTCCATATCCACAGGGCCAGTCATGTCTGCCCACATCACCATTATTATTATTATTATTATTATTATTTACAGGATTTATATGGAGCCAACAGTTTGGCTCTTTACAAAATTGGGGTATATAGTGCAGATACAATTTAATACAAGAGGTATCAGAAGGTCAACAGGCTTTATATACTAAGAGAGTTACAGTATTTCACAAAAGTACACCCCTCACATTTTTGTAAATATTTTATTATATCTTTTCATGTGACAACACTGAAGAAATGGCACTTTGCTACAATGTAAAGTAGTGAGTGTACAGCTTGTATAACAGTGTACATTTGCTGCCCCCTCAAAATAACTCAACACACAGCCATTAATGTCTAAGCCGCTGGCAGCAAAAGTGAGTACACCCCTAAGTGAAAATGTCCAAATTGGGCCCAATTAGCCATTTTCCCTCCCCGGTGTCATGTGACTCATTAGTGTTACAAGGTCTCAGGTGTGAGCGGGGAGCAGGTGTGTTAAATTTGATGTTATTGCTCTCACTCTCTCATACTGGTCACTGGAAGTTCAACATGGCACTTCATGGCAAAGAACTCTCTGAGGATCTGAAAAAAAGAATTGTTGCTCTACATTAAGATGGCCTAGGCCAGTGATGGCAAACCTTGGCACCCCAGATGTTTTGGAACTTCATTTTCCATGATGCTCATCTACACTGCAGAGTGCATGAGCATCATGGGAAATGTAGTTCCAAAACATCTGGGTTGCCAAGGTTCGCCATCGCTGGCCAAGGCTATAAGAAGATTGCCAAGACCCTGAAACTAAGCTGCAGCACGGTGGCCAAGATCATACAGCGGTTTAATGCCCCGTACACACGGTCGGACATTAATCAGACATTCCGACAACAAAATCCTAGGATTTTTTCCGATGGATGTTGGCTCAAACTTGTCTTGCATACACACGGTCACACAAAGTTGTCGTAAAATCCGATCATTCTGAACGCGGTGACGTAAAACACGTACGTCGGGACTATAAACGGGGCAGTAGCCAATAGCTTTCATCTCTTTATTTATTCTGAGCATGCATGGCACTTTGTGCGTTGGATTTGTGTACACACGATCGAAATTTCCGACAATGGATTTTGTTGTCGGAAAATTTTATAGCCTGCTCTCAAACTTTGTGTGTCGGAAAATCCGATGGAAAATGTGTGATGGAGCCTACACACGGTCAGAATTTCCGACAACAAGGTCCTATCACACATTTTCCGTCGGAAAATCTGACCGTGTGTACAGGGCATAACAGGACAGGTTCCACTCAGAGCATGCCTCGCCATGGTCGACCAAAGAAGTTGAGTGCACCTACTCAGCATTATATCCAGCGGTTGTCTTTGGGAAATAAACGTATGAGTACTGTCAGCATTGCTGCAGAGGTTGAAGGGGTGGTGGGTCAGCCTGTCAGTGCTCAGACCATACATCGCACAATGCATCAAATTGGTCTGCATGGCTGTTGTCTCAGAAGGAAGCCTCTTCTAAAGATGATGCACAAGAAAGCCCACAAACAGTTTGCTGAAGACAAGCAGACTAAGGACACAGATTACTGGAACCATGTCCTGTGGTCTGATGAGTCCAAGATAAACGTATTTGGTTCAGATGGTGTCAAGTGTGTGTGGCGGCAACCAGGTGAGGGGTACAAAGACAAGTGTGTCTTGCCTACAGGCAAGCATGGCGGTGGGAGTGTCATGGTCTGGGGCTGCATGAGTGCTGCCAGCACTGGGGAGCTACAGTTCATTGAGGGAACCATGAATGCCAACATGTACTGTGACATACTGAAGCAGAGCATGATCCCCTCCTTTCGGAGACTGGGCCGCAGGGCAGTATTCCAACATGATAACCACCCCAAACACACCTCCAAGACAACCATTGCCTTGCTAAAGAAGCTGAGGGTAAAGGTAGTAGACTGGCAAAGCATGTCTCCAGACCTAAACCCTATTGAGCATCTGTGGGGCATCCTCAATGGAGGGTGGAGGAGCGCAAGGTCTCTAACATCCACCAGCTCCGTAATGTGATCATGGAGGAGTGGAAGAGGACTGCAATGGCAACCTGTGAAGCTCTGGTGAACTCCATGCCCAAGAGGGTTAAGGCAGTGCTGGAAAATAATGGTGGCCACACATAATATTGACACTTTGGGCCCAATTTGTACATTTTCACTTAGGGGTGTACTCACTTTTGTTGCCAGCGGTTTAGACATTAATGGCTGTGTGTTGAGTTATTTTTAGGGAACAGCAAATGTACACTGTTATACAAGCTGTACACTCACTACTTTACATTGTAGCAAAGTGTCATTTCTTCAGTGTTGTCACATGAAAAGATAAAAAAAAAAAAATTACAAAGATGTGAGGGGTGTACTCACTTATATGAGATACTGTATATGCGGCCTCTCTGCGTTAGAGTTCACCCGCTGAGAGGCCGCAGGGTCACTGGTCGTTAAGGAGTCAGCACCAGCCAACAGCAGAATGTAGACAAAAGAGCTGACAGTAAAAAAGAAAAAAAATCTGTGTGGTTCCCCCAACCTATACCAGGCATTTCTGGTCTAGTATGGATTTGGGGGTACTGGATATGTTGTATAACAGAAAGTAGAAAGTATTGGGGTTTTTTTCAAAATTTTCAGTCTTTTTTTGTTTATATAATAAAAAATAAAAAAAACAGTGGTGATCAAATACCACCAAAAGAAAGCTTTATTTGTGTGAAAATAAATTATAATAATTTCATTAGTATACAATGCTGCATGACTGTGCAATTGCCAGTTAAAGTAGCACAAAATGGCCTGGTCATGAAAAATCTTCCGGAGCTTAAGCGGTTATTTAGCAGTGATATATTTCTTTACTCCTTTTGCAGTAGTACATCTTACTAGTGAGTGACTTCATATGCAGGTTTAAGGTGTGTTATTTAAAGGATTTATGTGTTTTAATGTTGCAATTTAAGCTATATTAAACCATTCCCGTGTTCGCCTCCTGGTCCTTTAAGAGAGTCTAAAAGCACGGAGGCAGGCATTCTGGTCAAGTGACCATTTTGATTGGCTGTCACAGTAGTCACATGATCACAGGTATGCATCGGGAGCTTTCTGGTCCCCACTGGTTACTGTGCTAGAAGCGCACAGGGGCGCCCTTTCAGCATATAAAAGTGTTTACATAGTTGCCATATACAGTATCTCACAAAAGTGAGTACACCCCTCACATTTTTGTAAATATTTTATTATAGCTTCACGTGACAACACTAGGGATGAGCCGAACACCCCCTGGTTCGGTTCGCACCAGAACCTGCGAATGGACCGATTTTAATGATGCTTAAAGTGAAAAAAAGTGAAATATTCCTTTAAATATCGTACCTTGGGGGGGGGTGTCTATAGTATGCCTGTAAAGTGGTGCGTGTTTCCCGTGCTTAGAACAGTCCCTGCACAAAATTACATTTTTAAAGGAATAAAAGTAATTTAAAACTGCTTGCAGCTTTAATGTAATGTCGGGTCCTGGCAATATGGGTGAAAATCAGTGAGACAAACGGCATGGGTCCCCCACCTAGTCCATCACCAGGCCCTTTGGGGCTTGTATGGATATTAACCCTTTCATGACTAAGCCTATTTTTTAAATTTGGTGTTTACAAGTTAAAATCAGTTTTTTTTGCTAGAAAATTACTTAGAGCCCCCAAACATTAAATATATTTTTTTAGCAGAGAATCTAGAAAATAAAATGGCGATTGTTGCAATATTTTATGTCACACGGTATTTGTGCAGATGTGTTTTAAACGCAACTTTTTGGGAAAAGGGACACTTTCATGAATTTAAAAAAAAAACAAACAGTAAAGTTAGCCCAATTTTTTTGTATAATGTGAAAGATGATGTTACGCCGAGTAAATAGATACCAAACATGTCACGCTTTAAAATTGCACGCACTCGTGGAATGGCGACAAACTACGGTACCTAAAAAACTCCATAGGCAACGCTTTAAATTTTTTTTACAGTTACCAGGTTAGAGTTACAGAGGAGGTCTAGTGCTAGAATTATTGCTCTCGCTCTGACGATTGTGTGATTTGAACACCGTTTACATATGCGAGTGTGACTTCCGTATGCGTTTTCTTTGCTGCGCGAGCTCGCGGGGACGGGGGCGCTTTAAAAAAAAATTTCTTATTTATTTTATTTATTTTTATATTTTTAAATTGTGTTTTAAAAAAAAAAAATTTTTGATCACTTTTATTGCTGTCACAAGGAATATAAACATCCATTGTGACAGTAATGCGGGAAGGGGTTTTAAGGGGAACCCCGCACCCAAATTAAAAAAAGGAAAGGCGTGGGGCCCCCAGGCCCTATATACTCTGAACAGCAGTATACAGGCGGTGCAAACAAGACAGGGACTGTAGATTTGTTGTTAAGTAGAATCTGTTTGTAATTTTGAACTGGTACATTTTTAAAGTGTAGCTCCAGCCAAAAAATCTATTTTTAAGCCTTTTGGAAAACATAGGGAAGGGTTATCACCCCTGTGACATTTGTTTTGCTGTCTGTGCACCTCTTCAGAAGATTTCACCTCACTTTCTGTCCCAATGACAAATGTTTTTTGAAAATTTGGGGTTTTTAGTGAAACAAGGATTGGTGATAAAGCATCAGTGAAGAGGAGACACGTTTTTCCCATATTAACTCTTACAGGAGAGAATTTCCCTTCCTAGGGGTAGATTTCATTTCACTTTCTGTTGTCTCCTTACGTTTGCAAGTAGGAGTCGTTTGTAAGTTGGATGTTTGAAAGTAGGGGCCTGTCCTATATACTCTGCAGAAATTGGGGCCTTAGGTGTTGGTGTTGCCACAACACTGTAAGCCCTCAAAGTTACTCTTGGTGGGTGCAGGAACGGGCCCTGCTGTGAAATATTAGATCAAGAATTGTAATTACATGCCATTGTTGAGCAGTGCTAGAAAAATTGGGCCTTTGGTGGTGGTGCTGGTGCTGGTGCCACAACACTGTAAGACCTCACAGTTACTCTTGGTGGGCGCTGGAACGGGCCCTGCTGTGAAATATTATATCAAGAATTGTAATTACATGCACCTGTTGAACAGGGGCAGAAAAATTGGGCCTTTGGTGGTGGTGGTGGTGTTGCCACAACACTGTAAGCCCTCACAGTTACTCTTGGTGGGCGCAGGAATGGGCCCTGCTGTGAAATATTAGATCAAGAACTGTAATTACATGTCCCTGTTGAACAGGGGCAGAAAAATTGGGCCTTAGGCACTGGTACCACAACACTGCAACCCCTCACAGATGCTATAGTTGGAGCGTAGGAATGAGCCCTGCTGCAAAGTACTGCATCAAAAAATGTAATTATACGCCCCTGTTAAACAGGGGCTGAAAATTTGGGCCTTGGGCACTGGTGCTGGTGCCACAACACTGTAAACCCTCACAGATACTCTAGTTGGAGCGCAGGAATAAGCCCTGCTGCAAAGTATTGCATCAAAAATTGTAATTACACGCCCCTGTTAAACAGGAGCAGAAAAATTGGGCCTTGGCCACTAGTGGCTGTGGCCATAACCAAATAATGCTCTTGCAAGCTATCAGCAGGAAAATTGAGGAGGAACAGGATTGTGATTAAGCATAACAGGATAGTCACTCAGCATCAGCATAGGCAGTCTTGATAGGGATCTCGCATTAAAAAAAAAATCAATCGGTTACATCAGCATCAGGTGCTTGGTAGCTGGTGATCCAAGACTGATTCATTTTTATGAAGGTCAGCCGATCGAGCGATTCGGTGGACAGGCGCACCCTGTGATTGGTTACAAAGCCTCCAGCAGCACTGAATGTGCGTTCCGAAAGAACGCTGGATGCAGGACAGGCCAGTAGCTCAATTGCATACTGTGCAAGCTCTGGCCAGTGATCCATCCTCAAGACTAGGGATGAGCTTCGAGTTCGAGTCGGCTGTTCGCAAGTTCACCGAATAGCAAACAATTTGGGGTGTTCGCAGCAAATTCGAAAGCCGCGGAATACCCTTTAAAAGTCTATGGGAGAAATCAATAGTGCCAATTTTAAAGGCTTATATGCATGATATTGTCAATGCAAAAAAAGTTTTAAAAACTGCGTTTTTTTTCGGGAGCAGTGATTTTAATAATGCTTAAAGTGAAACAATAAAAGTATAATATTTCTTTAAATTTCGTACCCGGAGGGGTGTCTATAGTATGCCTGTAAAGGGGCGCATGTGTACCGTGTTTAGAACAGTCTGACAGCAAAATGACATTTCAAAGGAAAACAAGTCATTTAAAAGTACTCGCGGCTATATGAATTGTCGGTCCGACAATACACATATAAGTTCATTGATAAAAACGGCATGGGATTTCCCCACAGGGAAACCCCGAACCAAATTTTTTTTAAAAAAATGGCAGGGGGTCCCCCTAAATTCCATACCAGGCCCTTCAGGTCTGGTATGGATTTTAAGGGGAACCCCGCGCCAAAATGTAAAAAAAAATGGCGTGGGCCCCCCCCCAAAAATCCATACCAGACCCTTATCCGAGCACGCAACCTGGCAGGCCGCATGCCCTCAACATTGGGAGGGTACTTTGGGGTCCCCCCAAAGCACTTTGTCCCCATGTTGATAAGGACAAGGGCCTCATCCCCACAACCCTTGCCCAGTGGTTGTGGGGGTCTGTGGGCGGGGGGCTTATCGGAATCTGGAAGCCCCCTTTAACAAGGGGACCCCCAGATCCCGGCCCCCCCATATGAAATGATAATCATTTCACAAAAGAAAGTGTCAAAATGTTAAAAATGACAAGAGACAGTTTTTGACAATTCCTTTATTTAAATGCTTCTACTTTCCATATTCTTTCTTCTATCTTCCTTCGGTTTCTTCCTCCATCCTCTTCTTCTTCTGGTTCTTCGTCCGATCCTCTGCTTCTTGCTCCAGTGTTCTCGTCCGGCATCTTCCTCAGCTGCGTCTTCTTCCCTTCTTCCTTCTCGGGCCGCTCTGCATCCATGATGGGAGGCTCCCGCTGTGTGACGCTTCTTGTCTTCTGACGGTTCTTAAATAATGGAGGGCGGGGCCATCTGGTGACCCCGCCCCCCTCTAACGCATGGGGACTTGACGGGGACTTCCCTGAGGCTTTCCCCGTGATGTCAGAGGCGGGCAGGGTCACCCGTTACGTAACTGGTGATCCTGCCCACTCTGACGTCACGGGGAAAGCCTCAGGGAAGTCCCTGTGCATCAGAGGGGGGCGGGGTCACCGGGTGGCCCCGCCCTCCATTATTTAAGAACAGTCAGAAGATGAGAAGCGTCACACAGCAGGAGCCTCCCATCATGGATGCGGAGCGGCCCGAGAACGAAGAAGGAAAGAAGACGCCGCAGAGGAAGATGCCGGACGAGAACCCCCGGAGCAAGAAGCAGAGGATCCCTCCCAGTGATCCATCCTCAAGACCCAGTAACCCGGAGGATTTTCGGTGGGAAAGGTGTCCAAGTCTGATCTTGCCCCTAGGTAATCCTGCACCATGTGAATCAGACGCTGGCGATGGTTGCTGGAACTGATCAGACCTTGGGGCTGCGGACTAAAGAATTGTCAGAACGCAACGGTCAGACAGCCACCTTCTCCACCGCTCCTGCTGTGACTGACCGAAGCCACAGCAACAAGTTGTCAAGGAGGACCAGGAAATTGGAACCAGCCAGGCTCTGGAAACGCGTTGCACAAAGCTTTCTGCAAGGCCTCCTGAAGATGTTTCATCCTCTGCTCCCTCTGCGACTGCAAGATAAGGTCCGCAACCTTACCCTTGTAACGTGGATCAAGGAGGGTTGCCAGCCAGTAATCATCCCTCCCCTTGATACCACGAATACGATGATCCTTCCGCAGGCTTTGCAGGATCAGGGAGGCCATGCAGGGTAGGTTTGCCGAGGCATTCGGTCCAGAGTCCTCTGGGTCACTAAGGACAACATGATCCGCAGCCACCTCCTCCTAGCCACGTACAAGTCCACGGGTTTCTTCAGACTGTAAATGATCACTTGAAGACTGCTGCTGATGCTGAGTGCCAGGCACCACCTCCATGCTGACACAATCCTCCTCCTCCTCGTCCTCTTCCTGTGTGATCGGCGGGCACTCAGGAACTCTGTCTGGATAAAGGGAGCCTTGAGAGGTAAGGAAGTCCTCCTCTTCCTCCCTCTGTTCTGCCTCAAGTGCCCTGTCCATTATTCCACGCAGCGTGTGCTCCAACAGGTGGACAAGAGGGACAGTGTCACTGATGCATGCACTGTCACTGCTCACCATCCTCGTGGCCTCCTCAAATGGTGACAGGACAGTGCATGCATCCCTGATCATAGCCCACTGGCGTGAGGAAAAAAAAACAAGGTCCCCTGACCCTGTCCTGGTGCCATAGTCGCATAGGTACTCATTGATGGCCCTCTGCTGCATAGCCAACGTTGAGTTCCACCTGGTGAGCATGTCACAGATAAGGCGGTTCTTGGGCAGGTTAAATTCCTTTTGGAGGTCAGACAGCCGAGCACTGGCATTATATGACCTGCGGAAATGCACACACTTTCCTGGCCTCCCTCAGGACATCCTGTAAGGCCGGGTACCTGCCCAAGAACCGCTACACCACCAAGTTAAGGACATGAGCCAAACAGGGCACATGGGTCAGTTGTCCCTGTCGGAGGGCGGAGAGGAGGTTGGTGCCATTGTCGCAAACCACCATACCTGCCTTAAGCTGGTGTGGCATCAACCACCTCTGAACCTGCCCCTGCAGAGCTGACAGAATCTCTGCCCCAGTGTGGCTCCTGTCCCACAAGCACACCAGCTGAAGCACTGCATGGCATCTTTTTGCCTGCGTGCTTGCGTAGCCCCTTGAACGTCTACGGATCACCGCTGGTTCTGAGGACAAATCAGCACAGGAAGAGGCCATAGAGGAAGAAGAAGAGGAGGGGGTGGAGGAGAGAGGTGTGGCAGAATCACCAGTAGTAGAATTTTGGAGGCGTGGTGGTGGAACAACCTCCAACACTACTGCACCCTGTCCTGCATCCTTCCCAGCTGCCAGAAGAGTCACCCAGTGCGCGGTGAAAGATAGGTAACGTCCCTGTCCATGCCTGCTGGACCATGAGTCAGCGGTAATATGCACCTTACCACTGACCGCCCTGTCCAGCGAGGCCAAGACATTGCCTTCCACATGCCGGTAGAGACCTGGAATCGCCTTCCGTGAGAAAAAGTGGTGTTTGGGAACCTGCCACTAAGGAACCGTACATTCCACAAACTCACGGAAGGGGGCAGAGTCTACCAACTGAAAAGGCAGCAGTTAAAGTGCTAGCAATTTAGCCAAGCTAGCATTCAACCACTGCGCATGTGGATGGCTGGGAGCGAACTTCTTTCGGTGGTGCAGCAGCTGGGGCAGGGAAATTTGTCTGGTACAATCTGACATCGGTGTACCGATAGCAGATTGCCCGCAAGTACTTGGCTGTGACACACCTAATTCTACACCTTCATTCCTCTCAGTGCAGGTTTCAGAGAGGACTGAAGGTATAGTGGGGTTGGAGATCCCAGCTGATGAGGAGCAAGGAGAGGTCCGCATTGTTCTTTGGTGTGGGTCTTTTAGGTACGATTGACAACGAACTGCATGGCAGGTTGACATATGTCTGGTCAAGTATGTGGTGCCCAAGCGGGTGATGTTTTGGCCACGCGAGATACGCTTGAGACATATGTTGCAAATAGCAGCGGTGGGATCTGATGCACTCGTCTCAAAATAGGCCCACACCAAAAAACTTTTGGAATAACGCGCAGAGACAGCAGCGCCCTGCACATGCGGAGCTCTGTGGTGTGGTGCAGTCGGTGTGCTGCCCTTAACTGGCCCCTGGAGGGCATCCTGCCTCGTTGGAGACGTGCCTCCTCCTCCTCCTCCTCCTCTCTCCTATCAGGCACCCACGTGGAGTCAGTGACCCCATCATCCCCTCCCTCCTCATCACTGGAGCAAAGCTGGCAGTATGCTGCAGCTGGGGGAACATGACTGCCAGATTGCTGTCCTTCTTGGGCACCCCCTCTCTCTGGGCTCACGTTACTGCCTTCCTCTAGCTGGGTACCATCATCGGACCTTCAAAATGCTGGGTATCCTCCTGGAGCATGTACCCAACACTGTGGTCAAACAGTTCGGGGGACTCCTCAGGAGGACATGGTGGGGCTAGGGAAGGAGTGACTGATGCCATTGAGCTGAGAGAAGAGGCCGTGTTGGCAGCTGCTTTGCCAGACAAAGTACCCTGAGCCTGGGTGAGAGAGGATGAGGAGGATGAGGACGGCTTGGTCATCCACTCGACCAAGTCTTCCGCATGTTGCGGCTCAACATGGCAAGCTGCCGAAAAAAAGGACAAGCGTGTCCCACGGCCACGTGCTGATGAGGATGCACCGTCTCCACGACCAGCACTGTTGCCTCTAGACACAGAGCCTGCTTGCCCTCTTTTATTGGCTTGTGACTGTCTGCCTCTCCTTGTTGGCCTTCCAGACATACTAATGGCCTACAGTGAGATGTAGCTGCACAAAGCTGGGATGTATATATATACTGATACTGCAGCTAGCAGAATCAACTGCCTGCCTGTAGTATTATTAGTATGAGAACACCAGCAATTGTCTTCAGGTAGCTTTAGGTGCACACTGTGCAGAGGACACAGTACACTAACTTGTAAATACTGCAGATGCCTGCAGTTCTAATAGGATCAGAGGAACACCACCAATTTTCTTCAGGTAGCTTTAGGTGCACACCGTGCAGAGGACGCACTACACTAACTTGTAAATACTGCAGCTGCCTGCGGTACTAATAGGATCAGAAGAACACCACCAATTTTCTTCAGGTAGCTTTAGGTGCACACAGTGCAGAGGACGCACTACACTAACTGTAAATACTGTAGCTAATAGGACTAATAGGATCAGAAGAACACCAGCAATTTTCTTCAGGTAGCCGTTAACCACTTGACGACCGCCTCACGCCGATGTACGTCGGCAAGGTGGCACGGACAGGCAAAATCACGTACATGTACGTGATTTGCCTTCCGCGGGTGGGGGGTCCGATCGGACCCCCCCCCCGGTGCCCGAAGCGGTCGTCTTTTGTTCCCCGGCGATCGGAGGTGAGGGGGAGGCCATCCGTTCGTGGCCCCCCCCCTCGCGATCGCCGCCGGCCAATGGGAACATTCCTTTGCTGCTGTATGCTAAACAGCAGCAAAGGAAATGATGTCATCTCTCCTCGGCTCGGTAGTTTCCGTTCCAGCGCCGAGGGGAGAAGACATCACTGTGAGTGAAAACACACTACACAACACAGTAGAACATGCCAGGCACACAAAACACCCCGATCCCCCCCCCGATCGCCCCCCCGATCACCCCCCAATCACCCCCCCCCCGTCACAAACTGACACCAAGCAGGTTTTTTTTTTTTCTGATTACTGTATTGGTGTCAGTTTGTGACAGTTACAGTGTTAGGTCAGTTACTGTTAGCCCCCTATAGGTCTAGGGTACCCCCCTAACACCCCCTAATAAAGTTTTAACCCCTTGATCACCCCCCGTCACCAGTGTCGCTAAGCGATCATTTTTCTGATTGCTGTATTAGTGTCGCTGGTGACGCTAGTTAGGGACGTAAATATTTAGGTTCGCCGTCAGCGTTTTATAGTGACAGGGACCCCCATATACTACCGAATAAATGTTTTAACCCCTTGATTGCCCCCTAGTTAACCCTTTCACCACTGATCACCGTATAAGTGTTACGGTTGACGCTGGTTAGTTCGTTTATTTTTTATAGTGTCAGGGCACCCGCTGTTTATTACCGAATAAAGGTTTAGCCCCTTGATCGCCCGGTGGTGATATGCGTCGCCCCAGGCAGCATCAAATTAGCGCCAGTACCGCTAACACCCACGCACGCAGCATACGCCTCCCTTAGTGGTATAGTATCTGATCGGATCAATATCTGATCCGATCAGATCTATACTAGCGTCCCCAGCAGTTTAGGGTTCCCAAAAACGCAGTGTTAGCGGGATCAGCCCAGATACCTGCTAGCACCTGCGTTTTGCCCCTCCGCCCAGCCCACCCAAGTGCAGTATCGATCGATCACTGTCACTTACAAAACACTTAACGCATAACTGCAGCGTTCGCAGAGTCAGGCCTGATCCCTGCGATCGCTAACAGTTTTTTTGGTAGCATTTTGGTGAACTGGCAAGCAAGCACCAGCCACAGGCAGCGTCAGGTTAGCGCCAGTAGCGCTAACACCCACGCACGCACCGTACACCTCCCTTAGTGGTATAGTATCTGATCCGATCAGATCTATACTGGCGTCCCCAGCAGTTTAGGGTTCCCAAAAACGCAGTGTTAGCGGGATCAGCCCAGATACCTGCTAGCACCTGCATTTTGCCCCTCCGCCCGGCCCAGCTCAGCCCACCCAAGTGCAGTATCGATCGATCACTGTCACTTACAAAACACTTAACGCATAACTGCAGCGTTCGCAGAGTCAGGCCTGATCCCTGCGATCGCTAACAGTTTTTTTGGTAGCTTTTTATTGAACTGGCAAGCGCCAGCGGCCTAGTACACCCCTGTCGTAATCAAACCAGCACTGCAGTAACACTTGGTGACGTGGCGAGTCCCATAAGTGCAGTTCAATCTGGTGAGGTGGCAAGCACAAGTAGTGTCCCGCTGCCACCAAGAAGACAAACACAGGCCCGTCATGCCCATAGTGCCCTTCCTGCTGCATTCGCCAATCCTAATTGGGAACCCACCGCTTCTGCAGCGCTCGTACTTCCCCCATTCACATCCCCAACCAAATGCAGTCGGCTGCATGAGAGGCATTTTCTTTATGTCCTCCCGAGTACCCCTACCCAGCGAACCCCCCAAAAAAAGATGTTGTGTCTGCAGCAAGCGCGGATATAGGCGTGACACCCGCTATTATTGTCCCTCCTGTCCTGACAATCCTGGTCTTTGCATTGGTGAATGTTTTGAACGCTGCCATTCACTAGTTGAGTATTAGCGTAGGGTACAGCATTGCACAGACTAGGCACACTTTCACAGGGTCTCCCAAGATGCCATCGCATTTTGAGAGACCCGAACCTGGAACCGGTTACAGTTATAAAAGTTAGTTACAAAAAAAGTGTAAAAAAAAAAATATATATATATAAAATAAAAAAAATAGTTGTTGTTTCATTGTTCTCTCTCTCTCTCTATTCTCTCTATTGTTCTGCTCTTTTTTACTGTATTCTATTCTGCAATGTTTTATTGTTATTATGTTTTATCATGTTTGCTTTTCAGGTATGCAATTTTTTATACTTTACTGTTTACTATGCTTTATTGTTAACCATTTTTTTGTCTTCAGGTACGCCATTCACGACTTTGAGTGGTTATACCAGAATGATGCCTGCAGGTTTAGGTATCATCTTGGTATCATTCTTTTCAGCCAGCGGTCGGCTTTCATGTAAAAGCAATCCTAGTGGCTAATTAGCCTCTAGACTGCTTTTACAAGCCGTGGGAGGGAATGCCCCCCCCCCCACCGTCTTCCGTGTTTTTCTCTGGCTCTCCTGTCTCAACAGGGAACCTGAGAATGCAGCCGGTGATTCAGCCAGCTGACCATAGAGCTGATCAGAGACCAGAGTGGCTTCAAACATCTCTATGGCCTAAGAAACGGGAAGCTACAAGCATTTTATGACTTAGATTTCGCCGGATGTAAATAGCGCCATTGGGAAATTGGGGAAGCATTTTATCACACCGATCTTGGTGTCGTCAGATGCTTTGAGGGCAGAGGAGAGATCTAGGGTCTAATAGACCCCAATTTTTTCAAAAAAGAGTACCTGTCACTACCTATTGCTATCATAGGGGATATTTACATTCCCCGAGATAACAATAAAAATGATTAAAAAAAAAAAATGAAAGGAACAGTTTAAAAATAAGATAAAAAAAGCAAAAAAATAATAAAGAAAAAAAAAAAGAAAAAAAAAAGCACCCCTGTCGCCCCCTGCTCTCGCTCTAAGGCGAACGCAAGCGGCGGTCTGTCGTCAAATGTAAACAGCAATTGCACCATGCATGTGAGGTATCACCGCGAAGGTCAGATCGAGGGCAGTAACTTTTGCAGTAGACCTCCTCTGTAAATCTAAAGTGGTAACCTGTAAAGGCTTTTAAAGGCTTTTAAAAATGTATTTATTTTGTTGCCACTGCACGTTTGTGCGCAATTTTAAAGCATGTCATGTTTGGTATCCATGTACTCGGCCTAAGATCATCTTTTTTTTTTTCATCAAACATTTGGGCAATATAGTGTGTTTTAGTGCATTAAAATTTGAAAAAGTGTGTTTTTTCCCCAAAAAATGCGTTTGAAAAATCGCTGCGCAAATACTGTGTGAAAAAAAAATGAAACACCCACCATTTTAATCTGTAGGGCATTTGCTTTAAAAAAAATATATAATGTTTGGGGGTTCAAAGTAATTTTTTTGCAAAAAAAAAATAACTTTTTCATGTAAACAATAAGTGTCAGAAAGGGCTTTGTCTTCAAGTGGTTAGAAGAGTGAGTGATGTGTGACATAAGCTTCTAAATGTTGTGCATAAAATGCCAGGACAGTTCAAAACCCCCCTAAAATGACCCCATTTTGGAAAGTAGACACCCCAAGCTATTTGCTGAGAGGCATGTCGAGTCCATGGAATATTTTATATTGCGACACAAGTTGCGGGAAAGAGACAAATTTTTTTTTTTTTTTTTTTTGCACAAAGTTGTCACTAAATGATATATTGCTCAAACATGCAATGGGAATATGTGAAATTACACCCCAAAATACATTCTACTGCTTCTCCTGAGTACGGGGATACCACATGTGTGAGACTTTTTGGGAGCCTAGCCGCGTACGGGACCCTGAAAACCAAGCACCGCCTTCAGGCTTTCTAAGGGCGTGAATTTTTGATTTCACTCTTCACTGCCTATCACAGTTTCGGAGGCCATGGAAAGCCCAGGTGGCACAAAACCTCCCAAAATGACCCCATTTTGGAAAGTAGACACCCAAAGCTATTTGCTGAGAGGTATAGTGAGTATTTTGCAGACCTCACTTTTTGTTACAAAGTTTTGAAAATTGAAAAAAGAAAAAAAAATGTTTTTTCTTGTCTTTCTTCATCAAAAACAAATGAGAGCTGCAAAATACTCACCATGCCTCTCAGCAAATAGCTTGGGGTGTCTACTTTCCAAAATGGGGTCATTTGGGGGGGTTTTGTGCCACCTGGGCATTCCATGGCCTCCGAAACTGTGATAGGCAGTGAAGAGTGAAATCAAAAATTTTCACCCTTAGAAATCCTGAAGGCGGTGATTGGATTTCGGGGCCCCGTACGCGGCTAGGCTCCCAAAAAGTCCCACACATGTGGTATCCCCATACTCAGGAGAAGCAGCTAAATGTATTTTGGGGTGCAATTCCACATATGCCCATGGCCTGTGTGAGCAATATATCATTTAGTGACAACTTTGTGCAAATAAAAAAAAAAAAAAGTGTCACTTTCCCGCAACTTGTGTCAAAATATAAAATATTCCATGGACTCAATATGCCTCTCAGCAAATAGCTTGGGGTGTCTACTTTCCAAAATGGGGTCATTTGGGGGGGTTTTGTGCCACCTGGGCATTCCATGGCCTCCGAAACTGTGATAGGCAGTGAAGAGTGAAATCAAAAATTTACACCCTTAGAAATCCTGAAGGCGGTGCTTGATTTTCGGGGCCCCGTACGCGGCTAGGCTCCCAAAAAGTCCCACACATGTGGTATCCCCATACTCAGGAGAAGCAGCTGAATGTATTTTGGGGTGCAATTCCACATAGGCCCATGGCCTGTGTGAGCAATATATCATTTAGTGACAACTCTTTGTAAATATTTTTATTTTTTTTGTCATTATTCAATCACTTGGAACAAAAAAAATAAATATTCAATGGGTTCAACATGCCTCTCAGCAATTTCCTTGGGGTGTCTACTTTCCAAAATGGGGTCATTTGGGGGGGTTTTGTACTGCCCTGCCATTTTATGCACAACATTTAGAAGCTTAAATATAGGCAAATATAAGCTTGACATAGGCAGTCATAAACTAAAAGCTGTGTAAATTACAGAAAATGTACCCTAGTTTGTAGACGCTATAACTTTTGCGCAAACCAATAAATATACGCTTATTGACATTTTTTTTACCAAAGACATGTGGCCGAATACATTTTGGCCTAAATGTATGACTAAAATTTAGTTTATTGGATTTTTTTTATAACAAAAAGTAGAAAATATCATTTTTTTTCAAAATTTTCGGTCTTTTTCCGTTTATAGCGCAAAAAATAAAAACTGCAGAGGTGATCAAATACCATCAAAAGAAAGCTCTATTTGTGGGAAGAAAAGGACGCAAATTTCGTTTGGGTACAGCATTGCATGACCGCGCAATTAGCAGTTAAAGCGACGCAGTGCCAAATTGGAAAAAGACCTCTGGTCCTTAGGCAGCATAATGGTCCGGGGCTCAAGTGGTTAATACTGTAAAAACACCTGCCTGCCTGTCAGTAGGAAGAGAATAACAGGAATGGATCTAGCTAAACTGAATACAGTGTATATATATATATATATATATATATATATATATATATATATATATATATATATATATATATCTATATATACACACACACAACACCTAGGATGCATATATATACACAATACACTGTAAATGCAGCTAACTGACTCGCCTGCCTACTCTATCTAACTTAAATCAAATGACACTGTCTCTCTGTCTATCTCTCCGCCGCCGCTGCAACACACTACACAAGGCCTGCCACGCAGGCGGTCTTATATAGTGTGGGGTGTGTACTAAACCCCCTGAGCCATAATTGGCCAAAGCCACCCTGGCTTTGGCCAATTATGGCTCTCCGTTCTTACCGCACTGTGTTTGGCCAAAGCCACTCGAATTTGGCGCAAACGGCCCATAACTTTCGAAATTCCACGAACGGTCAAACTTGCAATGTTCGAGTCGAACATGGTTTCGACTCAAACTCGAAGTTCATCCCTAGACAAAACTGAAGAAATGACACTTTACTACAATGTAGAGTAGTGAGTGTACAGCTTGTATAACAGTGTAAATTTGCTGTCCCCTCAAAATAATGCAACATACAGCCTTTAATGTCTAAACTGCTTGCAACAAAAGTGAGTACACCCCTAAGTGAGGAAAAGTATAAAATAAATACTGCGCTTACACTAATTTACATGAGCTGCGACTAAAAAGTAGTAAACCATAAATCTAATAAAAATCAAAAAGTCGCGCTAAAAACTGAGAGTGGCAACAAACAAGTGCCTAAAAAGCCTCATAAAAATATGAGGATAAGTAGTGGTCACTGAGCAAATATTTCAATGCTAGTCAGTGTTAGGGATGAGCTTCGTGTTCGAGTCGAACCCATGTTCGACTCGAACATCGGCTGTTCGACCGTCCGTCGAATTGCGAACGTTATGGGCCGTTCGCGCCAAATTCGTGTGGCGCGTCACGGCCCATAATTCACTGCGGCATCGCAGTGCATTGCTGGCTGATGATTGGCCAAGCATGCACTATGACCCGCATGCTTGGCCAATCACAGCGCCGTCAGTAGAGAGAGCTGTAATTGGCCAAAGCCAGGGTGGCTTTGGCCAATTATGGCTCAGGGGATTTAGTACACGCCCCACACTATATAAGGCCGCCTGCACGGCGGCCCTGTGTAGTGTGTTCCGGTGTGCTGAGAGATAGAGAGAGAGACAGACAGTGTCATTTGATTTGAGTTAGATAGATTAGGCAGAACAGTCAGTCAGTTAGCTGCACTTACAGTGTATTGTGTATATATATGCATCCCTGGTGTTGCATATATATATATACACTGTATTCAGTTTAGCTAGATCCGTTCCTGTTATCTTCTATCTAGACTATTTACATTTGGTGCAGTGCGTCCTGCTCACAGTGTTCAGCTAGATCCGTTCCTGCTATTTACATTTAGTGCAGTGCGTCCTACTCACAGTGTTCAGCTAGATCTGTTCCTGCTATTTACATTTAGTGCAGTCAGTGCGTCCTGCTCACAGTGTTCAGCTAGATCCGTTCCTGCTATTTACATTTAGTGCAGTGCGTCCTGCTCACAGTGTTCAGCTAGATCCGTTCCTGCTATTTACATTTAGTGCAGTCAGTGCGTCCTGCTCACAGTGTTCAGCTAGATCCGTTCCTGCTATTTACATTTAGTGCAGTGCGTCCTGCTCACAGTGTTCAGCTAGATCCGTTCCTGCTATTTACATTTAGTGCAGTGCGTCCTGCTCACAGTGTTCAGCTAGATCCGTTCCTGCTATTTACATTTAGTGCACTGCGTCCTGCTCACAGTGTTCAGCTAGATCCGTTCCTGCTATTTACATTTAGTGCAGTCAGTGCGTCCTGCTCACAGTGTTCAGCTAGATCCGTTCCTGCTATTTACATTTAGTGCAGTGCGTCCTGCTCACAGTGTTCAGCTAGATCCGTTCCTGCTATTTACATTTAGTGCAGTGCGTCCTGCTCAGTGTTCAGCTAGATCTGTTCCTGCTATTTACATTTAGTGCAGTCAGTGCGTCCTGCTCACAGTGTTCAGCTAGATCCGTTCCTGCTATTTACATTTAGTGCAGTGCGTCCTGCTCACAGTGTTCAGCTAGATCCGTTCCTGCTATTTACATTTAGTGCAGTGCGTCCTGCTCACAGTGTTCAGCTAGATCTGTTCCTGCTATTTACATTTAGTGCAGTGCGTCCTGCTCACAGTGTTCAGCTAGATCCGTTCCTGCTATTTACATTTAGTGCAGTCAGTGCGTCCTGCTCACAGTGTTCAGCTAGATCCGTTCCTGCTATTTACATTTAGTGCAGTGCGTCCTGCTCACAGTGTTCAGCTAGATCTGTTCCTGCTATTTACATTTAGTGCAGTGCGTCCTGCTCACAGTGTTCAGCTAGATCCGTTCCTGCTATTTACATTTAGTGCAGTCAGTGCGTCCTGCTCACAGTGTTCAGCTAGATCCGTTCCTGCTATTTACATTTAGTGCAGTCAGTGCGTCCTGCTCACAGTGTTCAGCTAGATCCGTTCCTGCTATTTACATTTAGTGCAGTGCGTCCTGCTCACAGTGTTCAGCTAGATCTGTTCCTGCTATTTACATTTAGTGCAGTGCGTCCTGCTCACAGTGTTCAGCTAGATCCGTTCCTGCTATTTACATTTAGTGCAGTCAGTGCGTCCTGCTCACAGTGTTCAGCTAGATCCGTTCCTGCTATTTACATTTAGTGCAGTGCGTCCTGCTCACAGTGTTCAGCTAGATCTGTTCCTGCTATTTACATTTAGTGCAGTCAGTGCGTCCTGCTCACAGTGTTCAGCTAGATCCGTTCCTGCTATTTACATTTAGTGCAGTGCGTCCTGCTCACAGTGTTCAGCTAGATCCGTTCCTGTTATCTTCCTACTGACAGGCAGGCTTGTCTGGTTACAGTATATAAAGCTACCTGAAGAAAATTACAGGTGTTCTATCCCAGCTTAGTGCAGCTACAGGCCATTAGTATGTCTGGAAGGCCAAGAAGGAGAGGCAGACAGTCACAAGCCAATAAGAGAGGGCAAGCAGGCTCTGTGTCTAGTGCTGGTCGTGGAGACGGTGCATCCTCATCAGCACGTGGCCATGGGACACGCTTGGCCTTTTTTTCGGCAGCTGGCCGTGTTGAGCCGCAACATGCGGAAGACTTGGTCGAGTGGATGACCAAGCCGTCCTCATCCTCCTCATCCTCTCTCACCCATGCCCAGGGTGCTTTGTCTGGCAAAGCAGCGGCCTCTTCCCTCAGCTCAATGTCATCAGTGACTCCTTCCCTAGCTCCACCATGTCCTCCTGAGGATTCCCTCGAACTGTTTGACCACAGTGTTGGGTACATGCTCCAGGAGGATGCCCAGCGTTTGGAAGGCTCTGATGATGATACTGAGCTCGATGAAGGCAGTAACATGAGCACGGACAGAGGGGGTGCCCAAGAAGGACAGCAATCTGGCAGTCATGCTCCCCCTGCTGCAGCATACTGCCAGGTTTGCTCCAGTGATGAGGAGGGAGGGGATGATGAGGTCACTGACTCAACGTGGGTGCCTGATAGGAGAGAGGAGGAGGAGGAGGAGGAGGAGGAGGAGGAGGCGGCACATCACCAACGAGGCAGGATGCCCTCCAGGGGCCAGCCTAAGGGCAGCACATTGACTGCATCACACCCCAAAGCTCCACATGTGCAGGGCGCTGCAGTCTCTGCGCGTTATTCAAAAAGTTCTTTGGTGTGGGCCTTTTTTGAGACGAGTGCATCAGATCGCACCGCTGCTATTTGCAACATATGTCTCAAGCGTATCTCGCGTGGCCAAAACATCTCCCGCTTGGGTACCACATGCTTGACCAGACATATGTTGACCTGCCATGCAGTTCGTTGGCAAGCATATCTAAAAGACCCACACCAAAGAACAAAGAGGATCTCTCCTTGCTCCTCATCAGCTGAGATTTCCAACCCCACTAGACCTTCAGTCCTCTCTGAGACCTGCAGTGAGAGGAATGAAGGTGTAGAATTAGGTGTGTCACAGCCAAGTACTTGTGGGCAATCTGCTTTTGGTACACCGACGTCAGATTGTACCAGGCAAATTTCCCTGCCCCAGCTGCTGCACCGCCGAAAGAAGTTTGCTCCCAGCCATCCACATGCCCAGCGGTTGAATGCTAGCTTGGCAAAATTGCTAGCACTTCAACTGCTGCCTTTTCAGTTGGTAGACTCTGCCCCCTTCCGTGAGTTTGTGGAATGTGCGGTTCCTCAGTGGCAGGTACCCAAACGCCACTTTTTCTCACGGAAGGCGATTCCGGCTCTCTACCGGCATGTGGAAGGCAATGTCCATGCCTCGCTGGACAGGGCGGTCAGCGGTAAGGTGCATATTACCGTTGACTCATGGTCCAGCAGGCATGGACAGGGACGTTACCTTAGTTTCACGGCACATTGGGTGACTCTGCTGGCAGCTGGGAAGGATGCAGGACAAGGTGCAGCAGTGTTGGAGGTTGTTCCGCCACCACGCCTCCAAAATGCTGATTGTGACACACCTCTCTCCTCCACCCCCTCCTCTTCTTCTTCCTCCATGGCCTCTTCCTCGGAACCAGCGGTGCTCCGTAGGCGTTCAAGGGGCTACGCAAGTACGCAGGCCAAAAGATGCCATGCGGTGCTTCAGCTGGTGTGCTTGGGGGACAGGAGCCACACTGGGGCAGAGGTTCTGTCAGCTCTGCAGGGGCAGGTTCAGAGGTGGTTGACGCCACGCCAACTTAAGGCAGGAATGGTGGTTTGCGACAATGGCACCAACCTCCTCTCTGCCCTCCGACAGGGACAACTGACCCATGTGCCCTGTTTGGCTCACGTCCTTAACTTGGTGGTGCAGCAGTTCTTGGGCAGGTACCCGGGCTTACAGGATGTCCTGAGGCAGGCCAGGAAAGTCTGTGTGCATTTCCGCCGGTCATATAATGCCAGTGCTCGGCTGACGGACCTCCAAAAGGAGTTTAACCTGCCCAAGAACCGCCTAATCTGTGACATGCCCACCAGGTGGAACTCAACGTTGGCCATGCTGCAGCGGCTGCACACGCAGCAGAGGGCCATCAATGAGTACCTGTGCGACTATGGCACCAGGACAGGGTCAGGGGAGCTTGGTTTTTTTTCCCCACGCCAGTGGGCCATGATCAGGGATGCATGCACTGTCCTGTCACCATTCGAGGAGGCCACGAGGATGGTGAGCACTGACAGTGCATGCATCAGTGACACTGTCCCCCTTGTCCACCTGTTGGAGCACACGCTGCGTGGAATAATGGACAGGGCACTTGAGGCAGAACAGAGGCAGGAAGAGGAGGACTTCCTTAGCTCTCAAGGCCCCCTTTATCCAGACAGTGTTCCTGCGTGCCCGCTGATCACACAGGAAGAGGACGAGGAGGAGGAGGAGGAAGATTGTGTCAGTATGGAGGTGGAGCCTGGCACTCAGCATCAGCAGTCTTTAAGGGATCAGTCCCAAGGAACGCATGGACTTGTACGTGGCTGGGAGGAGGTGGCTGCGGACGTTGTTGTCCTTAGTGACCCAGAGGACTCTGGACCGAATGCCTCGGCAAACTTACGCTGCATGGCCTCCCTGATCCTGCAAAGCCTGCGTAAGGATCCTCGTATTCGTGGTATCAAGGAGAAGGACCAATACTGGCTGGCAACCCTCCTTGATCCACGTTACAAGGGTAAGGTTGCGGACCTTATCTTGCCATCGCAGAGGGAGCAGAGGATGAAACATCTTCGGGAGGCCTTGCAGAAAGGTCTGTGCAACGCGTTCCCAGAGACTGGGAGGTTACAAACTCCTGTTTCTGGACAACGTGTTGCTGAGGCTTCGGTCAGTCAAAGAAGGAGCGGTGGAGAAGGTGGCCGTCTGACCGATGCATTCAGACAATTTTTTGGTCCGCAGCCCCAAGGTATGATCGGTTCCAGCAACCATCGCCAGCGTCTGTTTTACATGGTGCAGGAATACCTAGGGGCAAGATCAGACTTGGACACCTTTCCCACCGAAAATCCTCTGGGTTACTGGGTCTTGAGGATGGATCACTGGCCAGAGCTTGCACAGTATGCAATTGAGCTACTGGCCTGTCCTGCATCCAGCGTTCTTTCGGAACGCACATTCAGTGCTGCTGGAGGCGTGGTAACCGATCACAGGGTGCGTCTGTCCACCAACTCGGTCGATCGGCTGACCTTCATAAAAATGAATCAGTCTTGGATCACCACCAGCTACCAAGCACCTGATGCTGATGTAACCGAATAATTTTTTTCAGATCCCTTCAAAGACTGCCTATGCTGATGCTGAGTGACTATCCCTGAGTAATTATCCTCTTCCTCCTCAATCATCACGCTGATAGCTTGTAAGAACATTTTTGGTTCTGGGCGCCACCACCAGTGCCTAAGGCACAATTTTTCAGCCCCTGTTTAACAGGGGCGTGTAATTACAATTTTTGATGTAATACTTTGCAGCAGGGCTCGTTCCTGCATTCCAACTAGAGTGTCTGTGAGGGGTTGCAGTGTTGTGGCACCAGCACCAGTGCCTAAGGCCTAATTTTTCAGCTCCTGTTCAACAGGGGCATGTAATTACAATTCTTGATCTAATATTTCACAGCAGGGCCCTGTGAGGGCTTACAGTGTTGTGGCCACAGCAACACCTAAGGCCCAAATTTCTGCTGAGTATATAGGGCAGGACCCTACTTTCAAACATCTAACTTATAAACGACTCCTACTTGCAAACGGAAGGAGACAACAGGAAGTGAGATGAAATCTACCCCTAGGAAGGGAAATTCTCTCCTGTAAGAGTTAATATGGGAAAACAATTTCTCCTTTCCACTGATGCTTTCCAATCCTTGTTCCACAAAAAAACCCAAATTTTCAAAAAACATTTTTCATTGGGACAAAAAAGTGAGGTGAAATCTTCTGAAGAGGAGGAAAGACAGCAAAACAAATGTCACAGGGGTGATAACCCTTCCCTATGTTTTCCAAAAAGCTTAAAAAAGATTTTTTGGCTGGAGCTAAACACGTTAAAAATGTACCCGTTCAAAATTACAAAGAGATTCTACTTAACAACAAACCTACAGTCCCTGTCTTGTTTGCACCGCCTGTATACTGCTGTTCAGAGTATATAGGGCCTGGTGGCCCCACACCTTTCCTTATTTTAATTTGGGTGCGGGGTTCCCCTTAATTATCCATACAAGACCCAAAGGGCCTGGTAATGGACTGGGGGGTACCCATGCCGTTTGTCTCACTGATTTTCATCCATATTGCCATGACCCGACATGACATTAAACCCGCAAGCAGTTTTAAATGAGATTTTTTCCTTTAAAAATGACATTTGGTGCAGGGACTGTTCTAAACACGGGAAACACGCGTCACTTTACAGGCATACTATAGACACCCCCCAGGTACGATATTTAAAGGAATATTTCACTTTTTTTTTTTTACTTTAAGCATCATTAAAATCACTGCTCCCGAAAAAACGGCCGTTTTTAAAAGTTTTTTTTGCATTGATACACGTCCCCTGGGGTAGGACCCGGGTCCCCAAACCCTTTTTCGGACAATACCATGCAAATTAGCCTTTAAAATGAGCACTTTTGATTTCGAACGTTCGAGTCCCATAGACGTCAATGGGGTTCTAACGTTCGTGCGAACTTTCGGTCCGTTCGCGGGTTCTGGTGCGAACCGAACCGGGGGGTGTTCGGCTCATCCCTAGTCAGTGTATAAATGCACCATAAAATAAAAAAATAAATAGGTAGGACACAGATAATACTTCCTATGTCCGTGAAAAAAAGAGAAAAGAAAAAAAGAAACACTCAATAATGCGTGACTATATGCAAACAACAAGTGAGTGTCTCAAAATACCGAGGCAAGATATAATAATGTGGCAAGTCTATAACTATAGCAGCTATAACAAAACATAAATTGAATAATCAGTGTAGAAATAAACAAAATTAAAATTAAACCCAAAAAAAGTCCATGGCTGTACAGAAACGATAATGATTATAGTCCATACATGCTTAGTAACACGCATGCAAAACACAATGATAAGTGTCCCCAAGTGCTGAGTGAATACTGGAACAAAAACTTGCTGTAGTGAAATAGGGTGCGTAGACAGACCTCCACCTCTCAAAAACTGCTGCCTCTTACCAGAAAAAATTGGTCTCTTAGTTATAGGAGACCTGAAAGGGCGGATGGCTACAACCCCAGCCAGGGATCTGTACAACAGGCACTTATCATCCGAATCCAGGAACTCTCTCCACCGCTCACATCACTCACATTCCTGGATTCGGATCCCTGGCTGGGGTTGTAGCCATCCGCCCTTTCAGGTCTCCTATAACTAAGAGACCAATTTTTTCTGGTAAGAGGCAGCAGTTTTTGAGAGGTGGAGGTCTGTCTACGCACCCTATTTCACTACAGCAAGTTTTTGTTCCAGTATTCATAATCATTATCGTTTCTGTACAGCCATGGACTTTTTTTGGGTTTAATTTTAATTTTGTTTATTTCTACACTGATTATTCAATTTATGTTTTGGTATAGCTTCTATAGTTATAGACTTGCCACATTATTATATCTTGCCTCGGTATTTTGAGACACTCACTTGTTGTTTGCATATAGTCACGCATTATTGAGTGTTTCTTTCCTGTCGCATCATGGCAGCATACACGTTGGGTTGTGACTCCGCCTCCACAACCTGATAGGACCACATAGCTATAAATTAGAGAGTAGACACCTGCCCCAGTATTCTCTTATTTTTCCTCACCTGTCAGGACGCACGGATCAGCACCCCCTTACCGCTTCGCCCCAGCCATGTTCTAGCCTCTCCTGGGTGGAAGTCCTTCTTGTACAGCCTCTAAACGAGATAAATGGAAGGAGCCCCACTGATCTCAGGGGCATTCTCTCATCTCACTCAGCTGTCTGACCACAATATAAGCCTTAAACAGGCTTCAAGTGCAGCAGCCCACAAAAGCCTTAAACAGGCTTGCTGGAGGAATGGCCAGGGAAGCTTCAATGTGGCCTCATGAAATAAGCCTTAAACAGGCTTAGTTGTGTGCAGCGGTCCCCCCCCCTCTTTCCCCCTCTCCTACCAGTACCTCTGCCCATCTGCTGGGCTCTGTGGTTCTCCAAATCTGCTGTCCGGAGCGCCGAGCGTTCTCGGCGTCCTCGCGCATGCGCAGTGCGTCGTTTGGGCACCTCTGGGCCGCTTTCCAGCTTCCAAGATGGCGCCGGGTGTCCCCCGGCGCTACTGCGCATGTGCGAGCGTCCGACGCTGATGGCGGCGGATTTAAAAGCCCAGCAGTAGCTGTATTTGCTGCTGCTGGTTGTCTGTGCATGTCAGATTGTTTTTGGACTTCAAAAGCGCTCTACAAAGGTGGGTGGCCTTCCTCTACTCTGCCTTTAAGTCAGGATTCCTGCTCCCTCTGCATAGCGCTGTTTATCTTTTTCTCCCTGCAGGTTTCCAGTCCGCTTTTTCTCCATGGAGACCGCTGCCCCAGCAGATCACCGTCAGCCTATTAGGTAAGGGGGGGGGAAGACAAGTGTAAGTATTGAAGATTGAAAAAGAGAGCACTACTAACGCTGCCTAAATTGGTCAGCCCTACCAGGTCTTCAAGAACGTCTGCTTCAAGACAAAGAGAGTCCTCACGCAGGAGAAGTCGCTCCAGACACAGAAGGAGCCGTTCCTATCATAGAAGAAGCCGCTCGAGAGGAAGCCGCAGAAGAAGCCACTCCAGGTCGCGCTCTAGACACGGCCGATCCCGCCATAGAAGATCGCCCTCACGCAGACATCGTTCCCCCGCACGCCACTCCCGTCCTGCCGGGAACGCATGCTGGGTTTGCGGCGCAGCGGCTCTTCCGGAGAAACTGGTCTGTCAAAAATGCCTGGAAGAGGCCACAAGAGAGAGAGTCTTGGAGGTCGGAGATTCAGCTGGGGCCCTAGCCCCCCAGGCCTCGATATCAGATGTGGATTTCTCCACTACTACCTCTCCAGCCCGGGCTAGCACATCAAAGGAGCAAGACTCCCTGTCTGATAATGAGGGTCTGGAGGTATCGGCCGGATTCGACTTCAGTCTGATAGAGCCGTTTGTTAAATCGGTTAAGGAGGCAATAGGATGGGAGGAACCCCAGGAAGCCCAACCGAAACAAAGGAAGTATTTTCCTCAGCTCAGAAAGGATCCAGAATCTTTCCCGTTCATTGACGAACTAGAGGACCTAATCAAAGAAGAATGGCAGAGGCCAGAAAAGAAGTCTAGTCTGAATAACAGACTCCTGAAGCTATACCCACTCAAGGAGCCTAAGGTGAACCCTCTGGTGTCCCCTCCGGTAGTGGACGCATCCCTTATGCGCCTAGCCAGGCATGTTACCCTCCCGTTAGAAGACGCGGTAACGTTTAGAGATGTCCTCGACAGAAAGATCGACACGGATCTCAAGTGGGCTTACCTGTCGGCTGGAGGCGCCTGCAGGCCTGCAATAGCACTTGCTGCAGTAGGAAGAGCCATCTCGAGCTGGTCCACAAGCACGGAAAAGCTTGTATAAGAGGGTGCAGACCAAGAAAGAATAGTAAAGGCGTTGCAAGAGCTAAGCTTGGCGGGCGACTTTGTGGCTGAAGCTTCGGTCGACACCATCAGGTCTGCGTCTAAATCTATGCTGGCCTCAGTAACAGCCAGAGGAGCATTGTGGCTGAAGCCCTGGATGGCGGATCCAGCTTCCAAATCTAACTGGTGTCGTATTCCGTTCGATGGTGAGCACCTCTTCGGAACAAAGTTAGACACAGCCATCTCCAAAGTAACCGGCGGAAAGTCCGGGCTCATCCCCTCAGACAGGAGGCCCAAGCAACAGAGACCTCCTCCCTTTAAGCGGAACCTCCCAGAGAGATATAGGGACGCGAGAGCATACAGACCAGGCAAGGAGTATCGAAGGAGCTGGAAGAATCCTCAAACCTCCTTTATGAAGTTTCAGAAGCCTAAGGCGCCTGCTTCCAGTGACCAGAAGCCCTTTTGAAGGTGCGCCCGTCCGACCAGCGGTAGTGGGAGCAAGACTCTCCAGTTTCAAGCTGGTCTGGGCGGAAACCATAAGGGATACCTGGACCCTGGCCACTGTCACCTTCGGCCACAGGTGGTCCTTCAAAAACCGGCCCCCAGGGGATCAGTTCTATCCAACCCGTATTCCTCCATCCCGGGAAAAAAGGTTGTCGCTACTGAACTACATCCAAGATCTTCTCCAAAAACGAGCAATAATAGAGGTTCCACCAGCACAACGAGGCAGGGGATTCTATTCTCCATTATTTCTCGTCAAGAAGAAGTCAGGGGACTTTCGTCCGGTTCTAGACCTAAAGAACCTCAACAAGTCCATCAGAGTGGAGTCATTCAGGATGGAGAGCTTGCAGTCTATCCTCCAGGCCATAAATCTGGGAGACTGGATGCTCTCCATAGATCTCTAGGATGCCTACCTGCACATTCCAATCCACGGGGCATTCCAGAAATTCCTGCGATTCTCGGTGGCTCAAGGGCACTTCCAGTTTCGAAGCCTTCTCTTTGGGATCTCAACAGCCCCCAGAACATTTACGAAGGTGTTACTACCAGCAATAGCCTTTTTGAGGGAGAAAGGTCTAAGGGTCCACCATTACCTGGACGACATCCTCCTCCTCTCAAGCAGCCAGGAATCACTCGTCCAACATCGCAAGATCCTGGTTTCCACCCTAACGAGTTTAGGATGGATAATCAACTGGCAGAAAAGCAACATCCAACCTACCCAAAGGATGGTCTTCCTGGGAGCCGAACTGGACACCCGAGCAAACACAGTGGAATTGCCAAGGGAGAAGTTGTCCCTACTAATTCAGAAAGTGAAAGAGGCTGTCCCAGCGTCATGTCTACCGGCCAGAGCATACCTCAGCCTCCTAGGTTCCCTATCAGCAACCATTCCAATGGTCAGATGGGCGCAATGGAATACCAGACCCCTGCAAGCCTCCTTCCTGCGCCAGTGGGATGGATGGTCCATGTCCCAATTGATTCGCATCCCAGAGGAAGCCAGGCTATCTTTACGGTGGTGGACCCACCTCGACAACCTCAGCAGATGCAAGCAGATAGTCATCCTCCACCAGGAGGTAGTAACTTCGGACGCCAGTCTGGAAGGATGGGGGGCACACTACCTACACTATGCAGCTCAGGGCCGCTGGCTCTTCAAAACCAAGGATGTAGTATCGAACGTCCTAGAGATGAAGGCAGCCTTCCAAGCCCTCTTGGCATTCAGCTCACTTCTGAGAGGGAAACAGGTCCTCATTCAAATGGACAACCGAGTGGCGGTAGCCTACATCAACAGGCAGGGGGGTACCAAGAGCATCTCCATGATGCGGGAAGTCGGTCCGGTGATGCAATGGGCTCAACTGAACCTGTGAGACCTGAAGGCGGCCTATATTCCGGGGGTTCAGAACTTACTGGCGGATTCTCTCAGCAGAACATTCGTTTCCAACAACGAGTGGTGTCTAAGCCCACAGGCCTTTGCCCTCATATGCCAGACATGGGGTCATCCAGACATAGACCTCGCAACAACACCAGAGAACAAGAAGTGTCAGAGGTTTCTGTCGAGGAACCCCTTCCCCGCAGCGGAGGGTACGGATTGTCTCCAGCACGCCTGGAACTTTCGCCTAGGCTACATTTTTCCACCGACCCCACTGATAGCCAAGTTCCTTCTGAGGCTCAAACACTCAACAGCTCTAGTACTGGCTGTGATTCCCTTTTGGCCACGGAGGCCTTGGTTCACCACCCTCCTGCAACTGAGCACAGCGGATCCACTTCCACTCCCGGTAACAACGGATCTACTAACCCAGGGCCAGCTACTACATCCGAATCCAGAGAGATTGCACCTAGCGGCCTGGAGACTGAAAGGTCTAGGTTCCTAGATCAAGGATGTTCTCAGAAGGTAGTCGATACCCTGCTTCAAGCCAGGAAATCCTCCACGGATAGCACCTACGAGAGAATCTGGGGAAAGTTCTCTTCCTTTGCTCAGGAACAAGGTTGGGACCCTTCTTCCCCATCAGCAATACAAGTGCTTGAGTTCCTCCAGTCAGGTCTAGACAAAGGCCTTAGGTCTAGCACCCTGAAAGTCCAAGTCTCTGCCATCTCTGCTTTGACAGGGGTTAGGTGGGCACTTAACCCTCTGGTGGTGCAATTTCAAAGAGCCTGCCTGAAGCTAAGACCGCCCAGGAAACCTTCATTTCCAACATGGGACCAATCAACTGTCCTAGAGGTTTTATCCGGAGAACCATTCTCCCCACTTGAGGATACCTCCCTCTGGGACCTGACTCTAAAGGTATCATTCCTAATTGCCATCACATCAGCGAAGAGGGTCTCAGAAATGCAAGCCTTGCTGATCAAAGAACCGTATCTGATGGTTTACCCAGACAGACTAACCCTGAAGCCTTCAGACAGGTTTATCCCAAAAGTCTCCTCTTCGTTCCACTTTAACCAGGAGATTGACCTCCCGGCTTTGATCACGGATCAGGGCGTCCCTCATCCCCTGGATGTCAAGGGCAACAATCTGCATTACCTTTCGGTAACCAAGCCATTCAGAAAATGCGAGAACCTTTTAGTCATCCCACATGGGTTCAGGAAGGGCCAGGCGGCTTCTGCCCGTACCATCGCCTCATGGCTCGTGAAAGCTATCAAGAAGGCCTACTCCTTAAGCACCTTGCAGATTCCGGCAGATCTAAGAGCGCATTCCACCAGGGCAATGGCTACTTCATGGCCAGCTTACTGTAAAGTTTCAGCGGAAACCATTTGTAGAGCGGCCACTTGGTCTTCGAGGAACACCTTCATTTCTCATTATAGAATAGACGCTGCACGCTTAGCAGCAGTTGAATTTGGGAGGGCTGTTATACAGGCCAATTCTTCTGTTTCTTGTCAATAAATTTTGATTTTGCATTCCCACCCAGTTTGGCGAGTTACTCCCCAACGTGTATGCTGCCATGATGCGACAGGAAAACGGAAAATTGTATACTCACCTTTCCGTAATTTTCCTTTCCTGTCGCATCTTCATGGCAGCATACAATCACCCACCCTCTGAAGTGACATGTGTATATATTTACAGAGAATACTGGGGCAGGTGTCTACTCTCTAATTTATAGCTATGTGGTCCTATCAGGTTGTGGAGGCGGAGTCACAACCCAACGTGTATGCTGCCATGAAGATGCGACAGGAAAGGAAAATTACGGAAAGGTGAGTATACAATTTTCCGTTTTTTTTCTTTTCTCTTTTTTTCACGGACATAGGAAGTATTATCTGTGTCCTACCTATTTATTTTTTTATTTTATGGTGCATTTATACACTGACTAGCATTGAAATATTTGCTCAGTGACCACTACTTATCCTCATATTTTTATGAGGCTTTTTAGGCACTTGTTTGTTGCCACTCTCAGTTTTTAGCGCGACTTTTTGATTTTTATTACACCCCTAAGTGAAAATGTCCAAATTGGGCCCAAAGTGTCAATATTTTATGTGGCCACCATTATTTTCCAGCACTGCCTTAACCCTCTTGGGCATGGAGTTCACCAGAGCTTCACAGGTTGCCGTTGGAGTCCTCTTCCACTCCTCCATGACGACACCACAGAGCTGGTGGATGTTAGAGACCTTGCGCTCTTCTAAAGATGATGCACAAGAAGGCCCACAAATAGTTTGTTGAAAACAAGCAGACTAAGGGCATGGATTACTGGAACCATGTCCTGTGGTCTGATGAGACCAAGATAAACTTATTTGGTTCAGATGGTGTCAAGCGTGTGTGGCGGCAACCAGGTGAGGAGTACAAAGACAAGTGTTTCTTACCTTCAGTCAAGCATGGTGGTGGTAGTGTCATGGTCTGGGGCTGTATGAGTGCTGCCAGCACTGGGGGGCTACAGTTCATTGAGGGAACCATGAATGTCAACATGTACTGTGACATACTGAAGCAGAGCATGCTCCCCTCCCTTTGGAGACTGGGACACAGGGCAGTATCCCAACATGATAACGACCCCAAACACACCTCCGAGACGACCACTACCTTGCTAAAGAAGCTGAGGGTAAAGGTGATGGACTGGCCACGCGTGTCTCCAGACCTAAACACTATTGAGCATCTGTGGGGCATCCTCAAATGGAAGGTGGAGGAGCGCAAGGTCTCTAACATCCAGCAGATCTGTGATGTCGTCATGGAGGAGTGGAAGAAGACTCCAGTGGAAACCTGTGAAGCTCTGGTGAGCTCCATGCCCAAGAGGGTTAAGGCAGTGCTGGAAAATAATGGTGGCCACACAAAATATTGACACTTTGAGCCCAATTTGGCCATTTTCACTTAGGGTGTACTCACTTTTGTTGCCAGCGGTTTAGACATTAATGGCTATGTGTTGAGTTATTTTGAGGGGACGGCAAATTTACAGTGTTATACAAGCTGTACACTCATTACTCTACATTGTAGAAAAGTGTAATTTCTTCAGTATTGTCACATGAAAAGATAAAAAAAAATTACAAAGATGTGAGGGGTGTACTCACTTTTATGAGATACTGTATATGCGGCCTCTCTCTGCATTAGATTTCACCCGCTGAGAGGCCGCATATATGAAGGAGTTAAAAGACCACGCTCCCCACTGAATGGCAAAACTTTTTTTTTTGCACCAGTACATGTCCCCCCATGGTAGTGCCAAGGTATTCATGCCATTTTTAAACAAAATCTTGCAAACTGGCCTTGAAAAAGTCCAGAAAAAAATAACAAAGTTTTGCTTCTATAGACAACGCGGTTCGCATTGGGACTTGGAGGATTTTTTTCAAGTGTTTTTCAACTGAACTTTGCTTGGTTTGCACTTCTCTTCACAAATGCACTTATTTCTTTTGTTGACTTCTTCTGTTAATGGTACCTGTCTCATCATTACACCTTTTACATCTTTTAATGGTGATTGGAATGATGGATTGTTCATATGTTTGGATATCCAAAAATAAATTTTAAAGCAAGGTTTCCACCTGTTTTTTAGTTTATTAAAAGTCAGCAGCTATAAAAAGTATAGCTGCCGACTTTTAGTAAACAGACACTCACCTGTCCCATGGTCCAGAGATGCGGCCGCCCGGAGTCTCGCTCCTCTCTCTCTCCTCTCTGCGGCGCTGTCAAAGCAACTGTGGGGAACCCGGCCGTGACAGCTTGCATCTTCATGGCCGGGCACGCTCTGTGCATGCGCGAGTCACGCTGCGCTCTGCTATTGGCCAGGCAATCTTCTGGGACCTGTGGCGTGTTCCAGAAGATTTCAGGGAGGGAGGGGCCGCCTAGGGAGAGAGGAGGAGTCGCCTAGGCGGCTGAGAGAAGGAAGGAGGAAGTGGGACAGGAAGTCCCTCTCAAATGAAGGTACCCACTCCCCCCCCCCCCAAACAAACTGGAGTTCTTAAAACAGAAGTTCTACTTTTGGGTGGAACTCCGCTTTAACTTTAACTTAAAGGAGATATATGAAGTTATTAAAAAAAAAAATAAAAAAAAAAAAAAAACATCCATATTCACCACAGTGATGCTGCAGCTGTCACCTGCCAGCTCTAAGACAGAGAACTGAGCAATCACATGATTGTCAGTCACCGCTCTCCACTCTGCTGCTTCAGTGCTCACTGGAGCACCTTCAGCTCTCAGCTACATGCCGGAGCCAGCTGTTCATCAGGCAGCTGGGTAGATCCAGACAATATGGGCAGGATCCTTCCAGAGCCTGCGGCCGATCTGTGACATCAGCTGACAGCTGGCTTTAGCCTGCTGTCGGCTGAGTCTGGGTCAAAGGAAAGCAAAAGAAACTTCACTTTTGTTACCCAGAAGAGAAGTATGGCCAAAAAATGTTTGGCCATACTTCTCTAATAAGAGGAACATTTCCTTTAACATTTTCAGTATAACATTAACAAGAATAAAAATCCATTTCTCAGTAATTTGTCTCATTGCAGTGGTGTGCACTCTCTGTATCCCAAACAGGCAACCTCTCAAATAGCACTAGAGATATGCCTTCTTTTATATATTCCTGGTGAACATGATGAATGGCACAGTGCCCCCCCTGGGTGGGCGACTGCTTAAACTGGGTCTTAAAGAGAGAGATGCATGTAAAGGCAAGGCGTAAACAAACAAAAAGCATGAGTTTAGTATTAATCACAGGAAGGCTACTTCAGGGATGAACAAGACATGATGCTTTATTGATGATGCCCTAAATATACTCCCATCCCATTCCCATACCTCCCAACTTTTGAACTTGACAATGATGGACACTTAGAAGATCCGATGTGTGGAGAGCGCAGCGCACCATGCCGAGAAGTGGGCGTGGCCAGCAAAAAAGGGCGTGGCCATTTGGTTGTGGTTTAAGAGGTGTGGTCAATCATATTGGAGACATGTTTACATCACTATAATATATCTCAATTTAACAAAAGTCTGTCTATTTTTACACTATTTTTAGAGTATTTTGCTTAAAGTTTATTAGAAGAATGTAATGTAGTTGAATACAGTTGGACTGAGAAACTCTCTTATTTTTCTGCATACATCCTGACCTCTGAAGACACGCAGCGCACTGGATGGGGCCACATGTCCAGAGAGACCCCAGGATGGGATGGGGGGGTGGACAGGGAGATCGCAGGATGGGACGGGGAGATCGCAGGATGGGACGGGGAGATCGCAGGATGGGACGGGGAGATTGCAGGATTGGACGGGGAGATCGCAGGGTGGGACGGGGAGATCGCAGGATTGGACGGGGAGATCGCAGGATTGGACGGGGAGACCGCAGGGTGGGACGGGGAGATCGCAGGGTGGGACGGGGAGATCGCAGGGTGGGACGGGGAGATCGCAGGGTGGGACGGGGAGATCGCAGGATTGGACGGGGAGATCGCAGGGTGGGACGGGGAGACCGCAGGATGGGACGGGGAGATCGCAGGGTGGGACGGGGAGATCGCAGGGTGGGACGGGGAGATCGCAGGGTGGGACGGGGAGATCGCAGGGTGGGACGGGGAGATCGCAGGGTGGGACGGGGAGATCGCAGGATTGGACGGGGAGATCGCAGGGTGGGACGGGGAGACCGCAGGATGGGACGGGGAGATCGTAGGGTGGGACGGGGAGATCGCAGGGTGGGACGGGGAGATCGCAGGATTGGACGGGAAGATCGCAGGATTGGACGGGGAGACCGCAGGATGGGACGGGGAGATCGCAGGGTGGGACGGGGAGATCGCAGGGTGGGACGGGGAGATCGCATGGTGGGACGGGGAGATCGCATGGTGGGACGGGGAGATCCAGGATTGGACGGAGAGATCGCAGGATTGGACGGAGAGATCGCAGGATTGGACGGAGAGATCGCAGGATTGGACGGAGAGATCGCAGGATTGGACGGAGAGATCGCAGGATTGGACGGAGAGATTGCAGGATTGGACGGGGAGATCACAGGATGGGACGGGGGGGGGTGGACAGGGAGATCACAGGATGGGACGGGGGGGGTGGACAGGGAGATCGCAGGATTGGACGGGGGGGTGGACAGGGAGATCGCAGGATTGGACGGGGGGGTGGACAGGGAGATCGCAGGATTGGACAGGGGGGTGGACAGGGAGATCGCAGGATTGGACGGGGGGGTGGACAGGGAGATCACAGGATGGGACGAGGGGGGGTGGACAGGGAGATCGCAGGATTGGACGGAGGGGTGGACAGGGAGATCGCAGGATTGGACGGGGGGGTGGACAGGGAGATCGCAGGATTGGACGGGGGGGTGGACAGGGAGATCGCAGGATTGGACGGGGGGGTGGACAGGGAGATCGCAGGATTGGACGGGGGGGTGGACAGGGAGATCGCAGGATTGGACGGGGGGGTGGACAGGGAGATCGCAGGATTGGACGGGGGGGGGGGGGTGGACAGGGAGATCGCAGAATTGGACGGGGGGGTGGACAGGGAGATCGCAGGATTGGACGGGGGGGTGGACAGGGAGATCGCAGGATTGGACAGGGGGGGTGGACAGGGAGATCGCAGGATTGGACGGGGGGTGGACAGGGAGATCGCAGGATTGGACAGGGGGGGTGGACAGGGAGATCGCAGGATTGGACGGGGGGTGGACAGGGAGATCGCAGGATTGGACGGGGGGTGGACAGGGAGATCGCAGGATTGGACGGGGGAGTGGACAGGGAGATCGCAGGATTGGACAGGGGGGGTGGACAGGGAGATCGCAGGATTGGACGGGGGGTGGACAGGGAGATCGCAGGATTGGACGGGGGGGTGGACAGGGAGATCGCAGGATTGGACGGGGGGTGGACAGGGAGATCACAGGATGGGACGGGGGGGGGGTGGACAGGGAGATCGCAGGATTGGACGGGGGGGTGGACAGGGAGATCGCAGGATTGGACGGGGGGTGGACAGGGAGATCACAGGATGGGACGGGGGGGGTGGACAGGGAGATCGCAGGATTGGACGGGGGGGTGGACAGAGAGCTCAGGAGAGGAAACATAAACAGGGCAATTCAGATTGAGACACACACAGAACACTTCCCCGTTCTCAGCACACACTCTCCTTATCTCCTGCTGCAGAGTCCTGTACAGATTAAACAGACAGAACGAGTTATGCTCTGTGTCTGCAACCTGAGCTAAGATTCTGGGCACAGGCTTCACCAGAAATCTATCTGTCATCTGCCAGGACACTGCAACAGCTTAAGTTAACTGCAGCAACTTTCCTATCACACATACACAGACCTGCAGAAAGCCCTCCTCCTCGTCTTCAGCACAGACTGGCAACTGACCCCGCCCCCACGGGGAGTGTTCTGTTGGCAAATACAGGAGGATGATTGCCATGTGCTGCAGCCAATCACCATGAGGACAAGCAGCCACGAGTTCCAATCAAAGAAAATTTCCACACAGTGAGAAAACCAGCCTCAGGCTGTGCCGTGCGGGATTCATTCTGTGTGCACAGGACAATGCAGGGAACATTCTCCTACCTTTCTTCCAGAGCAGGAACAGCCTTCAGGGGAGACCCGGAGTTGGGGGGTGGAGCCGGGGGCGGAGCTTAGGCGCGAGGAGGAATCCTCCTCCAGCTCGCACTGAATGCTGGGGCTCCACTCTCCTCCTCGTCGTGACGTCACTGGTTGTTAGACGCCAGGCGGGCCATGCCTAGCAACCAGTTGTTTTGGCAGTTAGCCAGGCAGCATCTGGGGGTGAAATGAAGCGGTCTTGGCCAGAACCAGTACAGCGCCGGGCAGTGAGGGACAGCGGCAATGCAGCGGCAATTTTTAGGGGGCATCAGATCCCAATGGGGCGATTCCGGGACATTGTATTGTCCCGGAATGAAGGTGCCCGGGACGCGGGACAGACCTCCCACAGCGGGACTTTCCCGGGCAATCCGGGACGGTTGGGAGGTATGCCATCCCATTATGCCTTTCTAGACAGTTGCTCACACTGCTCTGTTCATAAAACCAACCCTTGGGGTACAAAGGTTCATCTAAAAAAAAAAGTAAGGAGCTTGTTTTAAGGTACACAATCCTCAGCAACAGATTAAATTTCAGTTTCCTGTAGTCAAATGAGTTGAGAAAATTATTTTTGTATTTTCCAGTTGCTACTGTAGTTTGCACATTCTTGTTATTCATAACACTTACTTGCTGAATCTGTATGAGGCATGAAACAAGCCTTTCAGATACAATCTTATCTCATGAAGGCTCCCACAATAGTCTAATTTCATCTGGCATGGCACCAAGATGTCATCCCCACTTTTCCCCAGTGACAAAAACAAACACCTACATAATGTACCCTCACAAAATACTGCATAATAAACATTTAACTATACTCATGTATCAGCACTGGTGTGTCTCCCTATTGAGAAATAAAATGTGCGTTTTTGCCTAGACAAGCTTGACATCACTTTGTGGTTAGTTGTTCAATGAGAGATGTGCTGACCCTAGGGCTTTGCCCTTTTATCTGCCAAGGGTGTGTAATCATATCCTGAATATACGTCTATGCCCTATGATTAATTCTTTCTAGTAAAGAATTTGCATTGCTCCATCTTTAACACCATGGAAACACATTCAGATACATTGTGTAAGATTTCATACAAAGGATCACTTCCCTTTTCTATGCTACTCACAAAACACCCAATATAGGGGCACTGTACCTTTGACTGGCGGACTCTGGCAGACTCTACCAGGCAAATCATAGGAAGAAGAATTTATTATGGCTGGCTTAAAGAGGTAGTAAACCGTGGCAGTTTAAAAAAAAAAAAAACACCTGTAAAGCAATTGCACAATCTGCTAGTATGCCTCGCAGTCTATCAAATACTTACTTTAGAACGAAGCCCCCCGGTGACACATCTTCCCTCAGCTTTTCTTCCAGGTTAGCGGCCGAAGCCGCAATCACGTCACTCCTGCGCATGCACGAGGGAGCCCTTGGCTCCAGCAGGAAGCTCTGAAGGTCCAGCAAGGCATGCCGGACTTTCAGAGAGCATGCACTGGTGACTTCACTGGAAAAATGCATTTTTCTGGATATTTTTGTTGTTATTCTGTCTCTCACTGTGAAAAAAAACAACCATTAAAATTATAGACTGATCATTTCTTTGTCAGTGGGCAAATGTACAAAATCCGCAGGGAATCAAATACTTTTTCCCTTCACTGTACTTGAGATAACCAGTTTAGCAAAACCAAGCTCCACATTATTGTATATCTGCATAAGAAGGTAGAAAATGCATTTTGGGCAAACAGCTTGGTTTGGGGATGGGGAAAGGACTGATCTGTCAGGTTTTTGCTATTGTTCATTAGTGATGAACCAAATATACATACATTCAGTACTGGGGGGATAGGCAAGAGATTGTCAAATAAATGACATGGAGGGCTGGGTGGTGCCCTAGGAGACACGTGCCAATGCAAAAAAAAAAATTTAAAAATTCAGTTTGACAAGGAGCAGCTATTTTCTTAATGATAAAGCAAAGCAGTGCAGCGCTAAACCCAAAAGTCCAAAAACAGTCCCTTTAAAGTAGAATCAATTGTAGATAAGGAAAAAAAGGTTCTCCTCCGTGGTGATATAGGTGCTCAAGATATTCCATGCAGTGCTACATATCCGTGATACCACCACCGGCCAACCAAACCGCTCACCTCAGCAAATGGACCCCTGAACTAACAGGTGGGTCGAAACAGCATTTACCACACTTGGTGGAGGGGGATGAAGACTTGTCTGGGAAGATGGTCCCACGGTAATGGAGATGGCACTCAAAATTGCAGGTCATATCACATGTAATAAAAATGAAAGTACATAGTGCACACTGCGTGGCTAAAACAAATTTCATTTATTAAAAATTAAGGTACTCACAAGCACAGCACTATGCCCTAGTGCTGGGATACAGATAAAATGTCATCAAAGGATAACGTGGGTTAGATGGTGGCTGCAGTGATGTCCAAAAACTCCCGCACGCGTATCGTCCTCCTTCGTCAGCGGTAATGGAGATAAAAGACATCACATCTATATATATAGAGCCCAAATAATCTACTTCCTGTAAGGTAAAACACCCCCCTAGGGAACTGTCCAATCGGCTCCGGCTATCCTGGGGTCAAAGGGATTGCTTCCTACCAAACCTACTGAATCACTATGGTAACCCAGGCTTATGTGTCATGATGCCCGGTCATGTGACATTAAGAAGCAGGAAACACCTATTAACAAGGGGATTGAATTCCAAAGGCCGTCGTGACGTCATTGACGCCGGGATGGCCGGTCATGTGACCCCATGTTCTTTATTACCAGCTGGAGCTGGAACTCACTCAAAACCAGAGCTCCACCCCCAGTATTCCAAGCCTCCCTCTCAGGCCGTCACTCCGTAAGCAGAACACCCCTATAAGTATGTATTAGGACGGCCGCCATGACGTCATTGACGCCAGGACGGCCGGTCATGTGATCCCACCTACGTGTTAGTTAATGAAGGCTGGAAAACAAAAACAAGCACTCTGGAGGCAGGACGCTCCCATTGGTATTAGAACGGCCGTCATGACGTCACCGACGCCGGGACGGCCGGTCATGTGATCCTACTATCGAAGCTGGAACACAATCACGTACCGAGCACCACCCCCAGTAGCCAGACCTCCTCCCCAGGCTGTCGCTATGGCGATCAGCAAAATAGGGCTTCAGCCTTTGTTCAGCCTGTTTATTGTCAATTGAATGTGACACCCCAATGCTTAAAACTGAGCACTGAAAAAGCAAAATTCCTTTAAAAAACATGTGTGGGGGCTTCCCCAAACCTGCCCCTGAAGCGGTGCATCTGTATAATGTATACAAGCTACAGCAAAATTGACATTTACAAAGAAAAAAAATGTTGTTTAAAATGGTTGTAAAGGTTACCTTTAACCACTTGACGTCCGGAGAATTTTACCCGCTTTGTGACCAGGCCACTTTTTGCTATTCAGCACTGCGCTATTTTAACTGACAACTGCGTGGTCATGCAACACTGTACGCAAATTAAGTTTATATGATTTTTTTTCACACGAATAGAGCTTTCTTTTGGTGGTATTTGATCATCACTGCATATTTCATTGTTTGCGCTATAAATGAAAAAAGACCAAAAATTTAAAAAAAAAACGCAATATTTTTTACTTCTCACTATAAATTATATCCATTAAAAAAAGTGTAAAATAACATTTCTTCATAAATTTTTGCCAAAATGTATTCTGCTACATTTCTTTGCTAAAGAAATCCCAATACGTGTATAATAATTAGTTTGCATGAAAGTTATGGAGTCTACAAATGACGATATATATACTGGAATTTTTTATTTTTTATATTAGGAATGGAGGCGATCAGCGACTGTGATGCGGCGGGCAAACTGACACTGATTGGGAATTGGCTAACTGCCACTGACATCTCTAGGGACACTAATACAGTGATCGATGCTAATAAAATGCACCGTCACTTTTTTAACCACTTAAAGACCGCCCACCGCAAATATACTGCGGCAGGGCGGCTCTATTGCACGAAACAACGTACCTGTACGTTGTTTCATGCAATAGATACTGTGGGAGTACACCCATTGCAAGGAGGGGGAGCCAATGCGTGGATCTGGTGGACCCAATGTCTGCCGGTCACCTGCGATCGCTTTACAAGGCAGATCCCCATTCTGACAGGGGAGCGCATGGAGATCTTCTTTTCCTAGTAATCAAGTACAGTGATATCTGGGTTCTTTCTGTCAGTACTTCCCCCACACAGTAAGAAAGCACAAACAGGGAACACATTTAACCCTTTGATCGTCTCTGATGTTAACCCCTTCCCTGCCAGTGTCATTTATACAATGATCAGTGCATTTTTTTAGCACTGGTGTGCTGGTGTTACTGGTCCCCAAAAAGTGTCACTTAGGGTCAGATTTGACACTGGGTAGGAAGGGGTTAACATTTGGGGCAATCAAAGGGTTAACTATGTGCCTAGTAATTTGCAAAGTGTTTAGTATGTGGTGCTTTTTGCTAAGGGATGTGACTGTTTTTATTCCCTACTTAGCGGGGAGACAAAAACCGGCCCATCCCCGCTGTCTCTCTCCTCTCATCCACTTCCGATCAGCTGGCCCTGGCCATTAATCATTAAGCACTGTGCAAACTGTCAGAGCTATATAAATCCTGGTATAATAATAATAATAAAATAATTGTCCTGGACCTGCTGATCGGCATGTGCTGGAGCCAATTGACAGCACAGTCGGATCGGCGGGTTTGTGTGCCCCCTACACGGAAATAAACAATCACGTACATATACGTGATTCTACACAGTCGGCTTGCACTATAGTTTTGCGGTCGGCAAGTGGTTAAAAAAATAGAAAATAAACATTTTATACTTACCTGCTCTGAGTATTGCACTGAGCAGCCCTGACCTCCTTTTCTGGGATCCCCTGCCAGAGCTCTCAGCTTCTCCTCTTCTCTGTTTGGAGGGAGCACCTGCAGGCTTGCTCCCAAGCTGGACTATGTGCGTCTATAGACACACACAGCCCAGCTTAGCCCAGCCCCCTGCTGCTCCCTCCTCATAGGATTTGACTGACAGCAACAGGAGCCAATGGCTTCCACTGCTGATTCTGCCCTGTGAATGCAGAGAGAGAGGACAGAGCCTCTAGAAATGGGCACTGCTCTAGACTAAGTGGGCACTCAGGTAAATATTTGGGGCGGGCATACAATGCAAATACTGGGACATTTTTATCTTAATGCAAGGAATACATTTAGGTAAAAAATGTCTTGCCTTTACAACCATGTACACAGTGCAGCTGAAAACCTTTTCTGAATGCTGGAAATTTGACAGCTGGAAACCGACGGTGAAAAACATCCGTTTTACAGCTTTTACATACTGAGTTTATGCGAGTTTAGCAGCGGTTATGAGCATTTGAGGTTAGAAGCATTTTTTAAAGATAACTTCAGCAGATCCTCCCAAATGCCCACAATGCATGAAAAGCAAGTAAATTATTAACTATTTCAGCCATTCTGTGAGAGAAGAGAGAGCAGTGTGCTTGTAGATAGCTGTCTTATTTTTTGTGTTTTCACTATGGATCCTATCATGAGCATGTGTGGGGAAATGCTCCTGGTGTTGCTGTGGCTCCAAGGATGTAGAAAATTGCGTGAGAAGACCAGAGTTCGTCACTACTGGACTCATTTGCTGATGCAGGCAACAGCATGTGGTGAAGTTTGTGTTTTTTCAACATTTTTATATGTTCAAAATTTATCAGAAATGTTTTCCCCTTTAAAAACGCTTATAAACGCAAACTCTCATAAACACGGTTTACCTCGGTTACATGTGGTTACATGCGGTTACAAGCATTTAGCATTTGAAATGCCAGTCAACTACCATCCTGAATGCAATTTTTCTGCTTTCAAAAAATGCCTGTAACCTCAACTGCCTCTAAACTACTATAAATGACTGAATTGTTAGTAGGAAAGGGTTAAAAATAAAGTGAAAAATGGCTCAAAGTCGCGCTGATATGGACACATGTGCGACTTTAGTGCGATTTACATTACAGTCTATGAGAGATAAATTGCACCGAAGTCGGGAAAAAAGTAATACATGAACTACTTTTCAAAACGCACCACTTCAGGTCGAAGCTAATAAGACAGAGCCAAATAAGAAATAATTGTTTAGCATCACTTTAACCACATACCCACCAGCCGCCGCAGTTGTACTGAGGCAGAATGGCACAGCTGGGCGAAATTACGTTATGTAACATCGCTTCGCCCTGTGGCCATTAGGGGTGCACGCGCGCCCCCGCTCGTCCCCCGAGCCGATGCGAGTGCCGGTGATCTCAATCACTGCCGGGCTCCCGCGATCGCTCGGGGCACAAAGAGAACTGGGATCTGTGTATGTAAACACACAGTTTCCGGTTCTCTGAGGGGAGAAGTGTCAGATCCTCTGTTCATACAGAGTATGAACAGAGGATCTGTTAGTTTCCCTGCACAGTCCACATCCCCCTACAGTTATGCCGCGTACACACGGTCGTACTTTTCATCTACAAAAGTCCAACGGACGCTGACGGACTAAAGCTGGCTGGTAATCCGATCGTGTGTGGGCTTCTCCGGACTTTCAACGTACTTTTTTAGCCTCAAATCCGACGTACTTTAGATTTGAAACATGCTTTAAAACTTTACGACGGACTCGAGTCTGGTCGAAAAATCCGCTCGTCTGTATGCTAGTCCGACGGACAAAAACCCACGCTAGGGCAGCTATTGGCTACTGGCTATGAACTTCCTTATTTTAGTCCGGTGTACGTCATCACGTAAGAATTCGACGGACTTTTGTGTGATCGTGTGTAGGCAAGTCTGTTCGTTAGAAAGTCCGCCGCAAGTCCGTCGAAAGTCTGTCGGAAGTCTGTCGGAAGTCTGTCGAACAGGCTGTCTGACTTTTGTAGACGAAAAGTACGACCGTGTGTACGCGGCATTAGAACACTTCCTAGGACACACATTAATCCCTTTATTGCCCCCTAGTGTTAACCCCTTCACTGCCAGTGACATTTTTACAGTAATCAATGCATTTTTAATCAGACAGATCGCTGTATTAATGCCAATGGTCCCAAAAATGTGTCAAAATTGTCCGACGTGTCCACCATAATGTCACAGTCATGATAAAAATTGCTGATCACCACCATTACTAGTAAAAAAAAAATATTAATAAAAATGCCATAAAACTATCTCCTATTTTGTAGACGCTATAACTTTTGAGCAAACAAATCAATATACGCTTATTGCGATTTTTTTTTACCAAAAATATGTAGAAGAATACGGATCGACCTAAATTGAGAAAAAAAATGTTTTTTTTATATATTTTTTGAGGATATTTATTATAGCAAAAAGTAAAAAATAATGCGTTTTTTTCAAAATTGACGCCCTTTTATTGTTTGTAGCGCAAAAAATAAAAAATGCAGAGGTGATCAAATACCACCAAAAGAAAGCTCTATTTGTGGGGCAAAAAGGACGTTGATTTTGCTTGGGAGCCACGTTGCACGACCGCGCAATTGTCAGGTAAAGCGACGCAGTGCCGAATCGCAAAAATTGCTCTGGTCTTTGGCCAGCCAAATGGTCCGGGGCTGAAGCGGTTAAAGTGGAGTTTGCATGAAAATGAGAATATGGCTTTTATTGCAGCCCCCACCTCCACATAAGGAATGCACAATAAAAGAAATAAAAAAAAAAAAAACTATTGAGATTGAAAACATATTTACCTTATACAATTTTCTGTAAGCACCTGAGACATCAATGGGCTTCGAAGTGAGGTTCCGAGAAAATTCAGGAAATCACATCTCACAAGAAGATGCTCCAGCACTGTTCAGGAGCAGATTCTTATGGTCCAAATCCACCTCTAACTAAAATATCACATTTGGGTGTACTGGCCATTTAAATGGAAATAGTGAATGCAGTCCAACCATCTGACCAGTAAATGTCACCATCACCTTGTACTGTAAGAAGCAGCCTTCATTGCATTGTCCATTATGTGTAAAAAAAATCCAGAATAAAGTCACCGACCTCCGGTAATAACTGGTTCCATTAGAAATCCACTTCTAGGATATCTGTTTTTTAAAAATAACTTTTGTTAAAGCGATTTTAAAGGATCAAGTAGTAGCTTACAGATTCACAATATTTGAACCATAGTTAGCCTGCCCGCAACATTTACAATCATGCTGTCAAATTTACAGCAGTGATCCTGACAAAGTAAAAAACAGGATTAGAATACATTTTTTTTTTAAATAGACAATTATTTTGAGATGAACCCAATGAGATTTAAAAATTACAGTCACATGGCTGTAAATAAAAATATTTATCCTTGTTAAAAAAAAGTTTAGTGAATTGAGGCATATGCATTAACACTTAAAGGTGTATTAAAAATTGCAGAGCTATTCATACTGCTAAAATACATGCGTACATACATTCTGTGTGACTGTTGGCAAAATTGAATGTTACTAGGCTATTTTCTCTTTGAGTCGGATGTTCCTCATTTACACAGAAGAGAATAAATCAGGAAAATACTGCAGTATGATCTTATGAATGAAGAACATCCAACCTGGAAAAAATAGCCTAGTAACTTTCAAATTTGCTGGTATTCATACAGAACAAATGTACATGCAGTTTCACAGATAAATAGCTATGCATTTTTTTTTTATAAATACATGCCTGAAAGTGGAACTGGGCTTACAGACGCTGAGAATGATGGGGTACATGCACTGTAGAAAATTTACAATTTAGGAGTAAAGTGAAGGAGTTTTTTTTTTTTTTAACTGGCAAAGGCATGCAAAGCCCTCTACTAAAAAAACTCAAAATTGAAAAAAAATTAAATTTCTTTATAAATTCAGGCCAATGTGTATTCTGCTACATATTTTTGGTAAAACAAATCATCAGCATCTACAAGCTATGGGACTGCGATGCTACGGCAGACAGTTGAACACTAACACTTTTGACACATTTGGGGAACCAGTGACACTAATACAGTGATCAGTGCATATTTTTAGCACTGATCACTGTATTAGTGTCACTGGTCCTCCAAAATGTGTCAAAAGTGTCAGTTAGTGTTCAACTGTCTGCCGTAGTAATGACACTGGCTAGGAAGGGGTTAAACATCGGGGCAATCAAAGGGTTTGCTGTGTGCCTTGCTAGTCTGTTTGTGTACTGTGGGATGTGCTTTTACTAGGGGAAGGCATGGATCCATGTCCCAGCTTTGCAGAAACACAGGGTCCATGCCTTCCCTACTAAGAACGGCGATCTGTCTTGTTTACATAGGCAGATCGCCATTCTGCCTCTGTGCTGAATGATTGGCGGGTGCTGGCGGATGAGTCTGCGGTACCCGCAGATCAGCTCCCACTGTGTATATTCACAGAGGGAGTGGGTCGCCGGTGGCGAGCAAGCGCGCTCCAGACCCGCAAGTGTCGGATCACATATTAGATACTTGACCTGGCACAGCAGTGCCACCTTGCTGCTGTATAAGTACGTTATATGGGCGGCAAGTGGTTAAATGGCACCTCCAGGCAATAAATGCTGTAACAATGAATTGCTAATTAGGCTTTTTTTTTTCTTAATGGTGCTAGTTTACCTCTGTCAATTTTCTATGCATCCACATGAACTACAGAGCCTGTCATTTACAATGGCAGTGCATATAAATGTTGGAAATGCACGTAAAAATGTATGAGTACTCACACAGAAAAGTGTGATTTTTTTTTTCCGTTTTGGATAGAGTGGAAAGAGATTAGAACACCTGTCATGTTTTTACAGCTGTCTGTGACCCCTGTTGCGGAGATTCCACATCTTTATTGGTCCTGTTTACTATTATCATTGAAAGTGAAAGTAGAAGAAAATCCCAAATTTTGTGTTGACACCAGAACAGCTACCCCCTCAGGAGCAGCTGAGTATTTTGGGTACCCTGTTCACTACTGAGCCCTTAGCAGAGTGTTGTCCCTGAGGACACCACCAAAATACCTTGGCCAGGTTACTCCCTGGCTGTCACACAAAGTATAAACATGTACACACGGATAAGATAAATGTTTAACTTGTATTATTGTCACAGAGATGGTAAAACATATTGGCAATTGAATCTTCCAAATGGCAAAACACCTACAAGAAAAGGCAATATAACAAAATACAGTACCACTGTAAGTCACTCCCACCCATACTGCAAGACACAAGATTTCAGTGTGAGCTCCCAAACTGAGAAATTTTCCCCAAGTGCGGGCTGTCAGTGAACACAGTCAGAGTTTAACTTAGGCATATAAATTTTCAGCAGATACCCCAAGCGCATGAAGAACTCTTCTGCCGGCTAGTTGGGGCCCTTAAGTTGGTGCACAATAGAGATGTAGTCTCTGTGGGGTAAACAGAGTTGCCCAAAGGATGGTAAAATAGCTAACAGAGTTCCCCTTTAATAAACACCGGTAGGGTGAAGAGTCACTTTAAGGATGTCAGATGGTAACAGATTGCTTTGGAAGAAAAAGGGGGAAAACAAACCTTGGCTTAAGTATGTCCCTTTAAATGCAAAAATGCACTTGGAAAGCTAATTACTTCCTTGGACAGCTCAAGTCTGAAGTGGTGTGTGTAAAGAATCTCTGCCTACTAGGGACGCAAAGAAGTGAATCCTGGTATGCTGTAGGCAGTATTGATAAAGGCAGTAAGGAGGTTAGACTGCAGCACTGGGCAGGTTATAGCGTCTGTGTCTAAAGATATATGCATGTACTGTAAACTGTTCTAGCAACTGAATGCAAACAGGTTTGAAGGCAATAACAGTGTTGTGTGGGTTTAGAACCCTTTCACCCGGTCTCACAGTGCAGCAGGGAAAAATGATGACCTTCTGTTTAGAAGGGGGCCTCCTTTGTCAATCCTCTTGTAGGGCTGTGTAGTTGGCAATGACCCGTTCTGCCTGCCTGCAGGTTCTACTAACCTGCTTCCACAGGATAACTAGCTCTCTCCCTCTAGCGGCTCTGCAACCTCCCGGCTCGGCCCGATCCTGTCTGGGCCTGTGTGGATCCACTCTGCGCTCTCTGTCTCACATCCCGCCTCCAACCAGTCACTCCCCTCTCCCCCCCATGTTCCCGGGCTTTTCCCTTTTTAAATGCCCCCTCTAGTCCTCTTGGGCAATGTAGTTCAGCTTCAGCTAATGGATGGAAGAGTTCCCAGCATCCCCAGCATTCCTGTATGGATTGCAGGATAATTAGGTTGTGGAACACTGCCATCTTGTGGCCAAATACAGTTCCACATAACAGTAACATAGTGTTTCAAATCTTCCAATAGGGACACTAGTTCCAGTGACCTTGGTGACACCCCAGGATTGCCTCAATTTGGAGAGACTTTCTCTCACTTCTTGTTCTGGCTATGGGACAGGATGGTGAAGGGAAATCTCCCCAATGGGACAAAGATGACAAAACAAAAACTGACAGGAGTTGTAACCCTCCCTTACTCTATCCATAATGAAAACAAATGTTTGCCTTAATCAGAGGCATAACTAGAACCTTCAGGGCCCTGTTGCAAGAAACCATGAAGGAGCCCCCCTGTTGATGGGATCAACAGGGGCAGTTCTGGGGAGGAAGGGGGTCAGTGGTAGTGCTGGGGAGGTGATCAGTCACAGTGCTGGGGGGTTTATGGGATCAGTGGCAGTGCTGGGGGGGGGGTGATCATTGGGAGTGCTGGCGGAGGTGTGATCAGTGGCAGTGCAAGGGACCCATGGGACCTACCTACCGCACATGGGGGTATAGAGATGAAAATATCTTATGATGTAATTAGGATACCATTTACAGCAGTAAGACAGCATCATATTTTTATGTAGAAAAGGGCTCCAGATATGACAGGCCCGGTGGTATACTTGAAACGGTCCTCAGAGACCATCCCTGGCCCTCAAATGGATGAATCAATCAACAGCAAGAGCTCACACTACCAAAGATCAGTTAATTTTTGATATTTGGTAGCATGAGCTCTTGTTGTGGATTTATTCATCTCTATACCCCCATGTGAGGTGGGTAGGTCCCATGGGCTGGTAGGCATAACCCTCTTTAGAGACTTTTTAATTCTGCTGTTTTATCACTTCTTAAACGTGCATATGACAACTATAGATCATCATTACAGTCAAGAGCTATATATTGTATATGCTACTGTGGCCCTGGAGAAGGGGGGGTTCCTGCGAAACGCGTTGTCCAACTTATCATTGAACATATACACGAACTCCAATTTCTCTACCAAATATGTACAGATTCTCTGTACTGTATGGTATGCCTCTTGGCGTTTTTTAAAATAAATTGTAAATTCAATAAAATTTGGTATTTTTTTTTTACATTTTGTGTGCTGTGCTCTCAGAGGCATATTTAAAGCCCCACTTCTATTTGGTTTCCTCCTTCTTGATTTTCAGTTTCCACCTCTCAACGCCATGCCTCATCTGCCTGCTGCTGTGAACTTAATGGGCGAAGAGGCTAGGTGGGCGGTCCTGCAGCAGTTACTATGGCAGTGATGATGGCACTCTCCCATCATTGCCTCTACAACAGTGGGCCCCCCCATAGTGGGAGAACTACCAGGGCCTAGTCGCAAGTGCCACCTTTGTTACATTGGTAGTTCCGCCACTATCTTTAATACTTCTTTAAAGCAGTATTAAACCCAAAAGTAAACATCTATTATGTTGCAACTTACCAATTCTTAGATGTGATGGCTGCATTCATTTTCTTTTCTTCCTTCATTTCTTCACATCTCCCAACTTTTTGAGATGGGAATGAGGGACACCTATTAGCACCCCCCCCCCCCCCAGCCTGACAGTGCTGTTGTGTCTCACTAAAACTGGAGGTGTGTTACTGGTGGCCAGATCACCAGATTTGGGCACACTGATACGCCTGCACCCTTTCATTCCTGTGGATTGTGGAAACAGAATCCCTGGCTTTGAGTGGCGTTCTAGGCTTAGTCTGGGGCTGTCCCAGGAGGTTGCGGGAGCAGGACACATCATACTTACCTAGGTGAGAATGTCAGCAGGGCAGGCCAGATATAAAAAATGTGTAAAAAAAAAAAAAATGTGTTATTTGTGGAGGGGACAGGGTTGCACAGAGTGAAGTCCGCTTTAACGTACAAAAACATGCTTGTTATGGGCCAATGCAACAGACCAGGACACATAGGTCTAAATGGGCTCTGTACCTTTGATAGCAGTAAATCCCAAACCTGACAGGGGTTCCAATCCTTCCCCGCTCTATCCAACAAAAAAAATGCTTGATGTACACTTTAATATAATTTTCCTGATTATTATGATCTTTAAAACTATAATAAATTGGACATTGGCCTATAGTAAGCAGGGTTATATCATTTGTGGAGAAATGAGAGGCATGTATGTACAGGAGCTTTGCACCAATGTGCCCTTTGTTTCCCTCTGTTTTCCCAGAACTGACTCGTGGTTTACTGTAATTGAGCAAAAAAAATGCAGAATCTCAATATATTTCAGTATATTTGAGTTGTATAGTTATTGATCAAGCCTTTCACCCCCTTTGAATCGATGTCAGGAACAACTACATTTTTTTTTTGTGAATCCTTACAGCCCAGGGGGCCAGACGTTGATGTGTGCACGACTCACTGCTCCACAATGGGAAGCTTTCGTCACTACCCTGCAGGTTCCTCTTACATAAGGGAGTGAAGTTTGCTGTCCTGAGTGGGTGTCTCATCATCTCCTGGTCATGGTGTCAATGCCTGGGACAAGAGGTCAGTCTTATTGATCGCTGTGCAAGCAGCAGCAGCAGCCTGTTTGTAGAGATCTGGGACTTCAAAAAAGCAGCAGAAGCCTCCTGCATGCATTGAACCGAATAAGGATGGATCAGAGGAGCTTCCACTCCATGCCAGTGGTCCTATTATTTTTGGGCACACTGGCACACATCACCCCGGCTGTCAGTGGACTGGTCAGGGAGTACTATGTGGCTGCTGTGACAGTGGACTGGGATTACAGCAATGGGCAAGATCCAAGGTAAATCCTTTAAATATATGACATAGAGCAACTGGATAGCCTGTATTGGTTTGGTAAATCCTATAGGGGTCTATTTATCAGTGCTTTCACCCAAGATCCAAACAAGTTTCACCTAGGATTCACACGTTTTCATATAAGATTTAATTTGAAAAAGGTGTGTTAGGTGTATAAAAACACTAATAAATAGACCTCATAAAAAAGTTTTATTTTTCACCATATGAAGTGACAGTAAGTGCAAAATTGGAGCATGGTTGTACATGTAATGATTTCAAGAAAAGTGTACTATGAAATGTTTATATTTTTGGCCACTAAATTCAGTTTATATGACAAATGTGTGTCTCATCATTAGGCATTTTTGGGTCGGGTTATTTTGTGAAAAAGGATTAAAGCAGCCCTTTATGGGGGTAAGAAATTATATTGTAGTGTATTTCTGCAGATTAAAAAAATGTATGTTATTTTATATAAGAAATTATGATGTACTGTATTTCTGCAGATTTTTGATAAAATTATTTATGTTATTAAAAAAGTTCAGTTCTGTTTACTAACTCTCAAGCTAATTTGAGTTTTTTGTAACACTAACCCCCGGTGACGGTACCCCTCCCTCTGGCAACAAAAGTCTGAGTCTAACGAATAACTGAATCTATGGTAGAATGTTTAATTTTAAAAATTCTGCATATACCTAATGCATTTATTTTTTACCAGCCTATATGCAACAACTTATTGTATTGTATACATTGTTATCCCTTTGTTCAAGTACTATAAAAAATAAAAATCTATTGATGAAAACATTTTTTTTACTGAATTTAACAGAATTAAAAAAAAATGAACATATTTGAAAAAAAAAAAAAATACATGTAAGGGAGTGGATGCAAAATGATCAATTCACACTTTAAGTTGTGAAAATGCATCTAGTTTGTGCATTTTTAAACATGCATTAGGCTGTTTTTTTTTTTCTTTTTCACGTACCGATTTTTATGGATTTTTACAGAGAAAGCAAAAAGTAAAGACATTCAAGAAATGTAAGCGCAATGTTAGGCTGTTATTTTTTAGGTGTGAATCATTTCACTTTCTTCATCATTTCCCTGCATGCATTTTTACATTACTAAAAGTTAATTTATTTTTTATAGGTACTTATATAGCACCGACAATGAATGCAGTGCTTTACATATATTGTACATTCACATTAGTCCCTACCCTCTAGGAGCTTACAATCTAAGGTCCCTGTCTCACATGCACACAGACTAGGACCAATTTAAACAGGAGCCAATCAACCTACCAGCATGTCTTTGGAGTTTGGTAGGAAACCCATGTAAGCACAGGGAGAACATGCAAACTCCATGCAAACAGAATCGTGCTTGGGATTCAAACTGGTGACCCTAGTGCTGCAAGGGTGAAGTGCTAACCACTAAGCCACAATTTATTATTATTATGTAAAATGATATATTATACCATAATGCATATAATATGTCTTTGCCTGAAACAAAACTAAATAAGAAAAACAAGACAATTGGACTTTTAAATATTTAAAAATCAGAAATATCACCTATTTCGGAGGATACTATTATATCTGTAACCATTTATAATCCAAATACATGCTGGTAGGGTAATTGGATTCTGTCTAAATTGTCCCTAGTATGTATGAATGTGAGTTAGGGACCTTAGATTGTAAGCTCCTTGAGGGTAGGGACTGATGTGAATGTACAATGTATATGTAAAGCGCTGCGTAAATTGACGGCGCTATATAAGTACCTGAATTAAATAAATAAAATAAATAATTATATGCATACATCTTTCATCACTTTAGAAACGTACCTTCTCTTATGTCCTCATTAAGTCTGTGATCAAATGGTTGACGACGTTATGGTGTGCAGTGTTAATAACACCTTGTTAAGTGGCCTTGGCATCTTCCCGGTAGACTTTTGAGTGTGGCCACTCTTATCTTTCTCAGCAATTTGATCATATTTCACATATTTTGTACACCCCTCATCTGACTTCCTGAAGATGCAGACTTTTGCTTTGAGTAACAGGTTGAGAATTTGGGGTCTGTCTCACCCCCAGCCTTCAGACTTTGGATACGACAAAATCATTTGTGTTTGTATAGATATATGTATGTATATTAATGTAATTTGCGCATATTTGGGCTGGGAAGCGGGCATAACCCTTTCAGATGAGGTCTAATTACTATGCACTATGGGTCAAGGTTGCCTGTTTTTTATGAATTACTAGTATTTTAATGCACACCAATAAATAATATTTCCGATTATTGCATATCTCCGTTGGGTGCTTTAAAAGTCCATTTGCTGCTTTTTTCTTATTTAGTTGTCTATTCATATGCAAGATGTGCCACCTTGTTACCTAGCCTCTCCCCATATTTTGCCTAAAACACATATTGATGCCATAAGGCCGGCCACAGATGGAGCGAATTTCTTTCCTGCAGCCACAGGTTGCAGGAAAGAAAATCACTTAAATCCCTCCCATGGAGCCATTGTATTCTCCCAGTGGGGGAAGCCGTCCCCACCGGGACAACACAGTGATTATTGCTAGCGGCTAAAACAGCCGCTAGCATTAATCTCATGTAAAATCCAACAGGCTGGTTGTACCCAAGTTGATCGATCAATCAACTTGGGTACATTCAGCCTGCCCATACATGGTTCGAATCTAAATCTAAAAGATTTAAACCGTCTGTGACTGGCTTAAAACTCATGTAGGCAGTGCTTTCCAAAAACACATAGCATTGTAGCACAAAGATACAAACGTTTATTGTTTGGGTACATTCATACTATTTCCGTTTAGCTCCACTGATCTATCATCTCAGCATTCAGGTGCGCTCAGTTTAGCTGCCTTTAGAAAAAATAGAATTCTGTGTGTCCATGGGGCAAATTAGCTATTCTGAACATGTCTAAACACATGCACAACACTTAAAGACATGTAAATACAAATACATTTAGGCTCCTTGCGCATGGGGCCATGTAACTGCTGTGCGTCCCTCCTGGTGTGTTCGTGAATCCAGGAGGGGTAAGTACATTGTCCAGCTCTGCTGCCTACAGCCTGTCAAAGTCTATGTCAAAGTCTATGGCAGGCTGTGACTGAATGGGGCTGGACTCTGTACCAAATGGTACCTGTGTTTAGGGCCTCGTGCGTTCAGAAGCAAATGCCCAGAATGCAGAAGAACTGTGTTCCGTGTGTAAGAGGCCCTAAATACAGGAGGATTTCCCAGATCACTTCTCCTGCCTTTAAATAAACCAAATGCTGGAAGCCAGGGACAATGTAGCCTTGGAGAAAGTATTTGTTGGAATTAGTTACAGCGTCCTATGATAGTTACAAAATACAAAAACATATTTGGGGGGCACAACCTACAATGCGTTTAAATTCAAGATGGTGCTGCTAAAAGACCTACAAATAGTACAAAATATTTTACAGTGCACACATACAAGAATGACATTTCCTGCAAGGCTAGTTAAAAACACCTGAACATATTCAAAAAATACGGGGGTTTGGTCACACTATATGGCTATATAAATACCTCTTATTTAGTAGCCACCAGTGCATAGGATGTATCCCCTTCAGTTCTCCCACATAGAGGTGTTCAGCTGCCATGGTTGAGACAAAGGATCTTCCATTCTATTACTAGAGTAGGACCCACTAATTCGGGGTACTTTGTGACAGTAAGTGGGCTTAGCACTATATGACCATATAGTGTGACCAAACCCCCGTATTTTTTGAATATGTTCAGGTGTTTTTAACTAACCTTGCAGGAAATGTCATTCTTGAATGTGTGCGCTGTAAAATATTTTGTACTATGATAGTTACAGTCCCTGAAATGACAATAAAATGTTACTACCTACAATAAAGAAAAATGTGCTGATGTAAATTACAAATTCTTTTTGCAGCTTAGCAGAGAACAGTCATTATGAAAAACAAAGGCAAACTGTGTAAGAGTTTGTGTTTTACGTCATGCATTTGAGTCTATTTCCTTCAAGTGGGCCAATGCACAGATTACCGGTGCTTTAATTTTTGGGTAGTAACAAAATTAACCACTTAAGCTCCAGAACATTTTTGCTATTTGGCATTGCACTATTTTAACTGGCAATTGCGTGGTCATGCAACAGTGTACCCAAATTAAATTGATATAATTTTTTTCACACAAAAAGAGCTTTCTTTTGGTGGCATTTGATCACCACTGAGTTTTTTATTTTTTATTATTTAAAACGAAAAAATATCTTATGAAAATTTAATTTTGTAAAAAAATTAGTAATTTTTTTACTTTTTGCTATATTCAATACAAAAAAAATAATCAAATTTCTTCATAAATTAGTAATTGCGGTGATCAGCAACTTATAGTGAGACTGTGATAGTGCGACGGACAATCTGACACTTACTGACACTGGGTGGGAACTGACTAACTGACACTGACATCACCAGTAAAACAGTGATTAGCACTAATAATATACACTGTCATTGTACGAATGACACTGGCTGGGAAGGGGTTAACATCTAAGGGCTATAAAAGGGTTAATTGTGTGCCTAACAATGTGTAATGTGTGTTAATTTTACTAAGGGATGTAGTTGCTAAGCCGATCAGCAGGTCCCAGCCATAAATCATGCTGGAAATGTATGTGATCCCAGACAGAACGGCCGCCCTGCCACATAATTGCCAACATTGTCAAAAAATTTATAGAGACGCTTTTTTGTCTGTAGGCAGAGTCTTATTATAATTGGGGGTGGGGAATTTGTTGTAAGTAGGAGTGACATAGCGGGGGGGGAAGGAAAAATGGGGCGCTGCGCCAAAAAATGGGCGTTGTTTAACCACCTCCCCTTACCGGGCCATTGTCAAATGGGGTCCGCAAAAACACCCTGCCATCCCAGGTGGACGTCATATGATGGCTTCAGGTACTCGGCGCTACTGGGGGCCCCCGAGGGCCAACAGCGCAGCGATCGGGGATCAGGTGTGTCCCTCGGTACACAGCCCTTCCCTGATCAGGGTAAAGAGCCAATGAAAGAGCCATCTGAGTACTTGTCACCAGCACCAGAGTACCTTTCACCAGCATCTGAGTACCCGTCACCAGCCCCAAAGTACCATTCACCAGCCCCAGAGTACCTGTCACCAGCCCCAGAGTACCCGTCACAGCCCATCTGAGTAGTTGTCACAGCCCATCTGAGTACCTATCACCAGCTCATCAGAGTATCAGAATACCCGAGTACCTATCTCCAGCTCATTAGAGTACCCCAAGTACCTGTCACCAGCCCGTCAGAGTACCCGAGTACCTGTCACCAGCCCATCAGAGTACTCGAGTACCTGTCACCAGCTCATCAGGGTAACCAAGTACCTATCTCCAGCCCATCAGATTACCCAAATATATATCTCAAGCCCATCAGAGTACCTGAGTAGCTATCTCCAGATCATGAGAGTACCCGAGTACCTGTCACCAGCCCATCAAAGTACCTAAGTACCTGTCACCAGTTGGGGTGTTTTCTTTTCAAAATGGGGTCATTTTCTGGGTAATATAATTGTTCTGGTGCTCCAGGACCTTCAAAAGTGTGATAGGTAGGAATGAAATGAGATGTGTAATTTATGCTCCTAGAACACCTGAATGTACTACTTCAATGTTGGGCCTCTGTATGTGACTGGGCTGTGTAAAAGTCTCACACATGTGGTATTGCCATACTCAGGAGGAGTAGCAGAATATTTTTGGGGTATCATTTTTGCTATGTACATGCTATGTGTTGGATAAATTGAACAAATTAACAACTTTGTGTTAAAAAAAAAAAAAAAAAAGTTTTAATTTTCTTTCCACGTTTTCCAAGAACTTTTGGAAAAAAATGAACCATTCAAAAGACTCATAATGCCTCATAGATTATACGTTGGGGTGTTTTCGTTCCAAAATGGGTTAATTTTGTGGGTAATTCCACTGTCCAGGTGCTCCAGGACCTTCAAAAATTTAATAGGTCGTTAAGAAATTGTATGTTTAATTTATGCTCCTAGAACGCCTGATGGTGCTCCCTGCATGTTGGGCCTCTTGTTACTTGCCTCCAGAGATGCAGCGCTCACTTGTCACCAGAGAGGCAGCACTCACTTGTTACCAGAGATGCAGCTCTCACTTGTCTATAAGAGATGCAGCTTGCTACTTGCCACCAGAGATGCAGCTCTCACTTGTCACCAGATGTAGCTTGTTACTTGTCACCAGGGATACAGTGCTCACCTGTCACCAGATGCAGCTTGTTACTTGCCACCAGAGATGCAGCATTCACTTGCCACCAGAGATGTAATTTACTTGTCACCAGAGATGCAGCTTACTTGTCACCAGAGATGCAGTGCTCACTTGTCACCAGAGATGCAGCCCTCACTTGTCACCAGAGATGCAGCTTGCTGCTTGCCACCAGAGATGCAGCACTCACTTGTCACCAGATGCAGCTTGTTATTTGCCACCAGAGATGCAGCGCTAAGTTGTCACCAGAGATGCAGCTTGTTACTTGTCACCAGACATGCAATGCTCACTTGTGACCAGATGCAGCTTGCTACTTGCCACCAGAGATGCAGTTCTCACTTGCCACCAAAGATGCAGCGCTCACTTGTCACCAGATGCAGCTTGTTACTTGTCACCAGGGATACAGTGCTCACCTGTCACCAGATGCAACTTGTTACTTGTCATCAGAGATGCAGTACTCACTTGTCACCAGAGATGCAGCTTGTTACTTGCCACCACAGATGTAGCACTCTCTTGTCACCAGAGATGCAGCGCTCACTTGTCACCAGAGATGCAGCACTCACTTGTCACCAGAGATGCAGCTTATTATTTGCCACCACAGATGCAGCACTCACTTGTCACCAGAGATGCAGCACTCACTTGTCATCAGAGATGTAGCGCTCACTTGTCACCAGAGATGCAGCGCTCACTTGTCACCAGAGATGCAGCGCTCATTTGCCACCAGATGCAGCGCTCACTTGTCACCAGAGATGCAGCACTCACTTGCCACCAGAGAAGTAATTTACTTGTCACCAGAAATGCAGCTTACTTGTCACCAGAGATGCAGTGCTCACTTGTCACCAGAGATGCAGCCCTCACTTGTCACCAGAGATGCAGCTTGCTGCTTGCCACCAGAGATGCAGCACTCACTTGTCACCAGATGCAGCTTGTTATTTGCCACCAGAGATGCAGCGCTAACTTGTCACCAGAGATGCAGCTTGTTACTTGTCACCAGACATGCAGCGCTCACTTGTCACCAGATGCAGCTTGTTACTTGTCACCAGGGATACAGTGCTCACCTCTCACCAGATGCAGCTTGTTACTTGTCATCAGAGATGCAGTGCTCACTTGTCACCAGAGATGCAGCTTGTTACATGCCACCACAGATGTAGCGCTCTCTTGTCACCAGAGATACAGCACTCACTTGTCACCAGAGATGCAGCTTGTTATTTGCCACCACAGATGCAGCGCTCGCTTGTCACCAGAGATGCAGCACTCACTTGTCACCATAGATGTAGCGCTCACTTGTCACCAGACATGCAGCTCTCACTTGTCACCAGATGCAGCGCTCACTTGTCACCAGAGATGCAGCGCTCACTTGTCACCAGAGATGCAGCACTCACTTGCCACCAGAGATGTAACTTACTTGTCACCAAAGATGCAGCTTACTTGTCACCAGAGATGCAGCACTCACTTGTCACCAGAGATGCAGCTTACTTGTCACCAGAGATGCAGCTTACTTGTCACCAGAGATGTAACTTACTTGTCACCAGAGATGCAGCTTACTTGTCACCAGAGATGCAGAGCTCACTTGTCACCAGAGATGCAGCCCTCACTTGTCCCCAGAGATGCAGCTTGCTACTTTCCACCAGAGATGCAGCACTCACTTGTCACCAGATGCAGCTTGTTACTTGTCACCAGAGATGCAGCGCTCACTTGTCACCAGATGCAGCTTGTTACTTGTCACCAGGGATACAGTGCTCACCTGTCACCAGAGATGCAGTGCTCACTTGTCCCCAGAGATGCAGCTTGCTACTTTCCACCAGAGATGCAGTACTCACTTGTCACCAGATGCAGCTTGTTACTTGTCACCAGAGATGCAGCGCTCACTTGTCACCAGATGCAGCTTGTTACTTGTCACCAGGGATACAGTGCTCACCTGTCACCAGAGATGCAGCGCTCACTTGTCACCAGAGATGCAGCGCTCAGAGATGTAGCTTACTTGTCACCAGGGATACAGTGCTCACCTGTCACCAGATGCAGCTTGTTACTTGTCACCAGAGATTCAGCACTCACTTGTCAACAGAGATGCAGCTTGTTACTTGCCACCACAGATGCAGCGCTCACTTGTCACCAGAGATGCATCGCTCACTTGTCACCAGAGATGCAGCACTCACTTCTCACCAGAGATGCAGCTTGTTATTTGCCACCACAGATGCAGCGCTCTCTTGTCACCAGAGATGCAGCACTCACTTGTCACCAGATGCAGCTTGTTACTTGTCACCAGAGATGCAGCGCTCACTTGTCACCAGATGCAGCTTGTTACTTGTCACCAGGGATACAGTGCTCACCTGTCACCAGAGATGCAGTGCTCACTTGTCCCCAGAGATGCAGCTTGCTACTTTCCACCAGAGATGCAGTACTCACTTGTCACCAGATGCAGCTTGTTACTTGTCACCAGAGATGCAGCGCTCACTTGTCACCAGATGCAGCTTGTTACTTGTCACCAGGGATACAGTGCTCACCTGTCACCAGAGATGCAGCGCTCACTTGTCACCAGAGATGCAGCGCTCAGAGATGTAGCTTACTTGTCACCAGGGATACAGTGCTCACCTGTCACCAGATGCAGCTTGTTACTTGTCACCAGAGATTCAGCACTCACTTGTCAACAGAGATGCAGCTTGTTACTTGCCACCACAGATGCAGCGCTCACTTGTCACCAGAGATGCATCGCTCACTTGTCACCAGAGATGCAGCACTCACTTCTCACCAGAGATGCAGCTTGTTATTTGCCACCACAGATGCAGCGCTCTCTTGTCACCAGAGATCCAGCACTCACTTGTCACCAGAGATATAGCGCTCACTTGTCACCAGAGATGCAGCCCTCACTTGCCACCAGATGCAGCGCTCACTTGTCATCAGAGATGGAGCATTCACTTGCCACCAGAGATGCAGCTTACTTGTCACCAGAGATGCAGCGCTCACTTGTCACCAGAGATGCAGCTTACTTGTCACCAGAGATGCAGCTTACTTGTCACCAGAGATGCAGCTTACTTGTCACCAGAGATGCAGCTTACTTGTCACCAGAGATGCAGCGCTCAGAGATGTAGCTTACTTGTCACCAGGAATACAGTGCTCACCTGTCACCAGATGCAGCTTGTTACTTGTCACCAGAGATGCAGCTTGTTACTTGCCACCACAGATGCAGCGCTCAATTGTGACCAGAGATGCATTGCTCACTTGTCACCAGAGATGCATCACTCACTTGTCACCAGAGATGCATCACTCACTTGTCACCAGAGATGCAGCACTCACTTGTCACCAGAGATGCAGCTTGTTATTTGCCACCACAGATGCAGCGCTCTCTTGTCACCAGAAATGCAGCACTCACTTGTCACCAGAGATATAGCGCTCACTTGTCACCAGAGATGCAGCACTCACTTGCCACCAGAGATTAAACTTACTTGTCACCAGAGATGCAGCTTACTTGTCACCAGAGATGCAGCTCACTTGTCACCAGAGATGCAGCTCACTTGTCACCAGAGATGCAGCTTATTTGTCACCAGAGATGCAGCTTACTTGTCACCAGAGATGCAGCTTACTTGTCACCAGAGATATAGCTTACTTGTCACCAGAGATGCAGTTTATTTGTCACCAAGATGCAACTCACTTGCCACCAGAGATACAGCTTACTTGTCACCAGAGATGCAGCTTACTTGTCACCAGATGCAGCTTGTCACTAAATTCTGAGACCTTCATGCTGCTGTTTTGCCAGAGCTGCCGCTAGAGGTCTGGGGTCGGCACTGGTGATATTGTCTCTGCCGCCATTTTTGCAAAGAGCAGTTCTCATTGAGGCAGAGGGGAACAAACAAGAGGCAGAGCCCGGGTAGCAATGAAAGCGGCTGCCAATATAAATGGAGCTGCCGCCAACCCCCGCCCCGCGGCCTGGCCCACAACTCAGGCTTTACCTCTTGTTTCTTCCCCACCTTGGCCTCAAGGAGAGCTGCTCTTCACAAAAAAGGGGGCAGCCCCAGATCTCTAGCGGCAGCGACGGGTGATTCATCACGGACACTGGGACAAAGCTAAATTCCTGTGAAATGTCCTGGGACATGGTAAGACCAGGATTTAGGTTTGAATACTGTGAATGTCCTGGGAAAATCGGGACTGTTGACAAGTATGCTGCCGCAGTATATCTACATGGGAGGGTTTGCAAATGGTTAAGTAACACTAAGAAAAAACTTTTTTTTCAAACATGTATTTACTTAACTAAAAAAGTACCTTCTAGTGCTCTAATCCTCCTTCAAATTCCTTTTTTTCTGCTTTAAACCAACTTTTTCAGCTATGTTCATTCTCCATGATCCCACTGTATGTAGGGAAAATAGCCACCCTCTCTTGCTTGCTCCCAAGATGGACTTGTTACTATAAGGCTTGTAGTATACTTAGAGCAGTGCACCTGACTGCAAATAATATTCCCAGCACATTCCAAACAAATGGAAGTGAGGGGAAAAGGAGAGGTTTTGGAGCTCATGAAGGACATTAAAGGGAGGCAGAAAACAACAGTAATACATTATTTAATAAAAAATAGATTACAGGGCCAAAGTAGTGGATGTTTTTTTTGGAGAATAAGTATGTTGTTTAGTGTCACTTTCATTTATCAACATATTACTGAACCCATTTTAGCCAACAGTCCAATTATTGGAAGGTGGCAGTTCTTAAAGCCCAATAGAACTTTCTGTTTAAATCAGCTAAATACATTCCAGGTTCATCAAGCCTAAATAGAGTAAGTAAAGCTTGTAACCTGCCAGCATGTTGCAGAGAAGAACTCTTGCTCTCTTTGGGGAAGCAGTGGTTTCTTCGCAGAGGTCCAACATGCTTTCTATGCAGTCAGACCTAATGCTCTGCAATCAGCAACGCTCATCATGCTCCTGCTTATTGTAGAGCTCTAGCTCACAGACATCCAGGAAGAAATCGTCTGACTTCCACTCCATCCCCTGGTGAAGGACTGGTGTGAGATCCAGCTTCCAGCACTCGGCAAACCTTCACCTTGATGTCCCAGACATACTGATGTAGTGGTGCCCTCATAGGGTCACTACGTGTTCTAGTATCCACACATTTCACCCTGCTGGTCAGACATCCATTTTGACACACTTTCCCAGACAATGAACAGTCTGTTGCTTGTGTTGGTTGTTTTTATTAGGGGATTAAACTTGGATGCGGAAAAGGGACATGGGATGCCCAGATAATGAATCTTTAGCAATGGAAATAAATGTAGTTTGAATCCAAATCTGACAGTCCCTTCCTCTGCACATCTCCTCCAGCACACTACTTGAGATCAACTGCGTCACTTCACTGTCCAAGTCTAAATTTCCTGTCACAATTAGCACATGGCTAGGCCTCACGCTGAATAAGTCCTAACGTTTTCCTGATAGTCCATTACAGGCAGGGGTCTGCAGTCCCCTCTGAGGTAGCAACCATTTTGATGAGAAGAATAAATGTGCTTACACTTGGTGGACTACTGCTCCCAGCATGTCCAATGCAAATCCTGCCAACCCTCCTGGCTGCAGCGACTTGACTCCACAACAACACCACAGTCTCTCCCTCTGGCTCCACATCCAACTCCTGGCATGTCTCTTCCAGAGCTTTCCACTATGCTTTTCACTCACCAACCCCAGCATGGATCCCTCCTGAATGACTTGCCTGGACGTGCTCCCAACTGTCCTCTTTTCTAGCTCCTGTTCCAGGACACCTCGTAATGACCGTGTAATGAGAGGCTCCCTCCCAGCTCTCGAGCTCCTGGTCTGAGGTACACCCCCCCAGAAAGGGGGTTTCCTCAGACCACGACAGTCTAACACTCCATCATTCAGTCCATCCACCCGACAACTCCTCCCACAGCAGGCTGACCATGGATTTATGTAGGAGGCCTGCCCCTGCCAATCCCAGTTGGGGACTGGTCAGGGCTCCCACATACACCCCATGTCACCCCAGCTCCTAGCCCTGCCCCCTTTCCAGGACCTTCTCCCTGGAAACAGAGGAGGCGCCCAAGAGCTGAGGCACATGTAGGTCACCTGCTGCTACACTAAGCCACTCCCCTGCCACCAGATCAAAACAAACAGGCCTAGCTCACAGCATAGGCCTGCCTAAATTTACCTGTTCTGACAGTAAAAACAAACCCACTACTCTAGCACCTACCTACCTAAAGTAGAGGGTGCTACACTGATGGACCTGTTTTTTAGCTACTAAATATGAGTGGCCCTACATTGAGTATAATAAATCATTCGTCTTACTCAGGGCTTTTTTTCTCCGAGAATAGGTAAAGGTACTCCCCCCTATCTAGTCATTCCTTGTCTCCACCCCCTACTCACCTCTGAGCACTATACCTGGGTCCTGCCCCTTACCCACCTCCAAGTACAAGGAATACAGAACCATTCATTTTGTGCTGCCGAGTAATTTGTATGGAATTTGTTAAAGATAACAAGAAAAGCTGTAAAATAGATCTCCTGCAGCCAGCAATATTAGATCCCCCCCTTCCACATTCGACTGCCCAGCAACTATAGACCCCCTGCAACAAAATACCCCCCCCAAGAAACAATAGACTTTCCCAGCAGCCAGCATCAATAGATTAGACCCTCCAGCAGTCAGCAACAATTAACCCAACTCTTAACAGTAGATCCCTACCAGCAACATAACCCCCTAACAACAAGAGATCCCTGGAAGAGACAAAAGATTCCTCAGCAGCCAACAAAAATAGACCCTCCAGCACAACCCAATAACCCCTGACAATACATACATTCAGTGCCAGAGGTGTTGGCACTGCGTTCCCCCACATTTCTGCAGAAAAAAACCCCCTGGTCTTACTACAGTTTACCTCTGCAGAGCCATTGTGCACACGTCGAGGGAGCAAAGTTCAATGTGGAACCTACACATGGAGTGAGTGTACCAAGATGGCACACTTCCATTTTTGGGCTCTCGGGAGGTGATGGGGCTGTCCCCAGAGCATCTGGACTGGTTGTCTGAATCTCAGAGGCAGTGGACAGACACCAGCGTGCAACTGGTGCATTGAGGCTGTTTTGCACTGGGTACAGTGAGGGGGTCCAAGCACCTGTAGGGTGGAGGGAGCCAGATTGTTATCAGGGACAGAACTGAAGATGAGAGGCTACAGCTGTGGTTGCAAACGGGGTCGGTTATGAGAGAGCTGAAGCTGCCTACATCTACCTGTGATGGAGAGGAAAAATGAGCCTGTAATATAGAGCCCAACCCAGGGTCACATAAATTTGATGCGGGACAGAGTAAGGAGACATATTGGGATTGGGACACTTGGGACACACTAGGAGGTAGAGATGGGCCGAACACCCCCCTGTTCGGTTCGCAGCAGAACTCCTGAAAAGGGGAAAAGTTCTAACCCGAACAATGAACCCCATTGAAGTCTATAGGAGTCGAACATGTAAAATCAAAAGTGCCCATTTTGAAGGCTTATATGCAAGTAATTGGCCATAAAAGGGGTATGGGGGTTTGGGTACTGCCCTGGGCGACATGTATCAGTGCAAAGTTAGTTTTTTTCAGGAGCAGTGATTTTAATGATGCATAAAGAGCAACAAAAAAACTAAAAATTATTTTAAATATAGTGCCTGGGGGGTTCCCTTAGTCTGCCTGTAAAGTGGCGCATCTGTAGCATAGAACATGCTGTAGTAAAAATGAAAAATTACTTTTAAATTGACTTACGGTGGCTATTGAAAAAAAATAAAGAAAAAACTGGTCTGGTACGGATTTTAAGGTTAATGGTTAAATTTAGGTTAGGTTAAATTTAGTTTTTTGGCTTCACTGTAGTGAGTGGAACAGTGATTGATTGTTTCTGTCCATTCAGTGTTTTTTGAGCTGAGTATTTGATTTCTCACACCTGTCACTGAAAGAAGTTTCCAGAGGACAGGAAGAGCCAGTGTGAATATTTAACATGCTCCAGCCAATCTCTGGAAGGAGTCGTCCAGAAGGTGGCTGCAGTGGTGATACATGTTTGGGAGGCCTGAGCAGAGTGTTCTTTCCCACCCATGGAGGGTTCCAGTTCTCTTGGGACTGCTGCTCCTGGAAGCAGCTTCACCGAGGCAAGAAATTGTAGTCTAGGCCTCAGCAGCTGCTGGGATGAGGGCCTGGGGAAGATTGCCATTGAATTTTTGCTGGAGGGCACTGGTCTGGTCCTGGTCTGGAGAAAAATCCTTTCTGTCTCCCTTTCTGTCTCCCTTACAGCATGGCAGCTTTTACCAACATCACAGCTACTTTCATTTAGAATGTGCAGGGCTGGATAGGGGGCATGCTATCAGCAGTCTTACTTCACCCCTGCATCCCAAATGTAGAAAGCAGAGATTCTCACTGGTCCCAGCTTGTGACAAGAGGAAACTTCTGCTGATATCAAAGATCCCAGTGGCTAACAGCCAAACTATGCAGGGCTGGGAGGGGGGGGGGGCATGTCAGTAGTAGTCTGACCATGGCAGTACAGACATGCTGTCCCTAGGCACAGCACCTTGTAGCTCCCAACTAGAAGACGGAGACACAAACTGACCACACTAGTACAGATCTGCTTCCATCTCGAGCATAGTCAGAGCAGGGCTGTCTTTAATATAGATTGGACCCTGGGCAAACATTTTCCTGCCCCCATGCAACTTTGCTCTCCACCCAACATCCCAAAAAAACAAACAGATCTGCTCCCCAGACTGTGTTTTATTTCTTAAATCTTATTTTTATTAAAGTTTTTTAGTTAAAAAAAGAACCAAATTTACTTTTATAATATACATAAAAAAGTAGGTGTGTATAGAAAAACCTATATCAATGTTTGAGGTGCAATGTATATCCTCTGTATGTCAAGGATATATAGTCCTCAACTAATGTGCAATAAGTACCTATTTAGATATTCAGAGAGGCCAAAAGTTATATTTAGGTTTTAGGTAATCGTATATTCTGCTTTTGTTTTGGGGATCAGATCTTACGCATATTGTTGCTGCACTCGCTAGATGCAGGAAAATAAAACAAAGAGAAGGGGGAAAAAAGAGATAGAGGAGAAAGAAAAGAAAAAAAAAAGAAGAAAGAAAAAGGATTGCTAAGAGGGAAGAGGAGTTCCCTTTAGCCCAGGTCAGGAACTCAGGTGAGTCTCTTAACCTGGCCCAGGCATTCCAGGTACATATACTGTATCAGTAGCCATTCCAGGCTTCTGATGGAGTCTAGTTCAATTGCCCATTCCTCAAAGGAGGGTATGGAAGTCAATGTCGAGGAATGACTGTTCTGGCTGCAGTGAGGAATTGTCTAAGCACATATTTTTTCACTGACTGAAGAGATCCAGGAATCATGGACAGGAGGGCCACCCTGGATGATGGTTGAATAAAGATGTTGGTTAGTTTACTGTATAGATCAAAAATTTGTATCCAAAACATGCGCACAGGGGGGCATTCCCACCAAATATGAAGCATGTTACCACCTTTAGTGGTATGAGATCACCAACATGTATCTGGTATATTGTGATTGAAGTGTCGTAAGACAAAGGGACATCTAAACCATCTAGATACCAGTTTATACCCTTTTTCTTGGGTTTTCGTGACAAGTTATATTTTGTGGGTAGAGGTAAAGCCTTTTTTTTGCCAACCTGAAGGGGAGAGGGTCTGTTGAAGGTTTTTTTTCTGTGTTTGATTTGATTATGTCTGGACATTGTTTTTAAAATTTTAATTTTAATTTTTCATTACGTCTTATATTCACTGAAATGCTGTGTGGATTTCCCATATAACAAGGCAAGCTTTTTATATCCAATTTTTTCTAGTCATATTAGAAAATTTTCAGCACTGAAGATTTGGGAGCACTGCATACTAGGGTCAACTTTTCCAATTGTTATATATGTTATGTAATTTAGTCAACTGCTGTGTGCACATATCTTGTCTGCCACTGCCTCTGCTGTCAATCAAATTCAGCTAGCCAATCAGGAGAGAGAGGGGGAGTGGCCGGGTCAGGGCTCCATGTCTGAATGGACACAGGGAGCTGTGACTCGGCTCAAGTGCCCCGATAGCAAGCTACTTGCTATGGGGACATTGAACAGGAGGAAGGGACCAGGATCACAAAAGAGGGACCTGAGAAGAGGAGGATCCAGGCTGCTTGTTGCAAACCCACTGCAAAAGAACATGCGAGTATAACATGTTTGCTATGTTTGCTATTTTTATAGGTAAAAAAATGAGACTTTACAATCACTTTAAATCAGCTGCTGAAAGTGCTTAAAAAAATGAGGGTTTTGACCTTGTTCACATTGGTGCTTACTAAAAGGCACCTTTCCAGCTCAACAAAAGTGCATGAAAAATAGTCCCCTTTCACAATCTCTGTGCTCCGTTTTTAAAAAGTCCTGCTTGCTGCATCTTTAGTGTCCTGTTTAAAAAACACACCTTCCATTATAGTCAATGGAAAGTGTTTTTTTTTTTAATTTAGTGTCAATTTGTCCTCAGGTGCTAGGGATGAAAATGCATGCAAAACGCATCTAAAACATATATGTGTTGTTAAATTTTAACGCAACACATTAAAACTGCGTTAAAAAACAGTATGTGCTTTTGAAAAATGCATACCGTGTTTTTAAGCACATCAGTGTGAATGGGCCCGAATATTTGTTTAATTTAGCCACTAATAGGTATAACTTTAACAACACTTTTTGCTTTCTCTACCTGTGTATTTGCCTTCCTCTAGAGCTAGGCCATAAAAGACTTAGGGATTCCAATGATGCAAGATATTTTAATATGATTGAAATCGATGAATGTGTTGTTTTTTTCTGCCAGTTAGCTATGTGGCCGATGCATGAAAATGTTCTTGTTGGCCATATCAAGCAATCACATTTGCACCATGTTGCATGTTACACCCTTAATAAAGGTGCAAAGGTGGAGTTAGTCTTTAAATTGCATGTTTTCCTTGTGATAGCCAATAACTTATGCATCCAAATCTTGTCTTTGTTATGCAGTTCCGATAATGTGTTTAAGAAGATAGTTTACAAGGAATATGAAAAAGGCTTTGTTGCATTAAAACGTAGCTCAAAACTGTCAGGTAAGTTCCTTTAAAACAAAAATTAAAATGAATGTCAAACAGTGACTTGTCCGCCTTTCAGTCAGGCTTTGCAGCTACTTGTTGCGTCAACCTTTGCGAACCAATACAAAAACTGTCATTGAGATGGTACTTGACTCCATACAGGCTTGCAAAATTTTCTACACACCAAAGTTTTGGAGATGCCGCGGACATAAAAGCACACTAATGCACATATTATGGTCCTGCAAAAGCCTTTAACTTTTTTGGTGAACATTTTTTTCAATAATTTCTGAAATTACAGAAGTTTTAACACCACCCAACCCTCCATTAGCTATTCTTAATCTTAATATTGATCATTTCCCGGCCTGTTATTGCTACATACATTTTTTGAGATTGCAGGGCACACCCACCCAAACCACAGCATTTCCCCAAATACAGCCATTTAATAAAAGACCATCAGACAAATGTGGCAAGAAATGGCTGCTGCACTTTATTGGTGTTTTAACAATAAATTCAGACTAATGCCGCGTACACACGAGCGGACTTTACGGCGGATTTTGCCCGGTGGACTGGATTTCGTCGGACAATTCGATGTTTGTGGGCTCCAGCGGACTTTGTTTGCTCAAAAGTTGGACGGACTTAGATTTGAAACTTGTTTAAAATTTATCCGTTGAAATCTAGTCCGGTCGAAAAGTCCGCCGTCTGTATGCTAGTTCGACGGACAAAAAGCCACGCTAGGGCAGCTATTGGCTACTGGCTATGAACTTCCTTGTTTTAGTCCGGTCGTACGTCATCACGTACGAATTCGACGGACTTTGGTGGATTGTGTGTAGGCAAGTCCGTTCATTCAGAAAGTCCGTCGTAAAGTACGTCGAAAAATCCGCCGGGCAAAGTCCGCCGTAAAGTCCGCTCGTGTGTACGCGGCATTAGCAATAAATCAATAACACAGTTTCAACAAATCATATAACAGATTACCTCCTGACACAGTTATTGAACTCTGGAAACCATGGTTCTTATTGGTATAATACTAATAGAATGAGATCATTTATTTTCCACATGATGTACAATTATACATCCACACTAGCTAAATTGATATATCATGTGCAGACTTTTAATGTATTTTCTATGTTCTCCTTTCCTTTTGTGTTATTTTATTTGTTTTGCTTACATTTTTAACCTAATACACTAAGTATACATCATCCTTTGTCAGATCGGTAAACTATAAGGCTCAATGCACACTAGCATTATTTATAAGCACAAAAAATGCTAGAAAAAAGCAGTGGGTAAAAACGCTGATAATAGTGTTTTTCTGCCAGCTTTTAATGGCTTTTAAAAGCTTTTAGAAGCGTTTAGAAGCGTTAGCGCTTTTACAGTACATAAAGAAAAAAAAAACTGCTTGAAAAAAGCTGTTAGTAACATTTTAGTAGCGTTTAGTGTTTTTTTTCTGCCGGGAAAACCTCTACAAAAACTATATTTTTCTGCTCCTAGACGCCGAAGCTCAATAAACGTTAATAGCCTAAAGTAGCGTGCATGGACACATAGGATAACACTATTTAGCTTCTAGGAGCAGAAAAAAATGATATTAACAGCTTCTAGGAGTTTAAAAAAATGCTAGTGTGCATGGAGCCTAAGGGATATTTACCATTAACACCAATGTTTTTGTTTTTTTTAACAACTATACAATGCACATATATCCAGCGTATTATAATTAATCTTAGACTATGTATCATTTTTCTGTAACGTTCTATTTATTAAAATTTAATAAACATTAATGAGAAAAAAAAATTATGGTTTTTCAGTGTTTGGCTGAACCACAGAAGTTTTTTTTCTTTTAAACCTCTTCAGCTTTGGCAAAGTTTAGGTGGACATTTTGCAAACACATCAATGTGTGCACAAACAGCATTCAGCAAACAGTAACCAGCCCTATACAAACAAGGCATTTTGCTTTGTCTTTGCATTGGGACCGCATTGAGCAACACAGCCCCAACACAGATGTGAATGACCCCTAAAAAAAATTGACTGGCTTCTCTGGTGTGGAGGTGAAAGTTTCCAGAATCCATAAATCACACTTACATTGCTTTTATTAATTTTAGAATATTGTACTATGAATGTTTTGCAAATCTTCACTTTATTTTACTACATACTATTTTGTCACTTTAAACTCTGATATTTTCATTGTTTCAGTAAACTATAAATTATATCATAAAAATGTTATGAAACAGCAAAAATAGCTAGCTTTAGTTTATCGTTGCTTTGGCATATATTGTTTTGCACTCTTTTAGGTCAACGCATAATCTTTCCTTATAATTGCATTTCCTGCAGCTCAAATCCTAAAATCTTTCTTAAATCCAAGAACCCCTGCTGCTAAAGTATTTGCTTCTGGTGATGGCCACACTCAAAGGCTGATAGGCATGAGACTTTTAATTACACGCTCTAATATATAGCGCGGTCAGAGGTAATTACATTGGAACTTTGTTTTATTAAAGAAGGAAGTTCCAGCAATCCTTTATTAAGCATTAGTAGGTGTAAAATTCCATTCTGGCCAAAACTACGTTGTATGTACTATTGTAGCGCTGCTTCACAAAATAAAACGAGTGTGAAAAAAAAGGGCAGAAATATTTTCTTCTAGAGCCGAAAGACCTTGAAAGTCCTGTATTAGACACACGGCCTTATTCAGAGAAGAGTTTGTATTCTAGAGTGCTAATCATTAAAGCCCAATTAAAAATCCAGTTAAAAATTATGAATACATTCCAGTTTCATCAAAACAAAATGTGTGCAAAGTCTTACTGTCTATTTTCTTTAGAAAGCAGCCACATCTTGTTCCTCCCTTTTTTTCACTTAAAAATTAAAATGTAATAAAAATGACTTAAACAGAAAGCAGCCACAACTTGAGTAGAAAAGTCTGCCCCTGCCAGCATGTAGTAGAGAAGGGCGATTGCTCACACACCATGCTCCCTGCTGGCATATGCTTTCTGCTGATTGGAGAGCTCTAGCTCTGACACAGAAGAAGGTATGTTGAAACTCTGCAGAGAGACCATTGCTTCCACATAGAGCCCTTTTTAAAAAAACTGCGCTTATTCAACCTCCAACAGATGTTGCAATAATTACTACGTGAAAACAAAAACAATTTAAATATTTTAAATAATCAGAATATGAGAGCCGCTACCCACTGGATCTGAATATAAGGCTCAAAATGTTATCTAAAAGTGACTAGGTGCACTTCTCTATATAATCACCAATTTCCTAATATTCACAAATACGTAAACAATCTACTCAAAAAATAAATTTACATGTGAAAAATGAAATAAAATAAAGTGTCAATCAGTTATCCATATTAAAGTCCAACATGGTGATTCATATACAGGGAATCTGCTAATGACAGTCAAAATAGATAATAGATATCCCAGTGATTCAGTGTGCAAAGTCAGCAAACAAAAAGTGACAGTGTGCTCATAGAAAGGCCGTCCCTACATCAACTCACGCCTCCTACCAGAGACTTCAGATCTCAAATTATAGAGATCTTAATCGCCTTTATCCCCACATATCCCTGTGGTTATAGGGACAATAAAGGTATCATCCACGTTTAGCCTCAGCCGTATTACCATCCATGGGTTTCACCCGATGTTCGATCAAGCATGTATTACACTCGGTCCTTGATAGTTCTCAAGCATATATGGGAAGAGGAAAGCATTTCATAGTGTAGTGTATTAAAATCCAGTTTTATTAAAAAGCATATATTGCACTCACAGTTGTATGATCAAAAGCCAGCAGGCTCGTGCGTGATGACGTCACAGATGTGGCTCCACTCGACGCATTGCCCTGTAATAGGCGTCAACTGGGAAAGGAGCCTCACTTTATTTTATTTCATTTTTCACATGTAAATACATTTTTGGAGTACATTGTTTATGAATTTGTGAATTTTAGGAAATTGGTGATTTAGAAAAGCGCACCTAGTCACTTTTAGATATATTCCACCGGGGTCCCTCTCGACAACATGCTGGCAGGACACAGGCTTTTCTGCTTAGCCTGTGGAGAAATAAAATTAACTGTAAGACTTTGAACATTGTTTTGTTTTCATGAACCTGGAATATGATTTAAATCAGGGGTCGTCAACCCCCAGGCCCCGTGGACAGCCGACATGAGACACCTGGGTGGGCGGGTGGCATGAAAGAGCCGGGTGGCTGGCATAAGAGAGCTGGGTGGATGGAAGAAGCAAGCGGGCAAACAGAGATGACATTATCTCTCTCTGCCCCCTGCATCACCGCTCTTCCACCCTCACAGCCGGTGTTCTGTCAGCCTCAGTGTCATAGGCGTGGTGGAGAGCAGAGAAATGACTTCATCTCTCACTGCCTGCCCGCATCACCGCTCTCCTGCCATCACTCGGAAGCCACCACTGCACAGAGGCCTACCTCTGTGCTAAATGGACCAATACTGCCACCAATGCAGTGGTGGCAGGCAATGTGGCAAGTGACATTCTGCATCTGGTGACAGGCAATGTGGCAGGTGGCGTGGCAAGTGACATTCCGCATCTGGTGACAGGCAACGTGGCAGGTGGTGTGGCAAGTGACATTCTGCATCTGGTGACAGGCAACATGGCAAGTGGCGTAGCAAGTGACATTCCGCATCTGGTGACAGGCAACGTGGCAAGTGGCGTGGCAAGTGACATTCCGCATTTGGTGACAGGCAACGTGGCGTGGCAAGTGACATTCCGCATCTGGTGACAGGTAACGTGGAAGGTGGCGTGGCAAGTGACATTCCACATCTGGTGACAGGCAACAAGGCAAGTGACATTCCACATCTTGTGCAGGCAGTGTGTCAGGTGACGTGGCAAGTGACATTCCGCATCTGGTGATAGGCAACGTGGCAGGTGGCGTGGCAAGTGACATTCCACATCTGGTGACAGGCAACGTGGCAGGTGGCGTGGCAAGTGACATTCCACATCTGGTGACAGGCAACGTGTCAGGTGGCGTGGCAAGTAAGATTCCACATTTGGTGACAGGTAACGTGGCAGGTGGCATGGTAACTGACATTCCGCATCTGGTGACAGGCAACATGGCAGGTGGTGTGGCAAGTGACATTCCGCATCTGGTGACAGGTAACGTGGCAAGTGACAATCTACATCTTGTAGCAGGCAGCGTGGCAGGTGACATGGCAAGTGACATTCCGCATCTGGTGGCAGGTGGCGTGGCAAGTGACATTCCACATCTGGTGACAGGCAACATGGCGTGGCAAGTGACATTCCGCATCTGGTGACAGGCAATGTGGCAGAATGAAGTGTCAAAATGACATTCCGCATCTGGTGACCGGTAACGTGTGGAAGGTGGCGTGGCAAGTGACATTTCACATCTGGTGACAGGCAACGTGGCAAGTGACAATCCACATCTTGTGGCAGGCAGTTTGTCAGGTGACGTGGCAAGTGACATTCCGCATCTGGTGATAGGCAACGTGGCAGGTGGCGTGGCAAGTGACATTCCACATCTGGTGACAGGCAACATGGCAGGTGGCGTGGCAAGTGACATTCCGCATCTGGTGACAGGCAACGTGTCAGGTGGCATGGCAAGTGACATTCCGCATCTGGTGACAGGTAACGTGGCAGGTGGCGTGGTAAGTGATATTCTGCATCTGGTGACAGGTAACGTGGCAAGTGACAATCCACATCTTGTAGCAGGCAGCGTGGCAGGTGACATGGCAAGTGACATTCCACATCTGGTGGCAGGTGGTGTGGCAAGTGACATTCCGCATCTGGTGACAGGCAACATGGCGTGGCAAGTGACATTCCGCATCTGGTGACAGGTAACGTGGCAGGTGGCATGGCAAGTGACATTCCACATCTGGTGACAGGCAACGTGGCAAGTGACAATCCACATCTTGTGGCAGGCAGTGTGTCAGGTGGCATGGCAAGTGACATTCCGCATCTGGTGATAGGCAAAGTGGCAGGTGGCGTGGCAAGTGACATTCCACATCTGGTGACAGGCAACGTGGCAGGTGGCGTGGCAAGTGACATTCCACATCTGGTGACAGGCAACGTGGCAGGTGGCGTGGCAAGTGACATTCCACATCTGGTGACAGGCAACGTGTCAGGTGGCGTGGCAAGTGACATTCCGCATCTGGTGACAGGTAACGTGCCAAGTGACAATCCACATCTTGTAGCAGGCAGAGTGGCAGGTGACATGGCAAGTGACATTCCGCATCTGGTTGCAGGTGGCGTGGCAAGTGACATTCCGCATCTGGTGACAGGCAACGTGGCAGGTGGCGTGGCAAGTGACATTCCGCATCTGGTGACAGGCAACGTGACAAGTGACAATCCATATCTTGTGGCAGGCAGTGTGTCAAGTGACGTGGCAAGTGACATTCCGCATCTGGTGATAGGCAACGTGGCAGGTGGCGTGGCAAGTGACATTCCACATCTGGTGACAGGCAACATGGCAGGTGGCGTGGTAAGTGCCATTCTGTATCTGGTGACAGGCAATGTGGCAGGTGGCGTGGTAAGTGACATTCCGCATCTGGTGACAGGCAACATGGCAGGTGGCATGGCAAGTGACATTCCGCATCTGGTGACAGGTAACATGCCAAGTGACAATCGACATCTTGTAGCAGGCAGCATGGCAGGTGACATGGCAAGTGACATTCCGCATCTGGTGCAGGTGGCGTGGCAAGTGACATTCCGCATCTGGTGACAGGCAACATGGCGTGGCAAGTGACATTCTGCATCTGGTGACAGGCAACGTGGCAGGTGGCATGGCAAGTGACATTTCACATCTGGTGGCAGGTGGCGTGGCAAGTGACATTCCGCATCTGGCGACCAGTAACGTGGCACGTGGCGTGGCAAGTGACATTCCGCATCTGGTGACAGGTAACGTGGCAGGTGGCATGGCAAGTGACATTCCACATCTGGTGACAGGCAACGTGGCAAGTGACAATCCACATCTTGTGGCAGGCAGTGTGTCAGGTGGCATGGCAAGTGACATTCCGCATCTGGTGATAGGCAAAGTGGCAGGTGGCGTGGCAAGTGACATTCCACATCTGGTGACAGGCAACGTGGCAGGTGGCGTGGCAAGTGACATTCCACATCTGGTGACAGGCAACGTGTCAGGTGGCGTGGCAAGTGACATTCCGCATCTGGTGACAGGTAACGTGCCAAGTGACAATCCACATCTTGTAGCAGGCAGAGTGGCAGGTGACATGGCAAGTGACATTCCGCATCTGGTTGCAGGTGGCGTGGCAAGTGACATTCCGCATCTGGTGACAGGCAACGTGGCAGGTGGCGTGGCAAGTGACATTCCGCATCTGGTGACAGGCAACGTGACAAGTGACAATCCATATCTTGTGGCAGGCAGTGTGTCAAGTGACGTGGCAAGTGACATTCCGCATCTGGTGATAGGCAACGTGGCAGGTGGCGTGGCAAGTGACATTCCACATCTGGTGACAGGCAACATGGCAGGTGGCGTGGTAAGTGCCATTCTGTATCTGGTGACAGGCAATGTGGCAGGTGGCGTGGTAAGTGACATTCCGCATCTGGTGACAGGCAACATGGCAGGTGGCATGGCAAGTGACATTCCGCATCTGGTGACAGGTAACATGCCAAGTGACAATCGACATCTTGTAGCAGGCAGCATGGCAGGTGACATGGCAAGTGACATTCCGCATCTGGTGCAGGTGGCGTGGCAAGTGACATTCCGCATCTGGTGACAGGCAACATGGCGTGGCAAGTGACATTCTGCATCTGGTGATAGGCAACGTGGCAGGTGGCATGGCAAGTGACATTTCACATCTGGTGGCAGGTGGCGTGGCAAGTGACATTCCGCATCTGGCGACCAGTAACGTGGCACGTGGCGTGGCAAGTGACATTCCCCATCTGGTGACAGGCAACGTGGCAAGTGACAATCCACATCTTGTAGCAGGCAGCGTGGTAGGTGACATGGCAAGTGACATTCCGGATCTGGTGACAGGTGTCGTGGCAAGTGACATTCCGCATCTGGTGGCAGGCTATGTGGCAAGTGACACACTCAGGGCTCCCACTGATTCTGCGTTATGGTGAATTGAACAATTTAATTTATTACTACAATGTAATAATATAAATACTGCGCTTCAATCACCCCTGACACCATATCAAGCATGGTGCCATGATGATTGAAGCGCTAACACCAGTCATTGCCTATGAAAAATCGTTTACCCCCTGCATGTCATGCAGCTGTGTGTAATAAAGAGATGGGGGTGCTTGTGACATTATTGACCTAATATAGCAATATGGCCATATTAGATCATAAATGTCACCAGCTTCCCAGCCCCTTTGATATTCGCAGCTGCAGGGCAGGGAATTGCACAGCCACAGCTATTTGGACTGGTGGCCTGCTAGTATGTGACCATTTTCCATGTGTTTGGGCTGAAGTCAGTTTGACCCAAACAATAGCTCTTTTAGGAATAAGAACTCCCCAGTGTTATCCCTCTTTTATACAAGCCTCATATATGTACCTATTTATTGTATATTGTGATGAATGCTATATACATTGTTTAATAAACAAATGCCTAAACTAAATAAGCTGATTTGATCATGTCAAGTATTACACGGAAGACATTTTCTTTTACTACATAAAGGTAGCAATGTATTTTCAAATAAAAGAAGAAAAACATCTAATGTAGGCTGTGCAGTCCCAAATTTGCCAACATAAAAGTGAGAAGTCTTGGCTGTGAATTTTTATTAAAAGATTATCCTATTGGAGTGCTGGGAGAGCAAATCCCAACATTGGATGGATATTACAACCTCTGTAGATTATGATATCCCGTGTTCAGTTTTCCACATTGCGGAAATATCAGCTTTGGTTGGAATTTGCCTTAGCTGGCATAACTAAAACTTGTGAGAGAGTTGTATTCCAACAAATGACTGTTAGGGAGGTTCAGCTAATTCTAGGTAGGTCAGTATCCAAAATATTTACAAACCTTAGCAAAAAGTATGGAATCACCACTCTTAGAAAATGTCCATTCAATTGTTTAATTGTGTAAAAAAAAAAAAATTACAGACATATCTTGAAACTAATTTTAATTTAAAGCGTTTGTTACCCTAAAAATTTTTTTTAAAAAATCCTGTTCTTTTAAAGCATGTTATACTGCACAATGCTTGTGCTGTGTAATTTGGCCCCCTGTATCACCTGAAATACATGGTTGATCCTGCCTGGTTCTGCCATCCCCTCTGTAAACTGACCACGGTATATCATGGCTGCTGAGCCCTGACACCATGGTCAGTTTACATGCCTCTGTCACCCGCAGCTATCCTGTCTCTCCTCTGTCCTCTCTCCCCCTCTCTTCCCTGCATGTCTGCTCTGTGTCAAGTGCCTACCTCCTCCCCTCCTGCTGCTGAAATAACATTTAAAATCTTATATAATCCTATGTGTTTGCTATTGCTGTGTGCTCCTGTCTCTGTGATTTATTAAAAAAATGCAGTATATACCGGATTTCAGAGCACCGCTCGGCGCTCACGTGACTGGCCGGCTCTCTCCTTCTCTCCTCCTCTCGTCCCTACTGATGTCAGCGGGGGGATCTTCGGCCCCGCCCACTGCAGCTGTCATACGGGGAGAGAGCCGTCCGGTCACGTGAGCACTTGACCGGCGCTTGTTTTTTTTCTGTTTAGGTGTTAATGGTTTTCGTTTGGCTTTTCTGTATGTAAATCCCATTTCCTTAAGGCGATGACTTACAGTTCGGTCACAGACATTGACTCCATTTTCTGACCATTTGTTCCTCATTTGTTTTGTTGTGCATTTTCTGTTTTCAAGGCATATTGCTTTAAGTTTTCTAACTTGACGCTTTGATGTCTTCCTTGGTCTACCAGTACGCTTCACTTTCACAACCTTCCCATTGGATTTGTACTAACGAAAACCTTCATTAACACCTAAACAGAAAAAAACACAGTTACAGTGGGCTAAAGAAAACCAATCGTGGACTGTGGATGACTGTATGAAAGTGATATTCAGTGATAAATCACCAATCTGCATTGGGCAGGGTAATGATGCTGGAACTTTTGTTTGGTGCCGTTCCAATGAAAGGTATGAAGATGACTGCCTGAAGAAAACATGCACATTTCCACAATCATTGATGATATGGGGTTGCATGTCAGGTAAAGGTACAGGAGAGATGAGAGTCATTAAATCTTCAATAAGTGCACAAGTTTATATTGAGGTTTGGGGCACTTTTCTTATTCCATCGATTGAAAGGATGTTTGGTGATGATAACATCATTTTTCAGGATGTAATCTGATGCATATGTTTGTTTTAGAACTGCAAAGTACATAGTGATTCCATAATATTTTCCGCAGAATTGAGGGATTCCATATTTTTTTTCCTCTGCTTAATCTGCAAAAACAACTGACTACAGTTTTCTTTCTTTTTTTTTTTTTTTAACTGTTTCTTAAAGCCAGAAGGTTGGAATGTTAAATGAAAATAGTTTTGAGGAATTTCTGTGATTCGTTTTTTTTCTACACAATTAAACAATTGAATGAACATTTTCCAAGAGGGGTGATTCCATACTTTTTGCCAGGGTTTGCAGTACTGGAAATATTCATTTATCTTCTGTGTGTTCCCCCTTAGGTATCGTAGGACCAACTCTACGTGCTGAGGTTGGAGATACTTTAAAAGTTCACTTTAAGAACACAGCTACAAAACCTCTTACTATTCACCCGCAAGGAATTTCATATGGGAAACTTTTTGAAGGTAAGTGTTTTTTTTTTTTTTTAACTGTGATACATAATTCTAACGTGATTCATAATGCAGTACTAAAAATGTTTTGTTGTTGTGAAACTGATATTTTTGTAATAGTTTGTCTCTGATTCAAGGTTTTTGCTTGTATTGAATTTTAACATACACTGTATAGTAGGTGATTACATTGTCTGGTTATTTCAACATATTTCATGAACCTGTTGTAGGCTGCCAATTGGCTCAAATCTCACAGGCAGGCGTCTCAGTGACACACTATGGGCTTGTTCACACTTGACTAAATTTCGGACTCTCGGCAAACGCTCCTATAGCGTTTGCATGACCTTAGTATTAGGCGTCAATGAGCTTTAGAATGGAGCGTTTACAAGCGTTAAAAACCCTCCCTAAACACCCTATGCGTGGTTTCGTAGCGTTTGACGACTGTTAAAACTGCTCCTATTATATGCTGTCTATTATATCTTGTGCATAGGCATTTGAGGGGCGTTTGTAACGTCTGTCAAACACCTCTCAAACGCCTGCTCTTTATGCCAGTGTGAACTCAGCTTTATATGTCTGCAATAAAAACCACTCATCTAATGCCGCGTACACACGGTCCTACTTTTCGTCTACAAAAGTCCAACGGACGCTGATGGACTAAAGCTGGCTGGTAATCCGATCGTGTGTGGGCTTCTCCGGACTTTCAACTGACTTTTTTAGCCTCAAATCCGACGTACTTTAGATTTGAAACATGCTTTAAAACTTTACTTCGTAACTACGACGGACCCCGAAATCCGCTCGTCTGTGTGCTAGTCCGACGGACAAAAAGCCACGCTAGGGCACCTATTGGCTACTGGCTATGAACTTCCTTATTTTAGTCCGGTGTACGTCATCACGTACGAATCCGTTAGACTTTTGTGTGGTCGTGTGTAGGCAAGTCCGTTCGTTAGAAAGTAGGCCGCAAGTCCGCCGCAAGTCCACCGAAAGTCTGCCGGAAGTCTGTCGGACAGGCTGTCCGACTTTTGTAGACGAAAAGTACGACCGTGTGTACGCGGCATAAGACTTTACACTTTAAAAAGCACATCAAAACCCCAATACAAAAATGTAATATAGTTCAGTTTTGCCAATCCTTAATTATAGTGGCTACATTTTTATATTTTATTTTTTTCCCCTTTATTTGCACTGATGATCCAGCCAGTAACAAACACCCTGTCTTAAGCCGGCCATAGACAGTTCAAATCTTGGCCGGTACAGCAGTAACCGGCCAAGATTCGAACCATCTGTAGGCAGGCTGAATGTACCCAAGTTGATCGATCAATCAACTTGGGTACAGCCAGCCTGTCAGATTTTACATGCAATTATTGCCACCAGCTGTTATAGCCTCTAGCAATAATCGCTGTGTTCTCCCAGTGGGTTGCAGGAAAGAAAATCGCTCCTTCTATGGCGGGCCTTAGGGTGGCTCCCCACTATGGAGGAGAGTGTTGTGGAGGGTAGTGTTGAATGTACTAACAGATTTAGGCTTATTTCACACTTGTATGGGTGGTTCCCGCTGCGGGTCTGCACTTGTTCCCACAGCCGCACCCACCCGCACAGAAAAACGCAGATGTGTGCGGGTGCTATTAATCCTAATGGCACCTTCCCACACTGGAAATCACAGCAGCTGCTCCTGTACTGGGTTTTGAACTGCAATTGTGGTTTCTGTGCGGGCTACGATTTAAAAAATGGAGCAGGTCTCTTTTCCCTGCATTTTTAGAAGGTACAGCAGCATCAATAAATAAAAGCTGACCATTGTAAGCACCCCTATTAATTTTAAATGACTTGTATCAACTCTCTAACTGCCATATTTGTTGGACAGCTTGGTCATTTAAAAAAAGTTGAAAGATAACAGATTTACTGGCTGGGTCAACAGTTGAAAATATTTTAAAAAAAGACGAAAAAACAAGACTAATGCATCCATCATCATCATTTTAGGATTGGTAAGATGCAGGGACCCCTGCAGGGCTTCAGGCCATGGGTGTATTGCTGTACAAAGCTGAGTCTCATATATGTTATTTCAAAAGCCATGCTCTATATTCTTTAAATCTTCAGCTTTCAAAAAAATACCTGGTGATCATGCTGCGAACGCCCCTATTCGGGGTAATATAGAATGGTAGCTAGTGAGAATCTCAAACGTTTTCCGGCTAGGATCCAAATCCATGTGTGTGAGCCCTCAAGAAAGCTGTCACCTGTATGGGCTCAGACCACAGATGATTGGCTCGTACAGGTTAAAGCTTTCTGGTGGGCTTGCGCATGTGTGTTCAGGTTTTAGTCAGAACATACCTGAGCTTATCACTATTGACCACATTCTGCCCTTTTCTCCCAGTCGCTAACCTGAGTTATCACCCTGTCACATCTGTTACCAGCGGATATCACAGATGGATACCAATGTTCATTAAGAAGCCATGTTCTGCTTATTTCACCATTTGGAAGCCCACCCTAAATTATTATACACAGCTGTCATATGCAAGTAGACAGAAAGTAACTGCAGAGAGGCTATAGCAGTATTTTCTAATAGAAAAAATATCAATTGTATATGATGCACAGTTCTCTATTAAGCTAAATGGCATCCAGTTAGAGTTCATATCTACTTTAAAGAAGGCCTCTAGCATACACTCCATCATAGAGGCAAATAATTTTATAGATCAAGGGCCTTATCACACTGACAATTTTGTAACAGGCATTTCTAACAGCTAAAGAATATTTTTCTTAGTGTAGCACACTGATGTCTAGGCAGAGTTGCTCCTAAATTCACCTGCCAGGTATAGTTGCCTTGGCCAATTGTTAGGGATCAATTGATTTCACCCTAAGTCTGGAATTGCTGCACTTCTTCTGTTGCTGGGTGGGCAGGTACCTGGTGACATTGGATAAGATAAGGGCGATGCAAGGACAGACTAGGAGTATATGGAGTGTCTCAGCCAATGGGCGGGTTTTTTTTTGGCCCCTTGGCCTGCTGGGAGAACCTATATATTTGGGTGGAGTAAGGTGATCAGTGTTCTGTGCCACCTAGACGGCTGTCTGGTTGGACGTGTGTTGTGCTGCCCTGGCTGCTAGGCCGGAGTTTGGGCCTATCCCGGGCACATCTGGCTGCTAGGCTGTCTAAAGGGGCTATCCAGAAGCAAGAGAACAGCATAGGGTTGGGATTGTGGCTTGCAGTCCAACCAGAAGCAACTGTTCTGCCGAAAGGAGAACCTGTCGTGGTCGGAGGAAGAGGGTAAGCTGTCGCCACTAAGGGATCATCCGCCTTGTTACTAGGGACCACAGTGAGTAGCTGAAGCAAGTACCGGAGCAGTATTCTCACCATCCGGAGACGGTGAAGAATTGGGAAACTTCAGCAGGTGCCAAGCCAGGGACCCAGTCAGTGGGGTGATGCTTGAGGAGTATCTGGAGTACCAAGCCAGGGACCAAGCAGGGAATCGGGGGTGACGCTTGAGGAAGATACTAAAGTAAGAAGATTAGAAGAGCTCACAGGGCTCAGTGACAGTGAATCAGCAAATCTAATGAGAGAGACTGGGAGCTCAGTGGGCTGAGAATCTACAAGAAGTGATTGTATAAAAGTAAAGGAGTTTGTTATAATTTGTGTTAGGAAGTGTTATAAGACTGTGGCCATAGGAGACAGCGCTCCTACACATGCAGATGTGGTGTCTTGCTGGATGCCTTTTCCTGCATGGCTGTCTACCTGTAGAAGTCTCTGAGTCTGCCAATTGACATTGCAACTAAGGGTGTTCTGGCCCTAAACCCTCTCTCTCACAGTTCTGTTCAAGAGAAAATAAATCTCTTTGCATTCAAGAAGTGTCTGGCACCCATGAATCTACTTTACATCACACCCACTATGCCTTGCAACTCACTCTATACAGAAGGATGTCAGCTGTCTCTGGCTCTGGAGGTTCTCATTAGACTAAAGGAGGCCTGGGATCTTGCTACATTAGCTTTTGTTGCTAGTAAAAAAATAATTGCAATCAATGGAAGGTCTATGTTACAGAAATCCAAAGACATTTGCACCTTTATCACTGAACAATTGACTTTTTTGTAACATTAAGCCCAGGTTCACATTGAGGGTGGATTTGAAATCTTGCCAGTTCAGCTGAACTGGCACGATTTCAATCCGGCAATGCAGTCCGACTTCTTGGGGCGATTTGACAGACATCTGTGCGGGTTCATTCACAGATGTCTATTCAAATGGCCCCCAAAGTCGCCAAAAGTAGTACAGGAACTACTTTTGGGAATCTGTGCGGCGCGCACACCGATTTGGACGGAGGTTTGACATGTCAAATCGCATGCCAAAATGGCTGATGTGAAAGTGGGCTTAATGCAACTGACAGAACTTGCTTCAGTAGCGAATTGTGTCATCCAAAGCAGCTGTTGATGACTATGGCACACTGGGAATATATCTTATAAGCAAATCTGTAGTTGGCTACAAAAAAAGTAGAGATATGTACAGTAGCTGCTCCAAATCTACAAAGTTGCCATTGTGGCATAGCTCTACAAGGACATATTGTATTATACTGGTAATATTTTAGGAAAGTCACATAGATAAAAAAAAATAAAAAAATTATCTGTCAGCCATAAAATGGACCTGTCCGCAGGCTTAGTGTTAGGAATAACAGTACACTCAGGAAAATTGTTCAGCTGAATTCAGATTGGTAGCTGAAATGGCAATATATTCTTACGATGGATTTTTTGTTACAAATAATAGATGACACTAATGCCGTGTACACACGGGCGGACTTTTCGACCGGAAAGGTCCGACGGAACAAATCTGTCGGACAATCCGACCGTGTGTGGGCTTCATCGGACCTTCAGACGGACTTTAGATTTGGAACATGTTTCAAATCTTTCCCCCGGAACTCCCCCGGACCCAGTTCCTATTGAGAAATCCGCTCGTCTGTATGCGAGTCCGACAGATGAAAACCGACGCTAGGGCAGCTATTGGCTACTGGCTATGAACTTCCTTATTTTAGTCCGGTGTACGTCATTACGTACGAATCCGTTGGACTTTGGTCTGATCATGTGTAGGCAAGTCCGTTCGTTAGAAAGTCCGTCGTAACTCTGTCGAAAGTCCGTCGGAAAGACCGTCGGACCTTTGATGCCGAAAAGTTCCGCCCATGTGTACACGGCATAAGACTTCATGACCAGTGTAGATCAGATGTCCCCAACCTTCTTTGATGTCTGCCCGACCATTAGTACTCACCCTACCCTTTAATAATACCTAAATTAATGAGGCCACACATAAAATGGAGTACAAATGGCCATAGCAGCCTTTTATTAACAAAATAACTTCTTTAAATTAACATTATTTTCACATTAACATCTGAAAAACAAACTAACAGTCCTCAGCCTGATTGGTCTTTGATGGCACCCACAATTCCAAACTGTTCCACTTATACACTGCGGGACCTTTTACCATAAAAGGCCTCCAGCCGTGACACACAAGTTCAGAGACAACCCACTACCCACAGTGCAACCATTACCATATTCCATCTAACCTAGTTAACTGGAATACACCAGAGGGGCACATACCACCAATGAGTCCCCAACACTTCCATCTCTAAAGTATTTTCTTACACCGTCAAAAGACCAACCACCGCTACCGCCCTCAAGGGTGACACCTTACCTTTGAAGGCCCCTCCACACCCGCAATGCCCGTTGAATTCCATCCTGTAACCCAAGGGACCATAAATCTATGCCCACCGCAGATAAATGTACACCATCCCTTCTCGGATACAGCCCGGTATCTGACTCCAATTCTAAATGGCGGATGACCATACCCCCATTCCGAATAAAAAAATTGGCAACCGACCTCGCCATATACGCCAAGTTGTCAGAGCCACCATGTCGGACCACAAGACCAGCATATTGGGGAAGGCTATACGGAGCCACAGGAATTCAAACTTGACGTCCATAATGAGCTCCCTACTGGAATGAACCCCCAGATCGTTCCCACCAACATGGAGTACTAGAATGTCAGATGGCCTGTCAAGGCGTGCAAAACGATGCCCCTCAGGCACGACCCTGCTCCACATCATCCCCGATACCCCTAACCAGTGGACACACGCCTCCCTCCTGGAAATACCCAGCTGCCTGCCATCCAGCCTAACGTCAGCTCGCCTGGCCCCCCAAAAAACATATGAGTGGCCCATGATCCAGACAAGGTGTAGCTGCACTCCATCTGAAAGAAAAGAACAAAAAAAAACACTGGATAACACCAAGCTCCCCATGAATACGCACCGAACATGAAGGAACCACAATATACACCTGCCCTCCATAGGACACCCTCCCTGATTACCAATGATTAATCAGCCAACAACTGTGGGCGAATGTAGGTATGGAATCTCCTGGAGTCCCATCTAACAATCTGCTTAATAGCCGCCTCGTCCAGCCCACAGCGAGCGGCCCCTGTGGCCACCCCGATACGAAAGGTGTGCGAGGCATACAGCTTTTCTTCCAAACCCACTGCCCGAAAGACCCTTCCTGAAAATGGCTATGAACTGAAACTTGGACAATGGAGACCCATCCCCATGTATCAGAAACGACCCCTCCAGGACCGGGCACACCTTTAAAAACCCCCATACCATCCTTACCAGACACACCGGGGAACCAGGCAATGTGAACAGTTGCACCCATGCTCCCTTGCCCACCTGATCTGTCTTGGACTTGCGCAGCAAGACTTGCAACCTGTCCCCACCACAAAGCAGCAAAGCACCATGTGTTTGACAGGTTGTGACGACGCTGAGATGCGATTAATGACTTGAACCACTCCCATGTTGTTTCCAAGTTTCGAAGCGACTCACCCCATATTTCCATAGCCAGTACTACCGGAAAAAGCTCCAGGAGCACCATGTTACTGAGAAAACCCGCGTCTAACCAGGAACGCAGCCAAGGTTCCGCACTCAAATGACCCTGGTAAAAGGCCCCATAACCAGATGACCCTGCTGCGTCGGTAAACAGCTCCAAGTCAAAGTTACTCACCGGACCAGACATCTATACTGATCTTCCATTATAGTATTCCAGAAACGTGTGCCATATCCTCAAATCCTCCCGATGTTCCCAATTGAGACAAATAAATTGGGTAGGGGACTTAAACCCTGCCGTAGCAGCTGACAGCCGTCGACAGAAAACCCTGCCCATGGGAATAATGCGACATGCAATATTAAACTTACCCAACAGGGATTGCAGCTTCCGTAGCTGGATCTTGCATAGTCCCAATATCCCATGGATCTCCGTCTTGAGGGCCAACAATTTATCCTCCGGCAACCGATACTCCATGTTGCCCGAGTTGAGAACTATGCCTAATGGCGCGTACACACGAGCGGACTTTACGGCGGACTTTGCCCGGCGGACTGGATTTCGTCGGACAATTCGATGTGTGTGGGCTCCAGCGGACTTTGTTTTCTCAAAAGTTGGACGGACTTAGATTTGAAACTTGTTTAAAATTTATCCGTTGAAATCGAGTCCGGTTGAAAAGTCCGCCGTCTGTATGCTAGTTCGACGGACTAAAAAGCCACGCTAGGGCAGCTATTGGCTACTGGCTATGAACTTCCTTGTTTTAGTCCGGTCGTACGTCATCACGTACGAATTCGACGGACTTTGGTGGATTATGTGTAGGCAAGTCCGTTCATTCAGAAAGTCCGTCGTAAAGTACGTCGAAAAATCCGCCGGGCAAAGTCCGCCGTAAAGTCCGCTCGTGTGTACGCGGCATAAGAAACTGAGCATGGTAGTCGGGCCCTCCGTCTTGTCCGCAGCCAATGGAATACCGAACCTACCTGCAATGTGCTGTAACATAACAAATAATGGATGACGGAATTTACCCCCGATACATCCCGCACCACCCATTCAACAAAGGAACTTAACGTCTCGAACAGAGCGCAGGAAACAGAACAGCTCATAGGCAAGCAGCGATCCACGTAAAATTCGTCCAGCCAACAGCACCCCAGCAGGCGGAAACTGTGCCCCTTTTCTGTAGCGGCAAACCCAGCCAACCACTGCGTCAAAAGAAGTGTACGAAACTGTACATGCCTCTGGATCAATTGCGTTGTTGACCGAACCTCCCTTCAGGAAAGACAGGTGGTAGATAAGGCGAAACTTGTGCAGTTCCTTCTTAGGCACCACCCCCAGTGGCAAAATCACCAAGTCCGGCAGAGACTTAACCGTGAAAGGCCCACCCATGTGACCCAGTGCCACTTTCTTAGCCAGTTAGTCAGAGACCACCCCAGGATGCTGTAATGTGGAACGCAAATTCCGCGCCATAGGCGGCACTGCAATCAAGGGACATGGGATCCTAAAACCCTCCAAGAAACCCTCCCTTAGCAGCTGCTGCAGCCTCTCGGTCCAAATATCTATTTAGGAAAGGTTGCATCCCTCTTGTTTTCAGACTCTCTGGCATGTCCCTTGCCTTTTTTAAAACAACGGGACACGGGATGAGCACCTCTGCACCCGGAGCACTCATGTTTAAAATGGCAGGAACCCCCAAATTTACAAGGTTCCTCGTTGTACTGCCAACAGAAACCCCACTTCTTAGTGGCCCGTTGTCCAGGGGAAGCAGCACCTCCGGCCCCGCCTGTAAAAAACTGATTCGGGGCCCACACTGAGGACATGAGCCGCATCCAGGGGCTGATGTCCTTGTGGTCCCACCGCAGGGACAACGTACTGCCCTAAGCTGCCGAAACCGTTCATTGTACCGCAGCCAAGCAGATCCCCCATAGGCTCTATGAGCCTCGCCGACAGCATCCATATAACAAAAGAGTGCTGAACAGTGCTCAGGGTTCTTCTCCCCAAGGACGCTTGCCATAATAGCAAACGCCTGCAGCCAATTGGCGAAAGTCCTCAGAATGAATCTGTACTGCCGCCTTTCCTCATCCTCCTTCTTCGTGTCATCGGGGCTTAACCCTATCCAGGTTAAAATTTTCTAGAGGCAGCAAGGAGAAAATCTCTACGCACGCATCCTTGCAAATCTTATCCCAGATGTCCTGTTTTAAGTGTGCCCCCAATGACCCTTCAAAGCACACATAAACCTCACATTTTGCTGCGTCGGCATTCCGCACAGCATCCACCTTTCCTGTGACATCCTGAGACGATCCGGCCTTATCCCCTGACACCGCCACTGCAGCCCCCTGAGCTGGGGCAGATACTACGGGCCCTGTGGTAGAAGGAGCAACCTCCGTACCCAGGTGGAGGGGGGTACCATACTGGGCCCCGTACCTGCACTGCCCTTAACTGCTCCGCCACCCAGCTGGACCCACGGCGACACCTGCGGGGTTGTCCCACGCGTTTTCCCGGTGAAGCAATGCACTAAATCCCGCAGCCCCCCAACAAATCACGTAGCTGCGCATCTGTACTGGATGTGGCAGGTGGAACACCCGCCACCTGCGGGCCGGACGCAGAGCCCGCCACTACCCGCGCCGTGGCTCCGCCTGCTACTGCCATGCTCCAATCTACTACCCCAACAAGCTACCCAAGACATCTAACAGACGCTAACAGAACTGGTAAATAAGTTAGCAAACTTACCAGGCTGACCGGGGATGCCCTCAACAACCACCACTCCAGAATTCCTCGATGCAGGCTGGCTCCGCGCTTCCTCCTCTTGTGAGCAAGACAGCTCACCCTTCGACTGCACATCTGGCATCTGTTGTTCATCAACTTGAAGCATCCCAGGCAAGGAAGGCCTGGATGCCGTGGATCGGCGCTGTATTTGGTTCTGCCTCCCAGCACCAGATCCACCCACCGAAGTGTTGCTACGACCGCCCACATGTCCAGGACCCAGGGCCATGGTCCCAGCTTTCCTGCAGCACTTCCCACCCTCTCTCTCCTAGCAGGGGTCATCGCAGACACACCGGAGCCACCGGCCGCATCAGGTAACGGCCCGGTGGCCATGACGTTGCTTGTCCCACTTCAAGACTCCCCCTTCCTGAGGCGTCAGCGGGGGAAGAGTCCGCAGGCTCCGGACAGTGCCGCTGGGTGGGCGGAGGAGGCGTGCGCACTCATCTTGATGCCCCACATTTTCATGGCTGTGTGAAAGAAGCCTAAATAATCTGTAAAAACTGGTATTATTGCCATTATTAATAATGTACATCATTTTTACATAGCTACATTGCTTCAGCCAGACCCTGAGCAAACATTTTCTTGCATCACCCCCACGCAATTTCGCCCTCCATCTGCTTTGAAACATACAGGGTATAGACAAAAAAATGTAAATTCTGTCAGTTGACCATGTGGTCTGCACTTATGCTTATCAGATGACGTTTTCCCGGAAACTGTATATGCCGTCATAACCTTAGATACTGTACCTCGCCACACCGCAAATGAATTGGCAACTTCAGTCACAGAGGCACCAGCTAAGTGGGCACCAACAATTTGCCCTCTGTGAAGCTCAGTAAGCTCCGAAATTACTCCATATTATTTGCAGCGCAGACAGTGAATGATGAAAGTGAGGCTTCCCACCTGTTAGCTAGGTGCCCCATCACACAGCGAAAGCAAAAGAATGTTACATCACTTCTGCTTTCAATGCCAAACATGTCATCACTTTTACACCTACAAATCTGGTAGTGTTTCCATATTTTTGTCTAACCCCTGAACAATAAATAGCAGCTAGACTCAAAATCAGTTTATTGCAGCAGATCAGGCAGCGATTGTGACTGGTTACCAGAGGTTGCAGCATATCATTACCGCTCACTGACTGGTTGCTAGAGGTTACAGCACATAATTTCTGCTTGCTGATTGGCTGCTAGAGGTTACTGCACATCATTACTGCTCGCTGATTGGTTGCTAGAAGTTACTGCACATACTTACCGCTCACTTATTGGTTGCTAGAGGTTACAGTACATCATTACTGCTAACTGATTGATTGCTAGAAGTTACTGTACATCATTACTGCTCACTGGTTGCTAGAGATTTTAGCTGATCACTACTGTTCACTGATTGGTTGTTAGAAGTTCTGTTGACACATGGTTGACACACCACAAATAAAGGATGCTTAAACCAACTAGTAGAATCAATCAATCAAAACAACAAGAAAAAGACAAAAAAATTGCAATGCCTGGAATTCATCTTTAACTACTTGCTGACCAGCACAGCTGCGTGAATCACTATCGTATGTCGGCCGCTTTAAGAAGCTATAGGGGCGATGTCCACCGGTGGCCGCGATGTCCATCAGCCACCTGCGATCGCTCCTTAAAGAGCCAGAATGGGGATCTGTCGATGTAAACAGACAGATCCCTGTTCTGACAGGGGAGTAGAGAGAGATCTGCTGTTCCTAGTGATCAGGAACAGTAATCTCTCTCCTCCTCTAGTCAGTACACTGCCCCCACAGTTGGTAACACCTCCCTAGGAAACACCTAACCTCTTGATCGCCCCCTAGTGTTAATCCCTTCCCTGACAGTGACATTTATACAGTAATCAGTGTCTATTTTTAGCTCTGATCGCTGTATAAATGTCACTGGTCCCAAAAAAGTGTCAAAAGTGTCCGATCTGTCCGCCGCAATGTCGCAGTCTTGCTAAAAATTGCAGATCACCGCCATTACTAGTAAAAAATAAAAAAATACTAAAAATGCCATAAATCTCTTCCCTATTTTGTAGACAATATAACTTTTGCGCAAACCAATCAATATACGCTTATTGCGATTTTTTTTTAGCCAAAAATATGTAGAAGAATATATATTGGCCTAGGCCTAAACTGATGAAGAAATTAGGGGGTTTTTTTGTTTATTTTGGATATTTATTATAGCAAAAAGTAAAAAAATACTGTTTTTTTTAAAATTGTCGCTATGTTTTTGTTTATAGCGCAAAAAATAAAAACCGCAGAGGTGATCAAATACCACCAAAAGAAAGCTCTATTTGTGGGAAAAAAAGGACATACAATTTGTTTGGGAACAACGTCGCGCAATTGTCAGTTAAAGCAACGAAGTGCCATATCGCAAAAAATGGCCTGGTCATTAAAGGGGAAAATCCTTCCGGTCCTTAAGTGGTTAAGGGTATGTTCACACTATATGTGGTGGGACTGCATTGGATGGCTATTCCAGCAGAGTCCCACTGCATGAACAAGGCAAAATGTCTTGTCTCCCATGTGCTTGGTTCGCACTAATGCATTGCGGTGGTCAGTGGCATATCCAAGGTATGGCACAAATGGCAAGTGCCATGGGCACCATATGAAGGGGGCGCTCGTGAGTGGCTGGCAGTCTAATGACAGCACACACTGCTCAGAGATGACCCGCCAGCAGAGCACACAGTGCGACTGATGGGAGGGATGAGAGCACACAGCGGAGGGATGAGATCCGGACAGTAGCCGGTCAGTGCTCTCCTCTCCTGGGAAGGTCTGGGAAAGTGGATTAGTGTATGGGCCACGTGACTCCTCCCTCCAGCACATCCTGGTGTTCTCCCCGCAGGATGGGCGCTCACTCTACACTCCGCGACCGTGCAATGTACACGGGTGGGCGCCCGGAGGAAGTTGATGCATGTGGGAAGAAGAGTGGAGTTGTTGCACAGAAGACAGAGTGACAGCGCAGTGGCAGGAGACTCAGGGGCCACACACCTGCAGCCAGGGGCCACTTGTTCAGCGATTGGTGGCACAGCGCTTTCCAAGATTGATCGGCAGGGACTGATCGCGCGGGGTGCCGGGCGCTGATCGTACCGTTGCTCAGGTATCATTATGTCCTGAGGCTCGGATCATGCAGAAAAGTATGTGCGCTGTAACAAGGGTCACGCTCTGTACCTGGCTCTCCTGGCCCGCAAGGAGGGCACCAAGAGGGGGCAACTCAGCAAGAAGTCGGCCGAGACCAACAGGTGGCACTACAAGTGGTTCGCCATCTTCCAGAATGTCATCTTCTGCTTCGAGGGAAAGCAGAGCACCTGACCCTCCGGACTCGACGTGCTGGAGGGTGGCAGCTGCGAGAGGATCCCCCCGCCCATAGTGGGCAGTGGGGGCAAGGAGAGCATGGAGAAGCAGGTACCCCCCCACCAGTGTCTACCCCTAAATATATATATATATATATATATATATATATATATATATATATATATATATATATATATATATATATATATATATACTGGGCTCCACTCCTGCCCAGGACACTAGCTGCATGCATGGAGTTTGCATGTTCTCCCTGTGAGTTTCCTCTCCCACTCCAAACACATGCAGGTAGGTGAATTGTACTCTGTGTACAGACTGGCAGTGTACATGACTGATCACATTCTACATTGACCCTACAGTCATAGAGGACCCTACACATATCTATGTATACTTTCATTTAGTCCTGTCCAGCTTTTGGCGGATTTTGGACTAGCGCTCATCTTGGATAATTTTTCAGACATGGGGGGTGGCATGCAGAATGTGATCACCCATGTACATTGCCACTTCATACAGATAGGGGACCATCACCTACCAACATGGCTTTGGAATGTGCCAGGAAACTGGGGTTCCTGGAGGATGCCCACACCAGCTTCCTGGCCCAGATTCAAACCAAGTGAGGCAAGTGCCAACCACTAACTTACTGTTCTCCCTATATACCTGTATATACTGACAGTATTATCTGAAAGATCAGTTTCAAATGTTTTGACAGGGGCACAGTTTCAGTGCTTGCCATAGGTGCCATTTTCACTAGATAAGCCTCTGGGGTTAGTGTGTGGGCTCAGTGCGATGAAAAGTACTGCATGCATGGCCAGCAACTGAACTTGATAACATGTCTGTGTGACATCTAAATAAAGTTTGTTTAAAAAAAAAGAAAATCATCACTGTGCTGATCTCGGCCAAACCACACTGCACCGCACCCCAGACACTGCATTGCAATGCAGAGGCTGGTGTAAACAAGCCCTAAATAGAATTATAAATGTTAACTAAAACATACAACTGCATAGCAAAACATATACAGCAAAATCAAATTGCATGTAGAGGAATGCCTTGGGAATGGAAATCACAACTATCACAATGTTAGGTTGTGGTTAGAGAATTATGAATGCCACATATTTTATAGACAATAAGTCCTGAATATGTTTCTTTTTAGGGTCAAAATATTCTGATGGGTCCTCCTTGCTGGAAAAGTTTGATGATTCAGTGTCACCAGGCCAAACTTATACCTATAGTTGGGACATCACAGAAAACATGGGGCCCAAAGAAGATGACCCTGACTGTCTTACCAGTATTTACTATTCTGCAGAGAACATGGTGCAAGATGTGAATGCTGGATTGATTGGCTCATTGCTGATATGTAAAGAAGGTAATCTTAGTTTTCCAAAGATTAAGCTTGCTTCAGTAACAGACTCTGACATACTATAGACTAGGTACAGTCCATCAAAAGCCATATATGTGAAAAGTAGTGTCTTTTTAACTGGTACACGTGAATATATATATTTTTTTCATTAGATCAGTATTTCTTTACATACCTTGCATCTTGTAAAGGTGTTATACCATGCAAAATTGTTATAAAAAATGGAGTAAGGAAAATAATGGAGATGCTACCCATAGTTTCAAATCAGAAGTCTGCTGTCACACAAAACATAAAGCAAAAATAGATTTTTCTACATCCTTTAAAAACCTCCCCCCTGTATTTAATGCTAATCATATACTAGGACCACTTTAAAGCGGAGTTATGCTAAAAAAAATAAAATAAAAGTCAGCAGCTACAAATACTGCAGCTGCTGACTTTTAATAAGTGGACACTTACCTGTCCCAGGGTCCAGCGATGCGGCATTGTAACTGTGGGCACCCAGCTGTGGCTTCACAGCAGGGCACCCACGATGTATGCGCGAGCCACGCCGTGCGCCGTGACTGGCCAGGCAATCATCTGGGACCTGTGATGTGTCCCAGATGATTGCCGAGAGGGAGGGGGAGAAGTGATCTCCCTTCTGGTGCCGCAGTGCGCCGGGAGGAAGTGGGAGCTGGAACCCTCTGAAAATAATCTTTACACAACTGTGTGCATTGTTCCATAGACAACCATAAAAATGTGTTCACATCGGTAAAAATGTGGGGTTCTTTATTCCCGTGTGCAAGACACCTTATAGTATTTCATTTTTAAAACATATTTTTTTAAAAACTTGAGTATTTCATATTTGCAACACGCATGTGGTGCTATGGGCTACTGTTCCACATAGAAATTAGGCTGACCTTAAAAAAGAGCTATAGACAGAACTTATTTTTTCCATTTTGGATAGAGTAAGGGAGAGTTACTTGCCATCTGTGTACCACTGGGGAGATTTCCCTTCACTTCCTGTCCCATAGCCAAAACAGGAAATGAGGGGAAACCCCCCAAAGTGTGGGAATACCTGTTATGATGTTATGTCCTCTGCTCTTAGGAAGTCTGAATGATGATGGAACTCCAAAAAACTTTAACAAAGAGTTTGTGCTGTTGTTTGCGGTGTTTGATGAAAATAAAAGCTACCAGGAACTTCCATCAAAGACGGAGAGGCCAGTAATGTACACAATCAATGGCTACGTGAAGGGAACTGGGCCAGGTATGAATTTGCGCTTTGCAGCACTTTCCATTCAATATTTTCTGAGGTTTTTTTTAACCACCCCAATACCAGCAGGTTTCTTAATTTCTCACGAATTGTGGAAAAAATAAATAATACATATATAATATAATATAATATAATATAATATACAAGAAATAAAACATTGGATGTATTCTTTTCAAAAAGAGGTTATTTTGGATCATTATTATTTGATATGTTTTGTAAGAGGAAGAAAGAAAAGTTTTTTACATTTTTTTTTCTCCTTTATATAGTAAAAAAATAAATAAAACCGCAATAGTTCCTAAATATCACCAAAGAGAAGCTGTCAGTCAAACAATCACAGCTCTGAAAACTAACTGGCCTGGAAAATAAGGGGTGTAACATACTGGTATTTAGGTGGTTAAGATGTATTAAATTGACATTTAGGATTATGTACAATTTACTTGTTTTGTTTAGTTTTCTTGCAAATGTCGGTGGGCCACTAATTAGTGTACCTGAGAATTGGGAGGAGTCAACAAATGTGGGTGCTTTGTTTTATATTAGTTGAAGTTGAATGACCACAGATTTAACGTGTTTCTAAAGGCTCAAGGTTTTTTACCTTAACCTCCCTGGCGGTATGATTATTTCTGATTTTAGGTGCTGAAAGCGGTACAATTATTTTGCACAGAAATTTGGCGTTTTATATTGTAGGCCTGTAATTCTTAGGAATAGTTCACTTAAATCTGTCCAAACCAGAGTCTAGTAGCCATCCTGGGTATGATAAAGTTTGAAAAACGAAATAAAAAATTATAATATAATAAATAACTATAAATAGTTTTTGGTTGCTATGGACAATCTCCAGTTTCCTGGCAGAAAGAACAGTTTTATATATATAAAACTGCATGCAGGACACTGGGCAGACCACTAGGGACAAAGGGGATGTGTAGTTATTTGATACAGTACTGTAATCTGTAAGATTACAGTATGCTGTATCTATACTGTGTGTTTCACTTTTGAATTTACCGCCGAACTCCGTCCCCGTGCATCGCAACGCTCGCAGGGAACGGAGCTCGGCACTGTGAATCGAGCGAGACACAGCGGCTCGCCGATCACAGCGGGGAGACATCGCAGGATCCAGGGGACAAGGTAAGTAAACTCTTCCTGGATCCTGCGATGCAAGCCCGAGTCTGGCTCGGGGATACCGCTTTTGGTATGAAAAATCCAACCCGAGCCAGACTCGGGAATACCGCCAGGGAGGTTAATGCATTCTTTGCATTAAGGTAAAAAACCTTCTGGGTGCAACTCCTCCCCAGCCCCCACCCCCTTATACTTACCTGAGCCCCATCTCGATCCAGCAGTAGCTCTCCTGGGTCTCTTTCTCCTCATTGGCTCACACAGCAGTGACCAACGAGCCAATGAGGGGAGAGCAGGGGGCAGGCCCGAGTCACACTGCGTGTGTAAATGGACACACGAAGCTCAGCTCAGGAGTGAGCCTTGGGGACACTGGGCAGGGGGCGCTAAGGACTTGCAAAGGTAGCAGTCAGCACTACAATCTAACAGAAATTGTATACCAGATAAATAAATAAAATAAAAAGTGCAGCATTATATATAGCTAATTATCAACACAAATAAATGGTGATACTAACAAATACACACAATAAAGTGAATTATGCAACAATAATATGTGTAATAAGTCCAGAAATGGAACCTTCTACACCAAAAAATGTAGAGGAGAAGACAGAAATAATAGTGTAACCACAGTGTGGTAAAACAGTCCAGATAATAAGAAGACAACAAAAGTTTGTTCCAATAGTGGTTATAATGTCGCGTACACACGAGCGGACTTTACGGCAGACTTTGCCCGGCGGACGGGATTTCGTCAGACAATTCCATCGTGTGTGGGCTCCAGCGGACTTTGTTTTCTCAAAAGTTGGACGGACTTAGATTTAAAACATGTTTTAAATCAATCCGTCGAAATCGAGTCCAGTCGAAAAGTCTGCTCGTCTGTATGCTAGTTCGACGGACAAAAAGCCACACTAGGGCAGCTATTGGCTACTGGCTATGAACTTCCTTGTTTTAGTCCGGTCGTACGTCATCACATACGAATTCAACGGACTTTGGTGGATTGTGTGTAGGCAAGTCCGTTCATTCAGAAAGTCCGTCATAAAGTCTGTTGAAAAGTCCGCCGAGCAAAGTCTGCCGTAAAGTCCGCTCGTGTGTACGCGGCATAAGAGACAATTCATATCAGCTTAAGGAGTCACCATGGCGTGTGCATCCACCACTCAGGATAGAGAGTAAACACGCTTAGCAAAAGTTAAAAAGTTAAAACGAGCATGAAGGAGTAATAATCAGGATGATGGTCAAAGGGATGATATCCAGGGGTTTGACACCAAGGTACTCCTCACCGACCAACCTTCTCGGTAAATCAAAGACTCTAAAGTTAATAGAAAACAAGAGACCTCCACATAGTATAAAAGCATCTTGCAATGAGTTTATTAAAAGGTAGAAAACTTACACAAATTCCAGAATAATAGGCATCAATGAGATATCTTCATAGTGTGATCACATAGGTATTAGAAAGGGTGCAATAACATGGAGTGGACTCATCCAGACCCGACGTGTTTCATCCACAAAGACTTCAACTGGGGTACGAGTCAAAATCCATTCATTGCGCATTATTATAGACAGAATAATCAATCATAACTCACAAACCTGTGTGCGTTATCCGATATCACACCAACCCGGAGCCATGTCTGTCATGGCGTCCTCCGTGCGTTCCATGTCTCTATCTGGGAATCAGCAGCATGTGGGCCGCGCCTCGATATGATTAGACATGCGTAATCCAAATCAGTGATCTTGTGATAATACGAATGAACACACATGGGCAATTCAACAGATAGTACGTGGCAAATGTATCCCTCATGGCGACACCCCTCTGCTGTAAGTAGAACACATTCTCAAACCATTGCACAGAGCAGGTAAATATAACATGTTTGTTTTTGTTTTTTTTAATCTTTCCTTTAGTAACACTTTAAGGCAGAAGAGGGTAATGTTTATCCACAAGGCACTTCCCAAAAGTAATATAACATGTACTTACAGACCACAGAATACCAGAGGAGAAGTTCCCTTGGAGGACTTATGGTGTTACGCATGACACTGTAGTTTCCTAAAGTCCCTGCAGATATCTTGTTGTCGGTTGGAGACTGTTCTGAGAAGTGTCATAGGAAATACTTGTAATGGGAAACCTATTCTTTTCCTACTCGATGGGTATCTCCCTCTTTTGCTACTCCTACTCTCTCCCTAACCAGCAAGGGCTCTGTCCCTATCCTACTCCCACACTGCTGGTACAACAAAAAACGCAGGATCTCCTACTTAAAGTGGAGCTTCATCCAAAAGGGCAAGCTCCACTTGTTTGCTTCCTACCCTTCCCCCTCCGCTGCCACATTTGGCACTTTTTGGGGGGGAGCGGGTACCTGTTCCCCTAGAGAACCGACAGTGAAGCCGCAAGGCACACAGCAGATAGAGGACCAGCATCAACAGGCACTATGCAGAGCAGGACAGATGGATAACTGGATGCAGGGTCAGACAAGCCAAATCAGCAACGGATGATCAGATATGAGCATAAACGGCAGGCAGAGAATGGTCAAGATGCAGGCAGTGGTTGGCAACAGGATAACAGGCAGATATAACAAAGTCTTAAGGCAAGCCGAGGTCAGGACAGGTGGGAGCAAGCGTGGTCAGGATATCCGGGTCAAACATAGGAATCAATATACAGAGCAAGAGCACAGGAACAGGAACACGGGTAAGCTGCAGATCAAACTGCAATACACTAGTGCATCTGCTGCCCTTATATAGGCCACTTGCTTGCCTGGGCCCGGCAAGATGAGCACCTGCAGGACGGCATCTGTGCATGCGTATCTGCCTTTGCCTAGGTACTTCGGCTGTGCTTTGACCAGCACATCCCTGACAATAGCTTAGTAGAACAGAGGAGCTGGCAGTAATCTTTCTTTGACTTTACAACCACTTTAAATCAGGAAAACTACTATACTACTACTTGATTGATGATCCTAGGTAATGAACCTATTGGGAAAATTACATTTGTGGAGCCTGTGGAAATGATTGACATGCTGAGGCACCCACAAAGCCATATTTCAAACAATTTTCTGAAATGCAGTTTGATTTACTTGTCCAGTATGCTTTTTCTATGTACTTGTTATATTTAAAACTCTTTTTCAGATTTTGAAGCCTGTGTTGATGACAAAATCAGTTGGCATCTATTAGGCATGAGCTCCAAACCTGAAATCTTCTCAGTTCATTTCTTTGGCCAAACCTTGAATGACGATCATCACACTGTCTCAGTCGTAAGCCTTGCTAGTTCTTCTTCCACCACAGCAAACATGACTGTCACTCAGAGTGGAAAATGGACAATATCATCCATTAATGGAAAGCACATTGAAGGTTAGAAGTGTATAATTCTGTAACACGTCTGTAAGGAAACTGGAAAATGCTGTAAAAAATTCAGAAGTAACATGTTTACTTTTTAAAAACACTAATAAGCCCCAAATCCAAACTTCAGAAAGTACAAACCCACATGAGCATAAATGTTATTTTCCAACATATATTTATTGATTTTCAAAATTTTAATAAAACACAAAATAACAAAAAAGAAAAACCACACACAATCAATACAAATACAATCGACCTGAATGCATACTATAACTACAATAACTGAGATCTCCACTATAATTCTAAATACTATACAAAACAACTAAATTGCATAATAATACATCTCCACAATAACCAATACACAAAAAAAAAAAAAAAAAAAAAGCATGTATAGCATAAATGTTGTTAAGGGTTTTTGCACATAGGCTGGGCATACAATTGAAATGTTTCTATTTAAAAAAAAAAAAAAATGGTAATGGCAAGCTGTACTCTGGATCTGGGCTGCCTAGGCTGAAGAAATATGCCTGTGGTTATGCTGAACAGGCTTAGGTGGCACATGTACAAGAACCCTAATGCCGTGTGCACACGACCGGACTTTTCGACCGAACTGGTCCGACGGAACAAATCCATTGGACAATTCGATCGTGTGTGGGCTTCATCGGACCTTTGCTGTCGAAAAATCTGACGGACTTATAAATGGAACATGTTTCAAATCTTTCCGACGGACTCGAGTCCGAACGAAAAATCCGTTCGTCTGTATGCTAGTCCGACGGACAAAAAACAACGCAAGGGCAGCTATTGGCTACTGGCTATGAACTTCCTTATTCCAGTCCGGTCATATGTTATCACGTTCGAAACGATCGGACTTTGGTGTGATCGTGTGTAGGCAAGTCCGATTTGTTGGAACTCCGTCGGTACATCGTCGAAAAGTCCGGTCGTTTGTACACGGCATAAGAGTCCCCTTGTCTGAGGTTATTTTATTTTCCAACACATGTATCTGTTAATTTTGGCTATAGCCTGACTGATAAATTGTATGGTATAACAGAAACATACTGTTAAAATTTTGTTAACATTTTACATGGTCAATAAAGTCTAAATCCACCCCAAATGTATCTTTTAATTTTGGGTGTGTGCTGGTGGATTTCATCACCAAATGGCCACTTAAACCCTATTGCTGACTGTGAGGCAATGTCTTAGTATTTGTCAGCCTGCAACTGAAAGTGCTGTTAGGGCTTCTTTACAATTGTGATCTAGGGGTGGTAAAAACAGGTGGTTGAACTGTTTTTTTTTATCACCCCTCTATTGCCCCCTTAATCTTCAAAGGTAGCTGAAAAGGTACAGTATGAACAAATGCCGTGTACATGGCAAAAATGATCCTCTGTCAAGCTCAGGTGGCAGTACCATGACCCATTTAAGTGAATAGAACTATGCCGCAGCTGCCCTGCAACCATCTGCAATGGACACAATAGAAATGCAATAGTGTTCGCAGGTCTTTTTTCAGAGAGGTGGCAAGAGCTACTGCTAGTGTCAGACCCTGTTCACACTAGAGTGTTTTTCAACTCGAAACTCGACGCTCAGAAATGCTCAACAGGCAAAATTCATTTCAATGGCCCCTGTTCACATTTGAGCATTTTGTCATCTGTAGCAAAACGCCTGTCGCTCAAAAAAATACATGTGCTACTTTTCAGGCAGATTTGAACATTTTCAGCCAAAAATTCGGACTGAAATCGGACCTGAAATGGTGAACGGGGAAACACCAGACCCCTGCTGTGAGCCGCATGCGAAGATAGTGTGAACCCAGCCTGAAAGTTGGCTTCATGTTGCAATCTGATTACACAGTTTCTGTACAATCTCTTTTAGATTTGCCAACAGCTACGCAATGTGAGTCCTGTAAATGGTCCTTTCCCTACACATTTGGTAAATCTAAAGGAGTTTGTACAATCAGATTACATGGCCAGTTTTACATATATGAGAATGTATTAAAAAGTTTTATTCAAAATTGAATTTTTTTCCAGCTGGAATGCAGGCCTTTTTGAATGTTGAAACATGTACTAATAAACAACGCAGCAAAAAACCTGTTTACCAAACGCGATATATTACAAGCTGGGATCACTACATAGCTGCAGTTGAAGTTGATTGGGATTATACCTATCGTCGTATGGAGGACTCTGAAAGGTAATATTCTCTGCACATTCATGAATATGAAACTGATGGTTCTAAACTGCAGGGTCTATTGATAGGAAAACCTTTTATCAGAGGCACTGGGATACAAGTTTTTGTAGTGTTGGCAACACTACGAAACCTGATAAATTGTGTATTGTGTCTAGGTACTGGATAGGTATGAGAGAAACGTTAATGGATTTCAGCCTGGCATAGCGGAGCTTCACGAGTATCTATGAAATACTGACTAAATGCACGGCACTGCAAAGCTTTGACCTTTCCAGTTAAGCCACATCCCTTTTCCACACATCAGTCACAGGGGGAGCTTTGGGGTTAATTCACCGAAGACATATATACTGTTTACTTTACAAAAGACGTTGCACTTTGCAAGGGCATTATCCCCAGAGTTTAGTGTATGAGGTGAAGCTCTGCTGACATCATCCAATCACATGCATAGCAAAATGCTGTTATTTTTCCTTGCACGTGATTTGGTATTTTCTGCACTAAAAAATGCGCTACATTCATAAGCTGTGGGGGAAATTCTATTGCACAATGCAACTGCTCCTGCAAAGTGAACAGCTTATTGGCCTTTGGTAAATCAACCCCTTATGTTCCAAAACACTGGGGTTAATTTAGTAAGAGCAAATTAGTTATTCATTTTGCAAGGGAATTAGCACTTTGCAAAGGAATTTTCCCCAGAGCTTAATAAATGTGAAATTTCACTCGTAAATTCTACCCAACCAGATGCAAGGAACATAATTGGATGATGAAAGTCAGCAGAACTTAATCACATTCACTAAGCTCTGGAGAAAAATCCCTTGCAAAGTGAACAGACTATTTGCCTTTAGTAAATCAACCTCACTGTGAGTTCAGTGTAGGGGCTACAGCTCTTTCCTCTTTTAAGCAGGAAAAATAATTTGTACATCTATAATCTGCTAATCGTTGACATAAGAATTACTAGTAAGGTTGGGTTTTGTGCTTCTAAGACAGATTGGTAACAGAGCATTCTTTCTTTTTTTTTTTTTCAAAAAAAATCTGAATGTGTCAGGATGGGCTACAACTACAATATTATGTTGGTTTTGTTTCTCATGTTTTACCACATAAAGCTGGCCATAACCTGCGTGAATTTGGACCAGTTCCTGATGAACCGGTCACATTTTTCTTCACGTCTACACGTGTCTGCAACCCTCCAAGATGGCAGTGTCCACTACTTTGCCTAACCGTAATTTAACATAGGTGCCCAGAGCAGTCTGGGAATTGTAGTCTCGGAGGAAGACCTTGAACACAGTACAGCTTGGGTGGCAACTACAAGGCCCAAAAGCACTGGAAAGGGGGAGGGATGATATAAAACAAAAAGCCTGGGAAGGAGCCAGGCAGTTAAAGAGAGACGTGCCGACCAGAAAGGTGTGTGTTTAGCTGTGCTGTGTTAAGTTAGGCCAGGCCGGGCTGCACTCAACAGAGCTGTACCAAAGCCAAGAGGTGGACTGCTGAGCTGAACCTGAGCCGTGGAGCTAACCCAAGGTTATCATCCAGAGTTGCCGATCAAGTTGCATTAATCTTGACCGCTGCTGCTGCATCGCGTTTAAAGGAGCCCCCACTGAACTTATGTGCTAAGCACACGTGCTGTCACCTTCACCTAAGAGTAGCAACTAATAACGCCAGTGACTGGATGACAAATCTGCCATTACACCAGATTGCTGACTTTGATTACACCTTGTACACTTCCACTTGCTGAATAATCCCATAGTGCTATTTCCTCCCAATCCTCCCCATTGCATTGCTCTTCCCATCACTTTGAACGTGTTTATCTTTAGCTATCTGCCTTAAAGGGACATGCCAACCTATGCGTTTAACTCCTCATTTCACTGCTTCTGAACCATAGAAACATTATTGCTTTTGCGCACCAATGTTAAAGAACCCCAACTGTGCCGGCAGAGGATAACTACAAGGAACCTTTTGGACCTGGTTACATACTTGGGGGCAGAACTAGTTTGCTAGTAGTGTATTAAACTCACATGCCTAAGCCTAGCCCACTGGTCTGAGAGCCCTCAAGTAAACCAGCCAGTTGTTAGTCCTCCACAGTCACTTAGGGTGTAATCTCTCAGTTTGAGAGCTATTGTTTATGCTCTTTGTACTGCAGTACATGCTGAGTCTAGCATTAAAGGTACATGAGTTTGTTTTGCATTACAATAGAACACAATGCAATACAGTCTGCTCATTTTCTAGTGCGGGCCTTCTTTGTGAGACTGCTGGGAGTTCCCAGCCAAGGTATTCTGGTGGTGTCAGCAGGAGTGAGGTTCCGCCTAAAGCCAGAGAAAAAGTAATGGACCCAATAATACCAGTGGCTCCTACGGGAGTAGCGCTACATAAACTGTGTCCACAGCCCTAGGTTTTAATCACTGGGTCACAGAACCTGCAGCTAAGTGTCAGGGGGATAGGGTGCTTCCATTGGTATACCAGTCTCTTCCCAAATATCCCGTCCTTAGCTCTACCCAGCTAGGCACATTCCTAGATGACATCTATTCACAGGTTTTACTGTCACTCACATTCAGAAGATGCTGTCCATGCTCCCAATGCCATATGCACTACGCTACAAGACCTGCTGAAGAATGTCAAAAGCAGACTGCAGCAGTTCTCACTTGATGTATGCCACTTTTCCTGGGGATGCAGCCCTGCACAGGGCCCTTTAAATCAGCTCAGTACTGGATTACATCTTTGCAGCTCTGGAGTGTCCTGTTCCCATAACACAAACTAACTGAGCCCCACCCACAGCTGGCATTTATATAGGCACTAACTCCACCTGTTAGATTACCACAGGAGGAATTTCTCTAAAATAAGAGTTAACACCTGCTTACAATTTTATTTTTACCATGTCATAATGACAACAGAGCCATCTAGTGGCAGGCAAACTAACTGCACCTGCCAACAACAACATTGTCATTACCATTCTAATACTATTTGCAATAGTATCAGCATTATATCCGAGATGAACATTTGCAGATAGACAGGCTTGAATCTTTTAGACTTTAGCTGGTTTCTACTGATCTGCGTTTTAAATACAGTATTACACATAAAATGATATGCATAAAAAAACTTAAAAAAAGGAGGAGGAGGATTAACACATTAACTTAACAGATCATACCGTATGTCTTAATTTTTGGTGTAAAAAATGTTATTTACTTTTAGTCAGATTACACATGTCAGTGTTTCATATTTAGCAGGTAAAGCTGTATACAAATTCAGGACTAATGCTGGGCTTTCCTATTAGATAGCCCAGCAAGTATTACATGTTCATTATTAAAAGATGGATTCTTGTACCATAAAAATAACTGAACAAAATAATTTACAAACATCTAAACTTTCAAAGAAGTATATAGAATTAATCATAACCACTATAGCTGACATTAAGATAGGACATGTTAAATATGAGTGACCAAATCATAGTGGTGGATTGGGGCTCAAATCATTTGCATATTTGAACATTGGGAATGAGTAAAGAAAATAAATGTGACTGACACATCTGTTCTTTGTATATGCCTTTTTTAGTGCACCATGCCACCAAACCTATAAAAAAGTAATCTACAAGCAATTTTCGGACGGCACTTTTAAAACTGAAACTGAACCTGAACGATCAAGAAGGGAACTTGGACTTATTGGGCCTGTCATTCGAGCTCAGGTTAAAGACACAATTATGGTATGCATTAACAGCTATGCCATTTATTCATAAACTTTTTAAATGTGTAAATGTAGAATTCAAGAAAACAGGGAAAACCTTTGTGGTTTTTAAGGTATAGTTTTGGATATAATGTTAAAGGGTTAGAAGTCTGGTGTCTATTTAAGATAGTACACGTTGTCTTTCCTTTCTTTTCTAACCCTTTCGCTATCCTACCTTTCTTTTTCCTTTGTTATACACCTTGCTCTTCATCAGGTTCATATAGCATCACTTTTAATTATATTTCATGTTTCTATGACGTCATTAACCATTGGAACATCCTCTTACTTGAAATATGAGAGCGACAATTCCTTAACGCTTCTTTTATTTAAAACTTTAGATATTCTCAAATTATAATTTTATTGAGATTCCATTATTCTATCATAGTCCATGTTTAGACATTTTTGCTTTCTTAACACTATGGGAAATGTCTCTCTGAGTTGACAATTTTTTGTTTAAAGTAAGAGACAACTTTATCTTTTGTCATATTATAATGTTATACTGTACCTTACTATTGTATATTCCTGTATTGCTTTTGAACCTGTTTCCTGACTTATAAAACTTCAATAAACAAATTTGACAAAAAAAAAAAAAAAAGATAGTACACGTTGTATTTATGCACCATAAAATCTTATTAAAATAACTTGCTAAAAGTCTAAACAAATGAATATCTAATGTGCCCAATATTTCCATGTGTTTCAGGTTGTATTTAAAAATATGGCTAGTCAGCCTCACAATATATATCCACACGGAGTGTCATTACAGAGGATCTTTAAAGGTTACGTACCTGACCTTAAAGGTTTGTATTTTGCGTCCATGTCACATGCTGTCCGAAAATACTGTCGTTTTCTTTTTCTCTGTGAAGTAAGGTTCTATCTCAATATTTTTTCTTTTGTTTTTTGTTTTTTTGAGTTGAATGATAAAGTTGGGAACCCTGCATAAAATTTACTGATGTCTAACAGCAACTGGAAAAACTTTCCCCAGCCTCTTACAATAACAGACTGACCTATGTTATTATATAAGTAAAATCAGCGCTCACTATTATCAAGCTTAATATACTCCTAAAGTCACAGTCCAAAAATGTCCTTCAAAAGGATTTCTAACTTTCCCAAGTCCAATGTAGGTCAATGTAGGACATTGGACTTGGGAAAGTTAGAAATCCTTTGGAAGGACATATTTGCACTATGATTTTAATGCCCTGTACACACGGTCGGATTTTCCAACGGAAAAATTGCGATCGGATTGTGTTGTTGGAAATTCAGATCGTGTGTGGGCTCCATCAGACTTTTTCCGTCTGAATTTCCGACACACAAAGTTTGAGAGCAGGCTATAAAATTTTCTGACAACAAATTCCGATCGTGTGTACACAAATCCGATGCACAAAGTGCCCCGCATGCTCAGAATAAATTAGGAGACGAAAGCTATTGGCTACTGCCCCGTTTATAGTCCCGACGTACATGTTTTACGTCACCGCGTTCAGAGAGATCAGATTTTCCGACAACTTTGTACGACCGTGTGTATGCAAGACAAGTTTGAGCCAACATCCGTCGGAAAAAATCCTAGGATTTTGTTGTCGGAATGTCCGAACAATGTCCGACCGTGTGTACAGGGCATAAGAGTATATTACATAGTTACATAGTTAGTCGGGTTGAAAAAAGACACAAGCCCATCTAGTTCAACCAATAAAAGAGAAAAACCCACGCACTGGGCACATAGCATTATGGAACACTGGGGATTGCCTGAAAATTACAAAGTGGGTTTACAACCAATTTAAGTTTTATAAATAAGCTTAAAAATAGTGAGCGCTAATTTTACTCAATTGTTATTTCCCCATTGGGTTGTGGGGTTCTTTCAGCTGCTGTTATAACCTCGGGGTGGACATTACTATAGCCCAGAGATCTATGTTTTTGTTTGAACAGCCTGGTTCAACTCAGTGGAGTGCACTCCTAAGGAGTATTAAGTAGCAGACAGGTGACACCTGCTTTTTGGCGTCTCTTGTCCTCCATAAGAATATATAGAGAATGGGTGTACCAGAGAGAGGAACCAGGAGGTTCAGCTCACAGCAGAGTCCTGGCTGCCATGTTGTGACAGGATGGAGTAAAAGATAATAAACTTTGGCCCTGTACTTCACTGCAACAAATACGTTGTACCTGATCCCCTCATTATGGAAGACCAGTAATAAAGCAGATTTACTCACAAGTTCAAATAGAAAATACATATTTCAGTCCAAGGTGAGTACACGAAAAAACTCTTACTGAAACTTAGCCTCTAGTAGAAGAATTACACTCAGGTGGCTACTTCAAGGGAAAAACAAGACTTCATCCCATGCATCTGACTACAGGCTTTGTGCAAACACTCAGACAATTGGCCCTGGCACATGTATGTGACCCTGCCACAAGATCATGAATACATCTCAAGTAAATTTTAGCATTATTTTACCCACACATACAGAGTGGGCAAATCTCCACATGTTGGGCAACCTGTCACTTTGCCCATCAAATATTCCTTGACTTTCTCAACTCCACTTCCAGGAACAAGTTCCTTTTGGACAGTCCTCCCAAACCAACTATGACAAGGAACTTTTTACATTGTACCTCCTTATTTGACCATCCCTAGTTCTCAATACATAAAATACAATTAATGAATACAATCCCAATATTTCTTCTTATCCAAATTAAATCTTCTAAATAATTAATATGCTTTGGACTTATGCATTTATAAACAAGCAGCATTTAAAATGTAAGGAAACTAATATGCCTATTTGTATGTATAATGCTTAGTGGTCCTTTGTGATGATTATATCAGCTCACAGATAGAGGTATACAGAGTCTGTATATGCCTCTAAACATTGACATCCCAAGCAGTCAGACCAGTATAGTTACCTCTCAGTGAAGAAAAAAATAATCACTGGACATATTAACCAGTTACAAGATTTATGTGCCTACGTTGTTTTTCTCCATATGCCCAGAGATACAAAGAAAATAACCCCCAATACTTAGAGTGTGTGTACAGTTTTTTTTTATTATGTTCATAGCTAAACATTGCAAAAGATAAAGTTTGAAAAAAAAAATTTAAGTTAGGCAAATATTTAATATAACTTGTAGTAATTCATATTTACCATTTAAGCCAGTGGGTGACACTCTAGGTTCCTCTTTATGCCGCGTACACACGGTTGGAATTTCCGACAAGAAATGTTTGATGTGAGCTCATTGTCGGAAAATCCGACCGTGTGTATGCTCCATCGGACATTTGCTGTCGGAATTTCCGACAACAAATATTTGAGAGCTGGTTTTCAAATTTTCCGACAACAAGTTTTTCCGAGCGTGTGTACACAATTCCAACGCACAAAACTCCATGCATGTTCGGAATCAAGCAGAAGAGCCGCACTGGCTATTGAAGTTCATCTTTCTCGGCTCGTACGCGTTGTACGTCACCGCGTTCTTGATGTTCGGAATTTCCGACAACATTTGTGTGACCGTGTGTATGCAAGACAAGTTTGAGCCAACATCCGTCGGAAATAAATCCACGGATTTGTTGTCGGAATGTCCGATCGTCTGTACGCGGAATTACAGTTTGCCCAGGATCCCAGCGCTTTTCTGAGAAAGCCTATGTTACCAAGTTCAAATGTTACATGCAGCTGAAATAGCCAGAAGAGAGACCAATCACACAATTTTCATGCTCCGCTCATTAGGCTGTGTACATTATTTGCAATAAACAGAAAGGGAGCAGCTGGTGCTAGGCTTTCTTTTTAAAACACCATTACAATCTGCAAATCTGTTATAATTCCCTAGCTGTTTGTGTAGTGCAAGATAAGTTATTTATCTAAAGGACATTCAGTGTTGTTATAATATGCATGTATTTACTAGGTGAGGAGATGCAGAATAATACAGTTATGCCTGGTGAAACAGTCACCTACTACTGGACAATTTTGGAGAATGATGAGCCTACAAAAAATGATCCTCAATGTTTGACAAGAATATATCACAGTACTGTTAACATTTTGAAGGATATGGCATCTGGGCTGCTTGGAACACTTCTAATTTGCAAGTCAATGTCATTAAGTACCAGAGGATTACAGGTAACATTTGGGCACACATTTATGAATGAGGAAACATAGAAAAGTTGGGAAATAACATTTGAATTAAAATAAAAGTTCTTACTGGTAAACTGTATATTAGAATATAAAAGATCACAAAATTATAGATTCATACCAGTACCCTCTGGTCTGTTTTCTGATTTAAATATCCATTTGTATATGAAAAGTAAGAAACACATGTTCTGTAACACTATAATATTACAAAATATAAACTACTATATTTAGGCTTTTGCGTAAATAAAAATCCCAAAAGATTTACTAAATATCAGTCTCCAGTAGCCTCTGGCATACAAACAATATTTTTGACCCACTTGGTGGATTCACAATAATAATTGTGCTTATAGACAGTGATTATAACTTTACAAATGGGATTACAGGTTTGCCAGCTGATGGTAGTTTAACTGAATTCAAAGAGCGCTCAGGGCAAACCATTTGGGACGGCTAAGAATCTTAGTCCACAATTTGAAAAGGCCCTGACTGTTTGACATGAGAAGACTTAGAAGAGATTTTAAAGATCTGTAGGCTTTATTTTTCAAAGGTATTTATTAACATGCTGGGTGATATAACTTCTGGTCTAAGTTGCCCTTTGGCGTTTTATCAGCCACTTTAGGAATGACCTCGGTGCAGTAATTTTAAGACACGATTGTTTCTTTTTTCTTTTTCATTAAATAGAAAATATTTTTTCTTTTCAATGTTTTTTTTTGGGGGAGTAAAGAAAACAATGTACATTATACTTATACTGACTTATATTATGTCTATGGGAATGTTTGACCATTCTTTGAGAAGCGCATTTGTGAGGTCAGGCACTGATGTGGACCTGAAGGCTTGGCTCACAATCTCCACTCTAATTCATCCCAAAAATCTAACAAACCACTGATGTCTCCATGAAGACAGCCTGGCACTAGTAATAAAGAAAAATATAATTTTTTTAAAAATGTAAATATAATGAAAAGAGTACAAAACCACTTAAAAGACTTCTCTACACGCACATACATACAGGTACATTTGGATGCATGTACATGACACATATAAGATATCCCCACATGCACAATTATTTTTGGCCATCCAAAAAGTTAATAAATTGTTGCCTTTTTACAATATGGAGTATCACAGTTTTTCAATTACAAATCATTTTGAGGCTGTATATTTTTGTTCTTTATTAACTTAAAGTGATTGTAAAGTCTTGTTTTTTTCCCTATAAAAATAACAAACATGTTATACTGAACTGCTCTGTTGCAGTGAATCCTTCTCTTCTCGGGTCCCTCTTCTGTGCTTCTGGCCCCTCCCTCCTGTTCAGCGCTTGCTATGGGGGCACCCGAGCCAAGTCACAGCTCCCTATGTCCACTCAGACACGGAGCCCTGACCCAGCCCCGTCCCCTCTCTCTCCTGATTGGCTAGCTGACTTTGATTGACAGCAGCGGCAGCCAATGGTGCCGCTGCTGTGTCTCAGCCAATCAGGGAGGCATAATCTCAGACGGCTGAGACACTCGTGGACATCACTGGACAGAGAGGGCACTCAGGTACGTATTAGGGGGGCTGAGGGGGGCTGCTGCGCACACACAGAAGGCTTTTTACCTTAATGCATAGAATGCATTAAGATTAAAAACCTTCTGTCTTTACAACTCATTTAACACAGTTTTTTATATTTATTAACCATTTGAAGATTGCATCATATTCAGGTGTATAAAAAAAATGAGTGTGTTTATTCTATAATATTTTGATTCTGTAAATATTTGCACAAATATGGCGTGGCATAAAAAAATGAAACTGTCCACTTTTAGATAGAAATGAAATGAAAGAAGACATCACCCATTATATAATGACTAATATATACATACTTAGGGGCCCTATATTATGACCAATATATACATACTTTCTATCAGTCTCTGCCTATTGGCTTTTAGTTGACTTTGCATTACAGGGATCTATATTTAGATCAGTATTAATTGCCTACTTCTCCCACTTAGGAAAAAGCAGATGAAGAGCAAGTTGCAATGTTTGCAGTGTTTGATGAGAATAAAAGCTGGTACTATGAAGTCAATAAGCAAAAAACTTGTAGCTGGATGCTTGACAAAGACCCCAAAACTCTCTATAGTTCCTATGTTATCAACAGTAAGTTACATTGGATTTTTCATTTTATTAAAGGTGATCATCAGGATAAGCAAATATTATCCAAATACAATAGGCATGTGTATTCTTCCTTCAGTCTTGATGTGTTTTGTGTATTTCTTTCAGATCTGTGTAGTAATCCAGTTTGAAATGTTGCCTCTGTGCAGAAGCTTCCTGTAATAAAGACTGGTCAATGCTACTCTCTCTCCTTGTGCAGTGTGACTGGTCTTCTATCCATCCCCTCCTGTAGTTTTATGCAGGGAGCAAGTGGGTAGGTGGGTTCCAGCACAGCAGGAGAATTCTAGGTGTCTCAGTCCTTTGGCCCTGGTGTGCTTTGGCCCCTAGTCTGCCCTGAGGTCCCCGCACATAGGAGTCTTGCAGTGGCTCTGTCTCTTGGCTCTGGCCCTTACAGGGTGCAGTGCTTCTCTCTGACTCAAACTCTCTCAGCCCCCAGCAACCTCAGTAGCAACTCCATCCGCTCTCGCATCCAGCCCCAGTCTGCCCTGAGATCCGGTGGTTTGCCTGCAAAAACACTGTCCTCTCCTTCCTTGATGTGCAGATATGTGGGTATTAAAATCTGCTGCTTCACTAGCCCATATAGACTTCTATTGAGCTGTGTTTGTTGGGGACTACATACCCCAGTGTCCTTTGCTGTATTGTGTCCTTCTCCCCTGATTGGATCTGATCTTCCATTGCCAGGGGGAGGGGTAGAGAAGCATAAGTGAGTGGGTGGGGGGGTTGAACCCACAACCTGCTCTTATTCTCAGTGCAGCGGCAGTGGGGGGGGGGGGGGCAGCCCACAGCCTGTCTGCTCTTGCTCACAGTGAGGAGGAGGTGAGCAAGGAAATCCTTACACAGAGCTGCACAGCGGACAGCAGGTGTGGAGAAAGCCCGTAGCACAGCTGCTCCTGTCACTTTTCACAGAGGAGAGGATGAGTGGAGGATCACACAGACGGCGGCACACGCCTACACTTAAATGAAAGCTTTTATCCTGGAGTTTAGCTTTAAAATAACAGCTGAAATTTTTTAATACAAGAAATTTATTACCACACGCCTAGCTCATATGTAATGCAATTCAAGAAAAATATCTTTCTGCATGTCTATCATTTAGGCAAACTCAAATGATGTGGGTAACTGTAAAAATTAAAACGAGGAGATATGTTTATGCTTGCCATGGAATGTAATTATAATTTCAAAGATAACTCTATTTTTATTATAGGTATCTTTTATAGCCTTTACTACCCTCAGTGTCCCCTTTAAGTCCTATGCAGTGTACACACGGTCGGACTTTTCGACCGGACTTGGCCGACGGACCAAATCCGGTGGACAATCCGATCGTGTGTGGGCTTCACCGGACCTTCAGCGGACTTTTCCAGTCGCAAATCTGACGGACTTTAGATTTGGAACATGCTTCAGATCTTTACGTTGTAACTCCGCCGGACCCAGAAATCCGCTCCTCTGTATGCTAGTCCGATGGACAAAAACTGACGCTAGGGCAGCTATTGGCTACTGGCTATCAACTTTCTTATTTTAGTCCGGTGTACGTCATCACATACGAATCCGTGGGACTTTGGTGTGATCGTGTGTAGGCAAGTCTGTTCATTAAAAAGTCTGTCAAAAGTCTGTCAAAAGTCCGCTGGAAAGTCTGTCGGACATGTCCGGTCGAAAAGTCCGCCCATGTGAACACGGCCTTATACTTACTTGTCCCCTCTCTACAGAGATCCTTACTGTGTGGCCTGCTGACACTGGTAGCCTATTCTTTAAAAGTCTTCCTGCTGGCCTCCACTTCCCCTGTGCATATGTAATGCAACATCTATAGTTCATAAAGAAAATTTGTCTCTTTTATCTCAATTCATGATGGCTTTTCCCCATACTGTTGTATGGAGATTGCAGTGCAAATGCACAGGAATAGAGCATGGCCGGGAGAATTTTGAAGAAGAGGGCCAAAGATCTTGACCATGAGCTGGGACAAGTAACTGTAATAATTGGATGGGATGCTGGGAGAGAGCCTACAAAGAAGACCTCTAATAATTGTACAGTTATCTTTTCAGTTGTAATGTGGTGCCCATTTGACTGTCTCTAAACTTCTTTTTCATATAGTAAAGCATTTAATCAAAAATAATGTAGCAGCTATAACACTGTGCCTTAACACCTATCATGACATACATTCTATAATGCAGATTTTCTTAAAGAGTACACAAAAATCTATTTTTAGTATATTTTTAAGTTTGTTATCATTCCTCACTTTATACACAGTTTTTTAAGCAAATATTTTTTTGTTAATCTCTTAAGTTTCCTACTTGGAGAGCCTACCAGAAGCTGCACTTCCTATTTCAAGTGGACAACACTAAACTACTTTGGGAAGGGGGTTCTTCTACGGGTGGAGGATGGAGCTGAAGCCAATTCGCATCACCTTTGGCTAGTTTTAGCTTGAACCTGTGTGTGACTGGGCACTATTTTGCTGTCACTCCAAGCTAATGCCTTGCAATTAGTGGAAGCATTGTCAGCCTGCTGTATGAGCTCTTGGGTAGGCTGTTGGAATGCTGGAATGCCCAAAGGGTCTGCAAGAGGTATGCGCAGACCACATAGGCACTACAGGGGTTCAACTGAAGAAGAGCACATGGCAGGATGACAACGCTGCTGCTAATTGCTAGTTGGTGGCTTAGCATTGTCTAAAACAGGAAGTGCTGTTGCAGAAACTTAAGCAGGACATTTTGCAACACATGCAAAAGCAAACTGTATACAGTGAGGCATGATGTGGAACATTCTGAAAAGTTGATTTTGGGTTTCCTTCTTTTGTTTATTCTTTTTTAACTTTTCTTTTTCTTTCAGCTATAAATGGAAATTCTCTTGAAAATGCAATTCTGGGATTCTGTTACAACCATGTGGTGCAATGGCATGTTTCAAGTGTGGGAATCTGGGATGAAACTCTTACTCTACAGATTAGTGGACATACCTTTAGGTACAGAAGAGGAACTGGAGATTTAGTAACTCTCTTTCCAATGACTAGTGAGAGCATTATCATAGAAATGAATAATCTAGGTAAGCTACTCCTTTACCGAATGATTAAAACATTTGTATGTTTCTGATAAGAAACTAAAACAGATAAGGCAAGAAAATAAAAACAGGTAAAAAAAGAAAATCCCAGAAAGTTCCAATCAAGTTCTTTAATGATATACAGGGGTCATGCTTATATTGCATAGGTATCAATACTACCCAACTTTGTTTTTTGTTCAACGGGATATGGAAGAGTAGCACCAAATATATAATGATTCAGGGGGAAAAAGGTACAGAGTAAATCTATGTATTAGTAATATGTCTTAACTGGCTACGCCAGATGCTCCCCTTCACCAAAACTTTATATTGTATTACAGAATAGTAATAGTAAAGATGTAGTCAGTATGATGTACATTGACGGTAGTTCACAAATCAGACAGAAATAAAAATTGCTACTTGCTTCGTTTTTATCTGGTATGTGGACTGTCTTTAAATATCAGTCAAATGAAGAAAAACGTATCCATGAGGCTCTGTGATTTTGAGGTGAGTTCATACAAAGTAGTAAGAGGACAAAAATTTTGGAAAGCTCACTGGCTCAGGTTAAGCTGCTCACAATAAACAAGGGTACCCTCCAGTGGGTACCCCAGCAGGTCACTGAAAAATAAATCTTGCTCAAATGGAAGGAGCACCAGACCAAAGGATAAAAAAAAAACCCAAATACATTTATTAGTTGATACTAAAATAACAGCCAACGTGTTTTGGGGGTCAGAGCAAATGTATCCTTATCTTGATTGCTCACACAGATACTGCTGGCCAGTAATTCTGATCAAGAAATTAGCTTCCCTACACAGATTAACCACTTGCTTACAGGGCACTTATACACTCTTCTTGCCCACGCCAATTTTCTGCTTTCAGTGCTCTCATACTTTGAATATCAATTGCATGGTCATGCAACACTGTACCCAAATTAATTTTTTATAATATTTTTCACACAAATAGAGCTTTCTTTTGGTGGTATTTAATCACCATTGAGGTTTTTATTTTTTGCTAAACAAACAAAAAAAGATCAAAAATATTGAAAAAAACGAAACATTTTTCATATTTTGTTATAAAATTTTGTAAACTGGTAATTTTTCTCATTCGCTGATGGGCACTGATGAGGTGGCACTGATATGCACTGATAGGCTGCACTGATGGGCACAGATTAGGTGGCACTGTTGGGCACTGACCAGGAGACACTGATGAATCTACACTGATGGGCACTGATAGTCAGCACTGAGAAGGTGGCACTGGTAGGCAGCACTGATGAGCACTGATAGGTGGCACTGATGGGCACTGATAAGCAGTACTGATGGGCACTGATGGGTAGCACTGGAGGGCACTGATTGGCAGCACTAGTGATCACTAAGGGGACCCATGTCCCTCTAACAGAAGCCGGTTAACGGCTCTCTTCTTTTTTTTACGCTGGCATCGTGAAGATAAAAAAGCTTCAACTGAAGCGCTAAGGAAGAGGGAATTGTTTCTGACCCCCGAAATGCGTTTGCTGTTTTTTTAGTAGAAACTAATAAATGTATTTGTAATTTTAGTGCTCCTTCCATTAGTGCAATATCAGTAATGGTTCCATTCATGCTTTTTTGTAGAAAGCCAATGTTGAATTATACTGTCAAAATATATTTTGAGTTGTGCTGACACATTGAAGATTTCGACTGGCCTTAGGGACCTCTATACATGTTTATTTATTTTTTATTATACATGGAAAATGACTGGAAATGCGCTTTAATTTACTAAATGCCCTATTATATCTCTATTGATTTTTTTATAAGGAACAATAGGACACGGTATCCTGCATTTACGTTGTACAAAGCAGTGATAGACAAATTGTACAATATCACGGCACAACTAGGGAGTTCTTAGACAATGAATGTTAACATCCAGCTGTTAAGAGTGCAGCAGTGAGAAGATCACTTGCCATCTATTGATTTGAGTGAGAGGACTGTCTAACTATAGTTGGTCTAACACTAGAGGAGATTCTATCAAATCTCTAGAAAAAAATATAATGTATACTTCTGTATATGTAACGTATAAAACAAGCTACAATGAATGCATGCAGTCCTTAAAAATATTTTTTCCAGCATTTTCACAAAAATAATTTTAAACAAAATATTTTAACATATAGCTGTGCTTTTTGGTTCTAGATATTGTACTTACAATTATTTTACATGTACTTTCAAGGTAATGTATTTATGCATTATTACTGCAGGTGTGTGGCTTTTTGGTAATTTCAACTTTAAAGGAAAATCTGGCATGAATGTCAGATTCAGAGATGCAAAATGTGTTGCTCATATAGACTATGAAGAGTTTGAAGATGAAGAACTCTCATTTAATTATCCAGAAATCAGAACAGAAACAGATGAGCATGAGGAATTAGACATTCCTACAGCTGACAATGACTACAATGATGAGATGGCCATATTGTTTAATATTAGGTCTTCGAAGAACAAGACAGGGACCATAGAAGAAACATTCAATCTTACTGCTTTAGCTATTGATGATATGTATGAGACCAACAGAAAAAAAATAGATATTCTTTATAACACAAGCAAATCAGAAAGTTATGACAGTGATTCATCTGCGTCTACAGAAGATACATATAATAAGAATGTCACATTGGGGGGAAGTCATGATATTCTCAAGGAGTCAGTTTCAGCTGTAGAACATGTTGCTCCCACATCTCCTAGTATTGTCCCTGATCAAGGTAAAGAAGCATTTAACAGAACACAGGATGTCTATATACATGACCATAACAGCACAGATGCCAACAAGAAAGAAAGCATTATTCAGGCAGAAAATGATTTCACTACATATTTTGAAGAATCAACAAATGACACACAAAAGGAGAAAAGCACAGATGTTGACAAGGAAGAAAGCATTCTTCAAGCAAAAAATGAATTCAATATATATTTTAAAGACTCTACAAATAACACAAATAAAATACACATAGAAGCAATGGAGAAGACCAACAGTTCAGAAGCCACGCAATCTATAAGTGTTGCAAAAAGGGATGTGGAAAAGGCATTAAAATTCACACATATGTCCTTTATCTTCAGTTATAAGGAAAAAAAATCAAAGGAGTGGGAGGAAACTGTTCCAGATAATGACACTATTCAGTTGCCACGTGGAACAGCAGGATTTATAGAAACAGATAAAGTCAATTTTACAATTGATGTAACATCACAGACCAGTTCTGATAGTTTACCCATAAAATTAAATGGCGACCAGCACCGCTCACCAACTGTAGCATCATCAACCTTACCACCAAAAAGTCACCCGGAGTTCACAACCCTGAAATCTACAGATGACATAACATCCACATCTTTGGCAAGAACAAGTGAGACAAAGACTAGTATTACTGATTACCATGACAGAGAAATTGAAGAGATGCTGGGGTATGTTATGTTAATTTGGTTTAATATTTTGAATTATCTTTTTACTAAAGATCAAAGCTTGTTAAACTTCACTTGGTTAGTTACAATTGCATTTGATTAACACAATATATTTTGGAATTGTTGTAAAGAACGTTTAAATTTAAACCGGTGATAACCTGCCTTATACTGAGTTCAGCTTTTTGACCATCTTAAAACTATACATAGTATCTTATATTATTTTGTATCAAAGTTTCATGTTCAGTGTTAGACATGTGCACAGCCAAAAAATTTGTTCATTTTCATTTTCGTTTCATTAGTTTATTATTTTTTTTCATTGTTTGGGTCATTCGTTATGATCGCGATTCGTAAATTCGTTCATTCGTAAATGCGTTCATTCGTAAATTCGTAAATTCGAACATTCGTTCATTCGTACATTCGTTCATTCGTACATTCGTTCATTCGTACATTTTTACATTTGTACATTTGTAAATTCGTACATTCGTAAACTCGTAAAATCGTACATTTGTAAATTAGAAAATTCGGAAATTTGTAAATTCGAAGTTTGAAAACCCAAAAATTCAAAAATCTGAAATAATAACTAAGTATTAAATTATAGGTATTGTAATTTCCTTTCAAATTTGACTGTCAGTGAACGTAACAAATACGAATTTATCCGAAGTTACAAATTATCCAAAACGAATGCTGCATCTAAACAAATGGAACGAAACAAATTAATAATAAATAATAATAATATAACGTTGTTATTATTGTTATTTATTATTATTAATTCATTACGTTCCATTACGTTTTTTCGGATCATTCATAACTTTGGATAAATTTGTATGTGTTACGTTCACTAACAGCCAAATTTGAAAGGAAATTACAATACCTATAATTTAAAAGTTACAAGTAATTACTAATAGTTAAGTTATTATTAGTTAACTGTTATTTCAGATTTCCGAATTTTTAAATTTACAAATTTACAAATTCACTAATTTACTAATGTATGAATGTACGAATGTACATTCGTAAATTGGGAATGTACAAATGTACGAATGCCCAAATCTACGAATGTCCAATTTGATCGAATTTCCGAATATTCGGAAAAAATTCGTTAAACGGGTTTTCGTTAATTCGGATATTCCCGAATTAACGAATTTGTCGAAATTCATTAAAAAACGAATTCGGAACTAAACGAATTGCACATGCCTATGCAGTATTATTTATTGAAAAATTGGTGGACAGATGACATAACTCTAATGCCCCATACACACGGTCGGATTTTCCGACGGAAAATGTGTGATAGGACCTTGTTGTCGGAAATTCCGACCGTGTGTAGGCTCCATCACACATTTTCCATCGGATTTTCCGACACACAAAGTTTGAGAGCAGGCTATAAAATTTTCCGACAACAAAATCCGTTGTCGGAATTTCCGATCGTGTGTACACAAATCCGACGCACAAAGTGCCACGCATGCTCAGAATAAATAAAGAGATGAAAGCTATTGGCTACTGCCCCATTTATAGTCCTGACGTACGTGATTTACGTCACCGCGTTCAGAATGATCGGATTTTCCGACAACTTTGTGTGACCTTGTGTATGCAAGACAAGTTTGAGCCAACATCCGTCGGAAAAATCCTAGGATTTTGTTGTCGGAATGTCCGATCAATGTCCGACCGTGTGTACGGGGCATAAGACTACAACAAGAAATGATTGATCACAAGACAGCCGTATGCATAAGTAGTGAGACAGGTAAAATGAAAGTTGTTATCGCAACAGACAGGGGCATGTAATTACAACAGGGACATGTTTAACAGGGGCATGTAATTACAATTTTTGATATAATATATTTAATATTTTAAGGAATTATTCAATTGATGTAACATCACAGACCAGTTCTGATAGTTTGATAAACAAAAAAGTGCAGCGCTAAACCCAAAAGTCCAAATAAAAGTCCCTTTAAAGTAGAATCAAATGTAGGTAGAAAAAGGTTCTCCTCTGTAGTGATATAGGTGCTCAAGATATTCCATGCAGTGCTACATATCCGTGATACCACCACCGGCCAGCCAAACTGCTCACCTCAGCATATGGACCCCTGAACTAACAGATGGGTCAAAACAGCATTTACCACGCTCAGTGGATGGGGATGAAGACTTGTCTAGGCAGATGGTCCCACGGTAGTAAAGATGGCACTCAAAATTGTAGATCATATCACATGCAATAAAAATGAAAGTACATAGTGCACACTGCATGGCTTAAAAACGATAACATTTATTAAAAGTCAGGTACTCACATACACAGCACTATGCCCTAGTGCTGGGATACAGATAAAATAACATCAAAGGATAATGTAGGTTAGATGGTGGCTGCAGTGATGTCCAAAACCTCCTGCACGCGTATCGTCCACCTCCGGACTTCATCAGCGGTAATGGAGATAAAAGACATCACATCTATATATATAGAGCCCAAATATCTACTTCCTATAGGGTAAAACACCCCCCCGGGTACCGTCCAATCAGCTCCGGCCACCATGGGGTCAAAGGTATTTCTTCCTACCAAAGCTACTAAGTCACTATAGTAACTCAGGCTTTTGCATCATGACGTCATGTGACATTATACTCAGGAAGCAGGAAACACCTATTAGCATGAGATTAAATTAAAAGGACCGCCGTGATGTCACTGACGCCAGGATGGCCGGTCATGTGACCCTACATTCTTTGTTACCAGCAGAAGCTGGAACACACCCAGATCAAGAGCTCCACCCCTGATAGCCCAAGCCTCCCCCTCAAGCCGTCACTCAGGAGGCAGGACACTCCTATTAGCATGAGTTAAAACGGCCGCCGTGACTTCACTGACGTCGGGACGGCCGGTCATGTGACCCTACTATCATGTTACTAACAGAAGCTGGAACGCAAACAAGTGCAGAGCACCGCCCCTAGTAGCCAAACCTCCTCCCCGAGCCGTCACTATGGCGATCAGCTCAATAGGACTGCAGCCTTTATTCAGCTTGCTTAATGACATTTGAATGTAACAACCAAATGTCACCATTCATAAAACCATTGCTGGGCCCTTGAATGGAACAGAATTCCTGATCACATTACATGCCCTAAGCTGAAAACAAGAATAAGAAGGAGATTTAAAAAATAATAATAAAATTGTTGGTATTCAAAATTATAACTGTAAAATCAGCACATGGAAGAAAATTCCCCATATACTATATAAACGACATCACTGCAGCCACCCCAACGCACCCACCCTAAACATCTAATTCACAATCCAAATGGATAAACATATTACGAATGTGTTTGTCTATTGTATATCGATTCACAGTCATAATGTATACGACACACACATTACAGATATAAGTATCAATATTATAGTAAAATGCACCATGCACGTAATTAACATTCTGTAATGATACGCTATACAAATATTATCTAACTCTCTATCACCATGCACTTGATTAACCAATCCGAGATAATACATCGTACAGATTATTATCTATCAGAGGTAAAACAATTCAAGTCGAATTCGACATTGAGTCCCGTGGGTACCCCCACTTGGGTCTCATACACCCAAAACGACTCACGGCGGCTCAATTGTCGAATAAAGTTCCCCCCCCTCCAGTGAGGGGTCACTTTTTCAACCCCCCAAAATTTTTATTTGGCGGGGCTTCGAGCATGGAATAATCGAAAATGCTTGGAAACATTATGAGTAACCAAACCTTTTTTAATGTTATTCACATGTTCTCCTTTTCTAATATGCAGAGGTCTAGATGTTCTCCCTATGTACTGGAGGCCGCATTCGCACTCCATCATGTACACTACCCCTGTGGTAGAACATGTGATAAAGTCCTTTATTTTATAAACTTTCTTAGTTGCTGTGGCGATAAACTCCTTACGTTTTTTAATATTACTTTTAGCCTGTTTGCATGGTGGACACTGACCACAGGCATAAAATCCTGTCAGTATATTGAAAATCCTATTCTCAAACGGAACAGGTGGATCTATAACCCCAGGGGCCAGCTTATCACGCAAAGAAGGGGCCTTTTTGTATACAAACTGAGGAAACTGAGGAAGGACCAAGCACCCTGTCCCGTTTGAGAATAGGCCAATGTTTGCGAACAACCCTTTCAAATTGTTTGTACTGAACATTGAAATCAAGGATTATTTTGATATTCCCTGTTGTGTCCTGTCGGACTTTGGGGCAATTGGACACTAACGTGTTTCTATTGAGCGTCCGAACATATTCTATATCCTTATCAATGCTGGTCCTGTCATACCCCTTTTGAATAAAGCGGGATGCCAGTACCTGTGATTGTGAGATGTAATCACTCTCCTGTGTACAGTTACGCCTAATGCGCACAAATTGGCCCTTCGGGATATTGCACAACCACTGGAAGTGGTGGCAGCTTCCTAGGGGGATGAACGCATTGCGATCAGTCGGCTTGAAATAATTCATCAGCCTAAACTGATTCCCCTCCATAGAGATGTCTAAATCCAGAAATACAATCCGTTCACTACTAATGTTCCAAGAAAGGACTATGTTCCTGGTGTTCCTATCCAGTTTCTGCATAAACAAATCTTTTCAAAAAAACAGAATACTCAAGAGGCTAATGAGTTAGCCCTGGGCTTTAGGAAGCTCGGACATCTGTTCGAGAAGAAAGTTAAAACATGGTGGGACATAGTCTCTTTCGAACAACATTTAGCCGAGAAACTGATTCCCAGGCGTCTCAGATGGGAAGTGCCTCCCAATTATGGCCTTATGGATGATGATTCATTAAAAGAGTGGGGAGATTTCTTTACCAGCAAAGGCCTTGAATTGGTTGGATTCCTGCTGTCACGCAAATGACGCAAAATGACGCAGCTGGAAACTCAGATTATGGAGCTTAAGAGCTCCATGGAGTCACATAAAGAATCAGAAGAATTTCTTAGACTGTCTGCTGAGTTAAAGAATAGGCTAAGAAAGTTTATAAAATAAAGGACTTTATCACATGTTCTACCACAGGGGTAGTGTACATGATGGAGTGCGAATGCGGCCTCCAGTACATAGGGAGAACATGTAGACCTCTGCATATTAGAATAGGAGAACATGTGAATAACATTAAAAAAGGTTTGGTTACTCATAATGTTTCCAAGCATTTTCGATAATTCCATGCTCGAAGCCCCGCCAAATTAAAATTTTGGGGGGTTGAAAAAGTGACCCCTCACTGGAGGGGGGGGGGGGACTTTATTCGACGATTGAGCCGCCGTGAGTCGTTTTGAGTGTATGAGACCCAAGTGAGGGTACCCACTGGACTCAATGTCGAATTCGACTTGAATTGTTTTATCTCTGATAGATAATAATCTGTACGGTGTATTATCTCGGATTGGTTAATCAAGTGCATGGTGATAGAGAGTTAGATAATATTTGTATGGCATATCATTACAGAATGTTAATTACGTGCATGGTGCATTTTACTATAATATTGATACTTATATCTGTAATGTGTGTGTCGTATACATTATGACTGTGAATCGATATACAATAGACACACACATTCGTAATATGTTTATCCATTTGGATTGTGAATTAGATGTTTAGGGTGTGTGCGTTGGGGTGGCTGCAGTGATGTCGTTTATATAGTATATGGGGAATTTTCTTCCATGTGCTGATTTTACAGTTATAATTTTGAATACCAACAATTTTATTATTATTTTTTAAATCTCCTTCTTATTCTTGTTTTCAGATTAGGGCATGTAATGTGATCAGGAATTCTGTTCCATTCAAGGGCCCAGCAATGGTTTTATGAATGGTGACATTTGGTTGTTACATTCAAATGTCATTAAGCAAGCTGAATAAAGGCTGCAGTCCTATTGAGCTGATCGCCATAGTGACGGCTCGGGGAAGAGGTTTGGCTACTAGGGGCGGTGCTCTGCACTTGTTTGCGTTCCAGCTTCTGTTAGTAACATGATGGTAGGGTCACATGGCCGGCCGTCCAGACGTCAGTGATGTCACGGCGGCCATTTTAACTCATGCTAATAGGAGTGTCCTGCCTCCTGAGTGACGGCTTGAGGGGGAGGCTTGGGCTATCAGGGGTGGAGCTCTTGATCGGTGTGTTCCAGCTTCTGCTGGTAACAAAGAACGTAGGGTCACATGACCGGCAATCCCGGCGTCAGTGACGTCACGACGGTCCTTTTAATTTAATCTCATGCTAATAGGTGTTTCCTGCTTCCTGAGTATAATGTCACATGACTGGGCGTCATAATGCAAAAGCCTGAGTTACTATAGTGACTTAGTAGCTTTGGTAGAAAGCAATACCTTTGACCCCAATACCAATACCTTTGAGCTGATTGGACGGTACCCAAGGGGGCGTGTTTTACCCTATAGGAAGTAGATATTTGGGCTCTATATATATAGATGTGATGTCTTTTATCTCCATTACCGCTGATGAAGTCCAGAGGTGGACGATACGCGTGCGGGAGGTTTTGGACATCACTGCAGCCACCATCTAACCTACGTTATCCTTTGATGTTATTTTATCTGTATCCCAGCACTAGGGCATAGTGCTGTGTATGTGAGTACCTGACTTTTAATAAATGTCATCGTTTTTAAGCCACGCAGTGTGCACTATGTACTTTCATTTTTATTGCATGTGATATGATCTACAATTTTGAGTGCCATCTTTACTACCGTGGGACCATCTGCCTAGACAAGTCTTCATCCCCATCCACTGAGCGTGGTAAATGCTGTTTTGACCCATCTGTTAGTTCAGGGGTCCATATGCTGAGGTGAGCAGTTTGGCTGGCTGGTGGTGGTATCACGGATATGTAGCACTGCATGGAATATCTTGAGAACCTATATCACTACAGAGGAGAACCTTTTTCTACCTACATTTGATTCTACTTTAAAGGGACTTTTATTTGGACTTTTGGGTTTAGTGCTGCACTGCTTTGTTTATCATACGTTCTCTGAGGTTTTATATGTTTACCTTCAGTGTTCAGCAGCTTGTTACTTTTTGTAAATTGTATATTTGCGCTGACTTTATTATTTTAATACAGTTCTGATAGTTTACCCATAAAAATAAATGGCGACCAGCACCACTCACCAACTGTAGCATCATCAACCTTACCACCAAAAAGTCACCCGGAGTTCACAACCCTGAAATCTACAGATGACATAACATCCACATCTTTGGCAAGAACAAGTGAGACAAAGACTAGTATTACTGATTACCATGACAGAGAAATTGAAGAGATGCTGGGGTATGTTATGTTAATTTGGTTTAATATTTTGAATTATCTTTTTACTAAAGATGAAAGCTTGTTAAACTTCACTTGGTTAGTTACAATTGCATTTGATTAACACATTATATTTTGGAATTGTTGTAAAGAACGTTTAAATTTAAACCGGTGATAACCTGCCTTATACTGAGTTCAGCTTTTTGACCATCTTAAAACCTTACATAGTATCTTATATTATTTTGTATCAAAGTTTCATGTTCAGTATTATTTTTTTGCAAAATTGGTGGACAGATGACATAACTCTAAGGCCCCTTTCGCACGAGGCGGACTCCGTTTCTACGAAGCCCTCCTCGGTCCGCCGGCTCAGCGGGAGATCAGTCCATTGATCTCCGCTGAGCCGGCGGATGACAGGTCCCTCTCTGCTCACTGAGCGGGGAGGGGCTTGTCAGGCGCCGCTGCCGCCTATGGAGGGATCGGACGAAAACAGCATGTCTGTTTTCGTCAGATCTTACCCAATCCGATCCGCCAGCGACGGACCTGGACGTAGAGCAATCCGTCTGCTTTTAGCGGATCGGACGGGGTCGGATGTCAGCGAACATGTCTCCGCTGACATCCGACGCTCCATAGGCTAACATTGATCGCCTGTTCAGGTCCGCCGTCAAAACTGACAGGCGGACCTGAACGGTCCGATCGTGTGAAAGGGGGCTAAGACTACAACAAGAAATGATTGATCACAAGACAGCCGTATGCATAAGTAGTGAGACAGGTAAAATGATAGTTGTTATCGCAAACAGACAGGGGCATGTAATTACAACAGGGACGTGTTTAACAGGGGCATATAATTACAATTTTTGATAAAATATTTCATATTTTAAGGAATTATTTCAAATATTTAAAAAAAATTGGGCTAACTTTACTGTTGTCCTATTTTTTAATTCAAAAAGGTGTATTTTTTCCAAAAAAAGTGAACTTGTAAGACCGCTGCGCAAATACGGTGTGACAAAGTATTGCAACGACCGTTATTTTATTCTCTAGGGTGTTAGAAAAAAATCAAAATAATGTTTGGGGGTTCTAAGTTATTTTCTAGCAAAAAAAATTATTTTAACTTTTAAACAACAAGTGTAAAGAAGAGGCTCGGGGCTGAAGTGTGTAACCGAAAGACGGCTGCAGCGTGGACGCTAATTGCCGGGAGGCCATCCCTGGACGTCCTCCGGTTTACTTCCGCGATGCGCACTCCCACGGGCGCGCATCGAGGAAGTTCTGTGCTGGCCGTGTCTCTTGGACATAGCCAGTCACAGATAGCCATAAACGGCCAATCACAGCGGCCGTTTACAGTGCGATCGGCGGTGCCAATGAGAGATGATCTCATATATAAACATATGAGATCATCTCTCATCGCCGGCTCTACCTCTTCACACAGAGACAGCGTGTGAGGAGGGAGAGCGAACCACTGCAGCATAAAGTAAAAAAACAAAAAAAACAAAAAAAAAAATGTCCCCACTGCCATCTGTCCCTGCCATCTGTCCCCACTGTCATGTCCCTGCCATCTGTCCCCACTGTCATGTCCCTGCCATCTGTCCCCACTGTCATGTCCCTGCCATCTGTCCCCACTGTCATGTCCCTGCCATTTGTCCCCACTGTCATGTCCCTGCCATTTGTCCCCACCGTCATCTGTCCCCACTGTCATTTGTCCCCAGTGCCACATATAAGTGCCATCTGTCATCAGTGCCATCTGTCATCAGTGCCACATATTAGTGCCATCTGCCATCAGTGCCACCTGTCAGTGTCACGTGCCATCTGTCATCAGTGTCACATGTCATCAGCGCCACGTATCAGTGCCATCTGTCATCAGTGTCACATGTCATCAGCGCCACGTATCAGTGCCATCTGTCATCAGTGTCACGTGTCATCAGTGCCAAGTTTTAGTGCCATCTGTCATCAGTGCCACGTATTAGTGCCATCTGTCATCAGTGCCACGTATTAGTGCCATCTGTCATCAGTGCCACGTATTAGTGCATCTGTCATCAGTGCCACGTGTCATCAGTGCCACGTATTAGTGCCATCTGTCATCAGTGCCACGTGTCATCAATGCCACATATTAGTGCCATCTGTCATCAGTGTCACGTGTCATCAGTGCCACGTATTAGTGCCATCTGTCAGTGCCACATATTAGTGCCATCTGTCATCAGTGCCACGTATTAGTGCCATCTGTCATCAGTGCCACATCAGTGTCATCAGTGCCACGTATCAGTGCCATCTGTCACCAGTGCCACGTCAGTGTCACGTGTCATTGTTCTGGTGCTGTAGGGCCTTCAAAAATGTAATAGGTAGTCAACAAGTTAGATGTGTAATTTATACTTCTTGAACACCTGATGGTGCTCCCTGCATGTTGGGCCTCTCTATGTGGCCAGGTAGTGAAAAAGTCCCACACATGTGGTATCGTAATACTCAGGAGGAGTAGCAGAATGTATTTTGGGGTGTTATTTGTGGTATATACATGCCATGTGAGAGAAATAACTTATTACAATGACAATTTTGTGGGGGGAAAAAAATCTTCATTTTGCAAAGAATTGTGGGAAAAAATTACAACATCAAAAAGCTCACCATGCATCTTACTAAATACCTTGGAATGTCTACTTTAAAAAAAGGGGTCATTTGGGGGGTATTTGTACTTTCCTGGCTTGTTCGGGTCACAAGAAATGAGATAGGCCACCAGTACATCAGGTGTGATCAATTTTTTATGATTTGCACCACAGTTTGTAGACTCTCTAATGCTGGCCATACACTATACGAAAAATCGACCGAAAAATCGTTCGTATAGACACTTCGTTCGTTTTTCGGCAAGTTAATGGGCACAAATCGATAATCGTTTGTGACGTTTTTGTGGAAAAAAAACGAACGGGAAGTTTGGAAAATTTCTGCCGAACGTACGATAAATTGCAAGGTTAATGTGTTTCCCGTCCGAACTGTCTGCACTAGGTATATGTAAAAAAACGAAAGAAAAATTATTTATTCATGTCCACTGAACAATTTATCGGTCATTACATGATGGCACGATCGTTTGCGGTCACGGTCGAACGTTCGTTTTTCGAAAATGTGTTCGGCCGATTTTTCGTATAGTGTATGGCCAGCATAACTTTCACAAAGACCAAATAATATCCACTAATTTGGGTTATTTTTACCAAAGATATGTAGCGGTATAAATTGTGGCCAAAATTTATGAAGAAAAATTAATAATCTGCAAAATTGTATCACAGAAACTAAGAAAAATGCGTTTTTTTTCAAAATTTTCGGTCTTTTTTCATTTATAGCGCAAAAAATAAAAAACCCAGAGGTGATCAAATACCACCAAAAGAAAGCTCTATTTGTATGAAAAAAAAGGACAACAAATTCATTTGGGTATAGTATTACATGACTGAGTAATTGTCAAGTGTGAGAGGGCTGAAAGCTGAAAATTGGTCTGGGCAGGAGGGGGGTTTAAGTGCCCAGTTGTCAAGTGGTTAAGGGTTCTGACGTTTGGTCAGAGTGTTATATAGAAGGGAGATTAGTCCCGCTGAGTGAGGATTGTTTTTCCATTTAGACTTAAAAGGTGATAAGGTTAAATTACCTACTTTGGGGTGCACAGTGGTTATCAAATAATGCTTAGCCTGCATAAACCAAAATAAGTGACAAATGGTGATTTTTTTTTTACATCAAAGAATTAGTAATGATTAAAAATGAGTTACCTTTGAACTAATCCAATGTTTTAAAGCCCCAAGGGACTCAAAGCCCAGAGTAAAGGAGGGGTTGCAAATTATAGCCAATAATGGTGAGAGAGTAGACCTCCTGAATACTCTAGACGGTTCCAGAGCTGCAATTAATGCTGTGTGATTGGGTTCAGGAGCATTTTCCTGTCCTGGGGATGTAACGACAGTAGGTTATGTATGGATGATGGAACACAATCAATAGCTTCCATCTAGACCAAGAGAGGGGTTTAATAGCTAACATGGTATTTAGTTGTGCAATTTGTGCAGCCTGATAATAGCTCAGGAATTTTGGAATGTGCAGCCCCCCATATGGCCTGGTTTGAAACATAACATGTTTGAAGAGAGAGGGTGGTGATATGGATTTGTGGCAAATTCAAAAAAGGCACCAACATCCCTGAATATTCAATAGTTCCACAGAGATTTTTTTGGGGGGGGGGGATTTTTGGGTGCCAACATATTGGAAACAGAGAATTTATGTATAAAAATATATTTTATTAGTACAAAAAATAGACAATTAAAAGGTTTGTTAATAGTAAACGAATATAAACATCAAGAACAACTTGTTATCTTGTCACATAGAGGGTGACGGTTATGTAGTTATCCTAACATGTTTCACCACCATGGGCTTCCTCAGGGGTGTCAGGTCACCTTGAGGCTAGGTGACAGATGCACACCGTTGGGATCAGGAGTGCACCGCAAGGTAGTGGACCCTACAGCTGACTGCTGCGGATGGGAGTCAGGGTGGTAAGGAAGGCAGGGCCGCTGGAACACCAACACGGATCCCACCGGGGTTAGAGCGTAAGATTCCCTAGGGCGCTGAGTCTAAGAGCCTCTAGTGGTGAGGATGGAATGGGCTGCAACTGGCTCCAGGTCGCGACCCCCAGGGTCCCCCAGCTCACACCCACAGTAGGCAACAGGAGGATAGGAGCTAGGGTGGAGCCATGCTAAAGGAGAGATTATAAAAGCAGTCAGGTGAGAGTAAGCTGGTCTCTAGAGATGAACACATGGAGACAGGTAAGCTGACAGACAAAACTCTACTGCATAACCATGACAAGGGGATATGTTTATAGCATGATGTATATCACTACATAAAAACAAAACATAATTTGGAGAAACTATATATTACATATTATAATAAGGTATAAAGCCAAAGTGATTCAGAGAAGAAAAGAGAATTGTGAATATTGTTCGCTATGTTAAGTCATATCACCACTCACCCGACTCAACTTCCCATTGCCTCCGAACAAGAGCAAAGGATGATGTGATGAACACCAGGGGGCGCACAGGATGGCCGCAAGGGCCCAGATAGACCAAACTATAATATAATAGTACTCCATTAGCTGTTTACCCAACAACTGAGTAGTTGCAGGGCATAGATGGAAAAGGGTAAATAAAGTGGGGGTGTGTGTGTGGACATCAAACATTAGAGTGATACACCAAACACATATAGCATACACACAGCACAAGTTATTTGGTCTGTGTCTTGGTAACCACAGATCCATATCAATTAATTTGACATCTTAGCCATTATCATTTTAAACCTAATATTATATTTACATCTATAATTAGTAAGCTTTATTTATACTATGCTCATTCTTACCACTAATGCATTTTCAGCATTTCCCTGCCTGTCATTATTCTCTGACAATCAGTGTTATAATCCCATCACGGCACCCTTGGCTTGTTCACATAGCCAACTTGTGCTGTAAGTATGCTATATGTGTTTGGTGTATCACTCTAATGTGTGATGTCCACACACACCCCCCCTTTTCCATATTATCCATAATATTCACAATTCTCTTTTCTTCTCTGTACCACTTTGGCTTTATACCTTGTTATAATATGTAAATGTAGTGTCTCAAATTATGTTTTGTTTTTATGTAGTGATGTACATCGTGCTATAAAAATATCCCCTGAGGAAGCCCATGGTGGTGAAACATGTCGGGATAACTACATAACCGTCCCCCTCTATGTGACAAGATAACTTCTTCTTTGATGGCACACATTTTAATTGTCTATTTTTTGTTCTAATAAAATAGATTTCTATATATAAATTCTCTGTTTCCAATATGTTGGCACCCAAAAAATCCCCCCCCCAAAAAAATTCTCTCTATAGCTAATGACATGTTTGAAGATTCTTGGTTTATGGATTTGCCAAATAAAACAAACCACCTGGCTTTGGATAGAAAGCATGACAGGGCCAGAGATCAGTATTGGCAAAACACTAAATAAGTATAATAATTTAGGCGGGTGTCTGATTTTTACTGCCTCCATGCATCCCAACCAAGGTAAATTGTAGTTAGCCCAATTTTGCAGAAGGAATGTTCACTTCCGCTTAGACTATGAGAAAGTCACAGTAGAAGTGACAATACGCATCAGGCCAGAGCCTAGTGACATAATCACGCCACCCGTAAGTACACACTGAATAACACTATTGGTGATGCTGTTGTCTTATACTTAAAGGCGACATGTTCCTTAATGTCGTATGAAGCTTTTTAAGATGGTGCAATGCTGGATTTCCCTGCACTGCTGGATTTTACTAAACATACTTTGTAAGTGCATTTTACCAAATAGCCAAATAAGACCCCTTAAAGCGGAAAGCATGTGATGACCCATAGTTTTAATAGGTCAATATATTATGTTTTTATTCCTTTTGAGTGGAGACTGGTAGATTTACCTTGATCTAGTTACACCTCATTTCTGAAAGGATAAGAGGGCCCAGGTGATGAGTCTGGAGATCTGAGGAAGCATATAAGACCCCTTAAACAGAAGCGTGTGATGACCAATAGTTTTAATTGGTCAACATATTGGGTTAAGCGGAGATTGTGAATGGTGGAATTCACTGGATATTTTACACTGCCAGGAGTGTGGGCAGCACACACTAGAAGCTAATAAGTTTTGAATTACTTTTTTTGTCTATTAGGATAGCAGCATAATACCGATGGTGGAGCACCCTTTTTCAATTCACTGAGGAATCTCGATTGATTCAGACATTTTTTCTTGTATATCATATAGCAGCATATGGCATAGTTGGTACACGGAAGTATATGATGTTTTCATGTATGAACACTTTGCATATATATTTTTTTTTCATGTTGTTTCCTACTGATACTGGTATGTCTGTTGGAGGGTATGGAGTTGAGGGGGGAGAAAGAAATTTTGCGTGGATAAATTGCAAACCTGAAAACGAGCCAAACTGTACCAGAATCTTATGTAAATTGGGTAGCAAGTTTAGTGGGTTTGTTATAGTCAGGATTACTTCATACACGAGGAAGCACTAACATTATTCCAGTTACATCCAGGGATTCCCATATTAATTGCGCTAGGGGTTTAATTGCTAAAGAGAACAAGAGTAGGGACAGTGGACAGCCCTATCTGGTCCCTTGCATGATAGGGAAAGAGCAGGATTTAAATCCTGCTAACTTCACATACGCAGTGGGGGAGTTGTATACATTCTGGAAGCATAGGAGAAACTTAGGGCCAAAGCCCCATTTTTCTAGAATGTAAAATAAATACAAACCAGGTCCACCTATATGTAGCAGTAAAGATTATTCATTTTACTGGATTCTGGAGTTGCCAGATAGCTTTTCTTCTGAATACTTTTTACAACGGATGGAGATACTTTAAGCTTGTGCACCCAGCGGAAAGGCTCCACTTCAGATTTGTCGGGCGTCTCCTTTGTTGAGAGCGCAGCTCTTGTGTGTCGTTTGCCTACATAAAATAGATAGGGCCAGGTAAAAGTCTTTTGAAATGTTAATGAAAGAAGTATGAGAGCGGTATATTCCATCTCCTAGAGGCCTCAACCAAGAGGACAAGTTTACATATATTATCACTAGTTTGTCTAATGGGCATAAAGCCAACTTGGTTTCAGTGAATAAAGCCTCCTATCCCCTTGTTCATCCTAGTGGCCAGAATTTTATTGAAAAGTTTAATGTCAACATTTAGTAAGGAGATTGGTAGAAAGTTAGACCAATTGTCGCCAGAGTTGGGTTTTGGGATCATGGAGACAGTGACTGGGAGTGATTCCAGTCAAAAAGAATGTTGCTTGCAGACATCATTAAATGCATTTCGCAAAAGAGGAGCAAGAATATCCAGAAAGCATTTGTAATAAGATTTGAGAAGCTGTCCGGTCCCAGCCTTTTATTTACTTAAAAAAAAGTGGGTGTGCTGTCCCTTTAAAATTCAAAAGTGCAAATGTGATTACAATAAGAATATATCATATAATAGTACCATGCTATGACAAGGTGCTAATAGTTTTATACAATCCACATTGTATAAAAATACAATAAAAATAAAGAATAAAAAGTGTAGTTATACTCAAGCCTTAAAGGCAAATGTGATGTATGTAATTGGATAATTCACCCTCAATAAAAAAATAAACATGAAAAATATATATATGCGTGCAGATGGACAAATGTAGACTCTATTCCCTGAAGATGCTGTTTACGGTGAAACGCATTGGGCCGGGCCGAACAAGTGACAGCATCACACATGCTGGTGGGAATCCGGCGGTGCTTATCTGTTGTTGAGTGCTTATTTGTTGTAATGGGCAAATCTATTCTTGTAAGTTTTCCCTTCACTTTGGAAAGATTTTCGCTTGCTTGTGACTCTGGGGCAGAATGTGAAAGGAAATCTCCCTAACCTGAAGCCTTGAGCAAAAAAACCTGTCTATTCTATTCAAAATGTTTAAGAAATTTTAGGCTATGGGTACATTTTATTTTACAATGCTTAGGCCCTAGGGGGTGTTACAGTCTTCATTGCATATGGTGACCAGTAGAAATATAAAACTAGATTGTGATAAACAAAATGGTTAAAAACAAAATGCAAATAAAGGTAAACAAAAATTCTCATAAAATCTGATGACATCTTGGGGTCTATTTTTAAAACATTTGTTGCACCAATGTCAAAAACAAACTTTCACCAAAAGTTTTCTAATGATTAATCCCTGTATCATCAGCTCCATCCAGTGGTCAAAATGCAGTAAAGTGTTCTGAAATACCCCAATGACAAAATATACAGCATTTTGCTCACTATTATTATTATTATTCAGGGTTAATATAGCGCCAACAGTTTACGCAGCGATTTACAATATAAAAGGGAGACAATACAGTTATAATATAATAAAATACAAGAGGATTAAGAGGGCCCTGCTCAGAAGAGCTTACAATCTAATAACTAGATGATGATACAGGAGTTAATCTATTAGAAAACATACAGTAACATTTTGTTTAGCTTGCACAAATGTGACATTTGAGCAACAAATATTTTATAAATAGACCCATTAGTCTTTTGCCTGGGGTGCTCTTTTTAGTGCCTTATTCTTTTGTACCTTGGCCTATTAACACTGTGCATATGAATTAATACTTCTTGTATACATTAATGATTAATAAATGTATTTACTATATTTGTATTCACAGTTCTCAAATATTTGAAGATATAATGAAAATCATAATGGTTGAACCTCATGGTAATGAAACCCACTTGGAGGATTTAGGACTGATAGCCTCTGAAGAAAAAAAAGATGATGTAAATGAATCCGGTAATCAGTCAAAACCATCTTCAAATGACAGACCACAACAAAGCTCTCAAACTGAAGCTAAAAAGGAGCGTACAATAATTTATGCAAAGAAAATGGAAAAATTCCAAATTCATGGCATTGGAAATAATACCAGTAATATCAAATATGTCAAACGGAAAACGAGAGTAAGCAAAATAAAAGGAAAAAGGACTGCAAACAGTAGCTATAATACATCATATTTGTCTAATAGTACTCACTATGAGCTCAACCAATATGCCTCAAACAATGAGAACATTTCTAAGGACAACAACATAATATTGTCTCCCAGAGGAATAAATCCCAGAAGTTATTCAAAATCTATAAAAGAAATAGTGATTGGAGTACCCAGAGGTGGTGATGGTGAATATGAAGAGTATGATGCAGATGCAGAATTCAACACTAACATTCAGGAAAAACCTAAACTTATAATTGCATATGAAGAGCCATACAAAACAATGACAGAGGATGATGTTAACCGCTATACCAACCCTGACAGGATCATAGAGAATTATCTACGGACCTCAAAAGGAACAAAGAGAATATACTATATTGCAGCTGAAGAAGTGCAGTGGGATTACTCTGGACGCTCTATAAGGTAAATATTTTGACATTTGTAATTACGGTACATTACTTGATTTCTCTCAGTTTGACATTTTGTTTGCTGTTATTGTGTTTTGTTTATATTGTCATGATATTTTTTCTATGTTATGAAAAAATAAAGTTGAACTGCCACTGCTTTGCTTCAAAAAACTGGAAATTGCCCGGGACTTTAAATGAGGTGAATGCGGTCAGCCAACAATTGATAGAGTAAATGCAGTCTCAGAATTCATTAAAATTGTCATGCTACCAAAAACAACATGAATCATAGCCAAGCCACTGAAATGATACATACAGTAAAAAATGTCATTACACGTATCATGGTATAAAATGTGAATTTCAAAGTACGCAGGCATGAAAAGTATCCAAACGCATTTCACAAGACCATGCTCGCTTCTTCAGGGGTAATGCGTATGTAGTACATCAAAGGCTGGATCAGACTACCAAATGCTGAATACCCAGAGGTGGCAGTAATGAGCATCCAGCTTGGGAGCTGAGAAGGCAAACCAACCCAACAGAGCACAAACGGGGGACAGACATGGCCGGGATGGTGGTGTGTGTCACCAAAGATCTCTCAGTATCCATTAATTATGTTAACTTGAATGAAGTGAAACTGCTGCATGTGAGTGAAACAGGATATAGGAAGTGACGAACAGATGACTTTGACATTGCTTTGCTTTTGCTTTAACATTTAAACTACATGGTTTTCTCCTATTGACACTACAGGTGAGCTTCCCCTTCTCCGCCCAGCAAGAGCAGCAGTAGCTTTGCTGAGCAAGAGTTGCAGAACATATTTCAAACTCCACCAGCTTACGACCCATCACTCTCCTTTGTGACTGTTGGTACACGCTTGTTCCACTCTTATGTTCCAAACAGTTTTGCACTATGTTTCTTCTGCTCAAGGCCCCCCTCCCCCATGACTCCTAGGCCAGGTCCTTAGGAAGCCCCTTACTGTAGCTGGACCTAATATGGGGTCCAACCACTAGGAAAGGAATCCAAGTACACTGATCCCTTCACTATCAGAGACCTCCGTCTCCCCTAGCAAGTCACTAATTTCCCGGGCTACTTTATTTTCTGAATCTTCAATCCACGAGAGTTGTCTAACTGTGACACCTCCACAAAAGATAACTTAACTTCACATTCCCATGTAGAATTCTCTTTCCCAGACCTCAAATATATTGTGTGACCGCTCTCCCAGAGGATGCTTCTTAACACACTACGCATATACCACTACGTACTTCTTAAATAACTCAGACCAGGCAAAGCTCTTCATCAACTGAATTCTTTTACCAACATAATTCTTCACATGTAACAGCATAACATGTCTTCACATTCTCATCAGGTAGTAGCATTGCCCCTGGTGCCCCTGCCCCATGGTCTGGTCCATATCTTTGTTAGTTATATATAGTCCATTTCAAAAGCTAAAGTCCAATTCAAGGAACCCCAAGTAGGGTCCCACCAAGGGGCTGTAGAAAATAAAGTCAGATTACATAGCAGCACAAATCCTCCTGATTCTTCTCATACACAAACCGACCAGCCTCACAAGGCCCGCCTCATTTGGAATTTATAAGCCACCACGAGTGGGCGATATAATGAACACTAGGCAGTAGACAATGTGCAATACAAACAACTATAAACATGAAAAACATGGCAAAGAAAAGAACATTATAAAATGAGGTAGACCATTTAGTAGACACACCCTACCACCTTTACATTGCTGGAGATTCTATATTCAACTCCTCCCTTCCCCTTCCTCCTATTTCCCATATTCTTTTTCTCTCACAGACCTAACAATTGCCTAAGACTACCATCTAGCCCCTCCCACCACATTACCTACTCTTCTACATTTCCCATATTAAAAATACCCTACCTAACCTAGCTCAGTTGTATAACTCATGAGGTAGCCCTGAAAACATGAGTATCAAATGCAGGTCATCATGGGTAGCCTTGAATACATAAGTATCAAACTCAGATCATCCCCTTGCAGCACTGTCACCAGGCCACTACACAAGTACACAATGGGGCTGATTTACTAAAGACTTAAAGACTGTTTGCTTAGCAAAATGAATGTTCATTTTGCCATTTGCATTTTCCTTAGCTTAGTACAGGGGTGTCCAAACCTTTAAATCAAAGGGCCAGTTTATTATCCTTAAGACATTAGGGGGGGCAGACTGTGGTCCCCCAGGAGTAGAAAATGCAATGCCCCAGTGTCAGTGAGAGTAAACACTTGGTGGTTAGTGGGTGTAAATAAAAAGAACATAGCACCTCTGGTCAGTAGGAGTGGGAATAGTGCCCTGTCATTGGTATTGGAGGAATAATGCCCCATTGTTGGTGTCATTGGGAGGAAAAATGCCCCATAGTTGGTGTCATTGGGAGGAATAGTGCCCCATCATTAGTGTAATTGAGAGGAATAGTGCCCCATTGTTAGTGTCATTGGGAGGAATAGTGCCCCATTGTTGGTGTCTTTGAGAGGAATAGTACCCCATTGATGGTGTCATTAGGAGGAATAATGCTCCATTGTTGGTGTCATTTGGAGGAATAGTGCCCCATCATTGGTATCTTTGAGAGGAATAGTGCCCCATCAGTGGTGTCATTGGGAGGAATAGTGCCCCATTGTTGGTGTCATTTGGAGGAATAATGCTCTATTGTTGGTGTCATTGGGAGAAATAGTGCCCCATTGTTGGTGTCAGTGGGAGAAATGGTGCCAAGAGGGCCCGATAAAGGCAAGCAAATGACCACATTCGGCCTGCAGGCCATAGTTTGGACACCACTGGCTTAGAATATTAGGTGAAGACGTATTCAATTTCAATACCCACTAGGGTACTAGAAAAAAAATTTATTTTTTATTTTTTAGCCCATAGTTAGCTATTAACCACTTCAGCCCCAGAAGAATTGGCTGCTCAATGATCAGGCCATTTTTTGCGATACGGCACTGCGTTGCTTTAACTGACAATTGTGTGGTCGTGCGACGCTGTATCCAAACAAAATTGACATCCTTTTTTTTTCCCTTTTTTTTGCGCTATAAACAAAAAAAGAGCGACAATTTTGAAAAAAAAAACACAATATCTTTTACTTTTTGCTATAATAAATATCCCAAATTTTTTTATAAAAATTTTTTATTTTTCCTCAGTTCAGGCCGATATGTATTCTTCTACATATTTTTGTTAAAAAAACTGCAATAAGCGTATATTGATTGGTTTGTGCAAAAGTTATAGCGTCTACAAAATAAGGGATAGATTTATGGCATTTTTATTATTATTATTTTTTTACTAGTAATGGCGGTAATCAGCGATTTTTATCGGGACTGCGATATTGCGGCAGACAGATCGGACACTTTTGACACATTTTTGGGACCAGTGACAATTATACAGCGATCAGTACTATAAAAATGCACTGATTACTGTATAAATGTCACTGGCAGGGAAGGGGTTAACACTAGGGGGCGATCAAGGGGTTAACTGGGTTCCCTAGTGTGTGTTCTAACTGTGGGGCGGATGGGACTGACTAGGAAGAGAGAGAAATCTGTGTGCATACCTAGTATGAACATACGATCTGTCTCCTCTCCCCTGAGAGAACTGGGATCTGTGTGTTTACACACACAGATCCCGGTTCTCGCTCTGTCATGAGTGATCGCAGGTACCCTGCGGTCATCGTGCTCCCTGGGCACTCGGATCAGCTCCGGCGGCGACCCTAGTGGTCAAAAGGCGAACCAACGTAAGGTTCACCCAGGTGAGCCAACCTGCCGCAGTACAACTGTGGCGGCTGGTCGGGAAGGGGTTAAAAATGAAAACAGGTTAACTTTATTTTACTAAGTGAACAGCCTTTACTTCTCTAGCAAATCAATCCCATGGCATAGATTCACAATGTAAAGCTACAGCAGTAAAAAGCTGACACTTGCTATTCAAGGTAGATTCATGGCTGTTGTAACGTTAGCAGGTACTACACCACACAACAAGTTTTGGGGGATTACTGAAAGGGCAATACAAGCTGCACTGTTTCAAACTGTTGCATCTCTTTAGAGGAACCTTTTGCTAAGCATAGTGGGAAATAATTTCCAGTACCAAACCTTTGTAGGTTTTTAATATTATAGCACTCCATGTCACTTAATTTGATATTTTTATCACTGTTGTATGTCTATCGCCTCTTATAAGTCCTAATTCTGTTGTTTTTTCCCCTTTATGACCTCTACTTATGCCTGGTAACACTGATACCTTTGAAAAACTTTTAAAGTCAGTTGCAAAGACAGACTACCTAAAGTAATTGTTGGCTATCACTACAGCCAAAGTTGCCATTTTTTCACATGGTGTCCTTTTTGTTTGTACAAAAGTCATATTGCAATCATTATGTTTCCTTTAAAGGTACAATCTTAATGAAAAACCTGTCAGGGAATCTAGAGGGACTGTCTATAAGAAGGTCATATTTCGGCAGTACCTTGATGGCACTTTCACAAAACCTGCTGTAGATGGTGAATATGAAGAACATCTTGGTATACTTGGACCTGTAATCAGAGCTGAAGTTGAAGATGTTATCCAGGTGAAAAGTTCTATATATAAGATAATTTTTTTTAACCTGGCGTGTTATTTAAAAGGGATAAAAGATTGCCCAACTTGGAGCATCCATTAAATGTTGAGAACTAGTAACTAGAGAGAAATGTAAAGATTAATTCTACCAAAATTTCTAGTGGGAGGATCAGCACTTCATTGCCAAGCAGATTATTATTAAAAGTACTTATATAGCACTGTCAATTTACATAGTGCTTTATATATACGTTGTACATTCACATCGGTCCCTACCCTCAAGGAGCTTACAATCAAAGGTCCCTAACTCACATTCATATACTAGAGCCAATTTATCTACCAACATGTCTTCGGAGTGTGGGAGGAAACCTGGAGGAAATCCACGCAGGCACAGGGAGAACATGCAAACTCCAGGCAGGTAGTGTCATGGTTGGGATTTGAACCAGTGATGGTTTTTACTGCTAGGCAAGAGTGCTACCCACTACACCACTGTGCCACCCAGATGGCTGCTAGTTTCTCCGAGGGGGTAAACTGTCCAAAGTGCCAACATATGTTGAAAATACATGTAAGTATGAACACTGCAGCTCATTGCAAAATTAATTAAATAGCTATCCTACTTTCGGTTCCAGCGCCACATGAGGAGGAGGTGAGCAGCTCCAGCTCCCGCACAGCTCCTCACAAAACCGGCATTTAAGCCAGTCACAGCACCGGGGGAAACCCCTACTGCCTCCGCTCCATCCCAGGCAGGCATGGATCGCTTCGTGGAGCGATCATACGCTCGGGCGCTGTCCTCACCCCCCTCCACAGCTCCGCCGGCGGGAGACATAGCGGCCGACACAGCCAAGATGGCGGCCGCTCCGGACATAGCAGAGCGGCCTCAGCAGCAGCCACAACCTCCCCCTGCCCCTGCTATGGCAGAAACCGACCCCACATCCCCTGCCAACATTGCCCAGGCTGTAGTTCAACTACTGGGGCCATCCCTAACAGCCACTGTGGACGCAGCGGTGCACAGAGGGCTGGAACAGCTGCACATAGAGCTCCAGGCTCAGGCCCAGTGCATCACTCAGGTGGAGGAAAGGATTTCTATAATAGAAGATGACTGCACAGCCTCATCTGCAGCACTTGCACGTATCAATGCTTCATATAGAGACATATGGGACAAGCTGGACGATTTAGAAAATCGCTCAAGGAGAAACAACCTGCGCATCATTGGCTTGCCAGAGTCGATCCCAGCCTCCCACCTTACAAACATATGTGCGAAAACCATCCCAGAGCAACTTGGCCTCCGCATACCATGCACTGTTGAACGAGCGCACCGTATGGGTCAATATTCTGACACACACGCTAAACCTCGGCATGTGATAGTGAAATATTTAAACTACGCTGACAAAAACGCCATAATGCAAAAATTTCGTCGCACGCGCTCACTGGCGGTAGATGGCGCGAAACTGCTGCTTTTCGCTGACTATTCCATAGAGGTAATGAAACAATGTAAGGCATTCTCCTCGGTATGCTCCACTCTGCACCACAATCAAATCCGATTCTCCCTAGCCTATCCAGCTGTCCTCCGCGTTCAAACATCTGAAGGGGAGCAGCTCACCTTTCATACACCTGAAGAGGCGGAAACCTACCTAACCAACAGAAGCTCCGAAATGTAACACAGCGCCGCGGCAGAGGGATCACCATCATCATCTTCACAGCATGCGTATGGACCCCCTAAACACCCCCGAAGCCCGACCAAACCTCCATACAAGCGCAGCCACTTCACCAACCAGGAAGATCGCTCTGGGAATCGTTGAAGGAATCGTCGAAGGACTCCACATCACCACCTTTTTCACATCGCCATCTTCTAATGGGTAGTATCAACCCATCTTATACTTTTTCTTTTTCTTAAATTTTTTATCCTTAAGATGAGGATGCTTTTGATGCCTCTATAAACTGCCGTACATGCTCTCTATGGAGCACTACCCCTTCCAACCTGTAGCTGAAAGTTACGCAGCTAAAAGTTATGCAGTTATAATGTTATGGTCATGTAACTCAATAACAGAGATAGTCCCCCACTACCTGGGAAACCTTCCTTTTAAGGGACACTTGCAATGTTATGATTACTTGTATTTTCTATTTTCTGGTTTGTTTAAGCCTAATTTTAAGAGGGGGGCCCTCCCCTGTGTTTAGCATACCTCGCCATCGATTAATTTAAACCTGCACTACCTCCTCAGGGGATCCCCCCCCTAGACTACCCTCCCTTCCTACCCTGTACCCCCCCATCCCCCTTTCCTCTCCCCTACCATCCCTATCCTCACACCCCGTTGCTACCACCCTGCCCCTAAGTGAGGAGCTGGCAATCAATGGGAGCTATGCTAACTAAATAGGTGGGACCTCATGTGGAAAAAAGAGAAGTCCACAACTCAAGTTATGTATTTCCTTATACGATATACTGCCTTATTAATGTTTATAACTTATTGTTGCTTAGAGAAGTTTAAGTTCATGTTTGCCAACCTAGTTCATATGTCTTCAGGGGCTCTGAGGTGCTTTGGTGGCTCCCAAGAGGTAGATAGCACATCTACAAAGGGGTTCTTATACAAACCCCTAAACCAAAACACTTTTAACTATCAATTATGTCACAGTCTGCAGTTGGGAGTCACCTAAAGTTTTTCTCGTGGAATGTTAAGGGGCTGCGTTCCCCAAACAAACGTATGTCCATCCTCAGACACCTGCGTCGTCTCCGGGCTGATGTGGCTCTACTTCAAGAGACACATCTGGCTGCAGACGACCTGCAACGTCTTCGTAGATTGTGGGTGGGCTCTGTTTATGGTTCACCAGCAGTAGGCCGTAAGGGTGTTGCTATCCTTCTGCACAAGAATCTACAGCACACTGTTAGAGATGTCAAGGTTGACTCGGAAGGAAGGAAAATGACTCTACATCTGACTATAGATGACAAACCTATAGCACTTACTAACATCTATGCTCCCTATTCTCCTGACACCTCCTTCTTTCAAGATTTAGTGAAATGGGTGCTAACTACACCAGAGACGTTACACCTATTGGGTGGGGATTTTAATTCAGTCATGTCCTCCCTAGCTGATCGCACAGGCCCCCCTACACATAGAACACACACCCGTACCCCCTCATCATCTGCATCTACCCTACTGTCACAAGCTGTCGCCTCCATGCAATTTGTGGATGTCTGGCGCTTAATGCACCCAACGGATCGGGAATACACTTTTTTTTCGCCCCCGCACAATACGTTCTCACGTATAGACTATTTTTTTGCCTCCCCGGCCCTAAGCTCCGTAATCAGCGCACCAGACATACAAGACGCAGTGATCTCAGACCACAGCCCAATCGTGGTTCATCTAACCCAAACAGCTCGCTCATCTCCCTCCCCTACTTGGCGCTTCCCCTCCTATTTAGTTGATAATGAGGACTTTCAACATACACTATACTGCGCCTAGGAGGAATACATCTCCACTAATGGAGCTCACATTACAGACCCTAACCTATTCTGGGAAGCAGGCAAGGCCTTCTTACGGGGTAAAATAATTTCATACACAACCCAGTTTAAAAAAAGAGCCAAGCAACAATATAGTAAATCAAGCGAAGCCCTACGCCTGGCACATGAACAGCTCACATTAACCCGCACCATAGAGAACATACAAAAATGGAGACAGGCCAAAAGCACCTTTGACCTCTGGGCAGAACAGCATGAAGCGGCCAAAACATCATACTCTCAGCTACATTTTCATAGATTTGGAAACAAGGCTGGTAGGCTCCTGGCCAAGATGTGCTCAGGCCCCAGACGTCCTACCCGTACCTCTGCTCTTAGAGCTAAGACAGGTTCTCTGGTCACCTCCCCAGCTGAAATTAGCAACCTACTCGTGGAATACTACACTAATTTATACAAAGCTGACCCGACTGACTTGCCTACTACTGACTTACTGCTCGACAAAATACGTCTACCCAAACTCCACCACACACAATTAGAGACGATTAATAAAAAGAATAATGAACCCGCGCAGTGGAAATGGAAATCTTTTGGTGAAATTTATGGAACTGCTGCCGCCCAACAAGCAGTCACCATAAATGGGGACAGCTGAATTAATTAGTGCGGTAGAAGGGTCTGGCGCTGTTCCTTTAATTGAATGATAATTCCCTGCCTGCGTATTTGTATGTCTCTAATTCAAAACAAGGCATGTAAGTGTAAATTCCTAAATATAAGTAAGACGTGCACATATCAAATAGTGGTATCCTTAAAAAGTGGTATCTTTAAAAATATTGCACAGTTTTAAACAAGCTTTAAATATATATAAAAAAGATAAGCAGGCTGCAAACATATAAATATAATAATGGTGTTGTCACATCCCATACATGGTGTTGCTGGTATATATTCCAAATAACCTAAGATGTGGGGGGAGGGGGGGGAGAGGTGGAGGTGGGGAAGGGAGGGGGGGGGGGAGGGGGAAAAAAGAGGTGTGGGAGATCAGTTACTGGTAAAGGAACTGAAAGGTGTTTAAAATCACTCCTAATAAAGTGCAAACGTGCTGGCAAAGTTCAAAGAAAGTCCTTATTGTGTAATAACTTATTATCAAATTTGTTTAAACTCTTATGCCGCGTACACACGGTCGTACTTTTCGTCTACAAAAGTCAGACAGCCTGTCCGACAGACTTCCGGCAGACTTTCGGCGGACTTGCGGAGGACTTGCGGCATACTTTCTAACGAACGGACTTGCCTACACACGATCACACAAAAGTCCGTCGAATTCTTACGTGATGACGTACACCGGACTAAAATAAGGAAGTTCCTAGCCAGTAGCCAATAGGTGCCCTAGCGTGGCTTTTTGTCCGTCGGACTAGCACACAGACGAGCGGATTTCGGGGTCCGTCGTAGTTACGAAGTAAAGATTTGAAGCATGTTTCAAATCTAAAGTACGTCGGATTTGAGGCTAAAAAAGTACGTTGAAAGTCCGGAGAAGCCCACACACGATCGGATTACCAGCCAGCTTTAGTCCGTCAGCGTCCGTTGGACTTTTGTAGACGAAAAGTACGACCGTGTGTACGCGGCATTAGTGATATGGTCTCTTGGTATATATCTTATGCAGTATCTTGGTGCAAGTGATGTGGTGTTTGTGATCCTTCAGTAGTTTTAAAAACCTTGCTCTGAAAGTGCAGCCACTCACCGGATCCCTTCACCCCTGCAGGGGTATCAGGCGGTTACAGTTTTGCGCCACTGTACGGCAATCACTGGCAGCCTCAGGATCGTGATGTTTCCACTACACGTCCAGGTGGAAGGCCCAACACCGGGGACTCAGGTTACTCCAGCCCGGGACTGTCTCGTCCTCTTCCTCCGCTCACCCAACACCGGGGACTCAGGTTACTCCAGCCCGGGACTGTCTCGTCCTCTTCCTCCGCTCACTACTCAAAGCTTTACCGCGTCCAATCTCCCCCACACAGATCCCGCACACTGTGCATGCCCACAACAACAGGACCTCCGTCACACAAAGAACCTCCCACCCCTTCCTGAACCAGCCGCCCAATCACCGGCGAGCGCCTCCTATCCACGCCCCCTCTTTTTGCCTCAGACACAGGTGACAGCGCCTTCCTCCATAGTGCATAGTCTACTGTACTTTGATCGTGAGTGAGTGTACGGGGACGATCAAAGTACAGTAGACTATGAACTTTGCCAGCACGTTTGCACTTTATTAGGAGTGATTTTAAACACCTTTCAGTTCCTTTATCAGTAACTGATCTCCCACACCTCTTTTTTCCCCCTCCCCCCCCTCCCTCCCCCACCTCCACCTCCCCCCCCCTCCCCCCACATCTTAGGTTATTTGGAATATATACCAGCAACACCATGTATGGGATGTGACAACACCATTATTATATTTATATGTTTGCAGCCTGCTTATCTTTTTTATATATATTTAAAGCTTGTTTAAAACTGTGCAATATTTTTAAAGATACCACTTTTTAAGGATACCACTATTTGATATGTGCACGTCTTACTTATATTTAGGAATTTACACTTACATGCCTTGTTTTGAATAAGAGACATACAAATATGCAGGCAGGGAATTATCATTCAATTAAAGGAACAGCGCCAGACCCTTCTACCACACTAATAGAGACGATTAATGCCCCCATTACTGTTGATGATATTCGACTTACGATCAAAAACATGGCCTCGGCCAAAGCCCCGGGACCCGACGGATACACCGCCGAATTCTATAAAATGACCAGGGAATTTATCTCGGACACCTTAAAACATGTTTACGCAGCTATGTGGGACGGAGGGCCCTATCTTCCTACGGGAACACAGGCCCACATCAAACTAATCTCTAAGAAAGGGAAAGATCCCCTATTACCGGGCTCATACCGACCGATATCATTAATCAATGTCGATGTCAAAATCCTATCCAAAATAATTGCGTCGCGGCTAGCTCCCCTACTGCCATCATTATTACACCCAGCCCAATCTGGCTTTGTTTCGGGCAGATCGGCTACCCTAAACATTCGCAAAGTGTTAATGGCTCTGGAATACGCCAAAACTCACCCTAACCAAGACATTGCCATCATGTCATTAGACGCGGAAAAGGCCTTTGACAACATCAGTTTCTCTTGGCTCTTTAGAGTGATGACACAATTTGGATTCTCAGGACCGATTATGCGATTCCTTTTACAAATGTACGCATCCCCTACCGCACGTCTTGTCACCCCTGACTTTATCTCAGACACGATTCCATTAACAAAAGGAACGAGACAGGGCTGCCCCCTGTCTCCACTCCTGTTCAATCTAGCAATCGAACCCCTGTCCAGAATACTAAATTCAGCTGATGGAATCAGTGGCATCACTCTAGAGAACCACACTCTTCGTTCGGCACTATTTGCAGACGACATACTATTGTTCTCCACTGACCCTATAACAGACTTTGACAGACTCAAACAACTTTTTTCAGACTTCAGACTTTGCTCGGGATTCAGAATCAATTTTGATAAAAGTGAGATCCTACCATTACACCCCCATCTCTCCAGTAAATGGAAACACCTATCCCCCCTGGCCATAGCCAACATATTACATACCTGGGCATTAAAATAGGACGTGAACCATCCTCTCTGTACTCTTTGAATTACCCCCCTTTGATAACCAAAATTGTGAAGGAGTTGGGGGTCCCTACCTCTCTCGCTCTTTGGGAGATGCCACCTTTTCAAAATGATGTCTTTCGCACGCTTGCTCTACCCAATGCAGACCATACCTCTTCTAATTAAACATTCAGACATCCAAAAACTCCAGAAGGCCCTTACTGCCTTTATATGGTCTCACAAGAAACCTCGCATAGCGCTACAGAAACTATGTCTCCCGAAGGGCGAGGGTGGGGCGGGACTGCCCAATATGCGTTTTTACAACCTGGCATGTTTACTTAGACAGGGCTTAGACTGGCTAACTGGTGGTTCTAAATATTCTAACCTATCCTTAGAAGAGGCTATGGTACACCCATATGCCCTCTCGGCCATCCTTCATTCTAATCCCAATACATTACCCCCCCCCCCCCCCCCACCTCAAGACAAGTGTAATAATTAAGGATACGGTCATTGCATGGAGAGAAGTAAGAAAATTGCTCAAAGTGCCATCCAGCATCTCCAAATACCTCAAAATACAAGGCAACCCTATGTTCCTTCCATCTATCATCCATAAAGCTTTTGGCCAATGGAAACTTAAAGGCCTCACAGATGTCTCGTCTTTCTATCTCAACAAGCCGGGCAAATTCAAACCATTTCAAACCCTGATGCGGGAATACTCCCTACCACCAACTCATGTTTTCTTCTATCACCAACTCATCAATTATCTCAAATCATGCTCTGGTCCTAGTACCAACCCACTTGAAACATCCTGCATTGATAATCTCATCAAAAGCAATAACTACTCCATCTCCAATATTTACTCCTGTCTCATACAACATCAAACACGGAAGTATGCCCTCAAACCCTTTCAAAAATGGTCACACGTATTAGATGACGAATCTCTGCTAGAAAAAATCCTTGAGGGGTACAAGACAGTCCGCAACCTTACTGCTTCTGAATCTTGGAGGGAAACACAATTCAAGATCATTCACAGAGCTTATTTCCCTTTCCGCTTCAACAAGAAGGACCCTACCCAAGCGCAATGTTCCTGGTGTAACATACCTCGCCCCACTTTACTACACAGGCTCTGGGACTGTAACAAGATTGATGCTTACTGGACTAAGGTGATCACTTACATCAACGAGGTCCACAAAATTCAGTGCACTAAGGACCGCCTATTATGCCTGTGTAGCATACCCCCTTCACCCTCATCGCCAACGAGGGTCTCACAAAATATTCCACATTGGGCTCACCTGTGTCTTCTAGTGGCTCGCAGGACTATTATGTCTCACTGGATATCAGCTACTCCTCCTACCCTAACAACGTTTAAAAAAGCCTTGGCATCACTTTTCCATCTAGAGAGACTGGACACCATCACCCTTAATTTCCATTCGACTTCCCGTTTTTTCAAAAGATGGAGGAAATACATTGAAGCTACATTCGCTCCGCAGGCACTGATCGAGATAATGAACCCATTTCGCTACACGAAATGGTACTTGACAAAAGATCTCACCAACTCTCTTGGCCGACTCAAAATACCCCCCACCCCAGATTCCTTTACTTTTAACCCACCGTAGGATATCCACAAATCCATTGTGCCCCTTGGCATCCACCCCCTCACGTTTATTCAGACGCTGCCTCCACTCCTGAAGGTATTTAGATGTTAAGATTTCATATGTCGAGCAAAGTTACGCTCCATAGTGTTGATAAGATGGCAAACATGAACTCCCCCATCTTCCCTTTCCCCTAATTTTTCTTTTTCTTTTTATGTTTTCTGTTACTTCCCTCTTGTTCTAACTGATATGACAAGATTGTATTTCAACTACTATGAGAAGTCATTGAACTTTATAGATTGTAACGATTAATACTCTGTAACTTTTGTTACACTAAGTTTTTATACTTTTGTATGCCATAAAACCCAATAAATATTTAAAAAAAAAAAAAAAAAATAGCTATCCTGAAATAAGTTAAGTTTGCTTTTTTTCCACCTTTTTGATTTTTTCTACTTCATAGCTCAGAGTTTTCCTTTTTTTGTCAGTAAATGTTGTGTGTAAGTAAAGAATTATCAGCGATACTTAATAAAATAGGAGTTGAAAGAAAAAAAAATTATATATAATTACATTTAGCCATGGTATATTTCTCAAGAAGTTATTGCCACGTCTGTGACCTTGTGTTTTTTTTCTTTGGTAGGTGACTTTTAAAAACTTAGCAACTCGCCCTTATTCTATTCATGCTCATGGAGTTTCTTATGAAAAGTCGTCAGAAGGCTATAGCTATAACGATGAAACAGAGGAGTGGCTTCGGGGAGATGATGTTGTAAAGCCTGGAGAAGTATATGTTTATGTGTGGTATGCCACAAAACAATCTGGACCTGAACCAGAGGCATCAGCCTGCAGAACATGGGCCTATCATTCTGGTGTCAGCATGGTAAGAAACCATGTTTTTTTAGAATCTCTAAAAACTGAAAAGAACATGGAAAAAGATTTTCACACACTGCATCAATTTGCGTACAGAACAGACTAAATTATCTTTGCATGAAAAAAATAACTTCAGTACCTGCTTTGAACAATGCGTATTAGTAGCATTTACAGCTACGGTACTTTTTAAATGATTTTAACAAAACATGATGATTTACTTCAATCCCTGCCCCTAAAAGTGTTTATATTATATTCTGTTCAGTTTTCGGTGGAAATCAGTTTTTGAAGGCAACTCACCTGAAAACATTGAGAACAGCAGACTCCCTGCACATAGCATCCCTGGTGGCACTTATTCAAGGGCCCCTGTGTTCCAGTACAGTAGTGCTACTATACAAACCTACCCAATAAGCCAAGGCAGGTTCGACTCTGTCTTTTTAATGATAATATACAAAACAAGCTGACATAAAAGAAAATGCTCCTAGCAGTGCCTGCACATACCTGTAGCAACTTTTCAGTGCTCCTGCTTTGACTGAATGCCAGGAAGATATACTGTAACCAGGCAAAGCTCCAATACTACTTGACTGTGGCAGAGCTTGCCTGCTCCTTCCCACCCTATACATTCCTATTGGTATATCACTGCAACGGGCTAACTTACTGGTCAGTAGGAAAGTGTGGGAGGCAATAGGGGGTGACCAAGCTTCAGCACTACGATCAGCACGTGCCAAAGCTTAGGCCCAAGGGAATGGCTCAAATTCAGGAAGAATGGGGATACTGAAACCTGCTACAGGTTTCTTTGGGCACCTCTAGGTAACCTCTCTTCATACCAGACAGAGTTTGGTTCTGACAGAGTGACTTTACCTCTTAACCTCACACTCAACACTTAGCTGCACAACAGTGCCATTTTTATGTGTCTAATGCTCAGCTTTAAAAAGTGATATATGACTCTCATATAAACCTATAGCTCATGTAATTTTTTTCCTTTGCAATTACTTTAAAGTCCACTTCAACCTACTAGCTGATAGCCACATGCTTTGGGCTTGTGGAGCCATAGGAAGGAAGTTGGAGGAGGACTTGGAACAGAGGGGGGGGGGGGGGGGGGATGGTCTATGGATTCTGTGGTCCTCCTTTATTGGGAAGCTCGCTTTTCATGTGGGGGGGGGGGAGGTGGACCAAGTGCATATCAATAGTAATTCATTGAGACCTTAGTTGTGAAACCTTTAGGTTTGTTTACATGACACCCAGCCCTGTGATACTCAGGACTAGATACATCACCTATTTTAAAACTTAAAGCCATCTATAAGGACTTTCTAGGCATTGTAAGCTTTCCAAGGCACTTGGACAAGCTGACTTTTTGGTGGTGGTTTAATGTACCTCCACAGTCCTCAGGTTGAACACTATGGCAATGCACACTTTTTGGATATTGATGTTTTTAACAGTCCTTCGGATGATGTATTATTACTTTGGCAGACAAATTGTTAGATGTAGGATAATCATCCACTTTCAATAATCAGCCATTCTTTGGTTTTTACGATAGAAGTGCTATATTCACACAGTGCCTTGAAAAAGTATTCATACCCCTTGAAATTTTCCACATTTTGTCATGTTACAACCAAAAACGTGAATTTATTTAATTGAGATTTTTTGTGATAGACCAACACAAAGCGACACATAATTGTGAAGTGGAAGGAAAATGATAAATAGTATTCAAAATGTTTTACAAAAAATTATGTGAAACGTGTGGCATGCATTTGTATGCAGCCCTCCTGAGTCAATACTTTGTAGAACCACCTTTCACTGCATCAACAGCTGCAAGTCTTTTTGGGGATGTCTCTACCAGCTTTGAACATCTAGAGTGACATTTTTGCCCATTCTTCTTTGCAAAATAGCTCAAGCTCTGTCAGATTGGATGGAGAGCGTCTGTGAACAGCAATTTTCAAGTCTTGCCACAGATTCTCAATTGAATTTAGGTCTGGACTCTAACTGGGCGGTTCTAACAGATAAATATGATTTGATATAAACCATTCCATTGTAGCTCTGGCTGTATGTTTAGGGTTGTTGTCCTGCTGGAAGGTGAACCTCTACCCTAGTCTCAAGTCTTTTGTAGACTCTAACAGGTTTTCTTCTAAAATTGCCCTGTATTTGGCTCCATCCATCTTCCCACCAACTCTGACCAGCTTTCCTGTCCCTGCTAAAGAAAAGCATGCCCACAACAAGATGCTGCCACCACCATGTTTCACGGTGGAAATGGTTTGTTCAGTGTGATGTGCAGTGTTAGTTTTCTGCCACACATAGCGTTTTGCTTTTGGGCCAAAAAGTAACATTTTGGTCTCATCTGACCAGAGCACCTTCTTCCACATGTTTGCTGTGTCCCCCACAAGGTTTTGTGCAAACTACAAACAGGAATTCTTATGCCTTTGTTTCAACAATGGCTTTCTTTTTGCCACTCTTCCATAAACCAGATTTGTGGAGTGCACGACTAATAGTTGTCCTGTGGACAGATTCTCCCACCTGAGCTGTGGATCTCTGCAGCTCCTCCAGATTTACCATGGGCCTCTTGGCTGCTTCTCTGATAAATGCTCTCCTTGCCCGGCCTGTCAGTTTAGGTGGACGGCCATGTCTTGTTAGGTTTGCAGTTGTGCCATACTCTTTCCATTTTAGGATGATGGATTGAACAGTGCTCCTTGAATGTTCAAAGCTTGGGATATTTTTATAACCTAACTCTGCTTTAAACTTGTCCATAATTTTATCCCTGACCTGTCTGGTGTGTTACTTGGCCTTCATGATACTGTTTGTTCACTAAGGTTCTCTAACAAACCTCTGAGGACTTCACAGAACCACTGTATTTATACTGAGATTAAATTACACACAGGTGGGCTCTATTTAGTAATTAGGTGACTTCTAAAGGCAATTGGTTCCACTACATTTTAGTTAGGGGTATCAGAGAAAAGGGGGCTGATTACAAATGCATGCCACACTTTTCAGATATTTATTTGTTAAATATTTTGAAAAACATTTTTCATTTTCCTTCCACTTCACAATTATGTGCCACTTTGTGTTGGTCTATCACATAAAATCCCAATAAAATACATTTACGTTTTTGGTTATAACATGACAAAATGTCGAAAATTTCAAGGGATATGAATACTTTTTCAAGGCACTGAATATGTGTAAAAAGATGCTGTAATTCAAAAATGGGATGGCAATATGTGCATAAAAAGTACCAATAATGTTGTTTGCATTCTCTATAAAATCTCAAATGTTGGCTGCTCATACCAGTAGTTACCTCCTTAAGCATTTTTTAAACACCTGTTTATTCTGGTATTAAAATAATAGAATATGCACTTCCTTTAATAGTGTGACAATGCTCTTCCTTTGCGGCGAAATCACTGCAATGTTGCCATCCTGGTGGCTTAGATGTTAGCAACATTAATGGCCCCTATAAATTAATAACCACACCTAGCTCCACCCACGGTCTTTTAGGGGGACAGCACAGTTCTATCTGCAGAAGCATAAGGAAATGATGCAGAATGCCCTCCTACACTTTTCAACACTCTCTGGCATGGTGCAGATGAAATCCAGATTTCCAGTTGCATTTACTTTTTAAAAAATCATTAATTTTTTGGGACATTTAACATGCCAGCTTGTTGTTGTTTTTTTTTGTTTTTTTGTATATTCTTTATTTATGAGACTTGAGATCCATACACTGGTTACAGGGCAAAAAACATTTGGCAAACATGGACATTACTGCAAAAGTCAATACAGTAAAGCTAATTACAGCATTTTATCTAAATCTTCAGAGAAATAACATTATCTTAAAAAAAGCTAATGCTAGCTCTAGAGTTGTGGAACTGTCATTCCTGTTAGGAAGAACTGTTGTATAATTAGTTATTGCACAAATTAGCATGCCAGGGGCTACTCCAATGTCTATCCCAATATAGTAACAGCAACGGAGAATCCCACAATCTCAGTAGACAGATAACAGGCATATGTCAGCAATCCTAAAGAACTTATAGCAATCTGAAAGTTTTTAAAGTCCGAAATTATAAAGTGTCCTTCCAAAGGTTTTTCTAAGTTCAATGTAGACAAAACAGCTTCAGTAGTGTCCTCTCTGGTTGTGACTCCCTTGTAGTGCTTAAATCAAGAAGGTGAAAAAGATCCTCATAATTCTCAAACAGGATCTTCCATAATACTGCAATGTGACTGTTTTTACTGTGTCTTTAGCTTCCCTCCAGAAGGATTCCTCCTCCCCTCTCTCCAAATTGGTGTCGGAAGCAAATATAAGGTCAATAATGCACCTTCAATTAATTCTCTCTGCTGAGAATTCCTTACTCATACATACAGATAGATGCATAAAACCGCCAAAGTATGAAAAAAATATAAAATAGCGTGATACCGCTTTAACTCCTTAGAGTTGACCGTATGCACATATACGGTCTCGGCTTTAAGGGGTTATACTGGGATGATGCCTCGATCCACGATCCGGCACTTCCGTTGGCTACAGTGTGACTGAAACAAAACCGGAAAAGGCTTCGTTCCAGTCTCCTATGTAAAAACACAGAAGCGACGTCGCGGCTGCCAATAGCACCGATTTGAAAAAAATTACAGTATTAAGAATTGCCGTTTTTGGCGATCTGAATACTTTGAAGGGCAAAGGAGGGATTTGGGGTCTTTTAGACTCCATAAAGAGTACCTGTCACCACCTATTACTGTCACAAGGGATGTTTATATTAATTGCAATAAAAATGATCAGAATTTTTTTTTTTAAAAGTGACAATGTAATAAATAAAATATAAATAAGAAAACATTTTTTTTTTTAACGCGCCCCCTGTCCCTGTGAGCTTGCGCAGCAAAGAAAACGCATGCGCATATCCCGCATACATAAACTGTGCTTAAATCACACATGTAAGGTATTGCCACAATCGTTAGAGGGAGAGCAATAATTCTAGCTAAAGACCTCCTCTGTAACTTGGTAACCGTTACATTTTTTTAAAGCATCGCCTATGGAGATTTTTAGGTAGCATGACATGTTAGGTATCTATTTACTCGGCGTAACATCATCTTTCACATTTAGGGATGGGCCGAACACCCCCCCCCCCCGGTTCAGTTCACACCAGAACATGTGAACAGGCAAAAAAATTGTGTGAACATGCGAACACTGTTAAAGTCTATGGGACACGAACAGCTTATATGCAAGTTATTGCCATAAAAAGTGTATGGGGACCCGGGTACTGCCCCAGGAGACATGAATCAATGCAAAAAACGTTTTTGAAACGGCCATTTTTTCAGAAGTAGTGATTTTAATACTGCTTTAAGTGAAACAATAAAAATGAAATATTCCTTTAAATATCGTACCTGGGGGCCCCCTTGGTCTGCCTGTAAAGTTGTGCATCTGTCTGATCTGTTTTACTGTGCCACAGCAAAATGACATTTCTAAAGAAAAACATTTCATTAAACTTGCTCGCGGCTGTAATGTATTGCCGGACCCTGGCAATATAGATAAAAATCAATGAAAAAAACAGAGTGGGTCCCCCCAGTCCATACCAGGCCCTTCGGGTCTGGTATGGATATTAAGGGGAACTCCACACCATAATTTAAAAAAAAACCCAGCATGGGGTCCCCCCAAAATCCATACCAGGCCCTTATCCGAGCAAGCAGCCTGGCAGGCCAGGAATGGGTGGACGAGCAAGCGCCCCCTCCTGAACCATACCAGGCCACATGCCCTCAACATGGGGAGGGTGCATTAGGGTCCCCCCCCAAAGCACCTTGTCCTCATGTTGATGGGGACAAGGGCTTTGTCCCCAAAACCCTGGCCATTGGTTGTGGGGCCCCCAGATCCCGCCTCCCTATGTGAATGGGTAGGTACCCATTCACCAAAAAAGTATCAAAAAGTAAAAACCACAATACAGTTTTTGACAATTCCTTTATTAAAAAAGATTTAAAAAAGTGTCCCGCGATGTCCATCCATCTTCAATGATGCCACCCGATGGACCTGAAAAATAAAAAAAAATCAAATAGTCCGCCTCCGTGGGAGGCGTCTCGCCGTCTGCTGGCTTTTCACTGTGACATCTGTTATATATTCAAAGGCGGGCCACCCACTGACTTAACCGGATGACCCCACCCCCTATGACGGCACATGACATCAGAAGGGGCAGGGTCACTCTGTTACCTCACTGTGTGTAAACAATTCCGACGCACAAAACTCCACGCATGCTTGGAATCAAGCAGAAGAGCCACACTGGCTACTGAACTTAATTTTTATCGGCTCGTCGTACGTGTTATACGTCACTGAGTTCTTGACGTTCGGAATTTCCGACAACATTTGTGCGACCGTGTGAATGCAAGTTAAGTTTGAGCCAACATCCGTCAGAAAAAAATCCAGGATTTTGTTGTCGGAATGTCCGAGCGTGTGTACGCGGCATAACTGTGAGATGTTATAGTGTTCTGGCACCATCAACACCAAAGGCCCAGTTTTTCTGCCCCTGTTTGACTGGGGCATGTCATTATATAACAGCTGTCACAGCCAGGAGACAGCAGTCAGCGGGACACCTCCCATCAAGGCAAAAGTTTTTTCTTCTATTTTTTGGGTCCATTTGAGCAGTGTGATTGAAGATGGATAGACATTGCGAGGCACTTTTTTTTTCTTTGTGTATTGTGGTTTTTAATTTTTGACACTTTTTTTATGGTGAATGGGGAGGGATACAATGCACCCCATACCCATTCACATAGGGGGGCCGGGATCTGGGGGCTTCCAGATTCCGATAAGCCTCCCGCCCGCAGACCCCCAAAACCACTGGGTCAGGGTTGTGGGGACAAGGCCCTTGTCCCCATCAACATGGGGACAAGGTACTTTGGGGGGATCCCAAAACACCCTCTCCATGTTCAGGGCAAGTGGCCTGGTATGGTTCAGGTGGGGCACTCGCTCGTCCCCCCCTATCCTGGCCTGCACGGCTGATTTTTCAGATAAGGGTCTGTATGTATTTTGGGGGGGGGCATGCCAGTTTTTTTTTAATTTTGGTGTGGAGTTCCCCTTAAAATTTATGACAGACCCAAAGGGAACACTATAGCCCCTCACAGTTACTCTTGTTGGGTGCACGAACGGGCCCTGCTATTAAATATTGTTTCAAAACTTGTAATGACATGCCCCAGTCAAACAGGGGCAGAAAAACTGGGCCTTTGGTGTTGATGGTGCCAGAACACTATAACATCTCACAGTTATGCCGCGTACACACGCTCGGACATTCCGACAACAAAATCCTGGATTTTTTTCTGACGGATGTTGGCTCAAACTTAACTTGCATTCACACGGTCGCACAAATGTTGTCGGAAATTCCGAACGTCAAGAACGCAGTGACGTATAACACGTACGACGAGCCGATAAAAATTAAGTTCAGTAGCCAGTGTGGCTCTTCTGCTTGATTCCAAGCATGCGTGGAGTTTTGTGCGTCGGAATTGTTTACACACGCTAGGAATTTACGACAATGGATTTTGTTGTCAGAAAATTTGAGATCCAGCTCACAAATTTTTGTTGTCAGAAATTCCGACAACAAATGTCCGATGGTGCCTACACAGGGTCTGAATTTCCGACAACAAGCTCACATCGAACATTTGTTATTGGAAATTCCGAGCGTGTGTATGCGGCTTTACTCTTGTTGAGCGCAGGAACGGGCCCTGCTGTTAAAAATTAGTTCAAAAATTTAAATTACATGCTCCTGTTAAACAGGGGCAGAAAAATTGGGCCTTGGGTGTTGGTGGTGCCCTTAACCAAAACTATTGTTTAAAGCTAACATCATTACGACTCAGGAGGATTAGGATAGGCAGCATAGGCAGTCTTCAAGGGATCCCAGAACCCTAGCAAATTCAATCAGGTACATCAGCATCAGGGGCTTGATAGCTGCCTATCCAGGACTGATTCACTTTTATAAATGTGAGCCTATTAACAGAGTCTGTGGACAGGCGCACTCTTTGATCCATTACAAACCCTCTAGCAGCACTGAAAGTCCATTCAGAAAGCATGCTGGATGCAGGACAGGCCAGTAGCTCAATGGCATATTGAGCAAGTTCTGGCCAGTGGTCCATCATCAAGACCCAGTAACCCAGTGGATGCTCTGTTGGAAAGGTCTTCAAGTCTCCTCTTGCTCCTAGATATTCCTGCACCATGTAATGCAAACGCTGGCAATGGTTGCACCTATCAGCCCTTGGCGCTGAGGACTGAAAAATTGTCAGCCGGCCACCTTCTCCACCGCTCTTCCTCTGAACGAATGAAGCCTCAGAAACACGTTGTCCAGCACCAGGTAATAGTAACCTCCCAGGGTCTGGAAAGACGTTACACAAACTTTTCTTCAAGGCCTCCTGAAGATGTTTCATCCTCTGCTCCCTCTGCAAAGGCAGGAGGAGTTCTGCAACTTTACCCTTGTAACGTGGATCAAGAAGGGTTGCCAGCCAGTAATGATCCCTCTCCTTGATACCACGAATCCTAGGATCCTTTCGCAGGTTTTGCAGAATCAGGGAGCCCATACAGTGTATGTTTGTAGAGGCATGAGATTCAGAGTCGTCGGGGTCACTGAGGATGACATTTTCAGGCACTACCTCCTCCCAGCCATGTACAACTCCTTGGGTTTCTGGGGACTGAAAAAACATCCCTTGAAGACTGCTGCGTGTTATCCTTCTTATCCATGCTGACACAATCCTCCTCCTCTTCTTTCTGTGTGTTGCCCCGCAGGAAAGGTATCTGCATAAAGGGGGCCTTGAGAGGAAAGGATGTTCTCCTCTTCTTCCCGCTGTTCTGCCTCAAGTGCCCTGTCCATGATTCCACAAAGCGTGTGCTCCAGCAGGAAGACTAGAGGGACAGTGTCACTGATGCACGCATTGTTGCTTCTTACCATCCTTGTGGCCTCCTTAAATGGTGACAGGACAGTGCATACATCCCTAATCAGTGGCCACTGGCTTGGTGAAAAGAAGCCAAGCTCCCCTGAGCCCGTCCTGGTGCCATACTCACACAGGTACTCATTTATGGCCCTCTGCTGTGTGTGCAGCTCCTGCAGCATTGCCAATGTTGAGTTCCACCTGGTGGACATGTCACAAATGAGGCGGTTGGTGGGCAGGTTGAATTCCCATTGAATGTCAGCCAGCCGAGCACTGGCATTGAATGACCGCCGAAAATGGCCACAAACTTTTCTGGCCTGCCTCAGAAGTTCCTGTAAGTCTGGGTACCTGGCCAGGAAACGCTGCACCACCAAATTCAGGACATGTGCCAAGCATGGAACATGGGTCAAGTGTCCCTGTCAGAGAGCGGAAAGAAGGTTGATGCCATTGTCGCATACAACCATTCCTGGCTCAGGATGCAGAGGCGTCAACTACCTCTGAGCCTGCCCCTGCAGAGCTGACAGAATCTCTGCCCCAGTGTGGCTCCTGTCCCCTAGACAGGCCAACTGAAGCAACACATGGCATCTTTTATCCTGACTGCTGGCATAGCCCCTTGAACGCTTAAGGAGCACTGCTGGTTCAGAGGACAATTCTGCAGAAGAGGTGGTGGTGTACTGCTAGCAGATTGGCTGCAAGTACTTGTGGCACCTATTGCTATACCTTCATTCCTCTCAGTGCAGGTTTTTGACAGGACTGGACGTATAGTAGGGGTTAAGATCACAGAGGAGGAGCAAGGAGAAGTCCGCCTTTTTTTATTATGTGTTTTTTTCAGGTGCTTTTGCCAACGGACTGCATGGCAGGTCATCATATGTCTTGTCAAGCATGTGGTGCCCAAGCAGGTGCTGTTCTGGCCATGCTTCAGACATAGGTTGCAAACAGCAATGGTGCGATCTACTGCACATGTCGAAAAAAGCCCACATCAATGAAATTTTGGAAGTCAGCGGGGAGTCAGCAGCACCCTGCACCTGTGGAACTCTGTGGTGTGATGAAATAGGGTGGCTGCCCTTAAGCTGACCCCTGGAGGACATCCTGACTCTTTGGAGTTGTGCCTCCTCCTCCTCACTTTTCTCCTCTCTTCTCTGAGGCACCCAAGTACAGTCAGGTGCATGCTTTGGGCAATCATCAGACATCAATGCACTGCGATCTCGCAGCGCAGTATGGCGCATTCCGCGGTACTCAAATTTCCTGCGACCATCCCATAATGTTCGGTATTCGTCGGACGGGCAAACACACGATGTTCAAGTCGAACTTACATTCGACTCGAACATTGGGACCATCCCTATTCATACAAAAAAATTGAGCTAACTTTACTGTTTTAGTTTTTTTTTTAATTCATGAAAATGTATTTTTTCTCCAAAAATTGCATGTGAAAGACCTCTGCGCAAATACCATGTGACAAAAAATATTGCAACGATCACCATTTTAATCTCTAGGGTCTGCTAAAAAAAATATATATAATGTTTGGGGGTTCTAAGAATTTTTCCAGCAAAAAATGCAGATTTTAACTTGTAAGCAACAAATGTCAGAAATAGGCTTAGGCATGAAAGGGTAAAATTATAAATTTTGCACGAAGTGTCATCTCACTCATATTATAATGCATGCTCAAGTGCTATAACCAAATGTGAAACAGTGTCTCCAACCAACCGATCAACCTATGGTCACACCATGCACCTTACCAGAATGCTATACAATAAGCGCTGTTCATGGATATAATTGTATCATTAATAATCCTCCCGATCCTCCAGCCTCCAATGCTAGGATTCTCCCATGCAAAACTTTAGAGAGGGGCACATAGCGAGCAATGTAGGTTAAAATCCAACGTTTTATTGCAAAAATCTAGTTTATCACTCTGAAAGAAAAAAATAGGTTTTGAATGGACTTTAACTATCAAAATGATGTTTGCTTTTCATGTTGTGCTTATACCCTTATTTCTCACAGGAAAAGGACATTCATTCTGGCTTAATAGGCCCATTGCTAATTTGTAGAAGTGGAACTCTTGATAAAGGAAACAACAGACCACTGGACGCCCATGAATTCATATTATTGTTTATGACTTTTGAAGAGGAAAAAAGCTGGTACTTTGATAAAGCAAAGAATACATGTACAGACATCACAGACAAGCCAGCATATGCAAATAAATGTCACACATTTCATGGTATGTTCTTGTATTAAAACACAACCAAAGTCTAGTTTAAATGGCACAGCATTTTCTAAATTACATTAACTGAATCAGAATTAAATACAAAGTTTAAAAAAAAAACAAAAAAACTTTCAGCCTCAGAAACTCAGACTTAAGCAAACCTATCAGCCAGAAAAATGCCCCCTGTGTGTGCTTCTATGATGTAGTTTTACATTGTTACTAGAGCCTTGACTATACTGACTACTTCATTAAATCCTGCCCAAATGCCATCCCCATCTCTGTAGAGAAAACTATAGTGACCATGAAGAATCACTATAATGCCCCGTACACACGGTCGGACTTTGTTCTGACATTCCGACAACAAAATCCTAGGATTTTTTCCGACGGATGTTGGGTCAAACTTGTCTTGCATACACACGGTCACACAAAGTTGTCAGAAAATCCGATCATTCTGAACGCGGTGACGTAAAACACGTACGTCGGGACTATAAACGGGGCAGTGGCCAATAGCTTTCATCTCTTTATTTATTCTGAGCATGCGTGGCACTTTGTCAGTCGGATTTGTGTACACACGATCGGAATTTACGACAACGGATTTTGTTGTTGGAAAATTTTATAGCCTGCTCTCAAACTTTGTGTGTCGGAAAATCCGATGGAAAATGTGTGATGGAGCCTACACACGGTCAGAATTTCCAGGGACAAATCGGCCCTGATTCGTCCCTGAAACGGGGAACAGGGACGCACAGCACTCCTGTGTGATCCGCAGCCCGTTATAGTGTGAACCCGGGCTTAAGGGTACTAAATCGATAGATGGAGCTTTACTCGCTCAATTAACATCAACTATTTTTAATCCTTATGCTACTAGCCTTAAAGGGGTTGTAAACCCTTGGCGTTTTTCACCTAATGCATTCTATGCATTAAGGTGAAAAACCTTCTTTAGTGCTGCAGCCCTCCCAGCACCCCCTTATACTTACTTGAGCCCCGTAGCTCCGGCTGGTGTCTCATGTCCTGATTGGATAGATTGATAGCAGCACAGTTATTGGCTCCCGCTGCTGTCAATCAAATCCAATGACGCGGGCGCCAGGGGGGGAGGAGCCGAGTCCTGCTGTCTGTGTCAACAGACGGAGCATCAGGACACAGGAGCGCACCCGCATGGGTATCCTGTAAGAGAGCGCTTCTCCGACGGGACAATTGAGAAGAGGAGGAGCCAGGAGTGCCGCGGAGGGACCCCAGAAGAGGAGGATCAGGGTCACTGTGCAAAACCAACTGCACAGCAGAGGTAAGTATGACATGTTTGTTTTTGTTTTTTTTGTTAAAAGAGGAACTTTTACAACCCCTTTAAGCCCCTGGAAAACCAGCAGCCGACCGACTCAGAATCAGAGCTCTTAGCCAATGGCAGAGAGCGCTGATTAGAGAGTTCTGGCGGGGTGGCCGTCCCCCTGTCAGAACACAACAGCTCAGCGCGGGAGATCGCTGGACTAACCTTGCATGGTTAGTACAGTGTCTCTGACCGGAGCTGACAGATTTTTTTGGTGCAACCCAGCGGGGAAAAAAATCTGTCGTGTGTACCCGGCTTTAGTAAATAGAATAAAAAAATGTAAGTATTCAGGTGCTTCTTGGTTTCTGGCCTAGGCAAAAATGATGTAAGTCATCCCAGGAGTTTTAATGGGCATTATTTTTCTTTCATCTGGAGTAGGAGAGGAGGGGCATTGTCAGTTAAGCACACCCTCCTGCCTGCATGCCCGACTTTGTGAAAGTGTACCAGCAGCCCATATCTATTGTACTGTGCATGTGCAAGATCTTCTAGGATGTCATCACAGTAAGGCCCCTTTCACACTGAGGCGCTTCTAAACTGCCAGTAAAACACTGAGCACTTTTGAAGAGCTTTACAGGCACTTTTGAAGAGTTTTTCAGGCGCTTTTGAAGAGCTTTCCATTCATTTCAATGGAGAGGGGCATTTTTTCACCGCCCTGCCAGTGCACTGCCCCAGTGTGAAAGCATTCATTGATCTTAATGGAAATAGGTTTTCGTGAGCTTTTCAGGCGCTTTTTTTAGTATGAAAGCACTTGAAAAGCACCTCAATGTGAAAAGGGTCTAAGAGCAGATGGATTCTATAAAGTAAATGCTACATTTATCATCTGTCCTTACTCAAGATAGCCATGGCTAGAAACACCAGGGGAGTGTTTTTTAAAGTGATTTCTCGACAAAATAAATCATAGGGACATGGATGAATGGGTAAGTTTGATCTGAATATTAAAAATGAAGTAATAAATAACAAGAAGTTGGGCACAAAGTATTTAAGTATTTACACATTGGTCATGCCCCCTACCCCTTCATACATACAGCCCTCCATCCCAAAGACATGCAGGAGATGCTACCAAACACTCAATTCTCTTCGGCATATATATTTTGTGAACCTGTGCTTATCCTTTAAGTAGTAAAGTATCCTTTAAGTAATAGATTGTAGGCACGCATGTGGCACTTAAACCACATAAACAAAGAATTGCAGGCTAATAAAAAAATAGTTTTTTGGGGGGGATAAAGCTGTTGTATAGCTTGGATGATAGAAACACCCAAAGATGTTACACGTTGAACATCACCAATTGAAAGCTAAAAGTAATTATTGAAAAAAATACCTGTTTTGACATTATTATTAAATGTACAATGTTTTTTCTTATGCACTTATCTTTTGATTTCAGCAATAAATGGAATTATTTACAATCTGCAAGGTCTTCAAATGTATCAAGATGAATTAGTGCGATGGCATTTGTTAAACATGGGAAATCCAAAAGACGTGCATGTGATTAATTTTCATGGTCAGACTGTCACTGAAAGTATAAATAATGAACATCGACTTGCAGTATATCCTCTAATACCAGGTATATTAAATCACTTTATTTTTTCTCTAATTGTTTTTTTGTTGGCGTGCATGTTTTGAATCACTTACTTAAAGAAGAAGTACAGCCAAAACTTGTTTGAATACGGCCGGGATCCACCCAGGAGCCTTGACCGTCGCCTGGCTCAGCCTCTTAGCGAGTCGCTAAGAGTCCTAGCGAGCTGCTCCTGCCGCTCCACAGCCTAGCCCTCCAGTGAGTATGTGGAGGGCAGTCACCAGCTCTCTTCTCAGAGTGGTGGGGAGGACTGAGCGATCAGGGGTGTTTGATCGCTCAGTTCTCACCCTTAGGAGATGACGGGGGGATCGATGCTGCATCCACCTAGGTAAGCATAAGCAAAAAAACAAACAAACCCATACTTATCTTTAAAAGCTGAATTCTATATAGATATAAAAGCTTGTTTGGATATGGTCTGTATGCACCCCGGAGCTTTGACCGGCACCTGGCTCAGCCTCTCAGCGAGTCACTAAGAGCCCGAGCCAGCCGCTTCCGCCCCCTGCACAGCCTAGCCCTCCAGTGAGCATGGGGGGCAGAGCAGACAGCAATGAATGACAGTCACCAGCTCCCTTCTCAGAGTGACGGGGAGAACTGAGCGATCAGCGATGTTTGATCGCTCAGTTCTCACACCTAAAGATTACGGGGGATCGATGCTGCTTCCACCTACGTAAGCATGATTTACCAGCCGCCGTCATTATACGGTTGGCACTATTCCGCAAATCACCATAGGTGTGCGGTGGAACCTTTAAGGGTGAAAGCTGCACGGCGGGGACCCGATGCAGACGGGTACAACGACGCATGACCGCGCAATTGTCAGTTAAAGCGACGATGTGCCGTATTGCAAAAAATGGCCTGGTCATTAAGGGGGCAAATCCTTCCGGTCCTTAAGTGGTTAAAAAAACAAATAAACCCATCCATACTTAACCCATACTTATCTTTAAAAGCTGAATTCTAGATAGATATAAAAGACATAAATTAATGAAGCTCTGTCATCCTTAACCACTTCCCGCTCGGCCTATAGCAGAATGACGGCCGAGCGGTGGTTCAGTGATCAATCACGGCTGATCACGGTGTAAACAGGAAGAGCCGGTGATCGGCTTTTCCTCACTCGCATCTGACAGATGTGAGTAGAGGAGAGCCGATCGGCGGCTCTCCTGACAGGGGGGGGGTCTGCGCTGATTGTTTATCAGCGCAGCCCCCCCTCGGATGCCCACACTGGACCACCAGGGAAGCCACCAGGACCACCAGGGAGGCACATAACATGTGGATGGCCAGGTACATGCCCTATGGTCATCCACATGTGCAAATAAATGCCAAATCTGTGGCAATCAGTGCCCACATATGGGCACTGACTGGCACCATTATGTAAGAGAATAATTAAGTGATGCCCAGCAATGCCACCCATCAGTGTCATCAGTGTCCATCAGTGCCACCTATCAGTGCCCATCAGTGTCCACCTATCAGTGCCCATCAGTGCCCATCTGTGCCACCTATCAGTGGCACCCATAAGTACCCATCAGTGCCACCCATAAGTACCCATCAGTGCCGCCTACGAGTGCCCATCAGTGCCGCCTATGAGTGCCCATCAGTGCCGCCTATGAGTGCCCATCAGTGCCACCTATGATTGCCCATCAGTGCCGCATACCAGTGCCACCTATCAGTGCCCATCATTGCCGCCTATCAGTGCCCATCATCAGTGCCCATCAGTGCCACCTCATTGGTGCCACCTCATCAGTGCCCATCAGTACCGCCTTATCAGTGCCCGTCAGTGCAACCATATTAGTGCCCATCATTGAAGACGAAAACATACTTATTTACAAAAAAATGAAAATTGGCTGAAAATTGGCTTGGGCAGGAAGGTGTCTAAGTGCCTGGTATTGAAGTGGTTAATACTTCATTAAATGTATTTTTTTTTTAATGCAAGCAGTGTAAGTACATGAATTTGTGTGAAAGAGAAGCAGTACAAATAATTATACAGTATGCAGAAGGGGGAAGAAAGTTGTGAGGAACTGAGGAACGAGAAGTCACTGAGAGTGCCACTCGCCTGTGTCAGGTTCCTACCCATCTGATGGGAATGATGCTCGCCGAGTGGTGATGGTGTTACCAGAAGATTCCTGAGCCAGCCTAGAACTAATTTTGGCACACCTGGAAGGCCTGTTTGTACAAAATGTGACAGTCTTGTAACTGAGACACAGGTTTTTACGTCTGCAGACAGCTCCTCTTTTGTAGTAGCCCTTCAAAATCTTTGGAAGCGGTTAGAGAAGAAGGATGTACATGGCTGAGCTGACATAAGTGCTTTAGATAAGTTTAGACCTGAAGGGCCTGATATGGAATTTGGGGAGACCCCCACACAATTTCTTTTTTTTAATTTTGGTTTGGGGTTCCCCTTAATATTCATACCAGACCCAAAGGGCCTGGTAATGGACTGTGGGGGAATCCCATGCCGTTTTTTTCAATGACTTTTATGTGTATTGCCACGAGTACTTTTAAATTACTTTTTCTCCTTTAGAAATGTCATTTTGTGCAGGGACTGTTGTAAACACAGGAAACATGCGCCACTTTACAGGCATACTATAGAGACCCCCCAGGTACGAAATTTAAAGGAATATTTCACTTTTATTGCTTCACTTTAAGCATTATTAAATCACTGCTCCCGAAAAAACAGCCGTTTTTAAAACTTTTTTTCGCATTGATACATGTCCCCTGGGGCAGGACCCAGGTCCCCAAACACTTTTTATAACAATACCATGCATATAAGCCTTTAAAATTAGCACTTTTGATTATTCATGTTCGTGTCCAATAGACTTTAACAGTGTTCGCGTGTTCAAACAAATTTTTTGCCTGTTCGCATTTTCTGCTGCGAACCGAACCGAGGGGTGTTCCGCTCATCCCTAGTCTTCCGTTGATGGATGCTGAAGAGTAGGCTGTGCATCCTGGAACCGCAGGAAGAAAGACTGAAAGCTGTACTGGCAGGTAGACTGGAGCAGGAGGCTGACACATATCAGCAGGCTCGGATGCAGGGAAGGAAGCAGCGTTCGTAAGCAGGGTCAGGCAATCCAGGTCAGCAACTAGTGAGCAGATCAAGTACATGCAGCAGGCAGAAGAGTAGTCAGAGGTCAGGCCAGGGTCAGTAACAGCAGATAGGTGGATGAACAGAAGGAGCAGGCAGAGATGAAATCTCAAGACAAGCCAGAGGTCGGTACAGGCGGCGTTCAGAGTCAGAAGCAAATCAAGTTTATAGCAGGGAGTCAACACAGGAATCGATAGCAGAAACTCAGGAAACATATTAGACCAAACGCCAATAACTCAAGGCCATAGTGCAGCTTAAATAGCCCACCTGTGTGCGCATGCGTATCAGCAAATTTGCCAAGGACAGAGCTTCTTGGTATTCTGCACCTGTGCACAAGAATGTGCCTTTCCTGACACTGGCTCTTTCAGGAGAGCCCTGCAGGAACAAATAAGAGTGCAGCCCTCCCTCTCCTTTACTGACATCAAGGAGGAGGCAGTTGCTGGGGAGCAGGAGGATGCGGAAGCAACTGTTGCTGCGACAGGTAAATATGAACTGTTATACGTAAGAGACGAGGCCTTGGCACTGTTCCCCCTGTTGACCATGCACACCACCATCAAGGAACTCACCCAGAACATGGCATTCATGAGGCAAGAAATGTCCACATTCAAGCAAGTGTTAGCCCATCTCTCCCAGGGCAAGAATCCCCTGTGGAGGGACCCGGATGAAGACCAAAACTGCTGGCAGTTTAGGGACTTTGGGCATGCAGCCAGGAACTGTGGCCAGTCTGAAAGTAAGAGCACCTGGAGGCAGATGGACAATCACCAGGAATGGCACAAAAGGTCCCAAAATGCTAGAGACTCTGGTTGTACTGAGTCCAGTAGTCAACTCCTTAGTAAATGACTAGATGGTCCCGTGCTTGGTTGAAAATGGGTCCAAAGTCACCCTTATGGAGTATGACTTCTACGTCCAACGGTTCGGTACATGGGATCAGGTGGACCCATCTTAGCTGTCCTTGAAAGAGTCCAGTAATCTGCCCATCGTGGTGGAAGGAGTTACCTGGGTGAAGACACAGATAGATGGAACAGGTAGGGGTTGTGGTGGCCCACAGCCCAGTAAGTTTAGCAGTGCCTATTGTCCTGGGCATGAGCATCTTGAAGAACCTTGACCTACCACACTTGCTGGCCAAGACTGAACAGTTGGGTGGACATGCATGGGGCTGTGGCTTGTGAGTAGTTTGTCTCAAGGTGATGTGATTTGTCTCAGCTAGACAACAGACAGAGCGGGTGAAAGTCTTCCACACCCCCCCAAACAAAAGCTACTCCTGGCGCCCCTCCAAGAGGTGGACTAATCCCACAAAAAGCTGCAAGGAACCACAGTGATGGTGGAACCCCGCAAGGACCTCAGGGTGTCAGGGGGGATTGATTGGCAGCCTGCACCTTGTCTAAAGTCCCCATGGGTAAGGTGCTAGTCCCACTCCCAAACCACACCACCATAACAGACCTCTACAAGGTTCCCAGTCACTGCATCTCTAGGGCTCAACCAGATAGAATCTGTATGTGCCCAGTTGCAATCTGCTATGACCTCCCTAAATAATGCATAATACCAACGTCTCCTTCATCAACTACCAGAGAAACACCTACTGGTATCTGCAACTAGTCCTGGGATTACAATCCTCTGCTACTGCTTGTAAGTGGCTCTGTTCAGCCAAGCTTACCCACTGGACTAGTTGTACAATGCTGAGACCTTCTTAATTTACTGTTCTCATCCACCTTGGCCTCTAAGTGTATTCTTTGCACCATGCTGATAGGAGAAAGCAGAGTGACAGAGAGATGAGTTCATCGGTCTGCTGCATCTCCTTTTACTGTCCAGTAACTGTGCAGTAACAATATATTCTGCCACAGAATAAAAAAGAAAAAAAAATCAAACATTTCATAACTGAATGATATATGTATGAAAAAGTGGAACAGCGCTATAGATGTTGTGCTATGTACAAATAAAAAGTGAAGAAATATTATATATGGCAAAGATAAAACATGTGTATATTAACAATAAATTCAAGTTACACCACCACTAATATATTTTGTGTTATTTCAACAGGGTCTCTGCATCCACTAATAAAAAAAAAATCACACAGATAGTTTCACTTAGTGTCAACCAAGATTTCACTGTGCACTTGCTTATTCATGTAATGGATAATTGTGCTCCCTAATTTCACTGTGGACATGCTTGTTAAAACATTCATTCATTGTGCTCCAAACGTATCAGCGCTGCATGCCCCCTTCAGATGGCAACTCACCAGAAATCCTGTGACCCTCCAACAATGTCAGGTTAAAGCTCGTTTTTTGCTATGAACCAAGGAACTCCTGCCACACTCTACCATTCTAGTGACCCCTGTCTCCTACTCTAAACAGCTCAAATTAATGTATAGGGAGATCACAAAAACATTTCATTGTGCACCATCTTTATTAATATAAAATGTATCCCCCATACATGGACCCCTAGGATATTGCACATACGTTATATTTTGCCTGTGTACTGGCACTCAATATGTTAGGAGTGAGAGAAGCACCACGGTTCCAGACACCAAAACACACATACGTCCCAATACCAGGAAGTGACATCACTGGATCTGATGTCAACACCCAATATCCTGCCTTAACATGAGGGGTCCAGTACTAATATACTGTGCTGGTAGTTCTTCACACAGAACTTAAAGTATATTTAAAGCCCAGACTTGTTTTTGTTTTCCTTTGGATTGAGAAGGGTTAAGATCCATCAGATCCAGTGATGTCACTTCCTGCTTTTGGGACGTATGTGTGGGACGCATTCTATGCATTAAGATAAAAAGCCTTCTGTGTGCAGCAGCCCCCCTCAGCCCCCTAATACTTACCTGAGGTCCCTCTCTGCAGCGATGTCCACGAGTTTCTCACCAATCCAAAATTCTCCCTCCTGATCGGCAGCAGCGGCACCATTGGCTGTCAATCAGCTAGCCAATCAGGAGAGAGAGGGGTCGGGGCCGAGTCTGAATGGAGCTGGGACTCAGCTCGAGTGCCCCCATAGCAAGCTGCTTGCTGTGGGGGCAAGGAACAGGAGGGAAGGGCCAGGAGCACAGAAGAGGGACCCGAGAAGAGGAGGATCTGGGCTTCTCTGTGCAAATCCACTGCACAGAGCAGGAAAGTATAACATGTTTGTAAAGTCTTTTTTTATATAAAAATAACAATCACTGTAAGTACTGGTGATGGTTTATTACTGTTAGCTCATCTATAATTCTGAAAGTAAAAAAATATTAATCACGTTTATTGAATCATGTTAAAGGTTCATTTGCAACAGTTGAAATGCGTCCTGCAAAACCTGGTCTTTGGCAACTTGATACGGAAGTGGCAGAATATCAGCAAGCAGGAATGCAAGCAATATTCAACATTGCAAATGCAGGTAAGGAGAAATATAGGATGGAGATAATCAGGTGAATAATTTTACTGTATGAATCAGCCATAAAACGAATTAATTATTATGATGCCCATTGAAGGTAATGTATTTAATCTAAAAGAAAAGTAAAATGTAGTTGCTTGGGGTTATGGAAGGTAATGTCTTTAATCTAAAAGAAAGGTAAAATGTAGTTGCTTAGGGTTATTGAACATCTTTGCCTTTGGCACTGGCTTCAATTTTTGTACATAAAAAAATGCTTAATTTTCCAGAATGTAACTTTCCTCTTGGTATGGCAAGCAGACTGATATCCGATGATCAGATCACTGCATCACATTACATAGGTAAGTAAAATCTTCTAAGCTGTGCCGCTATGCATTCTTTTTTTGTAATGTAAAAAGATTTAAATCTATGTAAAGTCCAAACTTTATATTTTTAGTTTTTAATAGAATATGGAAGGCTTAAGACTTCTGTCCAGTCTTAACTGCTCTCAGTGTCCCCGCTGGGCATAATTACCCACTATATTTGCCCTGGTGACTACTGTGTCTGGTACAGAAGGGGTTGTAGATCCAAATGTTGGAAAGAAGGTACAGGGAAATCTTCCAGTGGAGACACCTTTTCTAAGACTGGAAATTCCATTTTTTAAGAGGGCTTCTGAAGTCCACCTGTGTATCTTGAACGGGATGTAAAGGGAAAACACCCCAACAGAACACAGACAACAACATCAAAGAAAAAAAAACCTTAGAGTACTCCTAAGTTCTCCCAATTTCCATTTATCCAAAGCTAAAAATAATTTTATATAAAGTTTAAGGTTTAGTTATGGGATTTTTTTTTAAAAACAATTTTTATTGATTTCAAAAAAGATTTCAACATAAAATATAAGGGGATACGCATTATTGTAGAAAGAATATATCTGGCAGGTAGTCAAGATACATTTTGGCCAGTGGTAAAATTCGAAAAAGACATGCAAAGCATACATCCAGTGACAATATGTGGAATTATCAGATTAGTTAAGTAGGATTCAGAATTTTTGTAGTACAACAGAGTCTAACCTGCAGGACTGCATGTAAACTTATGGAGGAGAAGAAGAGTATAGTGAGAAGGATACGGAGAGTCAGAGAAAGGAGGAGAGAAACGAAATTGAGAGTAATGAGGAAGAGAGGATAAAGGAGAGAGGACAACCACAGGATATCAGGTTGTAGGGGTCTCCAACATAACCCACGGCTCCCACACTCGATTGTGTATATCAAGCATAGGCGTGCGCAGGAGGTGTGCCAGGTGTGCCTGGGCACACCCTAATCACCCAGTGCGGCGCAGATTCCCCCTGCTGATATTTCACCAAAGCCCCACAACAGGGTTCCTAAAAAATTGTAAAAAATAATAAATTAATAAAGGAAGTAAAAATAAAAAAACTATAGCTAACACCGTCCACTGCCCTAATGACAAGTCCACTGCTCTACTGACAACGTCCACTGCTCTACTAACACTGTCCATGTTTTAATACATTTGGGGTGCACACCCTAATGCAATAGGCTGCGCACACCTATGATATCAAGATTATTATTTTGGGAGGCTGTCAGGTACTCCATTCTTTCAACGTCTCTGATCCTGGAGTGCAATTCAAACAGTGAGGGGGGTTCCCTCTTTTTCCAATTTAGGGCCACCAAACACCGTGCTGTTAGCACTTGGGCTAAAAGCTTTTTAGACAATTTAGAGAAAGAGGGGGATGGGAGGCCCAGGAGGAAAGTTTTCAGGTTGAAGGGCAGATGGAGGATGGATTGGAGTAAAGAGTGTACCGTCTGCCAATAAGGGACGATTAGAGGGCAGGTCCAGTAGGTATGATATAGCGTCCCCCTATCTTTAAAACAGCGCCAGCAGCGGGGGTCGACAGAGGGGTATATGGAGTGGAGCAGGTCAGGGGTTTGGTACCAATGAAATAAGATCTTATATTGATTTCCTTTATAGAGCTTACAGGTGGAGCTCTTAGAGGCCTGTGACCATATGAGCTGAGTATTCAGGGGTATATCCACACCCAGGGCCTGCTCCTACTTACGCATTTATAGGCATGCCGTGGTCCGGTTGGTGACAGATCCGTGATCAGGAGCTGATAGGTGCGCAAAATCATACCTTTAGGTGAGGAGCCCTCTAGACATATTTTTTCAAATTCGGTTGGAGGGGAGAATTGAAGGTTCATTACCAAAGATTGCGCATATTGGCTTATTTGTAAGTAGCTAAAAAAAGCCTGTCTGGGCAAAACAAAGGCATCTTGCAGATCTTGAAAGGATCGCAAGGTTCTGGTTCTGGTATCCACCAAATGACCGTAGCGAAATAGGGCCTTATCCATCCAAAAGTGAGACATCAGCAAGGTCAAGCTATCCGGGATATTGGGTGTAAATAGAAATGAGGTGACCAGGGAGGAAGTGGTGGTAAGCGGGTACGTCGATTTTGCGAGGCCTAGGCCTATTGAAGGAGCAGCAGCTCCGAGCGCGTAGCCTAGTCTATCCAGTGCCAGAACCCTCCCTCGGTGTAAGCCCTCCCTCTGGAGTGTACCCGGAAGCCTCTGGATGACCCGTGACGTCACGTACATCCTCCATGCGCTCCACACCGGCCCCAGCTTCTCCCTGATGGCCACAGGAAGAACTACCAGCTGAACAGCTTCCACCTGAAGCCCTACACCGCTGATGCACCTTCCGGACTAGCTCGAGGAATCCACAAGGACTGCCTACAGATGAGCCTTTTATCATGTCTTTCTTGTAAGTGTAACTTTATTATGTGTCATTAAACGTTCATACTAATACTGCACTCAGGTGGCGCTTCCTTTCTTCACCCCCACTTCCTCTTCAGAGATAGAGGAATTGAGGCTAGTTAGGGCAGAGGAGGAGAGAATAGGAAGATCACAGTCACTCGCTAGGTAGGAATGGATGCCCTGAGAAAGGTCGGGAGATGGAGGGTTGTGTGGTACACTCGGGTCATTATATAAAGTCGAATAGTAGTCGTGAAAGAGTTGGGCAATTTTAGAGGGGTGGGATTGAAGGGTGCCATTTGCATCTTTAAGAGGGGTGGATGATGAAGCTGCTGCTCATTCATTAGGTTGTCTTGCTAGAAGCGTATGTGGCTTATTAGCCTTGTCATAATAGGTCTGTTGTAGCTTGAGCAGTGCTTTCTCTGTCTTACCCAGGTCAATGTCCCTCAGTTTAGCCCTGGTGCTTATAAGTTCCTTAAGAATGGTTAGGGACAGGGAGGAAAGCAGTCGTGATTCTAAGTGTCTGAGTTTGTCTAATAACAGTCGGCGGGCTGCATTGGCGTTACGTTTTAAGGCAGTGCAGAGTGAGATGCACTGGCCTCTGAAGACTGCTTTATGACCTTCCCACAGGAAAGCTGAAGAAACCTCAGGAGAGCTGTTTTCTGTAAAGTACGGCTTCAGGGTTTGTTCCAATTCCATTCTGGAAGGGTCATGCTTGAGCAAAAACTGATTCAGGCGCCAGTGGCAGGTTCTAAAGGATCCCGGGGAGAGTGCTAGGAAGAGTTTAATTGGGGCATGGTCAGACCATAAACTGTCTTGGATATCCGAGCCTGTACATGCTCTCACGGTTGGAGCATTGATAAAAAAGTAGTCTAGATGTGAGTGGGACTTGTGGGGGAAGTAGAAGGTGGGAGTAGAAGGTGAATTGTTTAGCTGATGGATAGGTGGTGTGCCAGGTGTCGAATAGGGCATACCTCCTGGTTAGTTGGCGAAAGAGGGTGGATTTCCTATCTGCTGCCAAGGAGATTTTCCCACGCCCTATTAAGTGTTTGTCTAGGCATGGGGAGTAGGTCAGGTTAAAGTCTCCTCCAATGACAAGATATTGGTGGGGGGCTGCAAATAGTAGTTTATACACTTTGGACAGAAAGGAGTTTTGATTGGTGTTTGGGGCGTAAATGTTAAATAAAGTAAGGTTAGTTCCCTTCCAGGAACCTTGTAGGATGAGAGTGCCCAAGTGGATCCGAGTATAGGGGTTGAAACTGTAAGGGGGAACCCTTTCTAAAAAGGATTGCTACCCCCGCAAATTTATGTGGGTTAGAGGCCAGTTATATTTGAGGGAAGTGTTTAAGAGCGAATGTCATGGTGCCGGTATTATCAAGATGTGTCTCCTGGATAAAAATGATGTCCTCCGCTTGAACTCTTGTAGGGCTAAGCTTCACTTGATATTGGAGTTAAGGCCCTTCATATTTAGTGACAGTATGTCAATCATGGTGGATATAGTGAGAGGAGGAGCAATAGCTTACCCAGCGGGCTTGGTGGTGTCCAGGCATTCAGGGGGCCTGCAGGCTGGTTCCCCGGGGTGGTTTCGGATCGGAGATTCAAGACCCTGCCGGTGGGATCCGAGCTCCGTAGGCGGGGGGTGTCCAGTAGGTTGGAAAGTAGAAGAGAAAGAGGAGGAAAGAGCCCAGAATAGGAGAAGAGGAGAAGGCATAAAAGAAACATAACATTTAGTACAAAGTCAAATCCGGTTAACAGTTCCCAGTATAACCCACCTAAAAAAAGGTGGCGGGTTGGGAATCTCCGAAAGGCTCCTCCTGACGGGGGTGGAAAAAAAAACCTCCGTCAGAAAAAATGGAACCGGGAACCATTCGGAGAGCCCCTGGGGGGAGAGGTGGTAGACCCAGGGAAAGAGTGACCCTCTCCCAGGCCTGCCTGCAATTGCAGTTAGAAATGAACCTGCATTTATCAAGTGGTATCAGCTGTAACTATAACTATAACCCAAGAACAACAGATTGAACTATTTGCTCGGGGGAATCAAAAAAAAGGGGAGAGGAGTGAAGTCCAGCGGCCTAAAAATTTGGGGCAGATGTGTCCCCTGGTTCGGTACTCCAAAAGAGAGTACCTGGGGGGGGAGGTCATGCCAGGCATGGTCTAACATCACAGTGAGCAATGGGAAGGGGAAAGGGAGGGGGGAGGGGGAGAGGGGGGAGGGAAAATCACGAGAGCCCCATTGGGTACCTGTAATCATACTAGTATATGAAGTGTGTCCATAAGTATGCACTCTTATTAGGTAAACCCAAGCATTTGGATGAAAAAAGTAGCAAGTCCCATCTAGGAGCATTGTGAAGAGGGAAGGGTGGTAAGAGCCAGTCAGCAAGCCACCAATATGGAAAAGGCCTCCGGAGGAGCGAAGATTCACCCCTGGTGAGGCGGCGGAGGGGGTCCAGAGGGATGTGGCCTCAGGCGCTTCCTTCCGAGAGTTGAATCCAGGGATCTGGGCGTGGTGGAGGAACAGGTAGGGGGTCCCAGTCGGGAGTAGGTGGAACTGGAATGTCCAGTTCTCTGCAGAATGATTGGAGATCTTCTGGGTATTGGAGGGTGATGGACCTCCCATCTCTTTTTGCAATTAGGCTAAAGGGGAAACCCCAGTGGTAACGGAAATCATTTTCTCTTAGTGAGGTGAGGAGTGGTTGTAGGGAGCGCCGTTGCTGGAGAGTGATCCACGACAAATCCGGGAACAGCTGAATGGGGGCACCGTCAAACTAAATAGTGTGCATGTTGCGCGCTTTTCTCATTATTTCCTTTTTGAGGATGTAGTTGTGTACCCTACGATCATGTCTCGGGTCTGGACACCGGTCCGTGGGGGCAAAGGGCATGATCAGCCTGGTCCAATTTGACACTTTGATTTCCTGGGCGGCCCAATACATTGTTGAAGATAGCTTGTAAGGTAGACGGTAAATCTTCATCCTGGGTTGCCTCTGGGAGACAGCGGACCCTGATGTTGTTGCGCCGACCCTATTGTTAAGGACCTCGAGGTGGAGTTGGTAGTCCCTGAGGGTGGAGGCTTGTGAGGCAAGGCTGGCGTTAATTTGTGAGAGTTCATGCTTGGTGTCGCGGTCATCTTCTTCTAGAGATGACTTTAGAAGATAGATGGTGGAGGTCAGAACATAGCATGTTGATCTCAGATCTATAGGTGTTGCGCACTTCCTGAATGAGCATACGGAAGTCCTGTTTTGTGGGCATGCATCGGACATAGTCCCAGCAGGAGGTATACGCCTCGGGTTCAGTGTCAGAGTCTGTTGCAGTGTGGGCATAGGTGCCTTGCACTGGGGCTGAGTAAGGTGCTGGCATGGGGTAGCCTCCCTGGGGTGGTTGGAGGGGGGTGGTAGTTTTAAGCTTGGTCTTCTTGGAAGAGCATTGTGGGCGCCCTGGATGTGAATGAGCCCCCTGAAGCCCTGGTGAGTGTGGGGCTTGGGGGGGTACTTGGACCTGAGGTGAATCACTCTGATGTGGAGAGAGGGAGCTCTGTCCCTGTGAGCCTGGGATCGCTGTGGCAGAGAGTGGGGATCCCATTCAGGGATAGAGGAGTCCCAGGAGGAGGATGGCTGGGCGGTGTGTGCAGATGGGGATGGCTGGAGCCCCACGAGGCGGGGGGGAATGGCTGTGAGAGGCTCTCTAATAGGTGTCCTCCTTAGGGAGCGGGGACACCGATCAGGGAGCTGGCAGGGGGGACCGAGGTGTGGGCAGCCAGGAGATCCCCTTCAGAGCCATACCTGGATGTCCCGTGTCCCGGATAGGCTCGTGGAGAAGGAGAAGAGAGGGTCGCCGTGCAGGGAGCCGGCGCCATTTTGGCCGCGTGTAGTCCCGCTGGAGCTCCGTGGTTAAAATACTCCGTGATGAGTGGTGGATGAGCAGAGGAGGACCTGGTGGCGTGTCCCTGGGGGTTAGCTTCCTTATTTTTCCTCGGTTTTCCCATGATCAGCGGGGTAAGTATGCAGGTTGTAGCGGTATGCATGCAGGCCAGGCGAGGAGCTTCAGCGCAACATGTCCGCTCCAGAGGCCATCCAAACCCTGCCCCCTGGGGACATACTAAAAGGAATGACAGAATGGAATGGAAGACTTTAACAGGGAGATGGAATGCTCATAGAGAGTAATGGAACAAAGTGGAATGCCCATAGAGAATAAAGGAAAAAAAAAATTCTATTTCTGACAGACTCTTTAGACATATCATCAATTTCTTTTTTTAAAACCTACTTTTGAATATCAGTGGCCATGTTTAATATTGAGATTAGGTGGGATTATTGTTGTTTTTTATGGCATAACAAAGGTGAATGACAGAAGGGAATGTCCATAGAGTATAATGGGAAGTAAACTGGGAAGTAAAATCTAAACTCATTTGCAGGCAAATCTGAGAGACATAGCAAATCCACCTTTCCCACAGCTGTTCTTCAAGTAGAGTAGCAGATTATAAGATTGAGATTATTTGGGATTACAGCTTTTTTCTATGGAATGACAAACATATGACAGAATGGAATGCCCATAGAGTATAATGGGAAGCAAGATGTGACCTGGAGTCAGAACCATTGGTCATATCAGATCAATCTTTAGCAGACATATTCTCTATGTTCAGTGATGATGTTCAAAATTGAGATGAAGCAGGATTATTATTGTTTTCTATGGAATGACAAACATATGACAGAATGGAATGCCAATAGAGTATAATGGGAATTAAAAGCTAAACTCATTTTCAGGCAAATCTGAGGAACATAGCAATTTATCCTTTACCACAGCTGTTCTTCAAGTAGAGTAGCAGATTATAAGATTGAGATTATTTGGGATTACAGCTGTTTTCTATGGAATGACAAACATATGACAGAATGGAATGCCCATAGAGTATAATGGAAAGCAAGATGTGACCTGGAGTCAGAACCACTGGTCATATCAGATCAATCTTTAGCAGACATACTCTCTATGTTCAGAGGTGATGTCCAAATTTTACATTAAGTGGGATTATTATTGTTTTCTATGGAATGACAAACATATGACAGAATGGAATGCCCATAGAGTATAATGGGAAGCAAGATGTGACCTGGAGTCAGAACCATTGGTCATATCAGATCAATCTTTAGCAGACATACTCTCTATGTCCAGTGATGATGTTCAAATTTGACATTAAGTGGGAATATTAATGTTTTCTATGGAATGACCAACATATGACAGAAGGGAATGCCCATAAAGTATAATGGGAAGTAAAATCTAAACTCATTTGCAGGCAAATCTGAGGAACATAGCAATTTATCCTTTACCACAGCTGTTCTTCAAGTAGAGTAGCAGATTATAAGATTGAGATTATTTGGGATTACAGCTGTTTTCTATGGAATGACAAACATATGACAGAATGGAATGCCCATAGAGTATAATGGGAAGCAAGATGTGACCTGGAGTCAGAACCATTGGTCATATCAGATCAATCTTTAGCAAACATACTCTCTATGTTCAGTGATGATGTTCAAATTTGAGATGAAGCAGGATTATTATTGTTTTCTATGGAATGACAAACATATGACAGAATGGAATGCCCATAGAGTAAAATGGGAAGTAAAATCTAAACTCATTTGCAGGCAAATCTGAGAGACATAGCAATGTATCCTTTACCACAGCTGTTCTTCAAGTAGAATAGCAGATTATAAGATTGAGATTATTTGGGATTACAGCTGTTTTCTACGGAATGACAGATAAATAATAGAAAGGAATGCCCATAGAGTATAATGGGAAGCAAGATGTGACCTGGAGTCAGAACCATTGGTCATATCAGATCAATCTTTAGCAGACATACTCTCTATGTCCAGTGATGATGTTCAAATTTGACATTAAGTGGGAATATTAATGTTTTCTATGGAATGACCAACAAATGACAGAATGGAATGCCCATAGAGTATAATGGGCAGTAAAATCTAAACTCACTTGCAGGCAAATCTGAGAGACATAGCAATTTATCCTTTACCACAGCTGTTCTTCAAGTAGAATAGCAGATTATAAGATTGAGATTATTTGGGATTACAGCTGTTTTCTACGGAATGACAGATAAATAATAGAAAGGAATGCCCTTAGAGTATAATGGGAAGCAAGATGTGACCTGGAGTCAGAACCATTGGTTATATCAGATCAATCTTTAGCAGACATACTCTCTATGTTCAGTGATGATGTTCAAAAGTGAGATGAAGCAGGATTATTATTGTTTTCTCTGGAATGACAAACATATGGCAGAATGGAATGCCCATAGAGTATAATGGGAAGCAAGATGTGACCTGGAGTCAGAACCATTGGTCATATCAGATCAATCTTTAGCAGACATACTCTCTATGTTCAGTGATGATGTTCAAATTTGAGATGAAGCAGGATTATTATTGTTTTCTATGGAATGACAAACATATGACAGAATGGAATGCCCATAGAGTATAATGGGAAGTAAAAGCTAAACTCATTTGCAGGGAAATCTGAGAGACATAGCAATGTATCCTTTACCACAGCTGTTCTTCAAGTAGAGTAGCAGATTATAAGATTGAGATTATTTGGGATTACAGCTGTTTTCTATGGAATGACAAACATATGACAGAATGGAATGCCCATAGAGTATAATGGGAAGCAAGATGTGACCTGGAGTAAGAACCATTGGTCATATCAGATCAATCTTTAGCAGACATACTCTCTATGTTCTGTGATGATGTTCAAAATTGAGATGAAGCAGGATTATTATTGTTTTCTATGGAATGACAAACATATGACAGAATGGAATGCCCATAGAGTATAATGGGAAGCAAGATGTGACCTGGAGTCAGAACCATTGGTCATATCAGATCAATATTTAGCAGACATACTCTCTATGTTCAGAGGTGATGTCCAAATTTCACATTAAGTGGGATTATTATTGTTTTCTATGGAATGACAAACATATGACAGAGTGGAATGCCCATAGAGTATAATGGGAAGCAAGATGTGACCTGGAGTCAGAACCATTGGTCATATCAGATCAATCTTTAGCAGACATACTCTCTATGTTCAGTGATGATGTTCAAATTTGACATTAAGTGGGAATATTAATGTTTTCTATGGAATGACCAATATATGACAGAAGGGAATGCCCATAGAGTAAAATGGGAAGTAAAATCTAAACTCATTTGCAGGCAAATCTGAGAGACATAGCAATGTATCCTTTACCACAGCTGTTCTTCAAGTAGAATAGCAGATTATAAGATTGAGATTATTTGGGATTACAGCTGTTTTCTACGGAATGACAGATAAATAATAGAAAGGAATGCCCATAGAGTATAATGGGAAGCAAGATGTGACCTGGAGTCAGAACCATTGGTCATATCAGATCAATCTTTAGCAGACATACTCTCTATGTCCAGTGATGATGTTCAAATTTGACATTAAGTGGGAATATTAATGTTTTCTATGGAATGACCAACAAATGACAGAATGGAATGCCCATAGAGTATAATGGGCAGTAAAATCTAAACTCATTTGCAGGCAAATCTGAGAGACATAGCAATTTATCCTTTACCACAGCTGTTCTTCAAGTAGAATAGCAGATTATAAGATTGAGATTATTTGGGATTACAGCTGTTTTCTACGGAATGACAGATAAATAATAGAAAGGAATGCCCTTAGAGTATAATGGGAAGCAAGATGTGACCTGGAGTCAGAACCATTGGTTATATCAGATCAATCTTTAGCAGACATACTCTCTATGTTCAGTGATGATGTTCAAAATTGAGATGAAGCAGGATTATTATTGTTTTCTCTGGAATGGCAAACATATGGCAGAATGGAATGCCCATAGAGTATAATGGGAAGCAAGATGTGACCTGGAGTCAGAACCATTGGTCATATCAGATCAATCTTTAGCAGACATACTCTCTATGTTCAGTGATGATGTTCAAATTTGAGATGAAGCAGGATTATTATTGTTTTCTATGGAATGACAAACATATGACAGAATGGAATGCCCATAGAGTATAATGGGAAGTAAAAGCTAAACTCATTTGCAGGGAAATCTGAGAGACATAGCAATGTATCCTTTACCACAGCTGTTCTTCAAGTAGAGTAGCAGATTATAAGATTGAGATTATTTGGGATTACAGCTGTTTTCTATGGAATGACAAACATATGACAGAATGGAATGCCCATAGAGTATAATGGGAAGCAAGATGTGACCTGGAGTAAGAACCATTGGTCATATCAGATCAATCTTTAGCAGACATACTCTCTATGTTCTGTGATGATGTTCAAAATTGAGATGAAGCAGGATTATTATTGTTTTCTATGGAATGACAAACATATGACAGAATGGAATGCCCATAGAGTATAATGGGAAGCAAGATGTGACCTGGAGTCAGAACCATTGGTCATATCAGATCAATATTTAGCAGACATACTCTCTATGTTCAGAGGTGATGTCCAAATTTCACATTAAGTGGGATTATTATTGTTTTCTATGGAATGACAAACATATGACAGAGTGGAATGCCCATAGAGTATAATGGGAAGCAAGATGTGACCTGGAGTCAGAACCATTGGTCATATCAGATCAATCTTTAGCAGACATACTCTCTATGTTCAGTGATGATGTTCAAATTTGACATTAAGTGGGAATATTAATGTTTTCTATGGAATGACCAATATATGACAGAAGGGAATGCCCATAGAGTATAATGGGAAGTAAAAGCTAAACTCATTTGCAGGCAAATCTGAGAGACATAGCAATTTATCCTTTACCACAGCTGTTCTTCAAGTAGAGTAGCAGATTATAAGATTGAGATTATTTGGGATTACAGCTGTTTTCTACGGAATGACAGATAAATAAAGGAATGCCCATAGAGTATAAAGGGAAGCAAGATGTGACCTCAAGCAGTGGACCAAGCCCGACGACTGCTCTGCCTATAAGGGAACAAGAAGCAGGGAAAGTGGATATTTCAAGCGGTGACAGAGCAACTAGAAAGCTCTCTAATATAACAGAGGTAGATATGGAGGGAGAACAAAGGGAAAGAGCAGAAGAACCCACAATGAGGGACCTCCTATATGCGATAACCGCATGCAAGGAATCAATTGCAGAGGTGGATGTCCAATTGAAAGGCATAAAGGAGGAAATCGCAGTGATAGGCGGCAAGCTGAAAAAGAGACGGAGGAAAGAACAACGGTTTTAGAAGAAAGATTAAGTTTAAGATTAAGCTATTTCCACTCAAACAGGAAGTCATTGAGATGAAGACATGCATAAAAGAACAAGCAGCCAAAATAGACGAATTAGAAAATAGAAATCGAAGAAACAATGTAAGAATAATTGGCATGCCTGAGCGGAGTGAGGGGTCTAACCCCATAGAATTCTTGGAGGAATGGGCCAAAGAAATATTTGGGGCTGCGACTTTTTCTCCTTTTTTTGGCATTGAGCGTGCACATCGAATCCCCTCTAGACCTTGTCAGGGAAAAGAATATCCAAGGCCCATAATCATAAAATTGTTCAACTTTAGAGATAAAATATCTTTGCTCCGGAAGGCAAGAGAAATGAGAGAGATTCTATACAAGGGGGCAAAAATTTTATTATTTCAGGACTTTTCTCCAGAGCTACAAAAGCGCCGAGCAGCATACATACCAATCAAACATACGCTACAGCAAATCAAGATGGACTATGCACTGCTATACCCAGCCCGGTTGAGAGTAACTAATATAAATGGTATATACTTTTTCGATTCCCCACCGAGTGTTGAAGAGTGGTTGAAGGACAACGGGAAAACAGCACGGAATACAGAAGATGAGAGACCAGAGACTATTTAGACTTTTCTTTCTTCCCTTTTTTTTTTCTCTATCCCTAGGGACTTTACAGCGGGCATAATATGAAAATAAATAATAGGGTTTTTTTTTTTGTTTTTGTTTTTTTTGTTTTTTGAAACATAGGGGTAGTGGGAAGGAAAGGGGAAGAAAAGGGATCATAGCTAATAATTAACTAAAAAATAAAAATAAAATAAATGTTTAGAATTGGCAAGTAAAAAACGGACTAGGAGGTGGAGGGGGATTAGAATATAATAAAATAGTAGAATATTGTTATATTAATTAGATTAAAATGAGGTTGATATGAGTATTTATCTACACAAACACAAAAGTCATTGCACAGGAGTGGCACTAAAAAAGGTTGGAGAGGGGGGGAGGGGGGAGGTAAGACCCCAAGGAGCAGGGGGATACAGAGATGTATGGTATGGACAAGGTGGGAGGGAGTATGTTGGGGAGTGAATATAGGTGGGAGGTCAAGATAAAAGCCCCTAGGGTAGGCCCAGTTGGGCGGGTGGGGAGGGGAGGGGGGGAGAAGAAGGGTGGGAAGGTCTGGGAGGGAGTGGGGAGGAGAGGAGGGAGGGGAGGGGGGGAAGGGTAGGCACGAGAAGGGGTGGATTTATGCAAATGAGAAAGGGAAGTTATCACAAGTATAAGTTTTGCCACGAATATTTTTTGTATCGCACAACTGACAAATGGGGGGAAAAAATAATGCTATGTAGAAATGTATTGTATGCTGGCAGGGTCCTTGGAATGGTCAAAATCCAGAAGGACAACGGTAATATGATTTATTATTTATGTCGCTGTTCTCGATTCTATGAGTGCAGAAAATAGAGAGCTCCCATGTATGAGCAAGGGGGGGGGGGGGGAAAGGGTATTTTATTAATGACATGGAATGTAAGGGGGCTGGGGGATAGGGATAAGAGAAGTGCAATGTTTAAATATTTTGATAAAATGAAACCCCAGATAATTTGTCTGCAAGAAACACACATGCGGCCCGATTCTGTGCATTTATTGCGCTCAAGGAGATACCCGATACAGTTTCATTCTATGCATACATCATATTCAAGGGGGGTTAGCATTGTGATCTCCTCGGATATCTCCTTTGAGTGCTTGCAACAGAGAGTGGATAAGGAAGGAAAGTTTGTTTTTTTACTATGTAAGCTCAATGGACTAACGTGTATAATAGCTTCTATATATATCCCCCCGCCTTTTTCAGCAGTTCCCCTTGGGTGCCTCTCGCAATTTATGGCTCTACATCCGGGGGTCCCGGTGTTAGCATTAGGAGATTACAATAATATTTTAGATAATTCCATGGACAGAATGTCTTTGACATCCAAAAATATGAGACATACTTCTGGAAGGATGGCTTTTGCCGCCATGCTTGAGGAACTGGGACTTAGGGATGTATGGAGGGAGAGACATGATAAGGATAGATGTTATTCCTGTTACTCTGCAACACATGATGGCCTCTCACGTATTGATTTGGGCCTGGGGAATGAGTCACTTTTGCAGTGGGTAGAGGACTCAGCATATGAGCCGCGCCTTCTGTCTGACCACTCCCCATTTTGGGTACGGCTAGGCACTATTGGTACTCCGAGACAACCACTGTGGAAAATGAACCCATATTGGTTGACTCTGTTTCCACAGGCAAACAGAACGGGAGAGGTCTTACGGGAATTTTTACAATTAAATGGGGGCTCAGCCAGTAAAGCGGTAATCTGGGATACACTCAAGGCATTCTTGAGGGGTTGCCTCATTAATGAAATTGTGGGAGTTAAATCCCGATCCAGAGAGTGGGAAACCAGGGTACGGGAAGAACTGAAAGAAAGGGAGCAGGCCTTAATAATTGACCCATCACAATCCAATCAAGAGCTATGGAGAGAGGCGCAGGCAGTACACAATGAGGCGTGGCTATCTGCAGCAGAGAAGAGAAGATATTTTCAGCAACAGAGTTATTTTGAAGAGGGGGAAAATACTGGTCGCCTTTTAGTTCTAATAGCTAGAGAGCAACGGGAATCTACAAATATCCTAGCTATAGGGACTGAAACTGGAGAGAAGTTAACTCTCAGATCAGACATAGTAAATAGTTTTCAGCAGTTTTACAGGGATTTGTACTCTAGTAAAATTAGGTATAAATCATCGGACTTGGAACAGTTCCTACAAACCTGTCCTTTTCCGCGGTTAACGGAGGAGGAGAGGGAAACTCTGGACTCCCCAATTTCACTGGCTGAACTAACGGAAGCATTAGAGGGGGCAACGCGTCATAAATCCCCAGGCCCAGATGGATTACCGGTACAGGTATACTCCCACTATAGGGAGGTCCTCTTACCGTCATTGTTGCAGACAATAGAGGAGGCTGGGGAAGTGGGAAGGTTACCAGATAGTATGCAAGAAGCAATAATTACAGTTCTTTTGAGGCCAGGAAAGGATAGACTTCTAATGGATTCATACCGTCCAATTTCGTTATTGAATGCGGACGTTAAGTTGCTGGCCAGTGTTTTGGCTAAGAGGCTTTCTCAGGTAATTGGCAAGTTGGTTCATTGTGTCCAATCTGGCTTTATACCAACGCGCTCTACGTCTGATAATATAAGGAGGTTATATATGAATTTGCAGATGCCAGTGGACAATCCGGGGGGTAGGGCCATTCTGTCACTTGACGCGACTAAGGCGTTTGATAGTGTGGAGTGGCCCTACCTCATGGAAATATTGGAAAGATTCGGAGTGGGAGGTAAATTTATATCTTGGGTAAGAGTACTGTATCACAAACCTAGAGCTAGGTTGCGCATCAATGGGGTCCTCTCCTCCCCATTTGAATTACATAGGGGGACTAGACAGGGCTGCCCGCTGTCTGCATTACTGTTCGCCTTGGCGATTGAACCCCTGGCTATACTGATCCGGAACTCACCTAAGGTAGTGGGGTTCCGTAGATATCAGAGAGAGGAAAAAAATATCTCTATACGCAGATGATGCACTTATATATCTAGGGGACATGGCCTATTCTTTGCGGGCAGTGATGGAGATAGTGGGAAACTTTGGCAGCTTTTCGGATTTTGCAATTAATTGGTCGAAATCAACTATAATGCCACTAGATAAGACGATGGATGGACTCCCAGAGGGGGCTGAACAAATAGCTATTGTTAACCGCTTTAAATATTTGGGAGTGATGGTGTCCCCAGAGCCAGCCGAGTATCTTCGACTGAATTTGGGGCCATTGCTTACCAGACAGAAAGAAAAATGTAACAGTTGGTGTAGGCTCCCATTGTCAGTCGTAGGACGGGCAAACCTAGTAAAGATGGTCTGGGCCCCACAGCAACCGTACATCCTTCACAATTCACCAATATTGGATCTCAAAGAAGTGGTTCAGGCTAATAGATACATTAATGAGAGAACTGATATGGAAAAAAAAGGTGCCTAGAATTAGCTTGGAAACACTGCAACATGAAAAAGATAAAGGAGGGTTGTTAATACCTCACCCTAGGTTATATTTTTTGGCATCACAGTTGCAACAAATGGCAGGATGGGGTAGAGTGAGAAATGAGGACCCTATATGTAAATTGGTGACCATCTCGGAACCCACATTGGCGGCGGCCTCCCAACTAGAAATGGATTTACCAAGTATGAAGGGATTAGAACCTATGAGTTCTCTCTTTAAAAGGGTTTGGGGGGAAACTCGGAAAATATTGAAAATAAAGGGCGTGCTCTCATTCACACCAATATGGCACAATAAAAGATACACTGAGGTCCAGGAGTTGCGAGGTTTCTCACACTGGAAGGAAAGGGGGATCTGGTTCTTCTCACAAATCTATGAGGGGGACATATTAAAGTCATATGAACAACTATGTAGGGAATTCCATTTGCACCCTAGGGGCTTCTACCAATATCTCCAAATTCGCCATGCGCTACAGGCACAACAAACAACTCACTCCTTAGGAGTAACAACAGTCCCAATATTGAATGAAGTTTTGAAAGCAGACACAAGAAAGGACTAATAACAAAAATTTTACAGGTAATTATTGACTAGGACCCAAGATCATACATCATTAAAGTGCCGGAAAAAATGGGTAGAGGATGTAGGCGAGATAGATGATAATCAGTGGGAAATGGCACTTAAAGCTATTCCAGTGGTCTCGTTATCTGCATCACAAAGGTTATCACAATTATTTATTTTACACAGGGCCTACAGGACACCAGTGCAACTCCACAAATGGGGAGGTAGGGATTCTTCTATGTGCCCCAAGTGTGGAGTGCACAGGGGGGACTTTATTCACCTAATGTGGAGGTGCCCAAAGTTGCATAGGTACTGGGAAGAGGTATCTCGACGCATTTCTGAGTTGGCGCAAGTCCATATTCCTTTAAATCCGACAGTTTATTTGCTTGGCGCCATTGAGGCGGAAATGTTCCCTGGAGGAAAGTATCTTATGATAACTAGATTGATGTATTTAGCTAGAAAACTTATCGCAAGATACTGGATGGCTCCTACGGTGCCCACTGGGAAGCAATGGATCTCATATGTAAACTCCCTTCTTCCAAGAGAACGACTGGCCTACAACCGTAGAAGCGACAAGGGGAAATTTGACAAAATATGGCAACCCTGGTTGAGGGAGGCGGATGTGGCCCCCCATCAACTGGTAGTGGAAAAGCTCCGGATGTAGAGTAGAGGGAATTGCGGAGAAGGGAAAGAGCAGCAAAAAAAAAAAGAAAGACAGACGGAAAGGGAGGAAGAGAGAGGAGGGGAAAGGAAAGGGGAGAAGAAGGAGCAAGATAGCAAGTGGACTCAAGGGGGGATGACTGTACAACAAAGAATAGGTTGTGGGGGAAGCCAGCGGCAAAAGAGGGAGTGGCAATTAAAATAAAATAAAGCAACCCTAAAGCGATGATTGACAGGTAGAGGTGAGAGAGGGAGGGGGGAAGGATTGGGGTGGGTAAGGGATAAGATATGATAATGAGAATACAATAGAGATTTTGTATAATTTTATAGAAATTGTATCATTATATAATATGTATAACTGCTTTGAGAAGTGTATGTATTAAATTAAAATAAAAAAAAAATTTCTGATTAACCGCTAGCTGACCGCCGGCTGTCTATTGACGGCCAGGCGGCGCAGCTCTCGTTGCGGGCGGGCGTCATATGACGGCCTCGCATTCCTAGGCCACCAGGGGGGGCGCGCGCGCCACTGCCGGCGATCGCGCGCGCCCGCCGTGTCACTAGGCACCCGGTGCGCGTGCCCGGCGGCCGCGATGTCCGCCGGGCACCCCCGATTACCGGTAACACAGCAGGACCGTGGATCTGTGTGTGTAAACACACAGATCCACGGTCCTGTCAGAGGAGAGGAGACTGATGGTGTGTTCCCAGCACAGCGGAACACCGATCGGTCTCCTCCCCTAGTGAGTCCCCTCCCCCTACAGTTAGAATCACTCCCTAGCAACACAGTTAACCCCTCGATCACCACCTAGTGTTAACCCCTTCCCTGCCTGTCACATTTATACAGTAATCAATGCATTTTTATAGCACGGTTCGCTGTATAAATGTGAATGGTCCCAAATATGTGTCAAAAGTGTCCGATGTGTCCGCCGCAATATCGCAGTCACAATAAAAATCGCAGATCGCCGCCATTACTAGTAAAAAAATAAAAAAAAATAAAAATGTTATAAATCTATCCCCTATTTTGTAGACGCTATAACTTTTGCGCAAACCAATCTATATACGCTTATTGCGAATTTTTTTTTACCAAAAATATGTACAAGAATACATATCGGCCTAAACTGAGAAAAAAATTGTTTTAAAGAAAAAAAAATTGGATATTTATTATCGCAAAAGATAAAAATTATTGTGTTTTTTTTAAAACTTCTCACTCTTCTTTTGTTTATAGCGCAAAAAATAAAAACCGCAGAGGTGATCAAATACCACTAAAAGAAAGCTCTATTTGTGGGGAAAAAATGATAACAATTTCATTTGGGTACAGTGCTGTATGACCGCGCAATTGTCATTCAAAGTGCGACAGCGCTGAAAGCTAAAAAATGGTTTGGGCAGGAAGGGGGCGAAAATGCACTGTATTGAGGTGGTTTAAAAAAAAGAGAATGTCTGCTAAAGATTGATCTGATATGACCAATGGTTCTGACTCCAGGTCACATCTTGCTTCCCATTATACTCTATGGGCATTCCTTTCTATTATTTATCTGTCATTCCGTAGAAAACAGCTGTAATCCCAAATAATCTCAATCTTATAATCTGCTACTCTACTTGAAGAACAGCTGTGGTAAAGGATACATTGCTATGTCTCTCCGATTTGCCTGCAAATGAATTTAGCTTTTACTTCCCATTATACTCTATGGGCATTCCATTCTGTCATATGTTTGTCATTCCATAGAAAACAATAATAATCCTGCTTCATCTCAAATTTGAACATCATCACTGGACATAGAGAGTATGTCTGCTAAAGATTGATCTGATATGACCAAGGGTTCTGACTCCAGGTCACATCTTGCTTCCCATTATACTCTATGGGCATTCCATTCTGCCATATGTTTGTCATTTCATAGAAAACAATAATAATCCTGCTTCATCTCAATTTTGAACATCATCACTGAACATAGAGAATATGTCTGCTAAAGATTGATCTGATATGACCAATGGTTCTCACTCCAGGTCACATCTTGCTTCCCATTATACTCTATGGGCATTCCATTCTGTCATATGTTTGTCATTCCATAGAAAACAATAATAATCCCACTTAATGTGAAATTTGGACATCACCTCTGAACATAGAGAGTATGTCTGCTAAAGATTGATCTGATATGACCAATGGTTCTGACTCCAGGTCACATCTTGCTTCCCATTATACTCTATGGGCATTCCATTCTGTCATATGTTTGTCATTCCATAGAAAACAATAATAATCCCACTTAATGTGAAATTTGGACATCACCTCTGAACATAGAGAGTATGTCTGCTAAAGATTGATCTGATATGACCAATGGTTCTGACTCCAGGTCACATCTTGCTTCCCATTATACTCTATGGGCATTCCATTCTGTCATATGTTTGTCATTCCTTAGAAAACAGCTGTAATCCCAAATAATCTCAATCTTATAATCTGCTACTCTACTTGAAGAACAGCTGTGGTAAAGGATAAATTGCTATGTTCCTCAGATTTGCCTGCAAATAAGTTTAGCTTTTACTTCCCATTATACTCTATGGGCATTCCATTCTGTCATATGTTTGTCATTCCATAGAAAACAATAATAATCCTGCTTCATCTCAAATTTGAACATCATCACTGAACATAGAGAGTATGTCTGCTAAAGATTGATCTGATATGACCAATGGTTCTGACTCCAGGTCACATCTTGCTTCCCATTATACTCTATGGGCATTCCTTTCTATTATTTATCTGTCATTCCGTAGAAAACAGCTGTAATCCCAAATAATCTCAATCTTATAATCTGCTACTCTACTTGAAGAACAGCTGTGGTAAAGGATAAATTGCTATGTTCCTCAGATTTGCCTGCAAATGAGTTTAGATTTTACTTCCCATTATACTCTATGGGCATTCCCTTTTGTCATATGTTTTTCATTCCATAGAAAACAATAATAATCCCACTTAATGTGAAATTTGGACATCACCTCTGAACATAGAGAGTATGTCTGCTAAAGATTGATCTGATATAACCAATGGTTCTGACTCCAGGTCACATCTTGCTTCCCATTATACTCTATGGGCATTCCTTTCTATTATTTATCTGTCATTCCGTAGAAAACAGCTGTAATCCCAAATAAGAACAGCTGTGGTAAAGGATACATTGCTATGTCTCTCAGATTTGCCTGCAAATGAGTTTAGATTTTACTTCCCATTATACTCTATGGGCATTCCATTCTGTCATTTGTTGGTCATTCCATAGAAAACATTAATATTCCCACTTAATGTCAAATTTGATCATCATTACTGGACATAGAGAGTATGTCTGCTAAAGATTGATCTGATATGACCAATGGTTCTGACTCCAGGTCACATCTTGCTTCCCATTATACTCTATGGGCATTCCTTTCTATTATTTATCTGTCATTCCATAGAAAACAGCTGTAATCCCAAATAATCTCAATCTTATAATCTGCTACTCTTCTTGAAGAACAGCTGTGGTAAAGGATAAATTGCTATGTCTCTCAGATTTGCCAGCAAATGAGTTTAGATTTTACTTCTCATTATACTCTATGGGCATTCCATTCTGTCATATGTTTGTCATTCCACAGAAAACAGTAATAATCCCGCTTAATATCAAATTTGAACATCACTACTGAACATAGAGAGTATGTCTGCTAAAGATTGATCTGATATGACCAATGGTTCTGACTCCAGGTCACATCTTGCTTCCCATTATACTCTATGGGCATTCCATTCTGTCATATGTTTGTCATTCCATAGAAAACAGCTGTAATCCCAAATAATCTCAATCTTATAATCTGCTACTCTACTTGAAGAACAGCTGCGGTAAAGGATAAATTGCTATGTCTCTCAGATTTGCCTGCAAATGAGTTTAGATTTTACTTCCCAGTTTACTTCCCATTATACTCTATGGACATTCCCTTCTGTCATTCACCTTTGTTATGCCATAAAAAACAACAATAATCCCACCTAATCTCAATATCAAACATGGCCACTGATATTTAAAAGTAGGTTTTAAAAAAAGAAATTGATGATATGTCTAAAGAGTCTGTCAGAAATAGAATTTTTTTTTTTCCATTATTCTCTATGGGCATTCCACTTTGTTCCATTACTCTCTATGGGCATTCCATCTCCCTGTTAAAGTCTATGGGCATTCCATTCTGTCATTCCTTTTAGTATGTCCCTGCCCCCTGTTATGGGATTTTTTAATGTATGGTTGAAGAGCAATTAAAAAGGTGCTTTGGTTGTAGAAATCTTTTTTGTGTAATGAAAATGATCTTTCAGCCTAGGTTCACACTAATGCGGTATTGGATTTGCAGCGATTCCTGTGTGTTTGCCGCACCGCATCACATTCTCACTCTGTTCATGCGAACTGCTGCAGGTGTCAATGTTAACTTAACGACACTCCAAAAATGGTTTGCAAAACACAGTGCGATTGGCAGAATCGGATCGCATGGGTGTGAACACTCATGCAACCTGATTCCAGTGTGACAAAAAAGGTTCTTGTACCTTTTTCATGCGGGTGCGGTGCAATTTAAGCCATGCAAAATGAATGGACTCAAATCGCACTACAAAAAATTGCTTGTGATTTGAACAGGAATGTGGTGCGATTCCTGTCCGAAATCACATACGATTCCCCGCTTTGCACCAGTTTGGATCTAGGCTCAGTCTCAAAAAGTAGCAACTGATAAGAATACATAAAATTACATAAAAAGAAAATATTAGCAGAATTTATTTTTTTGTCATAAAGTGCAGAACGCTGGTTATTACCATGGCTTATATGCAGCTGTCTTCAGATTATTGGACATTGGCAAAAAGAGAAGACTGCAGGGACATCCCCCCCCTCCCCAGCTAGCCTCAGTTGTTTGGTAATGTTCTTAGGTGTACTCTACTGTCAGAGGCTTTCATTTTTCCTCTGGAGATTTTTTTCCCTCTTTCTCTCTCTGATTATGATTCTATCAAGATTCCTGCTGCACCATAGCCATTGTGGCTTCTACTGCAGTTACCAAATCAGCTTACTCCTCAACAGCACCTTGGAGGACCATACTTAAATCCCACTGGTTTGAAGAAGCTGGGCCTACCTGTAACATTGCAGACATACCCTGAATCCTGCTGTAGGTGGTCCCCTTGGCACAAAGTGCAATGTGTGAAGCTAGCCAGAGGGTGTTTTACCAGAGCTGTGGTCTGCCAGAGGCAGAACCCTGTCCTTAGAGACCCCTGTGAGAGTATGCCATCACAGAAGGCAAAGCCAGGATGGGATTTACAGAGTGGCAGCACTTTAAACATTCATACCCAAGGCTCCTTCTTATCTACTAAACCCCGTTGGGGTGTGTGGGGCCAGTGACCACACTTCTGTTAGTTACAGTTGGGAGCCAGGAGCACTTGTTTCATTTTAAATTTCAGCACCATTTCTTTGTATTGGACCACCTGTCCCCGGTGCTACTGCACCTATGCGTTTTTTCATTTAAGGTGACTAGTGTGCCTGCACCACCAGTGCACTCACTGCGCCTCTGTACCTCACTCTACTATGGCTGTGTGCCCTGCCTCTTCCTCTTTCTGGGTGTGCTTTTTGACAAGCAATGGCTTCTGGCTTTTCTCCACTGGCACAGTGTCTATGCACTACCTGGGTTTACAGCAGTATACAAATGCTTTGTATCAAGATCTAAGAGTCTTCCCTCTCCACATACAGAGGTCATTATTACCCTTCTTGGGACAATATTTCACAAGCATAACAGAACACAAGGGCAGGGAAAAAGTGTCAGATGGACTCACTGGATCAAGCTCTGCACTTAGCACCAACAGTATGGGTAGTTTATACACTCACGGAACACTTTTTTTCTGACTTTCTGTCTTCCTTTGGCCATTCTGCTGGCCCATCTACCACCCAAACTTCTTTTCCTGTTCAAAGAGGAATTTAATAATACAAAGTCAGATTTCATGGGCAGAATTTTAGAACTTGTTAAGGCCATAGATGGCAGGTGTCACACACTACTTGTGCCCCTTTGACCTCCCCTCCTGAATCAGTCTTTGACATTTCCCTTGAGCCAGATACATTCCCCTGAGCCAGACGAGGTGATAATTCAGGATGACAATTCTGATTTTTAGGAATTCTATCGGGATAAATATGATGCTTATAGCAGAGATTTCATTCAAGCTTAAGGATACTGCATCTGCTCAACCCAAGGTATCCAGCATGGGGTTCCTTAAATTGCCTAAACTAGCTAAGACTTTTCTGATCTACCCGGTGGTATAGGGTGTCGTATATAGGGACTTGCCTCATGTAGAGAAGATTGCTTCCTCTGGACTTTGTGCTTTCATAGTTGCCTTTCTCCCTATTACAGCATGTGGGTCTGCTTACTGCTGACCAACAGCCCTTGTCCCAAGAGGCCATTACCCCATACTAACTGAAGAATGCATTTAAGACTTCCATTCAATGCTTTTTATGGTTCCCAGACGAAATGGAGGAATTAGCATGAAAATTACCAGATAAAGTCATTACTCAAGTTGTGGGTTACCTGGGCAATCTTTAAAGGACCAGATGTCGCTGTCCCTATTAGCCAACATCCAGCAGATAGTGCCAATAGATCTTTAATCTGAGGAAGTCATAGCTGGACCTATCTCACAGATTGGAATATCTTGGCCTGGCATTAGGCAGGGACCTGTCCAGAATCCTCCTACCATGGGACAAAATTCTGTACCTCCACTTTCATACTTGGGCTCTTTTGACCCAGGGGAAGCCCCCACTTTGTGCTTGTATGAGGGTTGTGGGTCTCACAGTTTCTTCCTTCATGGCTGTGGCATATGCCCAGTTTCCCTCCAGTTGCAACTTAATATTCTGGCAGTGCGGGAAAAAAACAGACTCCTTGGATTGCTTCATGTGTCTGACCCCCAAGGCCAGACTCTATGTAGTGTGGTGGATTTCCAACCTAGTGCTAGAGAAAAGCCCTTTTCTCCAAAAACATGGGCAATTCTCACAATGGTTTTCAGCCTGGTGGGCTGGGGTGCAGTCCTGTATGCCCTTTTGGTAAAGGGGACTTGGTTATTGGCGATGACTCATGTTCTCATCAACATTAGACTCCTCTATTGCAAGAAGATCGACAAGTCAAAAAACGCTATGGCTGTGGCCTACATCAACCATCAAGGAGGCACCAAAAATTGCACCACACAAAGGGCAGTAGACTTGACTCTTTCTTGGGCAAAATAAATCATTCTAGCCCTGTTCACAGTCTACATCAGTGGAAAATTGGCCTAAATGCTGTATTAAGTAGGGCACATACACCACACATTTCCACAAGGCCTTTTTGATAAGGCCTTGTGGAAATGTGTGGTGTATGTGCCCTACTTAATACAGCATTAAGGCTACAAAGAGGAGTTATTAATTCAGTGTACACCAAGAAGGTTTCTAGGTAAAGATAATGCTATTTTAATCCCTGCTGCAAGTCACATAACAGATCCCTTTGTTGTTGATTGTGGTTGACTGTTGAAGTATTGTAAGTCCTCAGACAGGCAGAGCAACAGAAGACAGCCAGGCCTGGTACCAAACCAATCCATACAAGCTTGGTTGGACATGTCAGAGGTAATTACCAACAGAAGTGTGATAATCAAGGGAAGGGCGCTGCTTACAACAGATATTTAAATTGCATGTGTACTACCACCTGTGATACTAAATAAAATTAATAATTACTCATATATATATAAAATATCTGTGCATATATTTTTCCTTTTAAAACAGGTGTCATAAATATAAACAACCAAATGCAGTCTGAAAAAAATATATGTGGGAAAATGTAATAAATTGAGTCAATATAGAGTCCAATTCTGTAATATAAAAAACTATCCGCAATAAAAGTCCATATTCCCAAAAGTGACTTGTGCAAATTCCAAGTGCTAACGATTTATCACAATTTCTGTGCAGAAAATGAATGGGGTGACTTTTCCATGCTCTCCCTTAGGTTTATGCACTCACCAGAAACCCCTACCCCTGCAAGGGTAAAGAGCATGTAGTCAGATATGCCTCCGATCCTGGTGTCCCAATAATAAGTATGACCTCCTGCTCCTTGGCGTTGCTTGTGTAATAGGATATCCACATGGAATTAATAATAAAAGCAGGCACTCATAGCATAAATCCGATAAACCCAAAATTGATTTGCCAGTTTACATTAAAAAAAATTAAAAAATATTTTTTTTTTTTGAGTTTATCGGATACACCTCTGACTCAGGGGATTCCATTGTGAAGGTATAACCTGAGTTAACCACTGTAGTGGGCTCTCCCAAAAGGTGACAAGGACACTCTCTAGGATCCTTAAGTCTAGTACTCACTGTATAATTGAGAGGGATGTAGGTGTGGCACTGTTCACGTGTTATAAGATGTATAAATTGCTGTGTGATTAAAATAAATTTAAGTGTACAATGAGTCCTGTGTTGGTATACACTGCTCAAGTTAAAGTGACTAGTGCTAAAAATGTTGTGAAAAATATAAAAATAAATAAAATAAGTATAAATTCAAAGTGACAGGTGCTTTTGTTCCTATGTGCTTCAACCTCTAAAGTCAACACGTAATGGTCAAATGATACAATCCGTATACATATTTACAGTCCTTCAATACCTAAAAAAAAATTTAAATTAAAAAAATGTTTTTTTGAAAAAAAATTGCATGAAGAAATTATTCCCAAACAAAGTAACAGGTGCTCTTCAAAATGTGACACTAGTGCTGTGCTGGTGCTCTTTATAGTGCCCCATAGGGGCACTATATGCACTCACTGGAAATCCTCACCCCATACAGGGGTATTGCGCATTCACAGTATCTGCCACTGTGCAGCACTCTGTAGATCCATGGTATGCTTTTTTCCTAATCCTTTATGCCTCCCACATATAGAAGAAGAAAGCGCCCATAGCATAATACCGTTTTTAAAAAATGTTATCAAAACAGTGGAGATACACTCACATTTCCACAATATGTTAAAAGCAAGTAGAAAAAACACAAGAAGCCAGGACAATACATGATCCACGGATCTGACTAGGAAGTGACGCAAAGACGCTCAGTAACTCCACCATACGCATTTTGTCATCTGGAGCGGCCATCTTGCTACACTTTCTATCCTTTTATAGCAGGTGGTGACCCAGATTAACCCGATCATGTGATAGCGGCCATTTTTGGTTAGTCCGAAAGACAAAAGGCTTCCTTTTAATGTCATGCACAGCAAGATTTGCCCATTTGAACTTATATATCCAATGTTAGTGCATAAAATCCGTAAGTATATATCAAATCATGCGCATGCCAGTATGCTGCCCCTTTGGCACTGCACATGCCTCACCATATTATCGTGAGTGGGTGAATTTAATGTATTGATCAATTTAGTTAATCCGTGGTTGTACTGGCCAGAAGTCTATTAGATTGGTGATAGGGGGGTCACCACATGCTATAAATATACAACACCGATATACGTTGTACATAACAGAAAATCCCTGGCATTTCAAAAATTAAAAAAGAAAAATCATTTCATGCTATTTAAAGTAATCTGATGATATATATATATATATATATCTATATATCTATATATATATATATATATATATATATATATATATATATATATATATATATAGATATATAGATATATATATATATAGATATATAGATATATCTATATATATATATATACACTACCGTTCAAAAGTTTGGGGTCACATTGAAATGTCCTTATTTTTGAAGGAAAAGCACTGTACTTTTAAATGAAGCTAACTTTAAACTAGTCCTAACTTTAAACAAATATACTCTATACATTGCTAATGTGGTAAATGACTATTCTAACTGCAAATGTCTAGTTTTTGGTGCAATATCTACATAGGTGTATAGAGGCCCATTTCCAGCAACTATCACTCCAGTGTTCTAATGGTACAATGTGTTTGCTCATTGGCTCAGAAGGCTAATTGATGATTAGCAAACCCTTGTGCAATCATGTTCACACATCTAAAAACAGTCTAGCTCCTTCCAGAAGCTACAAAACTGACCTTCCTGTGAGCAGATTGAGTTTCTGGAGCATCACATTTGTGGGGTCAATTAAACGCTCAAAATGGCCAGAAAAAGAGAACTTTCATCTGAAACTCGACAGTCTATTCTTGTTCTTAGAAATGAAGGCTATTCCATGCGAGAAATTGCAAAGAAATTGAAGATTTCCTACAACGGTGTGTACTACTCCCTTCAGAGGACAGCACAAACAGGCTCTAACCAGAGTAGAAAAAGAAGTGGGAGGCCGCGTTGCACAACTAAGCAAGAAGATAAGCACATTAGAGTCTCTAGTTTGAGAAACAGACGCCTCACAGGTCCCCAACTGGCATCTTCATTAAATAGTACCCGCAAAACACCAGTGTCAACATCTACAGTGAAGAGGCGGCTGCGGGATTTTGGGCTTCAGGGCAGAGTGGCAAAGAAAAAGCCATATCTGAGACTGGCCAATAAAAGAAAAAGATTAAGATGGGCAAAAGAACACAGACATTGGACAGAGGAAGACTGGAAAAAAGTGTTGTGGACAGATGAATCCAAGTTTGAGGTGTTTGGATCACAAAGAAGAACGTTTGTGAGACGCAGAACAAATGAAAAGATGCTGGAAGAATGCCTGACGCCATCTGTTAAGCATGGTGGAGGTAATGTGATGGTCTGGGGTTGCTTTGGTGCTGGTAAGGTGGGAGCTTTGTACAGGGTAAAAGCTAAGGAAGGCTATCACTCCATTTTGCAACGCCATGCCATACCCAGTGGACAGCGCTTGATTGGAGCCAATTTCATCCTACAACCGGACAATGACCCTAAACACACCTCCAAATTGTGCAAGAACTATTTACAGCAGAAGCAGGCAGCTGGTATTCTATCGGTAATGGAGTGGCCAGCACAGTCACCAGATCTGAACCCCATTGAGCTGCTGTGGGAGCAGCTTGACCGTATGGTACGCCAGAAGTGCCCATCCAACCATTCCAACTTGTGGGAGCTGCTTCTAGAAGCGTGGGGTGCAATTTCTCCAGCTTACCTCAATAAATTAACAGCTAGAATGCCAAAGGTGTGCAATGCTGTAATTGCTGCAAAAGGAGGATTCTTTGATGAAAGCAAAGTTTGATGTAAAAACAATGTTATTTCAAATACAAATCATTATTTCTAACCTTGTCAATGTCTTGACTCTATTTTCTATTCATTTCACAACGTATGGTGGTGAATAAGTGTGACTTTTCATGGAAAACACAAAATTGTTTGGGTGACCCCAAACTTTTGAACGGTAGTGTATATATATATAAAAGAAAGTTATAAAAAATATGAAAATGAAAATAAATATCACGCGGCTTCATCCTTTTAGAACGATCTAATGGAATGGGATGTAATAGGAGGTCAAAAATACATAGATGGTTCTATAAGATTATGATGAATTATTGTAATAAATTCAATATGAACCAAATATATTTTTAAAAGTGTGTTACATTTCATTAAACGAGGAAAAAACAAAGAAATTTCAACAAAAAAACAAGCAAGATATTTAATTCCTGACTAGGCAAAAACAATGGTCATTTATTATGTTCCAAAATAGACTCACTTTTTTCCAGGTTAGGAGAATATCTTGATAAATACCTACACCCGATGGAATCAGAAGGTAAATTGTATCTGAAAGACAGCAGGCAACTGATTTCAGAGCTTAGGAAGTGGGAGAAGAAGACATCCTAGTGACAATAGATGTATATTCATTGTACACCAACATTATATAAGAAGACGGAGTAAGCAGTGTAGAATGGGCACTGCAGAGACAAACCGATCTACAGCAAGAACAAAAAGTATATACTGGTAGGGCTAAAGTTGGCAATGAGCCATAACTATTTATGGCACAAGGGAGAATATTACGCCCAAACAAAAGGGGTGGCGATGGGAGCAAAATATTCTCCCAGTGTAGCGCATTTGTTCCTAAACAGGTGGGAAGAAGAACGGATATATAGTGTGAGAAGAGAAAATCTTAAACTGAACCATAGGTATATTGATGACATTGTGATAATATGGCGAGGTACTGACTATGAGCTACAATAATTTTTGAAGAAATCAACCAAAATATCTACGGGTTAACCTTTACAGGAAGCTGGAGCAAACAGAGCATCAACTATTTAGACCTACAAGTGTATAAAGATAATGGCAGCTTGTGCACTAGGACTTTCTTAAAAAAAAATGACAGGAATGGGTACATTCCCATTAACAGTTGTCACCATCCACAATGGATAGGGAATATACCCAAAGGCCAACAAATGCGTTTGTATAGAAATTGTAGCAATTAAACAGATTACGAAGAACAATCAAACATATTAATCAAAAGGTTCATCGAAAAAGGATACAAAAAGAAAGAATTGCTGATTCTAAAAGAAAAAGTCAAACTGATGAACAGGGATATGATGAAAACATATTGATATGGTCTTTTTTACCTGCTACAATAAACAGTACAAATCCTTGGAAAAGGTAGTAAAAAAGCATTGGCCCATCCTGCAATCAGATAAGGTCCTAAAAAAATACTGCCACAAAGACCCACCTTCATTTACAGAAAAGCCCCTTCTTTAAGAAATAGATTGGGCCCTAATGCCCTAGATTTACCAAAACAGATAAAAATGTTTAAGGAATTAAAAGGGTTCTATAAATGCAGAAAATGCCTTCCATGTAGAGTCAGTAAGAAAACAGACAGAAAAAGAACAAGCTTTGCATCTACAGTCACAGGAAGAGGATACAAAATTAGGGAATTAACTTCTTAGCATCCGCACTATAGCCGGATGACGGCCACAGAGCGGACCCCTGCAGTGTGCGCGCTGTGATCACCGAGTCACTGAGACTCGGGTGATCACAGATCCGAGTAAGGGGCCGGTCCCGGCCCCATACCATGTGATTTGCTGTCAGCCAATGACAGCTGATCACATGACATAAATAAAAGCTCGGTAATCGTTTTTTTTTTCTCCTCACGCTGACAGTGTGAGGAGAAAAAAAAGCCGATCACCGGCTTATCTGCAAGGGACATTGGTCCCGAAGAGGCAATTATGCCTCATCTGTGCCCACCAGTACCCCCTGCCAGTGCCACCTGCCATTGCCACCTGCCAGTGCCCACAGTGCCCACCAGTGACACACCTATCAATGCCCATGAGTGCCACCTATCAATGCCCACAAGTGCCACCTATCAATGCCCACCAGTGTAACCGATCAGTGCCCATTATTGCCACCCATCAGTGCCCATTATTGCCACCCATCAGTGCCCATTACTGCCACCCATCAGTGTCCATCACTGCCACCTATTGGTGCCCATCAGTGCCGCCTCATCAGCATACATTAATGAAGGAGAAAAATTACCTGTTTGCAAAATTTTATAACAAAATATTAAAAAAAAAAATTTAAATCCAGTCTTTTTAATTTTTTTTAACAAAAAATAAAAACTGCAGAGGTGATCAAATACCACCAAAATAAAGCTCTATTTGTGGGGAAAAAATGATAAAAATTTCATTTGGTTACAGTGTAGCATGACCGCGAAATTGTCATTCAAAGTGCATCAGCGGTGAAAGCTGAAAATTGGTCTGGACAGGAGGGGGGTTTAAGTGCCCAGTAAGCAAGTGGTTAATAACATGCACTAGCACCCACGTAACGTACATTATAGAATGCCCATATCACAAAAAATATGTGGGTAGAACAATGAGACACCTGTTTGTCAGAATCCCGGGTGCACATAAACAACATAAGAAATGGATTCAATAAGCACAGCGTATCTAGGCATTTCAGAGACTATCATAGGAGAGATCCATCATGTATGCTTTTTTTATGTCATAAATAAAATAAAGGGCTATTGGAGGGGAGAGAATAAGAAAATAAAAATTTCACAAAATGAAACAAAATGGATTTTCCTACTTGACACTCTCCAGCCTGCAGGGATGAACATAGACATAGACCTAAATTGTTTCATCACCAATTTTTGAACGTAAAGATATGGAAGTTCCCATTTATGATCAAATATATAGGTAGAATCCCTAACAGAACATAGCCTATATGATATATTCCACACCATTGATGGCATTCTTTTTTTTTTTTTCACAAGAAAACCATTTATGGCATTCTTACAGTGCCTTCTGAACAAAGTTGCAACGTCTATTTAGTAACAATAGGATTTGTAATATATTGCATTTTAGACCTACCCAAACTAAAGTTTATACATACTAATACAAAATTATTAATAAGACTAATCTCCAAAGCTCTAGGTCCATTAACGTTTTCAAAATGTAAAAAAATGTTTTTAAGGGATGGGCAATATCTAATATTTCTTATATTTGTTTATGTTTTTACATATTTTAAAAATATATACCTATATATCTTGTAAGGTAACAGACTTTTAAAAATATATTTGGTTCATTCTGAATTTATTACAATAATATATCATAATCTTATAGAACCATCTACCAATTTATTTTTGACCTCCTATTATACTCTGTGTCCCATTCCATTAAATCGCTCTAATAGCATGAAGCCGCATGATATTTTTTTCATTTTTATAATTTTTATAATTCTCATGTTTCTTACTCCAGGGATTTTCTGTTATGTACAACGTATATCGTTGTTTGGTTGTATATTTATAGCATGTACAACCACAGATTGACTAAATTGACCAATACATTAAATTCACCCACTCACGATAATGCCAAAGGGGCAGCATACTGACATGCGCATGATGTGATAAATACTTACTAATTTTAGGCACTAACATCAGGTATATAAGTTCAAATGGACAAATCTCGCTGTGCATGACATTAAAAGGAAGCCTTTTGTCTTTTGGACTAACCAAAAATGGCCGCTATCACGTGATCGGGTTAATCTGGGTCACCACCTGCTACAGATTAGGAAGTGTAGCAAGATGGCCGCTCCAGATGACGTCTTGATGATGAAACGTGTAGGGAGGAGTTACTGAGCGTCTTTGCGTCACTTCTGGTCAGAGCCATGGATCATGGATTGTTCCGGCTTCTTGTGTTTTTTCTACTTGCTTTTAACATACAGTGTAAATGTGAGTATATCTCCACTGTTTGATTTAATAAAATCTTTAAAAAGGGTATTATGCTATGGTAGCTTTCTTCTTCTACATGTGGGAGGCATAAAGGATCGTATTAGGAAAAAAGCATACCATGGATCTACAGAGTGCTGCACAGTGGCAGATATTGTGAATGCGCAATACCCCTGTGTGGGGAGAGGATTTCCGGTGAGTGCATTTCCCACAGGGGCACTGATAAAAGAGCACCAGCACAAAAGATTGAAGAGCACTATGGTCACCTTTTAAAGAGCACCTGTCACTTTGTTTGGAAATCATTTTTTCATGCAATTTTTTAATTTAAATTTTTTTTATGTATTAAAGGACTGTAAATATGTATACGGATTGTATCATTTGACCATTACTTGTCAAATTTAGAGGTTGAAGCACATAGGAACAAGAGCACCCCTCACTTTGAATTTATACTTATTTTATTTATTTTTATATTTTTCACATTTTTAGCACTAGTCATTTAACTTGAGCAGTGTATACCAATACAGGACTCATTGTACACTCAAATTTATTTTAATCACACAGCAATTTATACACCTTATAACACGTGAACAGTGCCATACCTACATCCCTCTCAATTATATCCTGTACTCTACCCAGGTGGCTGTATCTGTAGGGGCAGCAGTTCCTTAATTATTTAGCCTACTGCGCGGAACCACCAACACACCTTCTTTCCTAGTACTCACTGTGCTCTGGGTAGTACTGTAATGCTTTCTTGTAGTACCAGCCAGCCTTGGTACTGGATGTCATTCAGATCCTCTGTAGACCTCCTGCACTGCTTCAGGGACTCTGGACGTGGGTCTCCGCACTCTGGCTGGAGCTGGAACCCAAATGGATTTCTTCTATTCTGCAGATAACAGCCCAGAGGGTCTCAGCCCTCAGTTGGGTCTTCTTCCCATAAGAACATAGACCCTGCTGTTCCAGGCCCCATACTATTTATGCACACCCCAGCCCCCTTCTGGCCACTTTTCATGCCAGGGATTGACTGAGGCTGTATGAATATGCAGGCGAGGTTATGTCTCCTCCACTCACTAAATTCTGGAACTTGCCGGAATCTATGGGAAAGCAGCAGAGCCTGCAGCCAGCAGAACTCAAAACAGCCAAAAGCAATTAAACACTCCTCTGCTGTAGGGGAGCCAAACACTTAATTTGCCTCAACTATAGCAACTTAGCTAGGAGGGGGCTACACCTACAGTAAAAAGATTGACACTTCGGTTTCAGCTGCAGCCTGGTGTTGTTGCAGTGCACAGTGGCAACCATCTGGTGGTAAATGCTCAGGACTGATATTTACAGTTTGCCAGGAAATCAGAAGTGATGGTCTCTGGCTACCTTTTGCATTGTGGGTTTCTGACAGCATTAGAGAGTGCAGAGAGTCTGTTGTATTCAGTTAGACAATGGGGGATCAGCAGGAAGCAAAGCCTGTTTTCCGGTTTTAATTGTTCAAACATCTATACACACTGACATTTACGTTTAGCTCATCTTTTTAAATGAATATCATGGTTATTGTTCTTTTTTTAATTAACTGGTGCAGTACATTTTCATATTATCGCAATATTTTATAAAATGTAAAAGAATAAGGTTGTAGTCATTTTTTCAGTTCCACACTACCTATTATCACACGCATTACCATTTGATTCTATAGATTACTGGGAGCCGAAACTTGCTAGACTGAACAATGCAGGTTCATACAATGCTTGGAGTGCACACATGAATACATCTTCATTGCCATGGTTACAGGTATGTGTTTTCAATACCTTTTGAATGTGTTTATCCCGGGGCATCCTGTACCCTACAAGCTAGAAGAATTAGCAATTTCGTAAATATATGTTGTATGCATTATACATAGTCAACTTTCCTGAAGTGATCTTGTAGTATAACTAAGATCATAAGAAAAATAATATGTATGATGTAGTCGGTAAAAAGTAATACCATAGGTTTTATATTTTATCTTCATTCTCCTTTGTAACATAGTTTTACTAGATTTCGATCCTACAAGTATAAAGAAATGGGGGAACTAATGCGCAAAACCAAACTGTATAGAATAAGATACAAAAGGATGGGAGAAGCTGACAACATATAAAAGTGTTCCCACACAGATAAAATATACGAATAAGTGAAGTATGTGGCACTAACTAAAGTGCAGGAAGGAATCAATATATATATAAATACTAAATAGAACCGCTCACACACCTGACAAGTAAGCATGTACAACAGAATAGGCAAGTGCAAGTGAAAAAACAAAAAACAAATCTTCTCTACTCTTCTCTAGATCACTGGTAAAGTGCACCAATGCCACAGATTCCAAACAGCAATCTAAAATAACATCCAGTGTGTATATAAGGTGCATCAAGTGAAAAATATATGACAGTCCTAATCTAATGATATAATGACATACATAAAAAAAAAAAGAAATGTGAAAAATAAAAATTTCTGAATAAATCCACTGTTCTCCTGGAGTGTAAAAGGTGAAATTCAAAAAACAAAATCCAACAAGTGTTAAACACTAATGTGAATAAGTTCACATATATGAGTTCATGAATTAAATCCGTGTGCAAAAAAAAATAAAAAATTGTGCAAAAGCAACTTTCGATCGATGTCAAATTCCTCCAATCACATATATAATATCCGTGGTGCGCCACACGATTCCCCCAGCCTCTCGCCTCAGATGGAGACCCCTATGGGTTGAGTCAAGCCTTCAGTATGGAAAACAGCAGATCCCAGCACAACGATCGATTTCCAATGATTGTCCCGATTGTCCCAACAATAGCGGATTTTTGGGGGTGACTCCAGCCTTAACCGATGCGGTGAGTACGTGAAATAAAAGTGACTTTAAAGTCACGTGTTCAGTGACGATACGCGTCAGGGTAGAGCCAGGTGTCGTCACTTCTGGTCGTGGCCGAGACCGGAAGTACTCTTTGTTTTAATAAAATTCTTTTGGCAAATACTACACGATGGAGCCACCCTCTTTTATTTCATGTCTTCACCGCAACGGTTAAGCCCGGAGTCACCCCCAAAAATGCGCTTTTGTTGGGACAATCATTGGAAATTGATTGTTGTGCTGGGATCTGCTGTTTTCCATACTGAAGGCTTGACTCAACCCGTAGGGGTCTCCATCTGAGGTGAGAGGCTGGGGGAATCTTGTGGCGTACAACGGATATTATATATGTGATTGGAGGAATTTGACATCGATCGAAAGTTGTTTTTGCACAATTTATTTTTTTTGCACACGGATTTAATTCATGAACTAATATATGTGAACTTATTCATATTAGTGTTTGGAATCTGTGGCATTGGTGCACTTAACCAGTGAACTAGAGAAGAATAGAGAAGATTTGTTTGTATTTTCACTTGCACTTGCCTATTCTGTTCTACACGCTTACTTGTCAGGTGTGTGAGCTTTTCTATTTAGTATTTATATATATATATATATATATATATATATATATATATATATATATATATATATAGATTCATTCCTGCACTTTAGTTAGCGCCACATACTTCACTTATTCGATCCTACAAGTAGTTTTAGATGGACTTTCAAGTGAATCTTCTATGAAAATGGAAAACGTTTGTACAAAAAAAGTAATTTCCTCAGCATGGCTTCAAACACTTCTGGAAGGCGCAGGTGACTCACTGCTGTCTCCCGGGTGACCTGGTTACTACAGCCCATTTTGGAGGTGGGGGGCTGCAAGCAAAGTGGATCTTCCATTTTTATGAAAGGTTCTTTCAAGTAGACCAAGGGTCTTCAAACTATGGCCCTCCAGTTGTTAAAGAACTACAATTCTCATCATGCCTAGCCATGTCTGTGAATGTCAGAGTTTTACAATGCCTCATGGGATGTGTAGTTCCGCAACAGTTTGCGGATCCCTGAAGTAGACAATAAACACATTAGTCCTACTAAAACCAAAACTTTTTTCTGCATTGCCAGCAATTTTTTTTTTTGGAAAAGGGTTTAGTGCTGGTTCTCACCAGTATTGCACAGGTACACGCTGCACGCGCTGTGCGATTCATTGCAATGCGATTTTCAGCCCATTCATTTGAATGGGCTAAAATCACACTGAATTGCACTAAAAGTAGTGCATGCACTACATTTTAATAACACACTGCACCAGATTGCATGGTACTATGGTACCATGCGATTAGAAGCAGGCAAATGCACTGCGTTTGAGATCTGTGTTTGATGTGTTGTTAGGATTACATTGAAACCCGCAACAGATTGCACACCAAGTCCATTCTGAACACGGTTCGGGAAACAAGCATGGAAAGCGGATTTCCCGCACTGTGTTCTTGTGTGAATGAGCCCTTAAACCACATGAATAAACGTAGACAATGGTAAACATCTCTGGGCACACTTAATGGAAAATTTAGTGGAAATGTAATTAAAGGACTACTTAATTTTTTTTCATCAAGGACTACTCCTATACCCCTTATTTTTTGTACTGTCATGAAAATCTTTACTGCCAAGCACCACACAGTCTTTGCCTAAACACTTATTGTATTCTCATAATTGTATGTAATACTTGTAAAGATAGAGTTTAGTATATGAATTTCCTTATTATTTCACTTTTCCCTAAAGCATTGGTCTCCAAACTGCGGTCCTTTTCTTGCCTCTATCCGGCCCTTGGGGCACTATTCTATCCACAACTAACACCAAGGACAGGGTACCATTCCTCCCACTGACACCAGTGGTGGGGCACTATTTCTCCTACAGACACCAATGATGGGATGCTATTCCTCCCACTAATATCAACAATGAGGCACTATTATGCCCACTAATACCAACAATAGGGCACTATTCCTTCCACTGATACCAACAATGAGGCGCTTTTACTCCCACTAAAAGCAATGAATGGGCATTGTTGACTCCCATGGTTGCTGGGGCATTTTTTACTCCCACTGGCCACAGTCCGGCCCCCCTAAAGTCTGAAGGACAGTAAACTGGCCCTTTATTTATACATTTTGGAGACCCCTGCCCTAAAGGACAACTTCCTCTATCTCACTCAGTGTAATCCACATAGATAAATACTTGCATCCAGCCCTACTCCTGAGATATTTATTGTGTGGCCCTGCCAGCACCACAAATCTTAGTACAAAATTTTTTTTCCAAGACCAGAAATTACATCATAATATAGTTCTCAGAATTTACAAATGCCAAGCTGCATATTCAGGATGCAATGTCCTGCAGCCCATAGATTTACAGAAGTTTCAACACAGTAAGCATATTGGGAAACTCTATATACTTGATTTGGGGGTCATTTAAAGGATAATTATGCCCAAGAGCAAAAAGTTCATATATTGCAGCGTTCCAGTTCTTAGCTGTAGTGACTGTATTAGTTTCCCTTTTTCAGGCTAAGATCATTTTCTGTACTGGAAAATATCTGTCACTTTTGTCAGAAATGCAGGGTCCTTGTCACTTGCCGTGAACTTTCCTGAAAGCATATATTTTGGTATTTGAATACACTTTAACTTTTCAATTTGCTTACTTTACCATTTACATTTAACAACAGTTTAAGGGCTCATGTACACTGCAGCTCAAAGAAGCTGCTCCTACAGGCCTTTGAGCTTTTTTGAGCTCTTATTTCTTCTGCCTGGAAACTCCCCTCTATGTTAGGCAATGTGTCCATGCACACTATGGCTTTTTCAGGCATTTACAGGCATATGCTCTTATAGGCAACAATACCCCCCACCAAATTCATGTTTTTGAGAAGAGCTTTCGAGCAGAAAAGATGCCTAGGTTCCCACACACAAAAACGTGTGAAAAAGCACGAAAAAGCTCAAAGAAGCTCGAAAACACACAAAAAAAAGTAAGCTGAGGGGAGGGTTTGTGAAAAAAATTTGCTTATGTTCAAAAAAGCTCAAAGGAGTTCAAAGAAACTCAAATAAGCTCAATAAAAATGTGAAAAAGAGCTAAAAAAAAGTATAAGTTTCTTCAAGCTGAAATAAAAGTGTGCATGGATTTACTATAATCAGTAAAAGTTCTTTGGAAAAACATTGCTTTTCTTTTTATATGTAGGTGGATTTACAAGAAACATATTTAATCTCTGGAATAAAAACACAAGGAGCTAATAGATATTTCAGCCAGTATTACATTACTGAGTTCTTTGTGGTATACAGCAAAGACAAGAAAAAGTGGGCAGCTTTCAAAGGAAATAGCTCTACATTGCATAAGGTATGTATTAATTACGTTTCTGATATACATATAGGTTTGGTAGACCTGTGTTAACAGAATTCAGAATTTTAAAGAAAGTTGTTTTGCAATTTAATACAGTATATTTTTTTGGATTTAACAACTCTCTCTAGTAAACCACCTTCATAACAGAGAGAGCCCTAATGATTTCCTAATGTTGAATGGTATGACTATATCCCGCTTATTGCCATCTATTTGGCTATATTACTTTGACACAGTCATTGTCCGCAATATACTGTATTTTAATAAGTTAATTCCCTTAAAGTAAATCAAGCTTGCCCTGTTGAATGCTGTCAATTACTGAGAAATTGTCTGGAAGAATCACTGAGAGCTATGGGCCAGGACAGAAGAGCAACACTCTGGGAAGTATTGATTTCTGAGGAAGCCTTAGCAAGAAATTTCTCGTCAATAGAGTGGCATGCATGGAAGTAGAGTTAAGTATTAAAAAATCAACAAAGAGAGACGCTGCCCCTTTAAATTAGCCTAAAACATGTTTGTGCAACTACCTAAATTACAAAAATTATAAAATTAGGACTCCAGCTGTAAGATAGAAACAAGTAATTCATAACATAAAAAGTGTGTGTATATAGAAACAACTAGACAAATGATGGTGCATGTGCTCCACCAAATGTGTGAAAAATATATATGTGCTCACCAAAACTTTTCAGCCAAACAAGTGACCATCAAGCAGGGAATAAACAGACCCACTTCTCAAAGGAACAGGACCAAAACCTCCAGCCAATTTCTCTCTCCTCACTTCAACTTTGTACCACTACAATAAACGCTCCAGGAGGGACCACAAGAAGATGATATGTAGTGTAATACATTTTAATATAATATAAAATTCATACAAAGTAAAACAGATGCACTTACAGAAGAATTAAGTGTTCAATATGTGCAGCTCCCCAGCTGATATGTCTTGCACCATCTGATTGCTGTACCCAGGACCGGTGTTCTGCTGAGAAAGTTCCGCTCGGCGGATAAGGACCCCCCTGCGCAGTAGGATCCGGCGGAAATAGCCGAAGGAGAATAGCTGAAAATCAGCTGTACACGGCGCCTGTAAGAGGGCCCCTCGCGGGCTCGCTTCGCTTGCCACGCTACTACAAAAGCTTCATTTTCAGATACCCTATCAAGCTTATCCACTTCTAAAGATATTGACTTTGCAGCTTTAGGCCTCTTGAACATGATACTCGTTTGACCATCTACTTTTTCAGACTTTTTTTTTTATGTATTTGCGTGTATTTTCGCGCATATGCGTTCACACAATTGCTCCCATTTTCGTGCAAACGAATGCCCCGTACACAGGATCGGAAATTCCGCCAGCAAAAGTCCGATGTGATCGTGTGTATGCTCCATCGGACTTTTGCTGGCGAAATTTCGGCCAGCAAAAGATTGAGAGCATGTTCTCAATTTTTCGGTCGGAAGAAGTTCTGATCGGAAATTCCGATCGTCTGTACAAATTCTGACGCGCAAAATTCCTACGCATGCTCGGAAACAATTTGATGCATGCTCGGAAGCATTAAACTTCATTTTCTCGGCTTGTCGTAGTGTTGTACGTCACCGCGTTCTTGACAATCGAAAGTTCAGAGAACTTTTGTGTGACCGTGTATATGCAAGCCAAGCTTGAGCGGAATTCCGTCGGAAAAACCATCCAAGTTTTTTCCGACGGAAAATCTGCTTGTGTGTACGGGGCATTATTCTCATGTTCTTCTTCTGCAGACTGTAAATAATGGTCATTGGACATTTGAATGGGCTGTATTTTAGCTCAGTACAAAAATAAGCCGTACTGAGCTTTTTCAAGCTGCAGTGTGCAAGAGGCCTTACTATGCACAAAACGAAGAATGCTCCAGGTGGTTATAACTCCACATGCTTTACAATACAGATTACGTGACTATGTGACAGCACATTTTTGAAACCACATATGTTAGATACACTTTTTTTATATGATATTTATTACAAAGTGTAATCAGCAAATCTGTATTCATCTTCACAGATTTTTAAAGGGAATACTGACTCCTCCAGTATAAAAGAAAATCAGTTTAATCCTCCAATTGCAGCACGATACATAAGAGTTTATCCCACGAAGTACTCCAATAAACCAGCTCTTCGCATGGAATTACTTGGGTGTGAAATAAGCGGTAAAGTTATTTAAAGTATTTTAGTGTAAACATGTATGGAAAGTAAAATGATTATTATTGGTGTCAGGTTAAATTTCTTTTAATCTAATACAAGAAATAAACAACTCACCATTTCAGCTGAATAAAACTTGATTTTGCCCATTGTCTGTAATACATACATCTGAGGAATATATCTGAGATATATGCAGGACTTTTTTTCTCATAGAATAGGTGCCGGAACTCCTCCCTTCTAAAGTCACCCCTTTACTCTGCCCTCTAACCACCTCCGAGCACAATTCTTTGGGTGCACCCCTTTGCCACCTCCCAGTACCACCCCTTTTAGAGAATACAGAACCAAGTATCATTTTGAGGTGCTAAGTATTTAGTATGGAATTTGTTAATGATAACAAGAAAGGCAGTAAAATAGATGTAGCAACAATAGACACCCCAGTGACATTAGATCCACCCCAGCAACAATGGAATCCCAACAGCCAGCAACATTAGACCCCTCCCTCAACAGTATATCCCTCCCAGCAACGATTGACCCCCTGCAACATAAGACCCACCCCCCCCAACAATAGACCTCCCCAGAAACAATAGACCCCCCTGCAAAAATACATTGCATCCAGCAAAAATAGATTCCCCAGCAGCCAGCATCAATAGATCCTTCAGGAGCCAGCAACAAAGACCCCTTCCTCAACAGTAGATCCATCCCAGCACCGGTTGACCCCCTGCAACGATAGATCCCCCACAAGCAACAGAAGACCTCCCCAGCAACAATAGGCCCCCTTCCTCCACAAAAATAGATCCCCTCCAGCAACAATAAATTCCTCAACAGCCAGCACCAATAGACCCACAGCACACCCCAGCACCCCTTGCTATTCAGTTCTGGAGGTGCCGGAATTGCGTTCCCCACGTTCCTGCTGAAAAAAAGCCCTGGATATATGTATTTATTATAACATCTTCCTTAAAACAAAATAAAAATATAATTCAATAGATAGGACCAATACAAGATAGTTAAAACTAAAAGAAACTGAATAGTGCTGAGCAAAAATCCTGTGAAACAGAGTTTACATGTCATCTCGTCTTTCTGTAAGGAAAAAAACAAAGCATCTTATGTAGGAAAATGTTGTGTTGTGCCTTAGGAGTGCAGATAGACTGTTAACAGGTCACCATCTTTATTAATCACACAAACTTCCTGCTCCAACTCCTCCTACTATCTCTTAACGTTCCTAAAGCAGAAATGACATAACATTTTCTTAAATGACAATATACACCGCTTTGAAAAAGTATTCATACCCCTTGAAATTTTCCACATTTTGTCATGTTACAACCAAAAATGTAAATGTATTTTATTGGGATTGTATGTGATAGACCAACATAAAGTGGCACAGAATTGTGTAGTGGAAGGAAAATGATAAATGGTTTTCAAACATTTTTTGCAAAAAAAAACCCGGAAAAGTGTGGCGTGCATTTGTATTCATCCCCCTTTACTCTGATACCCCTAACTAAACTAGTGGAAATTGCCTTCAGAATTCACCTAATTAGTAAATAGAGTCCACCTGTGTGTGTGTGTGTGTTGTCAGTTTTAATAAGATATATTATATTAGTTTTACATGAAATTATGCATTTTGATATGATGTATTGTTCTTTCCAGGATGTTCAGCTCCCCTAGGCATGGAGAATTTAAGTATCAAAGATGAACAAATAACAGCTTCCTCATACAAAACTTCTTGGTACACATCACCATGGGTACCATCTCTGGCGCGCCTCAACAAAGCTGGATCTGTTAATGCTTGGCAAGCAAAGGTATAATAAAATTATGTTTCAAACAAAATACTAGAGGGACTACATTGTGCAGTATAATCAGCCTTAGAAGGGCTGGAGTTAGGCTTTAACTATATGATACTTATTATAATATTAATAGGACTGTTACAAGTGACATAACACGTGAAAATAATTGAATCATGTAGTCATCAGTGAGTAGTCAGAACCTTTTTGATATAAACTGTACTTCTATACTTTTTTTTGAATGGCTCTGTTCTAGTTTCTGTAAAAATGATCTAAGCCACACTACATGTGTCCTGAAGTGTCACTTTTTTTTAGTTTTTTGATAGCGTGGAAAAGTTACAATTGCATTAAATTTTATTTCTGTTTACTAAATGGCATCCTGATAAAAGGTATATTTAAGCTAAATCTGAAAATGAATATTTTAATATCATATAATAAAAAGAGCTTATATGCCCAGTGCCTTGGGTTTTCATGCAGGTGTTTCTGTAGGTTGTGTTGTCTTGCTATTATCCAGGAGGTCTGAGATAACCATTTACTTTTTTAAAGTTATATTAGTCTCAGTCCTGGCCACTAAGTCTAAACAGTGGCGTCACTAGGGTTGGTGTCACCTGGTGCGGTAAAACTTGGTATCACCCCCCCGCTAGCCTGCCACAGTGTCACTCCGCAGCAGCAGGATAGGCAGTGGGGCACTGAGCAGGCTAGTGCATGGGCAAGGCTCCCCCCCCCTAGCCTGCCACAGTGCTATTTGATGGTGTCACTCCTCAGGCAGGAGTCATCCTGGTTTGGTATGCACCCCCATAGTGACACCACTGGCCAGGAAGCTGAAGTTATACTCTGAGCTCAGCGAGAGCTGAGACACACCCCCTTCACACAGCACCCAGGAACAGAATTGAGGCTGTCAATCACAGGCTGTGTGCTGTCACCTTTTTTCTCTTGGTGTCAGGAAAACATGTCAGACTCAGAAGTGACTCGTGAAGAGAGCAGCGGAATGGGGCAGCAGACAGAAATAACACCCAGTGCTCTGGATTGGGAAAAGTACACACTATAGAGGGATATGTTTTGTTCTTATTTCATGTCTCAGATTTACAACCACGTTAAAGTGGTTGTAAACCCATGGGGAAAAAAGAAAAAAGCCTGCAAGAGAAAGGCATAATGAGCTAGTATGCAGTATGCTAGTATGGAGTTACTTCCGGGTATCATGGGCTCCAGCTCTATGATTGGCCGGAGCCGTGATGACGTCACTCCCACGCATGCGCTTGGGAGCCGCTGGTAACAGCACGCTAGCTGAAGAAATGGCATGTACGAGCCGTCTCTTCAGTGCGCATGTGCCGATGACGTCGGCACATGTGTATACAGTGAATATCTTCTAAACTATTCACGTTTAGGAGAAATTCACGGTAGCTACAGATAAGCCTTATTATAGGCTTACCTGTAGGCAAAAGTGGTTGTAAAGGGTTTAAAACTAGGGATGGGCCAAACACCCCCCCCCCCCCCCGGTTCGGTTAGCAGCAGAACATGCGAACAGGCAAAAAATTTGTTCGAGCAAACCAACACCATTAAAGTCTATGGGACACGAACGTGAAAAATCAAAAGTGCTAATTTTAGGGGTTAATATGCAAGTTATTGTCATAAAAAGTGTTTGGGGACCCGTGTCCTGTCCCAGGGGACATGTATCAATGCAAAAAAAGTTTTAAAAAACACCATTTTTTAAAAATTTTTGGTGCAGGGTCCCCCTTAAAATCTAGGTCTGGTATGGATTTTGAGGGAGACCCCTACTGCATTTTTTTAAAGAAATTTGGCGCAGAGTTCCCCTTAATACCTGAAGGGCCTGGTATGGAATTTGGGGGGACCCCCATGCAATTTTTTTTGGTTCGGGGTTCCCCTTAATATTCATACCAGACCCAAATGGCCTGGTAATGGACTGGGGGGATCCCATGCCATTTTTTTCAATGACTTTTATCTGTATTGCCGAGACCCGTCAATTCACTATAGCCGCTATTACTTTTAAATGACTTTTTTTCCTTTAGAAATGTCATTTTGTGCAGGGACTGTTCCAAACACGGGAAAAATGTGCCACTTTACAGGCATACTATAGACACCCCCTATGTACGATATTTAAAGGAATGTTTCACTTTTATTGTTTCACTTTAAGCATTATTAAATTCACTGCTCCTGAAAAAACAACTGTTTTAAAAAAAAAAAAAATTTCATTGATACATGTCCCCTGGAACAGGACACGGGTCCCCAAACACTTTTTATGACAATTACTTGCATATAAGCCTTTAAAATGAACACTTTTGATTTTTCATGTTAATGTCCCATAGACTTTAACGGTGTTCTGGCGGCTTTCGAATTTTTATAATATAGTGAATGAAAAAATGTTTGTGATTATGGGCAGCACCACTTGAGAAAATAGTATTTTATTAACTACTAATAATACACAAACATTTGAGGCTATTAAGAACCTTTTTAAAACAGCTGGCAATCTAAAAAAATGTAACTGAGATTGTTGCTTGTGTTTTATTTATTGATTTCTGTTTGTTTTTTTTCAATTATGGTGTGCCGTACAATTTTGTTTTATTATGGATTTTTTTGTTCCAGAAAATGAGACTTGTCTTAAAAAATAAATGACAGGAGCAGCCCCCCAATCCCAGTTATCAGAGGAGCACAGGGCGCCGGACACAAACAAACGCCCCTCCCTCTTATCACACCAGCTCAGCTCAGGGTCGCTCTAGTGTAACTGGGTGGCGGGCTACATGCCAACGCACCCCCCTTTTAATCACAACAGCTTACCTCTCAGAGGACACCGCTATCGCAATCCACCACCCTCCCGCCCGTTATGGCACCAGCATAGGGCAGGCGCCCAGGCACACCCAGACGGCAGCTGGGGTCCAGGGAGAACAGTGTGCAATGCAGCGAGCGGCAGCCGCGCCGCCAGGGCGGAGAATAGTGACAGGCGAGGCGTGAGAGAGAGGAGGAAAAAAAAAAAACACACACAGGCTAGCACTGCCGCAGCGCCGGAGGTGTTCCGGCTGAAAAAAACTGCCAAAGGAAGCCAGTGCTTTCGCCGCCCTCGGAATGGTGTCACCCGGGTGCAGACCGCACCCACCCCCCCCTAACAATGCAACTGAGTCTAAGGGTGCATTCCCATCCGAGCATAAGTATTTACAACTGATTTTGGACTGATTTGTTCTCCGTATTTTTGTACGTTTCTTTCAGACATATTAAGGCTTGAACATTTTTGTTTTAGCCAATGGAAAGATTGTGGGTAGGTGCAGCATGATGCACCAGGCAGAGAGCACATGGAGTCCAACAGGCCTGGTTGGGAGGCAACCCAACTGGGAACACTCACAAGTTGTAACAGTGATGGGACTGTAGATTGAAGACTTAGAGATGCCAACAGCATCTGCCACGAGGAGCAGAATGCAGCTTGGACTGTCTCTACCCAAAGGGGAAAGCTTTCCAGAGGTTTGGAGCGATCCCTGCCCTTTCCCTACAACTCCATAACCTTTCCCTAGCTCTATGTACTGTCCCTGTCAGACGGGTGACCTGTCCCTACTCCAGCCACTTGCAAAATGCGTTCCAAATCCTGGGACCCAGGGTCTTAAATAGACTCTGCCTGACCCAAGATGGCTGCCAGAGTCACATGGGGTGCCAGCATCCAATCGGATAGCTGCCTCCATATGACCGAGGAAATCATAGAGGAACTAGGTACCCCTGGACTTCCTCCCCAAATGCACTGTTACTATGGACGAGCGCCACCTGCAGTGGAGAAAATAGACTGCATCTGCCTACAAACTGGTTACTAGAAGGAGATGGTTGTTTAGGGCATGAAAAACACAAATCTCCAGGCTTGTTCAGGTGCTCTCATTGAAGTCTGTTGGGCCAAAAATGCCCTATTCTGCTTCAAAATTAGCTCTTGTACCTTTTTGAGCTTCAGGCATTGATCTACAGGTAACAACAAAGCCTGGGGAATGCCCAGGAAAAACCCAAGCCTACTTACCATCCAGCTCGCAGACAACCAAATGAACCTGTCTAACAGTATGCGTTAAAAACAGGGGTTTAGTCCGCACGCATTTGCAAACGCATGCGTAAGCCACAGAGCCTCATCATGGCACCCTGGTATCTGTGGTCCTAATACAGTGGAGGCACATGCATTCTGATGGATAGATGGGGGCAGGTGGACTGAAGGGGAGCCAGGGCTGTCTTTAAGGCAGGGCAATAGGGGCAGCTGCCCTGGGCCCTGTCATTGTTGTGGGGCCCAAAGCAGCTGCCTCATACTTGCCAACAATCCCAGTTTAAATTCCCCTGTTCCTTGAAGTTTTAGCCCCGTGCTGTGTCCCGATATCTCAGTGTGAAGTGCTGGTACTAATGCTGCTCAGCTCTGCCCTACTGTTGTGTACAGATGACTTACCTGCAGACCCTGTGTTTACATGTAAATAACCGGCATTCATATATAAATAGCGGCGGCATTACTAAGTAAATAGCTGCGGTCGGCGGCATTGATATGTAAATAAAGGTGGCATTCATATGTATAACATGCTCCCCTGCAGTGAGGAGATGATGTGCTGTAACCTCTAGCAACCAATCAGTGAGCAGTATTACTGTACAGTAATCTCTAGCAACCAATTAACAAGCAGAAATAATTTGCTGTAACCTCTAGCAACTAATCAGTGAACCGTAATGTGTGCTGTAACCTCTAGCAACCAGTCAGTAAGCAGTAATGATAGCTGTAACCGCTGCCAACCAATTGCAATTGCTGCCTAATCTGATACAGTAAACTGATTTTAAGTCTAGCTGCTATTTATTGTATGTCTCAGAGCAGGTCGAGAGTGAAATTGCATGGGGGGGCCCCAAGAAATTTTTTGCCCAGGGTCCAAACAATATTAAAGATGGCCCTGAGGGGAGCCCACCCCTTCTTAAAGGTACAGGAGCACGCCAAACACCCAGCATGTAGCACAATGGCTGCAGAGGTGTTGGTGCATTGCTGGACCAATACAAACACCAATGTGATATGAAAAACAAAAACTCGCCACCGCCCCCATCTACAGCTGGCTATCGCAGTAAGCGGCATTGGAGGGCTGAAACAGATAACAACAAAGCCTGGGGAATGCCTGGGAAAAACCCAAGCCTACTTACCAACCAGCTCGCAGACAACCAAATGAACCTGTCTAACAGTATGTGTTAAAAACAGGGGTTTAGTCGGCACGCATTTGCAAGCGCATGTGTAAGCCACAGAGCCTTGTCACGGCACCCTGGTATCTGTGGTCCTAACACTAAACTACGAGTGTCCCCACAGTGGAGGCACATGCATTCTGATGGATAGATGAGGGCAGGTGGACTGAAGGGGAGCCCACCCCTTCTTAAAGGTACAGGAACACACCAAACACCCATCATGTAGCACAATGGCTGCAAAGGTGTTGGTGCGTTGCTGGACCAATACAAACACCAATGTGATATGAAAAACATTGTTTTTTCATATCACATCGATCTACAGGTGCCTGAACACTCATAAGCGAACAGGCACAATTTAAAATCATGGGTTTTAGTTGTTGAGTGTTCTGGAGTTTGAGCTTCAGTCTACAAAACACTCAGGTGTAAATCAGGGCTAATACAGGATGGACAGAGTAATCACATTGATAATGTGAGTCCCCAGCACCCTCTATTGATAGCATGCTTTTCTTTGCTGCTTTATGGCTTGTGACAGTGCAGATTCTGCTCCTTAACTCATTCATTCTGACTGTCCTCTGTCTTCCTTTCCTTACCTGTTAGCTGTCCAATAGCTGATGCTATCCAGCCCAGGCACTGCTCTGAAAAGAAGCAGTTGAGGTTGCATGAAGAAACCAAAAAGTTTCACTGAATGGACGTTGTGCTTTCAACATACTGGTTAAGTTTCCTGGATAACATTAGAAAGTGACTTTGTACTTTTATTGATTGTCTATAGTTGATCTTTAGATGTCCATTCCCCCAGTCTTCATTCATAGCATACAGTGTGCTGTAGATAACATAACACCTAATGTGTAGTTCTCCCTCATACAAAATAGTCATTACTTTTAATATTGTATGACGTACCTGAGCAGGTAATTCAAATGTCCTTTCTTACTTTTATTTTCTTCATATAGTCAAATAACAACCAGCAATGGCTACAGATTGACTTTCTTTCAATGAAGAAAATTACTTCTATTACAACACAAGGAGCCAAACAGTTCACTAGTGAAATGTATATACAATCCTACAGTATTCACTACAGTGAAGATGGAAAGAGCTGGAAAACCTACATAGATGATACCACCTCAATGGAAAAGGTAAAGGGGCTGGGTGCTGTTAGATGGAGGGGAGAATAGGGGGCTGGAAATGGCAAGATGGAAGACGCTAGATGGGGCTGGGTACTTCAGGATGGAAGGGGCTAGATGCTGAAATATGCATAGAATGGGCTAGAGGGGAGTGGGTGCTGCAAAATGAACAGGGCTGGGCAGAGGCATTTTATGAAATCAGTGGACCTGTGTGCAAGAACATATGTTTGGCCCTATTGCTCGATAAAAGAAAAAATGCTATGTGCACTGCAGTGACATGGTTTTCATTGTTCCTGGTGTGTTGCTAGGATTATAAAAAGATAAAGGGCACCATTAGACACAGAAAGATGATTAGTAATGGGACTCACACAGCACACAGCAAGAAGTGGGTGTGGCCAAATTGTGTTAATAGTGTGAGGGGCTTAAAGGAGCATGTTAAAGCAAAAGCCTTTTTTCACATAAAAATGCTTACATTGGTGTGCCACAAGTAATGCCGCGCACACACGGTCTGACTTTTCGGCTACAAAAGTCTGACGGACGCCGACGGACCAAGTCCGGCGGACAATCTGATCGTGTGTGGGCTTCCCTGGACTTTCAGCGTACTTTTCCAGCTGCAAATCTGACGGACTTTAGATTTGGAACATGCTTCAAATCTTTACGTCGTAACTCCGCCGGACCCAGAAATCCGCTCGTCTGTATGCTAGTCCGACGGACAAAAACTGACGCTAGGGCAGCTATTGGCTACTGGCTATCAACTTCCTTATTTTAGTCCGGTGTACGTCATCACGTACGAATCCGTCGGACTTTTGTGTGATGGTATGTAGGCAAGTCCGTTTGTTAGAAAGTCCGCCACAAGTCCGCCAAAAGTCCGTGGAAAGTTTGTCGGACGGGCCGTCGGACTTTTGCAGCCGAAAAGTCCGACCGCGTGTACGCCCCATAAGAGACTTACAGACATGTATAAACCTCAGCACAATTGTATAAAAATATAAAATAAAACTCTACCATTACATATGATTTATGTACATTAAAAATAGACAGAGCACTAACAATTTGTCTGAGCCCACCTTAACCACTTGCCGCCTGCCATATAGCAGAGTGACGGTGGGAAAGTGGTTGTGATATTCTGATCGGACGTCATATGACGTGATCAGGATAACACAGCCGGGGCGCGCAGCATGGCGATCGGAGGTGCGGTGTGTCAGTCTGACACACTGCAACTCCGATCTTGGTATGAAGCCTCTGAGAGAGGCTTTTTACCACGTGATCAGCTGTGACCAATCACAGCTGATCATCGCGTGAACCAGGAAGTGCTGGTAAACGGCTTTCCTCGGTTCACGCTGACAGGGAGAGACAATCGGCGGCTCTCCCAATCAGAGGAGGGTCTGTGCTGATAATAAGCACATTGATTATCAGCACAGCCCCCATCAAAAGGTGCCCATCAGCTGCCAATCAGTGCCCAACACCTGCCAGCCTGTCCCCATAATAAACGCCTGTCAGTGCCCACAACAGTGCCAATCAGTGCCCAAAAAAGTGCCAATCAGTGCCCAAAAGTGTCAGTGCCACTCAGTAATGCCTGTAAATTGCCTGTCTTTTTTCCTTTATAGCCCAAAAATTAAAAAACGCAGAGGTGATCAAATATCACCAAAAGAAAGCTCTATTTGTGGGAAAAAAATGATAAAAATTTAGTTTGGGTACAGTGTTGCATGACCGCGCAATTGTCATTCAAATTGTGAAAGCGCTGAAAGCTAAAAATTGTCCTGGGCAGGAAGGGGGGAAAGTGCCTGGTATGGAAGTGGTTAAAGAAGAACTTCATTAAAATAGACAGGGTCTGCTCAACTACCAGCAACTATGGAGACAATAAACACTTTGGCCGGAAGTATGCAATGTACAATATAGTGTATACAGTGCAGGAGTGAGTAATATACAATATAGTGTATATAGTACAGGAGTATGTAATGTACAATATAGTGTATACAATGCAGTAGTGTGTAATGTACAATATAGTGCATGAGTGTGTAATGTACAGTATAGTGTATATAGTACAGGAGTATATAATGTACAATATAGTGTATACAGTGCAGGAGTGTGTAACATACAATATAGAAGCCTGTCCCCCAAATCAATCACCCCCAAGGTCAGTGTCCCACAGCACAATCACCACCCAGGACAGTGTCCCCAGCACAATTACCAACCCCCACATGAGTTTCCCCCAGCACAATCACCCTCCAGGTCAGTGTGCCCCAGCACAATTACCAAACCTCCCTGATCAGTGTCCCCCAGGACAATTACTTCTTAGGTCAGTGTCCCCCAGCACAAACACCCCCAGGTCAGTGTACCGCAGCATGATTATCCCCCCAAGCCAGTGTCCCCAGCACAGTTACCCCCCAGGTTAGTATTCCCCAGCACAATCTCCATCCCCCCCAGTTCAGGGTCCCTCAGCACAATCACCATCCCTGCCAGTTTAGGGTCTCCAGCACAATCACCGTCCCTCCAGGTTAAGGGTCCCCCAGCACAATCACCATCCCCCCAGTTTAGGGTCCCCAGGCGCATTCACCATCCTCCCCAGTTTAGGGTCCTCCAGCGCAATCACCATCCCCCAGTTCAGGGTCCCCAGCACAGTCACCAAGCCCCTAGTAAACAGCTAACAGACCTCAGACACATCTCTGCAGCATGTGAAGTTTCCTTCTTCCCGGGCTCAAGATTACATCAGTGCCCCATTCGTCAGTGATGCTGAACCGCCCCCAGAGTTACCAGCTAGTGGCAAATCCTGAACAGCAACAGGCAGCAGGACACAGACAGCAGAATGCAAACAGTGGGACACGGGCAGCGGGATGCAATCAGCAGGACACAGGCAGCGGGAATCAGGATACCAGCAGCAGGACATAGTTAGTGGGAAGTTACAGGCGTGGCTGCAGTGCCTAGACACAAGGGGCACAGCGCACAGTCATATTTGTAATTAAAATTCTCCTCCATGTTTGAATTGTGTGACAGAGCACAGTGGGCCCCACCCCTTTCAGTGTCGGTGTGCACTTCACACATTGCACCAATGGATGATATGCCACCTGGGGCTGAGGGGAGTCTTGCAAGTTGGAAGGGGACTGGGTGCCACAAGATGGAGGGGGCAAAAGGGGCTGGGCCTTCCAAGATGGAAGAGGCTTTGGGGGGTGGGTGCTGCAAGGTGGAAGGGGCTAGAGGGAGCTGGTAATTTAACATAAAAGGCGTTTGAGGGGGCTGGGTTTTTCAAGTTGAAAGATTCTTGAGGATAGGTACTGCAAGATGGACAGGTCAAGAAGGGGCTAGGATTTGCAAGATGGAGGTTGGCTAAAGAGGGCTGGGTACCTCCAGATTGAAGATGCTGGAAGAAGGTGGGCCCCAAAAGTTTGGGTGCAACTGGGTGCTACAAGGTAAAAGGTGCTAGAGAGGGCTTTGCAGTACAAGATGGAAAGGGCTGAAAAATGTCATTCTTTGTTCAGTTTTCAATTTGTTTGAGGGGTCAAATCAACATTCATTTTAAACTACAGTGACAATAAAATTCGAAAAAGCAAGATAGAAATATGTTTGTTCGAGAAAAAATTTCCAACTGTGTATGTGGTTTTAGTTCAGGAAATTACATTCATTCTGGTGCAGCTGTGCATGTTAACCAATCAGCGAATAACTTCAGCTTGTTCAATGAAGCTTTGACAATAAAACCTGGAAGCTAATTGGCAAAGCTGCACCAGATTTTGCACAGTCCAGTTTTAGTAAATCTCCCCAAAATGTCTGCATGGTGGTGAATTGACCAGACAAGTTAAACATTTATGTGTCTGCATCTGTGGCATGTAACTTACACTTATTGTCAGAAATGCAAGACAGAGTGAACTATGGAACTAGATTTGACTTTGGTCCTCTTTTAACCCTTTGAGTGCCAGGTCCATACAGCGTACAGACCTATAGAACTGCTTCCAGCTGGCCAGGTCTGTATGCGGTTCAGCGGACTCTGCTGAACAAAATGATACCTCTGATCAGCGAATGACAATCCGCTAATCAGAGCTATTCCCCCAAAAAATTGCCCCCCTGCTAGTACACTGACATATGTCCCAGATTTAACCTAAAATACACCCCTTCCCCAACGCACTAATCCCTACAGCACCTCTATCTCTCTACACTGACCACCCCGCACCGATCCTGCACCCCTCCCCCGCAACACCAATCCTCCCCTGCAGCTTGCGGCTTCCCTCCTCTGCCCTTATGCTCAGGGGAGGCAAACAGTAAAAAAATGTACCTTGATCCCCCTGTAGTGCCCCACATCGCCGATCTCCTGGGACCCCTCCCCACACTGCAACCGGCCGGCTTTACCTCCCCTAGGGTGCCCACGTGTCCTGGATTGCCTGGGACATTCCCGCAATTAGCATGTCTGTCCCGGGTCCCGGGCACCTTCATTCCGGGACAATACAGTGTCCCGGAATGAAATTGACAGAGCGAGCAAACCCCGCTATAGCGCTGGTGCTCGCTCTGCCTCCAGCTCCACCTGATACTCTGCTCACTGGTTGCTATAGCCGCCTGGCGGCTAGCAACCAGTGACCTCACAGCGCGACCCTGCCCAGCATGCAAAGCGGAGGAGAAGTTAACTTTCTCCTCCTCCACGCCGAACACTCTCCACAATGCCCGTCGAGGCTGTCAGCGGGGGCAGACTCAAAGACACGAATCAGCTGTTAACATCTCTGCAGCTCTGCTGGATGTCTCCCTGCCCTGTACCGCAGAGCAGACCGAAGCTGCCTCCCCCTCCTCGGCTATTTACAAGTACACGGAGAGGGAAGAGGGACACTGCTATACATTCCTGGCGCTGATCTGAGGTCTGTTCTAAGCTTATATTATGTATATGTAGATGGACAGAGGAGGGACAGTGGTCAGGTAAAGGGTAAAAAGTGCCCCCCCCAGCACATTTCTGACACCCACCTTTCCACTAGCACAAGTGTAAGAGGGGGTCTGTACTGTGGGGTGTTCTCTACTTAGTGGGGGGTCTGTACTGTACTACTGTGGGGGGTCTGTACTTAGTGGGGGGTTCTGTACTTAGGGGGGTCTATACTGATGAAGAAGGGGTCTGTATTTAGTGGGGGGGTCTATACTGAGGGGGGGAAGTCTGTACTGAGGTGGGGAATCTATACTTGATGGAGGGGGGTCTTTACTGAGGGGGTATATACTTAGTGGAGAGGGGGTTTGTACTGAGGGAGGGGGTCTATAGTTAGTGGGGGGGGTCCATACTGAGGGAGGGGGCCTATACTTAGTGGAGAGGGGGGTCCGCACTAAGGGAGGGGGCCTATAATTAGTGAAGGGGGGGTCCGTACTGAGGGAGGGGGTCTATAGTTAGTGGAGGGGGGTCCGTACTGAGGGATGGGGTCTATAGTTAGTGGGGGGGTCTGTACTGAGGGAGGGTGCCTATACTTAGTGGAGAGGGGAGTCCGTACTGAGGGAGGGGGTCCGTACTGAGGGAGGGGGCCTATAGTTAGTGGGGGGTCCATACTGAGGGAGGGGGCTTATACTTAGTGGAGAGGGGGCCAGACTGAGGGAGGGGTCTACAGTAAGTAGAGGGGGGTTTGTACTGAGGGAGGGGGGTCTATACTGAAGGAAGGGGGTATATACTTAGTGGAGAGGGGGGTTTGTACTGAGGGAGGGGGTCTATAGTTAGTGGGGGGTCCATACTGAGGGAGGGGGTCTATAGTTAGTGGGGGGGTCCGTACTAAGGGAGGGGGCCTATACTTAGTGGAGAGGGGGGTCCGTACTGAGGGAGTGGGCGTATAATTAGTGGAGGGGGGTCCGTACTGAGGGAGGGGGTCTATAGTTAGTGGAGGGGTCTGTACTGAGGGAGGGGGCCTATACTTAGTGGAGAGGGGGTCCGTACTGAGGGTGGGGGTCTATAGTTAGTGAGGGGGTCCGTACTGAGGAAGGGGGCCTATACTTAGTGGAGAGGGGGGTCCGTACTGAGGGAGGGGGTCCGTACTGAGGGAGGGGGCCTACAGTTAGTGGGGGGGTCCGTACTGAGGGAGGGGGCCTATAGTTAGTGGGGGGGTCCGTACCGAGGGAGGGGGCTTATACTTAGTGGAGAGGGGGCTGGACTGAGGGAGGGGGTCTACAGTTAGTAGAGGGGGGTCCGTACTGAGGGAGGGGGGTCTATACTGAGGGAAGGGGGTCTGTACTAAGGGAGGGGAGTGTATTATTACAATGTAATAATAGAAATACATTTCAAGCAGGGTATCGGGATGATATAAGTGCTAAAACCAGCCATTCACCTGACAAATCACTCGCCGCCGAAATCCCGCCAACCCCGAAACTACATTCAACACAACCCCCCCCCCCCCCGGTCCTTGCCAAAATTGTCCCTGAATGGCAGTTTGGAAATGTGGTCACCCTAACCTCCCCCCCTCCCGCCAGCTGCAGTTGTTGCTCGGGTGGGGAAGTCTGGATCGTTCTGTGTCAGGATAGAGAGTGGGGGGACTGGTAAATATGTGTTTACCAGCCCCCTTTCTTTCCTAGGTGAACATAGTGAGCGATCGGTACCGGTTGCTCCTGTGTTCAGCTGTCATGGTGGCATAGTAAACAGTGTTTACTATGCCCCAGTTTATGAATGAATGGGAGCCTCTATGCAGAGACGTCAATCCATTCATAAGCATTGCAACTGAGCCTGCAGAGAAAGGGACTGAACTCTGTCTTCAGTCCCTTTCTCTGTCTAAACAAAGAGACATTAGAGTTCTGTTTAGACCCCTGATGTCTCTCCAAAGCCCCCCCAAAACTAATTTTAAAAACTAAAATTGTATCTGTTTAAAAAAAATTTAAAAATTGCTGCTACTCAATTAACATGAATAGGACTGCCTGCACAGGGATGCACAGAATACCTGTGTATCCCCGTGCAGGTAAACCTGGCAGTCCTATGCTTTAGCACACCCCACTGAACAAGGCCTTAGTAGGAATTTAGCAGAAATTACGTTATATTGTGTTTATGTGTGCAAATAAGGATTTTGGTGTTTTTTTGTGAAAGTAGTGAATTGATAAAAATTTGCACAAAAATCGTGGGGCCTTAAAAATCAGTAGCACCTTCTTTTCATTCTACTGGCCATGTGCTTTCAGAAAATATATGGTTTGTTTAGTTTTTTACAAACTCTGAAAGCTGTCAGTGAAAAATGAAAACCTCTAGATTTTTAGAGAAATTTTTGGGTACGTTTGATTTTCTCCATTTTGCAAAAAATTTACAGGTTAAGCTTTTATATTTAGTAGGAATTTAGCAGAAATTTTGTAAAATTAGCTGTGTTATCTGCTAATAATGGTTTTAGAGTATTTTTAAGGGAAATATTGCTTTGATAAACATTCGTGCAAATATCGCGGGGCCTTAAAAATCAGCAGTATCTTCATTTTTAATCTACAGGTCATGTGCTTTCAGAAAATATATGGTTTTGGGGGTCTTTAACAAATTATTAAAGCTGTAAAAGGGAAAAATGAAAACCTTCCGATTTTTTGAGAAATTTGGATATTTACACTTATGCGTGATTTTCACCATTTTGCACAAAGGCGTAATTTAAAAGTTACAAATATTTGTTATTTATTAACTCAATACAGGTTAAGCTTTTATATTTAGTTGCAATTTTGTAGGAGTTTTGTAAAATTTGCTGTGTTTTTATCTGCTAATAATGATTTTAATGTACTTTTAGCAAAAATATTGTTTGATAAACATTTGCGCAAATATCATGGGGCCTTAAAAAATCATTAGCACTTTTTTTATTCCACTGGTCCTGTGCTTTCAGAAAATCTATGGTTTGGGGGGTCTTTTATAAGCTAAAAAAGTTAAAAATAAAAAAGCAAAGCAAAATTGTAAAAATGGTCCGGCCAGGTGAATTTAAAACTGGGGTGCATGGCCTGGCAGCGAAAAAGTTAAATAACGGTATGTTATATTTGTGATTTTCTATATTTTGTTATCATTGATTTTGTAGATAAAATTAGATGTGTATTATTTGACTAAAAAAGGGAATTTTACTGTACTTTTTATTTTAGATATTCAGAGGAAACAGCAACAGTGCAGGATATGCTAAGAATAATTTCAACCCTCCAATATTTTCACGTTTCCTGAGGATAATTCCAAAAAGTTGGAATCAAAGCATTGTCATGAGAGTGGAACTCTATGGTTGTAATATTTAAAGTCATTACTGAAGAGTTCCGAACATATGGAAAGTGTTTTGTGTTACAGTAACTACCCAGATGACACATTTGCCTTGTTAATTTGTGGTCTGTAAATTCAAACAAATGTTACCATTTGACATATTCTTTTTTTTTAAGTTTTTTATTTATGAAAATTGTTTTTGTGATATCTTGGTTGTTTTTGTTGTTTTTATAAAACTGCTTATTTCTGTTACTGAAAATATAATCTATTAAAATGAACTTTTACTTAAAATTTAACATAAGGCTATATTAATACCCTTGCTGATGCTGAGATGGAAACAGTACGCAGAGTCATGATACCATTCCCTTAAAAATTCTAATCAAAAACTCCCTTCAGTGTGGGCATTAAGGCCTCAGCATTTGGTCATGTGATCTCTGCTGAAGGGGAAGATCAGAGTTTAAATTTACAAATTCCCTCCTTCATCAGAGACCATGTGACCAGGTTCCTACACCTTCATACATGTGGCCACCATTGAAGGCAGCTGGGTTTAGTATTTTCTGTGATATGGATAAATATTTCAGCTTATCTATCACTGCTTTCCATGAGCCAAAATTACCTGGGTTCAGTTCAGGGGAGGTTCGCCGAACTGCGCTGAAGTTCTGAACATTAGTCTGAACCCCACTGAAGTCAATGGGAAATCAGTTCTGCTCATTTCTGAGGCCAAAAACCAAAGGGTTGTGAAAGGGCTTGGGGAGCTGAGCACTACCCTGGAGGCAATGTACCATACAGTTTGGTGGAGAATAGCTGTTTGAATAGTGCTTAAAGTGAAGCATTAAAATGCACAACTCCTTTAACCACTTGAAGACTGGCATGTGAAATCCCCTTCTTGTCCAAGCCATTTTTCAGTTTTCAGCAATGTGATATTTTTACGAAGTAGTTGGGCAAACACTGTATACAAATGAATTTTATATTGTTTTTTTTTAGACAGATAGAGCTTTCTTTTGGTGATCCTTAATCACTTATGCTTCTTTTTATTTTTTTTTATATAAAAAAAAAAAAAAAAAACAAGTTTCCCTAAGGCTCGGTTCACACTGGGACGACTTGGGATCCGACTTGTACGCCCTCAAGTCGCCCCAAGTCGCCCCAGAAATAGATTCACATTGAAGTGAATGGGAGCGTCTTAATAGACACTACTGAAGTCGCTCCGACTTCAGAGCGTACTCCCTGTACTACTTTGATCCGACTTGGTAGGCGACCTGTACCATAGAAATCAATGGAAGTCGCCTCCAAGTCGGATCTCTCTGTAAAGTCAAGCGACTTTGCAGGGAAAACCCCTCCCTCCCCCCTCCCTCCCAGAGAGCTGATTGGCCACAGGCGAAGTCGCCTGTCATGGAGGCGACTTCAAGTCGCCTTGTAATTTGCTAAAGTCGCGTCGAAGTCGCGTCGAAGTCGCGTCGAAGCCGCGTTGAAGTCGCCGTGCAAAGTCGCGCTGAAGTCGTGTTGCCCCAGTGTGAACCGAGCCTTAGTTTCTGCTATACAATGTTGCAAATAAATAATCTTTCCTGACAGATTTCCATGGCAGCATATGTTTGAGTCACTCCTACCCCATAGGAACCCACTCCCATAAAATTTCAGGCTGAGTCAGAGACCATTTCGTTTGAGGTTTTTTACCTTTTGGAAGATGTGGTGACCGGGGTCTTACGCAGGACAGCCGTGCGGATATTGGGACCATCCTGTGGTGTCCACGCTGTATTTGTCATTCCAGCTAGCCATTAGGCTTATAAAGCTTAGGGCTTGGTTCCTACATAGGGATGAGCCCGATGTTCGAGTCGAACGTAAGTTCAACTTGAACATCGGCTGTTCGCCAAAAAGCGAACAATTTGGGGTGTTCGCGGCAAATTCAAAAGCCTCAGAACACTCTTTAAAAGCCTATGGGAGAAATCAAAAGTGGGGTCATTTGGGGGGGTCAATTTGGGGGGGGGGGGTTTGTACTGCCCTGCCATTTTAGCACCTCAAGAAATGACATAGGCAGTCATAAATTAAAGGCTGTGTAAATTCCAGAAAATGTACCCTAGTTTGTAGGCTCTATAACTTTTGCGAAAACCAACAAATATACACTTATTGACATTCTTTCTACAAAAAGTAGAAAATATCATTTTTTTTTCAAAATTTTCGGTCTTTTTCCATTTATAGCGCAAAAAATAAAAATGGTAGAGGTGATCAAATAGCATCAAAAGAAAGCTCTATTTGTGGGAAGAAAAGGACATAAATTTCATTTGGGTACAGCATTGCATGACCGCACAATTAGCAGTTAAAGCGATGCAGTGCCAAATTGTAAAAAGTGCTCTGGTCAGGAAGAGGGTAAATCCTTCCGGGGCTGAAGTGGTTAAAATGTCCGTTTTTTTTCGGGAGCAGTGATTTTAATAATGCTTAAAGTGAAACAATAAAAGTGAAATATTCCTTTAAATTTTGTACCTGGGGGGTGTCTATAGTATGCCTGTAAAGTGGTGCATGTTTCCCATGTTTAGAACAGTCCAAGAGCAAAATGACATTTCTAAAGGAAAAAAAGTAATTTAAAAGTATTTGCGGCTATAGTGAATTGTCAGTCCCAGCAATACACATAAAAGTCATTGAAAAAAACGGCATGAGATTCCACCACAGTCAATTACCAGACCCATTGGGTCTGGTATGAATATTAAGGGGAACCCTGAACCAAAATTAAAAAAATATTTGCATGGGGGTCCCCCCAAATTTCATGCCAGGCCCTTCAGGTCTGGTATAAATATTAAGGGGAACAACGGACCAAAATTTTAAAAAAATGGCTTGGGGTCCCCCTCAAAATCCATACTAAACCCTTATCCGAGCACGCAAACTGGCAGGCCGCAGGAAAAGAGGGGGGGACGAGAGAGTTCCCCCCCTCCTGAACCATATCAGGCCACATGCCCTCAACATGGGGAGGGTGCTTTGGAGTACCCCCCAAAACACCTTGTCCGCATGTTGATGGGGAAAAGGGCCTCATCCCCACAATGCTTGCCCGGTGGTTGTGGGGGTCTGCAGGCGGGGGGCTTATCGGAATCTGGAAGCCCCCTTTAACAAGTGTGAAATGTGTGAAATGTACCCCTACCATTTCACAAAAAAAGTGTGAAAATGGTACAAATGACATGACACGGCTTGGGACAAGTCCTTTATTAAAAAATAAAAACATAAAACTGTTCCACGAAGTCTTCTTCTTCTCTTGCTCCGCCAATGGACCGAAAAAAAAAAAAATCGTGACCGACCTGCCTCCATGGGAGCCACCCGCCGTAATGACCGTCCTCTCAGGTAACAGCTCTTTTATAACTGAGGGCGGGGCCAAATGGTGGCATCGCCAGGTGACCCCGCCCTCCTCTGATCTGATGACATCCCTATGGCTTTCCCGTAGCATCAGAGGAGGACGGGGCCAAACATTATGACCAACCAATGATCAGTCAAAAAATTATGACCACCCTAGGACCATCCAAAACATTATGAACACCCCATGATCAGCCAAAACATAATGACCAACCAATGATCAGCCAAAACATTATGACATCCGTAAACAATCAAAACATAATGACCACCACCATATTTAGCCAAGACATTATAATCACCCTATGATCAGCCAAATCTTCATGACCACCACATCATCAATCAAAACATAATGACCAACCAATTATCAGCAAAAACATTATGACCAACCCATGATCAGCCAAAACAATAGGACCACCCTATGATCAGCCAAAACAATAGGACCACCCTATGATCAGAAAAAAAAAATTGGACCAACCCATGTTCAGCTAAAACATCATGACCACCACCATTATCAGCCACAATATTATGATCACACCATGATCAGTCAAAACATTATAACCACCCCATGTTTAGCCACAAAATTATGATCAGCCAAAACATTATGACCAACCAATGTTCAGCCAAAACAGTATGACCACAACATGATCAGCCACAATATTATGACATCCGTGAACAGTCAAATGACCACCACCATATTTAGCCAAGAAATTATAATCACCCTATGATCAGCCAAATCTTCATGACCACCATCATCAATCAAAACATTATGGTCACCACCATTATTAGCCAAAACATTATGACCACCACCACCAACCAATGATCAGCCAAAACATTATGACCACAACATGATCAGCCACAAGATTATAATCGCCACCATATTCAGCCAAGATATTATGACATTATGATCACGCTATGATCAGCCAAATCCTCATGACCACCATTATCAAAACATTATGACCAACCTCTGATCAACCAAAACGTTATGACCACCCCATGATCAGCCAAAACATTATGATCAGCCTAAACAATAGGACCACCCCATGATCAGCCAAAACAATAGGACCACCCCATGATTGGCCAAAACAATAGGACCACCATAGATCAACCAAAACATTATGACCACCCCTTGATCAGCCAAAACTTTATGACCACCCCATAATCAGTTGAAACATAATGAGTACCCCATAATCAGCTGAAATATTATCACAACATGATCAGTCAAAATATTATGACCACAACATGATCAGCCACAATATTATGACCACCCCACAATTAGCCAAAATATTATGACCACCCCACAATTAGCCAGAACATTCTGATGATCCCACAATCAGCCAAAATATTCTGACCACCCACAATCAGCCAAAATACTCTCGCCACCCACAATCAGCCAAAACATTATGACCACCCAATGATTAATCAAAACATTATGACCACCCCATAATCAGCTGAAACATTATGACCACAACATGATCAGCCACAATATTGTGACCACTCCACAATTAGGCAAAAAATGATGACCACCCCACAATTAGTCAAAACATTATGACCACCCCACAGTCAGCTAAAACATTATGACCACCCCACGATCAGCCAAAACATTATGACTACCCCACAGTCAGCCAAAACATTATGACCAACCAATGATCAGCCAAAATAATATGACCACCCCATGATCAGTCAAAACATTATGACCACCCCATGATCAGCCAAAACATTATAACCACGGCCGAAACAACACCCACTCAAAACAAGACACACAAACTTTTTTTAACTGTTCAACCACTTACCCCAGAACCCCAAAAGAGACTGGGCGTCTGGTATCAGCTGCCGTTCGACCCATGCGATAACCTCGCATAGCACGCCAAACCATAAAAGCCTTAGTAGCGTCCCGTTGACCTGCCAACTGGAACATAAAGGCTAACCCAGCCAACTTACGGGACATATAAGAAGCCGATACCCCACTCTCAAAATTCCTTCCTATAAAGTAAAGCAGCAAATGTACTCTACCTTCATCATGCTCACATCCACCTACTTCCTGCACCAAAGCATCCCATTCCAACCAGACCTTGCTGTATGCTTGCCAGGTAGCCGCAGAAACCGATCGACGTATCAACAACTGTGCAGTGGCAACACGACGCTCCATAACCTCTCGGGGCAAGGAATCCCGCGCACATCCGCTTCCGGCGCCAGTTGACGAAATCTGTCCCACTGGAAACGAGACAACGCATCAGCCACTGAATTATCAATTCCCGGAACATGCACAGCAGTCACAAAACAGTTAATACATAAACAAAGCAAAACCAAATGCCGCAGTAATCGCACAACCGGTGGGGAAGAAGTAGTATTATTATTGATGGCCTGTACCACCCCCAAATTATCGCAATGAAAACGCACGAAAGTCTTCCCCCCATAGCTCCACTGCCAGCTCTATGGGAAACAACTCCAACACCGCCATATTACGTACCAATCCATCCTCCCTCCAGGACGCCGTCCACTCCCCGGCGCTCCACTTACCTTCGTAAAAAGCCCCAAAACCTCCAGAACCTGTCCTTGAACAACACCGTGTCAAAGTTTGAAACAACCCTTTCCAACCATAGAGAGCGGCCATTATAGGTTGCCAGGAAAGAGTCCCAAACCTTCAAATCCTCCTTGTGATCCAGCCCTAGACGAATATAATGATGTGGAGCCCGGGCACCGGCCGTGGCTGCCGCCAGGCGCCTGCAGGAAACACGGCCCATGGGCATGATGTGGCAGGCAAAATTCAACTTGCCAAGCAGCGTTTGCAAAGCTCGAAGCTGAATCTTCCGTACCCTTAAAGCCCCAGCCACCCCCTGCCGCAAACCCTCCAGTTTGTCCAAGGGCAAACGGCACTCCATAGCCACCGTATCAATAACGATACCCAAAAAACACAACTCAGTAGCCGGTCCCTCCGTCTTATCAGTGGCCAACGGCACCCCAAAGTTTTCAAACAGATCTTGAATTGTGGCCAACAGAGACGCACATACCATGCTCCCCGTAGGCCCTATCCACAAAAAATCATCCAAATAATGGATGACAACAAAATATTTACCCTGCCACCGACATTCCAACAAACGGCAGCAATCAGGATGAACTGGCAAGAGGCGAAAAGCAGCCTCAAACAGGCCGGCCATACGTCCCAACGAAACTTCTTTTAACAATTTTTATGTAACTAACCCAGGGTGCTTTTTAGCTGACTTTAAATTGTCCGCCATCGGCAGAATCACCTGTAGTCGACTATTCAATTTGAAACCCTCCGTAAACCCTAACTCCAAAATCTCAGCCGCGGTCCGATCAGGATAGCGCCTTAGAAAGGGGACCATCCTTTTTACCATCACCGGCGTCCTCCCTTTTTCCAACCTCCCCACCTTTTCCCCGTCTCTGTTTAAAGCACCGGACTGTGAATGTGAACCCCCACATGTGGAACACTTATGTCGGAAACGACACTTTGCTCCGAATTTACATGTGCCTACATTAAATTGCCAGCAGAAACCCATGTGACTACCGGCCGGTTGTCCGGCTGAGCCCAAACCCCCCGCACCGAACCTCTAGGAGAGGACATTAGCTTCATCTAAAGACTAATGTCCTTATGGTCCCACCGTAAAGAAGGGCGGACCGCCTTCCTCTGCCAGAACTGCTCATCATAGCGCAGCCAAGCAGTCCCCCCATACACCCTTTGCGCTTCCCCAATCGAATCAAGGTAGCAGAAAAGCGGCGGCGCTTTTTCCCCAACCAGTTTGCAAACGTGCGCGGGATCAATCTGTATCGCCGCTTCTCCTCCTCCTCTTTCTTGCTTTCGTCAGGTTTAACTTTGTCCAAGTTAAACTTCTCCAAGGGAAGCAAAGAGAAGATTTCAACATACTCACCTTTCCAAATGCGCTCTTTCACCTCCGTCTTCAAATGAGCGCCCAAAGGCCCCTCAAAACAGACATATACTTCGCATTTGGTGGCATCTGCCAAACACACCCCATCCACACCCACTGTCCCTTTTCCAACCGCCGCGGCATCACCAGCCGCCGCCGTTGTACCCGCCACCACCGCCGGCAACGCCGGCAACGCCGGCGGGGCCACCAGATTGGCCACCTCTACACCACCTGTACTCGGACCCCCTACCAGCCCTGTACTTACAGCCGACACCACAGGGACCGGCCCCGCCTGCCCAGATCCATGACCAGTGGAAACGTGGGCTGCAGCCCACGCCGCCACCGGGGAGGCGTCCGCTACCGGCCATGTACCAGCCTCACAGCGCGCCAACACCTCACGCAACCCCGCCAACAATGTTTGCACCACCCCCACATCTCACTCCCCCGTTACTCCAACGGACAGCGAACCACTACCTTGACCTAACCCACCAGAGCCAACCCCTTGTCCCATTGCTACCCCAGTACCCCCATCCCTGCACCCAGAAGCCCCCTTGCTAAGGACAGGAGAGGAAAAAGATACAGAAAGGTTCTCACCTGGCTGTCGCTGCCGCACCGGACATCCAGCCGTGTCGCCCTTTCCATGCGCCGCCTCTTGGATCATGCTCGCATCCCGTTTGTCCAACTCTCCCTCCGACAGACTGTCTTGGAAACTCCCGGACCCTCCTTGAGCGGTGTCAGTAGGCCGCATCTTCGGATTCCTCGTCGCTGCCGAGCGCCTTGCAGTGACGTCCTCACCACGCGCCGCACCAATCCGTACCTCTCGCTCCACATGACTGCCACGCTGAGCTTCAGGCCGGGCAGGAGAAGCCCGCCTGGCCGCCGATCTGGACCGTACACCGCCCTGGTCCCCACGATGGTGTTACATCTACCGGTCTCCTCCTCCCTCTCACTTCAGGATTACAGGCCCCGGTCGTTCCTGGCAACAAGCCAGCACCCGTCGAGGCATCTCTCCCCTGCCGAGCCGCCCTCCGCTCAGGCGGGGAGCCCTGAGAGGCGGCCGGCGTCCTTCTGGTATGCACTGCAGGGGGGGCGGGAGCAGGGCCAGCCGACAGACTCCACCCCCCCGAGTCTACCGTGAGCGGGGATTCATCCCGGCTGCCCTACCATCCACCGCAGGCTTCTTCCTGGCAGGCGGCGCCGGATCCTGCACAGTGCCGCCAATCCGATCTCGGGCACCATCCAGCGGCGGACTAAAATGCTCAGGAGGCCTAGGCCTCCTAGCACGTGGCCACTCTGGAGGAGGGGGGCTGGCGGGCGCGCTGGAGGGTGCCTGGCTGGGGGCCTGCAGCAAACCGGAAACCGTAGCCTGCAGCCAGTCAGCGCCACTCGCCTCCGTCTCCTCCCGCAATGGCTCAAATAGCTTCTCCAAGTCTCCCATCGTCACCGCTCTGCCTAACTGGGGACCGCTAGCCAGAAATCACCTGTCCACTACGATCTTCTCTCCCCCACTGAGTACCACTCCTAATCTCCACCCCCCAAAGTTACCTAAACTCCCCCCACTGTCCTACCTCCTAAACCCATGCCTCTGCCTCACTGTCCCAACCCCAGTCATGCTGGCCCTACCCCTAATTGCACTTAACTCCGGGCCATTACTTTCATGGCAATGGCGAGGCTGCATTGATGGGCACTGACCCTAATTTTGCTTCACAGTTCTTTATTTAAAATGTTATTTTTTTCCTGAAACTTCCCTCTTAAAGTGAAGGTAAATGCAGTATATCCAAAATACATGACCGAGCTCATCCTTAGATTCTTCACCACACACAGCCACAAAGGCAAGAGAATTCTTGTTGGGTAGTGTATTAGTTCATTTGCATTTAATTTTAATGGTTCAAAGAATGTCAGGCAAAATGATCGGCCCTAACGCAGGTTTACTTTATCAAATCTGGCCCTCTTTGAAAAAAGTTTGAAAACCACTGGTTTGGACCCTTGATATTTTACCAAAGCCCCCTAAAAAACATTGTAGAAAAAATAGTAAAAAATTATTTAAACAATAAAATTGTAAAAAATAATAAAGATAAAAACTACTGACATTGTTCACTGCTCTGCTGATATACACACGTGTGTTTGTGCTCTGGGTGCACACCCTAATGCAATAGACTGCGCACACCAATGACCATCATCAATCAAAACATAATGACCAACCAATGATCAGCCAAAACATTATGACCAACCAAAGATCAGCCAAAACATGACCAGCCCATAATCAGCTGAAACATTATGACCACAACATAATCAGCCATAATATTATGACCACCCCACAATTAGGCAAAAAATGATGAACTCCCCACAATTAGCCAAAACATTATGACCACCCCACAGTCAGCCAAAACATTATGAGCAACCAATGATCAGCCAAAATATTATGACCACCCCATGATCAGTCAAAACATAATGACTAACCAATGATCAGCCAAAACATTATAACCAACCAATGATCAGCCAAAACATTATGACCAACCAATGATCAGCCAAAACATTATGACCACCTCATATTCAGCCAAGACATTATGATCACGCTATGATCAGCAAAATCCTCATGACCACCACCATCATCAACCAATAATTAGCCAAAACATTATGACCACCCCACATTTAGCCAAAACATTAGGACCACCTCATGATCAGCCAAAACATCATGACCACCATCATATACAGCCAAGACATTATGACCTCCCCATGATCAGCCAAAACATTATGACCACCCCATAATCAGCTGAAACATTATAACCACAACATGATCAGCCACAATATTATAATTACCACCATATTCAGCCAAAATATTATGACCATCCCATAATCAGCTGAAACATTATGACCACAACATGATCAGCCACAATATTATGAACACCCCACAATTAGGCAAAAAATGATGACCACCCCACAATTAGCCAAAACATTATGTCCATCCAATGATCAGCCAAAACATTATGACCTCCCTATGATCAGCCAAAACATCATGACCACCACCATTATCAGCCACAATAATATGACCACCCAATGTTAAGCCAAAACATTATGACCACCCCATGTTCAGCCAAAACATTATGACCACCCCATGTTTAGCCAAAACATTATGACCACCCCATTATCATCAAAAACATTATGACCACTCAATGATCAGCCAAATCCTCATGACCACCACCATCAATCAAAATATTATGATCACCACCATCAATCAAAATATTATGATCACCACCATTATTAGCCAAAACATTATGACCACAACATGATCAGCCACAATATTATAATCACCACCATATTCAGCCAAAACATTATGATCACACCACGATCAGCCAAAACATTATAACCACCCCATGTTCAGCCACACAATTATGATCACACCATGATCAGCCAAAACATTATGACCATCCCATGATCAGCCAAAACATTATGACCAACCCATGTTCAGCCAAAACATCATGCCCACCCTATGATCAGCCAAAAGATTATGACCACAACACGATCAGCCACAATATTATGACATCCGTGAACAGTCAAAACATAATGATCACCACCATATTTAGCAAAGACATGATAATCACCCTATGATCAGCCAAATCTTCCTGACCACCATCATCAAGCAAAACATTATGATCACAACCATTATTAGTCAAAACATTATGATCATCACCACTATTAGCCAAAACATTATGATCACACGATGATCAGCCAAAACATTATGATCACACGATGATCAGCCAAAACATTATGACTACCCCATGTTTAGCCAAAACATTATGACCACCCCACAATTAGCCAAAACATGACTACCCCACAGTCAGCCAAAACATTTTGACCACCCCATGTTCAGCCAAAATATTATGACCACCCCATGATCAGCCAAAACATTATGACATGACCATCCAATGTTCTGCAAAAACATTATGATCACACCATGATCAGCCAAAACATTATGATCATACCATGATCAGCCAAAACATTATAACCACCCCAAAATCAGCTGAAACATTATGATGACAACATGATGACCACTCCACAATTAGCCAAAACATTATGACCAACCAATGATTAGCCAAAACATTATGACCACCCCATGATCAGCCAAAACATCATGACTAGGGATGAGCTTCGAGTTCGAGTCGAACCCATGTTAGACTATAACATCGCATGTTCGACCGTTCGTCAAATTTCAAATGTTATGGGCTGTTTGCGCCAAATTCCAGTGGCGCGTCATGGCCCATAATTCACTGCAGCATCGCAGTGCATTGCTGGCTGATGATTGGCCAAGCATGCACTATGACGCGCATGCTTGGCCAATCACAGCGCCGTCTGTATAGAGAGCCGTAATTGGCCAAAGCCAGGGTGGCTTTGGCCAATTATGGCTCAGGGGGTTTAGTACACGCCCCACACTATATAAGGCAGCCTGCGTGGCGGCCTTGTGTAATGTGTTGCGGTGCCGGCGGAGAGATAGACAGAGAGACAGTGTCATTTGATTTAATTTAGTAGGCAGTAGAAATGTACACACTGAAAAATTTTGTTTCGGAATTTCGTTTTCGTCCGAAAAATAAATTTATTTAGTTACTCCGAAATGCATTAAAAATTGCATTAGTCTGAAAATCCAAATTAATTAAGGTTGAATCTGTCATTTAAAGTTTATGGTGTCTGTCGAATGTTCAAAGAAGATTCGACGGAGCAGCTAAACTGTACGACGCCGCAATCGTACATTTCCGGTCAAATTTTCCGCCTACAAGCTAGCTGTAGTAGAATTCTAATGTTGTATGACTAGTAATAATTATATTTATTAATTATTTTACTAGTCAACCAACATTAGAATTTTTCTATAGCCTATGGGCGGATGCATTTGACCGGAAAGGTACGATTGCAGCGTCGTACAGTTTAGCTGCTCCGTCTAAACTTCATTGAACTTTCGACAGACACCATAAGCCAAAGATTCGACGTTTGTATGTTTTTCGTTGCTTTGTCGAATCTTCGTCGTTCATGTTGAATGGTCTACTCTACCCCAACAGTCAGCCAACTTTCACATTCGTTTCTCAATCTCCAAGTGCAATGTCGGGCGCGGCATCCGACGTTGTGTCAGATATTGATATAGCATTATAATATAGAATCTATAATAATAAATCCCCCCTCCCCACAACACGGGCAGCCTCTGAGGCTATCACAACACTAGCAACACTAGTATCACTATCAAGTTCAAAACACTAACACAATAGCAGCAGATTATTATGAAAAAGTTAAGTTGAACTTTAGCTTGCATCACTATTGTTCTGCTGCTTTGCTTATGCTTAATTGCTAAATAATTCAGGTTCTCTGACAAACGGACGAGTTAAGATTGACTGTCTTCTGAAATGATTCAGTGTGTGTCTCTCTCTCTGCTAGCAAATCATAAGTAAAAGTAAGTTGGCTGTACGTGTGTACTTAGTTCTAGCTATTTTACTGCCCCTCCTCTTTGGTTACAATCGGCCAATAACATTCATCATCATCATCATCATTATTTTATTTTACTTCCCCCACCCAATTCCAGCAGCGATCTTTTCTCTCTATGCCAAATCTTTTCTCTCTAGGTCGAAGTTAAGGTTAGGCACATTCGACCACAGGTTCGATAGACACAGATTGTTATTGTCAGCGTCATGTCGAATCTCCTATCTATATCGAAGAGTTGTCACAACGAAAACGAAAATATAGCATTTGTTTATGTCGGATCTTTTGGTTTTTGTATCCTGCACTTTTAATATGTCGTGAATAATCAGTCAGAATAAGTTGTGCCTTTTTAAGGACAGGTTTCCCGCACAATAATTATCATTGAGTAATTTTTAACGAAGATATTTTTAAGATACAAAATCAATCTATATGACACAGTCTATGCTTGTGCAACTTATTCACGGAGACGTGTGGTCATACGAAATAGAAATTTATTGGTAAACAAACACAAATAATCACATGAAATTAAGATACCGATTGCGTTACATGAACGTCTTGAAAATCAATAAAAACACTTGCAAAAATGGGCGTACCGTCCCTTTGACCTAATACCACCATGATAACTTCTCGGCAGAATCAATAACCTTGTGAACTTGACAATTAAACAGAACATCTGTATTTCACACATGCAACCGTTACTTTGCTGCAGGTAAGGAAGTGGTTAAAATTGTGAAATAAATTAGACGTTTGTTTTGTCAATAAATGTGGCAACTATGCAAAAAGAAAAATATAATGAAAAATTTGAATCTTTAGAGAAAAATCTACAAGGCGGTTATTGATTCGGGAGAATGATTATTAACTGTATAATATTCAATACATCAATATTTGAGAGTACATATCAATATTTGAGAGAACATACAAGATAAAATCAACATGACATAATTACCCATTCCAGGATGGCTACTGTTCCTATCGGCTGGTTACCAGAGTTAAGATGGCTGCCGTCGTTTCAAAATGGATACTCTTAAAGAGGATTTACTTCTTGTGACCTCCGAGTTCTAAGTATTAGGTGTTGAGGAATCTTCATGAACATAAAGATATGTATTCATGCATGGTGCATGAGTGTCAGTCTGGGAGTGTGTGTGTCTCCCAGTGTCCCCCCTTCAGGGTGGATCCCTGAGCTCTCCCCCTGAGCTCTCCTCCTCCTGACCCCCATTCTGCCATCTTACTTGCCTCTAAATACCATTTCAGATAATAAGACCATAAAAATTATAATGGCTCTGCCCAAAAGGACGTGGCTCACTTCCCATTGGGTTAGGAGACTTAATTATTAACTTCCTCTGGAAATTTAGTGAGTTCAAATAATACCACCTTCAACCACCAGGTGTCTCACATGTGTTTTGAGTTCATCCTTTAAGTTAATACATTCTATTTTCATAATGTGTATAATGGTAAGGATAGTATATACTTTTAAATATTCTGGTAATCGGTCTAATGTAAAATACACTCAGTATAAGTTTGATTAGTCACCATTACATAACTTGGTTATATCTGTATCTCTATAAATGTATGTCTATACAAACTGGTCTATCTAGGGAATACACACGTTGTTATATAATTCATCAATACCACATAAAAAATGATTATCTATATGGATACCTGTATAACTTCTTGTATCTCCACTGAACATTTGTTTATCTAAGCATAGGCTACAATCTTATATAATTATAATCATGATGATATGGTTTTCCTAATACTAATTCATTACTTAAAACACTTCTACTTATAAAATCACACTTTCATATACATTTTCTTCATGGCAAAGTTGTTGGGTCCGCAGATGCCAACATTATAATGTCTCTGTGACCTACAATGTCATAGATAGTTTAAAATGACTTATAATAACCTTATCGATACTTTAAAATATTTTTGACTGGCACAATATTCAACTCTCTCTAACGTGTTGAGATGGACCTTGAACCTTCTCACTAGATGTTTAGAAATGACTTGTTTGTCTAAACCATCCTAAAAGTTCATACAATGAGTTTTGTTAGCCAAGGTGTTAGCTATTTAAACAGTCCATCACTTGAACACAATAAGTTTAGGCTAGGTGAGGCTATTTTTAATGTGAGAATTGTCCGTATAATCTTGACTCCTATTTTCTTTTGTTTATTCACTAAGACCATGTAAATATCTCCTTGTTTTGTGACAAGAGCAGTCTTTGTTCCAACAGTTTCCTTTACAATACATGCTTGTAAAAGTCTTCAATATTTGAAGAAGTAGAGAAAGACTTGGTCAAACATGAGAACGTCCATTTTGTCCCAAAGGTCTCAAAAAGGGCAACAGTTCATCTGCTTTTTGAAGCCTAAGCACCTCTCATGTTTCTGCCAGGAAATATAAAATATATTTCTTCATGAATTCACAACAGTTATCGTTTGTTAAAACGATAATGAAAATACCTGAAATTCGGACGAAAATGCATTCGGACGAAAACGAATGCACATGTCTAGTAGGCAGACGACTCAGTTAGCTGCACTTACAGTGTATTGTGTATATATATGCATCCTAGGTGTTATATATATATACACACACACACTGTATTAAGTTTAGCTAGATCCGTTCCTGTTATTCTCTTCCTACTGACAGGCAGGCAGGTGTTTTTACAGTATTTACAGCTACCTGAAGAAAATTGCTGGTGTTCTTCTGATCCTATTAGTCCTATTAGCTACAGTATTTACAGTTAGTGTAGTGCGTCCTCTGCACAGCGTGCACCTAAAGCTACCTAAAGAAAATTGGTGGTGTTCCTCTGATCCTATTAGTACCGCAGGCAGCTGCAGTATATACAGTTAGTGTAGTGCGTCCTCTGCCCAGTGTGCACCTAAAGCTACCTGAAGAAAATTGGTGGTGTTCTTCTGATCCTATTAGTACCGCAGGCAGCTGCAGTATTTACAGTTAGTGTAGTGCGTCCTCTGCCCAGTGTGCACCTAAAGCTACCTGAAGAAAATTGGTGGTGCTCTTCTGATCCTATTAGTACCGCAGGCAGCTGCAGTATATACAGTTAGAGTAGTGCATCCTCTGCACAGTGTGCAATTAAAGCTACCTGAAGAAAATTGGTGCTGTTTTTCTGATCCTATTAGTACCACAGGCAGCTGCAGTATTTACAGTTAGTGTAGTGCGTCCTCTGCACAGTGTTCAACTAAAGCTACCTGAAGAAAATTGGTGGAGTTCTTCTGATCCTATTAGTACCGCAGGCAGCTGCAGTATTTACAGTTAGTGTAGTGTGTCCTCTGCACAGTATGCACCTAAAGCTGTCTGAAGACAATTTCTGTTGTTCTTTTTTTTTTTTTTTTTTTTTTTGCTAGCTCAGTGATTCTTAAAAGAGACTTAATCCACCTTCTCAGTGTCATCCACGTCCCTTCAATTTTTTCACATCATTGTAGCTTAGTTAGCGAATATGCAACAACATTTATTACCAAAAAAACCATATAAAAAGGATTCCTATTATCTCAACCCTATCCCCTATAATCCCCAAACCTCGCCCCTCCACCATTACCCCCTTCCCCTCCCTCCCACTCTCCCCCCCCCATTTTCTGTGCATCCTAGGTCAGCTTTGTTCACTTTAATTAAATCTAATTGTCAATCCCTCCGAGATACTCCACTGTTTTTTAAATTCATTCCAACACTGCCAGTTGTTCTTCTCTCCCATTGTATCACCATCTCTCCCGTAATTCCCTTCTTCCATCAGACGAATACTTTCCACTTCGTTGACCCAATCCCATATTGATGGACTTTCTTCCCTCTGCCACTTTTTTGGTATGGTTTTTTTGGCCGCATTAAGCAAGTGTGGAACCAAGGACTCCTTATACTTTTTAACCTCCCCTCCTATTCCATGGTGTAATACCATCCAGGGATCCGCTTTTACTTCTACCTTTGTTATTTCCTTAATAAACCCCAATATTTTTTCCCAATATCTTTTAATTTCTGGGCAGTTCCACCATATGTGGGCCATATTGCCCACTCCTTTACATCCCCTCCAACACTCCGATGTCCTATCCCTTTGATATTTACATGTTTTGTCAGGAGTAACATACCATCCTGACAAGATTTTGTAATTCATTTCAGCAACATTGGTGTCGATCGACGAACAGTGGGCCAGTTCCAACATTTTTCTTAAAGTATTACTGTCTATCTGCGGTTCTAATTCCCTTTCCCATTTTATGATATATGGAGGTACCTCCTGCCTACCTGCCTTCAGGCCCATTTTGTAGATTTTGGATATTATGCCCTTCGTGTTGCTCGTCAAACATAGCTTCTCTAACTCAGAGAGCTCTTTTCCGGACCTTATTGGCCTTGGCAGGCGATCAACAAAATGACTTAGCTGGAGATATCTCCATCTATCTATCACCCAGGCATCTCTATTGTGTTTTAATTTGTGAAACGGAACAATCTTTCCTTCTTTTATTATATCCCTTAATTGTGCCTTTTCCTTCTTAATCCAGTTACCCCCTATTTTAATTTTCCCCGGTGCAAAATAATCATATTCCCTAAGTGAGATTAAGGGAGAATTAAATGTTTTATTTATTTGTTTATATATTGTGTTCCATGCTCTAATAACTACCTTTGTCAGTGTATGTGTGCTTCCATCTAATAATCTATAATGTGGGGGGTTCCAAATTATGTGTCCTAAATGTGCCTTACTTAATTTATTTTCTATATTCACCCATCTCTTGTGTTTATTGTCCCTGACCCACTCGACCGCCCTCGACACCAATATTGCCTTATAATATCCCTGAATGTCTGGAACTGCCAAACCTCCTTTTTTCTTTTCCTGTTTTATGATATCAAAAGAGACTCTTGCCCTTCTACCCTTCCAAACTGTTTTCATTATAATTGAATTGAGTTTCTTTAGATAAAACTGAGGAATTGCTAGTGGGAGGATCTGTAGTTTATAAATAATCTTTGGCAACAAAGTCATTTTTATAGCATTAATGCGACCAAACCATGATAGTGGCTTACCCATTATCCTTTTACTCTCAGCTTTTATTTCATTAAGTAGTGGAATGAAATTTATTTTATAAGTCTTCCCTAATGAGTTTGCTAGTTTTATGCCCAAGTAACTTATTTCTTTTTTCCATGTAAATTGGAATTCTTTTTTCAGCTTACTTTCTTCTTTTTTGCTTATGTTAATATTCAACATTTCGGATTTTGCCAAATTTATCTTAAAATTGGACACCTCCGCATACTGTCTAAGTACTTTCAACACATTTGGCATTGTGACTCTGGGGTTGGCTATGAAGAGCAGCACGTCGTCGGCAAAAGCCGCGACCTTATGCTCCTCATCTCCAACCCAGAATCCGCTTATATCCGGGTCCTCCCTGATCACAGAGAGCAGTGGCTCCAAGGAGAGAACAAAGAGAAGGGGGGACAGAGGGCAGCCCTGCCTTGTCCCATTTTCCATTTTGAAGGTGGCCGTGGAGGACCTGTTAATTTTTATCGAGGCCGTAGGCTGGTTATACAAGGCACGGATCCAACCCATCATCTTTGGGCCCAATCCTAGATGTTTAAGAGTTTGGAACAGGAACCCCCAGTCCACTCTGTCAAACGCTTTTTCTGCGTCTATAGACAAGAGTAGGGGCCCCCTATCCTTGATGTTCTGAAGAAGGAGCAGAGTACGCACCCCATTATCCCTCCCTTCTCTTTTTGGGGTAAATCCTACCTGGTCTGGTGTATCCATTCACTCATCCCTTCTTTTAACCTATTGGCTAAAACTCTAGCATATAGTTTAACATCCGTGTTAATCAACGATATTGGCCTATAGCCAGAGCAAATCGTAGCATTTTTCCCTTCTTTAGGAATAACCGTGATCTCTGCTTTCAACGCCTCTCTACTTAGCTCAAACTTCGTACCCAGCCCATTCATATAATCGCAAAGTCTAGTGGTTAGTATGTCTTTGAATTTTTTATAGTAAAGGGAAGTAAAACCATCAGGACCCGGACTTTTCCCCGAAGCTGACTCACCAATGCTATTTTATCTCTTCTATTGTTATAGGGCTCTCTAAATCTTCCTTACAATTCTCCGTGATCTTAGGGAGATTTGCTTTTTTCAAAAATTCTGCTATCTTTTGGTTTTATGGGATCTGTCCTGGATTTTATTTTTCCCTACTGTATATAAATCCTTATAGTAATTCCTAAAGGATTCCCCAATTTCGTTTGTTGTATAAACCATATCTCCTTTGCTATTCTGAATTTTTTCTATGTAGTTTCTAGCTTTCTTTCTCCTCAGAATTTTAGCTAAAAGTCGGCTGCTCTTATTCCTACTCTGATATCTTTCTTTTGCCACTTTATTAAATACTTTTTTGGTTTCTCTATCTATCCGATCTTGGCCTAGTCCTTTCTTGTGCTCCTGCTCCAGCTCGTATACTTCTTCAGTAAGTTTTTTAATTTCTTCCCTTGTTTCTCTTTTCCTTTTTACTCCCAGTTTTATTAAGATCCCCCTAATATAGGCCTTATGGGCCTCCCACAGGGAGGACCCGGAAATCTCTCCTGTATCATTTGTTAGAAAATATTGTTTTAATTCTTGTTCTAATATTCTTAAGTTTGTTTCATCCTGTATTAGGTCTTCATTTAATCTCCACGCTGATGGAACTCTTTGGGCATTAGAGACATACAATCCCATATTAACTGGAGCATGATCTGACAATGTTATGGTCCCTATCTTAGATTCTACGGCTCTATCAAGGAGTGAATGCTCAATCCAGATATAGTCAATCCTAGAGTACGTCCCGTGCACTGGGGAGTAGAACGAGTAATCCTTCCGATTAGGATTCATGATCCTCCATACATCCACCAACTGACAGGAATGGAACTTCCGTTGAAACTTTCTCAGACTCCCGTTCATCTTCCCCAGCGCACGTGACGTACTATCTACCACTGGATCCATACAGAGGTTTAGGTCCCCCATCAGGACCAGACCCCCCTTTTTAAACTCCATTAATTTTTCCAATGTATTTATTAAAAAACCACTAGCCTCCCTGTTTGGCGCATATACATTGGCCAATGTACATTCCCATCCCTCTAAGGAGCCTTTCAAAAAGATATATCTTCCCCCTGGGTCAGTTAATCTCTCCTCCTCTTTAAAATTCACCCCTTTTGCTATTCCTATTGCCACTCCCCTTGCCCTTTTAGTAAGTGAGTCCCCATAAAACCAACTTGGAAAAGCTTTTGACCACAGCTTAATGTTAGAACCATACGTCAGATGGGTTTCTTGAAGAGACACCACATCTACTCTATATCTCCCCAGCTCCTGCAGAATCTTATGTCGTTTCCTAGGCGTGTTAAGACCTTTGACATTGTAGGTCACAAAATTTAGCTTCCTCATCTCATTACATATCTCTTATGTTGAACTTGCTTTACTGTATTAACCTTAGATTTTTTTAACCCAGTGCACAGCCTCCCTCCCCCCCCTCCTCCCTCCCCCTCCCCCCCTCCTCCCTCCCCCTCTCCCATCCCTCCCCCCCCCTCCTCCCTCCCCCTCCCCCCCCCTCCTCCCTCCCCCTCTCCCATCCCTCCCCCCTCCCCCCCTCCCCCCGGCCACCCTTTGGCCCCCCATTCACCAAGCGCTATGGATACCATAGAGCGATGTGAATCTCCTATTTTGAGGTGGGACTTTGAGCGTGCCTCTCACCCCTTCCTGTATGATGGTATTAACAAGAAGGGGTGAACCGGCGTCCACGTTAGCTCCTCCCCCATTCCTCTCCACCGCTCACCCCTCTCCCCGACAAGCCTTCCATAGTTCCCTTTATCCCCCCTTTTCTTCCCCTTATCACTCTACACCCTCTCATGCTTCTCCCCCACTCCCCAATCTTCCCCCCCAAGCGAGTCCAGATTACTCTTCATCCCAGCCCGGCAATTTTGGCACTTGTATATTCAGTTTATCACAGAAGTCCTTCAATTCTTCAGGGAATCTTAATCTTGCTGACCTTCCATCCCTATATCCCATTAAACAAGCCGGGAACCCCCAGCTGTATTTTATGTTCTGACGTCTCATCAGGTCCAATAGAGGTTTCAGAAGTTTTCTCCTGGCTAGCGTTTCAGGTGCAAGATCAGTATACACCTGAATGTCGGATCCTTCAAAATTTAGGGGGGGTTTAATTCTCAATTTAGATAGAATTGCTACTTTATCTTCAAAAAATCTAAATCTGATTATCACATCGCGGGGCCTCTGGGGATCATTATTATATAATCTTCCAACTCGGTGTATCCTTTCTATCTTGGGGAATTCTCCAGCGTCCTCTCCCAGGAGTGGGCCCAAAATTGCAGAGGCTATCTTCCTAAGATCTTCTCCTTCATTTTCTGGGACAAAGCGGAGTCTTAAATTCTGCCTTCTATCACGATTTTCCTGATCCTCGATCTTATAGAGAATTATCTTCTGGTTTTGTCTAGCTATTTTTAATTGTTCTTTAAGGTTCCTCAACTCCAGATCTAGTTCATCATTTTTTTTCCCCGATATTTCTACTCTTTCTAAGAGGCTTCCCAGGTCTGCTCTCACCAGGCCTATTTCTACTTTTATGGCATTCTCCATTTTCTGGAGCATATTACTCAATTCCTCTTTAGAAATCATCTGGGTACTTGTTCTTCTCTCTTCCCTTCGGCTCATTTCCATTTCTCCTTCCATTAAGGAATTCTCTCTTGATTGCGCCTTCCTATCTTCCCCTTTATTTGGGGTTCCCCCTTTACTCCCAGACCTTGATCCTCCTTGGGCCTCTGGGTCTCCCCCTCTTGGACTGGCACCTTGGGACATGTATTGTTGTATTGTACTACCCGTAGTCTTGTCCTTCGGGGTTTTGGGTACTCCCCCTTTTCCTGACTTAGCTGCTGCTTTGTTCATTGTTCCCTTCTTTCTTGCCCCTCCTGTTTGTTTCCCCAGCTTTAATTCAACCTACCACCTCCCCCCGTGGGAGAGGCCACTGGAGGGAGGGGGGTATATTTAACCCCCGGGGTTCTCTTAAAGGCCTTGTTTCCTACTGAGCCTGTTTCTACTCCTTACAGGGGTCACAGTGGATCCGGAGATTGTAGTTTTATACCAGGAAGGGGGACAGTGCACCTCTTCTCACACCCAACCTCCTTTAATCCCCCCTTCAGATATATGGCGTTATTACGTTACTCCTTACCGACCGGCCATGAAATCTGTCTGATGTTTCTATGCGTTTTAATGTTCTTAAATGGAGTGTATGCCAAAGATTCCTTGTCACTAATATTCTTCTCCTTTTCACCACATTTTCCACGACATAAATCACCTATTAATACCACAGGCAGCTACAGTATTTACAGTTAGTGTACTGTGTCCTCTGCACAGTGTGCACCTAAAGCTACCCGAAGAAAATTGGTGGTGTTCTTCTGATCCTATTAGTACCGCAGGCAGCTGCAGTATATACAGTTAGTGTAGTGCGTCCTCTGCACAGTGTGCACCTAAAGCTACCTAAAGAAAATTGGTGGTGTTCTTCTGATCCTATTAGGACCGCAGGCAGCTGCAGTATTTACAGTTAGTGTAGTGCGTCCTCTGCACAGTGTGCACCTAAAGCTACCTAAAGAAAATTGGTGGTGTTCTTCTGATCCTATTAGTATCGCAGGCAGCAGCAGTATGTACAACTTAGTGTAGGGCGTCCTCTGCACAGTGTGCACCCAAAGCTACCTGAAGAAAATTGGTGGTGTTCTTCTGATTCTATTGGTACCGCAGGCCGCTACAGTATTTACAGTTAGTGTACTGTGTCCTCTGCACAGTGTGCACCTAAAGCTACCTGAAGAAAATTTGTGGTGTTCTTCTGATCCTAATAGTACCGCAGGCAGCTGCAGTATTTACAGTTAGTGTAGTGTGTCCTCTGCACAGTGTGCACCTAAAGCTACCTGAAGACAATTGCTGTTGTTCTGATCCTATTAATACCACAGGCAGTCAGCTGCAGTATTAACAGGTAGTGTACTGTGTCCTCTGCACAGTGTGCACCTAAAGCTACCTGAAGAAAATTGGTGGTGTTCTTCTGATCCTATTAGTACCGCAGGCAGCTGCAGTATTGACAGTTAGTGTAGTGCGTCCTCTGCACAGTGTGCACCTAAAGCTACCCGAAGAAAATTGGTGGTGTTCTTCTGATCCTATTAGTACCGCAGGCAGCTGCAGTATATACAGTTAGTGTAGTGCGTCCTCTGCACAGTGTGCACCTAAAGCTACCTGAAGAAAATTGGTGGTGTTCTTCTGATCCTAATACTACCGCAGGCAGATGCATTATTTACAGTTAGTGTAGTGCATCTTCTGCACAGTGTGCACCTAAAGCTACCTGAAGACAATTGCTGTTGTTCTGATCCTATTAATACCACAGGCAGGCAGCTGCAGTATTTACAGTTAGTGTACTGTGCCCTCTGCACAGTGTGCACCTAAAGCTACCTGAAGACAATTGCTGTTGTTCTGATCCTATTAATACCACAGGCAGGCAGCTGCAGTATTTACAGTTAGTGTACTGTGCCCTCTGCACAGTGTGCACCTAAAGCTACCTGAAGACAATTGCTGTTGTTCTGATCCTATTAATACCACAGGCAGTCAGCTGCAGTATTTACAGTTAGTGTACTGTGTCCTCTGCACAGTGTGCACCTAAAGCTACCTGAAGAAAATTGGTGGTGTTCTTCTGATCCTATTAGTACCACAGGCAGCTGCAGTATTTACAGTTAGTGTAGTGCGTCCTCTGCACAGTGTGCACCTAAAGCTACCTAAAGAAAATTGGTGGTGTTCTTCTGATCCTATTAGTATCGCAGGCAGCTGCAGTATGTACAAGTTAGTGTAAGGCGTCCTCTGCACAGTGTGCACCTAAAGCTACCTGAAGAAAATGGGTGGAGTTCTTCTGATTCTATTAGTACCGCAGGCTGCTACAGTATTTACAGTTAGTGTACTGTGTCCTTTGCACAGTGTGCACCTAAAGCTACCTGAAGAAAATTGGTGGTGTTCTTCTAATCCTATTAGTACCACAGGCAAACAGCTGCAGTATTTACAGTTAGTGTAGTGCGTCCTCGGCACAGTGTGCACATAAAGCTATCTAAAGAAAATTGGTGGTGTTCTTCTGATCCTATTAGTATCGCAGGCAGCTGCAGTATGTACAAGTTAGTGTAGGGCGTCCTCTGCACAGTGTGCACCTAAAGCTACCTGAAGAAAATTGGTGGTGTTCTTCTGATTCTATTAGTACCGAAGGCCGCTACAGTATTTACAGTTAGTGTAGTGTGTCCTCTGCACAGTGTGCACCTAAAGCTACCTGAAGAAAATTGGTGGTGTTTTTCTGATCCTATTAGTACCGCAGGCAGCTGCAGTATGTACAAGCTAGTGTAGGGCGTCCTCTGCACAGTGTGCACCTAAAGCTACCTCAAGAAAATTGGTGGTGTTCTTCTGAATCTATTAGTACCGCAGGCAGCTGCAGTATTTACAGTTAGTGTACTGTGTTCTCTGCACAGTGTGCACCTAAAGCTACCTGAAGACAATTGCTGTTGTTCTGATCCTATTAGTACCACAGGCAAGCAGCTGCAGTATTTACAGTTAGTGTAGTGCGTCCTCTGCACAGTGTGCACCTAAAGCTACCTTAAGACAATTGCTGTTGTTCTAATCCTATTAATACCACAGGCAGCTATAGTATTTACAGTTAGTGTACTGTGTCCTCTGCACAGTGTGCACCTAAAGCTACCTGAAGAAAATTGGCGGTGTTCTTCTGATTCTATTAGTACCACAGGCAGGCAGCTGAAGTATTTACAGTTAGTGTACTGCGTCCTTTGCACAGTGTGCACCTAAAGCTACCTGAAGACAATAGCTGTTGTTCTGATCCTATTAATACCAAAGGCAGGCAGCTACAGTATTTACAGTTAGTGTACTGTGTCCTCTGCACAGTGTGCACCTAAAGCTACCTGAGGAAAATTGGTGGTGTTCTTCTGATCCTATTAGTACCGCAGGCAGCTGCAGTATTTATAGTTAGTGTAGTGCGTCCTCTGCACAGTGTGCACCTAAAGCTACCTGAAGAAAATTGGTGGTGTTCTTCTGATCCTATTAGTACCGCAGGCAGCTGCAGTATTTACAGTTAGTGTAGTGTGTCCTCTGCACAGTGTGCACCTAAGGCTACCTGAAGAAAATTAGTGGTGTTCTTCTGATCCTATTAGTATCGCAGGCAGCTCCAGTATGTACAAGTTAGTGTAGGGCGTCCTCTGCACAGTGTGCACCTAAAGCTACCTGAAGAAAATTGGTGGTGTTCGTCTGATCCTATTAGTACCGCAGGCAGCTGCAGTATTTACGGTTAGTGTAGTGTGTCCTCTGCATAGTGTGCACCTAAAGCTACCTGAAGACAATTGCTGTTGTTCTGATCCTATTAGTACCACAGGCAAACAGCTGCAGTATTTACAGTTAGTGTAGTGCGTCCTCTGCACAGTGTGCACCTAAAGCTACCTGAAGATAATTGCTGTTGTTCTGATCCTATTAATACCACAGGCAGGCAGCTACAGTATTTACAGTTAGTGTACTTTGTCCTCTGCACAGTGTGCACCTAAAGCTACCTGAAGAAAATTGGTGGTGTTCTTCTGATCCTATTAGTACCGCAGGCAGCTGCAGTATTTACAGTTAGTGTAGTGCATCCTCTGCACAGTGTGCACCTAAAGCTACCTCAAGAAAATTGGTGGTTTTCTTCTGATCCTATTAGTACCGCAGGCAGCTGCAGTATTTACAGTTAGTGTAGTGTGTCCTCTGCACAGTGTGCACCTAAAGCTACCTGAAGACAATTGCTTTGGTTCTGATCCTATTAGTACCACAGGCAAGCAGCTGCAGTATTTACAGTTAGTTTAGTGCATCCTCTTCACAGTGTGTACCTAAAGCTACCAGAAGACAATTGCTGTTGTTCTGATCCTATTAATACCACAGGCAGGCAGCTGCAGTATTTACAGATAGTGTACGTTGTCCTCTGCACAGTATGCACCTAAAGCTACCTGAAGACAATTGCTGTTGTTCTGATCATATTAATACCACAGGCAGGCAGCTACATTATTTACAGTTAGTGTACTGCGTCCTCTGCACAGTGTGCACCTAAAGCTACCTAAAAAAAATTGGTGGTGTTCTTCTGATCCTATTAGTACCGCAGGCAGCTGCAGTATTTACAGTTAGTGTAGTGCGTCCTCTGCACAGTGTGCACCTAAGGCTACCTGAAGAAAATTGGTGGTGTTCTTCTGATCCTATTAGTATCGCAGGCAGCTGCAGTATGTACAAGTTAGTGTAGGGCGTCCTCTGCACAGTGTGCAACTAAAGCTACCTTAAGAAAATTGGTGGTGTTCTTCTGATTCTATTAGTACCGCAGGCCGCTACAGTATTTACAGTTAGTGTACTGTGTCCTCTGCACAGTGTGCACCTAAAGCTACCTGAAGAAAATTGGTGGTTTTCTTCTGATCCTATTAGTATCGCAGGCAGCTGCAGTATTTACGGTTAGTGTAGTGTGTCCTCTGCACAGTGTGCACCTAAAGCTACCTGAAGACAATTGCTGTTGTTTTGATCCTATTAGTACCACAGGCAAACAGCTGCAGTATTTACAGTTAGTGTAGTGCGTCCTCTGCACAGTGTGCACCTAAAGCTACCTGAAAACAATTGCTGTTGTTCTGATCCTATTAATACCACAGGCAGGCAGCTACAGTACTTATAGTTAGTGTACGGTGTCCTCTGCACAGTGTGCACCTAAAGCTACCTGAAGAAAATTGGTGGTGTTGTTCTGATCCTATTAGTACCGCAGGCAGCTGCAGTATTTACAGTTAGTGTACTGTGTCCTCTGCACAGTGTGCACCTAATGCCGCGTACACACGAGCGGACTTTACGGCGGACTTTGCCCGGCGGACTGGATTTCGTCGGACAATTCGATGTGTGTGGGCTCCAGCGGACTTTGTTTTCTAAAAAGTTGGACGGAATTAGATTTGAAACTTGTTTAAAATTTATCCGACGGACTCTTCTTTCTAGCGGACAAACCGATCGTCTGTGTGCTAGTCCGACGAACTCAAACTGACGCATGCTCTGAAGCAATTACAAGACGGAAGCGCTCGGTCTGGTAAAACTAGCCTTCGTCTTGAAGCTAGCACATTCCTCTTCTGTCGTCTTTTAATACAGCCTTTTTTTAGGATTGATAATGCGAGAGGAATGAAGTTGTTTTTCTGCTTTATATTCACACAGAGTTCTCACAAACTTCTTTCTTCATGATTTATCCTCCTGCCATGACTAATATAATATTTTGTAACAGCCAGATCTCCATAACTTTTAAATTTTAAAATAGATATTTTTTTTTTTTTTTTATTTCCGCACTTTAGCTATTTTACAATGTGTGTTAAATGCTAACCACATTTTTGGTGTGTATTTTCAAGTTACCACAATTAACATTCATATTTTGTGTTGTTTTAAAGAACCTTAATGAGGTTGTTGTCCCTTGTTCATTAGACATAGGGGGGTGTATTTAACAAAGGCAAAATCATTTTTCACTCCAATTGCTAATTATACATATAATTCCACATAAAGAGCATTTTGAAGTGTGTTCGCTGTGGATCCGAGGGGCACATGCAAGGAAGCCCAAACCAAAACAATTAATTTTTATTTGACATGATTTTCTGAAAAAATCAGCAGAGCTTCCCCCGAGCTTGTTTTTGACAAAAGGCTTAAATCATTTAAGAATATCAAGTGAAACGTTCACTTGAGAAATTGCACACCAAGTGCACTTGTTGGAAGTGCAGTCGCTGAAAAACTGAGGGGAAGATCTTAAATTCGGGGAAGCTCTGCTGATTTATTCCTAAAATCATGTAAAATCAAAATAAATTATTTTTATTTGACAAAAACACACATAGGGGTTGATTTCCTAAAGGTAAAAAGCCTGTGCATTTTGGAAATTGCATTTTCCCTCTGCAAGAGCAGTTGCTCCCAAGCTTTATTAAATGTGAAGCAGCTCTGCTGACTTCCATCATCCAATCATGTGCAAGCAAAAATGTTTTTTTTTTTTCTTTTACTTGCACAGGATTGGGTACTCTTTGCAAAGTCAAGCTTTTAAATAATTTCTGATGCTCTGGAGCAATTGCACTTGCAGAGGGCAACTGCCCTCTGCAAAGTGCACAGACTATTTGCTTTTCTCAAATCAACCCCATAGTCTTTTCGACCTGTACCTGCCGACTCCCAAACAAAATGGCGTTTTTTAATCAAAAGACATAGGCAAGAATGTAAGGTAAACCAAAAAGTATTTATTTTATAAAAAAAAAAATTAGGAAGGCAACACTGGACACACTTTTAGAATCTGGGAAGCCTTTCGTCCCCCAGGACACACATCAAGTTTGAGGACAAGAAAATAGGTATCTTGCGACTATAGGGAGCACAGGGAGCACAGTCAGAACAGACAGAAACCAGGCAATCACTTTCGACTCTTCCGTGTAGCCTTCCCTCCACGCTTCTCTGCAGCCTTCCCTCCACGCTTCTCTGCAGCCTTCCTCGGAGGTTGTGCCTCTGGTGGTGTACTTGGGGCAGGAGGAGGAGGAGGAGGAGGAGTAGGAGTGCCTTCATCTGCTATATATGTGTTAGCAGTAAGCTCCCCTCTCAAGCCCTTCTGGTAAGCCTGGAAAAATAGACCCTCACAGAGGAGGCGTTGGCCCTTTTCCAACTCCTGTAATCTGCAGGCTATATAGGTGCCATACGCCTCCTCTGCATTGGGAGGTTTACTCAGGATCAGGCTTGCTTCCCGTATGAGCTCTAGGGATTCCTGCTCTGTTGCAGTCATCCTCCTGGGCCTTTTCTGGAGAATGCGGAGGGGAGGCACCTGGCACTCCGTGCGGCTTCTACTTGGCCCAGCCACAGCCTCCTCCTCTCTCCCACTGGGCAAGGCCTCCTCCTCTCTCTCACTGGGCAAGGCCTCCTCCTGGCTGAGGTCATCCTGGGTAAAAAAAAGGGACATAGTTGTAATTTTCTGTTATGCAATCACACACAATTTTCAGCTCCTAACTTTCAAATATAATTACACAAAATAGTAAAGGCTATCTATTTGACCACACCATTATTTCAGATGATCAACAAGATCTGAAGTTACGTATATATTTGGCCACTACTGTCTAGTGATATGTCTACATATTACTCTTTGTGCAGAAGTGATTTTTGATGAAGCACTTTCAAAATGAACACCTTAACATCATTAATAACATTTACACAATCCCAAAATCTTCAAAAAAAGTATACCTGGCTGAAGCTGGGCGCATCCACTTCATCTATGGTGGAAAGGCCCAGTTCATCCTGGGACTCCTCAGCTGGGGTGGAGGTGGATGGAAGGCTGGAGGGAAGGCTGGAGGGAAGGCTGGAGGGAAGGGTGGGGGGAAGGGTGGAAAGGGATTGCCTGGCTTCGGTCTGCTCATCCAGGAATCGCAGTTTGTGGCAATACCACAACTTGGGTACATAAACTTGGTCAGCTGCTGCCCCGGATCTCAGCGACTCCTGGATTTTCCTGTGTTCCCGCTTATACATATTACGCAAGATACCTATTTTCCTGTCCACAAACTTGAGGTCTGCCTGGGGGAGTCGAGTCTTCACAAACTCTAAAAGTGTGCCCAGTGTTGCCTTCCTAACATCACGATTATAATATTGGGGGTGTTTGACCTCCCAGAGGTTTTTCTTCTGCTCATATAGATCAATGAAATGGATCAAAAACTCTTCCTCTTTAAAGGGATTCATTATTTCTGCAAGACAAGACACAAGATCAAAACTTAAATGTCAGTCCCAAATCTCAGGATTAGTTTGTGTTGTAATCTAGGGGACACACACGGGGACACACACAAACACACACACACACACACACACACACTCTTTAATCTTACCTTCGTTTGTGCCGCTCGCTACTTCCGCACGGACATACGTAGGCCATCGTACTAGCTTTATATACACTGCGCATGTGTCATGCTCCGCCTGCGTCGCCCGCCCCTGGCGTTCGTGAGTACGATTTGGCCCCGCCCCTTCACACTTCGTTGCGCAGTGGGAGTAGATAGCAAAAGATGGCGGAGCGATTAAGTGGAAGTAGCGCGGAGGAAAGCCCGGAGCCCCAAACATCCACATCCCGGAGGAGATATAAGGCCACCAACATGGCTTTTGAAGAGATGGTGGAGATGGTGTCCATATTAAGAAGGGAGGACTACGATGGCAAAAAAGGACCGTACACACGACCCAATATGAGGAAGGACAAAATAATGTCCTCAGTTGTCACCGCTCTGGAAGATAAATTTGGTACAAAACGTTCGAAAGAACAATTGCGGAAGCGGTGGTCTGACATCAAAAGTCGGGAGCCAGAACAATATTGGCGAATAAAGAAGCTGCTGAAAAAAAGTAAGTACTTGTGTTTTACTATTGAGATACAGAACTTGCATGCTGATCCTTTTTTTTGGCGGTTTTTCTGCATCGTTCGTAAATACCGTTCTTTGGAATAGATCGGATACTTTATAAAGTGACGTTATTTTTTCGCCAAATACGATGGGACAGGGTTGGACATACATTTATGGCTTGATAATTTGGCGAATTCCCACAATGAGTTGATGTGGTGTAGATGTGTTTGAAAATATAATGCTTCATCAAAAATGATTCAGTGTAATGTAGGGACAGGACACAGCAGCTGTTTCCACATCTGGACTCACGAGCACTATAGTTAGTGGGAATGATTTAGCAGTCCCACTATTGTTCTTCGATTTTATTTTTTGAAATATTTAATTGGAATATTATTCCGTACGTTTTTTGGCTCTGCGTAACTTCTGCATACTTTCAGCTATTAAAACCATTCAACTATTAAAATGTTCGTCTCTTTTAGCTGATGTGTGGTCATTTTCAACTTTTTTACTACCATTTATACTTTATTAAATAATCAGTTTTTTTTAACTTTTTTAAACATTGAATTCAATGGGAGCATGCTTGAAATCCTCAAATTCTTCTTCCGCTCCCAAAAGTTTCAGCTCCTTCATACTTTCACCTAGAGACACCAAACAAACTTTACAATGTTCACTAAATATTCATCTATCTGGCTATATCTTTTCAGTTTGATATTTTTATAATTTTTGGATAAAAAGCTTTTTGTTTAGAGGTCATTTCGTGTAATTTTAGACATTAATCAGAGTGTACTGTGTTTGTTTTGTTGCCATGGTTACCAAAGCTTCTGTTATACACAGGGGGGGAGGTGGCCGGAGCATCTCAGCTCTGATTACAGAGCCCGGGGGAGGGGACAGACACACCATGTACTGATTTATAATAGAGGAATATGATGGGGCAGTTTTGATGGCGGCCATTTTAGCCATTTAGCTATTCAGCATTCCCCCGCATTTTGCTAAGGAAATGCATTTTCTAGTGTACTATGTGACCATAACTAAATTTTTGAGGGGTAATACACATAGGAGATCATTGAGGTGTCAGCATCTGTGAAACTTGCCCAAAAATATGCATTCTTTCTAATTGTTGTTCAGAGGTAATGTTCATCCTGTCTTCAACATTTATTATGATGCAAAATTGGCAAAAAAATCATAACCAACATTTTACTTTCTTTATTCAAAAATAAAAGATCAGTGTGTTTTAACTTTACCTTTTTTTCTAATCTCATAGGGGAGAAAAGACTCAGACAACAGTCCAAGGATCTCAGGACCCCCCCAAGTCACCAGCCTGAGGCCCAAGTTACCCCAAGCCCCAGCCCAAGACCACGCCCACCCGACGACCTTGAGGAAGGAGAGGTGGAGGAAGTGTGCGAGGTTTCAAGCCCACCAAGTGAGTGACTGACACCCCAGCTTGAGTTACTGTATTTTGGCGTGCATATTGTAAACCTTGTTTTTATTCACTCGTTTTAGGTGAGTTTCTGGTTGTGGAAGGCCAAGCGGCAGAGCACTTCACCACAGACAGTGCGCAAAGACTAATAGGCCAGATAATGCTGTGGAATGGCCACATCGATCAAATGCGTGAACAAATTCACAGCATGAAACTTCGCCTGGACTCCATGCAACAGGAAATGAAGAACATGATTGATGTTTTGGGCAGAATATAATCACGTTTGGCCTAAAAACATCAATCATGTTCTTCATTTCCTTGGGAAGTTATTTTGTTTTTAAAAAAATTTTTTCAAGTTTTGGGGTATACCCAAATTTACATTGTGTGATGCACACGGTGTGTCATCATGTGCTATCTTCCATCATGGGTTAGCAATGTACTTGTTTTGTGTTTGCAAACCCTTCATCCTGAAAAATCTTGGGTGGTGAGAGCAACCAAAAATGGGATTGCACACACAAAACATGTACATTCCTCTCCCATGATAGGAGATAGCACATGTTGACTTGACCCTTTAGTAAAGCTCAATTTTGAGCATCTTATAAATGAGCAATTTCTGCAAGGGTGACATTACATGCACCGTTCTCGAAATATTGAACTTTGTAAGTTTTAATGTATTGTAAGTTTTGTTTATAAAAACACTGTTGTGTATGTAAATGTTTTGAGATAAAGGTCTATATATTTTAGAAAAAATGGCTTGAATAATTTAGTAAAAGATAATTTTTTTACACAACGTAAAATATTTTTTGACAAAATAAAAAGAACCAAAAATTTACAAAAATATGATACAAAATGCACCTTTCAATGTGCACCAAGTAAAATTTTTTTCCCTATACAATGTGTGTGGCTGTTTCTTGAAGTCAACATTTGGGGTTTGTTTTTGTGGGCCTGATTAACTAAAGCTAAATGCACTTGACACTACTACAAGTGCACTAGGAGACAGACATAACTTAAAGGTAAACAACAATAAAAACATGATATTTAGATAAACAAATTTTCTTTTTTATTTTTGAAAAAAAATTATAGCTGTTGCTGAATAGCAATGGCCCCCCGACCATTAAAATAATTCACATAACGGTCACGCACTTGACGTGCGGTTCGGGGGGCCAAGCTAATACGGCCAATTTCTAGGCCTGTGAAATTGCTACTAGCCTCTTCCAGTCTGGGCTCAGGCCCAACAGAGGATAGATATGTAGCTGAATGTCTCCTTAAAAAGTTATGCAAGATGCAGCAAGCAAGGATGACGTGGTTGATTTTATAGTCCGCCAAATTAATAGCCGTAAGAAAGATACGGAACCGGCTGGCCAGAATACCAAAGGCATTCTCCACAACCCTTCTTGCTCTGGCCAGCCGATAATTAAATACCCTCCTCTCAGGGGTGAGTGTCCTTTGGGGGAACGGCCTCATCAAGTTCTCACAGAGAGCAAATGCTTCATCAGCAATAAAAACTGAGGGGAGTCCATCCACATTATCGTCATCAGGTGGCAATTCCAGGCCACCAGTCTGGAGACGATAGCACAGCTCGGTCTGTGCAAAGACTCCTCCATCAGACATCCGGCCGTTCTTCCCCACATCCACAAACATAAACTCCAAATGTGCCGAGACCACCGCCATCAAAACTACACTATGGAACCCCTTGTAGTTAAAGAAATATGACCCCGAATGCGGTGGTGGCACAATCCGGACGTGCTTCCCGTCAATCGCCCCTACACAGTTGGGAAAGTCCCAACGGTCAGCGAAATGGGAGGCCACAGTCTGCCATTCCTGTGGACTTGTAGGAAACTGTGGAGTGCAAAAAAAATAAGATAAGGACTTTAATAAAAAAATTGTATATCAGATTACACCAAAACATTAGTAAACAACAGCAGTCAAATATTATGAATATGTGTGTTTGTAATTGAAATGTTGAAAAACATAAGGCACACTTATAAGATTACTCACCCCCTATGATGGCCCATTGATACATTTGAATGTGGGGGGAGGGGTTCTAATTAGGTTAACAAACACACATGACTGGCTGAAACATTTGTGGGGTGGGGGAGGGGTTCTAATTAGGTTAACAAACACACATGACTGGCTGAAACATTTGTGGGGTGGGGGAGGGGTTCTAATTAGGTTAACAAACACACATGACTGGCTGAAACATTTGTGGGGTGGGGGAGGGGTTCTAATTAGGTTAACAAACACACATGACTGGCTCAAACATTTGTGGGGTGGGGGAGGGGTTCTAATTAGGTTAACAAACACACATGACTGGCTGAAACATTTGTGGGGTGGGGGAGGGGTTCTAATTAGGTTAACAAACACACATGACTGGCTGAAACATTTGTGGGGTGGGGGAGGGGTTCTAATTAGGTTAACAAACACACATGACTGGCTCAAACATTTGTGGGGTGGGGGAGGGGTTCTAATTAGGTTAACAAACACACATGACTGGCTGAAACATTTGTGGGGTGGGGGAGGGGTTCTAATTAGGTTAACAAACACACATGACTGGCTGAAACATTTGTGGGGTGGGGGAGGGGTTCTAATTAGGTTAACAAACACACATGACTGGCTGAAACATTTGTGGGGTGGGGGAGGGGTTCTAATTAGGTTAACAAACACACATGACTGGCTCAAACATTTGTGGGGTGGGGGAGGGGTTCTAATTAGGTTAACAAACACACATGACTGGCTCAAACATTTGTGGGGTGGGGGAGGGGTTCTAATTAGGTTAACAAACACACATGACTGGCTGAAACATTTGTGGGGTGGGGGAGAGACAAACAAGACAATGGAGCAGACAATATACATTGTTCAATGGACTATAGGCTAGAGATAAAAATGGACCCAGCATTGCATGGTGGGGAGGTTAATGAAAGAAATTATGCATGTATAGGGCAATAACTGATTAAAATAGGCATGCACAAAGATAAAGGGGACATTCACAGCAGATTGAAAGCATGGCAATTAGGTAAAGAGGACAGTTCTACAATACATCAAAAAACAGTTAATACATATCATGTAATGTTAAAGGATAAAACTTACCTTCATATATTCCTTCTGCAGGACCTGAATAATAGCAGAACAGGTCTCTGGGATAATGATCCCCAGAGCCTGGGGGGAGATGCCTGTCGAGAACTTTAAGTCCTGAAGACTTCTCCCTGTCGCCAAGTAACGTAACATGGCAACAAGCCTCTGCTCCGCACTGATGGCTTGCCTCATGCAGGTATCCTGCCTGCTGATATAGGGGGTCAGCATAGCCAAAAGACGCTCAAAGATGGGGTCCGTCATCCTGAGAAAATTCCTGAAATCATCAGGATTATTCTCACGGAGCTCACGGAGCAAAGGCATATGACAGAACTGGTCACGCTGGCGCAACCAATTCTTGGTCCATGAACTCCTCCTCACCCTGTTCATGGACTGGACTCGGGTCAAAGTATTAACCCCAACACCAAGTCCCCACACAGCACGAACTCGAGAACGAGTACGTCCACTCGACATGGCTTCAAAACGGTCGGCTGCTCAAACTAACAAACTTATAACAAACGCACTGAAGAACAGCAAGGCCTATGAAGAACGACCTGAAAATCAGGAACGAGCGGAGCAGAACGGCCTGCAAGGCAGGTTACGAACTGACCAACACGCACTGAAAAGCAGATACAAACCTCACAAGCACAAACTGAACCGCAGAAAACGAACGAAATAAGCTGAAGTGTGAAAAGCGCGAATCGTCTCTAACCAAACTTCTACTAACACGAGATAAACACGAGATTAGCAGAAGGAGCCCAAAGGGTGCCGGAGTGGGGCTTGGACTTCCTTTTTCTAGTCCCGTCGTACGTGCTATACGTCACCGCGTTCAAAACCAGCGGACTTTTGCAGTGACCGTGTGTGGCCAAGTCCGTCCGTTTTTAAGTCCGGCGCAAGGAGCAAACAAAGTCCGACGAAAAGTCCGCCGGGCAAAGTCCGCCGTAAAGTCCGCTCGTGTGTACGCGGCATAAAGCTACCTGAAGAAAATTGGTGGTGTTCTTCTGATCCTATTAGCACCGCAGGCAGCTGCAGTATTTACAGTTAGTGTAGTGCGTCCTCTGCACAGTGTGCACCTAAAGCTACCTAAAAAAAATTGGTGGTGTTCTTTTGATCCTATTAGCACTGCAGGCAGCTGCAGTATTTACAGTTAGTGTAGTGCGTCCTCTGCACAGTGTGCACCTAAAGCTACCTGAAGAAAATTTGTGGTGTTCTTCTGATCCTATTAGTACCGCAGGCAGCTGCAGTATTTACAGTTAGTGTAGTGCGTCCTCTGCACAGTGTGCACCTAAAGCTACCTAAAAAAAATTGGTGGTGTTCTTTTGATCCTATTAGCACTGCAGGCAGCTGCAGTATTTACAGTTAGTGTAGTGCGTCCTCTGCACAGTGTGCACCTAAAGCTACCTGAAGAAAATTTGTGGTGTTCTTCTGATCCTATTAGTATCGCAGGCAGCTCCAGTATGTACAAGTTAGTGTAGGGCATCCTCTGCACAGTGTGCACCTAAAGCTACCTGAATAAAATTGGTGGTGTTCTTCTGATCCTATTAGTACCGCAGGCAGCTGCAGTATTTACGGTTAGTGTAGTGTGTCCTCTGCACAGTGTGCACCTAAAGCTACCTGAAGACAATTGCTGTTGTTCTGATCCTATTAGTACCATAGGCAAACAGCTGCAGTATTTACAGTTAGTGTAGTGCATCCTCTGCACATTGTGCACCTAAAGCTACCTGAAGATAATTGCTGTTGTTCTGATCCATTTAATACCACAGGCAGGCAGCTACAGTATTTACAGTTATTGTACTTTGTCCTCTGCACAGTGTGCACCTAAAGCTACCTGAAGAAAATTGGTGGTGTTCTTCTGATCCTATTAGTACCACAGGCAGCTGCAGTATTTACAGTTAGTGTAGTGCGTCCTCTGCACAGTGTGCACCTAAAGCTACCTAAAAAAAATTGGTGGTGTTCTTTTGATCCTATTAGCACTGCAGGCAGCTGCAGTATTTACAGTTAGTGTAGTGCGTCCTCTGCACAGTGTGCACCTAAAGCTACCTGAAGAAAATTTGTGGTGTTCTTCTGATCCTATTAGTATCGCAGGCAGCTCCAGTATGTACAAGTTAGTGTAGGGCATCCTCTGCACAGTGTGCACCTAAAGCTACCTGAATAAAATTGGTGGTGTTCTTCTGATCCTATTAGTACCGCAGGCAGCTGCAGTATTTACGGTTAGTGTAGTGTGTCCTCTGCACAGTGTGCACCTAAAGCTACCTGAAGACAATTGCTGTTGTTCTGATCCTATTAGTACCACAGGCAAACAGCTGCAGTATTTACAGTTAGTGTAGTGCATCCTCTGCACATTGTGCACCTAAAGCTACCTGAAGATAATTGCTGTTGTTCTGATCCATTTAATACCACAGGCAGGCAGCTACAGTATTTACAGTTATTGTACTTTGTCCTCTGCACAGTGTGCACCTAAAGCTACCTGAAGAAAATTGGTGGTGTTCTTCTGATCCTATTAGTACCACAGGCAGCTGCAGTATTTACAGTTAGTGTAGTGCATCCTCTGCACAGTGTGCACCTAAAGCTACCTCAAGAAAATTGGTGGTTTTCTTCTGATCCTATTAGTACTGCAGGCAGCTGCAGTATTTACAGTTAGTGTAGTGTGTCCTCTGCACAGTGTGCACCTAAAGCTACCTGAAGACAATTGCTTTGGTTCTGATCCTATTAGTACCACAGGCAAGCAGCTGCAGTATTTACAGTTAGTTTAGTGCATCCTCTTCACAGTGTGTACCTAAAGCTACCAGAAGACAATTGCTGTTGTTCTGATCCTATTAATACCACAGGCAGGCAGCTGCAGTATTTACAGATAGTGTACTGTGTCCTCTGCGCAGTATGCACCTAAAGCTACCTGAAGACAATTGCTGTTGTTCTGATCCTATTAATACCACAGGCAGGCAGCTACATTATTTACAGTTAGTGTACTGTGTCCTCTACACAGTGTGCACCTAAAGCTACCTGAAGACAATTGCTGTTGTTCTGATCCTATTAATACCACAGGCAGGCAGCTACATTATTTACAGTTAGTGTACTGTGTCCTCTACACAGTGTGCACCTAAAGCTACCTGAAGAAAATTGGTGGTGTTCTTCTTTTTTTTTTTTAATCTTTATTTAAGTTATTTATATCCGTACAAAAGAAAACAAATACAGAGATTGCCTTCACATCCTCTACAATAATACTTTCCCTTGTAACCCATAACCCCCCCCCCCAACCATCACCCCCCCGAAACCCCCCCCCCCCCCACAGACTCCACCCGGCCAGGTACTTTCGCCCTCCTACCTCCTTGGTGTCAGCATTAGCTCAGCCTCTTTTCCACATACCTCACAGATTCCTTAAAAGCCACCCAACCAACCCATCTACCTCCCCCTGTCTCATACTCCGCATTTGACGGATCTCTCTCCCTTCTCTCTAGGATATATATTTCCTGCACTCTTAGAAACCAATCCTTGATCTTAGGGCCTTCAACCTTCTGCCATTTTTTAGGGATTTCACTTTTTGCTGCGTTCAACAGCACAGGGGTAATGGACCTATTATATTCACGGTTTCCACCCTCTGAGCTGTGAAACAAGCATATCCATGGGTCGTGCGGGATTGTTTTACCAGTAATCTCCTCTATTATTTGTAACACCTCCAGCCAATATTTTCTAACTACCGGACAGCTCCACCACAGATGTGCCATGGTCCCCAATGCCTTACACCCTCTCCAACAATTCGGAGATTTATCTGGTTGGAATTTGCTAATTATCTCTGGAATAGCATACCATCTTGTTAGACACTTATAGTTTGTTTCTGTCATTTTTATATCCAATGCCGAGCTGTGTGTTGCCTTCAGAACATTTCCCACTACGTTTTCCTCTAGGGTCGACCCCAAATCTTTCTCCCATTTTTTAATGAATGGCGGTACTTCCATCTCCCCACTATTTATCAACATTTTGTATATTCTAGAGATATATCCCCCAGACTTCTCGCTGCAGAATATTTTCTCTATTGGTCTGAAGTCTTTTTCCTCTCTAACGCACCCTGGCAGACTTTCTACAAAGTGAGAGAGCTGAATATACCGCCAACCATTAATTCTCATAAAATTTCTCTGTGTGTCTAAGTGCTGAAAAGTGTAAATTTTTCCTTTCTTCATGATATCTTTTAGTTGTGTTTCATTGTTTGTGATCCAGTTTCCACCTACTTCCTCCATACCCGGGGGAAACATCTCATTATTTTTTAAATATATCAGTGGTGAATTATATTCCCAACTATTATTTGTGTGCATCAAATCCCACCTTTTAAAAGTGTGTTGTGTAATAATATGTGTTTCTGGTCCTAATTTTCTAAACCGTGGCGGATTCCATAACAAAATTTTTAAACGTGCCTTATTTAATCCCATTTCTAGTGAAGTAGAATAGTAAAGTATCGAACCAGGCAGAACTTCAGCAATGCAGGTTTATTAACAGCTGATAACATACAGGTTTATGTTCAAAATATTACAATATACAGGTCTAATTTATACAGTTTCTTACAATGCATGCATATTAGATATAAATATTCTTATCCTCTAACCAAATTTAAACAATTGTGAATTGTTCTCACCCTGAACCAGAATGGGTCTTTACTGCCAATTCTTGGGAACCTCTCACCTGATAGGGACCAGCCGATCTGCCGGTGGTCTGGTCCCCTCACAGAGTTCTGGGTTCCAGCTCGACCAAGTTCTTGAGGGAAATTCACCTGAGACCACATTCTGGAACAAGTTAAGAAGTCTTCTCTGACTCGTACGAGGAGACAAGTTAGGACAGATACTTGCCCATTGGTTCTGACCTCTATGACCCGTGCAATAGGGCAGCATACATAGAGTTCAGCCTTATGAGCTCCTATCTGACTTGTCTGTCTAACAATTGCAGAGCTTGCATTTATATACACTTTTACAAGTCTTATCTTAACATATCTCTTACATATGATTGGTTGCTAAGGTCTACGTCAAAGTAACCAACCATAAATCTGACACCTGTTCTACAACCAGATAAACTTAATTATTCCCAAAATTCCTATATGTTCATTAAAGTGATTTATAACTGGTTTTGTCCAATTAAAAACACCTGTATAGAGACAGTCTGTCACCCAGCTGTGTTATCAAACTCTCTTTATCTTGATAAGATTTAACTAGCTTCAAGGATGACAGATTTATGACATTTGGGAAAATGAACTTTCAATAACCCCACCAGATGTGTTATATGTCTCACTATATGTATGTATTTTAACAGTTTTAATGAGGGCACAAGCAGACCTTTGTTTGACCCTGTCAAACTTAATTAATGTTCTGTACATAACTTTCCTGTATTCCACCTAATTATTTTAACCACCTGTTTTCTTATCTGTCTGAGACAATTCTTCATAACTTGAATCTATTCTAATGAACTTTCATCCAGTAGACTATCTTAATACGTTTTTGAGAACACCTGTTTACAAGTACTTGTCATAAAGCAGAGGTCATTTAAAGTTCAACACTTATAAATAAAGACTTTCTAAATCTATGGAAAACACAGTATACATTATTAAAGATTAATAATTGTTGCTTTACTTATTGAATAATAATATTGATAAAACCACTACTATATAATATTATAAATAATAATAATAATAATAATCAATAAAATATATGCAAATCAATATATACAATATAAAATACATTGGCTAATATGAGATTCCACAACATTTCCCCCTGTTGAGGCTTCACACAAGCCTCACAGCAATTACAATACAGATCACCCCCCATGCCCTTCAGAGACCCCATACACCCGACACTTATCACAAATTGTCCAAAAAATAAAAACAAATCAGTCCAAAAAATAAAAATAAATAAATAAATCAGTCCAAAAAATAAAAATAAATAAATAAATCAGTCCAATCAAAAACACTGCATCTTCTTCTGTAGCTGCAAAGTCCTTCTCCATATGTGGCACGGAAAACATAGTTGTCAGTCTCAGTGGCATTGTGATCATTCTTGCCACAAACTTCTTGCAACAGGCAACAGTTACTCAGCAACATCACATCAAGGATAGCAGGGAAGAGGAACAATCCGTTCAGCTAGTGAATGAAAGCCAAGTATGTGGTCCCAAGGAGCATTCAGCAGACTCAGTCCCATAAGGCTCTGCCTTTTCCTGCATAGGTCTTTTCAGCTTAGCCAAGTGCTTGATGTGTCTGGAGAGATCTCCTTCATCATCATTTGCTGGTCCAGTATCATAGCACAAGCTGCTTTGGATGCTGTAAGACACAAGTTCAGTGCATACCTGTTCTGCAAAGGTACAAGTCTCAGATGTTCCAGTTCCTCCTTTTATGCATTAAATCATTCCTTTGTAGTAATTAACATTTGTAACAAGTTGCATCATGTCTTTTGCGATCACCCGATATTTGTCTGGATATAAAATACACTTCAAAAATATAGTTATAAAAAAAATAAAAATAAAGTCAGTGTCAGGATACAATAGGTCTCTGGCAAGCACTGCAGGGCAACCTACAAAGCAATGGCTCCTACATTTTCATTTTATCTAATAACTTAATTTAGTGTGTTCCTTTTACTTCTACAACATTCGCTAAAATAATATACATGTATCTATATACTATATACTCTTACACTATTAATAATAATTGTTAGTATAAATCCCTTGAAGTACATGTTTTCACTACAAAGTATTTTATATAGACTATTCTTTTTACATTTCCTAACCTATACTATTTCCCATACAATAATTGTAAAATTTTTATCATTTCTTAACCTTGACTCCACCTATCAGTCACTATTACCCTGGTCATGTCATACTGTCAAAATAGTCAGTCCAGATACTTCATTAGTTTTAATTTTGTAGTCTTCCCACAAAGTTTGCTAAACCCAAAACCATTTCACTTTTTGTCCATTTCTGCACATACTATACTGCAGAATATTATACAATAACAGTCAGCATGGGTCTCTTCTGTCAGTCACTGCTGTACTGTCTAAGTCAGTAGCCTACCTCTCCTATGTCTTACAACATAAAATATAAAACAATATCAAGACAAAATATCACAACATATTCTATAAAGCATCAATAGCATACAGTCTTTAGCGATAATGTCATACTCATTACATTACACCTCTCCACTTTTTTTTTTTTTTTCAAAAAATGATAAAACTATTTGTTTATAATGATTGAACATTTACTCAAAGTGGAACTCTACTCACAAAAATGTGATAAAATAAGGTTCATTAGCAAGAAAAATACATTCCACATTAATTATTATGCTACCATTTTACTGAAGCCCAGAACCTTTGAGCAGCAGTAGAATTTCAGGCTGTCAGCAAACTGGCCTCTAGATTTTATTCATTGCAAAAAAATAGAGCACAACTGAGCCTGTGTAGAGCAGGGTGGAACAGTGGATTGTAAACAGTATAGGCACTTATTTTTACTGTGTTTCATAGCTATACCTGCAAAAGGGGTCAGCCTCAAGTGATCCAGCAGGAATTAATTTTCTGACCAAAGTTCAACCTTAAGGGGTTCACAATATTAATACTTATAACATATATAACAAACAAAACAACAGTAAGTCTCTACATACAAAGTATCACATATAATTAATTAGAAATGTCCATTACTGAAATATTTCCAATGTCTTTGTCTGCAACAGTCTCTTGTATTTATTCCACTTGCACTTATGTGAATACCATTCATGATAATCTCACTCAGACTTTGACTACTATAGAAACTGAAAATGTCACTGTCACAAATGTGGATTTAAATGGACACTTGAATTGTGAATTCTTCCACTTCCTTTTATGATCTTTAATGTACTTGCAGTCATCAATAGTTACTGACATACATTCCTTTAGTGGCTTTGACTGGAACATGAGATGACATCTAAAACAAGGATCTGTTTAGAAACAAAACTACACCAATTTGGTTAATTATTTTAAACACATGAACATTTTATCTCCCACTGTACAGCATGTAGTCTAAGCAACTATCATTTGCCTCTAGAACTCCTAAACTTAGTGACAAATCTATCCAAAGTTTCATATGGCCCAGTAAATTGTATTTAATTTGGTCTACAACAGCCCATAAACCTATCCACCAATGAATATGAGTGTGGACACAAGGTTCTATCGTCTATGCCAAGCATAGAGTAGAATGGAACTGATTTTTCATAAAAATGGGTACAATTATCTGATATCAGTGCTGTATACACTCCAATCCTGGGAAAAATGTCCCACATCAGACACTTAGCTGTTGTCTCATACAGTTGCATGATCATATGAAAAACTGTGATTTACTTTAAAAAGGAGCATACATTTATTAAAGTATATCTATATCTACAGCTTTGTTCTTTCATTGCAATAAAGTCTATATACAGGCACACAAAATAGACTTTGAAGAACTACATTTTGTGAAACTACATTGTGATTGTTCATAATTAAAAAGAAATCAAAATAAAATTACATGGTCACTTGCACAGTCTGTTAAATCTAAAGAGGTTAAGAAAATGTGCATTACTATGTCCCTTCCTTAAGAATAATTATATACAAATTCTATTGTTAATTAGATCATATTAATGCAGAGTGACCCTAATCAAAAAAACTGACTTTACCACCTGTAGTAGCATAACTAGGAACTTGAATAATAAAAAAAATCAAAAGGAGTGAAATTTTACAAAGTATAACTTTACATATGAAAACGCGCTGGCTGCTCCTGGAATAAAGAAACAAATTATTTATTTAGGCACACTAATAATCAACCTGATAATTACTAAATATTGTAATCAGGTAGGACAAAATAAGTTCTAGCCAATACCAATAAGGGACCTTGCTCACCAGAGCTTACAAGCTAAGATTAAAAATTAAGACTCTAATTATCTAATTCACCCCCCTGTATGTGCTACATATAATAAGATGGTAGCACTGTTACCATGCATCACTCTTCACTATTCTTTTTAGAAAATAAGAAACAAATATAAATTTGGAGTTCCCTTGTACCAAATAAATAAATCCCATTATTATCTTTGTGATTACTACTAAGTAGGCAAATATATAAAGATGACAGTATACATAATACTGTACAATAAGATAGGGACATGACAAAATAAACAACAAAAGCTACAAGGGAGAATAAGCACCCTACTTACAAGAGTGATACACTAAAAATAAAATGCACCTTTCACTACTACAGTCCATAATATAAAAGACAAAATACCTATTATAATCTACAGTTTATATTCTAATAAAAAATTAACAAATGTTTAAGAATAAGAATGTATTCTGAGATTTTATTTATTTTTCTGGTCAGCTCATCCAGTTTCTGTCTAAAGGCACCTAAACGTGCCCCTTTATCTCAGTACAGAGCACTGAGATGAGCTGTCACAAAAAGTGATTTAATGTAGTTGTTGCACATACGTGCAGACAGCCATTTCTAAAATGGTGACTATACTTTTCTGCTCTCCTACACTCATACTGAAAGAAATACATTATCTTTCTAACATGTAAAACCTACAACTGTAAAATGTTTTTTAAGCATGACATTAATTAAATTAGCAACATTGAATTTATCTACAGATTTTTCCTTCCAGAAGCAGTATGCTGGATACAAAAAAATATGGGAGAACTTTGTGTCGTAAATTACTTAAAACAAACAACTTTCTTTTTTTTCTACAGTTTAAATAACTTCTAACTCCCTCAGCTCATTAATGGTGCTAACTAGCTGAGGTACATATTCAAAAGAATATAAAAAATAAATTAAAAAAAAATAAAAAATGAATCGTGCCTTCCACACACACACACTCACTGCTAATAACATTTAGAAATTTGACGCTAAAGTAAATCAGTCACCATAGATTTATCAATCCCTAGCCTCTCAACGAAAGACATACAATCATTCACATATGGATTCATTTTACACCTCATACAAAAAACAAAAACAAAAAACAAAAACAAAAAAAATAAAAAACAAAAAAAATAAAACACACACACACATTTAACTCATATAAATATAAATCCTTCTATCAAATACTAATAACAAGTGTCACGAAATCAAATATATGACACAGAAAGTTCTAATTGCATTTGTATGGAGGATACATAGCATTTCCCTATTCATCATACACTATGCAGAATTCAGCATCAGTTACATACTTCTTACAATTCACTCATAGAACTAACACACAGGGTCCTTTCACACCAACGTTTTTACAACCACTACAGAATTATTCTAACCTAATTTGGGAGTTGATCAGTCTCCCTCACACATACAATATTCCCTAACAGTCTACAAACATTACAAATAAATTAACTTACATTTGTGAACATTCATTAACAAAATGTCATTATCTTCTGTTTTCTATAAAGCAATGCACAGTCACTCCACCTAGCAGAGTATGCATACACATGAACACAAATTCCTGACTATATATAAATATACAAACATTCACAAAATTATTAAAACTGACAGGATAGTTAGTAATTACTTATGGACAGCAGTGCTCAGAGTAAAGCCAATAGGCACCGTACGCGCATACGTCTCCGTACCAAAACGCTTGTCTCAAGACACGAAAAACTGCCAAACTCTGCTTGCCACGGCGATCAGGAATGTCTCAACCTGATCTAAACTCAGTACAGAGACCGTTATAACAGATACATATAAACACATACACTTACAGCACAAAGACGATACATACCTTTTTACTTTGTTAACAAATGGAGCTCCAAAACCTTTACCTCATTTACCTGTCAGGACTTACCTCTCCTGACATTTCTAAACTCATGAGTATTATTTTACACCACAATTATTATGTTCAATAATATACAAAACAAAGATACCTTTTTCTACTAGTAGCTACATATCAGTACTGTTTTTGTTATTAACTTAGGCTTTTCAGGGGTCTGATAACCCCAAAGCCTCCTCCAGATTGATTGCCAATCCAGGATACTAACATGCATGTAAATTTAGGCAACTCAAGAACCTCTTCCAAACTGGACTTACCAGTCTAGGATACCAATTCTTCCAGAACTCTTGTAGGGCTAGCATACCAATCGAAAGTAAACCTCTTCTAGACCGATTTACTCGGTCTAGGATACCAACATGCATGTTAAAGGTAGGTTCTCCAGGGGTCAAAACATTTACCCCAAAACCTCGTCCAGACCTCTTGTAGGTCTAGGATACCAATCAAAATATACCTCTTCTAGACTGATTTACTCAGTCTAGGATACCAACATGCATGTTAAAGGTAGGTTCTCCAGGGGTCAAAACATTTACCCCAAAACCTCGTCCAGACCTTTTGTAGGTTTAGGATACCAATCAAAATATACCTCTTCTAGACTGATTTATTCAGTCTAGGATACCAACATGCATGTTAAAGGTAGGTTCACACAGAGAGTAGCTAGCCTTCTACAGGGGTACCCCTCTGGAAAAAATTTTCCATTTTTTTTTTTTTTTTCTTTACCCAGGGTATTTCATCTTGTACAATACATTTTAAGGCATTCACAGTTGAGAAAACCCAACCTACCATCACAAAGATCTGCCTGGTGGACAGCGATACCCCAACAACAACCACCCGCCCCTCCTAGCGCTAGCAAAACACGGCACAACACAATGCAGAACTAATAATAGGTGTCTGCTAACCTGATATATTGCGCAATATTGTGTTGAGCTCAGTGCCTCACCAGCATGGAGTTAGGCAAGATCGGAGTTGAGGTTATGCTGTCCCCGTACGGGCCACCAAATGAAGTAGAATAGTAAAGTATCGAACCAGGCAGAACTTCAGCAATGCAGGTTTATTAACAGCTGATAACATACAGGTTTATGTTCAAAATATTACAATATACAGGTCTAATTTATACAGTTTCTTACAATGCATGCATATTAGATATAAATATTCTTATCCTCTAACCAAATTTAAACAATTGTGAATTGTTCTCACCCTGAACCAGAATGGGTCTTTACTGCCAATTCTTGGGAACCTCTCACCTGATAGGGACCAGCCGATCTGCCGGTGGTCTGGTCCCCTCACAGAGTTCTGGGTTCCAGCTCGACCAAGTTCTTGAGGGAAATTCACCTGAGACCACATTCTGGAACAAGTTAAGAAGTCTTCTCTGACTCGTACGAGGAGACAAGTTAGGACAGATACTTGCCCATTGGTTCTGACCTCTATGACCCGTGCAATAGGGCAGCATACATAGAGTTCAGCCTTATGAGCTCCTATCTGACTTGTCTGTCTAACAATTGCAGAGCTTGCATTTATATACACTTTTACAAGTCTTATCTTAACATATCTCTTACATATGATTGGTCGCTAAGGTCTACGTCAAAGTAACCAACCATAAATCTGACACCTGTTCTACAACCAGATAAACTTAATTATTCCCAAAATTCCTATATGTTCATTAAAGTGATTTATAACAGGTTTTGTCCAATTAAAAACACCTGTATAGAGACAGTCTGGCACCCAGCTGTGTTATCAAACTCTCTTTATCTTGATAAGATTTAACTAGCTTCAAGGATGACAGATTTATGACATTTGGGAAAATGAACTTTCAATAACCCCACCAGATGTGTTATATGTCTCACTATATGTATGTATTTTAACAGTTTTAATGAGGGCACAAGCAGACCTTTGTTTGACCCTGTCAAACTTAATTAATGTTCTGTACATAACTTTCCTGTATTCCACCTAATTATTTTAACCACCTGTTTTCTTATCTGTCTGAGACAATTCCTCATAACTTGAATCTATTCTAATGAACTTTCATCCAGTAGACTATCTTAATACATTTTTGAGAACACCTGTTTACAAGTACTTGTCATAAAGCAGAGGTCATTTAAAGTTCAACACTTATAAATAAAGACTTTCTAAATCTATGGAAAACACAGTATACATTATTAAAGATTAATAATTGTTGCTTTACTTATTGAATAATAATATTGATAAAACCACTACTATATAATAATATAAATAATAATAATAATAATAATCAATAAAATATATGCAAATCAATATATACAATATAAAATACATTGGCTAATATGAGATTCCACAACACTAGGTTGACCCATCTTTTGTTATACCCCCCTTTTAACCCAATCTACAGCTCGTGCTATTGCTATTGCGTTATAATATTTTTTAAAGTCTGGCAAAGCCAGCCCCCCCTGTGCTTTTTCTCTACATAACTCCTTATGTGCTACCCTTGATTTCTTATGGTTCCACACAAACCCATTTATTATATGTGTTAATTTTTTAAAGTATATTTGGGGCAACGGGATTGGAAGCATCTGCATTTTGTAGAATATCTTTGGGGCCACCACCATTTTAATTGATTTGATACGCCCAATCCAAGAGATCGGGCGATACTCCATCCTTTTTGTTTCTGCTCGAATTTCATCCAATAGTGGTAAATAATTTAATAAATATATCTTCTTAACTGAATTTGATAATTTAACCCCTAAATATTGGATATTATCTTTCACTGGGCATTGGAAATTCTCCCTGATCCACTCCTCTTCTTTCCTGTTGATGTTAATATTCAGCGCTTCAGATTTCCCCAGATTAATTTTATAATTTGACAACTCTCCATACTTCTTCACTATGTCCAATATAATGGGGATCGAGATCCTTGGGTTCATAATGTAGAGGAGTACGTCGTCCGCGTAGGCGGCCAATTTGTGTTCCTCCTCCCCCACTGGGCAACCTTTGATGTCTGGATTTTTCCGTAAGGCCGCTAACAGGGGCTCTAGAGTTAAAACGAATAGGAGGGAGGAGAGCGGGCAACCTTGCCTGGTCCCATTCTTAATTTCAAACTGCGCTGAGGCCACATTATTGACTTTTACAAAGGCTGAGGGGTGATTGTATAAGATTTTAATCCATTTTATCATTTTTTTCTCCCACTCCCATTATTTCAAGCGTTTTAATCATGAAACCCCAGTCTACTCTGTCAAACAAAATGAATAAAAACCAAGCGCTGATGTGGATAGATATGTGTGATATAAATAAATTGTGCTAAAAAATATATATATAAACCAATATAGTTAGTGCTATAATAAAATCAGTAAATTAAAGCTGCTATCAATATTGATGCGCTTTAAATAAATAGTGCACAATATGCTGCTACGACTAAGCTAAAATCCAGGAATAAAAAATGCATACGTGTGAATAAAATAGATAAATAATTATGGTGCTAATACATGTGTTAAAATAGCCAAAATAAATCTTCAAATTGGTGATGTAACGGTGAATATAAATAAATAATAATGACACTTTTCCACAATCCTTGAAAAAGTCACGTGTCAGTGATGTAACGCGTGGGAGGAGCTTAGGACGTTCAGTGCTGCAATACACTTGAAGGTTAACAGCAGCTGTTTCTCTATGGGAAACTTCGTCCACAGCGGCTGACTGCAATCTGCATAGTTGAATGCTTCTAATAGACCGGGAGTTTGTGAGTGTATCTCTTGTCCCTGTTTTGCTTGTGCACTATCTAGTAAGTTCACTGCACAATGATCTATTTTTTCTTTGCTTGCTTTGCATAAAACCTTTATCCTGAAAGCCGAATCATCAGCAGTATTATGGCTAAAGTGGGATCCGAGAAAAACTAAATATCCTGATACAAACGATCTAACCCAGTGAGCCAATCAATCTGGATTAAGGGAAGGAACTGTTTAATTATTTTTACTTTCCCCCACTATTTATCTCTATCTGGACATTGTAATCTGAGTGTCATTATTATTTATTTATATTCACTGTCACATCACCAATTTGAAGATTTATTTTGGCTATTTTAACACATGTATTAGCACCATAATTATTTATCTATTTTATTCACATGTATGCATTTTTTATTCCTGGATTTTAGCTTAGTCGTAGCAGCATATTGTGCACTATTTATTTAAAGTGCATCAATTTTATACTTAGTACTACTCTGTCAAACGCCTTCTCGGCATCTATGGACAGAAATAGACCTGGGGTTCCGCTATTCTTGATAGCCTCTGAGATAAGCAAGGAACGCACCCCATTGTGTCTAGCCTCTCTCCCTGGGACAAAACCCACCTGGTCAGGATGGATCAGGTACGCCATCCTCTCCTTGAACCGTGTTGCAAGTACCTTCGTGTATAATTTGATGTCTGCGTTAATTAACACTAAGGGCCTATAACTTGAACATAGGGTGCGATCCTTGCCCTCCTTAGGAATCAAGGTTACCGCAGCCAACAGCGCACCGTCACCCAACTCTCCCTGTGTCCCAAGCTCGTTCCAAAGACGACAAAGTCTTGGAACCAACGAGACCCCAAATGTTTTAAAGAATCCGGACGTGAAGCCGTCTGGTCCGGGACTCCTCCCGGTAGGAGAAGATTTTAGGGCCAGACGGATTTCTTCTTCCGTTATGGGGTTATCAAGTTCTTTTGAATCCTTTTCGGTCAGTTTGTTAAGCCCCGCCTCTTTTAAAAAGTCCTCCACCTTATCTTTTTCCCCTCTGCTACATCTTTTTGTATCGATCGAGTATAAAGATGAAAAATATTGTCTAAATTCCTCACCAATTTCTCTTGATGAGAACCTCATGTCCCCTTTTTTGTTTTGAATCCTATCGATGAAGTTTGAGTCTCGCTTTTTCTGCAGAGCTTTTGACAGGTGTTTACCTACTTTGTTTCCCCATCTAAATTTCTCTCTCTGGTATCTATTCATAATATTGGTTCGTCTCTTCTTCCATTAAATCTCTTAATTCGTCTTGCTTAATAGTCAACTGCTGCAATGGTGTCCTGTCTGTTCCTTTATGGGCTTTGTGGGTTTGCTCTAACTTGAATATTTCTGCCATAAGTGCTTCCTTTTTTTTTGTCCTTTCTTTTTTCAATCCTGCCCCAATAGAAATCAAAACCCCTCTTATATAAGCCTTAAAAGCTTCCCATACAGTAGCCACCGAAATCTCCCCCGTGTCATTTATCTGAAAAAACGTATCTATTTCCTCCTGAATCTTTTCAACAATCTTAACGTCTCTAAGTAAGTTTTCGTTTAAGCGCCATGTAAAAGGGGGTTTGTTAACTCCTTTTAGTCTCATTTTCATCATGATCGGGGCGTGATCTGACAGTGTTCTGATCCCGATCCCAGTCTCTTCCACTACATCCAGCAGGCTATGATCCACCATCAGATAGTCTAATCGCGAGTAGGTCCCATGCACGAGGGAGAAAAAGGTATAATCTCTAATCTTTGCATGTTGCACCCTCCATACATCAATCAATTGACAATCGTGTAGCTTTTTCCCGATTTTTCTCAATAGACTCTTACTCGTCCCCCGTGCATTTGAGGAACTATCTAAGGATGGGTCCAAGCCAAAGTTGAAATCTCCAGCTAGTATCATCTCCCCCTCTCTGAATTCCATCAACCTGTTTAGTACCTGGGCTAGGTATTTAGTCGCACCTTGGTTAGGGCAATACACATTAGCTAGGGTCAGGATCTTATTACCATTTCTGATCTTTAGAAAAAGAAAGCGCCCTTCCGGGTCCTCCTTCCTGTCTATTAGGACAAAGTTTAATCCTTTTGCGAAGCCTATTGCCACCCCCTTTGCCCTTTTTATAGGGGAATCACTGTATACCCATTTTGGAAAATACTTAGAGTACAACTTCATCCCTGCTTCCCATACTAGATGGGTTTCCTGTAAGAAAACCACATCTGCCCCATAATGTTGTAGCTCTTTCAACACCTTATGCCTTTTATTGGGGGAATTTAACCCTTTAACGTTATAGGTCAGACACTTAATATTCATTTACCTGGTCTTTGGGCCTCCCTAGTGATTTGTTGTTTACCCAAGGGGCTCTGTGTGTCATGAGTCTGCTCGGGGTAGATCCCCCCCCATCCCCCCACCCCCGCACCCCATCCCTCTCCCTCCCCCCTCCCAACCCTCGCCACTACCTGGCCCATGGAGCGCAGTGCTGAGTCTACAATACTCATGCCACCGCACACCTTTGTGCCCTGGAGTGGGGACCTGATCATGGTCAACGGTGGCCCCACCCACCCCCCCCACCTTCATGGGGGGGTCCCTAGAGGTCTCAAAAAGCAATGGAAACATTTACACCTCCCCCAACCCCCCCCCCCCCCCCCAGCGACCTTCTCTCCTAAAAATAAATAAATAAATAAATACACAGGAAAATCCGAAGAAGCGAAGAAATAGAAAAAAAACAAAAAACGTATATTATGCCCTTTACTATGGAAACACCCCCTCTGGTATGGCAGGGGCGACAATATCCAAGTTCCTACAAAAGTCCTGAAGATCCCCGGAATATCTCATTTTGAAAGTCCTACCCTCTTTCGTCACACTCAGAGAGAGCGGAAAACCCCAACTATATTTTAAATTTGCCCCCCTTAATATGTCCAGTAATGGTTTCAACTGACGTCTCCTTGACAAAGTTCCTGCGGAAAGATCGGCAAATATTTGGATCTCTTGATTGTTGTATTTCACTGGGAGGGCCCCTCTTAATTTACTCCATATTTTCGCTTTGTCCTCGAATTGATGAAACTTCACTATAACATCTCTGGGCGCCTCATCTCTCAAATTTGGGGGTTTTCTAATTCTGTGGACTCAATAGATTTTCAGCTCACACTCTGGATTCCTTCCCAGTAGGGTGTTAAAAATTTATTTTATTACCATTGTCAGGTCTTCTCCTCTCTGCTCTGGTAGAGATCTAATTCTTAGGTTTTGTCGCCTATTTTGGTTTTCTTGTTCTTCCAACTTTAACATCAATTCACGTTGGCCCCTCTGTAGTGTTTTTACTTGATTCTCTAACCCAGAGATATCCTCCCCCTGCGTTTCCACCACCTTCTCCACTTCCTCCACTCTCTTAAGAAGGTGGCCCATGTCTGTCCTTACATTCAGAATTTCTTCCTTAATTACTTTTTCTAATTTCACAAACATGTCTTGGATCTCCGCTTTAGTGGGTAGAGCTTCACCGACAGGGTCAGTTTCCATAGTCAGATCTGGTTCTGCTTCAGGTATATTCACTGCGCTGGCCGTCCCCCCCTGGACCCCTTTGTTTTTGTTTACCACTTTTTTTTATCCTTAGCCTCTTGTTGTTTGTTTTCCATCCCCGGGCTTTTTAAATACTTTTGAATTGTGCTGGAATTCAGACTGTCTCTAGGTTTATTAGGTTCAGCTGATTTTTGGGAGCGTTCTCTCATGCTCATCTCTTCCCTTCCCACTGCCTGTTCCCTTATTGCGCTTTACAGCGCTTGCAACCGTCACCGTTCTTTTTTTAGGACAGCTTATACCAATCATATAACAAAGTTGCAGCGCAGGGATTCTGCTCTTGTACACCGTGCCTTTCAGGATATTCAACAGATCACTTGGCCGGAACAATGTCAATGTATAAGTATACATTTTATTCAGAGCTCTGCAATTCACATTAATATTCCCACCTGATATGCCAGCCCCACATAGCCACAGACAATCTCCTTCAGTCCTTCCAGCTTTTTGTGCTGTTACATTTTTTCAGGTAAATTGACACAGGAGTTCAACACAGTCCTAAAGGTTATGTTTATGATAAAATAAATTGATCCTACCTGGATCCAGAGGACCTCCTAAGAGGGGGGTTCCAGGTTTCCGTGTGGGCTCCTTGCCCCTTATCAGCACCCGCACAGCCTTGGGGAGAGGGGGGGGGTCTGCGCACCGCCCTATCTTCAGATTTGCAGGACCGAGTCCTCTTGTTTAACTGGGACACTGCTCCTCAGCTTTCCTCATTTAAACTCTGCGCCGCTGCCAGACTGGAGAGGACAGGATGCAGCGCCGTCCATGCGCCGGGGCGAGAAGGGGGGGGGCCGGGGGAGCGCCGTAAACGGCAGGGATCACCTGCTCCGTCTATCCTCCACACACTGAGCCTCAGCAGGCTTCGATCTGCGGCTCACCGCAGCCAGTCTCTTCTTTTTTCCGGAGCCGGTTGTTGTGCGGTCTCACCCGCCGCCTAGAAGGGAGGACGCCTGGCCAGCCACAGACTATCACGGGCTCTCACCCCAGTCTTTCTAAGCCGCCATCCACTCATGCCTCCTTCATCCACCGCCCCACGACCAGGCCCCACCTCCCACCTTTAGCACGTCACATCCCCCATGCAGACCGCATGCCTCTGGTGGTGTTCTTCTGATCTTATTAGTACCACAGGCAGGCAGCTGCAGTATTTACAGTTAGTGTACTGTGTCTTCTGCACAGTGTGTACCTAAAGCTACCTGAAGACAATTGCTGTTGTTCTGATCCTATTAATACCACAGGCAGGCAGCTACAGTATTTACAGTTAGTGTACTGTGTCCTCTGCACAGTGTACACCTAAAGCTACCTGAAGAAAATTGGTGGTGTTCTTCTGATCCTATTAGTACCGCAGGCAGCTGCAGTATATACAGTTAGTGTAGTGCGTCCTCTGCACAGTGTGCACCTAAAGCTACCTGAAGAAAATTGGTGGTGTTCTTCTGATCCTATTAGTACCGCAAGCAGCTGCAGTATTTACAGTTAGTGTAGTGCGTCCTCTGCACAGTGTGCACCTAAAGCTACCTAAAGAAAATTGGTGGTGTTCTTCTGATCCTATTAGTACCGCAGGCAGCTGCAGTATTTACAGTTAGTGTAGTGCGTCCTCTGCACAGTGTGCACCTAAAGCTACCTGAAGAAAATTGGTGGTGTTCTTCTAATCCTATTAGTATCGCAGGCAGCTGCAGTATGTACAAGTTAGTGTAGGGCATCCTCTGCACAGTGTGCACCTAAAGCTACCTCAAGAAAATTGGTGGTATTCTTCTGATTCTATTAGTACCGCAGGCCGCTACAGTATTTACAGTTAGTGTACTGTGTCCTCTGCACAGTGTGCACCTAAAGCTACCTAAAGAAATTTGGTGGTGTTCTTCTGATCCTATTAGTACCGCAGGCAGCTGCAGTATTTACAGTTAGTGTAGTGTGTCCTCTGCACAGTGTGCACCTAAAGCTACCTGAAGACAATTGCTGTTGTTCTGATCCTATTAATACCACAGGCAGGCAGCTGCAGTATTTACAGATAGTGTACTGTGTCCTCTGCACAGTATGCACCTAAAGCTACCTGAAGACAATTGCTGTTGTTCTGATCCTATTAATACCACAGGCAGGCAGCTACAGTATTTACAGTTAGTGTAGTGCGTCCTCTGCACAGTGTGCACCTAAAGCTACCTGAAGAAAATTGGTGGTGTTCTTCTGATTCTATTAGTACCACAGGCAGGCAGCTGAAGTTATTACAGTTAGTGTACTGCGTCCTCTGCACAGTGTGCACCTAAAGCTACCTGAAGACAATTGCTGTTCTGCTCCTATTAATACCACAGGCAGGCAGCTACAGTATTTACAGTTAGTGTGCTGTGTCCTCTGCATAGTGTGCGCCTAAAGCTACCTGAAGACAATTGCTGGTGTTCTCATACTAATAATACTACAGGCAGGCAGTTGATTCTGCTAGCTGCAGTATCAGTATATATATACATCCCAGCTTTGTGCAGCTACATCTCACTGCAGGCCATTAGTATGTCTGGAAGGCCAACAAGGAGAGGCAGACAGTCACAAGCCAATAAAAGAGGGCAAGCAGGCTCTGTGTCTAGAGGCAACCGTGCTGGTCGTGGAGACGGTGCATCCTCATCAGTACGTGGCCTTGGGACACGCTTGTCCTTTTTTTAGGCAGCTTGCCATGTTGAGCCGCAACATGCGGAAGACATGGTAGAGTGGATGACCAAGCCGTCCTCATCCTCCTCATCCTCTCTCACCCAGGATCAGGGTACTTTGTCTGGCAAAGCAGCTGCCAACGTGGCCTCTTCCCTCGGCTCAATGGCATCAGTCACTCCTTCCCTAGCCCCACCATGTCCTCCTGAGGAGTCCCCCAAACTGTTTGACCACAGTGTTGGGTACATGCTCCAGGAGGATGCCCAGCGTTTTGAAGGCTCCAATGATGATACCCAGCTAGAGGAAGGCAGTAACGTGAGCCCAGAGAGAGGTGGTGGCAAGGAGGACAGCAATCTGGCAGTCATGTTCCCCCAGCTGCAGCATACTGCCAGCTTTGCTCCAGTGATGAGGAGGGAGGGGATGATGAGGTCACTGACTCCACATGGGTGCCTGATTGGAGAGAGGAGGAGGCACATCACCAACGAGGCAGGATGCCCTCCAGGGGCCAGCTTAAGGGCAGCACACCGATTGCATCACACCGCAGAGCTCCGCATGTGCAGGGCGCTGCTGTCTCTGCGCGTTATTCCAAAAGTTCTTTGGTGTGGGCCTTTTTTGAGACGAGTGCATCAGATCCCACCGCTGCTATTTGCAACATATGTCTCAAGCTTATCTCACGTGGCCAAAACATCTCCCGCTTGGGCACCACATGCTTGACCAGACATATGTTGACCTGACATGCAGTTCGTTGGCAAGCGTACCTAAAAGACCCACACCAAAGAACAAAGAGGACATCTCCTTGCTCCTCATCAGCTGGTATCTCCAACCCCACTATACCTTCAGTTCTCTCTGAGACATGCACTGAGAGAATGAAGGTGTAGAATTAGGTGTGTCACAGCCAAGTACTTGCGGGCAATCTGCTATTGGTACACCGACGTCAGATTATACACGGCAAATTTCCCTGCCCTAGCTGCTGCACCGCTGAAAGAAGTTCGCTCCCAGCCATCCACATGCCCAGCGGTTGAATGCTAAATTGCTAGCACTTCAACTGCTGCCTTTTCAGTTGGTAGACTCTGCCCCCTTCTGTGAGTTTGTGGAATGTGCGGTTCCTCAGTGGCAGGTTCCCAAACGCCACTTTTTCTCACGGAAGGCGATTCCGGCTCTCTACCGGCATGTGGAAGACAATGTCTTGGCCTCGCTGGACAGGGCGGTCAGCTATAAGGTGCATATTACCGCTGACTCATGGTCCAGCAGGCATGGACAGGGACATTACCTATCTTTCACATTCTGGCAGCTGGGAAGGATGCAGGACAGGGTGCAGTAGTGTTGGAGGTTGTTCCGCCACCACGCCTCCAAAATACTACTAGTGGTGATTCTGCCACACCTCTCTCCTCCACCCCCTCTTCTTCCTCCATGGCCTCTTCCTGTGCTGATTTGTCTTCGGAACCAGCGGTGCTCCTTAGGGGTTCAAGGGGCTATGCAAGCACGCAGGCCAAAAGATGCCATGCGGAGCTTGAGCTGGAGTGCTTGGGGGACAGGAGCCACACTGGGGCAGAGATTCTGTCAGCTTTGCAGGGGCAGGTTCAGAGGTGGTTGACGCCACGCCAGCTTAAGGCAGGTATGGTGGTTTGCGACAATGGCACCAACCTCCTCTCCGCCCTCCAACAGGGACAACTGACCCATGTGCCCTGTTTGCCTCACGTCCTTAACTTGGTGGTGCAACAGTTCTTGGGCAGGTACCCAGGCTTACAGGATGTCCTGAGGCAGGCCAGGAAAGTCTGTGTGCTTTTCTGCAGGTCATATAATGCCAGTGCTCGGCTGGCTGACCTCCAAAAGGAATTTAACCTGCCCAAGAACCGCCTAATCTGTGACATGCCCACCAGGTGGAATGCAACGTCGGCCATGTTGCAGCGGCTGCACACACAGCAGAGGGCCATCAATGAGTACCTGTGCGACTATGGCACCAGGACAGGGTCAGGGGAGCTTGGTTTTTTTCCCCACGCCAGTGGGCCATGATCAGGGATGCATGCACTATCCTGTCACCATTTGAGGAGGCCACAAGGATGGTGAGCAGTGACAGTGCATGCATCTGTGACAAGTGTCCCCCTTGTCCACCTGTTGGAGCACAAGCTGAGTGGAATAATGGACAGGGCACTTGAGGCAGAACTGAGGCAGGAAGAGGAGGACTTCCTTAGCTCTCAAGGCCCCCTTTATCCAGACAGTGTTCTTGTGTACTCGCCGATCACACAGAAAGAGGACGAGGAGTAGGAGGAGGAGGAGGAAGAGGAGGATTGTGTCAGCATGGAGGTGGAGCCTGGCACTCAGCATCAGCATCAGTCTTTAAGGGATCATTTACAGTCCGAAGAAACCCATGGACTTGTACGTGGCTGGGAGGAGGTGGCTGCGGATCATGTCGTCCTTAGTGACCCAGAGGACTCTGGACCGAATGCCTCAGCAAACCTACGCCGCATGGCCTCCCTGATCCTGCAAAGCCTATGGAAGGATCCTCGTATTCGCGGTATCAAGGAGAGGGATCAATACTGGCTGGCAACCCTCCTTGATCCACGTTACAAGGGTAAGGTTGCGGATCTTATCTTGCCGTCGCAGAGGGAGCAGAGGATGAAACATCTTCGGGAGGCCTTGCAGAAAGGTCTGTGCAACCCGTTCCCAGAGACTGGGAGGTTACAAACTCCTGTTCCTGGACAACGTGTTGCTGAGGCTTCGGTCAGTCAAAGAAGGAGCGGTGGAGAAGGTGGCCATCTGACTAATGCGTTCAGACAATTTTTTAGTCCGCAGCCCCAAGGTATGATCGGATCCAGCAACCATCGCCAGCGTCTGTTTTACATGGTGCAGGAATACCTAGGTGCAAGACCTGACTTGGACACCTTTCCCACCGAAAATCCTCTGGGTTACTGGGTCTTGGGGATGGATCACTGGCCAGAGCTTGCACAGTATGCAATTGAGCTACTGGCCTGTCCTGCATCCAGCGCTCTTTCGGAACGCACATTTAGTGCTGCCGGAGGCTTTGTAACCAATCACAGGGTGCGCCTGTCCACTGACTCGGTCGATCGACTGACCTTCATAAAAATGAATCAGTCTTGGATCCCCACCAGCTACCAAGCACCTGATGCTGATGTAACCGAATATTTTTTTTTGAAATGTCAGATCCCTTCAAGACTGCCTATGCTGATGCTGAGTGACTATCCTGTTATGCTGAGTGACTATCCTCTTCCTCCTCAATGATCATGCTGATAGCTTGTAAGAATATTTTTGGTTCTGGGCGCCGCCACCAGTGGCTAAGGCCCAATTTTTTTTTGAACAGGGGAGTGTAATTACAATTTTTGATGCAATATTTTGCAAGGAGGGTTCGTTGCTGCGCTCAACTAGAGTATTTGTGAGGGTTTGTAGTGTTGTGGCACCAGCACCAGTGCCTAAGGCCCAATTTTTCAGCCCCTGTTTATCAGGGGCGTGTAATTACAATTTTTGATGCAATACTTTGCAGCAGGGCTCGTTCCTGCACTCCAACTAGAGTATCTGTGAGGGGTTGCAGTGTTGTGGCACCAGTGCCTAAGGCCCAATTTTTCTTTCCCTGTTCAACAGGGACATGTAATTACAATTCTTGATCTAATATTTCACAGCAGGGCCCATTTCTGCGCCCACCAAGAGTAACTGTGAGGACTTACAGTGTTGTGGCACTAGCACCACCACCACCAAAGGCCCAATTTTTCTGACCCTGTTCAACAAGTGCATGTAATTACAATTCTTGATCTAATATTTCACAGCAGGGCCCGTTCCAGCTCCCACCAAGAGTAACTATGAGGACTTACAGTGTTGTTGCAACACCACCACCACCACCACCAAAGGCCCAATTTTTCTGCCCCTGTTCAAGAGGTGCATGTAATTACAATTCTTGATCTAATATTTCACAGCAGGGCCCATTTCTGCACCCACCAAGAGTAACTGTGAGGACTTACAGTGTTGTGGCACTAGCACCACCACCAAAGGCCCAGTTTTTCTGACCCTGTTCAACAGGGGCATGTAATTACAATTCTTGATCTAATATTTCACAGCAGAGCCCGTTCCTGCGCACACCAAAAGTAACTGTGAGGGCTTACATTGTTGTGGCAACACCAACACCTAAGGCTGCAATTTCTGCAGAGTATATAGGGCAAGCCCCTACTTTCAAAACATCCAACTTACAAACGACTCCTACTTGCAAACGGAAGGAGACAACAGGAAGTGAGATGAAATCTACCCCTAGGAAGGGAAATTCTCTCCTATAAGAGTTAATATGGGAAAAACGTGTCTCCTCTCCACTGATGCTTTATCACCAATCCTTGTTTCACTAAAAAACCCAAATTGTCAAAAAACATTTGTCATTGGGACAGAAAGTGAGGTGAAATCTTCTGAAGAGGTGCACAGACAGCAGAACAAATGTCACAGGGGTGATAACCCTTCCCTATGTTTTCCAAAAAGCTTAAAAATATTTTTGGGCTGGAACTACACTTTAAAAATGTACCAGTTCAAAAAACAGATTCTACTTAACAACAAACCTACATTCCCTGTCTTCTTTGCACCACCTGTATACTGCTGTTCAGAGTATATAGGGCCTGGGGGCCCCACGCCTTTCCTTTTTTTAATTTGGGTGCGAGGTTCCCCTTAATATTCATATAAGACCCAAAGGGCCTGGTAATGGACTGGGGGGGTACCCATGCCGTTTGTCTCACTGATTTTCATCCATATTGCCGGGACCCGACATACATTAAAGCCGCAAGCAGTTTTAAATGACTTTTATTCCTTTAAAAATGTAATTTTGTGCAGGGACTGTTGTAAGCACGGGAACCACGCGCCACTTTACAGGCATACTATAGATACCCCCCATGTACGATATCTAAAGGAATATTTCACTTTTTTTCACTTTAAGCATCATTAAAATCACTGCTCCCGAAAAAAACGGACGTTTTTAAAACTTTTTTTTTGCATCGATACATGTCCCCTGGGGCAGGACCCGGGTACCCAAACCCTTTTTAGGACAATACCATGCAAATTAGTCTTTAAATTTAGCACTTTTGATTTAGAACGTTCAAGGTCCAATGGACTTTAATGGAGTTCTAAAGTTTGTGCAAATTTTCGGTCCGTTCGCAGGTTCTGGTGCAAACCGAACCGGGGGAGTGTTCGGCTCATCCCTAATGATCAGCCACAACATTATGACTATCCCATGATCAGCCAAAACATTATGACCACAACAACATGATCAGCCACAAGATTATAATCACCACCATATACAGCCAAGACATTATGACCACCTCCTAATCAGCCTAAACATTATGATCACACTATGATCAGCCAAATCCTCATGACCACCATCATCAATTAAAACATAATGGCCAACCAATGATCAGCCAAAAAATTATGACCAACCTATGATCAGCCAAAACATTATGACCACCCCAAGATCAACCAAAACATTATGGTCACCCCATGATAAGCCAAAACGTCATGACCACCCCATGATCAGCCAAAACTTCATGACCACCTCATGATCAGACAAAATCACATGACCACCCCGTGATCAGCCAAAACAATAGGACCACCCCATGATCAGCCAAAACATTAAGACCACCCCATAATCTGCCAAAACATTATGACCACCCCAAGATCAACCAAAACATTATGACCACCCCATGATCAGCCAAAACTTTATGAGCACTCCATGACCAGCTGGAACATAGTGACCACCCAATAATCAGCTGAAACATTATCACCACAACATGATCAGTTAAAATATGACCACAACATGATCAGAAACAATATTATGACCTGAGATGGTTGCTATGGATTGTTGCTATGGACTGTGCTATGGAGAGTTGCTATGGACTGTTTGCTATAGACAGTTGCTATGCTTTGGTTGCTATGTAGGGTTGCTATGGACTGGTTGCTCTGGACTGGTTGCTCTGGACAGTTGCTATGGACTTGTTGCTATGGATGGTTGCTATGGACTAGTTGCTAAGGAGGGGTTGCTATGGAGGGTTGCTATGGACTGGTAGCTATGAAGGGTTGCTATGGACTGGTTGCTATAGAGGGTTGCTATGGACTGGTTGCTATGGATAGTTGCTATGGACTGGTTTCTATGAACTGGTTGCTATGGACTGGTTGCTATGGACGGTTTGCTATGGACTGTTTGCTATGGAGTGTTTGCTATGGACTGTTTGCTATGGACTGTTTGCTATGGACTGTTTGCTATGGACTGTTTGCTATGAAGGGTTTCAATGGACTGGTTGCTATGGACAGTTTGCTATGGACAGTTGCTATGCTTTATTTGCTATGGAGGGTTGCTATGGACTGGTTGCTATGGACGCTTGCTATGGACTGATTGCTATGGACTGGTTGCAATAGAAGGTTGCTATAGACTGGTTGCTATGGATGATTGCCATGGACTGTTTGCTACGGAGAGTTGCTATGGACTGATTGCTATGGACTGGTTTCTATGGACTGGTTGCTATGATCTGTTTGCTATGGATGGTTGCTATGCTTTGATTGCTATGTAGGGTTGCTATGGACTGGGTGCTCTGGACTGGTTGCTATGGAGGGTTGCTATGGACTAGTAGCTATGTAGGGTTGCTAAGGACTGGTTGCTATGGACTGGTTACTGTGTCATTTGAAAAAAATATTCTCATTTCAAAAAAAGTTTTTTCTCTTTTTGAAAAATAGATTTTTTTCTCATTTAAAATGGTATGCTATGGACTGGTTGCTCTGGACTGGATGCTTTGGACGGTTGCTATAGACTGGTTGCTATGGACTGGTTGCTATGGAGAGTTTCTATGGACTGGTTGCTATGGACTAGTTGCTATGGACTGGTTGCTCTGGATTGGTTGCTTTGGACGGTTGTTATAGACTTGTTGCTATAGACTGTTACTATGGACTGGTTGCTATGGAGGGTTGCTATGGACTGGTTGCGCTGGACTGGTTGCTATGGACTTGTTGCCCTGGAGGGTTGCTATGGACTGGTTGCTAATGAGGGTTCCTATGGACTGGTTGCTATGGATGGCTGCTATAGAGTGTTGCTATGGACTGGTTGCAATGGACTGGTTGCTATAGACTGGTTGCTATGGAGGGTTCATATGGACTGGTTTCTATAGACTGGTTGCTATGGAGGATTGCTATGGACTGGTTGCTATAAACGGTTGCTATGGAGGGTTGCTATGGACTGGTTGCTATGGACTGGTTGCTATGGACTGCTTTCTTTGGAGGGTTGCTATGGACTGTTTGCTATGGACTGTTTGCTATGGACTGTTTGCTATGGACTGTTTGCTATGGACTGTTTGCTATGAAGGGTTTCAATGGACTGGTTGCTATGGACAGTTTGCTATGGGCAGTTGCTATGCTTTGTTTGCTATGGAGGGTTGCTATGGACTGGTTGCTATGGACTGGTTGCAATAGAAGGTTGCTATAGACTGGTTGCTATGGATGATTGCCATGGACTGTTTGCTACGGAGAGTTGCTATGGACTGATTGCTATGGACTGGTTTCTATGGACTGGTTGCTATGATCTGTTTGCTATGGATGGTTGCTATGCTTTGATTGCTATGTAGGGTTGCTATGGACTGGTTGCTCTGGACTGGTTGCTGTGGAGGGTTGCTATGGACTGGTTGCTATGGAGGGTTGCTATGGACTAGTAGCTATGTAGGGTTGCTAAGGACTGGTTGCTATGGACTGGTTACTGTGTCATTTGAAAAAAATATTCTAATTTCAAAAAAAGTTTTTTCTCTTTTTGAAAAATAGATTTTTTTCTCATTTAAAATGGTATGCTATGGACTGGTTGCTCTGGACTGGATGCTTTGGACGGTTGTTATAGACTGGTTGCTATGGACTGGTTGCTATGGAGAGTTTCTATGGACTGGTTGCTATGGACTAGTTGCTATGGACTAGTTGCTATGGAGGGTTGCTATGGACTGGTTGCTCTGGACTGGTTGCTTTGGACGGTTATTATAGACTTGTTGCTATAGACTGTTACTATGGACTGGTTGCTATGGAGGGTTGCTATGGACTGGTTGCGCTGGACTGGTTGCTATGGACTTGTTGCCCTGGAGGGTTGCTATTGACTGGTTGCTAATGAGGGTTCCTATGGACTGGTTGCTATGGATGGCTGCTATAGAGTGTTGCTATGGACTGGTTGCAATGGACTGGTTGCTATAGACTGGTTGCTATGGAGGGTTCATATGGACTGGTTTCTATAGACTGGTTGCTATGGAGGATTGCTATGGACTGGTTGCTATAAACGGTTGCTATGGAGGGTTGCTATGGACGGGTTGCTATGGACTGGTTGCTTTGGGAGGTTGCTATGGACTGGTTGCTATTGACAGTAGCTATGGACTGCTTTCTTTGGAGGGTTGCTATGGACTGGTTGCTATGGAGGGTTGCGATGCACTGGTTTGTATGGACAGTTACTATGGACTGGTTGCTATGGACTGGTTGCTATGAACTGTTGCTATGGAGAGTTGCTATTAACTGGTTGCTATGGACTGGTTGCTATGAAGGGTTGCCATGGACTGGTTGCTATGGACTGGTTGCTATGGAGGGTTGCTATGGACTGGTTGCTATGGAGGGTTGCTATGGACTGGTTGCTATGGACTGGTTGCTAATGAGGGTTGCTATGGACTGGTTGCTAATGAGGGTTGCTATGGACTGGTTGCTAATGAGGGTTGCTATGGATAGTTGCTATGGACTGGTTGCCATGGGTTGGTCAATATGGACAGTTGCAATGGACTGGTTGCTATGGACTGGTTGCTATGGAGGGTTGATATGGACTGGTTGCTATGAACTGGTTGCTATAAACGGTTGCTATGGAGGGTTGCTATGGACTGGTTGCTATGTCATTTGAAAAAAAAAATGTTCTCGTTGTAAAAAAGTTTTTCTCATTTTGAAAAACAGATTTTTCTCATTTTTAAAAAGGGTTGGTATGGACTGGTTGCTATGGACTGGTTGCTATGGAGGGTTGCTATGGACTAGTTGCTATGAACAGTTGCTATGGAGGGTTGCTATGGACTGGTTGCTATGGGCGGTTGCTATGGACTGGTTGCTATGGACAGTAGCTATGGACTGGTTGCTTTGGAGGGTTGCTATGGACTGGTTGGTATAGACGGTTGCTATGGACTGGTTGGTATGGACAGTTGCTATGGACTGGTTGCTATGGACAGTTACTATGGGCTGGTTGCTATGGAGGGTTGCTATTGACTGGTTGCTATGGAGGGTTGCTATGGACTGGTTGGTATAGACGGTTGCTATGGACTGGTTGCTATGGACAGTTGCTATGGACTGGTTGCTATGGACAGTTACTATGGACTGGTTGCTATGGACTGGTTGCTATGGAGGGTTGCTATGGATCGGTTACTATGGAGGGTTGCTATGGACTGGTTTCTATGGAGTGTTACTATGGACTGGTTGCTATGGACGGTTGCTATGGAGGGTTGCTATGGACTGGTTGCTATGGGTGGTTGCTATGAATTGGTTGCTATGGAGGGTTGCTATAGACTGGTTACTATAGCCTGGTTGCTATGGGTGGTTGCTGTGGAATAGTTGATATGGACTGGTTGCTATGAAGGGTTGCTATGGAGGGTTGCTATGGAGGGTTGCTATGGAGGGTTGCTATGGTGGTTGCTTTGGACTGGTTGCTATGGAGAGTTGCTATGGACTGGTTGCTATGGACGTTTGCTATGGACTGGTTGCTATGGACTGGTTGCTATGGACTGGTTGCTATGGACTGGTTAATATGAAGGGTTGCTATGGACATTTGCTATGTAGGGTTGCTATGAACTAGTTGCTATGGACTGGTTGCTATGGGCGGTTGCTATGGACTGGATGCTTTGGATGGTTGCTATGGACTGGTTGCTATGGACGGTTCCTATGGACTGGTTGCTATGGACAGGTTGCTATGTAGGGTAGCTATGGACTGGTTGCTATAGACGGTTTCTATGGACTGGTTGCTATGGAGGGTTGCTATGGAGGGTTGCTCTGGACTGGTGGCTTTGGACAGTTTCTATGGACTTGTTACTGTATCATTTGAAAAAAATATTCTCTTCAAAAAAGCTTTTTCTCAGTTTAAAAAAAAATGTTTTCCTCGTCTTCAAAAGGGTTGCTATGGACTTGTTGCTATTGACTGTTTACTATAGAGTGTTGCTATGGACTGGTTGTTATGGAGGGTTGCTATGGACTGGTTGCTATTGACTGGTTACTATGGAGGATTGCTATGGACTGGCAGCTATGGACTGGTTGCTATGGACTGGTTGCTATAGACCAGTTGCTATGGACCTGTTGCTATGGACCTGTTGCTATGGACTGGTTGCTAAGAACTGGTTGCTATGGGTGGTTGCTATGGACTGGTTACTTTGTCATTTGAAAAAAATATTCTCGTTTTAAAAAAGTTTTTCTCATTTTGAAAAACAGATTATTTCTCATTTTAAAAAGGGTTGCTATGGACTGCTTGCTATTGACTGGTTACTATGGAGTGTTGCTATGAACTGGTTGCTATGGAGGGTTCCTATGGACTGGCTGCTATTGACTGGTTGCTATGGAGGGTTGCTATAAACGGTTGCTATGGAGGGTTACTATTGACTGGTTGCTATGTCATTTGAAAAAAAAATATTCTCATTGTAAAAAAGTTTTTCTCATTTTGAAAAACAGATTTTTCTCATTTTTAAAAGGGTTGGTATGGACTGGTTGCTATGGACTTGTTGCAATGGAGGGTTGCTTTAGACTGGTTGCTATGAACGGTTGCTATGGAGGGTTGCTATGGACTGGTTGCTATGGGCGGTTGCTATGGACTGGTTGCTATGGACAGTAGCTATGGACAGTAGCTATGGACTGGTTGCTTTGGAGGGTTGCTATGGACTGGTTGCTATGGACTGGTTACTATGGCCTGGCTGCTATGGGTGGTTGCTAAAGAATGGTTGGTATGGACTGGCTGCTATTGACTGGTTGCTATGGAGAGTTGCTGTGGACTGGTTGCTATAAACGGTTGCTATGGAGGGTTACTATGGACTGGTTGCTATGTCATTTGAAAAAAAAATATTCTCGTTGTAAAAAAGTTTTTCTCATTTTGAAAAACTGATTTTTCTCATTTTTAAAAGGGTTGGTATGGACTGGTTGCTATGGACTTGTTGCAATGGAGGGTTGCTTTAGACTGGTTGCTATGAACGGTTGCTATGGAGGGTTGCTATGGACTGGTTGCTATGGACTGGTTGCTATGTGCGGTTGCTATGGACTGATTGCTATGGACAGTAGCTATGGACTGGTTGCTTTGGAGGGTTGCTATGGACTGGTTGCTATGGACTGGTTGCTATGGACTGGTTGCTATGAACTAGTTGCTATGGAGGGTTGCTATGGACTGGTTACTATGGCCTGGCTGCTATGGGTGGTTGCTAAGGAATGGTTGGTATGGACTGGTTGCTATGGACTGGTTGCTATGAAGGGTTGGTATGGACTGGTTTCTATGGACTGGTTGCTATGGACTGGTTGCTATGGACAGGTTGCTATGGAGGGTTGCTATGGAGGGTTGCTATGGAAAGGTTGCTATGGAGAGTTGCTATGGAGAGTTGCTATGGACTGGTTGCTATGGACTGGTTGCTATGGACTGGTTGCTATGGACTGTAGCTATGGACAGGTTGCTATGGAGGGTTGCTATAGACTGGTTGCTATGGAGAGTTGCTATGGACTGGTTGGTATGGACAGCTGCTATGGACTGGTTGCTATGGACAGTTGCTATGGACTGGTTGCTATGGACTGGTTGCTATGGACTGGTTGCTATGGAGGGTTGCTATGGACTGGTTGCTATGGACAGTTGCTATGGACTGGTTGGTATGGACAGTTGCTATGGACTGGTTGCTATGGACAGTTGCTATGGACTGGTTGCTATGGAGGGTTGCTATGGACTGGTTGCTATGGATGGTTGCTATGGACTGGCTGCTATGGGTGGTTGGTATGGACTGGTTGCTATGGACTGATTGCTATGGACTGGTTGCTATGGACTGGTTGCTATGAAGGGTTGGTATGGACTGGTTGCTATAAAAGGTTGCTATGGAGGGTTGCTATGGGTGGTTGCTATGGACTGTAGCTATGGACAGGTTGCTATGGAGGGTTGCTATGGACTGGTTGCTATGGAGAGTTGCTATGGACTGGTTGCTATGGAGAGTTGCTATGGACTGGTTGCTATGGAGGGTTGGTATGGACTGGTTGCTATGGACTGGTTGCTATGGAGGGTTGCTATGGACTGGTTGCTATGGGCGGTTGCTAAGGACTGGATGCTATGGATGGTTGCTATGGACTGGTTGCTTTGGACGGTTGCTATGGACAGTTGCTATGTAGGGTAGCTATGGACTGGTTGCTATGGACGGTTGCTATGGACTGGTTGCTATAGACTGGTTGCTATGAATTGGATGCTATGAATTGGATGCTATGGACTGGATGCTATGGAGGGTTGCTATGGACTGGTTACTATGGCCTGGTTGCTATGGGTGGTTGCTATGGAATAGTTGGTATGGACTGGTTGCTATGGACTGGTTGCTATGAACTGGTTGCTATGGAGGGTTGATATGGACTGGTTGCTATGGGTGGTTGCTTTGGACTGGTTGCTATGGAGAGTTGCTATGGACTGGTTGGTATGGACTGGTTGGTATGGACTGGTTGCTATGGACTGGTTGCTATGGAGGGTTGCTATGGACTGGTTGCTATGGAGGGTTGCTATGGACTGGTTGCTATGGACTGGTTGCTATGGGCGGTTGCTATGGACTGGATGCTATGGACTGGATGCTATGGACTGGTTGCTCTGGACTGGTTGCTCTGGACTGGTTGCTATGGACTGGTTGCTATGGAATTGTTACTGTGTCATTTGAAAAAAATATTCTCGTTTCAAAAAAGTTTGTTTGAAAACTAGAATATTTTTCGTTTTAAAAAGTTTTGCTATGGACTGACTGCTATGGACTGCTTACAATAGAGGGTTGCTATGGACTTGTTGCAATAGAGGGTTGCTTTAGACTGGTTGCAATGAATGGTTGCTATGGAGGGTTGCTATGGACTGGTTGCTATGGGCGGTTGCTATGGACTGGTTGCTATGGACAGTAGCTATGGACTGGTTGCTTTGGAGGGTTGCTATGGACTGGTTGCTATGGAGGGTTGCTATGGACTGGTTGCTATGGACTAGTTGCTATGGAGGGTTGCTATGGAGTGGTTACTATGGCCTGGCTGCTATGGGTGGTTGCTAAGGAATGGTTGGTATGGACTGGCTGCTATTGACTGGTTGCTATGGAGGGTTGCTGTGGACTGGTTGCTATAAACGGTTGCTATGGAGGGTTACTATGGACTGGTTGCTATGGACTGGTTGCTATGTCATTTGAAAAAAAAATATTCTCGTTGTAAAAAAGTTTTTTTCATTTTGAAAAACAGATTTTTCTCATTTTTAAAAGGGTTGGTATGGACTGGTTGCTATGGACTTGTTGCAATGGAGGGTTGCTTTAGACTGGTTGCTATGAACGGTTGCTATGGATTGTTGCTATGGACTGGTTGCTATGGGCGGTTGCTATGGACTGATTGCTATGGACAGTAGCTATGGACAGTAGCTATGGACTGGTTGCTTTGGAGGGTTGCTATGGACTAGTTGCTATGGAGGGTTGCTATGGACTGGTTACTATGGCCTGGCTGCTATGGGTGGTTGCTAAGGAATGGTTGCTATGGACTGGTTGCTATGAAGGGTTGGTATGGACTGGTTGCTATGAAAGGTTGCTATGGACTGGTTGCTATGGACTGGTTGCTATGGACAGGTTGGTATGGACAGGTTGGTATGGACTGGTTGCTATGGACTGGTTGCTATGGACTGGTTGCTATGGACTGGTTGCTATAGACTGTAGCTATGGACAGGTTGCTATAGACTGGTTGCTATGGAGAGTTGCTATGGACAGTTGCTATGGACTGGTTGCTATGGACAGTTGCTATGGACTGGTTGCTATGGACTGGTTGCTATGGAGGGTTGCTATAGACTGGTTGCTATGGACAGTTGCTATGGACTGGGTGGTATGGACAGTTGCTATGGACTGGTTGCTATGGACTGGTTGCTATGGAGGGTTGCTATGGACTGGCTGCTATAGGTGGTTGGAATGGACTGGTTGCTATGGACTGATTGCTATGGACTGGTTGCTATGGACTGGTTGCTATGAAGGATTGCTATGGAGGGTTGCTATGGACTGGTTGCTATGGATGGTTGCTATGGACAGGTTGCTATGGAGGGTTGCTATGGACTGGTTGCTATGGAGAGTTGCTATGGACTGGTTGCTATGGACTGGTTACTATGGACTGGTTACTATGGACTGGTTACTATGGACTGGTTACTATGGAGGGTTGGTATGGACTGGTTGCTATGGACTGGTTGCTATGGAGGGTTGCTATGGACTGGTTGCTATGGGCGGTTGCTATGGACTGGATGCTATGGATGGTTGCTATGGACTGGTTGCTCTGGACTGGTTGCTTTGGACGGTTGCTATGGACTGGTTGCTATGGACAGTTGCTATGTAGGGTAGCTATGGACTGGTTGCTATGGAGGGTTGCTATGGACTGGTTGCTATGGACTGGTTGCTATGGACTGGTTGCTATGGACTGGTTGCTATGGGTGGTTGCTATGAATTGGATGCTATGGGTGGTTGCTATGGACTGGTTGCTATGGAGGGTTGCTATGGACTGGTTACTATGGAATAGTTGGTATGGACTGGTTGCTATGGACTGGTTGCTATGGACTGGTTGCTATGGAGGGTTGCTATGGACTGGTTGCTATGGAGGGTTGCTATGGACTGGTTGCTATGGAGGGTTGCTATGGACTGGTTGCTATGGGTGGTTGCTTTGGACTGGTTGCTATGGAGAGTTGCTATGGACTGGTTGGTATGGACAGTTGCTATGGACTGGTTGCTATGGACTGGTTGCTATGGAGGGTTGCTATTGACTGGTTGCTATGGACTGGTTACTATGAAGGGTTGCTATGGACTGGTTGCTATGGATGTTTGCTATGGAGGGTTGCTATGGACTGGTTGCTATGGACTGGGTGCTATGGGCGGTTGCTATGGACTGGATGCTATGGACTGGATGCTATGGACTGGTTGCTCTGGACTGGTTGCTCTGGACGATTGCTATGGACTGGTTGCTATGGAATTGTTACTGTGTCATTTGAAAAAAATATTCTCGTTTCAAAAAAGTTTGTTTGAAAACTAGAATATTTTTCTCGTTTTAAAAAGTGTTGCTATGGACTGACTGCTATGGACTGCTTACAATGGAGGGTTGCTATGGACTGGTTGCTATGGAGGGTTGCTATTGACTGGTTGCTATGGAGGGTTGCTATTGACTGGTTGCTATGGAGGGTTGCTATTGACTGGTTGCTATGGAGGGTTGCTATGGACTGGTTGCTATGGAGGGTTGCTATTGACTGGTTGCTATGGAGGGTTGCTATGGACTGGTTGCTATGGAGGGTTGCTATTGACTGGTTGCTATGGAGGGTTGCTATGGACTGGTCAGTGGCGGCTGGTGAAGTTTTAGGATGGGGGGGCGCCAGACCCCGCCCTTCCTTTTTGACCCCTCACACTTGGTGAAAATGGGAGTGGTTTCAGCAAAATAGTGGGCGTGGCTCTAAGGTGGTGTGGTTAGCATCTGAGATGAATGAGGGATGGAGGGAGAGAGGGATGGAGGGACAGCAGGCCCAGATTCTACACTACAATAGAAATATGTGTATTCTAGAAAGTTTAACAATCAGCAGATAAAGATATTCCAAACACCTGGTGTTAGCACTTCAATCATCCCGGCACCATGGTTGTTATGGTGTCAAGATAATTGAAGCGCATTAATTCTATTATTACATTGTAATATAAAATGAAATCATTCAACTCACCATAATGCAGAATCAGTGGGAGCCCTGAGCGTGTCACTAGCCACGTCGCCTGCCACCAGGTGTCCCCAGCGGAGTCCGTCCTTACATGCAGCCTGTGTCCCATAAAATGCAGCCTGTGTCACACAAAATGCAGCCTGTGTCACACAAAATGCAGCCTGTGTCACACAAAATGCAGCCTGTGCCACACAAAATGCAGCCTGTGTCACACAAAATACAGCCAGCCTGTGTCCCCCAAACGCAGTCTGTGTCTTACCAAATGCAGCCTGTGTCTCACCAAATGCAGCCTGTGTCTCACCAAATGCAGCCTGTGTCTCACCAAATGCAGCCTGTGTCTCACCAAATGCAGCCTGTGTCTCACCAAATGCAGCCTGTGTCTCACCAAATGCAGCCTGTGTCTCACCAAATGCAGCCTGTGTCTCACCAAATGCAGCCTGTGTCTCACCAAATGCAGACTGTGTCTCACCAAATGCAGCCTGTGTCCACCAAATGCAGCCTTGTCTGTGTCCCCCAATGCAGCCTTGCCTGTGTCCCCCAATGCAGCCTTGCCTGTGTCCCCCAATGCAGCCTTGCCTGTGTCCCCCAATGCAGCCTTGCCTGTGTCCCACAATGCAGCCTTGCCTGTGTCCCCAATGCAGCCTTGCCTGTGTCCCACAATGCAGCCTTGCCTGTGTCCCACAATGCAGCCTTGCCTGTGTCCCCAATGTAGCCTTGCATGTGTCCCCCCAATGTAGCCCCGCGCGTGTTTCCCCCAATGCAGCCTTGCCTGTGTCCCCCAATGCAGCATTGCCTGTGTCCCCCAATGCAGCATTGCCTGTGTCCCCCAATGCAGCATTGCCTGTGTCCCCCAATGCAGCATTGCCTGTGTCCCCCAATGCAGCATTGCCTGTGTCCCACAATGCAGCCTTGCCTGTGTCCCCAATGCAGCCTTGCCTGTGTCCCCCAATGCAGCCTTGCCTGTGTCCCCCAATGCAGCCTGTGTCCACCAAATGCAGCCTGTGTCCACCAAATGCAGCCTTGCCTGTGTCTAGAGTTGCCACCTCATTCCTTTAAACCCGAACACATATGAATTACACAGGTTCTGAGGCTAATTAAATGCAGATAAGGCAACAAGTGAGTTTAATTACCACCTTAATCAGCCACAGAACCTGTGTCATTAATATGTGTTTGGGTTTAAAGGGATGAGGTGGCAACCATACCTGTGTCCCCCAATGCAGCATTGCCTGTGTCCCACAATGCAGCCTTGCATGTGTCCCCAATGCAGCCTTGCATGTGTCTCCCAATGCAGCCTGTGTCCACCAAATGCAGCCTGTGTCCACCAAATGCAGCCTTGCCTGTGTCCCCCAATGCAGCATTGCCTGTGTCCCACAATGCAGCCTTGCATGTGTCCCACAATGCAGCCTTGCATGTGTCCCACAATGCAGCCTTGCACGTGTCCCACAATGCAGCCTTGCATGTGTCCACCAAATGTAGCCTTGTCTGTGTCCCCCAATGCAGCCTTGCCTGTGTCCCCCAATGCAGCCTTGCCTGTGTCCCCCAATGCAGCCTTGCCTGTGTCCCCCAATGCAGCCTTGCCTGTGTCCCCCAATGCAGCCTTGCCTGTGTCCCCCAATGCAACCTGTGCAGCCCCCCCCCCCCCGTTCTCCACGGGAGCACAGCGGTAGTGAATACTTACCTTGCCGTTGTCCTCTCCAGCGGTGTCTTCTTCATACTTCCTGTTTCCTTTCTCCCGGGCGCAATAGGAGAATGAGAACAGGAAGTGACATCAAACTGAGATGTCAATCAAACCGCCCGGCCGTAGTAACATATACTACAATCGCCGGGCGGAAGCTAATCGGCGCTTCGAAAAGCGCCGCAAGGCAGGCTCAACGCCCGCAAATGCAGGGCCACGTCTGCAATCTCGTGATTGCATAGACGTGGCGCTTCCCCTTAGTGCAATGTGTCCGGCGTCGCACTGTGTCCGGCGTCCGCACACAGTGCACTAAAGGACCTTTTATTGTTTTGTTGTTTTTTTTAAAGGGCCGGTATTAAAAAATTTTTTTTTATCTGACATTTTTTTTTGGGACTGCCTGGAGGGGGGCGGCGCCCATGCGCCCCCTATGGACGGGCCGCCACTGGGACTGGTTACTATGGAGGGTTGCTATGGACTGGTTGCTATGGACAGTTGCTATGGAGGGTTGCTATGGACTGGTTGCTATGGATGGTTGCTATGGACTGGTTGCTCTGGACTGGTTGCTTTGGACGGTTGCTATGGACTGGTTACTGTGTCATTTGAAAAAAATATTCTCGTTTCAAAAAAAGTTTTTTCTCATTTTGAAAACTAGATTTTTTTTTCTCATTTTAAAAAGAATTGCTATGGACTGATTGCTATGGACTGGTTACTAAGGAGTGTTGCTATGGACTGGTTGTGATGGACGGTTGCTATGGACTGTTTTTTATAGACTGGTTGTTATGGAAGGTTTCTATGGACTGGTTGATATGGATGGTTGCTTTGGACTGGTTGCAATGGAGGGTTGCTATGGACTGGTTGCTATGGACGGTTAACTATGGACTGATTGCTATCGAGAGTTGCTATGGACTGGTTGATTTGTAGGGTTTCTATGGACTGGTTGCTATGGACTGGTTGCTATTGACAGTTGCTATGGACTGGTTGCTCTGGACTGGTTGCTATGGACGGTTGCTATGGACTGGTTGCTATGGATGGTTGCTATGGACTGGTTGCTTTGGACTGGTTGCTATGAAAGGTTTCTATGGACTGGTTGCTATGGACTGGTTGCTTTTGATGGTTGCTATGGACTGGTTGCAATGGAGGTTTTTAATGGACTGGTTGCTATGAACTGGTTGCTAGGACGGTTGCTATGAACTGATTGCTATGGAGCTATCCAGTTTCTATGGACTGGTTGCTATGAGCGGTTGCTATGCTTTGGTTGCTATGGAGGGTTGCTATGGACTGGTTGCTATGGACTGGTTACTATTGATGGTTGCAATGGAGGGTTTCAATGGACTGGTTGCTATGGACGGTTGCTATGAACTGGTTGCTATGGAGAGTTGCTATGGACTGGTTGCTATGGATGGTTTCTATGGACTGGTTGCTATGGACTGGTTTCTTTTTCAAATATAATTTTTATTGAATTTTTGACAAGGAAAAGAGAAAACAAAAACAAATACGAAAAAAGAAAAAGCATATCATAATCGATATAATACATCCGTGGTCTTTCTATTAGCATTCTGACAAATACCGTCATCATATATCCTTTCCATTAAAGTGTTCCATTCTATCTGCATGGAAACTGGCTTATGACATCATTTATCCTCTTTAGATTCGTGAATCCGTCTTTGTAGTCCATAGGTATATTAACCACCATACAGTATTACAATATAACCGGAATGACATCTTCCCAATATTTGCTTATTCTTACATAATTCCATCATAGTTGGTGTGAATGGAAAGTTGTCTGTTACTGAAATAATAGACCATTTATTGCACAGAAAAAAGAAAAAAATATATATATAAGAAGTAAAGGCAGAGTGGAAGGGATGAGAAAGGGAGGGGGGGGGGAGGGTTATAGATAGACGCGAGCGCGATGGATCCGGCCAAGGTTCTATCCCATAGTCGCTACCTAGTCAAGGGGTTCTCAAGAATTTAGTAAGGTTTGTCCTTCATCTGAGAAAATATATATGTTCCAGGATAACCAGTTTCTTGAATGTTTGTCTTGTTTGTGTTGGGCAGTCAGTATTAGGTCTTCCATCTTTTTGATTTCTTCAACTCTACGTAGCCACATTCCCACCGTAGGGGGTGTACTCTGTTTCCACAATGCTGGAATACAGGACTTCGCTGCATTGAGCAGATGTCTGACCACTGACTTTTTATATGATTTAATTGGGGCTGAGGTGGCATGTAACAGAAAAACAGCTGGATCTCTCTGCGTTATGTGATTCGTGAATTTTTTAACAATTGTCTCTACTGCTACCCAAAACTGCTGTACTAGTGAACAGGTCCAAAAAATGTGTAGGAGCGTCCCCTCCTCAGAACCGCACCTCCAGCATCTATCAGAAGTGCCGGGGAAAAATTTGTGTAATAATTGAGGTGTGTAATACCATCTAGTCAGAATTTTGTAATTTGTCTCCTGAATTTTTGTACAGATGGATGATTTCAGTGTAAGTTGAAGTATGTTTTGTGTTTGTGCTGCTGTAAAATTACATTTTAGATCCTGTTCCCATTTTCGTAAAAATAACAAGTCTGGTTGTTCAGTCGGTGTGTTGAGTAGCGAGTATGTCTTGGAGAGCACCTGAGGCAGAGTGCCCTCCCCTCTACAGTATTCTTCTAGCGTCGTCATATCGCGCTTATATCGCATCGGTTCTGGTATTGAATAAAGGAAATGGTGTAGCCGAATCGCTTTCCAAAATGACAATTGAAAACCCCCGTTATCATTCGTCAGAGACTGAATTGAGGTCCAGTGGTCGTCTTCCACATAATGTGATGCACAGTCTTTACCTGCCTCCCAGAGCGTCTCATAGTTTGAATAGTCTAGCCCTGGTTCGAACGCTGGATTCCCCAGAATAGGGAATAAGGGGGATTGTTTGGAGGTCAATGAAGTGTTTTTAAGTATATTTAACCCTACTGACAGCGTGGCACCAATGGTCGGGTGTGAAGTCATGTCCCTAGGTAATTTATCGTAGCACCAGATAGCCCCCTTCAAGGGTATATTAACCTGATGGTTCTCTACTTGGATCCATAGTTTGGTTTTGTCGTGTCTGTTCCAGTCAATGATCCTCCCTAGGTGCACAGCTTGATAATAGTGTTTTGCGTCCGGGAGGGCGAGACCTCCATAGTGTTTCGGTAGAGTCAAATAGCATCTTTTTAGTCTAGGCTTAGAGTGTGACCACACAAATTTTATAAATAGGGAATGTATTTGTTTAAAATAGTTACCGGGGATTCTTATAGGTAAGGCTTGAAATAGGTATAGAAATTTTGGGAGAATGCACATCTTGATTAGATTGCATCTCCCAAACCATGAGTGAAGACCTTTGCCCCACTCTGCGAGTAACTCTTTAACTGTGCTCAGGATTGGAGGGAAGTTCAGTTCAAATGTGCGTTTCAGATCCCTGGGTATGTTAGTGCCCAGGTACTTGAAGTGACTGTCTGACCACTTGAAATTGAATTTGGACTTCAGAGAGGAAAGTTGTTCCATCGGCATATTGATTCCCATTGCTGCTGATTTGTCAAAATTAATCTTTAGGTTGGACATGTTCCCGTATCTCTGAAATTCTTTAATTAAATTTGGGAGGGAGATAATCGGATTGGTTAAGGAAAATAGAAGATCATCCGCGTATGCGGAAATCTTGTATTGTCTGTGCCCTATGGAAATCCCAGAGATATCTGGGTTCCTGCGTATCGTGTTTAGAAAGGGTTCGAGTACAAGGGCAAAAAGAAGGGGTGACAGCGGGCATCCTTGTCTGGTACCATTAGAGATATTAAAAGGAGCAGACAGGATTCCATTAGCCTTGACCCTAGCCGTAGGTAACGAGTAAACATTAGAGATCCATTGCAACATGTGGTTACCTAATCCGATATGCTTGAGGACTGCTGTCATAAATTCCCAGCTCACCTGATAAAATGCTTTCTCAGCATCTGTGCTGAGAAAGGTACAAGGCGCTTTAGATACATTAGCTCTATGGATCAAATTAAGGACTTTTGTGGTGTTGTCCCTAGCTTCACGCGTAGGGACAAAACCCACCTGGTCTAAGTGTATCAGGTTAGTCATATGTTGGGATAATCTATTTGCCAAGATTTTGGTGAGGAGTTTAAGATCTATATTTAGAAGAGATATGGGCCTGTAGCTACCACAGGCCACGGGATCTTTCCCTTCTTTAGGTATAAGGGATATGTGCGCGCTTAATGTGTCTCTCTGCAAGTGGCCCCCTTCCGTAAGCTTGTTAAATAGTTTCAACATACGTGGGCCTAGAATCGGCAGCAGAGTCTGGTAGTACTGCAGAGTCGAGCCGTCCGGACCCGGAGCTTTACCTGGTTTCATGTTTTTAATTGCGCCTTGTAGTTCTACCATTGTGATGGGTTCTTCTAGGGCAGCTGCATCTTCTGCTGATAGTTTGGGGGTATTAGCTAGAGAAAGATATTCCCTTATTGCGGTGTCAGTGACTGGACTGGTTTCTATGAGCGGTTGCTATGCTTTGGTTGCTATTGAGGGTTGCTATGGACTGGTTGCTCTGGTCTGCTGCTATTGACTTTTTGCTATTCATGGTTACTATGGACTGGTTGCTATGGATGGTTGCTATGGACTGGTTGCTATGGACGATTGCTATGGCCTGGTTGCTATGGAAGGTTTCTTTGGATTGGTTGCTATGGACTGGGTGCTATGGACAGTTGCTTTGGACTTGTTGCAATGAAGGGTTGCTATGGACTGGTTGCTAATGATGGTTGCTATGGACTGGTTGCTATGGACTGGTTACTATGGAGTGTTGCTATGGACTCGTTGCTCTGGACTGGTTGCTTTGGACGGTTGCAATGGACTGGTTGCTATGGACTGGTTGCTATGGAGGGTTGCTATGGACTGGTTGATATGGACTGGTGGCTATAGAGGGTTGCTATGGACGATTGTTACGGAGGGTTGCTATGGACTGGTTGCTATGGATGGGTGCTATGGACTGGTTGCTATGGACTGGTTACTGTGTCATTTGAAAAAAATATTCTCTTTTCCCAAAAAATGTTTTCTCTTTTTGAAAAATAGTTTTTTCTCATTTTAAAAAGGGTTGCTATGGACTGTTTGCTATGGACTGGTTACTATGGAGGGTTGCTATGGACTGGTTTTTATGTACGGTTTCTATGGACTGGTTGCTATGGACTTGTTGCTATGGACGGTTTCTATGGACTGGTTGCTATGAAGTGTTGCTATGGACTGGTTGCTAGGAAGTGCTACTTTGGACTGATTGCTATGGACTGGTTGCGATGGACTGGTTGCTATGGACGGTTGCTATGGACTGGTTGCTATGGAGAGTTGCTTTGGACTGGTTGCTATGGACTGATTGCTATGAACGGTTGCTATGCTTTGTTTCCTATGGAGGGTTGCTATGGACTGGTTGTTCTGGTCTGGTTGCTATAGACTTGTTGCTATGGATGGTTGCTATGCACTGGATGCTATGGAGGGTTGCTATAGACTAGTTGCTTTGGAGAGTTGCTATGGACTGGTAGCTATGGAGGGTTGCTATGGACTGGTTGCTATGCAGAATTGCTATGAACTGGTTGGTGTGGATGGTTGCTATGGACTGGTTGCTATGGACTGGTTGCTATGGACAGTTGCTATTGACTGGTTGCTATGGACTGGTTGCTATGGAAGGTTTCTATGGACTGGTTGCTATGTACTGGTTGCTATTGATGGTTGCTATGGACTGGTTGCAATGGAGAGTTGCTATAGACTGGTTGCTATGGATGGTTTTCATGGACTGGTTGCTATGAGCGGTTGCTATGCTTTGGTTGCTATGGAGGGTTGCTATGGACTGGTTGTTCTGGTCTGTTGCTATGGACTTTTTGCTATTCATGGTTGCTATGGACTGGTTGCTATGGACTGTTTGCTATGGACGGTTGCTATGGCCTGGTTGCTATGGAATGGTTCCTATGGAAGGTTTCTATGGACTGGTTGCTATGGACTGGGTGCTATGGACAGTTGCTATGGTCTTGTTGCAATGAGGGGTTGCTATGGACTGGTTGCTAATGATGGTTGCTATGGACTGGTTGCTATGGACTGGTTACTATGGAGTGTTGCTATGGACTCGTTGCTCTGGACTGGTTGCTTTGGACGGTTGCGATGGACTGGTTGCTATGGACTGGTTGCTATGGAGGGTTGCGATGGACTGGTTGCTATGGACGATTGCTACGGAGGGTTGCTATGGATGGGTTGCTATGGACTTGTTGCTATGGATGGTTGCTATGCACTGGTTGCTATGGTGGGTTGCTATAGACTGGTTGCTATGGAGAGTTGCTATGGACTGGTAGCTATGGAGGGTTGCTATGGACTGGTTGCTATGCAGGATTGCTATGGACTGGTTGATATGGACAGTTGCTATGGACTGGTTGCTATAGACTGGTTGCTATGGAATGGTTGCTATGAATGGTTGCTATGGACTGGTTGCTATGGACGGTTGCTATTTACTGGTTGCTATGGACTGGTTGCTATGGAGGGTCTCTATGGACGCTTGCTATGGACTGGTTGCAATGGACGGTTGCTATGGACTGGTTGCTATGGACTAGTTGCTATGGACAGTTGCTATGGACTTGTTGCAATGAAGGGTAGCTATGGACTGGTTGCTAATGATGGTTGCTATGGACTGGTTGCTATGGAGTGTTGCTATGGACTCGTTGCTCTGGACTGGTTGCTTTGGACGGTTGCGATGGACTGGTTGCTATGGACTGGTTGCTATGGATTGTTGCTATGGACTGGTTGATATGGACTGGTGGCTATAGAGGGTTGCTATTGATTGGTTGCTATGGACGATTGCTACGGAGGGTTGCTATGGACTGGTTGCTATGGACGGGTGGTATGGACTGGTTGCTATGGACTTGTTACTGTGTCATTTGAAAAAAATATTCTCGTTTCCCAAAAAATGTTTTCTCTTTTTGAAAAATAGTTTTTTTGTCATTTTAAAAAGGGTTGCTATGGACTGTTTTCTATGGACTGGTTACTATGGAGGGTTGCTATGTATGGACTGGTTTCTATGGACGGTTGCTATGGACTCATTGCTATGGACTGGTTGCTATGGAAGGTTTTTTTTGACTGGTTGCAATAGAGGGTTTCTATGGACTGGTTGCTATGGACTGGTTGCTATGGACGGTTGCTATGGACTGGTTGCTATGAAGAGTTGCTATGGACTGGTTGCTAGGGAGTGCTACTTTGGACTGGTTGCTATGGACTGGTTGCGATGGACTGGTTGCTATGGACGGTTGCTATGGACTGGTTGCTATGGAAAGTTGTTATGGACTGGTTGCTATAGAGTGTTACTTTGGACTGGTTGCTATGGACTGGTTGCTATGGACTGGTTGCTATGAACGGTTGCTATGCTTTGTTTTCTATGGAGGGTTGCTATGGACAGGTTGTTCTGGTCTGGTTGCTATGGACTTGTTGCTATGGATGGTTGCTATGCACTGGTTGCTATGAAGGGTTGCTATAGACTGGTTGCTATGGAGAGTTGCTATGGACTGGTAGCTATGGAGGGTTGCTATGGTCTGGTTGCCATGCAGGATTGCTATGGACTTGTTGGTATGGACGGTTGCTATGGACTGGTTGCTATGGACTGGTTGCTATGGACAGTTGCTATTGAATGGTTGCTATGGACCGGTTGCTATGGAACGGTTGCTATGAATGGTTGCTATGAACTGGTTGCTATGGACCGTTGCTATTTACTGGTTGCTATGGACTGGTTGCTATGGAGGGTCTCTATGGACGCTTGCAATGGACTGATTGCAATGGACGGTTGCTATGAACTGGTTGCTATGGACTGGTTGCTATGGATGGTTACTGTGAACTAGTTGCTATGGAGGGTTGCTATGGATTGGTTGCTATGGAGGGTTTCTATGGACTAGTTGCTATGGACTGGTTGCTATGAAGTGTTTCTATGGACTGGTTGCTATGGAGGGTTGCTATGGACTGGTTGCTATAGACTGGTTGCTATGGAGGGTTGCTATCGATTGGTTGCTATGGACTGGTTGCTATGGACTGGTTGCTATTGACTAGTTGCTCTTGACTGGTTGCTTTGGATGGTTTCTATGGACTGGTTGCTATGTACTGGTTGCTATGGACAGGTGGCTATGGAGTGTTGCTATGGACTGGTTGCTATGGAGGGTTGTTATGGACTGGTTGCTATGGATGGTTGCTATGGCCTGGTTGCTATGAAGAGTTGCTTTGGACTGGTTGCTAGGGACTGGTTGCTATGGACCGTTTACTATGTCATTTGAAAAAAATATTCTCGTTTTAAAAAAAGTTTTTCTCATTTTGAAAAATTGATTTTTTCTTTTTTTTTTAAATGGTTGCTATGGACTGGGTTCTATGGCCCGCACGCTGAAGACTTGCAGTTTGATTTTAGAACACAGGAGAGAGTGTGCGAGGAGCAAGAGGGAGCCCCAGGAGGTGTGTGACCTACCGGCCTGGACCAAGACACACTCTATCGTATACAATACTGGTTACCTACACTCTATGCGAAACTAAAGGGACACGATTGGGACCTAAATAGCAGACACCCTGGTGGACCAGCGTTATAGAACACTACAGATATACGCATTACCCCTGCATGGGTGATGGGATTCGGTGAGTGGGGACCCTTGAGGGGGAGCACTTAAGTCACTTGGATATTACTGCAAGCACTCAAGTCACCCATGATGATCTTTGCCACCTCTACTACATTACCTGATAATATCTACATGCGGACTGTTTTTATTTATTTTTTATCCACATAGATATAATTGCATACACACTTGTTTTTTGGGTTTTTGGACATTATTTATTTATTCTTATTGGACATAATATTTTGGGGTTTTGGACACTATTTTTTATTCGTACTGGATATAATACTTTTGGATATTTATAGTTTTACATATTCTATGTGTAATAACACACTTGTGCACTTCCCTTTATTATACTGCTAGGTTTTGTTGGTCTCTGGTGGTATCCATGTATTTATATGCACATAGTAATATGTCACTTTTAGGGTAGCCTTGTGTTACTGTATGTAAGGATATATCTGTATTCATGATTTGGATGTACTTAGTAATATTCACTTTTGGGTAGCTCCTGTGATATTGACATTTGGGATACTATTCACTATTACTTTTTTTCTTTTTTCTATATTCACATGACCCTTCAGGATTGTGTGTTTTTTATTTATACACACCTTTTTAGGCACTGGGTTTAGAATATCAGGTCATGATATAAGGGTTGAGGCTGGTGGTGATTGTATATGTAGGGTTCAGTCCCTAGCACACCCCTGTCACAGTCCCTCATCCCTTACTGCACTGGCAGTGCCCTTAGTGTATAGGTAAGCACCATATACCCCTATTCTTTGTATTTCAGTATTGAATCACCTGCCTGCCTGAAGTATATTAGAAACAGTACACCAGTAACGGTCTGCAGTGAAATATAGCTAAAATGGATGTAGTGGATATAGATAGATAGATAGATAGATAGATAGATAGATAGATAGATAGATAGAATAGATAGGACAGATCTATCTATATATATATATATATATATAGATCTATATATATCTATATATATATCTATATATATATGAGACTATCTGTATATATATATTAAATACACTGCAGCTAACTGAATCACCTGCCTGCCAGAACTATATTAGAAAGACTACACCAGGGACGGCCTGCAGTGAGATATAACTAAAATGTATGTAGTGGATATATATATATATATATATATATATATATATATATATATATATATATATATATATATATACACACACACACACACACACACACACACAAGACTATCTGTTAAATACACAGTATATGTATATGTATATATATATATATATATATATATATATATATATATATATGTATATGCATACATATATATGTTTATATGTATATATGCAGTATATGTATATACTGCATACATACATATACATATATATGCATACATATATATGTTTATATGCAGTATATGTATATATACATGAGACTATCTATTAAATACACTGCAGCTAACTGAATCACCTGCTTGCCTGAAGTATATTAGAAACAGTACACCAGGAACGGACTGCAGTGGGATATAGCTAAACTGTATGCAGTGGATATATACAGTGGAGACGGAAAGTATTCAGACCCCCTTAAATTTTTCACTCTTTGTTATATTGCAGCCATTTGCTAAAATCATTTAAGTTCATTTTTTTCTTCATTAATGTACACACAGCACCCCATATTGACAGAAAAACACAGAATTGTTGACATTTTTGCAGATTTATTAAAAAAGAAAAACTGAAATATCACATGGTCTTAAGTATTCAGACCCTTTGCTCAGTATTTAGTAGAAGCACCCTTTTGATCTAATACAGCCATTAATCTTTTTGGGAAAGATGCAACAAGTTTTTCACACCTGGATTTGGTGATCCTCTGCCATTCCTCCTTGCAGATCCTCTCCAGCTCTGTCAGGTTGGATGGTAAACGTTGGTGGACAACCATTTTTAGGTCTTTCCAGAGATGCTCAATTGGGTTTAAGTCAGGGCTCAGGCTGGGCCATTCAAGAACAGTCACGGAGTTGTTGTGAAGCCACTCCTTTGTTATTTTAGCTGTGTGCTTAGGGTCATTGTCTTGTTGGAAGATAAACCTTCGGCCCAGTCTGAGGTCCTGAGCACTCTGGAGAAGGTTTTTGTCCAGGATATCCCTGTACTTGGCCACATTCATCTATCCCTCCATTGCAACAAGTCATCCTGTCCCTGCAGCTGAAAAACACCCCCACAGCATGATGCTGCCACCACCGTGCTTCCCTGTTGGGACTGTATTGGACAGGCGATGAGCAGTGCCTGGTTTTCTCTACACATTTCTTAGAATTAAGTCCAAAAAGTTCTATCTTGTGTAGCACTAACTCACGGTGGAGCTGCTGGTTTAAAGCGGGCTGTTACCGTCACCTTCGTTACCTCAATTTCACCAGAACCGGGTCTAGGGTCCCGTTGAGTTTAATACCAGACAGTGTAGACACCAGACACTTGAGTATCTTTTACAATGCTTTAATAAAGAGTAACTGAAGGAAGTAGCAGGAAACAGGTAGAAGAAGAATTGCAGAGAAGTTCAAATACCTTTTCTTGATATAATATTAGGAATTGGAATCTTGTAGATGAATGTACTCTCCTTTTAGGGTTGAATCTTTGCCAGCCCGGATAGGTTTCTCTCACTAACCTAGCAGCCGGTACGCAGCACGAACAAAAGTCTCTGCCACAGACTTGAATGAAATAGAAACCCGTACGATCCTCTGCCACAGGATGTAATGGTTTACAATGAATAGCAAACACAGCACTAGAACCTTTAAGCTGACCCGGCAGTACTATGCGGTAGGTTAACTTTAGGATGCGTCCTCCAACTGAGTCACCAGGCCCCTCTCCAGACCAGCACTCTGCATGATCCTTCCATGACGGGTCCTCCCCTGGGATCTTCTCAGTTGTCCAGCTTCTTCCCGCAGGACAGACAGCACAGGACCATTCCCTCGCTGCTGTGGTAGGCCCCAGACAGGCTTCTGGGCTCACCCACACGCTGCAGCAACGTGGTCCTCCCAGTCGGAGGACCACGCGGTAGTACTCCTAGCACATACCTGTCGGCCAGGAGGGCCAGCAGATGGAACGAAAAAGAACCCTAAAACATGGCGTCTTGTCCATAAATACCCTCTCCCAGAATGCAAATCGGAGGACCACCCCCACCGAGTTATCTCCGGGACAGAAGAGCAGTCATATGCTTCAACGTGTTGCCTTTCAAGCACCGACCCATGGCGACAACGACACCCACAGGCACAGTGTGAAACTACATGCAACACAGCCAAACTGGAACAGAGGCTAAATCTGACTATGTATGAAACAGATAACCCACTAAATTTACCTACAAGCAGTAGATGAAAATCTACCAGTGCTACATTGGTCTCATCAGACCAAAGAATATTATTTCTCACCATCTTGGAGTCCTTCAGGTGTTTTTTAGCAAACTCCATGCGGGCTTTCGTGTGTCTTGCACTGAGGAGAGGCTTCCGTCGGGCCACTCTGCCATAAAGCCCCGACTGGTGGAGGGCTGCAGTGATGGTTGACTTTCTACAAATTTCTCCCATCTCCCGTTTGCATCTCTGGAGCTCAGCCACAGTGATCTTTGGGTTCTTCTTTACCTCTCTCACCAAGGCTCTTCTCTCACGATAGCTGTTTGGCCGGACGGCCAGCTCTAGGAAGGGTTCTGGTATATATATATATACAAGACTATCTGTATATATATATATATTAAAGTGGAGTTCCACCCACTTTTACAACTCTTCAGCATCCCTCACTAAACTGTGCACTGTAAACGAACTGGATATTTTAAAAATGTTTTTCTCAGCACCTACTGTATATCTGCTGTATTCATTTTTCACTTCCTCCTCCCTGGCCATGGCCCATCGCATCATTTCCTGTTTGCAATGCCTTCTGGGAAGGGGCGGCAACTTCCTCTGACACTGCCGTTGCTATGGAAACCTGACCTTAAACCTTTTACACTGCTTGTGCTGCACTGAGCATGTGCGAGATCTGCAAGGATGAGATCCAGGAAGAAATACAGTCTGGCTTCAGATGCCCACACTTAAGATAGCCATGGCCTGCTGTAAGTTTATAAAACAACAAACTACTGCTATAAACTAACAAAACAGACCTTAGTTTACAGACTAACTTTACTAGAATACATTAAGCTTGTGTATTATAGGGGTATTTTTATTTAAAAAGTATAATTTCGGCCTGGAACACCACTTTAAATACACTGCAGCTAACTGAATCACCTGCCTGCCAAAGAAAGAGTACACTAGGAACGGCCTGCAGTGAGATATAGCTAAACTGTATGCAGTAGATATATATATATATATATATATATATATTTATTTATATACACAAGACTATCTGTATATATATATACATATATATATATTAAATACACTGCAGCTAACTGCATCACCTGCCTGCCTGAAGTATATTAGAAAGAGTACACCAGGAACGGCCTGCAGTGAGATCTAAACTGTATGCAGTGGATATATACCGTATTTATCGGCGTATAACACGCACCCCAAGTTTAGGAGGGATGTTTAAGGAAAAAAACTTACATTTAAATGCCAATCAATGTCATTGCAGCCTTGTCAGTGTCAGTGTAGCCTTGACAGTGTCCATCTGTAGCCTTGTCAGTGTCCATCTGCAGCCTTGTCAGTGTCATGCAGCCTTGTCAGTGTCCATCTGCAGCTTTGCCCCTGTGTCATTTGCAGACTTACACTGGCGTTTAAAAATGGCGCCGCCGTTCTCGGCAACTCTCGGCCGCTCTCGGCCACTCTCGGGGGCTTTCGACCGCTCTCGGCCATTCTCGGCGGCTTTCACCCATTCTCGGCAGCTTTTGGATGCACTCGGCCACTCTTGGTGGCTTTCGGACGCTCTCTGCCCTTCTCGGCGGCTCACGGCCATTTTCGGCCCTTCTCGGTGGCTTTTGGCCGTTCTCGGCGGCTTTTGGACGCACTCCACCACCGAGAATGGCCGAAAGCCGGCGAAAGCCGCCGAGGGCGGCCGAAAGGCTCACAATCATCGGGGGATCAGCTTATAACACGTACCCACAATTTTCCCCTGATTTTAAGGGGAAAAAAGTGTGTGTTATACGCCGATAAATACGGTATATATATATATATACACAGGGCAGGACTTAGGATGGTGGGGGCCCCTGGGCTTGAGTCACTTTCAAGCCCTACCTTCTATACATTTCCTTAAACCTTTAGTTTTCTTTTAAGCGCGCCACTCTGATACAGTTTGTCCGCCATTATATCACTGTCTAATGCAGACAGGTTTTCTCAACGGCAGTAAACGAGGCACTATGTAACTGCCAATAACCAATCAGCAAACCTCAAGATAAGAGTTTAAGGAATTTTAAGGAAAAAAACTATTTAAGGAAAAAAACTTACATTTAAATGCTCATCAATGCAGCCTTGTACAGCGTCCATTTGCATGCTTGTCCAGTGTCATTTGCAGCTTTGTCAGTGTCATTTGCAGCCTTGCAGCCTTGTCAGTGTCATTTGCAGCCTTGCAGCTTTGTCACTGTCATTTGCAGCCTGGTCAGTGTCATTTGCAGCCTTGCAGCCTTATCAGTGTCATTTGCAGCCTTGCAGCCTTGTCAGTGTCATTTGCAGCCTTGTCAGTGTCATTTGCAGCCTTGCAGCCTCCATCTGCAGCCTTATCAGTGTCCATTTGCAGCCTTGTCCGTATCATTTGCAGCCTTGCCCAGGCTGCAGTTAAACTGCAGTGACTTGTCAGTGTCACTGCAGTTTAAATATGGCGCCGCCGAGATACACAGAGCCGGTCCTGTGTATCTTGGCTCCTGACGGCTTTTCTCGGCTCCTCTTGCAGTCCCGCCCAGTCCCGCCCTATGATGGACATAACACAGGTCCAATGGCGGGACTAAGCATGACTGTGAGCAGTGCCGAGTGCCACCATACATAGCCGAGTGTACTCGGCTAGTTCCACTCACAGTCATGCCCAGTCCCTGTGTTATGTCCATCATAGGACAGGACTAGGCGTGACTGTGAGCGGAACTAGCCGAGTATAGCCGAGTACACTCAGCTGGGGCCCATGGGGCCCCCTATTGGGCAGGGCCCATGGGCTTGAGCCCAGTCAAGCCCAATGATAAGTCCGGCTCTGGTATACTCCTGGAACGGATTATGGTCGTAATCCGAGGTTCCACTGTATATATATATATATATATATATATATATATATATATATATATATATATGAGACTATCTGTATATATATATATATAATAAATACACTGCAGCTAACTTAATCACCTGCCTGCCTGAAGTATATTAGAAACAGTACACCAGGAACGGCCTGCAGTGAGATATAGCTAAACTGTTTGCAGTGGATATATATATATATATATTTATGGTTGGAGCCCTATGGCCGATACGGATATGAACAAGATAGACTTACCATAAGACTTACAACATGAAATGGACCTGAAGTGTGCCCTGGTCTGATAGACGGTATGCCAAAATAAGGGGGCATACCCAAGATTAGAAAATAATATTTTGTGAAGAAAAATATATTGGAGAAATGCCCTGAAAGGGGATGGAAGGGTGGATATCGCGCACAGGAAACCGACAAAGATCACAGACAAGCGGGCTGGTTAAATACCCCCCAGGCTCCTCCCATAAATTTAGGTCACCATACTGGCCTTCTTACTTATGGTTGGAGCCCTATGGCCGATACAGATATGAACAAGATAGACTTACCTTAAGACTTACAACATGAAATGGACCTGAAGTGTGCCCTGGTCTGATGGACGGTATGCCAAAATAAGGGGGCAAAAACATTCAGGTAGGGGCGTAGTATTATTAGTTTTCAGTGTTATTCCTTGAGCAAGTTTGGTGAATGCTTGTGCCATTTCCGCCTGAGGATTGGGGGCGAAGCAGGCAGACTTCCAGCTGCCTAGTGTCTTAATGACATGAACTGGGACCTCATGCCGAGACGCGGTCGAGGCCGCTCTGATACGAAAGAGTGATCGGAGTACTGACTGGGGTTGAGGTGTAGGTTGCGAAGAAGAATCCTCACATGTTTGACGAACTGGCAGGCACTCAAGGGTTTGGTTGGAAAAGGTAGTAGGGGACTAGAGTTTGACTGTTCTGGTAGGAGTGACAGTAGGCGGTTGAGTATGGTTCCGGACACCAGACTTTGTTTGTTTTATAGAGGTGAATGTCTACCCTGGAGCCTGATTGCTGGGTTTTAGATACTGCAAGGTGAAGGATGAAATGGTCTTGGTAGCGAGCCAGTTGACATCTACGCAAAACTTGGCTGGCGGGTTGCTGTGAGTAAACCTGCTAGGCCGCAAGAACCCATAGTAAGCTAGGTAGATGGGCGTTTGTACAACCAGGCTGCGGAGAAGGCCAAATGGCGAACTAGCAAGCATAGTAGACATATCCCAGAAGATGGCATTTGTTATAGGCAGACTTTAGGCCTTGCTCATGGATTGTTGTTTTGGATGCTGCATAAGACGGCTCAGATCGTATGGGATGCGACTAAAGATGGTTTTGGGGGATCTGGTAAGGCCAGAAAGTGCTGGACACGGCTAAGTATATTTAGGGGTATCTCTGGAGGCCATGGTCCTGTAAAGCAATGGTGGCCAAAAAATGCAGCGAAGCCTGTGGAGGCTGCGGCGTCTGTCGCTACCTGGGGTGATAGGGGCGATATTGACGGTATAAACATTGGTATACCGTTCCACATAGTACGGAACCTTCCCACATTGATAGGCCTGCTACTGCTAAGGATCTGATCGGAGTCCTGTGTCTGGGAGAGGAAGACCAGGAGGCGTGACACAAAGATCGACCCTGGAGAATGACCCGTATTTTCAGAATTGAGCATTCTCAAGAGAGACTGAAGCTGCTTCTTAGTACACCCCTGTGTATGGGTGAAGTCTTGGAGAACTGACCTAAAAGGGGTCAGCTTCTCAAGGGGGAGGCTGGCCTGCATGGAGTTGTTAAATTGAAAGAGGTTAATGTAGACCCCGTGTCCGGATTGTTTGAGTTTTGGAGACCCCAAGCTGAAGGACGTAATGGTTTTAGAAGCGAGTCAGGTGGTGTCTATATAGTACCTGGCTGCCAGTGCCACTAAAGGTGAATTCGCTAGGCCGCAGAAAACCGTAACGGGCCAGGTAGATGGCCGCTTGGATGACTAGACTGGGGAACGTGCGAGGATTTTTGACATGTCCCTAAAGATGGCAGTTGTTATGGCAAGCGTTTGCCGTTGGCTATGGGTTGATGCTTCTGGATGCCACGTAGAAGGGATTTTACTGTATGGGCCATAAACACAGATGGCTCTCCGGGGTCCTGTAAGGACAGGAAATGCTTGACACTGGCTAGGTATAGCCTAATAGTGTTACGAGAAGAAGCCAGCGGTGTGTGGCAATACGATACATGGTGCAGGATGGAGGCTGAAGTCAACTGTCCTAAGGGAGAAATGGCAGTTAGGAAACGGTGAGTGGCTCGTATGGTGATGCCACTGGAGACAAGTGGCCAATTAAGTGCCACTGAAAATAATGTGTGGCTGTTTGTGTGCCACTGGGAATGTGCTTGCAACGATTGCAAGAAGTTATGCTAAGTTGTGTGCCTTGCAACAATTGCAAGAGTTGTGCTTAAATGAGTGCTTGCCACGATTGCAAGGGAGTTTATGTCCCTGGAGATCTGTTTGTAGTGACTGTGAGAAATTTGTATTACTGCATGTGCTTGCAAAGACTGCAAGAGTTGTGCTTGAATGTGTGTTTGCAACAATTGCAAGGAGTTATGCTTGGATGCATGCTTGCAATGATTGCAAGAAGTTTATGCTTGGATGTGTGCTTGCAACGGTTGCAAGAAGTTATGCTTGTATGCGTGCTTGCAACGATTGCAAGGAGTTATGTTTGGATGTGTGCTTGCAACTATTGGAAGAAGTTATGCTTGGATGTGTGCTTGCAATGATTGCAAGAAGTTGTGATTGGATGCGTGCTTGCAAAGATTGCAAGAAGTTATGCTTGGATGTGTGCTTGCAGCGATTGTAAGGAGTTATGCTTGGATGCGTGCTTGCAATGATTGCAAGAAGTTGTGCTTGGCTGTGTGCTTGCAACAATTGCAAGTTATGCTTGGATGCATGCTTGCAACTATTGCAAGAAGTTTATGCTTGGATGTATGCTTGCCACTATTGCAAGAAGTTATGCTTGGATGCGTGCTTGTAATGACTGCGAGAAGTTATGCTTAGATGCGTGCTTGCAGCGACTGCAGGGAGTTATGCTTGGATGCGTGCTTGCAATGATTGCAAGAAGTTGTGGTTGGATGTGTATGAAATTAATCCGATATGAATCGGTTGTAAGTATGAAATGAATCCTATACGAATCGGTTGTATGAAATGAATCTGATACGAACCGGTTGTAGAGTGTATAAAATTAATCTGATATAAATCGGACTGTGGAGAGTATGAAATGGATCTGGCACGAATCGCCGGAAACCGATACAAATCTTTTGTGAATTGTATGTAATGAATCCTGATACGAATCAGTTGTAAAGTGTATGAAATGAAACCAACATGAATCAGATTGTGCGACTATAAGGGGAAGTAGCAGTGAGGCGAAGGTTTTTGTCGAATGAATCGAGACCCTGACTGAACTTCGAAGGAAGACGGAGTGTGTTTTTTTTTTTGTGTCGTAGAGGTGTCAGAGGTCGAACATCCGTGGAGTCGTGTTTAAGAAAATAGTGAATGCACGAAGGATTCGATATGAAGTGACTGCCGGACTTGGGGGGAATGACAGGCAACATGCGAACGATACCTGTAAGGCTTAAATAACGGGTGCAAATCGATGCGTTGTTGGTTTGAGTGGATTTGACTCAAGCGACAAGTGTGTGAAATGAAATGAGTGAAATGTTTTGCGTGATATAGGCACGAATCGGTATGTTGCGACTGTGATAAACGATGAGTTAGACGACAAGCTACGAGTCGAACTGTGGAGCATGAAATGAAATGAGACCAAGCCAACTGGGGCTTACCAGAACGAATCGATGCATCGCGGATGCCATCGGATTCGAATCTGAGCACGGTACGTGACAGTGAAATGAACAAAATGTTTTGCCATGGAGTGAAATGAATGAAATGTTTTGTCATGACAGAGGCACGAATCGGTTGTGCCACAACTGTGACTGACAACAGACCGGACTCTGGAGCATGTACTGAAATGAGGCAAAAAACAACTAGTGCACACCGGAACAAATCGGTGCATTGAAGATGCAACTTTATTCGAATCGGAGCACGTTACGTAACAGTGAAATGAATTAAATGTTTGCCATGACAGAGGCACGAATCGGTCATGCCGCGACTGCGACTGACAACGAACGGGACTTCGGAGCATGTACTGAATGGGGCCAAAACAACTGGGGCACACCGGAATGAATCGTGCATCTCGGATACGACTGGATTCGAATCGGGGCACGGTATGTGACAGTGAAATTAATGAAATGTTTTGCCATGACAGAGGCACAAATCGGTCGTGCTGCGACTGCGACTGACAACGAACCGGACTCTGGAGCATGAACTGAAATGAGGCCAAAACAACTGGGGCACACCGGGACGAATCGGTGCATCACGGATGTGACTGGATTCGAATCAGAGTGTGGTACGTGACAGTGAAATGAGTGAAAATGTTTGCCATGACAGAGGCACGAATCGGTCGTGCTGCGACTGTGACTGACAACGAACGGGACTCTGAAGCATGTACTGGCCAAAAATACCTAGGGCACGCCGGAAGTAGATGCGACTGAATTCGAATCGGAGTGCGGTACATGAGAGTGAAATGACTGAAATGATTGAAATGGTTTGAAATGGTTTGAAATGGTTTGAAATGGTTTAGCCTTGATATGGCACTGATCAGTGTACAGTAAATTCGCAAGTGACATTGATTTGTCTGTGGAGCATACTTGATTTGATTGTAGCCGTATTAGTGCAATTGTGACAGAGAAAATTGAGTACTGTCCGTGATACTTTTTTTATTTGCACTAACATACAATTTTTCAGGACAAGCTTTCGGGGTATGTCCCCTTCTTCAAGGTCCAAGCAGTACTGATTCACAAATTTTTAAGAAGCATGTTAAAGAAAAAAAAAAAAAAAGGGAAAGCCAAACACATACAAATCAATGGTAATAAAGATAGCAGCAGAGTTAGTGAGATAAGACAGAGGGAGAGGGAGCTATAGAATGCAGGGGGGATTCTAGTCACAGAGGGGTCGTAAAACTTTAGCATAATGTGTAAGGAAACCAATATCTAAATTCAGCCCGTTATTTTTCGTGTCAAAAAGAATGGTTTCCTTACACATTATGCTAAAGTTTTACGACCCCTCTGTGACTAGAATCCCCCCTGCATTCTATAGCTCCCTCTCCCTCTGTCTTATCTCACTAACTCTGCTGCTATCTTTATTACCATTGATTTGTATGTGTTTGGCTTTCCCTTTTTTTTTTTTTTTTTTTCTTTAACATGCTTCTTAAAAATTTGTGAATCAGTACTGCTTGGACCTTGAAGAAGGGGACATACCCCGAAAGCTTGTCCTGAAAAATTGTATGTTAGTGCAAATAAAAAAAGTATCACGGACAGTACTCAATTTTCTCTGTGGAGCATAAAACAGTAGCTGTGTCTTCGCGTCGGAGTGAGGTATGTAAAAACGAAGAAATGTTTGGTATGATAACGTTGTAAGACATTTGGCAGACGTTGCGGCTATGTGTAGGTTTTTACGAATGATTCGTAAGTTTGATATCGAGGTTTAGTGACAAGATATCTAACAATGCGTGAAATGAAAAAGTTAACCGAAAACCCTACCTGCGACAGCCGAGCCGGACGCGTTGTACGTAAACTGCGAACGGAAACGCGAGCCTCAAAAAACTTTGAACACGGGAACTCACGGACACTAATGAGTTTTCGAAGAGTCGGCCTAGTGAAGTCGTATCGCGCACAGGAAACCGGCCGTATCGCGCACAGGAAACCAACAAAGACCACAGGCGAGCGGGCTGGTTAAAACACCGCTGATTAATAGAGGGCGGGAAGGACCTGCACAGCGTCCAGCGACACCTTGCAGAATTCCATAAAAAATCCACCACGGGCCTCCGAGTTTGGGTTATTGAACAAATCCCCAAATCTTTTACTGCAGCGGAACGATTCAAAAAACTTTGCGCTAGGGAGACGTTTTGGATCTATACTCTCGATGTTCTTTCGCCTGGTGGCCTCAACGAGAGTATAGAGATCTCTACTGTCTTATAAGCTATTATGAACCTGATGTTTTCCCTGATCCTCCATATCATTTACATATATACATATATATTTTTTTTCTGTATAATACATAATCCTTACTACACTTCTATACTAACTCTATAATCATTTTAGTATTGTTTCTACCATGGGTTCCTCACATATGTATGTATATGTGTATTTGGTGCCTCAGACGACGTCATCGTATGACGAAACGCGCGTCGGGAGGAGCTGACGTGCTGACGTCCCGTGTGTTCCGTCTGTAGGACGGGTGTTCGCTGTAGCCGGCCGGCTCATACGATTTATGCCTTTTGTCTTCATTTTAAATGTAAGTGCGTTTCCTATCTTTTTAATAAATTACTTATATCAGGATTACGCTATGTTGTCACTTCTTTCCTTTTGGGGAACCCCTGTATGGTAAACGTGTTCCGGTGCTTTGGAGGTGCGCATGGAGGTTTCTTGCAGCAGCTGATTCTTCCAGAGGGTGTAGCGGACTATCGCCATCCAGGCATCCGCATTGGTTAAAGGCCCTGACCGGGTTAAGGTTACAGGCTTGTCTAGCTTGCCTTGTGGTAAGCACATTATTTTACTGGTGATAACACAGTGGTGCGGTGGAGGAATAAATTAGCGATCTACCCTCAACATTAAGAAGAATCCATAGTACACCTTTGGACTTTTATTTTTCTTACTGTTTGATGGACTTTCTTTCTGCTCATTTACTCAGCTGTTTGTTCACATTTAAATTTACGTGAATGGGTTTATGAATCAGTTTATCATTATTGTTTATTACTTACAGTCATGTCACACCTAATATTGATATTCATTTATTAATATAGTTTTTTTAGTTTTTTAAGTTTTTTTTCAGTTTATTGAGCGCTGTTATTTATTATTTTCCATTTTGAACTGGTGTGTATCTCATTTATAGCAGCAGCCTTCCGTTTAGGTGTTAGAAGTTAATTAATTTTTGTTTGGTGTTTTGGCCAAAATTGCTTTGGCCATCTTGTTACAGCGCGGTAATTTTCCATTTTTTTATATGTGTATGTGCGGATGGTTTTATATTATCCCCCTACATCAGTGGTTCTCAACTCCAGTCCTCAGGACCCACCAACAGGCCAGGTTTGCAAGATAACTGAAATACATCACAGGTGATATCATTTGCTGCTCAGTGATTGCAGTATTCTAGGCTGCATCTTTCCAAGGTAATACTTAAAATCTGGCCTGTTAGTGGGTCCTGAGGACAGGAGTTGAGAACCACTGCCCTACATGTATGCGTGGGGGCGGTGGGTTCGCCATCCTGTTAGTATCATCACCCCTTCCCCAGTCCATTCTCTTTCTTTCTTCCTTCCTTTTTCCCTTCTTTTCTCTTTTCTCTTTTTTCTTCCCCCCCTCACCCATCCTTACATGGGTTTGGACCTGAGTTTTCCATCTCCAATATACTGCCCCTTATTATAATACGCTATTTATTTGTCTTTCGTTTTTTATTATATCACCTTATTATTTTTTATTATTCTCTATTATTATTTTATCCATTCCTAAGTTATTAACATTTTCAGTTCAATATCATCATACTTCTTAAGTATTATATTTCATACATATACACATTCTATGTGAGCCTTTTTGCCTTCTCATCCAACATTGATCTATTCATGCTTTATTTGTAACCTATTTATATTTATATCTGTGGCTAATGCACATTTAGATTTGATTCAATTGTAAATCTATTTTTTCCTTTTTATTTTATGATATATCTGTGCTGTTTTTAGCTATTTATCTATTGAATAATGCATTTAGATTGGCTCTTCTAAATTTTCCATCCTATGTTTTATAGTGTTTTGTCCATCTGAGTGCCAGTCTTTTTACTTATGTGTGTTTAACAGTCTTCCCTCTGGCCCCACCCCTTGACTGATTATATAATGTTACTGCCCAGTATCACTCCCCATGCTTGACAAAGGAGTGCTGCTATCTCTTCCATCGGTAGCGAGCTGACTCGGAAACGCGTCGCACGTCACAGCTCAGCGCCACTGTGTTTGCGATCCAAGCCTCGCTTCAGCTCCGAATACACGGCCGTATCAATCTTCCACCACGGACGCTGGATGAGGTTCTGCTGCATACCGCTACACAGGTGTAGACCAGCTCTGACGCCATCTCCCTCCTCCTGGAACCCACACCATTTCTGACGGCTCCCCTGCTATCCTCTATTTGGTGTGCCTCTGGACTACTATGTTGGCTTACTGCAGCTCATCTCCAGTCTACCAGATGTGATGTTAGTAATCAGGACTTGCTGCCACCTGTAGTCCTCCGCTCTTCCTCCTGTGGGAGATGTATCTGAATTCTACACTTCAGTCCTACATGTGAGTGTATATTGCTTTTTATTAATACATTTATTTGATATATACTCAGTGGCGCCCCTTCTCCTTGTTTTTTCTCCCATAAATTCAGGCCACCATACTGGCCTTCTTATATATATATATATATATATATATATATATATATATATATATATACACACGAGACTATCTGTATATATATATTAAATACACTACAGCTAACTGAATCACCTGCCTGCCTGAAGTATATTAGAAAGAGTACACCAGGAACAGCCTGCAGTGAGATATAGCTAAACTGGATACAGTGGATATATATATATATATATATATATATATATATATATATATATATATATATATATATATATATATATATATACACACATACACAAGACAGACTGTATATGTATATTTAATACACTGCAGCTAACTGAATAGCCTGTCTGCTCAATCTAAATGACACTTTATCTCCATCCACGCCATCGACACACTACACGAGGCCGATGTGCAGGCGGCCTTATATAGTGTGGGGCGTGGACTTAGTCCCCCTTAGCCATGATTTGCAAAAGGCACCCTGCCTTTGGCCAATTATGGCTCTCTTAGCTGAGGGCGCTGTGATTGGCCAAAGCATGCAGGTCATGGTGCATGCTCTGGCCAATCATCATACAGCAATGCACTGCGCTCCCGCAGTGCATTATGGGCTGTTACGCGCCGCTCGAATTTGGCGCCAACGGCCCATAATGTTCGGTTTTCAACGAACGGACAAACAGCCAATGTTCGAGTCAAACTCATGTTCGACCCGAACGGAAAGCTCATCCCTAGTCCTGCAGTCAGATATAGCTAAACTGTATATAGCTGAACTGTATATATATAGACTATTAAATACACTGCAGCTGAATCACCTGCCTGCCTGAAGTATATTAGAAACAGTACACCAGGAACGGGCCTGCAGTGGGATTTAGCTAAACTGTATGCAATGGATATGGATATATATATATATATATATATATATATATATATATATATATATATATATATATATATATATATATATATACATATATATACACATATACACTACCGTTCAAAAGTTTGGGGTCACATTGAAATGTCCTTATTTTTGAAGGAAAAGCACTGTACTTTTAAATGAAGCTAACTTTAAACTAGTCCTAACTTTAAACAAATATACTCTATACATTGCTAATGTGGTAAATGACTATTCTAACTGCAAATGTCTAGTTTTTGGTGCAATATCTACATAGGTGTATAGAGGCCCATTTCCAGCAACTATCACTCCAGTGTTCTAATGGTACAATGTGTTTGCTCATTGGCTCAGAAGGCTAATTGATGATTAGCAAACCCTTGTGCAATCATGTTCACACATCTAAAAACAGTCTAGCTCCTTCCAGAAGCTACAAAACTGACCTTCCTGTGAGCAGATTGAGTTTCTGGAGCATCACATTTGTGGGGTCAATTAAACGCTCAAAATGGCCAGAAAAAGAGAACTTTCATCTGAAACTCGACAGTCTATTCTTGTTCTTAGAAATGAAGGCTATTCCATGCGAGAAATTGCAAAGAAATTGAAGATTTCCTACAACGGTGTGTACTACTCCCTTCAGAGGACAGCACAAACAGGCTCTAACCAGAGTAGAAAAAGAAGTGGGAGGCCGCGTTGCACAACTAAGCAAGAAGATAAGCACATTAGAGTCTCTAGTTTGAGAAACAGACGCCTCACAGGTCCCCAACTGGCATCTTCATTAAATAGTACCCGCAAAACACCAGTGTCAACATCTACAGTGAAGAGGCGGCTGCGGGATTTTGGGCTTCAGGGCAGAGTGGCAAAGAAAAAGCCATATCTGAGACTGGCCAATAAAAGAAAAAGATTAAGATGGGCAAAAGAACACAGACATTGGACAGAGGAAGACTGGAAAAAAGTGTTGTGGACAGATGAATCCAAGTTTGAGGTGTTTGGATCACAAAGAAGAACGTTTGTGAGACGCAGAACAAATGAAAAGATGCTGGAAGAATGCCTGACGCCATCTGTTAAGCATGGTGGAGGTAATGTGATGGTCTGGGGTTGCTTTGGTGCTGGTAAGGTGGGAGCTTTGTACAGGGTAAAAGCTAAGGAAGGCTATCACTCCATTTTGCAACGCCATGCCATACCCAGTGGACAGCGCTTGATTGGAGCCAATTTCATCCTACAACCGGACAATGACCCTAAACACACCTCCAAATTGTGCAAGAACTATTTACAGCAGAAGCAGGCAGCTGGTATTCTATCGGTAATGGAGTGGCCAGCACAGTCACCAGATCTGAACCCCATTGAGCTGTTGTGGGAGCAGCTTGACCGTATGGTACGCCAGAAGTGCCCATCCAACCATTCCAACTTGTGGGAGCTGCTTCTAGAAGCGTGGGGTGCAATTTCTCCAGCTTACCTCAATAAATTAACAGCTAGAATGCCAAAGGTGTGCAATGCTGTAATTGCTGCAAAAGGAGGATTCTTTGATGAAAGCAAAGTTTGATGTAAAAACAATGTTATTTCAAATACAAATCATTATTTCTAACCTTGTCAATGTCTTGACTCTATTTTCTATTCATTTCACAACGTATGGTGGTGAATAAGTGTGACTTTTCATGGAAAACACAAAATTGTTTGGGTGACCCCAAACTTTTGAACGGTAGTGTATATACATACATACATATATACATACAAGTTTATGAATTTTATTTATTCCTTATATATTTCAGATACCACATTTTTTTAGCACTTTGCACTTTATTGCACATCAGTGTGTATGGCTTAGATTTATTACTCAGAGAATATTTTTATTTTATTTTATTTATTTATCATTTATTTCTTATTTAATATATTTTTATCACTTTTAAACAGCACCAATTCCCCTGTAATAGTATTTTCTTGTTTTTTGAACTTCATTGAGGTGATGTTCTTTGCTGGGGGGGCTGCAGTTCCTTTTTCCTAAGTGCGGAAATTTGGTTTTTATGTTTTATTACACCCCACAAGTGCCTGGCCTTTCTTGCAGAGGTACTCCATTTCTGGTGGATGCCACTGCGCTACTGGTGGATGCCATTACTCTACTTGTGGTAGCCAGCTTCTCACCAGAATGCCTTTGTTTGGTGGACACATTTTCCCCTCCTCTGATTCAGTAGCAGACCCACTGCTCAAAACGGGTTCGTAATCCAAATCAGAATCAGACTCCGACACAAAGAGCTCCCTGCTGCTTAGGATTTGGTATGCCTTCTCACTAGAAAATAATTTTTAGGCATACTGGTGACTTTGGGCTGTTACATAGTTACATAGTGACATAGTTGGTGAGGTTTAAAAAAGACACAAGTCCATCAAGTCCAACCTATGTGGGGACACACTGCTGAGATGGGCACACTGGGACAGATGTGGCTGCATTGATGGGTGCTGATGAGGCTACTCTGAGGCTGCTCTCATGAGACTGCACTGCTGGGTGCTGATGAGGCTGCACCGCTGGGTTCTGATGAGATTACACTGATGGGTGCTGATGAGGGTGCACTGATTGGTGCTGATGAAGATGCACTGCTGGGTGCTGATGAAGGTGCACTGATGGGTGCTGATGAGGCTTCTGTGATGTGTGCTGATGTGCACTGATGAGGCTGCACCGATCAGGCTGCACTAATGGGCACTGATGTGCACTGATGAGGTTGCACTGATGTGCACTAATGCACTGCACTGAGGCTGCATTGATGGGCACTGATAAGCTGGCACTGATGTGCACTGCTGTACACTGATAAGCTGAAGTGATGAGGCAGCACTGATGGGCACTGATGGACACTGTAGGGCACTGATAAGCACTCACTGATGGGCACTGATATGCACTGATGTGCACTGATAAGCTGCAGTGGTGGGGCAGCCCTGATGGTCACTGGTGAGCACTGTAGGGCACTGGTGAGCACTGTAGGCCACTGATCACCACTTACTGATGGCACTGTAGGACACTGATGTGCACTAATGAGCACTGTAGGGTAATGATGTGCACTGATGAGAACTGTAGGCCCCTGATAAGCATTCGCTGATGGCACTGTAGGGCACTGATATGCAATAATGAGCACTGTATGGCACGGATATCACTGTTTGGCACTGATCTGCACTGATGAGCATTGTAGGGCACTGATAAGCACTCACTGATGGCACTGTAAGGCACTGATGTGCACTGATGAGCACTGTAGGGCACTGATGGGCACTATAGGGCAACAATGAGCTCCATTGGGCACTGATAAGCACTATTGGGCGCTGATGAGCAGTATAGAGCACAGTAAGGCATAGTAGGTAATGATCAACTCACTCTGCGCATCCAATCTCTCTCCTTTCCTCACACTTGGTATTTGTATGAAGAAAGGAGAGAGCTGAATCGGGCATGACCCCGCTTTGTTTACTAAGTGATCACTCATCATTGGACAGAGATATCACATGGAAATGGGCCACTGTGATTGGCCCTTTACTCTGATCCGTGATCACAGACACTTCCCGATGTGTGCCCCAGGGGGAGTGCTAGAAGTGTGATCATGGGACGACATCATTACGTCTTCCCAGAACTGGCCGGCTGTGCTATAGCCATCATTCTGCTATAACACGGTCGGCCAGTGGTTAATCAATAAATTTGGTACTGTTTTGAGTTTCTCAATGACCCTGCATTCATTGTGTGTCATTTTATCCATTCCTGTCCATGCCCAGTCAATTTTCTTAAAGAATCAGAGTAGACAGAATTCTTAAATCCACCTTTCTCTGCTGAATCCACTGGCCTTCCTCTCCCAACCCTTCTTCCTATAAATTCTCCTCTAAAAGAGATACTAGATCTTCCAAGGCTTTCTGTTCCTCCCTCATATATGTTCGTATATGTTCCTTCTTTCGGCCAAATGTGGGTCTCCTTCTCTTGTGTAGGTATCTTAAAGAGTCATCAAACCCAAATCATCAAAAACTGTCAATGTATGCTATATTACATTGTGTTCATATTCACTCATCCACTAGCGCATTTGATTTCTGTAGACTGCAAAAATCATGGTTGATCCTGTTGTTCTCTGTTCCTCCCTCCCTGCCTGTGTCCCCGCTGCTGCCTGAGATTGTGTAAACCAGCTGTTGATGTCTACTGAGCGTGCTACAGTTTCAATTCCCTTCCAAGTTGTTCATTTGCTTATTTCTTATCTGTGCAGCCCATGTGACTATAGAGTCACACATGTGGACATACACACAGTGGTAAATTACACTCCACTTGGTGATTGATAGAGGCCTCACATTCCTGTTAGTCCCAGCACACACCATATACACAGGCTGGAGGGACGTGGCAAAGCCTGCGATTGGCAAAATCTCCTCCAGATAGTTTTAGTGTGAACAAAGTGAAAGCTATTGTCAGTCAACTTAAACTTCGCATACATGTTATTGAAAAAAAAAAAAATTTGCTTTTAAATATATATTTGTATAAAGCCTTAAAACATTTTGTTGCTATTAATTATTTATTTTAAACACTTGCTGACCAGGCATTTTCTGTCACTTTTTGTTTAAATCAGCATTTTTTTCTAGAAAATTACTTATACTACTTAGAACCCCTTATAATTAATTATACTTACTTATAACCCCCAAGCATTATACAATTTTTTTAACAGAGATCCTAGGGAATAAAATGGTGATCGTTTTTATGTCATACGGTATTTGCTCAGCGGTTTTGCAAATGCAATTTTTTGGGAAAAAATACACTTTAATTAATATAAAAAAACAATAGTTACCCCAATTTTTTTGTATAATGTGAAAGATGATGTTACACTGAGTAAATAGAAACCTAACATGTCACGCTTTAAAATTGCGCACACTCTAAACAAACTAAGGTACTTAAAAATCTCTATAGGGGACGCTTTAAACGCCTTTACAGATTACCAGTTTAGGGCTACAGAGGAGGTCTAGCACTAGAATTATTGCTCTCACATTAACGTTTGCAGCTATACCTCACATGTTATATGTTATATGTTATATGTTATATAGTTTGAATACCGTTTATATATGGGTGCGTGACTTATGTATGCATTCAGTTCTGCGTGTGGGCAGGAAGGGATAGGGGCACTTTGCCTTTCTTTATTATTATTATTTATTTTACTTCAAATTTTTTTATTTTTACACTGTCCCTTTAATTATTTTTTATCACTTTTATTCCTATTACAAGGAATGTGAACATCCCTTGTAATATAAAATGTGAGAACCTCTGCGCTACTAAAAAATACTAAGAAAACTAGGTGTAGTGCTGCAAAATCTGATGGTATACACAAATCAACCAATACAAAGAAGGAAACAGAGTGATTTTGCATCACAATAAATAAAAGTGATAGTGGAGTGGTACTAAAGTGTCAAGAAATCATTATGAAAGTGAGTGGGCAATGATGAAAATCCTAGTAAAAATGAGTGGATAAAAATAATCAATAAATAAGTCCAAACAGAATCAAATAATCAGCATAAGTGTTCATGAATCTTCTCCAAAAATATGGTAGGTGACGTGGGCAATAATGGATGGCATCTGTACAATAATGTGCTCACAGAGCCCTTACCTCCATAGGCATGGGTAAATGCCCTACTGCTCCGAATGATGGATGGCGGTAGAGACCAATGGATATCTCCAGTGGATGGATGTCATTCCTAGAGCTGGGTCAGGTTCGCCTCCGGGTCCGGATATGCATGTGCAGAGGAAGAGAAAAGGACAGCCTCCAATTGTGTAGTATTAAAAAATCCCGTAAAAGCGCTGTACAGGACATGCAAAAACACAGTACAGCACAGGATGGCGTTCCGCCGCCACCTGTTACAAAACTTCCGGTCCGCAATAACAACAAGCGGGTCAAAGATGATAACTTCCGGTTGCGTTGGATAACGTGGGTCCTACGCGTTATGTCACGACTCTTTGTGACTTCCTCAGGGAATCTGATTGGCTGGGTAAACAGTCTATTTATAATGGTTGGACAGGAAGTAGCACGGACGCCATTTTAATTTAAAATTAATATGTATTTTTAGTAATTATTTCTATGAGCCACCATTGACCGGCTCAGTGTGTCTATAAGGCTAAAATGCAGTTAGTGTAATCACCACAAGATGACAACAGTGAGCATCTGTCTCGAGCTGTTGATATTGACATCATGGTCTTGGGAGTTTTTTTTTTTTTTTTGTCATTTTTGTCATTTTTCTTATTTAATTTAGTATTTTATATGCACTTCATATTTGTAACTCTTTTTATGTATTAAAACATTTGCTTCTATTTGCCATTTCTATAACCGGTTTTCATAGCCGCCGCTCTAGTAAATATCCTGCGGACTCACTTAAAATGGCATCTGTGCTACTTCCTGTCCAACCATTATACATGGACTGTTTGCCCAGCCAATCAGATTCCCTGAGGAAGTCACGAGGGGTCGTGACGTAACGCGTAGGACCCACGTTAGCCGACGCAACCGGAAGTTATTATCTTTGACCGGACAGTGATTATTATCTTTGGTTGTTGTTATCGCGGACCGGAAGTTTTGTAACAGGTGGCGGCGGAACGCCGCCCTGTGCTGTACTGTGTTTTTGCATGTCCTGTACAGCGCTTTTAGATAATAAACTGGATTTTTTAATACTACACAGTTGGAGGCTGTCCTTTTCTCTTACTCTGCACATGCATATTCGGACCCGGAGGTGAACCTGACCCAGCTCTAGGAATGACATCCATCCACTGGAGATACCCATTGGTCTCTACCGCCATCCATCATTCGGAGCAGTAAGGCATTTACCCATGCCTATGGAGGTAAGGGCTCTGTGGGCACATTATTGTACAGATGCCATCCATTATTGCCCACGTCACCTACCATATTTTTGGAGAAGATTCATGAACACTTATGCTGATTATTTGATTCTGTTTGGACTTATTTATTGATTATTTTTATCCACTCATTTTTACTAGGATTTTCATCATTGCCCACTCGCATAATGATTTCTTGACACTTTATTACCAATCCACTATCACTTTTATTTATTGTTATGCGCAAAATCACTCTGTTTCCTTCTTTGTATTGGTTGATTTGTGTATACCATCAGATTTTGCAGCATTACACCTAGTTTTCTTTATTTTTTAGTAGCGCAGAGGTCCTCACATTTTCTATTTTTAGTTTATCACTATTTCACCTTTGCAGCCACTATGGAAGTATTTACATTTATGGATCATAGAAAAATTAATCTGGATGAAATTTTCTCCACACAAACTAAAATTAATAGTGATCTAGCTAGTTTGGTGCAGAAATTGGGACATACCATAGAGAAAAAAGTCAGCTTGTGGTGGGATACTAATTCTTTTGAACGCTATCTTAGAGAAAACATTGTACCCAGAAGGCTCAGATGGGAATTACTACCTAACGATGGACTCATGGATAAAGAGTCCATCGATGAGTGGTATGAATTTTTAATAAAAAAAAGTATAGAGGGTCTAGAATTTCTCTTAGAAAGAAAACAGAGAAAAATGCAGTACATTGACCAGCAGATAGAAGATTTAAAACTTAAATTGGAACCCTATAAGTCCTCCACCGAGTTTAGCTCATTAGCTAACCAAATGCATAAAGATCTTATTGCCAAAGACCTAGAAGTTCAACAAAGAAAAATGAAAAAGTATCAAAGAGACACCTCGGATTATAAGGCGGATCAGGTTTTTAAGTGGCAAAGTAAACTAGAGGAACCATTTGTAACCTCAGCCTATTCTACCCCTGAACGTGAAGTAAGAATTGAAGAACCGGTAGCAAGTACTCCTCAACAACCTCCGCCATCTGGGGGATGGAAAAGGGAAGATTACTATACACCAAGAAGAAATCAAGACCATTTAGGACATCAAAGCAACTGGTATCAAACCCCTAGAAATAATAGAAAAAAATCTTTCAAAAAAACGTTCAAGAAATCTCACCCCATTGATGGCCATTTTTCAAGAGTACAACATGACAGACCGTATAACAATGGCCACACATATGATAGATCTCAACAAGATAGATCCTATTATGAAGGATACCAGAAAGACACCAGAGAATATACTTACCCATACCCACAAGCAAGATGGGAGAGAAGTCCGATACATACCTACAATAGGTTTGAAACATTGAGACATCAAACGGAGTACAACTCCTATTATCGACAACCCTATTATCAGTAAGATAAACAGAAGGGGGATTTTTTAGATCGAGGCCGCAGGGATCAATCCCCAAGAAGAAGACAAGAACATACACGTCAATCTCCAAGGAGATACCAACAAGAAGCTCACAAGGGGGCGTCAACAAGAGGATTATCCAAGAAGAACACCAGAACCAAGAGAGGAAAATGAGCGGGAAAGAGAATCCAAAAGAAAGCGCGAATAGTTGGAGAAGGCATCTTTAACCTCAGTGGGCAAGAACTAAGCAATGAGGATCTGGCTGTCCTAGATAAGGGTCTCAAATATGCCCCAGTATAGCATTTAAACAAATTTGATGCCTATATTGGAATACGCAAGTACGTAAGGAAAATCAATATCAAGAAAGCTATCTTGAACAATCCGCAAACTAGGGACACCACCAGATCATTGGCCCAAGGGATAGTACAGCACAGTGCCTTACGCAATAAATCTTTGTTTAACCCACAGGTTCACGATAATCAACACATCGAAGTCTTCAAGAATTTGGTCTTAAAAGACCTAGATGAATTAAAAATTAAGAAAGTCAAGGAACCCAATCATATCAAAAAAGGCATACGATTATTAGTTGCTAGAGAAGATTTAGTAATCAGACCAGCTGATAAAGGGGGAGGAGTGGTGCTCCAAACTAAATCTAACTATTTGAATGAAATTGAACATCAGTTCCAAGATTCTACTACATACACTAAACTTTTAAAGAACCCCACGACGCAAGTGAAAGGAGGACTAGAAAAAATTGTTCACTCAGGAGTAAAGAAATCAATTTTGAATAGCAAAGAAGCTCGATACCTAGTACCAGAATCATGCAGAATTCCAGTGATTTATACCATCCCAAAAATACATAAGAACCAAGAGAATCCGCCAGGTAGACCCATTGTCAATGGCATTAACTCATTAACATCAAGATTAGGCCAGTATAGCGACAGCTTTATCCAACCAGCTGTTCAATGTACCACATCATATCTTAAGGACACGAAACATGTCCTACAGTTATTGGAATCACTTACTGTCTTGGAAGGAAGAACTTTACTGGCAACAGCCGATGTGTCCTCCTTGTACACAATTAGGGATGAGCTTCGAGTTCGAGTCGAACTCATGTTCGACTCGAACATTGGCTGTTCGCAAGTTCGCCGAACACCGAACAATTTGGGGTGTTCGCGGCAAATTCGAATGCCGCGGAACACCCTTTAAAAGTCTATGGGAGAAATCAAAAGTGCTAATTTTAAAGGCTAATATGCAAGTTATTGTCATAAAAAGTGTTTGGGGACCTGGGTCCTGCCCCAGGGGACATGGATCAATGCAAAAAAAAGTTTTAAAAACGGCCGTTTTTTCAGGAGCAGTGATTTTAATAATGCTTAAAATCAAACAATAAAAGTGTAATATCCCTTTAAATTTCGTACCTGGGGGGTGTCTATAGTATGCCTGTAAAGGGGCGCATGTTTCCCGTGTTTAGAACAGCCTGACAGCAAAATGACATTTGGAAGGAAAAAACTCATTTAAAACTACCCGCGGCTATTGCATTGCCGTCAATACACATAGAAGTTCATTGATAAAAACGGCATGGGAATTCCCCACAGGGAAACCCCGAACCAAAATTTAAAAAAAAAAAAAATGAAGTGGGAGTCCCCCTAAATTCCATACCAGGCCCTTCAGGTCTGGTATGGATATTAAGGGGAACCCCGGCCAAAATTTTAAAAAAAAAATTACGTGGGGTTCCCCCTAAATTCCATACCAGACCCTTCAGGTCTGGTATGGATTTTAAGGGGAACCCCGTGCCAAAAAAAAAAAAAAAAAAACGGCGTGGGGTTCCCCCAAAAATCCATACCAGACCCTTATCCGAGCACGCAACCTGGCAGGCCGCAGGAAAAGAGGGGGGGACGAGAGTGCGGCCCCCCCCCCCTCCTGAACCATACCAGGCCACATGCCCTCAACATTGGGAGGGTGCTTTGGGGTAGCCCCCCAAAACACCTTGTCCCCATGTTGATGAGGACAAGGGCCTCATCCCCACAACTGTGGCCGGTGGTTGTGGGGGTCTGCGGGCGGGGGGCTTATCGGAATCTGGAAGCCCCCTTTAACAAGGGGACCCCCAGATCCCGCCCCCCCCCCCTGTGTGAAATGGTAAGAGAGACAGAGAAGAAGAGAAGAAGGAAGAAGAGAAGAGGATGAAGAAGAAGATGAAGAGAAGAGCGGGAGCCTCCCCCCCAATGCCATGGGTGCGGAGCAGCCCGAGGAGAAGAAGATAGAAGACGCCGCGGAGGAGATGCTGGACGAGAACGCCGGAGGAAGAACCAGAAGAGCCAGAAGAACCAGAAGAAGAAGAAGATGAAGGAAGAAAGAAGAAGCATTTAAATAAAGGAATTGTCAAAAACTGTCTCTTGTCATTTTTAACTATTTTGACACTTTTTTAGTGAAATGGTAGGGGTAAGTACCCCCTTACCATTTCACACAGGGGGGGGGCCGGGATCTGGGGGTCCCCTTGTTAAAGGGGACTTCCAGATTCCGATAAGCCCCCCGCCCGCAGACCCCCACAATCACCGGCCACGGTTGTGGGGATGAGGCCCTTGTCCTCATCAACATGGGGACAAGGTGTTTTGGGGGGCTACCCCAAAGCACCCTCCCAATGTTGAGGGCATGTGGCCTGGTATGGTTCAGGAGGGGGGGGGCCGCACTCTCGTCCCCCCCTCTTTTCCTGCGGCCTGCCAGGTTGCGTGCTCGGATAAGGGTCTGGTATGGATTTTTGGGGGAACCCCGCGCCGTTTTTTTTTTTTTTGGCGCGGGGTTCCCCTTAAAATCCATACCAGACCTGAAGGGTCTGGTATGGAATTCAGGGGGAACCCCACGTCATTTTTTTTTTTTAATTTTGGCCGGGGTTCCCCTTAATATCCATACCAGACCTGAAGGGCCTGGTATGGAATTTAAGGGGACTCCCACTTCATTTTTTTTTTTTAAATGGTTCGGGGTTTCCCTGGTGGGAATTCCCATGCCGTTTTTATCAATGAACTTCTATGTGTATTGACGGCAATGCAATAGCAAGGGATATTACACTTTTATTGTTTGACTTTAAGCATTATTAAAATCACTGCTCCTGAAAAAACAGCCGTTTTTAAAACTTTTTTTGCATTGATCCATGTCCCCTGGGGCAGGACCCGGGTCCCCAAACACTTTTTATGACAATAACTTGCATATAAGCCTTTAAAATTAGCACTTTTGATTATTCATGTTCGTGTCCCATAGACTTTAACGGTGTTCGCGTGTTCGAGCGAACTTTTTTCCTGTTCGCATGTTCTGGTGCGAACCGAACAGGAGGGTGTTCGGCTCATCCCTATACACAATCATTAAACACCACCAAGCATGTGAGGCCACCAAATGGGTCTTGGGAAAATTTAGTAATTTACATGTCATACAGAGGAAGTACCTTGTGAAATGAATATAATTCTCTCGCAAAAATAATTATTTTTGGCACAATCGTGATTTTTACAAACAGATCACAGGAATTGCCATGGGGGCCAAATTTGCCCCAAGTGTGGCCAATGCGTTCATGGCCCAATGGGAAGCTGAAGCGGTACATAGAAACACACCCTGCCAACTAGATTTCTACAAAAGATTCATTGACGATATTTTAATTACCATATTTAATCGGCGTATAACACGCACTTTTTTCCCCTTAAAATCAGGGGAAAATCGTGGGTGCGTGTTATACGCCGATCCCCGCTATTTTGTGATCTATCGGAGCGATCGCCGCCGACATTCACATAGCGTGTAGTTTTAAATATGGCGCCGCGGAGTTCGGAGGGACTCGTTCAGCGCCGCCGAGAACACAGTGACTGAGCGGAGCCGAGATACACATAGCCGAGGGTTCTCGGCTCTTCTCGGCGCCGTTCACAGTCGCGCCCAGTCCAGCCATTGGACCTGTGTTATGTCCATCATAGGGACTGGGCGTGGCTGTAAACGGCGCGGAGAAGAGCCGAGAACCCTCAGCTATGTGTATCTCGGCTCCGCCCAGTCACTGTGTTCTCGGCGGCGCTCGTTCAGCTCCGCCGAGTCCCTCCGAACTCCGCGGCGCCATATTTAAAACTACACACTAAACTTGTGTATGTCGGCGGCGATCATGTAATGTACACTGGGGACAAGGCTGCACTGACCACTGGCGCAAGGCTGCACTGGGGCAAGGCTGCACTGGGGCAAGGCTGCACTGGGGCAAAGCTGCACTGACAATTCTGCACTGGGGCAAAGCTGCACTGACAATTCTGCACTGGGGCAAAGCTGCACTGACAAGGCTGCACTGGGGCAAAGCTGCACTGACAATTCTGCACTGGGGCAAAGCTGCACTGACAAGGCTGCACTGGGGCAAAGCTGCACTGACAAGGCTGCACTGGGGCAAAGCTGCACTGACAAGGCTGCACTGACAAGGCTGCAGATGGACACGATAACGCTGCATTGATGGGCATTTAAATGTATTTTTTTTCCTTAAACTTCCCTCCTAAAAGTTTTTTTCCTTAAAATTCCCTTCTAAACTTGGGGTGCGTGTTATACACCGGCGCGTGTTATACGCCGATAAATACGGTATATGGAATGGCAATAAAGAGTCACTGGAAAAATTCCTGTCAAAGTTGAATTTGAATGACAGAAATATATCTCTTACTTGGCAAATTGATGAAAAACAAATACAATTTCTGGATCTAGAGATTAGCATCGAAAAGGATAAACTTATTACCAAAACACATTTCAAAGAGGTGGCGAGAAATAGTTATTTACCTATCACCAGTTGCCATCACAAAACATGGCTGTTTAACATTCCTAAGGGTCAGCTAGTCAGAATCAATTGCACTAAGGATTCAGACTTCAGGACACAGGCTGACCTAATTGGTAAGAGATTTATTGCAAAAGGATACACCTCAGAATTTGTCAATAAACAAATCCAATCGGTACAATCTCTTGACAGGTCTCTAATGATCCATGGGGATAAAAGACCACAACCAGTATCTGAAGCACCAGCGCTAGTCCTTGATTTCAACGTACAACACAAAGACATAGAAAAAATACTTAAAAACACTGGCACATGTTGAAAGGTGATAAACACCTCCAAAGCATTTTATCAGATAAACCAGTGATTATATACAAACGTGCCACTACACTTCGGGATCGAATTGTGAAAAATGTAGTGGACCCTTCCTCCAATAATACGTTTTCTTTCTTCAATGGAAAGGGATTTTTTCCATGCAAATATTGTTTTGCATGTCAACATTCTAAAAAATTCCAAGGAAAAAAGACTGAATTTCTGGCAACTAGTACTGGACATACACACCCAATTAAAGATTTCATCAGCTGCCACACTGAGGGGGTAGTGTATGTCTTGCAATTTTCTTGCAAACTACAATATGTAGGAAGAACTAAAAGAGCATTAAAAGTTAGAATCAAGGAGCATGTTCAGAACATTATGAAAGCATTTCCAAACATAATGTATCCAGGCATTTTGCCTTAGCACACAATAGTAATCCGGCTGAAATGACCTTTTGGGGTATAGACAGATATCACAAATCTTGGAGGGGGGACCATAAAATTAGGAGCATCAGTCAGAAAGAATCTCAATGGATCCACAAAATGAATACACTTACACCCAATGGGTTAAATATAGATTTTGATTTGAATTCTTTTATTGGCGATTATTGATTTTATTTGAATTTCTCATTGCCCATTGTGAACCTTTTATTCAATTTCCGGTACGCTCTCCATATTTTTATCTTTCAACTAATTTATTTTTAATTTTGATCCCTTTTTATTCTGTAATGGCCTTTGATCCATTATTCATAGTTTATGGACTATGTGCAGCCCAACTTAAAATTAATATTTATTTTAGGTAATTATTTCTATGAGCCACCATTGACCGGCTCAGTGTGTCTATAAGGCTAAAATGCAGTTAGTGTAATCACCACAAGATGACAACAGTGAGCATCTGTCTCGAGCTGTTGATAATGACATCATGGTCTTGGGAGTTTTTTCTTTATTTTTGTAATTTTTGTAATTTTTCTTATTTAATTTAGTATTTTATATGCACTTCATATTTGTAACTCTTTTTATTTATTAAAACATTTGCTTCTATTTGCCATTTCTATAACCGGTTTTCATAGCCGCCGCTCTAATACATAGTAAATATCCTGCGGATTCCATTAAAATGGCGTCCGTGCTACTTCCTGTCCAACCATTATAAATGGACTGTTTGCCCAGCCAATCAGATTCCCTGAGGAAGTCACGAGGGGTCGTGACGTAACGCGTAGGACCCACGTTAGCCGACGCAACCAGAAGTTATCATCTTTGACCCGGTTGTTGTTATTGTGGACCGGAAGTTTTGTAACAGGTGGCGGCGGAACGCCGTCCTGTGCTGTACTGTGTTTTTGCATGTCCTGTACAGCGCTTTTAGATAATAAACGGGATTTTTTAATACTACACAATTGGAGGCTGTCCTTTTATCTTCCTCTGCACATGCATATCCAGACCCGGAGGCGAACCTGACCCAGCTCTAGGAATGACATCCATCCACTGGAGATACCCATTGGTCTCTACCAACATCCATCATTCGGAGCAGTAAGGTATTTACCCATGCCTATGGAGGTAAGGGCTCTGTGAGCACATTATTGTACAGATGCCATCCATTATTGCCCACGTCACCTACCATATTTTTGGAGAAGATTCATGAACACTTATGCTGTTTATTTTATTTTGTTTGGACTTATTTATTGATTATTTTTATCCACTCATTTTTACTAGGATTTTCATCATTGCCCACTCACTTGCATAATGATTTCTTGACACTTTAGTACCACTCCACTATCACTTTTATTTATTGTTATGCGCAAAATCACTCTGTTTCCATCCCTTGTAATATAAATAAGGATTACAGGTCCTCTTTATGAAGAGATCTGGGTTCAAAAAGACTTTTCTTTAAAAGCAAAAGATCAGAAACTGTTCCACCAGCTCATGAACAGCTCGGATTGGTTTCATGAGAAAGCCGGCCGGCCGCCTGCTGAAAGACATGGTACCAGGGTTATGGCTGATATCTTTAGCCATAATCCTGGTAAACCACTTGCAGACCGCAACATATACTGTATATACGTTGTACGGTCAGCAAGTGGTAATTCTCTATTCTGAAAGCCTTTTCTTATGTCATGTGACTGCACAGCACCAGTCAGTGCTATGCAGACACAGATTCATACATCAGCAGAGTACTAGAAATTCCTCCCTTAGATCTTTCCCTGAGGACAGGAAAGACCTTAGAAACTTCAGGTAACCTCTGAACAGCAATGATTAAATAAGGTATTTTTTTTTTATCCATAAACATTTTATTAGAGTTTAGAAAAGATACAGCGAGGAGTGTGACCGGATGCACAGGTGTGTGTGCTGAGTAGCGGCATGGTGTGAGAAGGCGAACGCTGTGCGCACCTCTCCCTCACCTACCAATTGCTCCCTTCATGAGCCTGATGCCTAGAGATGTCTAAAGAGCAATATAAGCCTGCCTGCCGTGGAGGAGATTGAGCCGAGCTGAGCTGAACTGTGCTGTGTTGTGCGGGGGGTGGAGTGAGGAGTGTTGAGCCAGTGTCTTGTCAAATACAGTCCCCTATCATATAGTGTCCGCCCTGTACTGCGCAGGCGCAGTACGGAGGACAAACGAGACGCCGAAAGTCTCCGAAGTTTAACAGCTGATCATCAGCTGTACACGGCGCCTGCGCATTTATTCTTACCCTATGTCCAGGTTCATTCCCTACTATCCAAGTGGACATAGAGTGAGAATAAATAGTTGCCGAGCGCAGCGAGGCCGTGCCCGAAGCGTGGCGAGCGAAGCGAGCCCGCGAGGGGCCCTCTTACACAGCCATCGCTAAGAAGTGCCGAAGCGCCGTGTACAGCTGATGGCCAGCTGATCAACTTCGGACATTTTCGGCATCTCCTTCTGCTCCGTACTGCGCAAGCGCTGCGCATGCGCAGTACGGAGCGGACACTATCCGATAGGAGGACAGTATATGTCAGAACACCGGCAGACGGAGTTTGCTCTCCCTGTTTTTTTGTTTTTTTTTCTTCTCCTGGATCCATCCATTCTGCTCGGTGCATCCTCACACACCCTCTCTCCTTCTTGGTCAGCTGAGAGAGCGAAGAGAGCCGTGGGGGGGTCTGAAGGGCAGCCTGGGAGTGACGACACACAACACACGCTGCTGAGAGACACCTGGGAAGCGACAGGAGAGAGACAAGTACAGGCTGCTGGCTGCTGACTGAGTCCTTCACTCACCTACTTCCTATTGGGTAGAGAGCTGCAGTCAATCCAGGACTATACAGGAAGGATAAGTATTGGGCTGTTTTGTAGTTTTTTGTAGTTTGGGACTTGTATTGCTGGGACTGTTGAGAGATACATACTGCTGCTGAGTAGATCCTCCTTTTTTTTTTTTTCTCTTTGCAGAATATTATCATAACCCTGCCTATGCTGCTGTCTTTTATTTTATATTATTAATATTTTAAGGCTGCCCTTGAGCCGCATCAGGTGACAACTGGGGAGATATTTTAATCCCCCTTAATTAATTTCTCTGAAATACTGCTATTAAGGTGTAACTGTAAAGGTTCTTGTTAAAGTACACAGGATGCAGAACTTACGCTCAGCCAAGGACAAAGGTACACAACAAACATTTGCGGCAGCAGCAGCAGCAAAAATGGAGCAATTTGCGCATGCTCCCGCCTCGACCCCACCAAAGAAAGGGTCGCAGACTAAATCACAACAAGGGGGCGCATTGGACAGAAGAAGTCAGGGCCAGACTCAGGTCTTGACCCAGCCATCTACTGCTACACTGCCAGCTGTGCCATCTAAAATACATAGTAATAAGGGGCAGGGGCCTAATGATCAAAATGCGGCGGTAGACGCAATAATTGATCCAACCATGCCGATATTGCCCCCAGTGAAAGAGCCAACCATAACGGACGTATTTCTAGCAGTGAATGTGTGCAGCAACTCACTTAAAGAGCTCTGTGAACAGATGAAGGGAGTAAAGGAGGATCTGTTGTTGGTTAGACAGGACTTACAGAAAACGGCAGAAAGAACTACGGTCCTGGAAGGAAGGGTCAGTCAGCTAGAAGATGATATTTCCCCACTTTTAAAGGATATGAAAAAGATGAAGGAACAGATAGCCATGCAGGCTTCCAAAATGGAGGAAATGGAGAATAGGAGCCGAAGGGACAATGTGAGGCTGGTGGGCTTGCCTGAAAAAAGTGAGGGTCCTAGCCCCACGGAGTTTTTGGAAAAGTGGCTAGTTGAGCTTTTTGGAAGAGAATCTTTCTCATTAATGTTTTCAATTGTAAGAGCACACAGAGTCCCTTTTAGGGTCCCGCCAGCAGGAGGATATCCTAGACCACTAATAATGAAGTTTCTTAATTATAAGGACAAAGTGAGGTTGCTGCAAAAAACAAGAGAAGCGGGAAATGTCTTTTTTAACGGTGTTAAAATATCGTTTTATTCTGACTTTTCACCAGAGCTGCAGAGACGTAGAGCGGAGTTCATACAGCCCAAACGCATTCTACAAAAATATAAGTTGTCATATGCCCTCCTCTACCCTGCAAGGTTACGCGTAACAGCTCTGGGGGGGACTCAGATTTTTGACTCCCCAGCTGGGGTGGAGAAATGGCTAGAGGAAAACAAGGAAAAATTTTAAATATTTTGTTTAGGAGAGGGGGAGGTGGGAGGGGGTAGTAAAGCACAGCGGTTGTATGAGGTGAGGTGAGTGGGAATGAGGTATGTGCGTAAATGTGTGGAACTGGTAGGATGGGATCTGGTCACTTTAAATACCCCAGGGGTTTACCTGGTTAGGCGGGGGGAGGGGAGGGGGGAGGGGGGGAGGGGGGTTGGGAGGGTTTCTCGGTTAAGTGAGGGGTTTTGGGATGGGAGTGGGGAGGAGGGAGACACTATAAGTATTGCTGAGACACTGATAATAGGGAAGGTTGGTTTAAAAGCACTTACAGGTAGAAATATTAGAACACTGAAGAGGATCAACGTTGTTGGATCTAGGAGTATACACAAATTCAGGATTATAGGAAAATATTTGAAACCTACACTGGTTATGTTGGTCACACTACTTAAAATTAATTAGAGGGAATGGCCGATTTAAAATATTATATAGAAGAGTGGTATTGAGTTGCCCACATTATTTAAAGTCACCATGGTCTTTAGCAGGAGAAGCGATTGGAATTCACGTGTCAAAATATTGCATAGTAGAGGGGTGTTAAGGTATTATATTCTTAATGAATTTGGTCATTTATTCATTTATTTATTTATTTATTTATTTATTTTTCTCGGACATACCTTTTAGATTAGTACTTGTCTTCCTCTGGTATTTAGATGCAGGCTAAAATGTTAAAAATAGGATCCTGGAATGTCAGGGGATTAGGCACTCCGCGCAAAAAGATGGCAGTTCTGTCCACAATGGAGAGTTGTGGCGCGCAACTGATATTCCTGCAGGAAACTCATTTAACTAAAAATTCACTTCACCAATTAAAGTCAAAGAAATATCACTGTCATTTCCACGCGGTTCACTCCTCCTATAGTAGGGGGGTGAGCATTATGGTGAAAACGGGGGTGAACGTTTCCTGCAGGCAGTCCTGTATTGATGAATTGGGCCGTTATATTTTTCTTCATTGTTCAATTGATAGTAGTACATACGTAGTGGCAAATATATATATTCCTCCTCCTTTTAATTTGGATATAATGTTTAGATTGAACGAATTCCTGCTAGATAAAGAAGGGGTGCCGGTCATAGTAGTGGGTGTTTTCAATGAGATACTGGATAGAAGGCTGGATAGATTTCCCGTACGGCCTCGAATTGACCCTAATGTGAAGAGTCGCCTGCGGCAATTCCTGGATGAAGTGGGGCTAGTAGACCTGTGGAGGGTGAGGAACCCGGAAGCCTTGCAATATTCATGCTATTCTGCCTCGCACTCCGTGCTATCTAGAATAGACCTGGTTCTGGGAAATAATAGTGCATTACAGATCACTGATAGAATTTCATATTTCCCAAGAGGTATATCAGATCACTCTCCCGTTGTGGTGACATTGAAATTAGGAGGGAACAAATTCCGTAAGGAGTGGAAAATTAACCCGTACTGGTTTGAATTAATCAAAGAAACGAATGGGGTTCTTCCTCAATTGAGAGATTTCATAGTAATCAATGAGGGAACAGTGCCACCTATAGTGCTGTGGGACGCCCTGAAGGCCTTCCTTAGGGGGGTATTAATTCAGCAGGTGGCCAAATTTAATAAAGAGGCTACGAACGGGGAAGAAAAAATTCAGAAAGAGGTGGTTGAGGCAGAAAGCAATTATATAATGGATCCGACTCCTGAGAGGGAAAAAACATGGCTAGACAAACAGCATGACTACAAGGTAGTTGTCATGCAGAAAGCGGAGACCAGGTGCCTCCTACAGCGACAGGTCTCTTGGGTTGAGGGAGAAAGAGTGGGAAAGCTGCTGGCGCAATTGGTAAAGTCCAATACTGCCACGTCGACTGTTCTTGCTGTTAGGTCCCCAGGTGGAGATATATTAGCGGAGACTTCAAAGATAGTGCAAGTATTCAGGGACTACTATAGAAATCTTTATTCCACTCAGAAAAAAGGTATGGACGGGGTGATGGAGAAGTTTTTGGAGGGCCTGGCAATACCGACCATTTCGCAAGCTGAAAGGGACTTATTGGAAGAGCCAATTACACTTGTAGAACTCCAGCAAGCAATAGCCAGTATGGCAAATCAAAAATCCCCTGGTCCCGATGGCCTCCCAATTGAGGCCTATAAAGAGTATGGCGAAGTATTAATTCCAGAGCTACTAAAAGTCCTGGGAGGGGCGTCTAGGGGGGGCCACTTGCCAGCGTCAATGTTGGAGGCAACTATCATTGTAATTCAGAAAGAGGGGAAGGATCCCCTTGATGTGTCCGCCTATAGGCCAATATCTCTTTTGTGCTCTGATGCCAAGATCTTAGCTAAGGTTTTGGCATCTAGACTAAATAAAGTTATCTCTAAGCTGGTCCATATAGACCAAGCGGGTTTTATTGCCAACAGATCCACAAGCTTGAATATTAGAAGGGCCTTCTTAAACTTACAGTCCCCAACGGATAATGAAGGCTCAAGAGCGATATTGACGTTAGACGTGACTAAAGCATTTGATAGTGTGGAATGGGTTTACATCTGGAGAGTGTTGGAGAAATTTGGCTTTGGCCCCGTTTTTATTGCATGGATTAAAATGCTTTATGATAGACCTAAGGCAAGACTAAAAGTTAATAACGACCTATCAGATTGGTTTGAACTAGAGAGGGGAACCAGACAGGGGTGCCCACTATCCCCCCTGCTCTTTGCCTTGGTGATGGAACCCCTGGCTATTTCTATAAGAGCGAGTTCTGAGATAGTCGGCTTCCAGAGAGGGACAGGTGAGGATAAAATCGCGCTGTACGCGGACGATATCTTGCTTTTTTTGGGGGATACGAGCAAATCACTGTTAATGGCAATGAGAATGGTGGAGTTGTTCGGCAGCTTTTCAGGACTCGAGATAAATTGGGAAAAGTCCGAGTTATTACCCATAGACCCCATCGATTTGATAACAGTGCAAGAAATGCACCAGTTGGTAATAGTGGACGCATTGAAATACCTGGGAATCGTCATAACTAGGGATCCTAACCAATACATTAGTAAAAATCTTCTCCCACTCTTGTCGAAATTCAAACAAAAGATAGGGATATGGAAACGTTTTCCTTTATCAGTAGCAGGAAGATGCAGTTTGATAAAAATGATTTGGCTGCCACAATTGCTGTATGTTTTACATAATTCTCCTGTGTGGATATGCAAGAAATGGTTTAACAAAATCGAGAGCCTGTTCAGGGAACTGATATGGAAAGGGAAACAAGCCAGAATACGTCTACGGGTACTTCAACTCCCGCTACAGGAGGGTGGTTATGCTCTCCCTCATCCTCAGCGGTATTTTTTATCTTCCCAACTGCAGCAGTTATTGGGGTGCGGAGCCCCTGAAGGGGGTACCCCAAATGGTAGAATCGTACTAATGGGCGCCTCACATAATACATTAATAGAAGCCCTAGAAGCAAACTCATTTCACGACACCTATCCAACAATTGTAATGTTAACTAAAGTATGGAAAACTGTCAAGAACCAGATGAGATACAATGGGTGTAATGAATACACTCCCATTTGGAATAATCGAAATTTGCAGGAAATCCATAAGATAGGAAGAGTAAGAGAATGGGAAGATCGAGGTATTAAAAAGTTGAGACAATTGTATAGTGGTAATACTCTGAAGAAATTTTCAGTGTTGGAAAGTGAATTCAACCTGTCGCCGGGCTCCTTTTATACGTACCTTCAGCTAGAACACGCTCTTAAAGCTCAATTTAGGAACTATAGCTTAGTATGGAATGAAATGCCCCTACTTCATAGTATATTGCAGGTAGCCCCGACTAAGGGGTTAATATCCAAGATTTATAACCAACTGAGTAAAGAAGCCAATAGTGAAGACCTACTCAATGATGTAAAAGTCAGGTGGGAAGAGGACGTGGGGGTTATAACACAGGCTCAGTGGAAAAGAATCTTAGAGATGGGATCGTTGATATCAGTCTCCCCCCCACAGAAGATATCACACTTGATATTGTTAAACAGAGCTTATTATACACCTAAACGTCTCTTTAAGTTTGGAAGAAGATCTGATGATAGATGTCCTAGATGCCGGGAGGCGGGGGACCTCATTCACATGATGTGGAGATGTCCCAAGTTGTTTCGCTACTGGGAGGGGGTGATTGATAGTTTGAGAGATGTATTTGGGATCGTACTGGAGAAAGAGGCTAAAGAATGCATCTTGGGGTATAGACAGATACAGGGGGAGAGGAAGAGTACTACACTGGCAATTCTAAGAGGTCTATTCCAAGCAAGGAAAACAATCACATTAAGATGGCAATCAAAGGAACCCCCCACAGTAAGAGATTGGATTGTTATATTAAAGGAAACCCTTTGTAAGGAAAAACAGAGTATATTAAGAGAGGCAATCTTAAGGAGTTTGATAAAATGTGGAGACCATGGCTGGAGAAGGTAGGAGGCTCTTAATAGGAAGTGAAGACTATAACAGAGTGGGATTTAATAATAAAAGCCCTAGGCAGCCAGGGATCTGGTCTACCAGTACATAACTTGACGGGTGCTTGTCTCTTTCTGACAAATAATAGTTAATAGAAGTTGTGTTTAACTAAATGGGTTGAAAGTCTAACCCTGAATACTCTATATAGGGGAGTGGGATGTTGGGCGGGAGGGATGAGAGGGCAAGGGGAAAGAGGGATGGAATTCGGTATATGTATGTATGTGTGTATATGTGTATGTGTATATGTATGTGTGTGTGTGTGTATATATATATATATATATATATATATATATATATATATATATATATATATATATATATATATATATATAAAGCCCTTTAGTCTCTGTTATTATTGACCCTGGTCTTATTATTCGGTACCCGCATCGCGACTCTATAGGTCCATATCAATTGGTAGTGAACTACTGTCTAATTTATGACCCTGTGTAATCTCAGCTCAAAGCTCAGGAAATATGTAGAGGGGAAGGGGGGGGGGGGAGCGTTGATAAGAAAACTATGCCACAATGATGTGAATTTAAGAGGTCTGTAAATGAACATAAAGCTGAATAAGCTTCCAAGACTCTATTCTCTGATGTGGTAAAAAAAAAAAAAAAAGAAAAGATACAACAAATGATCACCAAATATAATACACCATCATGTAAATGGGATATAACAAACCAAAAGCTAAGTCAACAAATAAGAAAGCCTACTCTGAGATAGGCAAAGGGTAGCAATCTAAGAAAACACCCTAAAGAGCATATGACACGTAGGGATGAGCCGAACACCCCCCGGTCCGGTTCGCACCAGAACCTGCGAACGGACCGAAAGTTCGCACGAACATTAGAACCCCATTGACGTCTATGGGACTCAAACGTTCGAAATCAAAAGTGCTCATTTTAAAGGCTAATTTGCATGGTATTGTCCTAAAAAGGGTTTGGGGACCCAGGTCCTACCCCAGGGGACATGTATCAATGCAAAAAAACCTTTTAAAAATGGCCGTTTTTTTGGGAGCAGTGATTTTAATGATGCTTAAAGTAAAAAAAAAAAAAAGTGAAATATTCCTTTAAATATCCTACCTGGGGGGTGTCTATAGTATGCCTGTAAAGTGACGCGTGTTTCCCGTGTTTAGAACAGTCCCTGCACCAAATGTCATTTTTAAAGGAAAAAAATCTCATTTAAAACTGCTTGCGGGTTTAATGTAATGTCAGGTCCTGGCAATATGGATGAAAATCAGTGAGACAAACGGCATGGGTACCCCCCAGTCCATTACCAGGCCCTTTGGGTCTTGTATGGATATTAAGGGGAACCCCGCACCCAAATTAAAATAAGGAAAGGTGTGGGGCCACCAGGCCCTATATACTCTGAACAGCAGTATACAGGCGGTGCAAACAAGACAGGGACTGTAGGTTTGTTGTTAAGTAGAATCTCTTTGTAATTTTGAACGGGTACATTTTTAACGTGTTTAGCTCCAGCCAAAAAATCTTTAAGCTTTTTGGAAAACATAGGGAAGGGTTATCACCCCTGTGACATTTGTTTTGCTGTCTTTCCTCCTCTTCAGAAGATTTCACCTCACTTTTTGTCCCAATGAAAAATGTTTTTTGAAAATTTGGGGTTTTTTGTGGAACAAGGATTGGAAAGCATCAGTGGAAAGGAGAAATGTTTTTCCCATATTAACTCCTACAGGAGAGAATTTCCCTTCCTAGGGGTAGATTTCATTTCACTTCCTGTTGTCTCCTTCCGTTTGCAAGTAGGAGTCGTTCATAAGTTAGATGTTTAAAAGTAGGGTCCTGCCCTATATACTCAGCAGAAATTTGGGCCTTAGGTGTTGTTGTGGCCACAACACTGTTAGCCCTCACAGGGCCCTGCTGTGAAATATTAGATCAAGAATTGTAATTACATGCCCCTGTTGAACAGGAGCTGAAAAATTAGGCCTTAGGCACTGGTGCTGGTGCCACAACACTGCAACCCCTCACAGACACTCTAGTTGGAACGCAGGAACGAGCCCTGCTGCAAAGTATTGCATCAAAAATTGTAATTACACGCCCCTGTTAAACAAGGGCTGAAAAATTGGGCCTTAGGCACTGGTGCCACAACACTGCAACTCCTCACAGACACTCTAGTTGGAACGCAGGAACGAGCCCTGCTGCAAAGTATTGCATCAAAAATTGTAATTACACGCCCCTGTTAAACAGGGGCTGAAAAATTGTGCCTTAGGCACTGGTAGTGGCGCCCAGAACCAAAAATGTTCTTACAAGCTATCAGCGTGATGATTGAGGAGGAAGAGGATAATTACTCAGGGATAGTCACTCAGCATCAGCATAGGCAGTCTTTGAAGGGATCTGAGATTTCAAAAAAAATTATTCGGTTACATCAGCATCAGGTGCTTGGTAGCTGGTGGTGATCCAAGACTGATTCATTTTTATGAAGGTCAGTCGATCGACCGAGTCGGTGGACAGATGCACCCTGTGATCGGTTACCACGCCTCCAGCAGCACTGAATGTGCGTTCCGAAAGAACGCTGGATGCAGGACAGGCCAGTAGCTCAATTGCATACTGTGCAAGCTCTGGCCAGTGATCCATCCTCAAGACCCAGTAACCCAGAGGATTTTCGGTGGGAAAGGTGTCCAAGTCTGATCTTGCCCCTAGGTATTCCTGCACCATGTAAAACAGACGCTGGCGATGGTTGCTGGAACTGATCATACCTTGGGGCTGTGGACCAAAAAATTGTCTGAACGCATCGGTCAGACGGCCACCTTCTCCACCGCTCCTTCTTTGACTGACCGAAGCCTCAGCAACACGTTGTCCAGAAACAGGAGTTTGTAACCTCCCAGTCTCTGGGAACGCGTTGCACAGACCTTTCTGCAAGGCCTCCCGAAGATGTTTCATCCTCTGCTCCCTCTGCTTCATGAAAGTGAGTGCAACCTCCCCCCGTGTGTGTCTTGCCCCCCCTCCACTGTGGTCATTGCAGAGTTATTTTACATGCTGTATACTTTTTATTTTTTTATATTTCGCTTGGCATGTTCATCATTGTCACTGCCTGTATACACGGAACGTCTACACCTGCGGGTCATTTGCAACACAGGCTGTACACCTTACAGCTGTAAGGTAAGCGGCTTGCATACACGGAGGTGTCCTCACTGAAGATCCCCCCTCCCTTCACGATTGGACTTGTTTTGTGTTTCTCATCACGAGTTTTTTGTTGGACTGGATGATAGAACTAATATCCATGTTTGTCCTAGGGATTTGTCACTTGTAGTTCACCAGGATCTGGGACGTTTTTTGCTAATGGGGCACTAGCCCACATATATTTTTCTTGTATTATATATTTTTTTTTTTCGCATTGTGTCATTATTCATCTTATTTGTGTTAGTATATGCATTTTTGTTTTGCTATATTCAAGCAGTCACTGTTTCACGATTACCTTTATATATTAGGCTTTGTCTGCCCTCAACATTATAGTCATGTTGATCAGCTACGTTGCACTGCACTGCACTGCATTCCCACCATGTTTTTTTAGCATGTAGGATCCATTCATGCATTGGCCCGTTTCTGCTTTTTTAGTTCACTTTGCCACTTCAGTCATCTTTGTAGCTTCCCTCCCCCCCCCCCCTTCATCACAGCGCAACTACCATCTTCCCCCACTTTTGTCCCATTTGTCCTGCCTTGGATCAGTACTTAGGTGTTGCAGCAGTGTCCTTTTAGCGTAGCCCCCCCCCCCCCCCCGACAGCGCAGGAGTTTCCACTTTCACATTGTTTTTTCTCTTACCCTTGTAACGTGGATAAAGGAGGGTTGCCAGCCAGTATTTGTCCTTCTCCTTGATACCACGAATACGAGGATCCTTACGCAGGCTTTGCAGGATCAGGGAGGCCATGCAGCGTAGGTTTGCTGAGGCATTCGGTCCGGAGTCCTCTGGGTCACTAAGGACGACATGGTCCACAGCCACCTCCTCCCAGCCACGTACAAGTCCATGTGTTTCTTGGGACTGATCCCTTAAAGACTGCTGCTGATGCTGAGTGCCAGGCTCCACCTCCATACTGACACAATCTTCCTCCTCCTCCTCCTCCTCGTCCTCTTCCTGTGTGATCGGCGGGCACGCAGGAACACTGTCTGGATAAAGGGGGCCTTGAGAGCTAAGGAAGTCCTCCTCTTCCTGCCTCTGTTCTGCCTCAAGGGCCCTGTCCATTATTCCACGCAGCGTGTGCTCCAACAGGTGGACAAGGGGGACAGTGTCACTGATGCATGCACTGTCACTGCTCACCATCCTCGTGGCCTCCTCAAATGGTGACAGGACAGTGCATGCATCCCTGATCATGGCCCACTGGCGTGGGGAAAAAAAACCAAGCTCCCCTGACCCTGTCCTGGTGCCATAGTCGCACAGGTACTCATTGATGGCCCTCTGCTGCGTGTGCAGCCGCTGCAGCATGGTCAACGTTGAGTTCCACCTGGTGGGCATGTCACAGATTAGGCGGTTCTTGGGCAGGTTAAACTCCTTTTGGAGGTCCGTCAGCCGAGCACTGGCATTATATGACCGGCGGAAATGCACACAGACTTTCCTGGCCTGCCTCAGGACATCCTGTAAGCCCGGGTACCTGCCCATGAACCGCTGCACCACCAAGTTAAGGACGTGAGCCAAACAGGGCACATGGGTCATTTGTCCCTGTCGGAGGGCAGAGAGGAGGTTGGTGCCATTGTCGCAAACCACCATTCCTGCCTTAAGTTGGCGTGGCGTCAACCACCTCTGAACCTGCCCCTGCAGAGCTGACAGAACCTCTGCCCCAGTGTGGCTCCTGTCCCCCAAGCACACCAGCTCAAGCACCGCATGGCATCTTTTGGCCTGCGTACTTGCGTAGCCCCTTGAATGACTACGGAGCACCGCTGGTTCCGAGGAAGAGGCCATGGAGGAAGAAGAAGAGGAGGGGGTGGAGGAGAGAGGTGTGTCACAATCATTATCATTTTGGAGGCGTGGTGGCGGAACAACCTCCAACACTACTGCACCTTGTCCTGCATCCTTCCCAGCTGCCAGCAGAGTCACCCAATGCGCCGTGAAACTTAGGTAACGTCCCTGTCCATGCCTGCTGGACCATGAGTCAGCGGTAATATGCACCTTACCGCTGACCGCCCTGTCCAGCGAGGCATGGATATTGCCTTCCACATGCCGGTAGAGAGCCGGAATCGCCTTCCGTGAGAAAAAGTGGCGTTTGGGTACCTGCCACTGAGGAACCGCACATTCCACAAACTCACGGAAGGGGGCAGAGTCTACCAACTGAAAAGGCAGCAGTTGAAGTGCTAGCAATTTTGCCAAGCTAGCATTCAACCGCTGGGCATGTGGATGGCTGGGAGCAAACTTCTTTCGGCGGTGCAGCAGCTGGGGCAGGGAAATTTGCCTGGTACAATCTGACGTCGGTGTACCAAAAGCAGATTGCCTACAAGTACTTGGCTGTGACACACCTAATTCTACACCTTCATTCCTCTCAGTGCAGGTCTCAGAGAGGACTGAAGGTCTAGTGGGGTTGGAAATCTCAGCTGATGAGGAGCAAGGAGAGGTCCTCTTTGTTCTTTGGTGTGGGTCTTTTAGATACGCTTGCCAACGAACTGCATGGCAGGTCAACATATGTCTGGTCAAGCATGTGGTACCCAAGCGGGAGATGTTTTGGCCACGTGAGATACGCTTGAGACATATGTTGCAAATAGCAGCGGTGCGATCTGATGCACTCGTCTCAAAAAAGGCCCACACCAAAGAACTTTTTGAATAACGCGCAGAGACTGCAGCGCCCTGCACATGTGGAGCTTTGGGGTGTGATGCAGTCAATGTGCTGCCCTTAGGCTGGCCCCTGGAGGGCATCCTGCCTCGTTGGTGATGTGCCGCCTCCTCCTCCTCCTCCTCTCTCCTATCAGGCACCCACGTTGAGTCAGTGACCTCATCATCCCCTCCCTCCTCATCACTGGAGCAACCCTGGCAGTATGCTGCAGCAGGGGGAGCATGACTGCCAGATTGCTGTCCTTCTTGGGCACCCCCTCTGTCCGTGCTCATGTTACTGCCTTCATCGAGTTCAGTATCATCATCAGAGCCTTCCAAACGCTGAGCATCCTCCTGGAGCACGTACCCAACACTGTGGTCAAACAGTTCGAGGGACTCCTCAGGAGGACATGGTGGGGCTAGGGAAGGAGTCACTGATGACATTGAGCAGAGGGAAGAAGCCGCTGCTTTGCCAGACAAAGTACCCTGGCCATGGGTGAGAGAAGATAAGGAGGATGAGGACGGCTTGGTCATCCACTCGACCAAGTCTTCCGCATGTTGCGGCTCAACACGGCCAGCTGCCGAAAAAAAGGCCAAGCGTGTCCCATGGCCACGTGCTGATGAGGATGCACCGTCTCCACGACCAGCACTAGACACAGAGCCTGCTTGCCCTCTCTTATTGGCTTGTGACTGTCTGCCTCTCCTTCTTGGCCTTCCAGACATACTAATGGCCTGTAGCTGCACTAAGCTGGGATAGATATAGATATATATATATATATATATATATATATATATATATATACTGATACTGCAGCTAGCAAAATCAACTGCCTGCCTGTAGTATGAGAACACCACCAACCTTCTACAGGTAGCTTTAGCTGAACACTGTGAGGTGGACGCACCCCACTAACTTGTAAGTTTAGCTGAACACTGTGAGCAGGACGCACTGCACTAACTGTAAATAGTCTAGCTGCCTGACTGTGGTACTAATAGGATCAAAAGAACACCAGCAATTTTCTTCAGGTAGCTGTATTTACTGTAACAAGACAAGCCTGCCTGTCAGTAAGAAGATAACAGAAACGGATCTAGCTGAACACTGTGAGCAGGATGCACCCCACTAGCTTGTAGGTTTAGCTGAACACTGTGAGGTGGACGCACCCCACTAACTTGTAGGTTTAGCAGAACACTGTGAGCAGGACGCACTGCACTAACTGTAAATAGTCTAGGTGCCTGACTGTGGTACTAATAGGATCAAAAGAACACCAGCAATTTTCTTCAGGTAGCTTTATATACTGTAACAAGACAAGCCTGCCTGTCAGTAAGAAGATAACAGGAACGGATCTAGCTGAACACTGTGAGCAGGACGCACTGCACTAACTGTAAATAGTCTAGCTGCCTGACTGTGGTACTAATAGGATCAAAAGAACACCAGTAATTTTCTTCAGGTAGCTGTAAATACTGTAACAAGACAAGCCTGCCTGTCAGTAGGAAGATAACAGGAACGGATCTAGCTGAAGACTGTGAGCAGGACGCACTGCACTAAATGTAAATAGTCTAGCTGCCTGACTGTGGTACTAAAAAGATCAAAAGAACACCAGTAATTTTCTTCAAAATACTGTAACAAGACAAGCCTGCCTGTCAGTAAGAAGATAACAGGAACGGATCTAGCTGAACACTGAGCAGGACGCACTGCACTAAATGTAAATAGTCTAGCTGCCTGACTGTGGTACTAATAGGATCAAAAGAACACCAGTAATTTTCTTCAAAATACTGTAACAAGACAAGCCTGCCTGTCAGTAAGAAGATAACAGGAACGGATCTAGCTGAACACTGTGAGCAGGACGCACTGCACTAAATGTAAATAGTCTAGCTGCCTGACTGTGGTACTAATAGGATCAAAAGAACACCAGTAATTTTCTTCAAAATACTGTAACAAGACAAGCCTGCCTGTCATGAGAAGGTCTACCCGTTGGTGGCGCTATCGGTCTCTTGGATCGCAGTACCAGTGTCCATCAGCAGGTGTCTTCCAATACCTAGGACCTGCAGTAAGAGGTCTTTCCTGCTGGTGGCACTGTTGCATCCTCGGGCCGTAGTACCGGCGTCAACCAGCGGGTGCACTCTGGCAGTGTGGAGCAAACAGGTCACACTGCGCTCAGCTGTAACGTGAGGTCAATTACCACAGCCTTACAAATACCCGGCAAGCCCTCATAGGCTTGCCTTGGTATCTCTCTCTCTCTCCCTGCGTTCTGACCTTGCTGCCTGTTTGACCTTGACCTTGAGCCTGCTATCTGCCTTGTCCTGATCTGATCCCATCCCTATCCTGAGGCCTTCCTAGTCCTGTCCCTTCTGTTCCTGGCTCCCTTGGATCCCTGCCCTGAACCCCATCCATCCATCCTCTCCTTGTCCTGTTCAGGTTCCCGTCCTTACCCTTCTGCTGACTTCCCTGTGTATGACCCTGGCCTGGCTTACGTGTTTGATTGTGGTACTTCCCTTTGGCTGTATATATTATCTGTTGTCTGTGGGTTTCTGTTGGTTGGTTGAGCACTATTTGTATTTGGGGTGTTTGTTTATTTATATCACTTATCTTAAATAAACATTATTCTTATTTCACTTTACATGCGTTTTGGTTTCCTCTTTGCAGTCCACACAATCTGGTCACACCTGTTCATGACAGTATACCAAGGCCATCTCTGACCAGAAGTGGCTGCACAAGGGAACCATCTCGGTTCTGTTGCACATTACTGGGATGAATTCAGACATAATTGCTTATTATGCTCTGCTGGCAACAGAGAGTTCTGAATATCTCCGCCAGACATTGGAAGGGTGGTCCAGTGATCAGCTGCTGGAGATTATCCGTTTAGCTCACTCTGTGGTCGATCAGGGCAGTATACGGTTTGAGGATGTTCAGCCTTTGATTGGAATGTGTACAGAGCTGGCTCTGCCTTGTATTCCAGAGGGCCATGATGACTTTTCTCCCCCCTTCAGCATTAACCAGATTGCGTCCTTAGTATGGCTGTTGGAGGATGACTCTGCATCCTTTTTTGAGCATTTTTCGGTTTGTCCCAAACAGTTGTTGAAGGATTGTATAGATGAAGTGCAGTCGCTGGTCAGACAGGGGAAATGTGAGGCCACTTTTGTGCTACCTGTACTTCAGGCATGGTCAGACCTGTTATGCCCAGCTTCTGTCAGCTCTCCACAAACCAGACCTGCTACTAAATACCTGCCTGCTCAGACGTCCTTTCTCCCATCACCCCTGGCAACCTCAGCTGCAGTCCAATATACCCTGCTCCCCACCAAGTATCAAAGCCCTGTTTCTACTTCCTGCACCTATCCTGCCTTCAATCCACCTGTCTCTTCTCCTCCACCTGTAACAGTCCCACAAAACCCTTCTCTAGCTACAGTTCCTTGGTCTTCCTTCGATCCAGCTACTTTCTTTGCTTACAGCCCTGCACCTACATACAAAACTGCACGGGCTAAACCAAAGAAGAAGCAAAAATTCTTCCCGACCCATACCATCCTGCCAGTAACCCAACCTGTTCCAGCTTTGCAGTCTGCTGTTCCAGCCTTCCAGTCTGATGCTCCAGCTTTGCAGTCTGAAGTTCAAGCTTTGCAGTCTGATGTCCCAGCCTTCCAGTCTGATGTTCCAGCCTTGCAGCCTGCTGTTCCAGCCTTCCAGTCTGATGCTCCAGCTTTGCAGTCTGAAGTTCAAGCTTTGCAGTCTGATGTCCCAGCCTTCCAGTCTGATGTTCCAGCCTTGCAGTCTGCTGTTCCAGCCTTCCAGTCTGCTGTTCCAGCCTTCCAGTCTGCTGTTCCAGCCTTCCAGTCTGCTGTTCCAGCTTTGCAGTCTGACGTTCCAGCTTTGCAGTCTGATGTCCCAGCCTTCCAGTCTGATGTTCCAGCTTTGCAGTCTGACGTTCCAGCTTTACAGTCTGATGTGCCTGCCTCCCAGTCTGTCGTCCCGATGCCTGCCTTCCAGCTCGATGTCCCTGCCTCCCAGCCTGATGCCTTGCAGCTTGCCTTCCAGCCTGATGTCTTGATGCCTACCTACCAGTCTGATGTGCCAGCTTTCCAGATTGGTGTGCCAGCCTCCCAGATTGATGTGCCAGCTTCCCAGTCTGATGTGCCAGCTTCCCAGATTGATGTGCCAGCTTCCCAGATTGATGTGCCAGCTTCCCAGCCTGATGCCTTGCAGCTTGTCTTCCAGCCTGATGTCTTGATGCCGACCTGCCAGTCTGATGTGCCAGCTTCCCAGTCTGATGTGCCAGCTTCCCAGTCTGATGTGCCAGCTTCCCAGTCTGATGTGCCAGCTTCCCAGTCTGATGTGCCAGCTTCCCAGATTGATGTGCCAGCTTCCCAGATTGATGTGCCAGCTTCCCAGATTGATGTGCCAGCTTCCCAGATTGATGTGCCAGCTTCCCAGCTTGATGCCTTGCAGCTTGTCTTCCAGCCTGATGTCTTGATGCCTACCTGCCAGTCTGATGTGCCAGCTTCCCAGTCTGATGTGCCAGCTTCCCAGTCTGATGTGCCAACTTCCCAGTCTGATGTGCCAGCTTCCCAGATTGATGTGCCAGCTTCCCAGATTGATGTGCCAGCTTCCCAGATTGATGTGCCAGCTTCCCAGATTGATGTGCCAGCTTCCCAGATTGATGTGCCAGCTTCCAAGTCGGATGTTCCAGCTTTCCAGTCTGATGTTCCAGCCCTCCAGCCTGATGTTCGGGTGTCTGCCCTCCAGCTCAAGTGGTTCCTGTCGTCTGCTGCCCAGCTCAAGTGTTTCCTGTCGTCTGCTGCCCAGCTCAAGTGTTTCCTGTCGTCTGCCGCCCAGCTCAAGTGTTTCCTGTCGTCTGCCGCCCAGCTCAAGTGTTTCCTGTCGTCTGCCGCCCAGCTCAAGTGTTTCCTGTCGTCTGCTGCCCAGCTCAAGTGTTTCCTGTCGTCTGCTGCCCAGCTCAAGTGTTTCCTGTCGTCTGCTGCCCAGCTCAAGTGTTTCCTGTCGTCTGCTGCCCAGCTCAAGTGTTTCCTGTCGTCTGCTGCCCAGCTCAAGTGTTTCCTGTCGTCTGCTGCCCAGCTCAAGTGTTTCCTGTCGTCTGCTGCCCAGCTCAAGTGTTTCCTGTCGTCTGCTGCCCAGCTCAAGTGTTTCCTGTCGTCTGCTGCCCAGCTCAAGTGGTTCCTGTCGTCTGCTGCCCAGCTCAAGTGGTTCCTGTCGTCTGCTGCCCAGCTCAAGTGGTTCCTGTCGTTTGCTGCCCAGCTCAAGTGGTTCCTGTCGTTTGCTGCCCAGCTCAAGTGGTTCCTGTCGTTTGCTGCCCAGCTCAAGTGGTTCCTGTCGTTTGCTGCCCAGCTCAAGTGGTTCCTGTCGTTTGCTGCCCAGCTCAAGTGGTTCCTGTCGTTTGCTGCCCAGCTCAAGTGGTTCCTGTCGTCTGCTGCCCAGCTCAAGTGGTTCCTGTCGTCTGCTGCCCAGCTTAATGACTCTGACATGCCAGCAGTACCCACTGTCCAGGTTGATGTACCCGATGCCCGGCCTGATGTGCCCTCACCTGTCCAGTTGAAGGCCATGAACTTTGAACAGATACACCTTGTTGGAGCGTCCGGAGGCCGCTCCTTTAGGGGGGGGTACTGTCATGAGAAGGTCTACCCGTTGGTGGCGCTATCGGTCTCTTGGATCGCAGTACCAGTGTCCATCAGCAGGTGTCTTCCAATACCTAGGACCTGCAGTAAGAGGTCTTTCCTGCTGGTGGCACTGTTGCATCCTCGGGCCGTAGTACCGGCGTCAACCAGCGGGTGCACTCTGGCAGTGTGGAGCAAACAGGTCACACTGCGCTCAGCTGTAACGTGAGGTCAATTACCACAGCCTTACAAATACCCGGCAAGCCCTCATAGGCTTGCCTTGGTATCTCTCTCTCTCTCCCTGCGTTCTGACCTTGCTGCCTGTTTGACCTTGACCTTGAGCCTGCTATCTGCCTTGTCCTGATCTGATCCCATCCCTATCCTGAGGCCTTCCTAGTCCTGTCCCTTCTGTTCCTGGCTCCCTTGGATCCCTGCCCTGAACCCCATCCATCCATCCTCTCCTTGTCCTGTTCAGGTTCCCGTCCTTACCCTTCTGCTGACTTCCCTGTGTATGACCCTGGCCTGGCTTACGTGTTTGATTGTGGTACTTCCCTTTGGCTGTATATATTATCTGTTGTCTGTGGGTTTCTGTTGGTTGGTTGAGCACTATTTGTATTTGGGGTGTTTGTTTATTTATATCACTTATCTTAAATAAACATTATTCTTATTTCACTTTACATGCGTTTTGGTTTCCTCTTTGCAGTCCACACAATCTGGTCACACCTGTTCATGACACTGCCTGTCAGTAAGAAGATAACAGGAACGGATCTAGCTGAAGACTGTGAGCAGGACGCACTGCACTAAATGTAAATAGTCTAGCTGCCTGACTGTGGTACTAATAGGATCAAAAGAACACCAGTAATTTTCTTCAGGTAGCTTTATATACTGTAACAAGACAAGCCTGCCTGTCAGTAGGAAGATAACAGGAACGGATCTAGCTGAACACTGAGCAGGGCGCACTGCACTAAATGTAAATAGTCTAGCTGCCTGACCGTGGTACTAATAGGATCAAAAGAACACCAGTCATTTTCTTCAGGTAGCTTTATATACTGTAACAAGACAAGCCTGCCTGTCAGTAGGAAGATAACAGGAACGGATCTAGCTGAACACTGTGAGCAGGACGCACTGCACTAAATGTAAATAGTCTAGCTGCCTGACTGTGGTACTAATAGGATCAAAAGAACACCAGTAATTTTCTTCAGGTAGCTGTAAATACTGTAACAAGACAAGCCTGCCTGTCAGTAGGAAGATAACAGGAACGGATCTAGCTGAACACTGTGAGCAGGACGCACTGCACTAAATGTAAATAGTCTAGAAGATAACAGGAATGGATCTAGCTAAACTGAATACAGTGTATATATATATATGCAACACCTGGGATGCATATATATACACACAATACACTTTAAGTGCAGCTAACTGACTGACTGTCCTGCCTAATCTAGCTAACTCAAATGAAATGACACTGTCTCTCTCTCTCTATCTCTCAGCACACCAGAAAACACTGCACAGGGCCGCCGTGCAGGCGGCCTTATATAGTGTGGGGCGTGTACTAAATCAAAAAATTGTAGAATCAACCTGCGCTAATGAGCAAAGCATATAAACAAACAGGTGCAGCTGCAAATAAAACTCCAAATATCTATAGAGTGACAAACATAAAAATAAACTTAATTGCGCTAGCAGGGATGAAAACAATTAAATAAAAGTGCTAAGACAACACCATACATGTGATGACAGTGAGTGTGTATACATCTTATCCAAAAATATGAAAAAATTAAAAGTCAATAATCATAAGCAAAAGCCATCTGTGATCAGTCCATAATAATATGAATCTCATTAAATCAAGTTAAAAAAAGTCCGCTCCATATGTTTCATCACCAACACGCCAAGGATTGATAAGCCAAAATACTTCTGTTCAGGTATACAGTGACAACGATGAGAGAAGTAATAGATGTGCGCTTACCCCCAGTGTTGGACCTCCCCTGTGGCAAGGTCATATGAGCTTGCAGATTTCACCCTCTGCAGGGACAAGTTGTTAATCTCCTGGTCTTGGCAGCATGTACCGCCGACTTCCGTGTGGCCGGGATGATCCAACTCTTCAAACCTCAGAGGGGGGACTCAGGAATGCAAAAAGTCCATAAAACAGGAGAGGGAGGCAAACGGAGAAAAAACTCCAATAGTGTGATATCGTTTTTAGGGTATTTATTGGTTAAAACATACCACAAGAAATCATTTAAAATTCAAGTAAAAAGATCATTAAAAAAGCCGGCATATTCAAAGGCAGAACGCCCGTGCAAACAAATTATTCCAAACACGTGATGGCTATCACTGCGAGGCCACGCCCTACATGTTTCGTCATACGTGACTTCTACGGGGGCACGGGCGACGCAATGAACCATCACTTTATGTATCAGAAAACGAAATTGTAACCACGCCCACATCTCCACCCATGTCCGTCATTCGACCATGTCATTCGACAGGGCATGTGTGGAGATCCGACGGAGCCGTCAATGAAGACCGCCCACAGGGCGGAACGAACATGAATAATAAACAAGGAAGCATTAACCAAGCCTCATTCTGGCGGACGCCTAACACACTCGTAGGCATGCGCAAGGACGAGCCAAGCCTCGATCTGGCTGGCGATAGAAAGCGTTCCTATAGAGGCTAAACGGAAACCGGAAGGAGTCAAGTGTGTACCCCAGATGAATTCTGGAGATATGCATCCGTGTTAAATACGGAACTTCCGGTTCTAAATGACTAAGACTGTCGCTCAAAAGACATTAATATTGAATAAAAAATTTTTTTATATTAAAAAACCACTCCAACAGTACATAAATTATATAATATATACGTGGCCACTGACCACAAAATATCCTAATCTCCTTAAAAAATATTTAAATTTTTCTTTCCGTTTAGAAATAACCTAGACAACATATGTGTCTAGAGGGGAACAATGTTCAACCAATATTGTATAGGAGCACGAATCAATTGATTTAGACTATGTGTGAGCAAAAAATACAGATAATTGGAAATTAAGTCTTGTCTCTTAACTACACAAAAACAGTACCAAGCAAATTTTATATGTACCGATAGCCAGAACAAGACTCAGCTCATCCCCTTACAATATCAAAATTCAGAAACAAAAAAAGGGGAGGAAACAAAAAAGAAAAAAAGCAAAGAAATAAACAATGAGTATAAAAGTGAAGCAATTCCAATGTCCCTAGACCTTTCCTACCAAAAAGTGGGGGGGGGGGGGGGGACAGGGGGGGGGTCTTTTTAATCAGCCACTAGGGGTAGTTATTATAACTCGGGGCCCGTCCGATACTATAACGCCCATTCTGTCATGCGTTATCAATAAATGCGTTGATCTCAATATCTACATTAAGCCCCCTTGGTTTGAGACACCCCATCTTAAAAATCCACCCCATTTCAAGCTTGGATATAGCTCTTCTCTTAGGTCCCCCTCTCCATGGAGTACTCAACCTATCAATACCAATAAACTGTGTGCCTCTTGGATCCTTGTCATGTACATTCAGATAATGCTTAGACACTGGATGTCCTATAAATCCTCTCCTGATGTTGCTGATGTGCTCGTTTAACCTGACCTGAAGAGGGCGAACAGTGCGTCCCACGTACTGAAACCCACATGGACAGGTTAAAAGATATACTACATGAGTAGTAGAACACGTAATAAATGATTTTATTGTAAAGGTTTGTGAGGTACTGGTCGCATGGAAATGTGTTACCTTCCGGTCCCTGATGGTATTGACCGTACAAACCGCACATTTCCTACATCTATAATACCCCACTAAATTCTGGAAAAACATTGGTTTCCTTATTGGAGGATCACATACACTAGGGGCTATTGTTGCTCTAATAGACGGTAATCCCTTGAAGACCACCTGGGGTCTCTCCGGAAGGAGTGGGCCCAGTACATTATCATTTTTGACTATGTGCCAATATTTATGTATCAGTTTCCTTATTACAAAATGTTGATGAGAATAATTGGTTACAAAAGGGCAAATGAAGTCCTTCTTTGTGGTATTCCCTATCTCTGGACGATCAATTAATAGAGATTCCCTATCTAATCTCTCAACCTCCTCTACTCGCTTCCTTAAAAAAGATGCATCATAGCCCTTTTCTAGGAATCGCTCCGTAAGGACTTGGGATTGAGTCCTAAAATCATTAATAGAAGAACAATTACGTCTAATTCTTACGTACTGGCTTTTCGGGACTGAGTCAAGCCACGCTTTATGATGGCAACTATCTTGCGATATAAATGCATTACGGTCTGTAGATTTGAAATATGTGGAAGTCGTTATCATATCTCCTTCCCCTCTTATTACAAGGTCTAAAAAATTAATCGAACTCTGACTGGATTCATAATTGAAATGGATCCCTCTATCATTTACATTTAAACCTTCCATAAACTGGTGCAGGGAGTCATGGGTACCATTCCATAGGAGGAGGACGTCATCAATGCATCTTGCCCATAAGACCAATTCTGGTCTACGTTGGGCATAGATGACGTCCTCCTCCCATTTACCCATAAATAAGTTAGCCAAACTGGGGGCAAATTTTGCCCCCATGGCTACTCCCTTTTTCTGTAAAATGAAAATATTCTTATGCCAGAAAAAATTATGAGTTGTGGTGTACTCCAACAGGTCCATAATAAATTTCTTTTGTTTTCTTGGCAGTGTCACGTCCTTGTACAGATAATGCTTGACTGAGGATATACCCCAAGTATGGGGGATCGCCGTGTACAGTGACGTGACATCCGCCGTGGCAAGCCAATATCCACTTTTATACCCACAATCCCTTAATAGGTTGATGGCATGCCTACTGTCCTTGATATAGGCGGGCAGAGAGCGGACCAGGGGTTGCAGGAAGTTGTCAATATATTTACCAGCCCTTGAGGTGATCGAATCAATTCCGCTAATGATTGGGCGGCCGGGTGGATGGACAGGGTCCTTATGGACCTTTGGGAGATAGTATATAATAGGTATCCGTGATGATACGGGAATCAAAAATGATTTTTCTTTTTTATTTATAACTCCTAATCTAAAACCATATTCTACAATGCTCTCAAGTTCTCTCTTATACTTATTCCTAGGGTCAGACCTTAGGGGGATATATGTGGTAGTATCCCCTACTATCCTGTCCAATTCCTGGAGGTAATCTTTCTTACTCAGGACAACGATTCCCCCCCCCTTGTCGGCTGGTCTTACCACTAGATCCTTTCTTTTACACAGTTGGTCCAAACCTGATTCCAAATTGTTGCTCATTTTAGTATTTTTGCTTTTTATGCCTTCCAAATCCTTTATAAGGAGATCTCTAAAAACTTTAATAGAGGCTGGTAGGCCACCCTGTGGGTTGAACAATGAAGCATTCGCCAAACCTGAGTGTTTAACATTTGTGGGATTATTATTTAAAGTATTAATGGGATTAGTCAACAGATACCGCTTAATATTCAGTCTCCTGGTATACTTGTGTATATCCATATATGTCTGAAACTTATTAAGCGGTTTTGGAGGTGCAAATTTGAGTCCCTTGTCTAAAATGGCAGTTTCATCAGAGGTCAAGGGGATCCCACTGAGATTGAAAATGCCTTGTCCGGTTATACCCGTTTTCTTTTTGCTCCTAATCTTCCTCCCCCCTCTGACTCCTCTCTTTCTTCTATTGGTCGTTGGAAGTTTTGTTCTCCCCTGGGAAAACCCCAATGCTGAGGTTGTGAGTACTCCTCCCGATGGAAACGTCGGGGGGTGTACTCATCCCTCTGTGTATCCCTTTGGGGGGGAAAGGAAGGCTGATGGCGAGGTGGTCGGTTATAACCCCCATTCCTCCTTGGAGTGTAATAACTTTGATTGGACTCTCCGTAGTAATCAGTATCTCTAACATAATGTTCCTCCAATGGTTGGAAACGATTATGTGTAGATATAGGGTATCTTGGGGACTGATTATCCATATAGGACCTACCATAATGGTCGTATTGATTGTCATAACGAACATCCTGGTATCCTCCTGTTTCTACCTGATGAGATTGATTCCCTTCTTTGTACTGTCTCCTAAATTTCTGATTTTTTTGAGTTTTTGTTTTCTTTTTAGGGGCCTGAGTGGGAACTCTCACATTCCGGGCTGGAGATTGTACATAAGGATCAGGGTTAGGTCTGCCTGGAGAGCGATAAGACACCCTCCTAGGTAGTTTGGAGTGTTGTGATGGTAGGAATTTACCTGGTTCCCTCGCCTGTCTGACTTGACTGGAAGCTTCAGGGACTGAAACTTCCATATGACTGTTAGTCTCAGCTTCCTCTGCGGCAATTTTTACCTGCCATTGGAAGACAGAACTGTTTTGATAGTCGGTCAAATCCCTATTAAATTTTTTCCGTTTTTTATTTTTTTGTTCTATTTCCTCCTTCTCTAAAATTTTTCTTAGGTTGGAGGATCGCTCTTTATACTCTTCACTTAAAACAAAAGGAGATAGTTTCTCTTTGATAAGTTTAATCTCAACATCTAGTCTATTTAACTTGGCTCTCTTTCTGGGGATCAAAAATTCTAAAAATTTCCTTCCAGCCTCATTGAAATATCTATACCAATCTTGAAGGTCCAATTCCCCCTTCTGGGGGCTGACCTCCCATCTCAGGCTTCTTGGAACCATTGATACAGAAACATAATGCTCCAGGAAAAATATGGGGACATATTTTTCCTGGAGCATTATGTTTCTGTATCAATGGTTCCAAGAAGCCTGAGATGGGAGGTCAGCCCCCAGAAGGGGGAATTGGACCTTCAAGATTGGTATAGATATTTCAATGAGGCTGGAAGGAAATTTTTAGAATTTTTGATCCCCAGAAAGAGAGCCAAGTTAAATAGACTAGATGTTGAGATTAAACTTATCAAAGAGAAACTATCTCCTTTTGTTTTAAGTGAAGAGTATAAAGAGCGATCCTCCAACCTAAGAAAAATTTTAGAGAAGGAGGAAATAGAACAAAAAAATAAAAAACGGAAAAAATTTAATAGGGATTTGACCGACTATCAAAACAGTTCTGTCTTCCAATGGCAGGTAAAAATTGCCGCAGAGGAAGCTGAGACTAACAGTCATATGGAAGTTTCAGTCCCTGAAGCTTCCAGTCAAGTCAGACAGGCGAGGGAACCAGGTAAATTCCTACCATCACAACACTCCAAACTACCTAGGAGGGTGTCTTATCGCTCTCCAGGCAGACCTAACCCTGATCCTTATGTACAATCTCCAGCCCGGAATGTGAGAGTTCCCACTCAGGCCCCTAAAAAGAAAACAAAAACTCAAAAAAATCAGAAATTTAGGAGACAGTACAAAGAAGGGAATCAATCTCATCAGGTAGAAACAGGAGGATACCAGGATGTTCGTTATGACAATCAATACGACCATTATGGTAGGTCCTATATGGATAATCAGTCCCCAAGATACCCTATATCTACACATAATCGTTTCCAACCATTGGAGGAACATTATGTTAGAGATACTGATTACTACGGAGAGTCCAATCAAAGTTATTACACTCCAAGGAGGAATGGGGGTTATAACCGACCACCTCGCCATCAGCCTTCCTTTCCCCCCCAAAGGGATACACAGAGGGATGAGTACACCCCCCGACGTTTCCATCGGGAGGAGTACTCACAACCTCAGCATTGGGGTTTTCCCAGGGGAGAACAAAACTTCCAACGACCAATAGAAGAAAGAGAGGAGTCAGAGGGGGGAGGAAGATTAGGAGCAAAAAGAAAACGGGTATAACCGGACAAGGCATTTTCAATCTCAGTGGGATCCCCTTGACCTCTGATGAAACTGCCATTTTAGACAAGGGACTCAAATTTGCACCTCCAAAACCGCTTAATAAGTTTCAGACATATATGGATATACACAAGTATACCAGGAGACTGAATATTAAGCGGTATCTGTTGACTAATCCCATTAATACTTTAAATAATAATCCCACAAATGTTAAACACTCAGGTTTGGCGAATGCTTCATTGTTCAACCCACCGGGTGGCCTACCAGCCTCTATTAAAGTTTTTAGAGATCTCCTTATAAAGGATTTGGAAGGCATAAAAAGCAAAAATACTAAAATGAGCAACAATTTGGAATCAGGTTTGGACCAACTGTGTAAAAGAAAGGATCTAGTGGTAAGACCAGCCGACAAGGGGGGGGGAATCGTTGTCCTGAGTAAGAAAGATTACCTCCAGGAATTGGACAGGATAGTAGGGGATACTACCACATATATCCCCCTAAGGTCTGACCCTAGGAATAAGTATAAGAGAGAACTTGAGAGCATTGTAGAATATGGTTTTAGATTAGGAGTTATAAATAAAAAAGAAAAATCATTTTTGATTCCCGTATCATCACGGATACCTATTATATACTATCTCCCAAAGGTCCATAAGGACCCTGTCCATCCACCCGGCCGCCCAATCATTAGCGGAATTGATTCGATCACCTCAAGGGCTGGTAAATATATTGACAACTTCCTGCAACCCCTGGTCCGCTCTCTGCCCGCCTATATCAAGGACAGTAGGCATGCCATCAACCTATTAAGGGATTGTGGGTATAAAAGTGGATATTGGCTTGCCACGGCGGATGTCACGTCACTGTACACGGCGATCCCCCATACTTGGGGTATATCCTCAGTCAAGCATTATCTGTACAAGGACGTGACACTGCCAAGAAAACAAAAGAAATTTATTATGGACCTGTTGGAGTACACCACAACTCATAATTTTTTCTGGCATAAGAATATTTTCTTTTTACAGAAAAAGGGAGTAGCCATGGGGGCAAAATTTGCCCCCAGTTTGGCTAACTTATTTATGGGTAAATGGGAGGAGGACGTCATCTATGCCCAACGTAGACCAGAATTGGTCTTATGGGCAAGATACATTGATGACGTCCTCCTCCTATGGAATGGTACCCATGACTCCCTGCACCAGTTTATGGAAGGTTTAAATGTAAATGATAGAGGGATCCATTTCAATTATGAATCCAGTCAGAGTTCGATTAATTTTTTAGACCTTGTAATAAGAGGGGAAGGAGATATGATAACGACTTCCACATATTTCGAATCTACAGACCGTAATGCATTTATATCGCGAGATAGTTGCCATCATAAAGCGTGGCTTGACTCAGTCCCGAAAAGCCAGTACGTAAGAATTAGACGTAATTGTTCTTCTATTAATGATTTTAGGACTCAATCCCAAGTCCTTACGGAGCGATTCCTAGAAAAGGGCTATGATGCATCTTTTTTAAGGAAGCGAGTAGAGGAGGTTGAGAGATTAGATAGGGAATCTCTATTAATTGATCGTCCAGAGATAGGGAATACCACAAAGAAGGACTTCATTTGCCCTTTTGTAACCAATTATTCTCATCAACATTTTGTAATAAGGAAACTGATACATAAATATTGGCACATAGTCAAAAATGATAATGTACTGGGCCCACTCCTTCCGGAGAGACCCCAGGTGGTCTTCAAGGGATTACCGTCTATTAGAGCAACAATAGCCCCTAGTGTATGTGATCCTCCAATAAGGAAACCAATGTTTTTCCAGAATTTAGTGGGGTATTATAGATGTAGGAAATGTGCGGTTTGTACGGTCAATACCATCAGGGACCGGAAGGTAACACATTTCCATGCGACCAGTACCTCACAAACCTTTACAATAAAATCATTTATTACGTGTTCTACTACTCATGTAGTATATCTTTTAACCTGTCCATGTGGGTTTCAGTACGTGGGACGCACTGTTCGCCCTCTTCAGGTCAGGTTAAACGAGCACATCAGCAACATCAGGAGAGGATTTATAGGACATCCAGTGTCTAAGCATTATCTGAATGTACATGACAAGGATCCAAGAGGCACACAGTTTATTGGTATTGATAGGTTGAGTACTCCATGGAGAGGGGGACCTAAGAGAAGAGCTATATCCAAGCTTGAAATGGGGTGGATTTTTAAGATGGGGTGTCTCAAACCAAGGGGGCTTAATGTAGATATTGAGATCAACGCATTTATTGATAACGCATGACAGAATGGGCGTTATAGTATCGGACGGGCCCCGAGTTATAATAACTACCCCTAGTGGCTGATTAAAAAGACCCCCCCCCCCCCTGTTCCCCCCCCCCCCCCCCCCACTTTTTGGTAGGAAAGGTCTAGGGACATTGGAATTGCTTCACTTTTATACTCATTGTTTATTTCTTTGCTTTTTTTCTTTTTTGTTTCCTCCCCTTTTTTTGTTTCTGAATTTTGATATTGTAAGGGGATGAGCTGAGTCTTGTTCTGGTTATCGGTACATATAAAATTTGCTTGGTACTGTTTTTGTGTAGTTAAGAGACAAGACTTAATTTCCAATTATCTGTATTTTTTGCTCACACATAGTCTAAATCAATTGATTCGTGCTCCTATACAATATTGGTTGAACATTGTTCCCCTCTAGACACATATGTTGTCTAGGTTATTTCTAAACGGAAAGAAAAATTTAAATATTTTTTAAGGAGATTAGGATATTTTGTGGTCAGTGGCCACGTATATATTATATAATTTATGTACTGTTGGAGTGGTTTTTTAATATAAAAAAATTTTTTATTCAATATTAATGTCTTTTGAGCGACAGTCTTAGTCATTTAGAACCGGAAGTTCCGTATTTAACACGGATGCATATCTCCAGAATTCATCTGGGGTACACACTTGACTCCTTCCGGTTTCCGTTTAGCCTCTATAGGAACGCTTTCTATCGCCAGCCAGATCGAGGCTTGGCTCGTCCTTGCGCATGCCTACGAGTGTGTTAGGCGTCCGCCAGAATGAGGCTTGATTAATGCTTCCTTGTTTATTATTCATGTTCGTTCCGCCCTGTGGGCGGTCTTCATTGACGGCTCCGTCGGATCTCCACACATGCCCTGTCGAATGACATGGTCGAATGACGGACATGGGTGGAGATGTGGGCGTGGTTACAATTTCGTTTTCTGATACATAAAGTGATGGTTCATTGCGTCGCCCGTGCCCCCGTAGAAGTCACGTATGACGAAACATGTAGGGCGTGGCCTCGCAGTGCTAGCCATCACGTGTTTGGAATAATTTGTTTGCACGGGCGTTCTGCCTTTGAATATGCCGGCTTTTTTAATGATCTTTTTACTTGAATTTTAAATGATTTCTTGTGGTATGTTTTAACCAATAAATACCCTAAAAACGATATCACACTATTGGAGTTTTTTCTCCGTTTGCCTCCCTCTCCTGTTTTATGGACTTTTTGCATTCCTGAGTCCCCCCTCTGAGGTTTGAAGAGTTGGATCATCCCGGCCACACGGAAGTCGGCGGTACATGCTGCCAAGACCAGGAGATTAACAACTTGTCCCTGCAGAGGGTGAAATCTGCAAGCTCATATGACCTTGCCACAGGGGAGGTCCAACACTGGGGGTAAGCGCACATCTATTACTTCTCTCATCGTTGTCACTGTATACCTGAACAGAAGTATTTTGGCTTATCAATCCTTGGCGTGTTGGTGATGAAACATATGGAGCGGACTTTTTTTAACTTGATTTAATGAGATTCATATTATTATGGACTGATCACAGATGGCTTTTGCTTATGATTATTGACTTTTAATTTTTTCATATTTTTGGATAAGATGTATACACACTCACTGTCATCACATGTATGGTGTTGTCTTAGCGTGTACTAAATCCCCTGAGCCATAATTGGACAAAGCCTCCTTGGCTTTGGCCAATTACGGCTCTCTGTTCAGGCGGCGCTGTGATTGGCCAAGCATGCGGGTCATAGTGCATGCTTGGCCAATCATCAGCAAGCAATGCACTGCGATGCCGCAGTGAATTATGGGCCGTCACGCGCCACACGAATTTGGCGCGAACGGCCCATATCGTTCGCAATTCGGCGAACGACCGAACAGCCGATGTTCGAGTCGAACATGGGTTCGACTCGAACACGAAGCTCATCCCTAATGACACGCTATACAGTTGATACTTTTCTTGACCCATATTATGGAATGGTTATATTAAGGTAACCTGGTAATGACCACTATATGGACATGAAGAGAGATATGTCATTTATGGGAAACTTCAGACCATAGAAAGTGGTGAAATGGTACATTCCTATCTCATCCATCCACAACCAAACTACAGGGCAGAAAAAATAAAACAAAAACAAAAAAGGGGGGGGGGGATAAAATAGGAAGAAGGAGAAAGCCAACAAAAGATAAGGAATGGAGAAAGGGTGGTACCACCAACAACTGCCCTCTCCACCCATTGCTAAGGAGTATGCTTAGTTGTAGCACCCCAGAAGCAGGGAACAGGTAATTCTTTTTAGTAACCAGAATTTAATAACCTCAGCCAGATACAGTGGTGGCCTGCGCATTAAAGCAGTTGTATACCCTTTTTTTTCACTTTGACTTACAGGTAAGCCTATAATAAGAGTTTCTGAAGGTTATCCAGGCCTCCCAGTTCTCTGAGAATCTAGAGACTACTATACAATTAACATGTGTTAACCATTCCTTCATCGAAAATAAGATATTTTTTTATAGTAAATTTAATACAGTGACATGGTATTTATACATAAATAGAAGGGATAATCATAATTAAATATGGTATGTTTAGTATCAAAATAAATAGGTTTAAATCCTTGTATATCACAAACACATCCATTTGTTCCACTGGAGGAAAGTAAAGACCTTTCTTAAGTAAACTAATCTGATGATCTTTGAGGGTAAAATCAGACAAAGTGATGCCCTTATTATCATTGCCCATTTCTTTATTTTTGAGAATTACTTGATATACTTTTGTTTTGTCTGATTACTGATTCTCCCCCTGGTTTTGCCCGTTCTTCTTGGTGACTTTACCCTTTGCCTTTTCCCTCTCCAGGAGTTTGTTTTACCTCCTTCCTCGGTTCTCCTCCAGATCCCTCCGACTGAAGAGAATCTTCCAAAAAAACTGCCTGACTTTACCTAATTATCCAGATCACTCTCCCTTCTGCCTCATTTAGACTGAAAGTACTCCCTCCTTAGGTCTACTAATACTTCTTGCTGACCTTAAATCAAAGACCTCTTCTTTCTCCCAATCTTCTGAACCCCTTCTACATTTCGATTGCTTGGTTATTTTTAAACTTCTCTGTGTTTCCATCAAATCTTGTTTCATCAGATCATTTCATCTACCAAATTCTTCACAATTTTTATAAGGTTCCAAGCCCTTAAGAATTTCCTCACTAACCACCTGAATTTCTAAAAGTTGAAGCGTCTCTTCTTTAGTGTTACTAAACCCACAACATTAAAGTCAGTCTGTATATGCAGTAAATCATGCTTGTTATACTCACAGTGGAACCTAAGGGGTTAATCTTTTGCATTGTGTAAAAAGGTTGTTTGATCCTGTCTTCTCTGATCCTCCCCTTCAATCCACCTCCTGATAGAACAGAGCCTTTGGGGCACTCTGAACATGCTTGTTGTTGTGTATTGCTAGAGAGTTATTTTTGTTCTTGGGAGAGTGGATGTGATCGGCACAGGGCCAAGCAGCACTTTCCAGACACAGGGTCAGGGATCCTGCAGCCTCATAGGACAGTCAGAGGAAAATGGAAATTCCTCCTACAAGCTTTGAACATAGACTCATAAAAGTCATAAGACTGTAATATACTGCTGATAAGAAAAGGTATTTAGCCATTTATATTTACTAATAAATAAATGTGTACTGTAGGAGACCAGATATAGTGAATACAGGGTCCTGGGTTTAGTAACACTTTAACTAGAAGTCGCATTTCAAAGCCATGGTTGATACATGCTTTTTACCTAGGAGTTTCTAGGAAATCAACAGCCTCACATGTCTCGGGTGCGAGGCCGGATTGCTGAGAGGGCACCCCTTGCGGCTAAGTGCAACATACCCCTGGGAGTGATACAGGGAGTACGGTGCCCAAAGGAGCACGGGTTGCCGGTACTGCTGCTGGGCAAGCTGGTAAGCAGAGGGCAGCTGGGGTGCGCTGGGTGAGCTGTGTTGGCAACTGTGCGAGGAGGGATTCCAGATATGGAACAGCAGGATAAGCCAGGAACAGAGTCAATAGCCAGGCCAGGGGTCATACACAGCGGGATCAGTCCGAGATGGGTAAGCAACAAGCCAGGTCATACACAGCAGACAGGAAGTTAGTAGAGTAGTCAGCCAAGCCGGGGTCAAATACGATGAGACAGACAGGAGCATGGATCAGGACGTAAGCCAGGGGTCAAGCCAGAGATTCAGGATAATGGATATAACAAGCCGGGTCGGTATTGGGAAGTCCAAGGAAACAGGAACAGGAGACACATAATGACGCTGACGATAATCCAGCAACCTGCCTGTGTCAGCAGAAGGTTTAAATAGGCCAGAGTGTGCCAACAATTGTCACAGTGCGCTCACCCGCCGTTGTGCATCTGCGTGCACCTGCTGTCACGCACCTGCATGCGCGCATGCACACGGGGATTCGCCTGGCGCCATCATGATGGTTACTGGTAGGATCACCTATCCTACGGCCATCTTCCTGACAGTGCCCCCCCAAAGGGCAGCCTCCGGATGCCTACTCGGGCCCATCTTTCGGGGTATCAGGTTTGGAATCTCTGTAGAAGTCTAGGAGCGTGAATGTTACCTGCTGATTCCCAAGAATTTTCTTCTACTAAGTACCCTTTCCATTTGATAAGAAATTGAATTGTCCTACCTCTCCTGTGGCAGTCCAGGATGGCTTCCACTTCATACTCTGTTTCCTCTCCCACTGAGACTGGAGGCGGTGGAGCTTCTTCTCTCCCTGGAAATGGACTAGAAACAACAGATTTAGGCAGAGAAACATGGAACACTGGGTGGATCTTATAAGAACTTTATAGTGCCAGTTCGAATGCCACTGGGTTAATTTCTCGTTTTATCAAGAATGGACCGATACATTTTGGTCCCAACTTCCGGGAGGGGCAAGGAAGCCTAAGATTTGCCGAAAAGAGCCATACTTTATCGCCAACCTTAAAGACAGGGTTCCCTCTCTTCCTTTTGTTGTATTGCTTTTTATAGTTCTCTTGGGCCCTTTGTATGGTTACCTGGAGGGTTTGGTAGTTAGCCTGGATAGAATTTATCCTGTCCTGAACTGCTGGGACCGAGGCTTCCGTAATGACAATAGGCAGGAATGAGGAATGGAACCCATAATTGGCCCAAAAGGGTGACTGATTAGTGGTTGAATGTACTGAATTGTTGTATGCAAACTCCACACATGGAATTAAAGAGATCCAATCATCCTGGGAAAAAGAGCAGAAACAGCGTAAATATTGTTCTAGGGTTTGATTAGCTCTTTCGGTTTGACCGTTGCTTTGGGGATGATAGGCTGAAGATAGGCAAACTTCAATTGACAGCATTCTGCAGAGCTCTCTCCAGAATCTGGAGGTAAATTGTACCCCTCTATCAGACACAATGTTATCGGGTAGGCTGTGTAGTCTGAATATCTTCTTTATGAAAATTTTTTGCCATTTTGGACAGATGGTCCACGACAACTAGGATAGTTGTAAACCCTTCTGAGGGAGGTAACTCTACTATGAAGTCCATAGATATTTTTCTCCATGGTTGCTCTGGCGCTGGCAGTGGTTGTAACAAACCCCAAGACTTGACGTTGGACCCTTTATTTCGCTGACAGGTAGTGCATAAGCTAACATACTCCCTGCAGTCCGATTTCAGAGTAGGCCACCAAAATGATTGTTGGATAAGTTCCATTGTCTTTCACACCCCGAAGTGGCCAGCAAGTTGGTGATCATGCAATGTCTTTAGGACCTGGATTCTGGCTTGCTGCGGGACAAAGATTTTGTCTTGATACCAAAGGAACCCTTCCTGGTTCCTTAAGGAGGATGCCTCTGGTTCCGAGCATTGGAAGGATGCCTGTTTAGGTGAAGAGTTAAGATCAGATTGGATCATGAGAAAGTTTTGTGGAGACAGGATTGTGCTGGGAGCTGTCTCTTCAGGAGTATCAGGAAACATCCGTGATAAAGCATCAGCCTTCCCGTTCTTGGACCCAGGGCGGTAGGTAATGTGAAAATTGAACCTAGCAAAGAACAGCCATTGTGCTATTTGCTGGGTGTTTGGTGTGCTCCTGTACCTTTAAGAAGGGGTGGGCTCTCCTTCAGTCCACCTGCCCTCATTTATCCATCAGAATGCATGTGCCTCCATTGTGGGGACACTCATATTTTAGTGTTAGGACCACAGATACCAGGGTGCCATGACGAGGCTCTGTGGCTTAAGCATGCGTTTGCAAATGCGTGCGGATTAAACCCCTGTTTTTAATGCTTACTGTTGGACAGGTTAATTCGGTTGTCTGCGAGCTGATTGGTAAGTAGGCTTAGGTTTTTTCCTGGGCATTCCCCAGACTTTGTTGTTACCTGTTTTAGCCTTCCAATGCCGTTTACTGCGATAGCCAGCTATAGATGAGGACGGTGGCAAGTTTTTTCATTATCATGTTAGAGCAGGATCAGGGTGTTGTAGGGTTGGTGCAGAGGTGAATAAAGATTTCAGTTTATCAAAGGCGGATTGAGCTTCTGGAGACCACAGGAACCGAGCATGTAGGCGGGTTACTTGGGTTATATTTGAGATTATGGAAGAGAAGTTTTTTTATGAACCTTCTATAAAAATTTGCGAAGCCCACAAATCTTTTCACCCCCTTCTTGTCCAATGGAGTTGGCCAGTCTAGGATTGCCTGCACTTTCTGTGGATCCATAGCTACACCAGGGCAGAGCGACGTGTTCTCGTCACCTCCCATTGCTGCTGTTTCCAGTAGGACGGGCTGTCTGTGAGCTTCCGGCCGGCGCTCCAGACTACACTACATGCCTACTATTGTCTACTAACATGTGAGTTTAACCTTTTACTTATCCAATAAAGTCAATGATTTTACACTATATGGAGCCTTTTTTCCTTCTATGACCATATCTGCAATGCTGTGGGCTGATGTCTGAGTACCTGTCAGTGTGAACATCTTTAGCCTGACCCTGCAGTCTTTGATGTCCTCTGTAACACGGGATCATGAGTTTCTGGTAAGCGGCCAGTCTGATTTCACGGTGGTGGAGCAAGCACGCTTTTTTCTTCTCACAGCAAGAATTTATGTTTTTTGGAACTTTTTTAAGATACTTTTATATCACTTGGGTGATTTATTTTTATACGTGGACTTTTTATAATCACTTTGAACATTTTATTTTTGGATTGATTATTCATTTGACATGTGTTTTGTATATTATGTATACACTAAAGGGGAACTTTTCACTTAGTTCTAAATATTTGGTTTGGTGATGATGTGCATGATCACCAATCTGTTTTAGCGCGATTCAACACCCCTTTTTTCCCATAGCTACACCACCAGTGGAGATGATTAGCCCCAGAAACTGTATTGATTTCTTTTCTAAATCGCACTTTTCCGCTTTCACGTAAAATCCGTGCTTTCTCAACGTGCGCAACACTGTCTTCACTGTGTTTGATGAAGCTCCAGGGTAGTTGAGAATATGAGGATGTCATCCAGGTAAATGATTACAAAGTAATCTAGAAATTCCCAGAAAATATCATTTAAATATTGGAACATGTCTGAGGCATCACTAGGTACTCAAAATGTCCGAACCGCGTTCTGAATGCTCTCTTCCATTCGTCACCCTCTCGGATGTGAACGAGATTGTAGGCCCCCCCGTAGGTCAAGTTTGGTGAATATCTGAGCAGTACGGAACCTCTGAAAGAGCTCAGGGACTAGAGAGAGTGGGTAGCGGTTCTTTATGGTGATTCTATTAATCTCCCTGTAATCCACACATGGTCTTAAGATCTTGTCCTTCTTTTCGACAAAAAAGATACCGGGACTGGCAGGAGAGGAAGAGGGACGGATGAACCATTTTTCCAAGTTTTCATCTATGTATTGTCGCAATGTTCCTAACTCTCAGAGAGGGGAAATATGCTTCCAAACGGGATCTCGGCCCCTGGGAGTAATTCAATAGGACAGTCATATGGCCGATGTGGTGGTAGAACATCAGCTTTTACCTTGTCAAAGACATCCAGGAACTTCTAGTAAGCTGGTGGTACACTCTGGTAGCATCTCTGGATTCAGGAACAAATCAGTGCTGCTGGCAGTATGGAGAGGTGAACAAAACCTCCCTCTTGATCCAATTCAATCTGGGGATTATGCGCTTGGAGCCAGGGAATACCCAGGATGACTGGGAACATAGGTGAACTCAGGACGTCAAAGCATATGAATTCCCGATGGTCATCAGGAGTAGCAACAAGGAGAAGAGCAGTCGCTTGTGTGATGGGTCCAGAACTAGGCATGGTACCATCAGCCAGAAGAACTTCCAATCTTGTAGAGAAGAGGCAGCCTAAAGTTTCTTGCCAGGTTCAAGTCCAGGAAGCAGCTGCATGCCCCAGAATCATTTATGGCCTGAAGCCGGACCCCCTCTTCAGCCAACTGCAATGTGACAGGGAGAATTTCCGGAAACCTAGAAGTACACTGGGGTGTAATTGAGTGGCTTACTGGGCCTTATGGGGAAATTGCATAAGAAGTGTCCGTTTCCTCCACAATAGAGGCAGAGATTGGCTTGATGGCGACAATGTTTCTCTTCAGGGGTCAGTGCAGATCGCACCAGGCCAACTTGCATAGAGTCAATTCCAGGGGCAGATGTACTGGTGGGCACCATTACTGATGGAGTGGGAACCTTAGGCAGCATCCAGACGGGCCTGGAGTTCTGTGATCGTTTGGCCTGTCGCTCCCGCAAGCATCTATCCAGCTGGATGTCCAATTGAATGAGACCCTCAAGAGTAGTAGGGGTCTCAACCATGGCCAACTCATCCTTGAGGGACTCAGAAAGTCCTAGGCGGAAACTGGTGTTTTAAAGCTGCCTCATTCCAGCCTGTGTCTAAAGGCTGCCCGGGATTGTCCCTGAATTCATATTTGTGTCCCGTGTCCCGGGCACCTTCATTCCGGGACAATACAGTGTCCCGGAATGAAATAAGGACACACAGCTACACTAATAAACGGCACGGACGGGGGCGGATCTGCTTGGCTCGGGCCGGGGCCAGGTCGGCTCAGCTGGTCCACTCTGCTCCGACGGGGAGCATGTCCGCTCCGCTCAGACAAGCTACACAAGCCGCCTCCCCCACCCCAGTCATCTCTATGGAGGGCTCCGTGTGCCGCCCTGCACGCTGGGAAGTGTAGTTTCCAGCACAGCACAGCCCCGCGCGGATTCACTTCTCACTCACATGGCAGACAGGAGGCGTGGAGGGGACGCTCGCCTTGTCCCAGGACAGCGAGGAGGAAGAAGAGTCTGACAGGGAGAGCGCAGGCTTCAGGGAACAGCTTACAAGGAACAAGTGAGAACCAAGAGGTCGGGGAGACAGTCAGAGGCAAGTCCTTATGTGTAAGTGTCCCCCTGTCCATCCCACTGTCCCCCTGTCCATCCCACTGTCCCCCTGTCCATCCCTCTGTCCCCCTGTCCATCCCTCTGTCCCCCTGTCCATCCCTCTGTCCCCCTGTCCATCCCTCTGTCCCCCTGTCCATCCCTCTGTCCCCCTGTCCATCCCACAATCCCCCTGTCCATCCCACAATCCCCCTGTCCATCCCACAGTCCTCCTGTCCATCCCTCTGTCCATCCCTCTGTCCCCCTGTCCATCCCACAGTCCCCCTGTCCATCCCTCTGTCCCTCTGTCCATCCCTCTGTCCCCCTGTCCATCCCACAGTCCCCCTGTCCATCCCTCTGTCCCCCTGTCCATCCCTCTGTCCCCCTGTCCATCCCTCTGTCCCCCTGTCCATCCCTCTGTCCCCCTGTCCATCCCTCTGTCCCCCTGTCCATCCCACAGTCCCCCTGTCCATCCCACAGTCCCCCTGTCCATCCCACAGTCCCCCTGTCCATTCCACAGTCCCCCTGTCCATCCCACAGTCCCCCTGTCCATCCCACAGTCCCCCTGTCCATCCCACAGTCCCCCTGTCCATCCCACAGTCCCCCTGTCCATCCCACTGTCCCCCTGTCCATCCCTCTGTCCCCCTGTCCATCCCTCTGTCCCCCTGTCCATCCCTCTGTCCCCCTGTCCATCCCACAATCCCCCTGTCCATCCCACAATCCCCCTGTCCATCCCACAGTCCTCCTGTCCATCCCTCTGTCCATCCCTCTGTCCCCCTGTCCATCCCACAGTCCTCCTGTCCATCCCTCTGTCCATCCCTCTGTCCCCCTGTCCATCCCACAGTCCCCCTGTCCATCCCTCTGTCCCTCTGTCCATCCCTCTGTCCCCCTGTCCATCCCACAGTCCCCCTGTCCATCCCTCTGTCCCCCTGTCCATCCCTCTGTCCCCCTGTCCATCCCTCTGTCCCCCTGTCCATCCCTCTGTCCCCCTGTCCATCCCACAGTCCCCCTGTCCATCCCACAGTCCCCCTGTCCATTCCACAGTCCCCCTGTCCATTCCACAGTCCCCCTGTCCATTCCACAGTCCCCCTGTCCATCCCTCTGTCCCCCTGTCCATCCCTCTGTCCCCCTGTCCATCCCACAGTCCCCCTGTCCATCCCACAGTCCCCCTGTCCATCCCACAGTCCCCCTGTCCATCCCACAGTCCCCCTGTCCATTCCACAGTCCCCCTGTCCATCCCACAGTCCCCCTGTCCATCCCACAGTCCCCCTGTCCATCCCACAGTCCCCCTGTCCATCCCACTGTCCCCCTGTCCATCCCACTGTCCCCCTGTCCATCCCACTGTCCCCCTGTCCATCCCACAGTCCCCCTGTCCATCCCACAGTCCCCCTGTCCATCCCACAGTCCCCCTGTCCATCTCTCTGTCCCCCTGTCCATCTCTCTGTCCCCCTGTCCATCTCTCTGTCCATCTCTCTGTCCCCCTGTCCATCCCACAGTCCCCCTGTCCATCCCACAGTCCCCCTGTCCATCCCTCTGTCCCCCTGTCCATCCCACAGCCCCCCTCTCCATCCCACAGTCCCCCTGTCCATCCCCCTGTCCATCCCTCTGTCCCCCTGTCCATCCCTCTGTCCATCCCTCTGTCCCCCTGTCCATCCCTCTGTCCCCCTGTCCATCCCACAGTCCATCCCACAGTCCCCCTGTCCATCCCTCTGTCCATCCCTCTGTCCCCCTGTCCATCCCTCTGTCCCCCTGTTTATCCCTCTGTCCCCCTGTCCATCCCTCTGTCCATCCCTCTGTCCCCCTGTCCATCCCTCTGTCCCCCTGTCCATCCCACAGTCCATCCCACAGTCCCCCTGTCCATCCCTCTGTCCATCCCTCTGTCCCCCTGTCCATCCCTCTGTCCCCCTGTCTATCCCTCTGTCCCCCTGTCTATCCCTCTGTCCCCCTGTCCATCCCTCTGTCCCCCTGTCCATCCCTCTGTCCCCCTGTCCATCCCACAGTCCCCCTGTCCATCCCACAGTCCCCCTGTCCATCCCACAGTCCCCCTGTCCATCCCACAGTCCCCCTGTCCATCCCTCTGTCCATCCCTCTGTCCCCCTGTCCATCCCTCTGTCCCCCTGTCCATCCCTCTGTCCCCCTGTCCATCCCTCTGTCCCCCTGACCATCCCATTGTTCTCCTGTGCATCCCACTGTCCTTCTGACTACTCTGCGCCCCCCCTGACCACTCTGCAGCCCCCCCTCCACCCCACTGCCTCCCCCTGTGCATCCCGCTGGTGTGGGGTTCTTTGGGGTGCTGTGGTTAGGGTGGTCCACTTTGGGGTGCCTTAGATATGATGGACTGATTTGGAGTGTTGAGATAGAATGGGCCACTTTGGTGTGGTGTTGATAGTGTGGGTTGCTATAGGTAGGATGGGCTACACCCTCTGTTCGCTACACCCCCTTTAAGCCAATATTTAGCGCAATTTAAGACATGTCCACTGTTCACCACGATCTTTTTTCATACGCCCCTGCCCCAAAAATCTGCAAAAAAATGCCAAAAATCATCTTTTTTTGGGGGGGGGGGTGTCCCTGAATGGCAGTTTAGAAATGTGGTCACCCTAGCCTGAAGACCAGAGATAGAAGTCCATGGTATAGTCCTCCACCACTCGCCATCCCTGCTGTAGTGAGTGCAGAGCGGCTTCAGCGGTGGCCATACGCTGGGGATCTTCATAGAGCTGCGCCATAGCTGCAAAGAATGTATCCACTGTGGTAATGACTGGGTCTTTCCATTCCCATAAACTGTGGGCCTATGCCTAGGGTTCAATAGACAATAGGGAAATGAGGAACCCAACTTTAACAGTCTCAGTGGAAAAAGTCCAGGGCTGCAAGGATAGATACAGTAAGCAGGCATTGTTGAAGGATCTGAACTTTTGTCGATCTCCGGAGAATCGCTCAGGAGTTGGTACTCGTGGTTCTTGGGCCATTGCTGTGAAGCTGGTGGAAGATGGACCTGAGCCTGCAGAAGTAAATGGCACTGTCGAGTGTTGCAGCCGACCCTCCAATTAGAGGTAACCTTCCTGTAGTGTTTGGACTGCTTGAGTCAGAGTAGTGGCCTGTTGGCACAAAGCCTCTATCGGGGACGTACCTCTGCTGGCCTCAGACATGGCTGGATTATACTGTCACGTCTCTGGTGTGAGGCCGGATTGCTGAGAGGGCACCACTTGCAGCTAAGTGCAACATACCCCTGGGAGTGATACAGGGAGTACGGTGCCCAAAGGAGCGCGGGTTGCCGGTACTGCTGCTGGGCAAGCTAGTAAGCAGAGGGCAGCTGGGGTGCGCTGGGTGAGCTGTGCTGGCAACCGTGCGAGGAGGCATTCCAGATATGGAACAGCAGGATAAACCAGGAGCAGAGTCAATAGCAAGGCCAGGGGTCATACACAGCATAATCTGCCCGAGATGGGTAAGCAACAAGCCAGGTCATACACAGCGGGCAGGAGACAGTAGAGTAGTCAGCCAAGCCGGGGTCAAATATGATGAGACAGACAGGAGCACAGATCAGGACATAAGCCAGGGGTCAAGCCAGAGATTCAGGATAATGGATATAACAAGCCAGGTCAGTATCGGGAAGTCCAGGAATCAGGATAAACAGGTACAGGAGACACAGGAAGCTGACGATAATCCAGCAATCTGCCTGTGTCAGCAGCAGTTTTAAATAGGCCAAACAGTGCCAACAATTGTCACGGTGAGCGCGCGCATCAGCACATGCATCTGTGTGCACCCGCCATTGCGCATCTGCGTGCACCCACTGTCGTGCACCTGTGTGCGCGCATGGGGATCCGTCTGGCGCCACCACGACGGGTACTGGCAGGATCACCCATCCTACGGCCATCTTCCTGACACAGCCTCCCTGCCGTTGCTAATAAACTGAAACATGCTCAATGTTCCAGGTTTCCAAAAATCATGTGATTTAGGCTGCCTTCCTCGGAGGAGGGTTTTGTTATATTTAATGCAAGAAAGTATATTTTTTATTTTCTTTTTCAAATAACAAATTTGATTTTTAAATTCTGACCTGTATGCTATTAATCTAGTTTAATGTGTGAGCTTTATTTATTGAATAGCTTCAAGCCTTGGCAAGATTCGATTTTTGAATTAACTATAGGAGTGTTTGCAAACATTCATTACATTATATACTGGACCATATATGGAGCATCTCCAAGTTCCTCATTTGCAGTTTTACTTTGTTGAGTTGTTGATTTAGCACAGGAAATAGTGACATTCTGAGGTTTGAGTCAGCTCATATATAATTCCGTAATTCAGTAAACGGTTCATGTGATTGTTCCTACATTCCAGCAAGTTTTTCTTTCTATCCACCATGGATGATCCGGGGAATACTATATCCTTGAAGGATTTTATTACATCCTTGTCCCTTTCTTCATTACCAAGGATATTACAGATCACCTCTGGGGTCTATCTGCAGAGTGAGTATAATACAGAAATATAGAGGCTTAGCAACAAATAAACACATCAGACACAGCTTATGATAAGTACTAAGATAGACACTAGTTTAGAGCTAGTGATCCCTTTTTATGTTACGATTTGAATTGCCTGTGTACATTTACTATTGATGTCAACTGATAGTATCTACATTTCTAGAATATGCAATCCTCAATACAACCCAAATTGTTTCCTTGAACACCAAGGGTTTCAACAGCTCTTTTAAACGCTCGCTACTATGGCAAGAGGCTCCCAGAAGGCAGACATACTCTGCATCCAGGAGACGCACTTTTCAGAAAATAAACCTCCCCAATGTTCTCACAAATTATTCCCACATTGTTTCCAAGCACGCGCTGATAAAAAAGCAAGAGGGGTCATGATCGCAATTAGTTCCTTAGTATCCTTCACTCTCGCTCATCTCGAACAAGACCCCTCAGGCAGATATCGATCTTATCAGCCTCCTTCAACAATCACCCTCTCATTATCGTAAATATATATGCTCCCAACGTCCACCAGAGATCTGGTCCAGGGGTCCATAGTACAAAAAATTTCTAAAGGAGATCCAAGAAATGCTATTTAGAGTTGTGTACATAGTGGTACAGTAAGCCTCAGTCCAAACCAGGGAGACTTGTCAGGCGACTTAGCCGCCTGACAAGTCGCGCTCCATGCAGTGCGATGGAATCGTTCTAATCTTAGAAAAAGGTTCCTGTACTACTTGGGGGTGACTTCAGAGTGGCTTGCATAGATTATTATTATAGAAGTGTTTTGCAAGCTGCCCTGAAGTCGCGCCAGTGTAAACCGAGCCTAGATGGTACATTTGGTATTGGTACAACTTGTATTTTTCAACACAGAGCTTTTTGAACAAGTATAAACAAAAAATATTAAACCAAACCATTAAATTGTAAATTGATCTCTAATTCCTGACCCTAAAAATCTCTTAACCTAAACAAACTTCTAAACTTAAGTTGGCCATATACTGTACTATACGAATTTCATTTGACTATTGTATGGCCAACCTAAATTTAGGAATTTGTTTAGGTTAAGTTATAGGTAGGGTCAAGGATAAGGGATAAGGGATTGTTTTTGTTTTAAGAACATTTGTTTGTTTTTTATTGGTAAGCTGGTAATACATTATACAATTTTCTTGTTCAATTTCCTTTAGATTTACCTTCCACTACGTAGTAGAACAGCCTGCCTGATTGCATGCAAGGTGTATAGGTTTAACCTCATATTATATGGGTTTGGTAAAAGTTGTACAAGAAAATTGTATAATGTATGGTCAGCCTTAGTGTTAAACCAATTTCGCTTTTGACAAAAGTGATGAAAAAATTAAAAGGCGCAGTATGGAATTTTTTTCGTGAACGAACAAAGTCCTAACAGTGAATGTAGTCTTATGCCCCGTACACACGATCGGACATTCCGACAACAAAATCCATGGATTTTTTCCAACGGATGTTGGCTCAAACTTGTCGTGCATACACACTGTCACACAAATCTTGTCGGAAATTCCGAATGTCAAAAAACAGTGACGTACAACACATACGAAAAGCCGAGAAAAGATAGCCAGTGCGGCTCTCCTGCTTGATTCCGAGCATGCGTGGAACTTTGTGTGTCGGAAATTGAGTACACACGATCGGAATTTCAAATCCAGATCTCAAATTTTGTGTGACCGAAATTCTGATGGAAAATGTCCAATGGAGCCTACACACGGTCGGAATTTCCGACAACACGCTCCCATCGAACATTTTCCGTCTGAAAATCTGACCGTGTGTACGGGGCATTAGCCTGGGATGTTATAAGGCATATAAGCAAACATTTTCTGAAGTACTTTTTGAGTGTCAAGTCATCAAATGTACTGAAGATAATTTTCATGCAAAAGTTTGTACTAATATTTGTATAAATGTTCATTTAATAATCTACTAGTGTATAGCCATCTTAGGCCCTAATAGTAAACTAACCTGTCATAGTATACTCACTTGTTCCAGGAATAACTGCACCAAATCCTTTCATTTCTGCTGACAACTTTACCAAAACCCTTGATCTATATGTCTAGTCACTACACAGTTTAATGAAAGTTATGTGCTTTATAAGATTAACCACTTGCCTACAGGGCACTTATACCCCCTTCCTGCCCAGGCCCCCGCAATGGGGTACTCACATTGCACAGGTGCGTAAGTGCACCATCCTAAAACAGGCTTCCCAAATGTAAAACGAAACCCTGATATGGCGTGCGGTGTGGTTAATATTCTCGTCTCTTCCTCCGTGCTGACAGCTCCGTCCTGGCCCAGAGGACGGAGCTGTCAGCACGGAGGAAGAGACGAGAATATTTACCACACCGCACGCCATATCATGCTTATGTTTTACATTCGGGAAGCCTGTTTTAGGATGGTGCACTTACGCACCTGTGCAATGTGGGTACCCCATTGCGGAGAGTGTGTGTTTTTTACAATAAATCCCTTACAATGTTACACTATGGAGCCTTTTCTTTTTCATTCATGAACTGGAACGATACCTATTGAATAATTGGAGGTCAGCACCTGCACAGTATCTCAGAGCCCAGGGGTGGCTCCAAAGCGTGTTTTGACATAGTTTGATTACTGTGTCACACGCTCTGAGGTGAGCGTATATGCTTTTGGGGTTATCACAGGAGAGCACTGGAGCATGTTTTTGATCGCACTTTTTGGATGAAGCACGTTAGATGTCACCTTTGATGGACACTGTTTTATATGCACTTTAAATTCATCAACATTTATGAACTTTATTTATTAATTATTTGAAATAGTGAGCACTTTCTCAACCTAAGTTGACACTTGGATTTTAGTATTTTACATGCACGTCGCACTTTGTTAATTAATTTTTTATTGATTGTTGTTTATGAAATAATATTTTTTGGTAAATTTATATATATTTTTCTACACATCGATTCTTTACTTTTATCACCATAATTTATCTAGCGCAAACGTATTTATTTATTTATTTGATTATATGCACGGTTATGAAGCGTGATCAGCGTTTGCAGCTGATTATTACCATCCACCTATTCTTTGCATTGATTCATCAGTGGCTCGTAAGATCTCCCTGTATTTGAATAAGATGAGCAGAAGTTCCACTTTTGGGTGGAACTCCGCTTTAATAACCATTATTATTCTAAACTTTTTACACTATTATAAAGCAGCAGAGATGTCTTATTTTAGAACTTTTTTGACAACTAATTAGCAAGGATGAGCTCAGGCATGTTTGGACCGTAGTCTGAACCCACCTTAGCTTTACCACCAGGAAGCTTTACAACACCCCACCAATCATAACTGGATCTGAATGAGAGAGATGTCAGTGTTTTTGTGCCTGTTCAGTTTGTGTCTGCATACACCACAGACTTGTGTCCATTTACATCAGGCTACCTCTGATTTGTCACATTTAGGTCTGTCAAAGGCCTTTGAAAACGTTGATGACGAAACGCGTAAGGCGGGGCTACGCACTTACGTCATTTCCGGGTACGGAGCGAGAGAGCCTGGAACGCAGCTGGACCGCACGCCGTACGCTGCGGGATACATTTCCTGGCTCTCGGCTTCACCCATAGTGTAGTACGCTGTGTGTTTTTTCCCCAGAGGGGAGTTTTTATGCTATTAAAGTTTTTATCATACTACACTATGAGGTGGCATCTCTTTCCTTGAGGGCTTAGCTGGTGATCCCCATCCTGGTTATCGTATGAGGTGGTAATCCGGAATTCCTGGGAGAGAGGCCATTCCATCGTAGCAACCACGGGATACCGGACAAGAGGACGGCTTTGGGATCCTAGATTGCCTGTCACCCCTGCAGGGGTAGTGGAAGCTGGTGAGTGGGGAGCCAAAGGGGAGCACAGAAGTCACGGATTTACCTCTGTGGGCACCAAAAGTCACTAAGCTGTTGGAACTTTTCTGCTGCCATTCAAAATTGGGATGCACTATTTGAGATCAGACTCTCTCTTTTTTTGCCTTTTTTTGAAATTTTGACGCCATTTAGAGTCTTGTTGGACTTGATTGCACTATATTGCACTTTATTGCACATTTATAAGTTGGACTGCACGGTCATATATATACGTATGTGCTGGATTGCACTGTCATATTATATACATACATTGCACTGTCATATACTTGTTTTTGCACTGGCCATTTAGAGTCTTGTTGGACTCGTTTGCACTATATTGCACTTTATTGCACATTTATAAGTTGGATTGCACGGTCATATATATACGTATGTGCAGGAGTGCACTGTCATATTATATACATCGCACTGTCATATACTTGTTTTTGCACTGGTACATGCATATGCCACTAATTTTGTATACATATAAGTTGGTATCTTAATAGCTGCTTAGCAGCAGCACCTAGTAGTATTTCTCATTATTTGTAATATAGAGGTATGTGCAATATGATAGGGGTTGCATATGCATATTTCCACAAGGTTTTTGTGATGTAATATGGGTTCACCCAGTAAGAATTTCACAGTCTTCACCGTTTGTGTTTGGATTACTATTTAATTTATCTAGCATAGTCACTGTCTATGTACATTTAATTTTCCACAGCCCATAAGGGAGCGCCACACCCCCATTAACAATTCACAACACGTTAGTTCTCTTTGAGGGCTTAACCTGGGGAGGCAGCATACCTTACAATCTTCTTCTTTTCTCCCTTCTCTTCCCCCCCCCATCCACCTTATCATCCTCCCCCCCCCCTCCCCCCCCCCTCCCCACTTTTTCTGCTACATGTCCTAAGCGCATAGTTTTTGTGGTTTGATTAATATATGAAATAGACTCATTACATGCAAAGCAAGATAGTTCAAGACGTAATTTGTCATAATTGTGATGATTATGGCTTACAGCTCGTGAAAACCCCAAATCCACAATCTCAGAAAATTAGAATATTACATGCAATCAATAAAACAAAGATTGTACATAGAACAATATCGGACCTCTGAAAAATATAAGCTTGCATATGTACTCAGTACTTGGTTTGGGCCCCTTTTGCAGCAATTACTGCCTCAATGCGGCGTGGCATGGAAGCTATCAGCCTGTGGCACTGCTGAGTTGTTATTGAAGACCAGGATGCTTCAATAGAGGCCTTCAGCTCTTCTGCATTGTTCGGTCTCATATCTCTCATCTTTCTCTTGGCAATGCCCCATAGATTCTCTATGGGGTTCAGGTCAGGTTTGCTGGCCAATCAAGCACAGTAATCCCACGGTCATTGAACCAGGTTTGGGTGCTTTTGGCAGTGTGGGCAGGTGCCAAGTCCTGCTGGAAATAGAAGTCAGCATCCCCATAGAGCTCGTCTGTGGAAGGAAGCATGAAGTGCTCCAAAATCTTCTGGTAGACAGACGGCTGCATTGACCCTGGACTTAATGAAGCACAGTGGACCAACACCAGCAGATGACATGGCTCCCCAAATCAACACAGACTGTGGAAACTTCACACTGGACTTCAAGCATCTTGCAGTGTGTGCCTCTCCATTCTTTCTCCATACTCTGGGTCCTTGGTTTTCAAATGAGATGCAAAATTTGCTCTCATCAGAAAAAAGGACTTTGGACCACTGAGCAACAGACCAGGTCTGTTTTTCTTTAGCCCAGGTAAGACGCTTCTAATGTTGTTTGTTGTTATTCAGGAGTGGCTTGACAAGAGGAAAATTACATTTGAAGCCCATGTCCAGGAGCCGTCTGTGTGTGGCGGCTCTTGATGCACTGACTCCAGCCTCAGTCCACTCCTTGTGAAAGTCCCCAACACTTTTGAATGGCCTTTTCCTGACAATCTTCTCTCAAGGCTACGGTCATCCCTGCTGCTTGTGCACCTTTTTTCTTCCACACTTTTCCCTTCCACATAACTTTCTAATCATGTGCTTTGATACAGCACTTTGGGAACATCCAACTTCTTTTGCAATTACCTTTTGAGGCTTTCCCTCCTTATGGAGGGTGTCAGTGATGGTTTTCTGTACAACTGTCAGGTCAGCAGTCTTTCCCATGATTGTGATTCCTACTGAACCAGACTGAGAGACCATTTAAAGGCTCAGGAACCCTTTGCAGGTGTTATGGCTTAATTAGCTCATTAGAGTGGAACACTTTGAGCCTAGAATATTGCACCTTTTCACAATATTCTAAATTTCTGAGATTGTGGATTTGGGGTTTTCATGAGCTGTAAGCCATAATCATCACAATTATGACAAATCACGGCTTGAACTTGCTTTGCATGTAATGAGTCTATCTCATAAATTAGTTTCACCTTTTAAGTTGCATTCGTGAAATAAATGAACTTTTGTGCAATATTCTAATTTTTCGAGTATCACCTGTAGGTGCAGGTTAATAAAGTTATTTAGTTAATTTGTTTTTTTAGCTAGAAATCTGCCCAAGCTCCCCCCTGCAGGCTGGGCCCAGTACAAGAGGGTTGTTTGTACTGCCCTATCAGCGGCCCTGGGGCTGCATTACACAGCAATCCTTCCTCACACATAGAACCGGGGATCCAGCAACCTGTTTCGAACATCCCCCTCCCCTCTGACTGAGCCTGCATAGCTCCTAGTAGGCTGACCTGCCTTTACAACCAGGACCCTGTCTCTGTCAATGGCACGTCCCAAGCTCCATTCTTGTTTAATGTCCTTGAACCGGGCCCAAACTTCACTCTCTGGCACCCGTAGAGGCTTGGGAACATGCAGAAAATCCCAAACCATGTCATCCTCCCACTTCCCTCGTGAGCTATCAATGATGATCATGGTCTGGGTTGGGACATAAGGATAGTCATAGCCCCACTCCAAGGCAACCCTTCTTTGTACTTCCCGCTGAAATCTTGAGAGCCGGGGTAGCTCCATAACTTTCCCTCTTCCAGGCAGGACGCAGGCATCTGGGGCCTTAGTGGCCCATTGTCTGTAAGTGGGTGCCCTGGTCTGGGTGGTGGAAGTCTGACTATTGAAAGTTCTGCTGGAACGTATTGGGGTCCATGCTGGGACATGTGATTCCTCCAGTGCATCAGGTGAGGTATCAGCAGGTAGGGAATCAGGGGAGGACCAGGAGAACAACTTCTCCACTGACCCGAACTGCTCCAACACTCTGGGTGAACCCCAATCAATGACCCGGCCCTTGCTCACCACATCCAGCTTACCTCCAGTTTCTCCTCCCTGCAGCATGGGCTCCTTCCGGATGGGCACAGCAAGGGTCTTACTGGATGCCGGCTCTTCTGGGGTATCAACCGGAGGCCACACACTAGCTCCTGCAACCTCCAGGCCCCTGGCCAAGCCACAGGTCTTCACAGCAGACTCTGCTTCACTTATGTCCCTGAACTCTGGGTTGGACGCACCTGTTGGACGCTCCTTTCCATCACTGACGAGTGATCCTTGGCCCTCTCGGAATGTCCTGCGACTGCAGAGTGCAAAGTTCTGTGAGTGGGTGGTATTGTAATATCTTGCCTCTCGCTGCACCGGACCTAGGCGGGTTAGTGTATCCCCACAGTGACCGCACCGGGCCCAGGCACTGACTCCAATTGTTGGCAGATGGCACCTGGAACATAGCATGCACAGCTGCTCCACTCCTCCGATCACTCCCAAAGAGAGTCCCCCACAAAGTTCTAAGCAGATGCCCATATCAATCAGCACCCGGTCCTGCACTTCAGATAGTCGCTGCATAGCGGCCATTCTCCAGTCACCCTCCGCCATCTTCCTTCATCTCGTGTCTGGCGTGTAGCATGCCGAGTTCTTTTTAGCTCTCCGCTGGGGCGTGACTCCGCCCACACGCTCGTTGGTTCAGCGTGTGAGGAACTGTAAGCAGACTTTTGCCGTGTGCGCCAGAGTGACACCTGGTGGCAGGCGCTGTTTAATTGCAGGCACTGTCCAAGTTTAGTTTAAAAAAAAACTGCATCACAGAACGGACTGAAAGCAGGCAAACTATGCAGCAACCACCATTAACAAAGTAAAGTCTCTCTTCCATGATATCCTACTGTGTGGGACTGACCGTGCAGCAACCCATCGAAGACACCCCCTTGTTGCATACCGTTACTAGGGGCAACAGCAGACATCTTCAACTCCCTTTACTGTGTTAAGCAGGATTAATAAAGTCACAACATTTTTATCTTCTCTGCAATGCAGTGAGCAATGCCTGCACCATGCAGATCGCTGGACATATTTGTAATCCGGAGAACGATCGCTCGCCGTGGTTGCCACAAGTGATAGCACAAGGTTACAGTCACTGGTTGCATTAAAAACAACTGAGTGCAGGGGCGTGATGGCAGTGCTGATCCTGGACGGTTGCTATGGACAATGAGACTTGGCAACAATTCTGCATTTAGTTGCTATGGGCAACGACACGTGGCAAAAGTCAATTTTAGAGCAAATTTTAGAGCAAACATAGTCTTTTTCCCTAGTTGTACCCCAAAACTTGGCAAAACAGGCAAAGTCTTTCTTGGCTTTTGCGGTTGCTAAGGGAGACGGCCAGCGGGTTAACCGCGAAGGCAGATTTCGGTGGGAACTCCATATGTAGCCATGGGGTTAGCACTACTGACAAACAATCCGCCAAATCGTCCCACTGCCAGACTTAATACATCCTTTCCAGAGACAATGAACAGCCTTTTGCAAGCTTTGTTTTTGTTGTTTTATTGGGGGGTACAACTTGGATAGGGATTGGGATATGGGATGCCCACAGAATTAATCATTGCCATCATATTTACAGATTTCAGTATACTTTGATCATAGTTAGAGCCTGAAGGTTGAATGTGCATACTTGAGTAAGTAGAAATCTTCTCCTGCAGCTCCCTGCAGACTGTTACTCCCTCTGCATCTCCATGCAGACTATTGCTCCCTCTGCATTTCTATGCAGACTACTGTTCCTAAAAATTCTCCATCCGTCACCGTGTGAGGGACAGAAACATCACTTTTGACAGTGTAAAAGTAATGGTCTTAGATCTCTTCACCTCCTGCCCAATCTTACTTCCTCTTGCACAACTTGTAATTACATTTAAGGTATAACACATCCTCTTCTAATGGGTATGAAGAACTCACTCTGAATAAACCCCTCTACTGGCTCTGGTGACTCGCTGCTACTAGGCCTGAGGCCTGCAGAACCTCTCCCCGGAGGCCTAGTAGGTTAAAGACTATTCTCTAGGAAATGGACTACTGCTCCCAGCCAGTCCAACTTGAAAATCATGTGTTCCCTGCCCACACTGATTTGACACACACATCCCCACAGTCTCTTCTCTGATCCAGGATTCTTCACCATCCACACATGATAAAGACTCTGCTAGTGACCGTGTAGAAGCAGAGTTCCCTTCCAGAATCCCTGGCACCTCCAGCCATCCACTGTGGTAACACTCACCGACCTTCCAGCCCTGAGTCCTTGATGAGGAACTTGTCCGGACCATGCGTTCCGACAGCTTCTCCTGGCCCTCTGCTCCAGGAGTTCGCTGCCACCGACCGTGTGGTGACAGAGACATTTCCAATGACTGTGTAGTGGCAATGTTCCTTCACAGTTCTCCCTGGGCGATCCTCTCCTCCTGCGATCGCTACACCCCCCCCAGACGGGGGAGTGCTCCTGCAGCTGCCTAGCACTCTATTCCTCACGTCACCCAGTCGACTACTCCTCACCCAGCAGCATGTGACCTTAGCATATAGCATATATATGAGGCCCGCCCCCTGCCAATGCCAGTTAGGGATTGGTCAAGGCTCCCACATGTGCTGCCTGCCACTCCAGCTCTAGGCCCAGCCTCCTCTTCCAGAACATTCTCCCTGGAAGCAGGGGAGACGCCTCAGACTGGAGCACAGATGGTCACACCCACTTCTACTCTAACCACTCCCAGCCCCCAGATCAAAACAGACAGGCCTGGCTCGCAGCATAGGCCTGTCTAAATTTGCTTGTGCTGAACAAACCTAGTAAAATAACCCTTACTAGTACCTACCTTCTGGTAGAGGGTGTTACATAGTATTAACCTCTCACTGTATAAAGAATTTTCACCTTTGGCTCCATGTTACTATTAACACATGCCAGGCTATTTATCAATATTTTTCCCCAAAGACTTATCTTTGCCCACTCAAAACTTGTGCATCTAGTACTATTCTTGTGGCACTTTCCTAGAAACTTCTGGATCGGGAGTGCTCACTGTTGCGCCACATGACACCCTGTTTCAGAACTATATGCCCCATGATTACTCACACCTAGTCTATAATGCACATGCATGCACACTCTAATATATTCAGATGACCTCCTGCACACTTGATCCCAGCCCATAATGCACATGCATGTTCATTCTAATAGAGCTTTAGTTGGGCCTTCCTCCCAAACCTCTGCACACACATTAGGGTGCTCTTCAGGGTGACTCCAGGGAGACCCTGCATGAAAGCATAATCCCCCTATAGAAATACTAGCGTTTGCAGCAATATTGTGCTGCATACATAGGCTGCAAAGACAAAGGGAACAACAACAACAGAAATACGTGAGGTATGTTGCTACATATAATTTGTTTTAGCAAGGGTTTAAAGCGATAGTTAAGTCTTGAAAAAGAAAAAAAAGCTAAATCTGGTCCCTGCAAGTTAATCTTATAATGTGCTAGTATGCATTGAAAGACTTACCTTAAAACAAAGCCCTCCAGTGGAGCACTGCCACCCCTGACAGGGCTTCTATTTTCACCCGGTCTTTCTTCTGGGTTTGTGGGCTCCAATTGTTTGAATGGCCAAGCTGCGATGACACCCCTCCCATGCATGCTGACAGTGCACGTTTAGAAGATATTCATTGTAACTACAGGTAAGCCTTAATATAGGCTTATCTGTAGGCACAAGATAAAAAGTGGAGTTTACTATTGCTTTAATAACACTTTAATTATAGGTATCAAAAAATATGTTGGAGTGGGGAGAGGCGATCTATGTCAGATGCGTTCCAGTGAGAGATTGTAAAGACAAATGATGTTGTCCAGCATAACTAATTACTATTTTTCATGATAGCCTGTGTGCAGTAAAGCTGGGTACACACCGGCCGAATGTCGGAAGACAACGGCTGGTTAAAAAAAAACGTCAGACATTTGGCCCATGTGGATGTCAGTCTGTCCGAGGACGTGCATGTTGGAAAACCAGCATTCGACAACTTCCGATCAGCACTCTCAGCCAATGGCAGAGAGCGCTGATCAGTGTTCTGGCAGGGGGACGTCCCCTTGTCAGAGCACAACAGCTCAGTGGGGGAGATCGCTGAACTAACCTCGTATTGGAGCTGACAGTTTTTTTCTTTCAACCAGCGGGGGTTGAACAAAAAAAAATTATAGTGTGTACCCAGCTTTACCTAATTGACATGACTTTTTGACAGCACATCCAAGCAAAACCAGTAAGAACAAGCTACAGTCCTTTTATGTCTATGGTCACCTTGTACTGAATGTTTTGAAAGCCTAGCACAGCACTTGCAAAATATAAGGGCAAGCCCAAAATTGAAAGTTTAAATTCCTGTGTTCATATATGTAAAAATTCTATCAAACCTTTTCAATAACAAAAAATTGCAAAAAACACATGGGGCCTCAACTGCCCCACTGCAAATTGTCCACCCTCATGAGACTTTCCTCTCAAGAAGGTTTGGCACTCCCTGACAGTTTTAAATATTACCTGAACGCCCAATTGATCACTGCCTACTGGTGGCTATGCCCGGATACTACCAATATGGCAACGGTTTTAGAGGCAGCAGTACTGTCTTTCCTGGAGGCCCTATAGTTTCTTCTCTATAAAGGAGCCAAAGCCCCTTATCCACTGACTCCTTCCATGTTCACCACCCTTAAGGCTTGAAGAATGAGCTCCACTTTCTAATCCCGCTCTCCACAACAGTTATCTCCGAATACCCTTCTCTGTCCAGGGTCATACACAGGTAGGCATTAAGTAGCAGAGTCAGGGTGCTGTTACTGATCCCTAACCTGGATAACAGGTTACTCTCTCATTGCTGCCTGCCCTGACCCTTGCTTGGATAACTGAATATGTTTCTGCCTCTAGCCAGTCCTAATCACTGCATGCTTGGTATACTGCATCGTGAGGCCATGTGGTACAGTTTAAACTCTCTCTCCCTTGAGTCCTAACTTAAGTCCTGGGGCATCCCAATAAAAGGTAGCATAGAAGCCTTAAGGGAAAGGTGGCTCCATTAAGTGAAACTGCACATTAGTCATGCTATTTTTGCAGAACAGAATGCGAATCGGTGAACCTTACAATACGTATACAAGCAGATAATAAGGTACAATGATACAGGCAGATTTACTAAAGAAATAGCAAATTGTGTAAATAATTACTTAAATTATCCAGTCATGTTAAAAGCATATTCCTGTTTATTTTTTTATTTACCATGATTGTATAATTGAAGAAACATATTCAGAAAATTTCTACTCCTTTAGTAAATCAGACTCAATGTATACACAAAATCCCTAGTGAATACAGTGCAGGGTATCCACATTCTGAAACTTGTTCAGCAAAAACCAACTGAATTTTGGTAAATATTTACCAATGTCTGTTCAAAAGAAGCTGGTCTGACAATCTGCTGCTGTTAAATGGGCCTGCTATAAAGCCAGCATTCAATCAGCATTTGTAGCCAATGGCTGCAGCTTCGGCTTCCTGTGGGTGGTATGGAAAAATGAAATATTAAGTCTATAGCTAATATATTGCACAAAATGCAGTCCACATTTTGAGTAATAATCTAAACATCTTAACATGGTAATAGACAGGACGCTGGATAGGTTTCCCCCCGTGACACAAACTAGCACTGTAGCGGACACCCGGCTAACTAAATTTTTGAAAGAAACCGGACTCAGAGATATTTGGAGAGCTCAGAATCCCGAGACCCGACAATACTCATGCTTTTCCAGGATACATTCCATGCTCTCCAGGATTGAATTAGTCTTGGGGAACGAGGAAATGATGCCCCTGATAAAAAATGTAAACTACAAACCAAGGGGCTTTTCGGACCATTCCCCGGTGACAGTAATGTTACAGTTGGGGGAATGTAATCATCCTGAGGAATGGAGATTAAGCCCCTTCTGGATCAAACTGATGGGAGATTTGAACGACATTCTACTCCCCTTGCGAGAGTTTATTGACCTGAACCGGGGGACCGCCTTAGAGGGAACAGTATGGGACGCTATGAAAGCCTTTTTAAGAGGCTTAATGAACCTACAGATTTCAAAAATTAAAAAACAGACTAAGGACTGGGAGAGATTAATGGGGGAGAGGGTAACAATAGCAGAAGAACAATATATTAACAACCCGGAAACACAAAACACTTAGGAACTGGATAAAGGAGCAAAACAATTACCAGCTAGTGGCCCTCCGGAAGATAGAGAACAAGCACCTTTTCCAGAGACAAGCGGCTCTCGGAGAAAGGGAAACTGTGGGATGCATGGTACAACTGGTCAGGGCAAACTCTTCCACTTCCGTAGTACCTACGATCACTGTAGAAGATGGAAGAGTGACCTCCCATACTCCAGAAATAGTGGGTAAATTTAAAGAATATTACAAGGATCTGTACAGATCCCACCAAGACGAGACGAAGGATGGAATGGATAGTTTCTTCAAGAACTTGAATCTTCCCTCCCTCACTGAGACGGATAGAGCTGAGCTGGACTATCCCATTACAATGGAGGAGCTGCAACAGATCACTAACGAGATGGCGAACCAGAAATCTCCAGGCCCAGATGGCCTCCTAGCCGAAATATATCGGCATTATAGGAAGGTTCTGCTCCCCGAGCTGTTGAGGGTATTGAACTGCTCGATGGCAAAGGGTGCTCTTCCCCCATCAATGATGGACTCCACTATAAATACCATACACATGGAGGGCAAAGATCCACTTGATGTTGCCTCATATAGGCCTATTGCTCTACTGAATACAGATATGAAAATCTTTGCAACGGCCTTGGCGGCAAGGCTGAATAAAGTTATATCGAAACTCATCCACCCCGACCAATCAGGCTTTATACCCGGAAGAACAATGAGTATAAATATAAGGTAGTTATATTTGAATTTATAGGCTCCAATGGACGGGGGTGGAGAGAGGGTTATTCTCTCGTTGGATGCCGCCAAGGCCTTTGATTGCTTGGAATGGCAGTACCTTTGGAAGGCTATGGAAGCAGCATGGACCGGGATTTATTAACTGGGTTAAAATGCTTTATAGAGCCCCAGAGGCTAGAGTAAATGTAAACAACGAACAGTCTGATAAATTTGGCTTGGGAAGGGGGTTGTCCCCTGTCACCCCTCCTCTTTGCCATTGCAATTGAGCCTCTGGCTATTGCTCTTAGAGCCTCTAAGCAGGTGAGGGGCTTTAGAATATGTGATCACAAGGAAAAAAAAAAATCGCATTATATGCGGATGATCTATTGTTGTTTCTGGGAGACACGCAGGAGTCACCTCGGGAAGCTATGAATATTATTAATAACTTTGGTCAAATTTCTGGGTTAAAGATAAACTGGGCAAAATCTTGTTTGTTACCTGTAGATCCCCTGGCTGACCCTTTGCCAGAGGAAGGCCCCCAATGTTACACCTCAGATAACATCAACCTATTACTGGCCAAATTTAGGGACAAAATAAAAGTCTGGAAAAGTCTGCCAATATCTGTGGCTGGTCGCTGTAATTTAATGAAAATGATCTGGATGCCACAACTCCAATATGTATTACAGAATTCTCCAATATGGTTGTACAAAAAGTGGTATCAAAAGATAAGACAAGTTGTTCAGGGAATTGATCTGGAGGGGTGGTCCTGCAAGAATTCGGTTAGATACTCTACAGCTTCAGAAACAGGAGGGAGGAGTAGCCCTCCCACACGCATTTAGTTATTTCTTGGCGTCACAACTCCAGCATATAGGGGGTTCTAATTTAGTGGACCGAGAAGTAAGAAGAAAGAGGCTTCTACAAAATACTCCACATGACTCGATAATTGAAGCCTTGGAGGCAAGATCTTTTTCCTCAGGACTACCTACTCTAAACCATATGATGAGAGTATGGGATACAGTGAAAGCAATTTTGAAGTATAGTGGCCTTTACAGAGTATACCCCACTATGGGAGAATGGCAAACTGGGAGAACTGCAGGAGATTGGGGTAGTAAGGGAATGGGAGAGGTGTGGAATAAAATCCATTTCTCAATTATACACAGACGGATCCTTGAAATCTTTCCAGGAATTGAGAGACCAATACGCCCTCTGGAATAAATCTTTTTTTAGATACCTACAGGTCAGGTACGCTTTGAAGCAACAGTTTAGAGGAAGGACTCTAGAATGGAGCACAATTCCAGTACCTCAAAAATTAATCAATGCAGAGTCAGGGAAAGGTCTAATTTCAAAAATATATTCACATATTAATAAGGAGAGACTGGTAGAGATGGAACCCCCTCCATATAGGAGAAAGTGGGAAAAAGAAGTGGGAGATATTACAGAAATGCAGTAGAATAGAATTTTGGAACTGGCCCCACTGGTCTCACTGTCCCCCTCCCAGAGGATGACAAATTTGTTCTTGCTTTACAGAAGTTATTATACCCCTCGCAAACTTTTCCAGCTTGGCCGCCGCTCAGACTCAAGCTGTCCTAGGTGTGGGGACCCAGAGGCAGACATGCTTCATATGTTTTGGAGATGTCTGAAGCTGTTCCGTTACTAGACGGGAGTCATCGACCGGGCATATGGTACCTCCACTGAGTTGGAGGCAAAACGCTGCCTACTGGGTTTAGTGGAGGGAGAGGGGAACCTAGGGAACCGGCAGGTAGCAGTCACGAGATGTGTATTCCAAGCAGGGAACCTGATCGCCCAGAGATGGCAGTCGGCGCTACCCTCAACCAATGAGGAATGGCTAAACAGTATGAATGCGGTAATTCTTAAAGAGAAAGAGGTACATATAAAGCAAAGCGTGCTATGGAAATATGAATTGATTTGGAAGCCCTGGTGGGATGCAAGAGGGATTGATATACAACCCTTACTTACCGGGAAAAACATTGATGTGATGGGAAGTGACCCAAAAAAAACGTCTCAAGAGCGCTTGAGATGTTTGGTTGGATGGAATGAGTGGACAGCGTGAGTTGGGCGGGTGTACTAGATGGGCGAGAAGCTAGACCCAAACAGAATCCCAGACAGACTCCCCATAGGCTGTCAGACCCCCCCTAGATACTATTTATAATCCTCTCAATAAAATTTACCACCAGCTGCCACTGATCATTACCTGTGCCAGTAGTATGTCATCCGTGTCCTCAAACTGCATTTCAGGAGGCATTGAGTATCTAGGAGCTGCTGAGGTGGATGGTAGAGCACTGGAGGTTAAAGGAAGAGTACAGATTGAAGCTCTGGCATCCACCTGTTCTGTGAGGAATCGCAGGCTTTCAAAATACCAGAGTCTTGGAACATAGACGTTATCTGCTCCTGCTACAGAATTCTGTGAATCACGGATCTTATTGAGTTCCCTTTTAAATAAGGTTCTCAGATTTGCTATTTTGTTCTGAATATAGTTAATGTCCACAGCCATGCAAATGGATTTGCATAGTTCAGATAGTTTAGTTAGAGCCTCGTGTCTTTTATTCCAGTTGGAGTATTCCTTTGATTTGATCTTCCACAAGCAGGGTATCTGCTTATACATGTCGATGAATTGCAGGAGGGAAATCAGGGAATGTGAATTTAACTGTCATGATTCCTACAAAATAAAATGCAAGTTCACCTATGTTGCACATCACTACACCTTAATAAAGTCTGCGAAAACAAAAATGTCAACCTTAATAAAGCACTGAGAAATGAGGTAGTAGTAGCACATAAGGCCTGCTGAAAACATGCACACCTTACATTGCCTCAAAAATGACATCCCTTTCTGACAACAGGAAAAAATTGTTCTGATAAATAAAACATCTTGATATCTACTGGGGAAATATCTACTGAGGTGCTATAAACCACCACAACATTTCTCTGCATGAAAGACAAGGCCAGAAGTCACATGCAAGGCTATCAGAAATCAAAAAGTGCTAGGCTGCAACATAACATAACATGAAAAATAATAATTTTCCTTCTTTTGTTGGCACTGAACTGTCGTGGATTGGAATGCTCACCCAGTAGAATTCTAGGATAGATGCCACAAGGTGAATCCGTCCATGAATAGGTCTGGCACACAACAGACACTTGGGGTTTTGTGTACTGGGCATGCGTTCATCACCCTGGGCCTGTCTGATGTCTTGCGCACCTGTATGTACGTGCACGCTGGTTGCTGTCAGCAACAGAAGGGAAACGGCAATGAGGATGGATGTAATGGCCGACATGGAGGAGCACTGAAGGCCTACAAACAAGCATAGTGGGAGAGAAGACCGAAAAGTGAAGGCAACATCCATGTCTAGAAGCGAGATGGTTGGGATGGTAAACCTCCTAGAGAAACATGACTATGATGGCAAGCCAGCACATTATGAAAGGCCCAATATCCGGAAGGACCATATCCTGGACAAGGTGGTTGAAATCCTCAGATGCAAGCATGGTTTGGAACATTCAAAAGACCAACTGGGAAAGCAGTGGTCAGATTTGAAACATCGGGAGCATGACCAACTGCTGCAATTTCAAGAGACTATTAGAAAAAGTGAGTAGATTGCTTTTTTCATGTTTTTTTGCTTTCTATTGTTGCTTGCAAAGTTTTCCCTACTCATATGTTGTGTCACTGTGCATGTGCCTTTGTTTTCTTTTGGGGGTGTATATTGTTTGCTGCCCTGTTTTCCTATGTCATATGATGTATAACTGTGAATGTGCCTGTCATGCTGTATGCATTATATTTAAATCCATCTTTGATGATCTATTTTATAGGGAAAAAGCTGAAGTTGAAAAAATGGCAGCACTGTTGTAGACCCCAAGAAAGGCTGGCGGGTTTAATTTTGGAGCCGGAAGATGCGCATGCACGCACATTATCTGATTATGTATCTCCCTCTGCTGCAGCATGTAGACAACATGGATTTTATTTGAAAGATATGTTTAGATTTGTGACATTGCAAAAAAATCAAAGTTCTTTGGATTAAGGGTTTTTTTGGGCACAGAAAAATTAAACAGGAAGAGACCACGCATTGAATCTCACATTAAGGATTCAGGAAGCGAAAAGCAGAGTAATCCACAGGCACTGTTGCTATTCAAGATAAAGACAGTGGTGTCATCCTTATTGAGGAATCTTTAATTCCGTATCTGCCAAAATTAGGTAGGTCTTTTTATCCCCTCTCAACTGTTGCCTTTTTTGGGGGGGAGGGACTGTAAAGATGTTAGATAGATGACAATAGTGACAGTATTGTAGGAGAAGACTAGTGAGGGGCCGTGACATAGGAGGAACAAATTGGAGATTTTCATCTGCAAGTCAAGTGTAGGTAAGTAATCTTTGCATGTTTTTTATTGCTGAGAGAAGTGCTGTAGACCAGTAGGGGAACTGTGAGGAGGAACAGTTATGTACACTCAGTACAATTCAAAAGTGCAGAGCAGATGAGTATGTAAATAGTGCTGTGCAGTTGGAGATAGCGCCATGAGGGAACCACAAGGAAAGTCTGAAGAAATTGTTGTGTAAGAGCTCTATGAAGTTAAATCGTTCTGTGTAGGTAAGTATGAAATGTATGTAACATAACATAAAATATGGTAACATTTTACCAGGGTCAGACTGACAACTCATGGGGCCCCCGGGCAATAGGAGATTATGGGGCCCCCAGGCAATCAGAGATTATGGGGCCACACAGTATACACACACACAGTATACAATCACACAGTATACACATACATGTACACACAGTATACACAGACAGATGTAAACAAAACACAGATTTATACATACTGTCCCTGGTTTTACTGAGGCTGGCAACCTTGATGGGGCCCCTAGTGGCCCAGGGCCCTCGGGCATTGCCCGAGTGGCTCAATGGTCAGTCCGCCCCTGGATTTTACCTACTCAACCGGTGTTTTCTTTGCAGATGACAGATGTATCACTGAAGAAATGCAGCTGGAACAGTTTGGTTATAGCAGCTTTTTTTAGAAAGCAAATTATTTGACCAGTCCATCAATGTAATGACCAATGTCACTATAGAGGAAGCAGTTGACACAGTTGACATGTCCACGCAGAGCAAGGAAGAACTTCTGGAGAGTGTGACTTGCACAAGTAAGTGCAAATTGAACCTATTATGTTGTTTTTATACTTGCAACACACCTAATTACTTTTTAATGCCTCTCCTTTATAACAGAACCTGTTCTAGATGCTGCTACAGTTGGCCAGATGTCCAGGGAGTTAATTCTATGTTGTAATGACTTCCAGAGCATCAGAGGTGCAGCTACAAGTTTACCATTCCGGTTGCAGGACTTTATAGAACTGCTGGCAAAATTATAGACAGATTTTGGTTGTTAGGATAACCTTGCAATGCTTTTTGTTGTTCAGTTTGTTTTTTGTTTTTCATACAGTTATAATCATTTTTATTTTATTTTTTTCAACCTTCTGTTTATTGATTTTAATATAAAGTTACAAACACAACTTCAGCCTTGCAGGGCTCAAAAACAGGCCCCAACAACAAGCACATAGGAAAACATCCCCCCCCCCCCCCCCTCATTCCAGGCAATCCCATCTCATGTGAGACTCCACCCTCCCGGATACAAAGCAATCCCAAGGGATTTGGGATAATAGACATAAAGCATGTCAGGCCCCAGAATATGTAACATACAACCATCAAGCACATGTGAAAGAAGCTGAGCTGGTCTCAGATCCTATGGCTAAAAGAGAGCTTGTCCAAGAATTATACCTTGACTGTGAGAGAATTCACAATGGCAATGTACATACCTTCAGTGCACACATTGTCAAAGTAAACAAAATTAAACAATGACCACAAAAAACAGGACATTAAAACCATATCTCTAGACAGTAGAGGAGGGATTGTCCAACCAGACTTGTCAAACTTTCACACATTTTTTGGGGCACCCCCTGCTTATGTATGTGGCTTACTGTTATAACAATTTTAATAATGCCTTTGACAATTATGCATGGTTATTTTTTGATGGCACCTGAAAGGCTAGGTTCCAATCTCCCAAAAACACTGTTTTGGCTGGTTGCAGGTGCTGAATTTGCAGCTTTTTCCTGCACCCACAAACACCCACAGCCAAATCATAATGCTCTTATAAGACATGCGAGGCTGTAATTCATTTTTAATGACAACAACACGCATCTGAACCCACAGCACTTTTGCAGGGGTGAACCACATCAAAATCACATGGTCAGGATCACCATGGGATTTCCTTGCGGATGCACAGGATGCAAGGGCTGAAACAGCACAAGGAAAGTGCTATTATATTTAAATTTTTCTGCTTGCTATTCACACTTTAATATGCATTTTTAAAGGGACAATTATGCCAGGGTTGTGTTTAGACAGCTGGAAACAGCAATGTGTGAATTTATGTTGATGCATGCTTGCAACACTGTAACCAACAATCCATAATGATGCAGAACCCATGCGTAATACATTTCAACTGACAATCAATAATATTTCACATTTTCTTGCATATAACAATCATTCTCTGCGATTTAAGTGAAACAACCCATCATGGTATTTTTGGATGTCATTACTTTATGACATATTTGTATGACAAGACTTTGGTTAAATGACAGGAACAATCAAAATGTAAATGTAACATTATGATGTTGCGTTGTTGACAATAACTTCAGTTTATAAAATTGTTGCTTTTCCATGTACAAATTTTCTGTGCAATAAACCTTGTGCCTGGTTTACAAATCTTGTGTAGTTCATTGCTTCATAAAACTCTTTAACAGTTTGTGATCATTAACATGTGTTTTTTTTGGGGGGGTGGGTGGGGGGGAGCCACAAATATTTGGAAATTGTTTGTGAATTACAGGCGTGCATTAAAAGCTGGCTAATCAAACTGCCAGGTAGCCTTATGCCCCGTACACACGGTCGGATTTTCCGATGGAAAATGTCCGATCGGAGCGTGTTGTCGGAAATTCCGACCGTGTGTAGGCTCCATCACACATTTTCCATCGGATTTTCCGACACACAAAGTTGGAGAGCAGGAGATAAAATTTTCCGACAACAAAATCCGTTGTCGGAAATTCCGATCGTGTGTACACAAATCCGACGGACAAAGTGCCACGCATGCTCAGAATAAATAAAGAGATGAAAGCTATTGGCCACTGCCCTGTTTATAGTCTTGACGTACGTGTTTTACGTCACCGCGTTTAGAACGATCGGATTTACCGACAACTTTGTGCGACCGTGTGTAGACAAAACAAGTTTGAGCCAACATCCGTCGGAAAAAATCCTAGGATTTTGTTGTCGGAATGTCCGAACAAAGTCCGACCGTGTGTACGCCCTATAATAGGTTTTATGCATGCTTCCTGCATACATTGGGAAAAGTGTTTGGCCATTCTTCTCAGAATTACACAGCTAGGTGCTAAAATATTTAGTGAAGACAATCATACTGCAAAAACACATAATTGTTTATTGAACACTAGTCAGTAAACTGCCTGACAATAAAACTTGAGCTTTTTTTTTTTTGCATGTAGTCAAGTGATCTTTCGATGTCATCCTGCCAGGGCAATGACCCCCTGCCAACAAAATACTCCATGTAATCCAGACTGCATTGGCAGGCATTTTGTGTGGGAAGTCTGGGATGTCCACTGTTTGGGGGAGTGAGTACCTCTATGCGATCCTGACTTTCTCCATGAATACCAGTCCCAGGAACTGGTATAAAATAAATAGATGATCAGCTCAATTTAATACTATGAATAAATATTAATGCTTTAGCTCTGTGCGATAAATTCTGTGCAAAAATTGCTAAAAAAATGTGACTATGCAAAAAAACGCTTATGATGCTGTGCAAAATTGCTAAGTGCAAATATGAACCTGAAAAATAAAGTGTAGCACTATAAATTTTAAATAGACCATTAAACTAATAATGGATTAAATATCCCACCATATAAACAGTGCTATTCATAAGTAACAATAAGAAAAAAGACTAAATATATCACAAATTAACTGTATAATGAATTATGTGTATAAAGTGAAATCAAAACAACAAAGTGCCACACTGGGACACAAAATGTCCAATCACACAAGAAATCAGAAAGTGCCACTGATTAAAGGAAAGTCCAAAATTTGAAGAAGACAATCACAGAAATCCAGAGGCATGTTTGTCAGACATCACTCGGAAAAGATTGGAAAGACAGGTAAGCCACCACCAGTAATCGTAAGGGGGCTCACCTGATGTCGATGACTTGGGGAGGCTTATGCCACCCAAGTCATAAAGGCTTATAATCAGCTATCTGGAGAGATGCGCCTGCTTGAACGGCCACGATAACTTGGTGCGGATAATCCGGACATCAGTTTATGGATAATATTCCAAATGAAGAGCTCAGATTAGGTAATCACAAACCATGCAAAAACAAAATAAAACTTGCATAGCGTGATACCGTAAGTACAAAGTTTTAATTAATAAAAAGTAATACACTCACATGATATCGGTCATCAAAAAGGCATATAAGGAAACACAAGCGGTAAATGAGTAAGTCCACCCATATATGAACCTGTGCTAAAATAAATCAATACCAATGGACGCTCATCGCACTGTGCAAAATACAAATATAAACCTGTGCACAAATAAGATGGTATCGGTGCAAAAATAAATAAATATAAATAATAAAATTCCTGTGCATATGCAATATATTAATGAAACAAATGTGATCTATATAGATGGATGCAACGATAATCCATACACTCCCTCTTTATCACACTGCTAACACAGCAAATAGTGGTGATACATTAGTTAATGAAATGAAGATAAATAAAGTCTATGGTAAAACAAGGTGCAGAAAGTGCTTCAATAAGTGCTCTTCAATAAAATCACCAGTGTGTCGCTCTTCGTGTGTATCACTCAGTGTTCACTAGACTCCATGTGGATAGTGAAAATCAGTGGGGATGAATATGGCTGGAGACCTTTCCGGGATGTTATGATGGTGGATGACCCTCTCAAAGCATTGTATATCAGATGGTAGCTTTGGCTTAGTCCATACGGATGTACACTCCCAGTGGGTATATACAGGGGATAAAGAAGAATCTCCCATAGAGTAGTATGTATAAACTGATTAGTTTATTAAAAAGCCAAGTGGAAACTTACAACAATAGTAAAACACAGCAGATCTGTAATTTTAACGGCGCTACAGGCGCCTCTTACGTCACGTCCGGTTCTCGTGCGGTCCGGTCACTCCCTATGCATTACGTCACACCACGTGACTTCCTCAGGGCATCTGGATTGGTTGAAACCGCGATCAATTTATGGGGAAGAACAGGAAGTGAAATAGTTTTTTACTATTTTGTAAGAGGGACACACCTGTGATTTTATTGAAGAGCACTTATTGAAGCACTTTCTGCACCTTGTTTTACCATAGACTTTATTTATCTTCATTTCATGAACTAATGTATCACCACTATTTGCTGTGTTAGCAGTGTGATAAAGAGGGAGTGTATGGATTATCGTTGCATCAATCTATATAGATCACATTTGTTTCATTGATATATTGCATATGCACAGGAATTTTATTATTTATATTTATTTATTTTTGCACCGATACCATCTTATTTGTGCACAGGTTTATATTTGTAATTTGGACAGCGCCATGAGCGTCCATTGGTATGGATTTATTTTAACACAGGTTTATATTTGCACTTAGCATTTTGCACAGCATCATAAGCGTTTTTTTGCACAGTCGCATTTTTTTAGCAATTTTTGCACAGAATTTATTGCACAGTGTTAAATCATTAATATTTATTAGTACAAGTGAGTCAATTTTGTATAGCCCAAGATAAATGGTTGTAAGAAAGAGTTGAAAATGATTGGCCAGGATGCCACAACCGTGCCTGCCCGGGACAACCTGTAATAATGATTTCCTGGTCTCCTGTAAGATTTCGCATGGGGAATAGTTTCATGATGTGTTCACAACACATCATCTGCAATGAAGACAAAGTCAATGCCTTCCACAGTTCCATGATGGTAAGTTGAGTGTCCCATTCTTGAGGCGCTTGTAGAACTCTGTTTGTTCCATGACACTTCCATCTGAGTTCCGCCCATTCTTCCCAATATCTAAATAAAGGAACTCATAGTTTGCATCCACTATGGCAAGCACTACAATACTAAAAAAAAGCCTTTATAATTGTAGAAGGCGTGTGAATTTGGAGGTAGTGCAGTACATATACGCATGCCATCAATGGATCTACCACAATTAAGGAAGTTCCAACGTTGTTGGAAATTGTTGGCAATCTCCTTCCACCCCTGTGGATTTTGGGAAACTAAAAGGAAAGAAAGTGGTTATTAGGGCAAAAGAAGGATAGACAGAGCTCTACAGAAAGAAAATGTAGGCACTGTACCTTAAAGTGATATTACACTTTTGTTTTTTGTTTAAAAATAACAAACATGCAGGGCTTTTTTTCAGCGGGAACGCGGGGGAACGCAGTTCCGGCACCTCCAGCACTGAATGTATGTAATAGCATGGGGTTTGGGGTGTGCTGGAGGGTCTATTGATATTGGCTGCTGGGGGATCTATTGTCACTGGTGGGGATCTGATTTTGTGTGAGGGTCTATTGTTGCTGATGGGGAATCTATTGTTGCTGGGGGAGTCTTATGTTGCTGGAAGGGATCTATTGTTGAGGGAGAGGTCTATTTTTATTGGCTGCTGGAGGATCTATTGATGCTGGCTGATGGGAGATCTGTTGTTGCTGCTGGGGGTCTAATGTTGCTTGGGTGGATATTTTATTACTGAGTGTGATATTTTGTTGTGGGTGGTTCACTGTTGCTGCAGGGAATCTACTGTTGTTGGGGTGGAGTCCATTGTTGCTGGGGGAGTCTATTGTTGTGTGGGGATCTATTGCTGGGATTCTATTGTTGCTGACTGCAGGGGATCTATTTTACTGCTTTTCTTTTTATCATTACCATGTTCCATAAAAATGATTTACACCACAAAATGATACTTGGTTCTATTCTCTAAAAGGGGCAGTACTGGTAGGTGGGTAGGGGGTGGAATCAAGGGACGGTGGTCAGAGGTGGGTAGGGGGCAGAGACAAGGGGTGACTCAGATGGGGGGAGTTCCTGCACCTATTCTCAGAGAAAAAAAGCCCTGCAAACATGTTATAATTACCTGCTCTGTGCAGTGGTTTTGCACAGAGCACCCCAGATCCTCCTCTTCTCTGGTCCCTCGCCGGCACTCCTGGCCCCTCCCGGGCACTCCTGGCACCTTCCTCCTGCCGAGTGCCCCCACAGCAAGCAGCTTGTTATGGGGGCACCCAAGCCGAGCCGCTGCTCCATGTGTCCATTCAGACATTGAGCAGCTCGGCCCTGCCCCCCTCTCTCCTCATTGGCTCACTTACTTGGATTGACAGCAGCGGGAGCTAATGGCGCCCTTTGTGTGTCTCAGCCAATCAGGAGAGAGAGTCCCGGACAGCCGAGTCTCTCTTGCAACAAAGCTGTATCGAGATGGGGCTCAGGTAAGCATTAGGGGGGCTGGGGGGCTGCTGCACGTAGTTTTTTTTATCTTATTGCATAGAATGCATTAAGATTGAAAAAACCTTCTGATTTTAGAACCACTTTAATACATTCTTGCTTTAATACCTCAATGAAAGCCTTGCAGGTCTCTGAGATTATTTGTCCAAGGGCTTTTGGGGAAATGCTTGTTGAAAATGTAAGATCTTGAAGGTATCTCTCTGTCGCCAGGTAACATAGCGTGGTGATTAGCCTTTGTTCAGGACTGTGACAGCTTGTAGCAAATCTTGGAAACAGTCATACTTTACCCGTAGGTATTTTCTAAAATTGTCTTAGTTGTTCTCCTGCAACTCTCTCTGAAGAGACATGAGAGTACTTCTGTCGGTCGCGAAGTCATTGCTTGCAGCATGTCCTCCTTTTTTGCTTCTTCTTTTTAAGGACATTCTTGATAGCCAATATCCCCAGGATAGTAATTGGAAGTGCTGGGTCCTGCATTCCTTCTGTCCCGTTCTCCACTTGGAATATGAGAACGAGCGAAAAAAACTAACACGTGGAGAGCAATGCACAAATATGCCACGATACTCCAAACGAAAATAGCCAAAAGGCGTAGCAGGAACAACGTACGTGACATCACTTCTGATTACGTAGCTATGCACACAGAAAGTCTTTACTAAGGCCCCTTTCACACTGGGGCGGGGGCGCCGTCGGTGGTAAAGCGCTGCTATTTTAAGCGGCGCTTCACCGTCGTTATTCGCCCGCTAGCGGGGCGGTTTTACCCCCCACTAGCGGCCGAGAAAGGGTTAAAAACCACCGCAAAGCGCCTCTGCAGAGGCGCTTTGCCGGCGGTATAGCCGCGCTGTCCTATTGACTTCAATGGGCAGGAGCCCACCGCTCCTTCCCCGCTCCAAAGATGCTGCTGGCAGGACTTTTTTCCCGTCCTGCTAGCACACTGCTCCAGTGTGAAAGCCCTCGGGGCTTTCACACTGGAGACAAAGCAGCGGCACTTTCAGGTCAGTTTACAGGCGCTATTATTAGCGCAATAGCGCCTGCAAACCGCCCTAGTGTGAAAGGGCCCTAAATCGTACGAAAACAATCAAATGTTTAGTAGCACTCTTAAATGAGACTAGTATGCAGCAAAAAATGAACAATAAGTCTTCCGATTTTCTTATTGTGTGTACTAGGCATAAGTCAGGGGTTGTTGGTAGGGGACTCTGTGATTAGGCAGACAGATGGCAATCAATGGCAATCAATCAAATCAATAACTGCTGCCTGTCTTTATTGATTTTTTGACACTTTTTATTTGGTGAATGGGTAGGGGTACAATGTACTCAATGCTCATTCACATGCCTGCAGACCCCCACAACCACCACCCAGGGTTGACAGTAAGAGGTCCTTGTCCCCATAAAGAAGTTAGAAAAGAGACATATATTAACTAGAAATATGTGAATCTAAATTCTCTATATAAAATAGAAATAAAATCCTGAACTGGCCTTCTTCCAAAAACTAGCTGATGAGTTTCCCAGAAAGCCAAATAATCATATATTTGTCTTTGGCAGCAAGAATTACTATTGCTGAATATTGGAAACAGTTGGTAGTTCCTCTTGACTATGTATAGAATAAGCTTAAAGTGGCTGTTAAGCCACTGAGTGTTCTTTCTACAATCTCCTCTGTTATAGTACAGGCGGTCTCCGGGTTACAAACAAGATAGGGTCTGTAGGTTTGTTCTTAAGTTGAATCTGCTTGTAAGTCGGAACAGGTAAATTTTTTAAGTGTAGCTTCAGCCAAAAAAAATATTTTTAAGCTTTTTGGATAACATAGGGAGGGGTTATAACCCCTGTAACATTTGTTTTGCTGTCTGTGCCCCTGTTCAGAAGACTCCACCTCATTTCTGTCCCAATGACAACTGGATTTTGAAAATTTTGGGTTGTTGTGGAAACAAGCCTTGGTGATAAAGCTTCAGTGGAGGTACCTTTTTCCCATAATAACTCATACAGGAGTAAATTTCCCTTCCTAGGGGTAGATGTCCTCTCACTTCCTGTTGTCTCCCTACGTTTGTAAGTAGGAGTAATTTGTAAGTCGAATGTTTGTAACTAGGGGACCGCCTGTAAATGATGTGCCCCAGTGTATGTGTTTTTAAAAAATAAGCTGCTATATATTTTATAGTGCTGCTCGGCACTCACATGACCGGCTGTCTTTCTCGTCTCTCGATAGCTGCAGTGGGCGGGTCTCAGAATCCCCCGCTGATGTCAGCCAGGAGGAGGAGGAGAGAGACAAGTGGTCATGCGAGCACCGAGCGGCACTATAAAATAAGGTATATAGCAGCTTATTTTTTTTAAAAACACATACACTGGGCATATCATTTACTATAACAGAGGAGATTGTAGCATGATCAGGGAGCAGATCGGAGCTGACAGGCAGAGGACAGAGGAGAGAGGACAGAGAAGAGACAGCGGATGATGGAGGCACATAAACTGACCACATTGTCAGGGCTTAGCAGCCATGATAAATGATGGTCAGTTTACAGGGGGGAGGACAGAACCAGGCAGGATCAGCCAAGTATGTTAGATTATACAGGGGGCCAAATGACACAGCACAAGCACGGTGCTGTATAACATGCTGTAACCACTTCAATACTAGGCAGTTACCCCCCTTCCTGCCCAAGCCAATTTTCAGCTTTCAGCGCTGTCACTTTTTCAATGACAATTGCGCGGTCAATGACATTTTTATCATTTTGTTCCCACAAATTGAGCTTTCTTTTGGTGGTATTTGATCACCTCTGTGGTTTTTATTTGTTGCTAAACAAATAAAAAAGACCTTCAATTTTGAAGAAAAAGTTTTTCTTTGTTTCTGTTATAAAATTTTGTAAAAAAGTAAGTTTTCTTCCTCACTGATGGCCACTGATAAGCTGCACTGACAGGCACTGATAGGACGGCACCGATGAGGTGGCACCAATGAGATGGCACTGATGAGCACTGACGATGGGCACTGATAGGCGGCACTGATGTGTGGCGCTGATATGCAGCACTGATGGGCACTCATAGGTGGCACTGGTGGGCACTGATAGGTGACACTGATGGGCACTGAAAGGCTGCACTGATGGGTACTTATGGGTGGTACTGATAGGTGGTACTGATAGGTGGCACTGATAGGTGGCACTGATAGGCAGCACTGCTGGGCACTGATACACGGCATTGATGGGCACTGATGGCTGGCACTGATACATTGCACTGACAGGCATCACTGCTGGCACTGGCGCGCATTTTTTAATGGGCACTGATTGGCAGCTGCCTGGGCACTGGTTTTTCTAGGGTGGCATACCTGGTGGTCCTGTGTGGTGGCCATCCCTGGTGGTCCTGGCGGCATCCCAGGTGGTCCTGGGCGGGCATCCACAGGGGGCTGCACTGATAAACAATCAGCACAGACCCCCATGTCAGGAGCGCCACCGATCGGCTCTCCTCTACTTGCGTCTGTCAGACGCGAGTGAGGAAAAGCCGATAAACGGCTCTTCCTGTTCACATCGTGATCCGTCAGGGGCTCTTTACCGAGATCGGTGTAGTAGTGTGTCAGACCCACGGGCACGCGCCGGCAGTTATCCTGAAAGACGTCATATGGCGTCCGCCCGGCCGCCATGTGATTAAAGGAACAGGATCTTTTTTTTTTTAGGGTTACAAATAATTTAACTGGAATATGGTCAACCACAGACTCACATGTATTCTTCAAAACACTAAGAAGTTTGATAGCACAAGGGATCAGTGGATCTGTTATATATTGGTCCCTTAGCAAGTCCCGGACTGACCCTCCTTTTTTTCTCCCTATTCTGGTTTCTTTTTTCTCTTCTTTCTTTTTCTGTTAAGTATTTCTGTTTGTTTGGGGATGTCTTCAGGGCCTGTGTCTCCAAGACTATATTGACTATAAGACTATAAGACTCTTGACTATATTCTCAGGCAAAAGAACAGTGGTTTTCCCCGTACCTTGTACCCACCACCTCCTTCCTACCCACCCCTCCCCTTCTCCACCCACTGTGCAATTGTTACTGTAACTTGTTGAAATTAAATCTGTTGATTGAGATTGTTATGCTTCTGGTCCCTTGTGGATCAGGCTCACACTTTCTAAATTTTGATGAGGCTTACCATTTTTACTTAGTATAAGAATACTTGCTTTAGAGCATTCTAATGCTTTTGTTCATTTATCTGATGATGGTTTACATTATCTATGTTTATTTTTTAACAACCTTATGTTTTTGGCACAATGACAACCTGAGAAATGACTACTGTTTAAATGATATATTTGTATCATTTCAATAAAAAGTATTGAAATATAAAGTAGAAAAAGAGTATAGCAGCTGTGCTAATGAGAGATATTACAATATGCCACTTCTAGAATGGCCCCCATGTTAAAGTAATACTAAACAGAGAAATGATTCAAATTAATAATAATCTAATTCAAATTAGATTATAAATATCACTAAATATATTAAAAATAACTGTTTTACAGCTCCAAATAAATCTTTATTGAACCTCAAATGTGTATTGTTTGTGCATTATTATGGTGTTAGCGGAGTCAAAGAGGATTGACAGTAGCTTTCATTTTGTTCAGACTGCATCTGCATCCAACGCTCTATTTTTACGTTACATTTATTAGCAATAACATTTGATGTATTTAGTACTGATTTATATTAAATCAAAGCGTTTTTTTGAGTCTCTTAGTGAATTTAATTTATCAGCATAGTATGCCCCACCCTCATAATGTGAACAATAAGAGGATATGGAGGAGGAGGGAGGGAGGAGAGTGTCATTTACCACTGTTTATACACCCACATGTGTGACGCTATAGTCACATGGGCAACACAATTAAGAAAAAGGAGGAAATAAAGAGCTCAGAAGGGAACTGAAACGGAGCCTGCTCGGTAGAGGACACCAGCTGGTCTACACAATCTCAACCTGCAGTGGGGACACAAAGAAGATGGGAGGGAAAGCTGAAGGCTGGATCAAAGATGCACATTTCACTTTACAAAAAAATGAATGCTTTTGTGGCTATGAATATGAAAATATATTGCATGTAATGAGAGTTTTTCATAGTCAGGGTTTATTGACACTTTAAGTGGAGACTAGTGAGCTCTAAGAGTCACCTTTTAAAATTTGTATGAAATAGTGTGAGATTCTACAAATCTGTGTTTATAAATGTAATAAAGATTGATTTTTACTCTGATGGGGAATGGCATGCATAAGTTTAATTTGTGTTGGACTTGTTATGTGAAAGTAATATATTAAAACATAGGTAGAGAGAGTTAAAATTGTTCAACAGTAAAAATCTCCCTTTTAATAGTTTTGTATATAGACTGCTGGAAGGACAGATAACATTCTCATTCCCCTACCTGGATGACATTACAGTGTTCAATTCTACCTGAGAAGAACACCTTGCACACCTAATACAAGTCTGGGAAAAGCTAATGGTGGCTAATCAGACAAACTCAGTAAGTGTCAGATAGGCATGACAGAAGTCAAGTAATTGGGACACCAGGTAGGAGGTAGTACTCTAAACCTGAGACAGAAAAGGTTGAGGACAACCCCTAAAACCAAGAAACAGGTTATGTCAGTCCTGAGTACCATTGGCTACTATGGGAAATTTGTGTGCAACTACAGTGCTTTGGCCAAACCCTTGGCTGGCTTAAGGCCTTATCACACTCCTTTTATCACACTCCTGACATTCCTTTGAAGAAAGTCCTGACCAGGGTTCCTGTACTGCAGGGGTATGCAATTAGCAGGCCTCCAGCTGTTGCAGAACTACAAGTCCCATGAGGCATAGCAAGACTCTGACAGCCACAAGCATGACACTCAGAGGCAGGGGCATGATGGGACTTGTAGTTTTGCAACAGCTGGAGGTTCGCTAATTGCATATCCCTGCTGTACTGTAATCTCCCAAGTTCACCTAACATTTTCTGATGCAAACTATTGTCTTGAGCCAAGTGGATCAGTCAGGGGAGGAACATTCCATCCTCTACCTGAACAAGTAGCTACACACCAGGGCCTATGCCACCATCAAGAAGAAAGATCTTATGATTCTAGGGCTGCAAAAGCACTTCAACACTGCCTGTATAGCCACAGCTTCACAGTGATCATCAACTACAATCCATTCAGCTGGCTAAACCATATTCTGGTGAGAACAGCATGTTGCTTCGTACATGCTTGATTCTCCAACAATATGATTTCACCATAGAGAACATTGAGAGTAGTATCCACAGTTTTTCTTACAAGCAGAGCCAGCAGACGTCATTGAAAAGGAACATGTAATCTCTTTCATGTGATTCCTGAAGAGGGAGATGTGATGATAGTGAGGTCTGATAAGCCCCATACCATGTTGGCAGAAGTTGTACTGAACACTGTGTCATCCTCATTTTCTACAAAATTTGCAAATCAGTAACAAAAACAGAAATATTTAAAACTCATGTGTTAGGCATTCACGTAAGGCAACACATTTGATAAATTACAGTCCAACTTAAAGCATACTCGTGAGAACACAAGCCAGCTAAGAAATGTTAAGTTCTCCAGGGACCAGAAAAGATGGCTCTCGTTTAAGCACTAGATCTCTACCAAGAATAGTGAGTCTTGTTTCAGGGTCACTGACTCTCCTACATCAGATTAGATTTACCCGGTAAGTAGGGATGGGCTGAACACCCCCCACTTCAGTTCGCACCAGAACATGCGAACAGGCAAAAATTTCTAGCAAATACGCAAACCATATTAAAGTCTATGGGACATGAACATGAAAAATCAAAAGTGCTAATTTTAAAGGTGTATGTGCAAGTTATTGCCATAAAAAGTGTATGGGGACCCGAGTCCTGTCCCAGGGGACATGTATCAATGCAAAAAAAAGTTTTTGAAACAACCATTTTTTTCAGGAGCAGTGATTTTAATAATGCTTAAAGTGAAACAATAAAAATGAAATATTCCTTTAAATATCGTGCATGGGGGGGGGGTCCCCTTAGTCTGCCTGTAAGTGGTGCATCTGTGCGATGTCTAGAACAGTGCCACAGCAAAATGACATTTCTAAAGGAAAAAATGTAATTTAAACTTGCTTGCGGCTGTAATGTATTGTCGGCTCCCGGCAATATAGATGAAAAATCAAGGAAAAAATTGGCATGCGTTCCCCCCAGTCCATACCAGGCCCTTCAGGTTTGGTGTCGAATTTAAGGGGAACTCCATGCCAAAATTTGAAAAAAAATACAGTGGGGTCCCCGCAAAAATCCATACCAGTGCCTTTAGGTCTGGCATAGATTTTAAAGAGAACTTCATGCCAAAATTTAAATAAAATTGGCGTCCATATCAGACCCTTATTCGAGCAAGCAGCCTGGCAGGTCAGGAAAGAGGGGGATGAGCGAGCGCCCCCCTCCTGAACCATACCAGGCCGCTTGCCCTCAACATGGGGAGGTTGCTTTGGGGTACCCCAAAGCACCTTGTCCCCATGTTGATGCGATGTACATCTATCGTCAATCATGCCACCTGACAGAACCGAAAAATAGAAAAAAAAGAAACGAAAAAACTCAGCCTCCGTGTGAGGCCTCCCGGCGACTGCTGTCATTTGGCTGTGACAGCTGTTATATAGGCAAGGGCGGGGCCACCTGCTGACGTAACCGAATGACCCCACCCCCTCTGATGTCACATGACATCACATGATGTCAGAAGGGGCGGGGTCACTTGGTAATGTCACCATGTGGCCCCACCCTTGCTGTCTTACATACTGTCACACAAATCTTGTCAGAAATTCCGAACGTCAAGAATGCGGTGACGTACAACACGTACAACGAGCGAAGAAAAATGAATTTCAATAGCCAGTGCGGCTCTTCTTATTGATTCCGATTTTGTTGTCAGGAAATTTGAGATCCAGATCTAAAATTTTGTTTGTCCGAAATTCCGACGGAAAATGTCCGATGGAGCCTACACACGGTCGGAATTTCCAACGACAAGCTCCCATCGAACATTTCCCATCTGAAAATCTGACCGTGTGTACGCGGCATAAGTGTGTAAAACATCATATTCTGGTCACAGTGGTGTGATCTGGGAGTTTAATCAGATTCATCACATCACCCACAAATCATACTACTGACATTCCTGTTTGATAATAAAATGTTCCAGGCTGCTTCCCTGCCTGCTAATGGCATCTGGCTGTGTCTTGATTGGTGCTACCCCTAAACAGTTTGTGCATTTTTTATTGTGGTATAGTTGGTGTCTATATGGTGTCTGTGTCTCTACACCTAGAACCAAATTGCTGGCAAAATATTGGGGCAGTTTTCTCTGTAGGTCTACCATTATTTCTAAGTGTACAGACACAGGTTGGCCAACAGTTTCTTACAGCCACTTCACCCTAGCCTAACATGCCTTATTGTGTAATACTAAAGCTTGTCAACTAGGATGGGGGGACCAGAATGTGCAGTGAAGAGATGCAAATATTTAATACACCTGAAAGTGTTCTATTCTCAAGGCAACAGTGGCAGTAGCTCTGCAAAAGAGCAAACTTTGACTGCAGCAGAGTTGGGGTTGGCAAGTAGTGGTGCAACGGATCGTCACCGATCCACGATCCAAACGTGTCAACCTGTTCGGATCGGCACACTACGCGATCTACGGAGCGCTCCGCTACCTCGGCCTTAGGAAAGGCCGCGGCTTCAGCCTAGCTCCGGAGCTGCGGCCATCTTGGTACACCCGGCAGTGGCGGTGAGCTGCGCGCTGACGTCATCAGCACGCTGATTATCTTGCCGAGAAAGTTCCCCCGGTGTCTAAGGACCCCCCTGTACTGCGCATGTGCTGCGCTTGCGCAGTACAAACTACTATGGTGGTGCCGAAAATTGCTGAACATAAACAGCTGTGAGTGAACTCTACACCGCGCATGCGCAATTAACATGACATTCTACCAAACTATGCCCCGCACACTTCCAATGCTTGTGCTACTCTGAAAGGAGGGTATATTATTACTGTTATATCGTCTAAGCAAGGGGCGGGTCTATTATTATTGTTATATCGTGTAACCAAGGGGCGGGTCTATTATTACTGTTATATCATGTAAGCCTTAATTTCTTTAGACAAACAAGATATTTGGGGGGCACACCCTAAAAGATGCATTAAAGCTGATGCAGCCATAAGACCATACAGCAGAGCAAAATATTACAGCGCACACATGCAAAAAAGACATTTACCTCTAGCAGGGCTAGTTTAAAACACCTAGACATTTTAAAGAAAATATTGTCAAAAAATATGGGGATTTGGTCACACCATATTGCTATATGGTGCTAAGCCCACTTACTGCGACAAAGTACCCCATGATTAATGGGTCCTACACTATCCATGGGTGAGGATAGTATCTACACTATCTTTTGGGTGAGGAGCACCCCACTCTTTCATTAAGTACCTCTCATTAGTGTCCACTTGTGACATGGGTGGAGACCTCAAAGTTCTCCCATATAGAAGAGTGTATTGCTCTCATGGTTCAGAGAAGCAGGATCTCCCAAACCATGGATAGTGTAGGACCCACTAACCATGGGGTACTTTGTCGCAGTAAGTGGGCTTAGCACCATATAGTAATATGGTGTGACCAAATCCCCATATTTTTTGACAATATTTTCTTTAAAATGTCTAGGTGTTTTAAACTAGCCCTGCTAGAGGTAAATGTCTTTTTTGCACGTGTGCGCTGTAATATTTTGCTCTCCTTAATTTCTTTAAATACGCCACGCAAACAGCTCTGCCCATACCACCCCACTTCAATACCAGGCACTTAGACACCTTCCCGCCCAGCCCAATTTTCACCTTTCAGTGCTGTCGCAATTTGAATGACAATTGCGCGGTCATGCTACACTGTACCCAAACTAAATTTTTATCATTTTGTTCCCACAAATAGAGCTTTCTTTTGGTGGTATTTGATCACCTCTGCGGTTTTTATTTTTTGCGCAACAAATAAAAAAAGACCGAAAATTTTGAAAAAAAACAAGTTTTTCTTTGTTTCTGTTAAAACTTTTTGTAAATAAGTATGTTTTCTTCTTCAATGACGGGCACTGATATGGCTGCACTGACGAGCACTGATACAGCGGCACTGATGGGCACCGATCAGGTGGCACCAATGAGGTGGCACTGATGAGGTGGCACTGACGGGCCCTGTTGATGGGCACTGATAGGCGGCACTGATGGGCACTGATAGGTGGCACTGATGGGCACTGATAGGTGGCACTGGTATGCGGCACTGATGGGCACTCATAGGTGGCACAGATGGGCACTTATAGGTGGCACTGATGGGCACTCATAGGTGGCATTGATGGGCACTCGTAGGTGGCATTGATGGTTACTTATGGGTGGCACTAATAGTTGGCACAGATGGGCACGGATGGGCACTGATATATGGGCACTGATGGGCACGGATGGGCACTGACAGGTGGCATGAATGGACACTGATGGGTGGCACTGATGGCACTGCTTGTTTGCAGTGATGCCCCTAAGGGTGGCATTGCTGGGCATCACTGCAACATGATGGTGCCAATCAGTGCCCATTTTTGGGCACTGATTGGCACAGATTTGGCACACTGGGCACATGTGGATGGCCATGGGGTACATACATGTGGATGGCCATGGGGTACATCCGCCGGAGGCTCTTTACCAAGATCGGTGTAGCGGTGTGTCAGACTGACACACCGCTCCACCGATCGCCGCGATGCGCGCCCCCGGGGGTGCGCTGCGGCATGTTATCCTGCTGGACGTCATATGACGCCCAGTCAGGATAACAGAACCACTTCCCGGACGTCAATCCGCCATAGGGCGGGCGGGAAGTGGTTAAACTAGCCCTGCTAGAGGTAAATGTCTTTTTTGCACGTGTGTGCTGTAATATTTTGCTCTCCTTAATTTCTTTAAACACGCCACGCAAACAGCTCTGCCCATTAATTTACAATTCCACCTCTTCTGTAGCCATCCGCCCCTTACACGATATAACAGTAATAATAGACCCGCCCCTTGCAGAGTAGAACGAGCATCGGGAGCGTGCGGCATCGTCTGGTACAATGACATGTTTGTTTTTTTTTACAAGAAATGGTACAATGACATGTTAATTGCGCTTGCGAGGTGTACAGCTCACTCACAGCTGTTTATGTTCAGCAATTTTCCGCAGCTCCATAGTCCTTCATTCTGCGCCTGCGCAGTACAGGAGGGTCCTTATCCGCCAGGCAGACCTTTCTCGGCAGTACACCGGTGTAACGACATATTCAGCGACCCATCGCAGTTTGCTAATGAAGTGAAGTCCCGTCGCCACCATCTTGCTACACCCCATACTTGTCCACAGTAAGGATACACTTATAAGGGGGAAAGCGGACATGTTGTTACACCCACCGGAGTTTTGCATTTTACACGTATTTATAACAGTAAAGTCAGTTTATATAGTGAAATACAGGACTTACAACTCCATTTGACTACTTAGATCTTGAATTTTAAAAGCAGCGTCAGCCCTGCTCATCTCACAGGTTTGCTAATCTGACAGAAGCTTGCTGCTTTTAAAATTCAACATCTAAGCAGTCAGACGAAGTTCTAAGTACTGTATTTCACTATATGAACTGACTTTACTGTTAGAGCCCTTGCACACTGGGGCGGCGTCGGCGGTAAAGCGGCGTTTTACCGTCGGTATGCGGCCGCTAGCGGGGTGGTTTTACCCCCCGCTAGCGGCCGAGAAAGGGTTAAATACCACCGCAAAGCGCCTCTGCAGAGGCGCTTTGCCGGCGGTATAGCCGCGCCGTCCCATTGATTTCAATGGGCAGGAGCGGTAAAGGAGCGGTATACACACCGCTCCGAAGATGCTGCTGGCAGGACTTTTTTTACCGTCCTGCCAGCGCATCGCTCCAGTGTGCAAGCCCTCGGGGCTTTCACACTGGAATGAAAGCAGCGGCACTTTCGGGGCGGTTTGCAGGCGCTATTATTAGCACAATAGCGCCTACAAACCGCCCCAGTGTGCAAGGGCTCTTATAAATACGGGTAAAATGCAAAACTCCGGTGGGTGTAACAACATGTTCTCAGTGTGGACGAATGTGGGGTGTAGCAAGATGGCGACGACAGAACGTCACTTCTGTAACAAACTGCGATGGGTCGCCGAATATGTCGTTACACAGGCTTCTATTCTGGTAAGGTAAGACTAAACACTAGTCTTCCTATACTGTATACAGTGGGGAGATGTCTGTGGATATTAGAGTGGGGGAGATGTCTGTGGATATACAGTGCAGAGATGTTTGTGGATATTACAGTGAGTGGGGGAGATGTCTATTACAGTGGGAGAGATTGTGGATATTACAGTGAGTGGGGGAGATGTCTATTACAGTGGGGGAGAGGACATGGATATTACAGTGGGGACTCGGAGATTGTGGATATTACACCTGTAAAATAAGAAATTATTCACTTATCTCTCCTTCTGCCAGAACCACCAAATGCAGCTCCATTCATTATCGTAACCTGAAAGGAAAAGTAGAGCCAAGGATCTTCTTCTGTGGGTCCTACTTCTCCTGTGAGCCACAGGAGTGCACTGAGTTCTGCACTCCTGTGTCCCGTATCCAGCCAACAGCAGGTTGAAGTCCACTGTCAGCTGATGTCACGCAGAAGGTAATTCCTTAACGTCTCTTTGAAGTCTGTTGGGAAACAGACACTTCCAGGAGTATTGATCTCCTGGGTTCCCTTCAGCTCTCAATGATTCCTGCTACTGACCTCCATGTCATCACTGTCTCCTGCGGAGAAATCATTGAGAGTTGTGGGGAAGCCAGGAGATCAATACTCTTGAAGGTGTCAGTCTTCCAAAACACTTCTAGGGACCATTACTGAAGATGGAAGTGGTGTTCAGTGGTATTCCCTGTCTTTTTTTACATGTACAGCTTGCCATGAAAAAATTTGTATAGCCACAGTGTTTAAGTTAGATTTTTACCATACCAATATACAATATACTGTAGGGGCACAATGAAAACATATATTCTGCAATGCAATATATATTATATTAATTGATTTATTAATTATTTCATTTTTACTTAACTTTCAGGTTCAGTGTATGACATCAGTGGCTCTGAATGTTGTTTGTCAACCGGGGATTTGGTTAAAGTTATTGGAAGGGAATTGCAGTCTGTTAGTCTTGTAAACATAAAAACTGGAAAGAGCCACACACTGCCCAATAACTTTCAAGGTAAGATTAACTTATTGATTGATTGATTGATTTATTTATTTTTCCTTTACTTACAAAACATATATAAAAGAAAATTTTGGATTTTGCAGATACATGTTGGATCTGAGTAAAGACAGAACTCCTGATCTGCATTTGTTTTGCAGATTTTACCGGAGAACATTAAAGTTACAAAATGGAAGGGAATATTAGAGGCCTTCAGCAATTTATATTTTCTGTGTTCCAGCAATACAGAGAGACAAGTGTTCAGAAAGAAAGCCTGAGTCTCATATGGCATGGTCCATGTGAATGCGCTAGTAGGCAGGCAATATCCAAATTAACAAACATCTGAGATGACACAGAGATGAAAATATGTCTTCATTGTTGATACTCTCTCAATTATAATGACTAGATCAAGATTATCAAGCAGGGAATACATATTTATCATCTACCTAAATAATTAAAAACACCATGTAACAGGATGTTAGTCTCACATTGTTCTCCTCTAGTGAAGTTTGTGGAGTAGTTCTCACTTTCTAGCAGTAGATGTCCCTCCCCCATCCTTAGTTTCTTAATTGTAATTATGTCTAATGGGTTAGTTTACTGTTACAAAAACTGCCTATGCAGGTAAGGGTTGATTGTAGATAAAAACAAACTATGCATTTCTAACTCAACCCAGCTTTCAGCTGCAGCAGGGAGAGCCATACAGGGGGTTGGTGCCTGTAATCCCCCCTGCAACTGAACTGTCTAACACCCAGCTTTGGTGCTTCCGTCATTATACAGCTTCCTCCAGTCTGGACCCAAGAACCAGGTATTTGTCAGGAACCATGAATCAGATGGAGACAGAAAATGCAGTAAAAATCACACCATTTACATAGCTCCCAACTGTCCCTGATTTGGAGCAATGTCCCTCTGTCCCTCTTTCCCCCTCATTTGTCCCTCATTTTGGTCTGATCTATATAGTTGTATATAAAATGCACTTTTTATCTTTCAAAAAGTGTTTCCCGGTGCTAAACATTTCATCCAAATTCTAAACTGCTGCATATGTCAATTGTAAAAAAGCCAATATAAAGGAATAGTAGTGATAAAAAAAACGTCCTTGTGGATTTAATAAACCTTTTTTTGGTTAATTCTCCTTTAAGGGGTGTGTGCCAGGGGGTGTGCCTACATACATTTGCAAGTAGGTGTCCCTCATTTTCATCTCAAAATATTGGGGGTATGCATTTAATATAGTGGTAAAAATGGTACAAATAGTAAACATATTCAAAACATAGCCAACATTCGGTAACCAAATTGGGTAGTCAGAACATGCCAAGAAATCAGGGAGCCAGAGATCAGCGTAGTCAGAGCAGCAAACAGGATCAGGAACCAGAAGGGACATCAGCCAGGCAAATCTTCAACAGGAAACCAGCAGAAAGTCTCTACATATGTTGACCAAGGCAAAGGCACAGGAGATCTCATCCAGACAGCCTAAATAGCCAGCAGGGCTTATTAACCACTTCAACCCCGGAAGGATTTACCCCCTTCCTGACCAGAGCATTTTTTGCGATTCGGTACTGTGTCGCTTTAGCTGACAATTGCGTGGTCGTGCGACATTATACTCAGACTCGGTTTTTATTTTTTGCACTAAAAACAAAAAAAGAGCGACAATTTTGAAAAAAAAAGCAATATTTTTTACTATAATAAATTTCCCCAAAAAATATATAAAAAAACATTTTTTTCCTCAGTTTAGGCCGATATGTATTCTTCTACATTTTTTTGGCAAAAAAAAAAAATCTCAATAAGCGTTTATTGATTGGTTTGCGCAAAGGTTATAGCGTCTACAAAAACGGGGATAGATTTATGGCATTTTTATTATTATCTTTTTTTACTAGTAATGACGGCGATCTGCAATTTTTATCGACTGCGACATTATGGCGGACACATCAGACACTTTTGACACTATTTTGGGACCATTGTCATTTATACAGCGATCAGTGCTATAAATAGCCACTGATTACTGTATAAATGACGCTAGCAGTGAAGGGGTTAAACACTAGGGGGCGATCAAGGGGTTAAATGTGCCCTAGGTAGTGATTCTAACTGTGGGGGGATGGGCTACCACTGACATGACAGCGATCAATGCTCCTGATGACAGGAAGCAGTAGATCCCTGTCATGTCACTAGGCAGAACAGGGAAATGCCTTGTTTACATAGGCATCTCCCCGTTCTGCCTCTCCGTCTCACGATCGCGGGCCGCCGTCGAACATCGAGTTTGCGGGACCCGCGGGCACGTGCCTGCAAGGCGACAAATTCAAGGGGACGTACAGGTACGCCCATTTGCCTGTACGAGCCATTCTGCCGACGTATATGTACGTGCGGCGGTCAGCAAGTGGTTAAAGAGCAGGATATGATCACCAGGTGAGACACTATGGAATGATGAGTACTGGCAATTAACCGACAGCTGAGCAGCCTGAGCTCTGAGAAGGGAGGGATGAGCCCAGCCCTGACAGTATTATAGCAGAATATGGCATAGCACCCAAGAATCTAGAAATCACTAACTTAGGTGCACTGGAACTAAATTTATTGTAAAATCACACAGAATATATAGTACACCAGATCAGGTGAGCCTAATCACATTATCGTATGCAAAATAAACTGTATACAGGAATATAATTAACATAGCTAAGGAACAGCCAACATAAACAGTATGCTAATTCACCTCTAGCAAATAATAGCTAATAGTGATCTAATTGTCAGGGCTGGGCTCAGCCCTTCCTTCTCTGAGCTGGCCGCTCAGCTGTCGGCTAATTGCCAGCTCCCATCTCTCTCCACAGTTACCCAGCTGCATAGGCGTGCGCACAGGGTGTGCCAGGTATGCCTGGGCACACCCTAATTACTGTGCAGATTCCCCCTGTTTAAACCCCAGATATTTCATCAAAGCTCCCTAATGGGGCTCCTAAAAATATTGTAAAAAAATAAATAAATAAATAAAAATAAAAGCTACTGACACCATCCACTTCCCTACTGACACCAATCTCTGCCCGACTGACACCATCCACTGCTCTACTGACACCCTTAGTATATATACACATGCATGTGTTTGAGCTTTGAGGCGCACACCCTAATGCAATAGGCTGTGCACACCAATGCCCAGCTGTTGTTGATTCTGCTCATCAGTCCTGCCTACTTAAAGCTGTCCAGCTCACTTGATCTCTGCCTTCGCCTTCGTCTTGCTGCTCAGGTCCATGCTCCTCCTGAGAAATCTTGTGACCGCTGTTTGTCCCGGAGAGTCTCCATACTGCCGTGCTCCAGACTTACCATTCTCCCAAGGCAGCTGGCCACCCTGGGAAGAATCAACTCGTTTGGGCCATTTCCCAACAATTCTGGTGGTCTAGTCTACGGGCTGATGTAACTGCCTTCGTAGCTGCCTGTTCTGTGTGTGCTCACAGTAAGACTCCATGACACCTTCCAGTGGGCCTCCTACAACCCATACCCAATGGAGAGAGGCCCTGGACCCACCCGTCTATGGATTTCATTGTGGTGTTACCCAACTCCAAAGGCAACACTGTTATCCTTATGGTGGTTGAACGGTTCTCAAAGATGTGTCATTGTATTCCACTTAAGAAGTTGCCCACTTCTAAGGAACTGGCTTCCATTTTTGCTCAGGAGATCTTTCGCTTACATGGGCTACCCAAGGTGATTGTCTCGGACAGAAGTAGTCAGTTTGTCTCCCGGTTCTGGCGATCCTTTTGTGCGCAGTTGGGAATTCAACTTTCTCCTCTGCGTATCACCCGCAGTCTAATGGGGCTGCAGAACGAGCCAATCAGTCCTTGGAGCAATTCCTACGTTGCTATATTTCTGACCATCATAACAACTGGTCAGACTTATTACCGTGGGCAGAGTTTGCTCACAACAGTGCCTTGAATTTTGCTTTCCGATTGTCCCCGTTTATGGTGAATTATGGTTTCCAACCTTCCACGTTGCCTGACTCGTTTGTTCCGCAGAGTATTCCTGCGTTAGAGGAGCATCTCCAGGAGGCTTTGCGTCATGCTAATGATATGTACAGACTCCATTCTGACCACAGACGCCTGCCTGCGCCTTTCTACCAGGTTGGGGACAGGGTCTGGCTGTCACCTCGCAACCTCCGACTTCATGTTCCCTCACTGAAGTTCGCACCTCGGTTTGTTGGGCCCTTCCGTATTCTTCGCAGAATTAACCCAGTGGCTTACGCATTAGACCTTCCTTCTAATATGGATATTTTGAATGTATTTCATGTCTCCTTATTAAAACCTTTGGTCTGCAACCATTTTACCACTTCGGTGCCACGTCCTCACCCTGTGCAGGCTGAGAACCATGAGGAGTATGCAGTACAATCCATTGTTGACTCCCGTAGATTCCGTGGGCGCATACAGTACCTGGTGCATTGGAAAGGTTACAGTCCGGAGGAATGCTCTTGGGTCTCATCCTCGCACGTACATGCCCCTGTCCTCCTCTGTGATTTCCATAGATGTTTTCCCCTCAAGCCTGGTGGTCCTCCGAGGGGGAGGGGTCGTTGAGGAGGGGGTACTGTCAGAAATGGGCTCAGCCCTTCCTTCTCTGAGCTGGCCGCTCAGCTGTCGGCTAATTGCCAGCTCCCATCTCTTATCACAGTTACCCAGCTGTAGTTGATTCTGTGCGTCAGTCCTGCCTACTTATAGCTGTCCAGCTCACTTGATCTCTGCCTTCGCCTTTGTCAACATCACAGAGACTTTCTCCTGCATTCCTGTTGAAGACTTGCTCGGCTGACGTCCCTTCTGGCTCCTGATCCCGTTTGCTGTACTACTACGTTCATCTCTGGCTCTCTGACATTGGCTTGACTGACTACCTGATCCGGTTACTGAACTTTGGCTTGTTTTGACCACGCTTACTCTGTTTACCTTTTTATTATTATTATTATTAAACAAGTGTGATTTAACTATACTTCTGTCTCGGTCTGATTCATGGTTCCTGACACTAATTAACATGAACTAATTAACAAATAGCCATGTAAACCAGCTTAGGTGAGTGTTTGGCACCCAACCCACAACCATGTAAACACAGTACATTACACATTAATATAAGCATAAACACATAGCATCCCACAATGACCCCATAACAAGGTAAAGTGATCACAATATTAATCACATCTCCAAAAGATGATCAGACAGACAGAAACAATAGGTGACTAAACTAACAATGGCAATGCACACCTAGGAGGCACGCAATGGGAGAGACACAAGCTTGTGTAATCTGTCCACTAGACTAGTCATCAGATGACAATGTTTCAGCAGTCTGATACAGTGACCCATTTTGTGGCCAATAACTTGCATATAAGCCTTCAAAATGAGGACTTTTGATTTTTCAAATTAAGGTCCTATAGACTTCAATGGGGTTCGGGTTCCGAACTTTTGAGATGTTCAAGAGTTTTGGCGCCAACGGAATCGAGGGATGTTCGGCCCAACTCTAATATTGGATTAACATCAGGTTGGGTTTATGCCTAGATTCCAAATGACATAGGTTCACTTACATGAAAATCTGACACTCATGCAGTAAACGCAAATGTAATCCAGATCATTGTTGGAATCTGGTAAATTGGGTTACAAGGATAAAGCTTTGTCTTGTTCAGGTACTTCCTATAACAGGAAGTACCTGAACAAGGATCTTCATAGCTGGATCACCAGGTGTGATTTTAATAAAAGTTGTTCATTTAAGAAGATTAAAAAATATTTATAAATTATATTAACATGTTAACACTTATAATTTAGTGATTAAGTTCTAGTTTACAGTTTGGCCTTTCTCATGATTTTTTTTAGGCAGACCTGATCAGAAGTTCTATACATTCCTATAGACAGTTGAGTGTAAATGGACTTGTGTCTGTTTATATCTGCCTACATCCGGGTCTGATCTGGTCTGCTAAAAAAAAATAGAAGGAGATCTTTCCCCTTCTGTTTAGGCCAATCGGAGGGTAGTTGGGTGTAAAACAGACAGTGGATTCCTCTAGGCAGCCCATAGAGCAGAGTGTGCTTTGTCCGAGTCCGCTCTGCAGAAACTGAGCAGACGTGGACCTGTCATTCGCCTGCTCTGCTCTGCTCTGATCAACAGGGGATCTATGAGCTGCTCCCCTGCTTATCAGAAAATAATCTGCCCTGTGTGAAAGGGGCTTTACAGTCAAGAAAATCTGCATGCAAGCTAAACTTTTCCGAGTCTCTATAATCCATGTATAAGGACAAAAGATGACACAACAAAGAATAACAATTTAGACAGAAATTTTTACAAAGCTCAAATCCTCCTGTCACTCTTATTTAGGGTTTTTTTTTTGTATCATTATTCTGTGGTAGTATTTACTAAAACTGTTTTCAGAAATTAACATACTACTGAGCTAAGATCACATTGGGTGAGCACTAACATTCCAAGTGACATTGCGTTCACTTAAATGAGCAGCTTGGCCACTTTTAGTCTTCCCCAGAAGTGTACGTAGCAGCATTACAGGGCAATTTGATTGCTTGATGGGCAATGTACTGCATCTTCTGTGTCTTTTTTACTCAAAAAGATTAGAGAGAGGGCCATAGGGCAGCATATTTATTTTTTATGTCTAATCATGCACTTATCTAAGGAAGAGCCCTGGGGCCATCATAAAAAAAAAATACAAAATTATGAGTTTGAAATTTTTTTTTTTTACAGAATTCTGAGTTTAATTTTTTTTTTTTTTACAAAATTCTGAGTTTGAAAGTCAGAATTCTGAGTTTGAAAGTCAGAATTGTAAGTTTAAAAAAAAAAAAAAAATTCTACAGAATTCTGAGATTGAGGCCCTGTTCACACCTATGGGAATTAGATGCGCGTTTCCCCGCATCTAATTCACATAGCAGGAGAATGTGACTGGCTCCCTGTGCAGCCGGTTCACATATCTCTGGGGCGGCTGCGGAGCTCACTGCACAAAAAACGCTGTGTGTCTTTGGCTCCGTTTCAGGGCCGAATTCAGACATAGAATTGGCTCTGATTCGTCCCTGAAACGGGAAACAGGGACGCATAGCGCTCCTGTGCGATCCGCAGCGTGTTATAGTGTGAACCCAGCCTAAAAGTCAGAATTCTGAGATTCAAAGTTTATCTCAGAATGCTGAGATTTAAAGTCAGAATTCTGAGATTCAAAGTCAGAATTCTGAGATTCAAAGTTCATCTCAGAATTCTGAGATTTAAAGTCAGAATTCTGAGTTTCAAAGTTTCAAATTCTGAGTTTATAAATATAGTAGTCTCTATTAGGAAGATTTTAGGACCAATGAGCAATAAGGTAGTAACACCCACAGACCATCATTCTGCAGACATACGTGTCTTCTGCTTTGTATATGGATATGTAAATCTATCTTAGTTACAGCACACAGAATAGGGAAGCAGGCAGTGCTGGGTTCTCTGGTTCCTCTACTGTATTAATAGTTCCTCGGTTTGCTGTCTTATCCTTCTTCTCTGTCATCTGCTCCAACATAAAGAGCCATCCTGAAAACCTGTGTATTGTGTGTGAATGGGGGGGGGGGGGCACAGCTTTCATAGATAACAGAACACAATGGCCAGCACAGATGTGCACCCCAACTTGTAGGAAACATTGCACTATTGCCCCTACATGAGGGCATTGCTAGAAGGCAGTAGCACAGTGTGTGTCTATGGTCATAATGGATTGATCATAGCAATTATTTGTCTGGACTGATACAGTTGTTTCACAAGCAATTAACCTCATATGAAACCAAAACAGTTATTAGGAGCCCTTAAATGATAGCATAGTGGTTCGAGTAACAGGCTTATAGTGTTGAAGGTTGTGGGCTCTAATCCAGTTCAGAGCACATTTCTTAGTTATGTATATATATATTTTTTTTCAATATATTGATTTTATATTAAACATATTTTAAAATATGAGTTAGTGAGGGCTTAAATTGTATTTTATTGATATATCCAAATTGATTTCAAGGTATATTAACAAAGACATATTGATAAAATTGTTGTATATGCTGACTACTATAAAATTAGAGAGTAGGGATTTTTTTTACAAATCTGTGTATATATTAGGATGATTTTGGTGACATGGGGCCAGTTCTCAATTTCAGGAGATTGTCCCTGGAAGCTGCATGATAACCATCATGCCTCACAACTGGGCTCTGCACTATAAGGTAATCTGTGAGTGTGTACTACAATGTACATGCACACGCCAATATCTCCCCTTCACTGATTGGCTGCAGTTTATCCCCACTTTCACGGATGCAGCGCCATTTTCCTCTTAGCTACACCATTGACACAGGGAAATTTTTTCCAGCTAATGACACCGCCGATGCAGGGTAATTTTTTTCCATCCAATGACACCACGATGCAGGACCATTTTTTCTACCCAGTGACACCACCAATGCAGGGTCATTTTTTTCCATCCAGTGACACCCCCAATGCAGGGTCATTTTTTTCCATCCAGTGACACCACCGATGCAGTGTCATTTTTTCCATCCAATGACACCACCGATGCAGGGTCATTTTTTCCATCCAGTGACACCAGTGATGCAGGGTCATTTTTTTCCATCCAGTGACACCACCAATGCAGGGTCATTTTTTCCATCCAGTGGATGGAAAAAATGACACAGAAACCAGACTTCTGTGTTTACAAGTGATTGTGGTGAGTAGGCACCAAAGGGTCTGAGCCAGAGGTGGTGAAACTGAGTTCCACCAAGTTCCCCCTGAAAAAAAGCCCTGGGTACACGACATGGGACCCTATGATTTTGAAAGACAGCTCTATCTTTAGCAATGACCAATATAGTTCTCAGTGACTCTAGCAGTGATCAGTGTAATGGTACCGAGTCCCAAAAATGTATCCGTGAGGATGACTATAGCCTACTGTCACCTCAGTCTCCCCAGCAGAGATAGGACAAGTTCATCCAGTATCCAGGGTGAAGTTTGCAGACTGTGCCTGCTCCTTCCTCTCAGGTGGGGATTTCGGGAAAAAAGTGGCATGCAGAGCAAAATACTGCATCGGTGGTGTTACTGGATGGAAAAAATGACCCTGTGTCGGTGGTGTCACTGGATGGAAAAAATGACCCTGCAGCGGTGGTGTCACTGGATGGAAAAAAATGACCCTGCATCGGTGGTGTCACTGGATGAATAAAATGACCCTGCTTCGGTGGTGTCACTGGATGGAAAAAATGACCCTGCATCGGTGGTGTTATTGGATGGAAAAAAATTACCCTGCATCAGCGGTGTCATTAGCTGGAAAAAAATTTCACTGTGTCAACGGTGTAGCTAAGTGGAAAATGGCGCTGCATCAGTGCCAGGGGGGATAAACTGCAGCCAATCAGTGAAGGGGAGATATCGGCATGTGCATGTACATTGTAGTACACACTCACAGATAGGGATGAGCTTCGAGTTCGAGTCGAACCCATGTTCGACTCGAACATCGCATGTTCGACCGTTCGACGAATTGCGTGTATACAGTGTGTGTGTGTATATATATATATATATATATATATATATATATATATATATATATATACACACACTGTATTCAATTTAGCTAGATCCATTCCTGTTATTGTCTTCCTACTGACAGGCAGGCGTTTTTACAGTATTTACAGTATTTACAGTTAGTATACTGTGTCCTTTGCACAGTGTGCACCTAAAGCTACCTGAAGACAATTGCTGGTGTTCTTCTGATCCTATTAGTACCACAGGCAGGCAGCTACAGTATTTACAGTTAGTGTACTGTGTCCTCTTCACAGTGTGTACCTAAAGCTACCTGAAGACAATTGCTGGTGTTCTTCTGATCCTATTAGTACCACAGGCAGGCAGCTACAGTATTTACAGTTAGTGTACTGTGTCCTCTGCACAGTGTGCACCTAAAGCTACCTGAAGACAATTGCTGGTGTTCTCATTCTAATAATACTACAGGCAGGCAGTTGATTCTGCTAGCTGCAGTATCAGTATATATATATACATCCCAGCTTTGTGCAGCTACATCTCACTGCCGGCCATTAGTATGTCTGGAAGGCCAACAAGGAGAGGCAGACAGTCACAAGCCAATAAAAGAGGGCAAGCAGGCTCTGTGTCTAGACAACAGTGCTGGTCGTGGAGACGGTGCATCCTCATCAGCACGTGGCCGTGGGACACGCTTGTCCTTTTGTTCGGCAGCTGGCCGTGGTGAGCTGCAACAAGCAGAAGACTTGGTAGAGTGGATGACCAAGTGGTCCTCAACCTCCTCATCCTCTCCCACCCAGGCTCAGGGTACTTTGTCTGGCAAAGCAGCTGCCAACGCGGCCTCTTCCCTTGGCTCAATGGCATCAGTCACTCCTTCCCTAGCCCCACCATGTCCTCCTGAGGAGTCCCCCGAACTGTTTGACCACAGTGTTGGGTACATGCTTCAGGAGGATGCCCAGCATTTTAAAGGCTCTGATGATGGTACCCAGCTAGAGCAAGGCAGTAACGTGAGCCCAGAGAGAGGGGGTGCCCAAGAAGGACAGAAATCTGGCAGTCATGTTCCCCCAGCTGAAGCATACTGCCAGGTTTGCTCCAGTGATGAGGAAGGGGGGATGAGGAGGTCACTGACTCCACGTGGGTGACTGATAGGAGAGAAGAGGAGGAGGCACATCTCCAACGAGGCAGGATGCCCTCCAGGGGCCAGCTTAAGGGCAGCACACTGACTGCATCACACCGCAGAGCTCAGGGTGATGTAGTCGGCGCTGCTCTCTCTGCGTGTTATTCCAAAAGTTCTTTGGTGTGGGCCTTTTTTGAGATGAGTGCATCAGATCCCACCGCTATTTGCAACATATGTCTCAAGCGTATCTCACGTGGCCAAAACATCACCCACTTGGGCACCACATGCTTGACCAGACATATGTCGACCTGCCATGCAGTTCATTGGCAAGCGTACCTAAAAGACCCACACCAAAGAACAAAGCGGACCCCTCCTTGCTCCTCATCAGCTGGGATCTCCAACCCCACTATACCTTCAGTCCTCTCTGAAACCTGCACTCAGAGGAATGAAGGTGTAGAATTAGGTGTGTCACAGCCAATTACTTGCGGGCAATCTGCTATCGGTACACCGACGTCAGATTGTACCAGGCAAATTTCCCTGCCCCAGCTGCTGCAACAACGAAAGAAGTTTGCTCCCAGCCATCCACATGCCCAGCGGTTGAAAGCTAGCTTGGCTAAATTGCTAGCAATTTACTTACTGCCTTTTCAGTTGGTAGACTCTGCCCCCTTCCGTGAGTTTGTGGAATGTGCGGTTCCTCAGTGGCAGGTTCCCAAACGCCACTTTTTCTCAGGAAGGCGATTCCGGCTCTCTACCGGCATGTGGAAAGCAAAGTCTTGGCCTCGATGGACAGGGTGGTCCATGGAAAGGTGCATATTACCGCTGACTCATGGTCCAGCAGGCATGGACAGGGACATTACCTATCTTTCACCGCGCACTGGGTGACTCTTCTGGCAGCTGGGGAGGATGAGGACAGGGTGCAGTAGTGTTGGTGGTTGTTCTGCCACCATGCCTCCAAAATTCTACTAGTGGTGATTTTGCCACACCTCTCTCCTCCACCCCCTCCTCTTCTTCTTCCTCCATGGCCTCGTCCTGTGCCGATTTGTCCTCGGAAGCAGCGGTACTCCGTAGGCGTTCAAGGGGCTACTCAAGCACGCAAGCAAAAACATGCCATGCGGTGCTTGAGCTGGTGTTCTTGGGGGACAGGAGCCACACTGGGGCAGAGATTCTGTCAGCTCTGCAGGGGCAGGTTCAGAGGGGGTTGACGCCACGCCAGCTTAAGCCAGGTATGGTGGTTTGTGACAATGGCACCAACCTCCTCTCCGCCCTCCGACAGGCAAAACTGACCCATGTACCCTGTTTGGCTCACGTCCTTAACTTGGTGGTGCAGCAGTTCTTGGGCAGGTACCCGGGCTTACAGAATGTCCTGAGGCAGGCCAGGAAAGTCTGTGTGCATTTCCGCAGGTCATATAATGCCAGTGCTCGGCTGGCTGACCTCCAAAAGGAATTTAACCTGCCCAAGAACCGCCTAGTCTGTGACATGCCCACCAGGTGGAACTCAACGTTGGCCATGCTGCAGCGGCTGCTCACGCAGCAGAGGGCCATCAATGAGTACATATGCGACTATGGCACAAGAACAGGGTCAGGGGAGCTTGTTTTTTTTCCCACGCCAGTGGGCCATGATCAGGAATGCATGCACTGTTCTGTCACCATTTGAGCAGGCCACGAGGATGGTGAGCAGTGACAGTGCATGCATCAGTGACACTGTCCCTCTTGTCCACCTGTTGGAGCACACGCTGCGTGGAATAATGGACAGGGCACTTGAAGCAGAACAGAGGGAGGAAGAGGAGGACTTCCTTAGCTCTTAAGGCCCCCTTTATCCAGACAGTGTTCCTGCGTGCCCACTGATCACACAGGAAGAGGACGAGGAGGAGGAGAATTGTGTTAGCATGGAGGTGGAGCCTGGCACTCAGCATCAGCAGCAGTCTTTAAGGGATCATTTACTGTCCCAAGAAACCCATGGACTTGTACGTGGCTGGGAGGAGGTGGCTGCAGATCATGTCGTCCTTAGTGATCCAGAGGACTCTGGACTGAATGCCTCAGCAAACCTAGGCTGCATGGCCTCCCTGATCCTGCAAAGTCTGCGGAAGGATCCTCGTATTCGTGGTATCAAGGGGAGGGATCATTACTGGCTGGCAACCCTCCTTGATCCACATTACAAGGGTAAGGTTGCGGATCTTATCTTGCCATCGCAGAGGATGAAACATCTTCGAGAGGCCTTGCAGAAAGGTTTGTGCAACGCGTTTCCAGAGCCTGGGAGGTTACAATTTCCTGGTCCTCCTGGACAACGTGTTGCTGAAGCTTCGGTCAGTCACAGAAGGAGCGGCAGAGAAGGTGGCCGTCTGACCGATGCATTCAGACAATTTTTTAGTCCGCAGCCCCAAAGTCTGATCGGTTTCAGCAACCATCGCCAGTGTCTGATTCACATGGTGCAGGATTACCTAGGGGCAAGATCAGACTTGGACACCTTTCCCACCGAAAATCCTCTGGGTTAATGGGTCTTGAGGATGGATCACTGGCCAGAGCACAGTATGCAATTGAGCTACTGGCCTGTCCTGTATCCAGCGTTCTTTCGGAACGCACATTCAGTGCTGCTGGAGGCTATGTAACCGATCACAGGTTGCAGCAGTGCTCATTTCTGCGCTCCAACAATAGTATATGTGAGGGGTTGCAGTGTTGTAGCGCCAGCACCAGTGCCCAAGGCCTAATTTTTCAGCCCCTGTTTAACAGGGACGTATAATTACAATTTTTGCTGCAATACTTTGCAGCAGGGCTCATTCCTGCGCTCCAACTATAGCATCTGTGAGGGGTTGCAGTGTTGTGGCACCAGTGCCTAAGGCCCAATTTTTCTTCCCCTGTTCAACAGGGACATGTAATTACAATTCTTGATCTAATATTTCACAGCAGGGTCCATTCCTGCGCCCACCAAGAGTAACTGTGAGGGCTTACAGTGTTGTGGCACCAGCACCACCACCACCAAAGGCCCAATTTTTCTACCCCTGTTCAACAGGTGCATGTAATTACAATTCTTGATCTAATATTTCACAGCAGGACCCGTTCCTGCGCCCACCAAGAGTAACTGTGGGGCTTACAGTGTTGTGGCAACACCAACACCTAAGGCCCCAATTTCTGCAGAGTATATAGGGCAGACCCCTACTTTCAAACATCCAACTTACAGACGACTCCTATTTGCAAACGGAAGGAGACAACAGGAAATGAGATGAAATCTACCCCTAGGAAGGGAAATTCTCTCCTGTAAGAGTTAATATGCGAAAAACATTTGTAATTGGGACAGAAAGTGAGGTGAAAGAGGTGCACAGACAGCAAAACAAATGTTACAGGGGTGATAACCCTTCCCTATGTTTTCCAAAAAGCTTAAAAATAGATTTTTTGGCTGGAGCTACACTTTAAAAATGTACCAATTCAAAATTACAAACAGATTCTACTTAAAGCGGAATTCCGGCCAGTGAATTTTTTTTTTTAAAGTCAGCAGCTACAAACACTGTAGCTGCTGACTTTAAATAAGTAGACTTACCTGTCCTGGGTGCCAGCGACGTTGGCCGCCCGAGCCTGACCCGTCCCTCGGATCTCGGGTCCCGGCACCACCATCCTAACTAAGCGAAACAGGCAGTGGAGCCTTGCAGTCTCACTGCCAGTTTCCTACTGCGCACGCGCGAGCGGCGCGGCGCTCTGTGAATGGCCCCGTGGTTTTCTGGGAACACACACAGTTCCGAGAAGGCAACAGGGCCGCTCACCGAGGAACAGGACACGCCACGGAATAGGAAGAGGCAGATTAGGAAGACTGCCTAGCAACAAGGGTTCAGGTAAGTTTAAAAATTTTTTTTTTTTCAAATGTTTATTTTTTTTATTTTTTTAGGATTCTTGGTGCAATTTTTTTTTCAGGGTGGCCCTCCACTTTAACACTTTTAAAACTTTTAAAACTTTTTTTTGTATTGATACATGTCCCCTGGGGCAGGACCTGGGTCCCCAAACCCTTTTTAGGACAATAACTTGCATATTAGCCTTTAAAATAAGCACTTTTGATTTTGAACGTTCGAGTCCCATAGACTTTAATGGGGTTCTAAAGTTTGCGCAAACTTTTGGTCCGTTCGCAGGTTCTGGTGCGAACCGAACCGGGGGGGGGGATGTTTGGCTCATTCCTACTCACAAATAGGGTTGAGCCGAACATCCCCCGGTTCGGTTCGCACCAGAACTTGCGAACGGACCAAAACATCACACGAACGTTAGAACCCCATTGAAGTCTATGGGACTCGAACGTTCAAAATCAAAAGTGCTAATTTTAAAGGCTAATAGGCAAGTTATTGTCCTAAAAAGGGTTTCGGGACCCGGGTCCTGCCCTAGGGGACATGTATCAATGCAAAAAAAAGTTTTAAAAACGGCCGTTTTTTTGGGAGCAGTGATTTTAATGAGGCTTAAAGTGAAAAGAAAAGTGAAATATTCCTTTAAATATCGTACCTGGGGGCGTGTCTATAGTATGCCTGTAAAGTGGCGCGTGTTTCCCATGCTTAGAACAGTCCCTGCACAAAATTAAATTTTTAAAGGAATAAAAGTTATTTAAAACTGCTTGCGGCTTTAATGTAATGTCGGGTCCCGGCAATATGGCTGAAAATCAGTGAGACAAACAGCATGGGTACCCCCCACCCTCCAGTCCATTACCAGGCCCTTTGGGTCTTGTATGGATATTAAGGGGAACCCCGCACCCAAATTAAAAAAAGGAATGGCGTGGGGCCCCAGGCCCTATATACTCTGAACAGCAGTATACAGGCGGTGCAAACAAGACAGGGACTGTAGGTTTGTTATTAAGTAGAATCTGTTTGTAATTTTGAACTGGTACATTTTTTAAGTGTAGCTCCAGTCAAAAAATCTATTTTAAGCTTTTGGGAAAACATCAGAAGATTTCACCTCACTTTCTGTCCCAATGACAAATGTTTTTTGACAATTTGGGTTTTTTAGTGAAACAAAGATTGGTGATAAAGCACACAACAAAACCGTGGATTTTTGCGTTCGACTTGAACACAAAGCTCATCCCTACTCACAGATTACCTTATAGTGCAGAGCCCAGGGCTAAGTTGTGAGGCATGATGGTTATCATGCAGCTTCCAGGGACAATCTCCTGAAATTGAGAACTGGCCCCATGTCACCAAAATCATACCCTGTTTCCCCGAAAATAAGACCTAGCGTGATTGTCAGTGATGGCTGCAATATAAGCCCTACCCCCCAAATAAGCCCTACCCTGTTTCCCCGAAAATAAGCCCTACCCTGAAAATAAGACCTACAAGGACTTTAACTAGGGCTTATTTGGGGAGTAGGGCTTATATTGCAGCCATCACCGACAATCAAGCTAGGTCTTATTTTCAGGGAAACAGGGTACTAATATATGCACAGATTTGTAAAAAAAAATCCCTACTCTCTAATCTTATAGTAGTCAGCATATACAACAATTTTATCAATATGTCTTTGTTAATATACCTTGAAATCAATTTGGATATTTCAATAAAATACAATTTAAGCCCTCACTAATTCATATTTTAAAATATGTTTAATATAAAATCAATATTATATATATATATATATATATATATATATATATATATATATATATATATATATATATATACAGTGGCTTGCGAAAGTATTCGGCCCCCTTGAACTTTTCAACCTTCTGCCACATTTCAGGCTTCAAACATAAAGATATAAAATTTTTATTTTTTGTGAAGAATCACCAACAAGTGGGACACAATTGTGAAGTAGAACGAAATATTTTGGATTTTTGAAACTTTTTTAACTAATAAAAAAATGAAAAGTGGGACGTGCAAAATTATTCGGCCCCCTTGCGTTAATATTTTGTAGAGCCACCTTTTGCTGCGATTACAGCTGCAAGTCGCTTGGGGTATGTCTCTATCAGTTTTGCACATCGAGAGACTGAAATTCTTGCCCATTCTTCCTTGCAAAACAGCTCGAGCTCAGTGAGGTTGGATGGAGAGCGTTTGTGAACAGCAATTTTCAGCTCTTTCCACAGATTCTCGATTGGATTCAGGTCTGGACTTTGACTTGGCCATTCTAACACCTGGATACGTTTATTTGTGAACCATTCCTTTGTAGATTTTGCTGTATGTTTGGGATCATTGTCTTGTTGGAAGATAAATCTCCGTCCCAGTTTCAGGTCTTTTGCAGACTCCAACAGGTTTTCATCCAGAATGGTCCTGTATTTGGCTGCATCCATCTTCCCCTCAATTTTAACCATCTTCCCTGTCTGAAGAAAAGCAGGCCCAAACCATGATGCTGCCACCACCATGTTTCACAGTGGGGATGGTGTGTTGAGTGTGATGAGCTGTGTTGCTTTTACGCCAAACATATCGTTTTGCATTGTGGCCAAAAAGTTCGATTTTGGTTTCATCAACCAGAGCACCTTCTTCCACATGTTTGGTGTGTCTCCCAGGTGGCTTGTGGCAAACTTTAGACGAGACTTTTTATGGATATCTTTGAGAAATGGCTTTCTTCTTGCCACTCTTCCATAAAGGCCAGATTTGTGCAGTGTACGACTGATTGTTGTCCTATGGACAGACTCTCCCACCTCAGCTGTAGTTCTCTGCAGTTCATCCAGAGTGATCATGGGCCTCTTGGCTGCATCTCTAATCAGTCTTCTCCTTGTCTGAGCTGAAAGTTTAGAGGGACAGCCAGGTCTTGGTAGATTTGCAGTGGTCTGATACTCCTTCCATTTCAAAATGATCGCTTGCACAGTGCTCCTTGGGATGTTAAAAGCTTGGGAAATCTTTTTGTATCCAAATCCGGCTTTAAACTTCTCCACAACAGTATTACGGACCTGACTGGTGTGTTCCTTGGTCTTCATGATGCTCTCTGCGCTTTCAACAGAACCCTGAGACTATCACAGAGCAGGTGCATTTATACAGAGACTTGATTACACACAGGTGGATTCTATTTATCACCATCAGTCATTTAGGACAACATTGGATCTCTCAGAGATCCTCGCTGAACTTCTGGAGTGAGTTTTCTGCACTGAAAGTAAAGGGGCCGAATAATTTTGCACGCACCACTTTTCAGTTTTTTAATTGCTAAAAAAGTTTAAAATATCCAATAGATTTCGTTCCACTTCACAATTGTGTCCCACTTGTTGGTGATTCTTCACAAAAAATTTAAATGTTATATCTTTATGTTTGAAGCCTGAAATGTGGCAAAAGGTTGAAAAGTTCAAGGGGGCCGAATACTTTTGCAAGGCACTGTATATATATATATATATATATATATATATATATCAATATAACTAAGAAATGTGCTCTGAACTGGATTAGAGCCCACAACCTTCAACACTATAAGCCTGTTACTCGAACCACTATGCTATCACTTATGGGCTCTTAAAAAACTGCTTTTTATCATAGGCGTGCGCACAGGGTGTGCCAGGGGTGCCTAGGCACACCCTAATCCACCCCCATGTGCATTAGCATTATCCAGGTGCAACACCAGGTGGGTGATTAGGGGTGCCAGTAGCCAGTGCAAATGCCCCCATTATATTAAAGGCTAGGTTCAACTTTAGGAACACGTTATACCTGTATTTAGGGTGTAACGTAATCTGCTCCCAATCAACTGCCTGCCACCACCAGAGCCTCTTCCGTTTGGGGTGCATACCCTAATGTAATAGGCTGCGCACACCTATGCTTTTTATGTTTGATATGAGGGTAATGGTTTGTGAAACAACTGTATCAACCCAGGCAAGTAATTGCTATAATCAATCTGTTATGACCATAGACACACGTTGTCCTGCTGCCTTCTAGCCATTCAAAATTCCCTCATGTAGGGGCAATAGCGCAATGTTTCCGGCAAGCTGGGGTGCAGAGCTGTGCTGGCCATTGTGTTCTGTTATCAATGGAAGCTGTGCCCCCCCCCCACCCCCACTCACATATGATACACAGGTTTTCAGCATGGCTCTTGATGTTGGAGCAGATGACAGAGAAGAAGGATAAGACAGCAAACCGAGGAACTATTAATACAGTAGGGGAACCAGAGAACCCAGCACTGCCTGCTTCCCTATACTGTGTGCTGTAACTAAGATAGATTTACATATCCATATACAGAGCAGAAGACATGTATGTCTGCAGAACGATGGTCTGTGGGTGTTACTCAGAATTCTGAATTTTAATCTCAGATATGTGTAGATTTTTTTTTTTAAACTTACAATTCTGACTTCCAATCTCAAAATTCTGACTTTCAAACTCAGAATTCTGTAAAAAAAAAAAATTTCCAAGCTCATAATTCTGTATTTTTGTCTTTTATGATGCCCCCAGGGCTCTTCCATACTTATCCTCAGCTTAACTTAAGTTCAAACTTTTTTTATTAGTTTTGAATAAAGTAAAAAAGTTTAAAACCTGTAATGCCCTGTACACACGATCGGACTTTCCGACAACAAAACCGTGGATTTTTGTCCAAAGGATGTTGGCTCCAACTTGTCTTGCATACACACGGTCACACAAATGTTGGCCAACAATTACGAATGTAGTGACGTACAAGATGTACGACGGCTGATAAAAAGGAAGTTCAATAGTGATGTGTGATTCCGAGCATGCGTGTTTGTACTTTGGACTTTTGTCCAACGGACTTGTGTACACACAATCGGAAAATCCAACAACAAAATTTGTTGGCGGAAAATTTGAGGACCTGCAAGCCAACATTTGCTGGGCGGAAAGTCTGACAGCAAATGTTCGATGGAGCATACACACGGTCTGACTTTCCGCCAACAAGCTCACATCCAACATTTGTTGTCGGAAAATCCGATCGTGTGTATGGGGCATAAGGCTTCAAACGCTCTCTGCTTCCATTTGAGAATTTTTTTCTGTCAAATTTTGAATGCTGCTTGTGTACTTGTTGAATTGATTTCCCTTGCCCACCAAGGGGTTTTTCTACATCAACAGTTAACTGAAAATGGTGACCTGGCTCCCTTGTTCAGCAACAATGCTGCTTTTCTTAACAGTTCCCCTCTCCCAGCTCTCCTAGTTCTTTCTGCTCACTCAGCCTTTGGTCACAGCGCCCCACTGCACAGCCCATTCCTGGATAGGGGTTCTCCTGACACCACAATAGGAGCTGACCTTACTCCTGGGACCAAACCTCCTGTCTCCTGGCTGGGGCACCTCCGGTAAAGTTTAAGCAAGTTTAAGCACCTCCGGTAATGTTTTACCGCAGTTAACTCGATACCTTGGATACCTTTTAGACATATTATTTGCAGAATACAATACTCTGGTGCAGTATCTAATAAATATCAATGCATTACAAGAGTAAAATATATTCAGATTATTTAGCTTAAAGCAGAACTTCAGTCATTTTTTTTAACTTTCCATCTATTAAATCCTCTACCCTTGTTGTTTTAACCTTTGATAGTAAAACTTTTTTTTTTCTGCCAGAAAATACCTTATACAGCCCACTTCCTGATTCTTGTCTGGTAAAAAGCTTAGGCTTATGACATCATGCACAGCTCTCTCTCTCTCTCTCTCTCTCTCACTCTCGTGAGAGTTTGTCAGGAAGGGAGGGGTGAGTCATAAGAGGGCCAATGAGAGCGGCAGAGCTGGAGGTGTGCCTCTGTGTAAATCCAGGAAGTAAACAGGCAGCATCTTCAGCTGCCCACAGTTAAAATGGTTGCAGCCAGACTCAGTGGAGGAAGATTTCTGCAGCATATTTGGCAAGTACAGAATCACAGTATATATAAAATGACATGCAAAATGGTTGGAGAAAAGCTTCAGAATGGCAAAGATGTTTTTATTACAAATTATTTGAGCAGACTGCAGTTCTCTTTTAACAACAAATCTGTATTCCAGGTGTGTTTGAAGTCAACGTATATAATTGCGTGTACAGCACTCTTGAGATGTTACATGCGGAATTATCCAGTGGCGATGATATGTTTCCATATTGGTTCACCTCCATGTCTGATTTCACTGTGGGGAATCAGGTTATTCGGCAGCAGCTTCCAATTCACTTTGTGTCATTTGACAGACGAACCAGTTGTGCGGAATGCCATGTCTATGAGGATCCCCAATCATACTCCATTACAATCCCCTTATCCACACAAGGACAATTTTATGAGGGTGAAAATACGGAGTCATATACACTTGAGCAGGTCTTGCCATCTCCAGCTTTACTAAAGCGTGCCTTTAAATGCAGAACTATAGGACCTGGAGCTTATAAGATCTGTCCAGTATATGAAATTAAAACAGTCATGAATAGTAAGTATATTACCAACTCATGGAAATAACTAAAATATGTATATCTCTATACTGAATGTATTCCCATTTAAAACAGTTAATGTTAGACACAAATCTCTCATTTTGTCTTTTTATGTTTTCTATTGTCTTTATTATTATTTATATGACTTGTTTTCATTGCCTCTGTAATATATTGTATTATGATAAAGCTGAACTAGAAAATGTTTATTTTAAAAGCTTCTCTAGCAGCAAGTATATTAGCACTGATATATGTATACTATCATACCTCCCAACCGTCCCTGATTCACCGGGACCGTCCCAGAATTTGATCTGTGTCCAGGAGTCCCGACGAATCAGGGCTGAGTCCCGGAATGCCTGCGGGGTGTCTTGGTTCCCGCACGTCGTAAGCAACACTTCACCTTGCAGCCAGGGAGAGATCTCCTGGCTGCTTCTGACAGACACAATGCACTGCAGAGCCGTGACACTTGTCTTGGGTGCAGTCTTTTGAGGTTGGAGGGGGGACGCCAGATTGTGGGCTGCGCTTACATGCAGGAAACTCTAAGCATCCAGTGTCCTGACTCTGCTGCCACCCACAGGTGTAGATAGAACTAGCTTCCTTCTACCACCACCAGTGTCCTAAACAAATGCCTGTGTCCTTGCAGCCATGCTGATCGGCTTCAGCAACAGCTGTACAGTAAACACTAATATCGCAAATATGCCAGCAGACAGAATTCACCCCACCCACCACTGCTGCCCACTGCCTGCCAGTGATAGTGGTTGGTGATAGTGGTTGTGTGCTTGGACCATGCCAGAGTCCAAGCAACCAATCACATTTGTCCCGCCCCCACGCCCCAGGGTTTCAGAGGAGAAGGGGAATGGAATTTTTTCCCACAGACCCAGCCGGTCATCATACCTCAGCTTCCACCTGCCAGTCCTGTAATAGAAGAGAAGTAACAGGCCATGTACAGTAAGTAAAATCTGTGGAGACCATGATCTAATGGGGAGCTCTGGGGACCCTGATGTAACAGAGACTTTGGGGACCCTAATACAAGGGGAACTCTTGGGACCCTGATGTCAGGAGGGGGCTCTGGGTACCCTCATATGAGGTGGGGAATCCGGGGACCATGATATGAGGGAGGGAACTTTGGTGACCCTAAAAAAAAGGGTGGACTTTAATGTAACAGGGTGACTCTGGGGACCTTAATGTAAGGAGGGGGACCCTCACATAAGGGGGGAATTCTGATGTAAGGCAGGAACTCTTGGGACCCATATTTAAGGAGGGGAACTCTGGGGACCCTGATGTAAGGGGGTGACACTGGGGACCCTGGTGTAAAGAAAGGGAACTGTGGAAACACTGACGTAAGTGGGGGACTCTGGGGGCCCAGATGTGATGGGGACATTTGGGGACCCTAGTGAAAGGGGGGTGAAACTGGGGACCCTGATGTAAGGAAGAGGGACTCTAATGTAAAGGGGGGCTCTGGGGGCCCTGATGTGAGGGGAGGGGGACATTTGGGGATCCTAGTGAAAGGGGGAGCCCTGATGTTAATGATTGACTCTGGGGACCCTGATTTAAGGTGAAATGCTTGGGACCCTTATGTAAGATGGTAGGAGACTCTGGGGACCCTGATCTAAAAGGAGATTCTGGGGCCCCAATGTATGGGATGATTTATGGGGGAACTCTGGAGACCCTGATATAAGGGGAGGGGGAAACGCTGGGTAGCTGTCAGGTCACCTGAGTCCAGGTGACAGATGCACCCCATCAGTTACTGGAGTGCACCGCAAGGTAGTGGACCCTACGGCTGACTACTGCGGATGAAGCTCTAGGTGATACAGGAGAGCAGATACTCTGTAGTACCAACACAGATGACACTGGGGGCTAGAGCATGAGATTTCCCAGGGAGCGGAATCTAAGAGCCAGCGGGTGTTCACCAGAGGCCCCTAGTGGTGGGGATGGATTTAGCTGCAGTCTGGCTCCAGGTCACGACCCCTAGGGCCTCCCAGCTCACACTCATGGTAGACTACAGGGAGGTAGAGAGGAAGCAGCAGACTGTGACAACAAGAGATAGGAGATGGCTAAAGGTCAGGGCAACAAGCATGTAAGGATAGTCAGAGAAGAAACTCGGAGCTTGATGTTCCTGGTGGAGAGCCAGATTTTGTCCCCTGGCTGTAGAGAAGCCGGTTTACGCCTGCAGCGGTCGGCAAAACCTTTGAAATTGTCAGCAGCTGCCTGTAGTAAATCATGAATGTCACCCCAAATAGAATTGAAAGACTCCTGAGCCGTAGCCAAAGCTGGAATATCTGGAGAACAGGTAATGGGAGGAGGGAGTTGGGGTGTTTTCCATAAACTGTGAAAAAGGGTGTCTTCTGAGAACTGCTGTTTACATGATTGTTGTGAGAGAATTCTGCCTACGGGAGTAGAGAGGACCAATCGTCATGATGAGCAGAGACTAATGCCGCGTACACGCAATTGGAAATTCCGCCAGCAAAAGTCCGATGTGAGCTTTTGGTTCAGAAATTTAGACCGTGTGTATGCTCCATTGGACTTTTGCTGGCGGAATTTCCGCCAGCAAAAGATTGAAAGCAAGTTCTCTATTTTTCTGTCGGAAAAAGTTCCTATTGGAAATTCCGTTCGTCTGTATGCAATTCCGCGCATGCTCTGAATCAAGTACGAGACGGAAGCGTTCAGTCTGGTAAAACTATTATTATTATTATTATACAGGATTTATATAGCGCCAACAGTTTACGCAGCGCTTTACAATATAAAAGGGAGACAATACAGTTATAATACAATAAAATACAAGAGGATAAAGAGGGCCCTGCACAGAAGAGCTTACAATCTAATAGGGTGGGGCAGGTGGTACAAAAGGTTGTAACTGTGGGGAATGAGCTGATGGAAGTGGTAAAAGATTAGTTAGAAGCGTGATAGGCTTTCCTGAAGAGATGAGTTTTCAGGGATCGCCTGAAGGTAGCAAGAGTAGGGGATAGCCGGACAGATGGAGATAGGGATTTCCAGAGGATTGGAGAGGCTCTGGAGAAATCCTGGAGACAATCATGAGAGGAGGAGACGAGAGAGCTTGAGAGTAGGAGGTCTTGAGAAGAGCGGAGAGGACGATTTGGGTGATATTTGGAGACAATATTGGTGATGTAGCTCGGGGCAGAGTTGTGAATGGCTTTTACGTTGTGGTTAGTATTTTGAATTTAATTCGCTGGGTGATTGGGAGCCAGTGTAGGGATTGGAGGAGAGGTTTGGCAGACGCTGAACGGTGGGTAAGGTGGATAAGCCTGGCAGCAGCATTCATGATAGACTGAAGAGGGGATAACCTAGGGAGAGGTAGGCCAGTGAGAAGGGAGTTGCAATAGTCAAGGCGAGAGATAACAAGGGAGTGAATGAGGAGCTTGGTGGTTTCATTTGTTAAAAAGGGGCGAATTTTAGAGATGTTACGGAGGTGAATTCTACAAACTTTTGACAACGATTGGATTTGAGGCTGAAATGACAAGTCAGAGTCTAGGATTACACCTAGTACCCTGGCGTGAGGGGAGGGACTCATGGTTGCATTGATTGATTTTGATGGAAAAGTCATGAAGGGGGGCATGGGCAAGGGGGAATATTAATAGCTCAGTTTTAGAGAGATTTAGTTCAAGGAAGTGGTGCGACATCCATGCTGATATGTCAGTTAGTAAGTTAGTAATGCGAGAGGAGCCTGAAGGAGTGAGGTGAGGAGTAGACAGATAGATTTGGGTGTCATCAGCATATAAGTGGTATTGTAAGCCGTGGGCGGTTATCAAGTGACCAAGGGAGGAGGTATAGATAGAGAAGAGAAGGGGTCCAAGAACAGAGCCTTGGGGGACCCCCACAGAAAGGGGCAATGGAGAGGAGGAGACAGAGTTGTAGGTGACACTGAAGGAGTGATGTGATAAATAGGCAGAGAACCAGGATAGAGCAGAATCTCGGAGGCCAAGGGAATGCAGTTTATTGAGAAGGAGCGGGTGGTCAACAGTATCAAAGGCTGCAGAGAGGTCAAGTAGTAGGCGTATGGATTACTGGCTGTTGGTTTTAGCAGTTAGTAAATCGTTAGTGAGTTTTAGTAAGGCAGTTTCCATGGAGTGCTGTGAGTGAAAGCCAGACTGTAAAAGGTCAAGAAGGTTATTTTTACTGAGGTAGGAGCTAAGACGGTTGTACACTAAGCATTCTAGAAGTTTAGAGGTGAATGGGAGCAATGAGATGGGTCTTAAGTTGTTCAGGTTGGTAGGATCCAGTGAGGGCTTTTTAAGTATGGGAGTGATCTGCGCATGTTTTAGAGGGGAGGGGAAGGTAAAAAGGGTTGCTGGTTCAAATCCTAACCACAACACTACCTGCCTGGAGTTTGCATGTTCTCCCAGTGCCTGCGTGGGTTTCCTCCGGGTACTCTGGTTTCCTCCCACACTCCAAAGACATGCTGTTAGGTTAATTGGATTCTGTCCAAAATTGGCCCTGGCCCTGGTGTATGGGTGTGAATTGGGGACCTTGGATTGTGGACCCCTTGGGGGTGGGGACAGGTGTGGGTGTGTGTGGAGCGCTGCGTAGATTGATGGCGCTACATGGGTACCTTAAATATATATTAAAAAAAATAGTGGATGGGCATCTTGATGGGATGCAGTGAGCGGGGATGGGGACAATTGTAGGTGCTCACTCAGGTTGAACTGGATGGACTGGTGTCTTTATTCAACCTTACTAACTATGTAACAGGATCCAAGGGACAATTGGTTAGGTGGGCATCTGAGAAAAGTTTTGTAACCTCTTCAGTAGTAGCCAATTCAAAAGAGGAGAGTGTTGAATGTGCTGTTAGACAAGGTATGGTGGGTGGGGAAGATGTATGCAGAGTGGAGGTGTCCTCACGAATTGCATCAATCTTGTCTTTGAAGTGATTGGCAATCTCTTGGGCAGTGAGTGAGTTACTGGGTAGAGGGGGTGGGGGACGAAGCAGAAAGTTGAAGATTGAGAAGAGCCGACGGGGTCACAAGGAATTAATACAAGAGACAAAAGAGGCTTGTTTGGCAGCATGGAGGCAGGAATTGTATTTTAGAAGGGCAGATTTATATAGGGTGAAGTCTTGCAGGTATTTGATTTTACACCACAGTTGTTCAAGAGCACGGCAATGTCTCTTGAGATTTCTAGTGTTGTCAGTTTGCCAGGGTTGTAACGGTCGGGGCCTGATTCTACGTGTGGTTAGAGGAGCAAGTGCATCTAGTGATGATGAGAGTGAACTGTTGTAGACAGAGGTGGCCAGGACAGGGGAGAAATTATGTCATATAGGTGGTCAGTAGCAGAATAGAGAATAGAAGGGTTAAAGTGGCAAAGGTTTCTACAAGTAATTGTTTGCTGCTTGGAGGGATGGGTGGTTGGAGGCAAGGATACAGTGAAAGTAATGAGGTTGTGATCACAGAGAGGAAAGGGGGTGTTGGTGAGGTTGCCAGGGTTGCAGAGATGGGAGAATACAAGGTCAAGTGTATTACCATTGGAGTGAGTGGAAGTATGTGCCCATTGGGTTAGGTCAAAAGATGAGGTTAAGTCGAGAAGTTTAGCTATAGTTGAGCTGTTAACATTGACAGGAATGTTGAAGTTACCAAGAATGATAGTTGGTATTTCAGAGTAGAGAAAGTAGGGTAGCCAGGCAGCAAAGTCATCAAGAAAGTGCGATACCAGTCCAGGAGGCCGATAAATTGCTGCAATCCTCAGAGAAATGGGAGAAAACAGACGAATACCGTGCATCTCGAAAGAAAAGAGGGATAGAGAGGGAGGGACTGGAAAGACTTGGAAGGTGCTTTGTGGGGATAGAAGGAAGCCAACTCCACCTCCTTTCTGTCTGTTGGGTCTGGGGGAGTGAGTCTAATGGAGACCACCATGGGAGAGGGCAGCAGGAGAAGCTGAGTCAAAATTTTGAAGCCAGGTTTCTGTTATGGCGAGTATGTTAAAGCCATGAGAGATGAAGAGGTCATGTACAGATGTTAGCTTGTTACAGATGGAGCGAGCGTTCCAAAGGCCGCATGAGATTGTTGGGCTGCTTTGAGGAAGCAGGGGGATAGAAATTAAACTGAGTGGATTGCGGTGGTTGCCAGAGGGGGGGGGGGGGTATTGGATATGTGGCTTGCAGTTGGAAAATGGCGGACCAGGATTAGAAGAAATGTCACCTGAGACTAGGAGAAGGAGGAGGGCGAGGAAGGCAAGATGGGAGTGGGATGTGCATGAGCGCACGTGTCTAGTGGCCCTCGTGCTTATGTCAGCATGTGGGTGCAGCAAATGCAGGAGATTATGGGTGCCATAGTAGGGAGAGGGTAGGAGTGAGGGTGATATGTGCATGCTGCAGGGAAGAGAGGAGGGGTAGAGTAAAGATAAATTTAAGGATAGAAGACACCAATGTGAGAAGGAAGAGAATAAGGAGCATGTTAGTGGATAGAGAGTGGGAAACTGACTTTATGTAAAATATAAAATAAATGTCAAATTCTGGTTTGCTTGTCGTCTTGCAGAGTGGAGCAGAGTTCTTGTTGTATCTTCAGCCAGCTTTAGTTAACCTGCTTTCGTTAAACTGCGTCGGTGAAACTGCACATCACTCAGGACAGAGCAATGATGTCTGCGCCTTGTCCCTGTCTGCGCCACCACATAGGCTGCTTTAAATTGATAGGGAGACTGAGCAGGCATCCATTTCTCAGTTGGTCATTATTGGGTCTGATTTGAGACACCTGAATATGGGAGAGGAGCAGGGGCGGACTGACCATTCGGGAACTCGGGCACTGCCCGAGGGCCCCATGCCACTAAGGGGCCCCATCAGGGTTGCCTGCCTCAATAAAACCAGGGACAGTATATAAAAATCTCTATTTATTAAAAAATCCCAAGATTATAGCTGCCCCGCCTCTCCAGTACCTTTTAAGTGTGTGTATGTGTATTCTGTGTGTGTATATTTTGTGTGTATATTGTGTGTCTGTGTGTGTATACTGTTTGTGTGTGTGTGTGTATACTGTGTGTGTATACTGTGTGTGTATACTGTGTGGCCTCTTAATCTCCTATTGCCTGGGGGCCCCATAATTTCCTATTGTCCGGGGGCCCCATAATCTTCTCCTATTGCTTGGGGGCCCCATAATCTTCTGTTGCCCGGGGGCCCCATGAGTTGTCAGTCCGCCCCTGGAGAGGAGATGGCCAATACCAGACCAGCTACAGACACAGGCTAGGGTCCAAAAGCTAATTACCTCTCTTGATCACTCAAGCCAAATGGGGTTGAGAATCAAACACCAGTAATCTTGCTATTGCAGTGTGGTTGTTATAGAGCTAGCAGGATATATAGAAGTTTAAAGATATGGCCGCAGAAGACATTTACCAATAATGTTACAGCAATGTCAGTTCAATAGAGATGTACAGATGGATAGAAGACATTTACCAAAAATGTTACAGCAGTGTCAGTTCAGTAGAGATTAGGGATGAGCCGAACACCCCCCCCCCCCGGTTCGGTTCGCATCCAGAACATGCGAACAGGCAAAAAATAGATAGATGACAACAAACTGGTACAGCAGATCCCTTAAGATTTAATTGACAAAGTTTTGGAACACAGCTGGGGCATTACCCAAACCAAAAGGCATAACTAGGTATTAGTAATGCCCGTCTCTTGTGTTAAATGTGGTTTTCCATTCGTCACCTTCCAGTATCTGAATCAGATTGTATGCACCTCTGAGATCCAACTTGGTAAAAATGGAGGCACCCTTAAACCTGTTGAATAACTCAGATATTAAAGGTAAGGGGTATCAATTTTTGATACGTCGATTGTCGTTGCAGGGTCTCAAGGTACCATCCTTTTGGCAATGAAAAGGAACCCTGCTCCTGCAGGTGATGAGCATTTCTGGATGAAACCTCTCTCTACATTCTCGGCGACATTCTCTGACATGGCCTGGGTCCCTGGGATGGACAGAGGGCAGAGTTGCTGCAGGGACAAGGTCAATAGCACAGTCAAAAGACCTGTGGTGAGGAAACACCTCAGCTGATTTCTTACAGAACACATCCCGGTAATCGCTGTATGCAGCGGGAAGATCAGAAGATACAGATGTGGTAGCAACCGGAAGTCTCTCCTTGGGGGCCACCTTGAGAAGGCAGGAAGAGAAACAAGAGGGACCCCAAGCCAGGATCTGCCCAGAGACCCAGTCCACATGTGGAGAGTGGAGCTGTAGCCAAGGAGGGCCCAATACAATGGGGGTAGCGGCTTTGGGTAGAATGAGGAAGGATATCCACTCCTGGTGGAGTATCCCTACAAACATCTTAATAGGTAGAGTCTGGAAGTGGATAGGGCCCCCAGAGAGAACAGCGCCATCAATTGCTGAGACTACCAGTGGCGTAGGGAGGGGTGAAAGGGTAAGCTTCATGGAAGAAGAAGTTCTCCAGTCCATAAAATTGCCAGCAATTATGCAGATATGCAAAGATCGATTGAGGAGAAGCGCCTACACGAAGGAACACCGGAAGAAGAAGACGAGAAGGTGATGTTTCTGGGTCTAATACTCCACCTTTCAGATGTATTAGACCCAAGCGTTTCCCGGACAAAGCAAGCAGGAGTCACGAAAATTACCCTTGCCCCCACAATAGAGACACAAGCCAAGAGTTCTGCGCCTAGCACGTTCTTTGGGGGTTAGCCTGGTCTGGCCCAGCTGCATAGGTTCCTCAGCAGGCAGAAGATGCTCCACGGGACGAATCGAGGGGAGCTCAGACTGGCTAAGGCCCAGGGAGTGCTGGTGTCTTTTCTAGGGACCTCTCCTGAAAACGAATGTCGATCTGGTTACACAAGGAAATTACATCGTCCAAACCGGCGGGGATGGCTCTTACCGCTAATTTGTCTTTTACTCGGTCAGAGAAGCCATGTAAAAAGGTTACAACAAGACAGGAAGTAATGTTAGGTGTGATGGTGAGGAGCAGTTGTGTGGAGACACCTGTTTTGGAGAGCTGTAAGTCTGCTGGAGGCTGCTAAAATAGTCAACAAGGACTGTTAAAACCTTAGGCTAAAGACCCACCAATGAACTGTATGTGCCTTTTTACTTTTACTTTGTGCTGAAGATAAGCAGACTTTATTTAGTATTTTTATGCTTGTGTGCTGCTGGAAGCTTTATTTTGATTTCCCTGCTGAAAATAAAAACCTTTTTGTTTAAAGTTTTACCGGCTTTGCACTCGGTCCTGTGGAGCTACAATCCCCCAAACTGTACAACTGATGGAGAATGCGAGCAGAGTGCATTTGCAGCCGCAAAAGCCATTTAAAACTGAAAACTGACATTTACAGAGACAGAGTACCTATGGCATGTCTTGGGTGAAGTCAGCTCAGACACTGCAAACAGCAGGAAAAGGCATGGAGAAGGTCATCAAGGCACTTGCGCAAGCCACCGTGACCCAGCAGCAAGTCTCAGCAGAGGCAAACCATTGCCATGAGGAAGTGATGGCTCAGCAGCAGGCCCTGGCACTGTAGCTGCACAACAGGAAAGCACACGGTTGCTAGCCGCCCAGTTTACTGCCCAGCAGGAGTTGACTAAAGCACAGGTGGCTGCCTTGCAGGAGACAGTACAGCATCTGGCTCAGGGATGAGAGCAAGCGGTCGTCGCTGCTAACAACCAAGTATCTGTGACGGCCAGCCATTTCTTTCAAAAACTCACACTGGGCTGGCATTACCTCCCCTTTCCTTACTTGTGACCCGCAAAAGTCCTACTTTGACCTACCAACTGAGCACATCAGCGACTATGAGCGTCTGAAGGCAGAGATCCTGGCCCCCCTGGGAGTGACCAGAGCAGTCTGGGCTCAGAGGGTTCACCACTGGAGGTACAACCCTGACCGGCCATCCAGGTCCCAAATGCACAAACTGGTACAGCTGGTTAAAAAATGGCTGCAGCCAGAAAAGTTGACAGGCCAGCAAATGGTGGAACGGGTGGTGATGGACTGCGGTCCCTGCCAGATGACCTACAGCTTTGGGTAAGCCATGGAGACCCTGCAACCGCTGACCAGCTGGTAGAGTTGGTCGAAAGACATACCACTGTGGAGGACCTGCTCAGACCTGCCAAGCATCGGGAACCCACATCAGGGGCAACCAGGCCTGCCATAGCACCTAGGAGAGAAGCCCTGCCAGACGTTGGAACCCGCAAACCTGCATTATCTTCCGCAGAACCACGGAGGTTGGTTCCTGTCCCAAGAATGGGGGACATACAGTGTTGGCGATGTCAGTCCTGGGGACATTTATGGGCACAATGCCCACTTCAGGAGGAGCCTATGGATTGCGGGACTGGTCGGAGAAGCTCCTTCTTTGTTCAAAGAGCATGTGCCACTCATCTTGATCTGGCTGCGGGATGGTTTGAGTGGATGGCCACACAAAAGGGACACAGTTCTTCTCCTCCTCACTCCTCACCTTTTATTTCTACCCTCACTATATCTCATGACCTCTCAGCAGCCTCCACTGACAGGGATGATGGTATAGCAAAGGTTGTCACGGGTCCTTGCAAGACGTCTGCCAGCAGCACACCAACAGCTGCAGAGTATAGCAGGCAAATTTCTCTGCCCCAGCTGCTGCATCAAAAAAAAATACTCTCTACCAACCAAATGCCCAGCGTTTAAATTCCACCTTGCCACCTTGAATATGGCACAAGGACAGGCTCAGCTGAGCTTGGCTTTTTTTCCCCACGCCAATGGCTGCTGATAAAGTATGCATGCACTTCACTGTCACCATTTGAGGAGGCAATAAGGATGGTGAGCCGTGACAATGCATGCATTAATGACACTATCCCTCTTGTGTTCCTGATGGAGCATACTCTGCGTGGCATTATGACATTAAGGGCATTTGAGGCAGAGCAGTGGACGACTTCCTTTCCTCTCAAGGCCTGCTTTATGCAGACACCATTCTTGCAATGCCACAGAACACACAAGGGGAGAGAGAGGAGGAGGATTTTGGCAGTTTTGAAGACATTGAAGCAGAGGAAGGCATATATGTCAAATCTTAAGAGATGGTTTTCAGCCCCCAGAAACCCTGGGAGTAGTACGTGGCAGGGAGGAGGCAGTTCCAGATAGTATAATCCTCAGTGGCCTCGAGGACTCTACGATGAATGGGCTCCCTGATTCTTCAAAGCCTGCGAAAGGGACCAATAATTTATGGCATCAAGGAGAAGGATCACTATTGGTTGGTAACCCTCCTTGACCACCATTACAAGGGGAAAGTCTTGGAACTCATCCAGCCCTCACAGAGGGAGCACAGGATGAAATATCTTGAGGACACCTTAAAAAGTAGTTTATGTAAAACCTTTCCAAAGTCTGGTAGGTTACTGTCTCATAAAAAAAGATATTTTTGCGACTTCTGTTGGTCAAAGGAGAAGCAGTGGAGAAAGTGGCCGCCTAAGTGATGCATTTACAAAATGTTAGTCCTCGGCACACAGGGCTGTCAGCTTCAACATCCCATCAGCAGCGTCTGCATCATATGGTGAAAAGATTATCTATAGGCGAAAACAGACATGGAGAGCTTTCCAGTAGACGATCCACTGGGCTACTGGGTCATGAGACTAGACCACTGGCTAGAACTTGCCCAGTATGCAATTGAGCTGCTGGGCTGCCCTGCATCCAGTGTGCTTTCTGAATGGGCCTTCAGTGCTGCCAGAGGTTTTGTGACAGATAAAAGAGTGCGTCTGTCCACAGACTCTGTTGACTGGCTGACATTTGTCAAAATGAATCAGTCCTGGATTAGCAGCAGCTATCAACCCCCTGATGCCAATGTCACTGATTAAATGTTTTTTGTGGGTGTTGATTTTATCTTGAAGTAATTTTTGGCAAAGGTTTCATGAGCACAATTAACACCCAATTACCATTTTTTTCACATCTTTTTGAAATAGAATTTAATTTTTTTTTACAGCAAGGCCAATTCTTGCTTTTATCAAGAGTACCCAATGTTTCCACACCTGTTACTTCTATCCAAAGTCTGCCAAAGAGACACCAGACTTTATCTTAAAAAAATGTTAATATGGGCCTGAGTGTACTATAATTTGGCTTCTTCACATAAAGCTTGCTCACTGTGGTGCAAAAATTTCCATCCAGAGTCTGGCAAAGAGACACCAGAATTTATTTTCATTTAATTTTAAAGCTTGCAGGGAAAATCTATTTAAATTTCAGTTTTTATTCTCTATATATGTCAGTTTTGCTGCATCAGGTTCTATACATGTTACAGATGCATTCATTTACAGGCAGACTAAAGAGACCCCCCAGGCACTATATTTAAAGGAATTTTTCATTTTTATTGTTTCACTTTAAGCATCATTAAAATCACTGCTCGTTAAAAATTATATTTTAAAAAAAAATTTTTGCATTGATGCATGTCCGTCCCCCATTCCCCTTTTATGGCCAATAACTTGCATATATACCTTCAAAATGGGCACTTTTGGTTTTACAGGTTCGGGTCCCATAGATTTAACAGAGTTCGGAGTTCAGGCCCGATGTTTGCGATGTTCGAGAGTTCTGGCGTGAACCGAATTGGGGGGTGTTTGGCCCAACTCTTATACTGATGTACTGATGGTCTATCTCATTTCTTGAGGCCCTTAAAATGCCAGGATAGTACAAAGACCCCAAAAATAAGATAAGATAGGATAAGATAATAAAATACTTTATTGTCATTCTATGCATACAACAAAATGTATCAAGGTACTCTTTACAACAGAAAATAAAAAAAAACATTTCTCAACACAACCACACATCTCCTATCACATGCCCACATATCTGTTCTTAACCACTTGCCGACTGTATAACTTACATATGCAGTGGCAAAGTGGCACTGCTGCGCCGGATCACATGCCTGGATCTGACACTTCTGGTTAGGGGGAGCGCATGCGTTGCCACCGGTGGCCCGCTTCCACTGTGATTATATACAGCGGGAGCTGATTGGCGGGTCCTGTGGACTCGATGTCATAGGCACCCGTCATTCCTTACAGGGGGAGAATGGCAAACTGCTTATGTAAACAAGGCAGATCACCATTTCTGTCATTAGGGAAGGCACAAATCCATGCCTTCCCTTAGTAAAAGCACCCCCCCCCAGTACACAAAATCACTAGCTAGGCACACAGGTAAGCCTTTGATCGCTCCTGATGGCAACCCCTTCCCGGCCAATGTCATTGATACAGTGACAGTGCATATTTTTCAGCACTGATCACTGTATTAGTGTCACTGGTCCCCAAAAAGTGTAAAAAGTGTCAGTCGGCGTCCGACTGTCCGCCGCAGTATCGCAGTCCTGCTTTAAGTCGCTGATCGATGCCATTACTAGTAAAAAAATAAATAAATACAAATATCCCATAGTTTGTAGACGCTATAACTTTTGCGCAAACCAATCAATGTACGCTTATTGGGATTTTTTTACCAAAAATATGTAGCAGAATACATATTGGCCTAAATTGATGAAGACATTTGATTTTTTACAATTTTTTATTGGATGTGTTTTATAGCAGAAAGTAAAAGATATTGTTTTTTTTTCAAAATGGTCGGTCTTTTTTGTTTATCCACAAAAAAACAAAAATGCAGGGGTGATCAAATACCACCAAAAAAGCTCTATTTGTGGGGAAAAAAAGGACATAAATTTTATTTGGGTACAATGTCGCATGACCACGCATATGCACACCCAAAAATTTGATAGTCTCCACCTCCTCGCCACCTATATATACCGATCAATGATTGATCTTTATAGCACAAAGTGCATAAATACGGCCCAATAGCACCGCTCAGCTCCAAGGATAAACACTCCTCTAAGATAATAAATGTCAAAACTATAGCTTATAATCTAAAACCATTTATGTTAGCAGCTACTATAAAATAAATCATACATAAAACCAATGGCAATTAAAATAGTCCAAAATGTCATGCGACTTCAAACTGCCATAGCAGCGCTCATGTCAATCCATCAACATATGACACACTCTTATATAATTCCTCATATAAGTGAAAAAAGTCCAATGAAGTGGTTTATGTGAGTGAATCAAATTCCTTATAGGTGATAAACGTTCTTATATTCGTGCACCACACACCCAGGCTTACCAATGCTTTATTATTATCTCTTGCTAATACGTATAACCTATAAAGGGGGATTTTGTTGGCTTCAATAAATTAAGTTAAACAGGATTACGCTATGTGGCTTTTTCATCTTCTCACATGACCCTTGTTTTCTGGAGCCTTCCATACCCAATAAGAATATTAGCAGAGCCAGTGGATATTCCTGAGAAGCGGCAACATAAGAGGTTTGTGATGCTTGATTTTTTCAGATTTCTGATGAGTTTAACCCCAAAGGGGCGAGTTTCTTCTCATGAGGTGAAAAGCCTGGGTGTGTGGTGCACGAATAAAAGAACTTTTATCACCTATAAGGACCACTTCATTGGACTTTTTTCACTTATATGAGGAATTATATAAGAATGATTGATCTTTGTCTACAAACTGACTCTCTGATTTAAAGTGCAATTAAAATGCCATCTGAGCAGCAAACAAAACAAGGGGGAGGGGAATAAGTTCCTGTTTTGACTCATTCTGTTGTGTATGAATTGAAGCTAGAGCTATTGAGCCCTTTATACACCAAAGTGATTCTAAAGTCTCGTTTTTTTTTAGTTCAAAATAACAAACATGTTATACTTACCTGCTCTGTGCAAAGCCCCCACACAGAGCAGGTAAAGGCCCTCTTTGGGGCTCTTGGTCCGTCCGTCCAGCTGAGTGCCCCCACAGCAAGCAGCTTGCCATGGGGGCACCAAAGCCGAGCCACAGCCCCCGTGTCCATTCAGATATGGAGCCGTGGCCTGGCCCCGCCCCCTTTCTCTCCTCATTGGCTGACTGACTTTGATTGGCAGCAGCTGGAGCCAATGGCGTCGTGCTGCTGTCTCCGCCAAAAAGGAGGGACTCCTGCAACATGGCTGGATCTAGCTGGGGTTCAGGTAAGTATTAGAGGGGCTGAGGGGGACTGCTGCACACAGAAGGTTTTTTTATCTTAACCACTTAAGGACCGCCTCACGCCGATGTACGTCGGCATGGTGGCACGGCCAGGCAGAATCACGTACATATACGGTGCCCGAGGCGGTCCGCTTCTGACCAGCGGCGATCAGCGATGAGGGGGAGACCATCCGTTCGTGGCCCCCCCTCGCGATCGCCGCCGGCCAATCAAATCATTCCTTTGCTGCTGTATGTTAAACAGCAGCAAAGGAAATGATGTCATCTCTCCTCGGCTCGGTATTTTCCGTTCCGGCGCCGAGGAGAGAAGACTTCAATGTGAGTGTAACACTACACACACACAGTAGGACATGCCAGGCACACAAAACACCCCCCGACCCCCCCCCCATCACCCCCTAATCCCCCCTTCCCCCCCCTGTCGCACTGACACCAAGCAGTTTTTTTAGCGTTCGCAGAGTCAGGCCTGATCCCTGCGATCGCTAACAGTTTTTTTGGTAGCGTTTTGGTGAACTGGCAAGCACCAGTGGCCTAGTACACCCCGGTCGTAGTCAAACCAGCACTGCAGTAACACTTGGTGACGTAGCAAGTCCCATAAGTGCAGTTCAAGCTGGTGAGGTGGCAAGCACAAGTAGTGTCCCGCTGCCACCAAGAAGAAGACAAACACAGGCCCGTCGTGCCCATAGTGCCCTTCCTGCTGCATTCGCCAATCCTAATTGGGAACCCACCACTTCTGCAGCGCCCGTACTTCCCCCATTCACATCCCCAACCAAATGCAGTCGGCTGCATGAGAGGCATTTTTATGTCCTCCCGAGTACCCCTACCCAGCGAACCCCCCAAAAAAGATGTCGTGTCTGCAGCAAGCGCGGATATAGGCGTGACACCCGCTATTATTGTCCCTCCTGTCCTGACAATCCTGGTCTTTGCATTGTTTTGAACGCTACCATTCACTAGTTGAGTATTAGCGTAGGGTACAGCATTGCACAGACTAGGCACACTTTCACAGGGTCTCCCAAGATGCCATCGCATTTTGAGAGACCCGAACCTGGAACCGGTTACAGTTATAAAAGTTAGTTACAAAAAAAGTGTAAAAAAAATATATATATATATATATATATAAAAAATAAAAAAATAGTTGTCGTTTTATTGTTCTCTCTCTCTCTATTCTCTCTCTATTGTTCTGCTCTTTTTTACTGTATTCTATTCTGCAATGTTTTATTGTTATTATGTTTTATCATGTTTGCTTTTCAGGTATGCAATTTTTTATACTTTACCATTTACTGTGTTTTATTGTTAACCATTTTTTTGTCTTCAGGTACGCCATTCACGAATTTGAGTGGTTATACCAGAATGATGCCTGCAGGTTTAGGTATCATCTTGGTATCATTCTTTTCAGCCAGCGGTCGGCTTTCATGTAAAAGCAATCTTAGTGGCTACTTAGCCTCTAGACTGCTTTTACAAGCAGTGGGAGGGAATGCCCCCCCCCCCACCGTCTACCGTGTTTTTCTCTGGCTCTCCTGTCTCAACAGGGTACCTGAGAATGCAGCCGGTGATTCAGCCAGCTGACCATAGAGCTGATCAGAGACCAGAATGGCTCCAAACATCTCTATGGCCTAAGAACCCGGAAGCTACGAGCATTTCATGACTTAGATTTCGCCGGATGTAAACAGCGCCATTGGGAAATTGGGAAAGCATTTTATCACACCGATCTTGGTGTGGTCAGATGCTTTGAGGGCAGAGGAGAGATCTAGGGTCTAATAGACCCCAATTTTTTCAAAAAAGAGTACCTGTCACTACCTATTGCTATCATAGGGGATATTTACATTCCCTGAGATAACAATAAAAATGATTTTAAAAAAAAAATGAAAGGAACAGTTTAAAAATAAGATAAAAAAGCAAAAAAATAATAAAGAAAAGAAAAAAAAGCACCCCTGTCCCCCCCTGCTCTCGCGCAAAGGCGAACGCAAGCGTCGGTCTGGCATCAAATGTAAACAGCAATTGCACCATGCATGTGAGGTGTCACCGCGAACGTCAGATCGAGGGCAGTAATTTTAGCAGTAGACCTCCTCTGTAAATATAAAGTGGTAACCTGTAAAGGCTTTTAAAGGCTTTTAAAAATGTATTTAGTTTGTCGCCACTGCACATTTTAAAGCATGTCATGTTTGGTATCCATGTACTCGGCCTAAGATCATATTTTTTATTTTGTCAAACATTTGGGCAATATAATGTGTTTTAGTGCATTAAAATTTAAAAAAGTGTGTTTTTTCCCCAAAAAATGCGTTTGAAAAATCGCTGCGCAAATACTGTGTGAAAAAAAAAATGAAACACCCCTTATTTTAATCTGTAGGGCATTTGCTTTAAAAAATATATATAATGTTTGGGGGTTCAAAGTAATTTTCTTGCAAAAAAAATAATTTTTTCATGTAAACAAAAAGTGTCAGAAAGGGCTTTGTCTTCAAGTGGTTAGAAGAGTGGGTGATGTGTGACATAAGCTTCTAAATGTTGTGCATAAAATGTCAGGACAGTTCAAACCCCCCACAAATGACCCCATTTTGGAAAGTAGACACCCCAAGCTATTTGCTGAGAGTCATGTCGAGTCCATGGAAAATTTTATATTGTGACACAAGTTGCGGGAAAGAGACAATTTTTTTTTTTTATGCACAAAGTTGTCACTAAATGATATATTGCTCAAACATGCCATGGGAATATGAGAAATTACACCCCAAAATACATTCTGTTGCTTCTCCTGAGTACGGGGATACCACATGTGTGAGACTTTTTGGGAGCCTAGCCGCGTACGGGACCCCGAAAACCAAGCACCGCCTTCAGGCTTTCTAAGGGCGTAAATTTTTGATTTCACTCTTCACTGCCTATCACAGTTTCGGAGGCCATGGAATGCCCAGGTGGCACAAACCCCCCCAAATGACCCCATTTTGGAAAGTAGACACCCCAAGCTATTTGCTGAGAGGTATAGTGAGTATTTTGCAGACCTCACTTTTTGTCACAAAGTTTTAAAAATTGAAAAAAGAAAAAAAAAATTTTCTCGTCTTTCTTCATTTTCAAAAACAAATGAGAGCTGCAAAATACTCACCATGCCTCTCAGCAAATATCTTGGGGTGTCTACTTTCCAAAATGGGGTCATTTGGGGGGGTTTTGTGCCACCTGGGCATTCCATGGCCTCCGAAACTGTGATAGGCAGTGAAGAGTGAAATCAAAAATTTACACCCTTAGAAATCCTGAATATATCATTTAGTGACAACTGTGTGCAAAAAAAAAAAAATTTGTCACATTCCCGCAACTTGTGTCAAAAAATAAAATATTCCATGGACTCAACATGCCTCTCAGCAAATAGCTTGGGGTGTCTACTTTCCAAAATGGGGTCATTTGGGGGGGGGGGGTTTGTGCCATCTGGGCATTTTATGGCCTTCAAAACTGTGATAGGTAGTGAGGAGTGAAATCAAAAATGTATGCCCTTAGAAATCCTGAAGGGGTTCTTGGTTTTCGGGGCCCCGTATGCGGCTAGGCTCCCAAAAAGTCCCACACATGTGGTATCCCCGTACTCAGGAGCAGCAGCTGAATGTATTTTGGGGTGCAATTCCACATATGCCCATGGTCTGTGTGAGCAATATATCATTTAGTGACAACTTTTTGTAAATTTTTTTTTTTTTTTTGTCATTATTCAACCATTGGGGACAAAAAAAATAAATATTCAATGGGCTCAACATGCCTCTCAGCAATTTCCTTGGGGTGTCTACTTTCCAAAATGGGGTCATTTGGGGGGGTTTTGTGCCATCTGGGCATTTTATGGCCTTCAAAACTGTGATAGGTAGTGAGGAGTGAAATCAAAAATTTACGCCCTTAGAAATCCTGAAGGCAATGATTGGTTTTCGGGGCCCCGTACGCGGCTAGGCTCCCAAAAAATCCCACACATGTGGTATCCCCATACTCAGGAGAAGCAGCTAAATGTATTTTGGGGTGCAATTCCACATATGCGCATGGCATGTGTGAGCAATATATCATTTAGTGACAACTTTGTGCAAAAAAAAAAAAATTTGTCACTTTCCCGCAACTTGTGTCAAAATATAAAATATTCCATGGACTCAACATGCCTCTCAGCAAATAGCTTGGGGTGTCTACTTTCCAAAATGGGGTCATTTAGGGGGGGTTTGTGCCATCTGGGCATTTTATGGCCTTCAAAACTGTGATAGGTAGTGAGGAGTGAAATCAAAAATGTATGCCCTTAGAAATCCTGAAGGCAATGATTGGTTTTCGGGGCCCCGTACGCGGCTAGGCTCCCAAAAACTCCCACACATGTGGTATCCCCGTACTCAGGAGAAGCAGCTGAATGTATTTTGGGGTGCAATTCCATATATGCCCATGGCCTGTGTGAGCAATATATCATTTAGTGACAACTTTTTGTAAATTTTTTTTTTTTTTTTTGTCATTATTCAATCACTTGGGACAAAAAATAAATATTCAATGGGTTCAACATGCCTCTCAGCAATTTCCTTGGGGTGTCTACTTTACAAAATGGGGTCATTTGGGGGGGGGGGTTGGACTGCCCTGCCATTTTAGCACCTCAAGAAATGACATAGGCAGTCATAAACTAAAAGCTGTGTAAATTGTAGACGCTATAACTTTTGCGCAAACCAATAAATATACGCTTATTGACTTTTTTTTTTACCAAAGACATGTGGCTGAATACATTTTGGCCTAAATGTATGACTAAAATTGAGTTTATTGGATTTTTTTTTATAACAAACAGTAGAAAATATCTTTTTTTTTCAAATTTTTCGGTCTTTTTCCGTTTATAGCGCAAAAAATAAAAACGGCAGAGGTGATCAAATACCATCAAAAGAAAGCTCTATTTGTGGGAAGAAAAGGACGCAAATTTCGTTTGGGTACAGCATTGCATGACCGCGCAATTAGCAGTTAAAGCGACGCAGTGCCAAATTGGAAAAAGTCCTCTGGTCCTTAGGCAGCATAATGGTCCGGGGCTGAAGTGGTTAATGCACAGAATGCATCAAGATATAAAACCTCCCTTTACAACCACTTTAAAAATACATTAATGAAAATGAACCTAGTACTGGTTGATGCAAATATGAAGAATTATATGTAATATTTCATCTTTTCCTTAAAAAAAGAATTACCAATGAGTGAATTAATTTTAAACATGATAAATAAACTATTTTTAAAAAACTGCATTTGTAAGGTATACAATCCAGAGCTGGTGGTTTTGACCACTTAAAGAGGAAGTATTTTTTTGTTTTTTTTTTTCTTCCCTGCAAAGTAAAGGCATAATATGCTAGTATACATCGCATACTCACCTGAAAACGAAGTCTGCTTCGTCCCCACTGCAGGCCACATCCATCTTCGCCCGTTTTCCTTCCGGTGCCACTGTGTGGGAGCCGTCGTTTATGGCACTGACTTCTGAAGAAACCGCACGGGTGGCCGTTCCTTCAGAGCGCATGCGCCGATAACATCATCGGCGCACGTTTAGCAGGTATTTACAGTACCTATAGGTAAGCCTTATTCTAGGAAGGTTTACAAACTCTTTCACCACTTAAGGACCGAAAGAATTTTCCCCCTTAATGACCAGGCCATTTTTTGCAATACAACACTGCGTCGCTTTAACTGACAATTGTGCGGTTGAGCGATGCTGCACCCAAACAAAATTGACGTCCTTTTTCCCCACAAATAGAGCTTTGTTTTGGTGGTATTTGATCGCCTCTGCGTTTTGTATTTTTTGCGCTATAAACAAAGAGCGACAATTTTGAAAAAAAATAAATTTTTTTACTTTTTGCTATAATACATATCCCAAAAAAAAAATCTAAAAAAACAAATGTATTCATCAGTTTAGGCTGATATATATTCTTCTATATATTCTTAGTAAAAAAAAAAGGAAATCACAATAGGCGTATATTGATTGGTTTGCACAAAAGTTATCGCGTCTACAAACTATGGAAAAGATTTTGGGACTTTTATTTTTTTTATTATTGTTTTTAATGGTAATGGCGCGATCTGCGATTTTTAACGGGACTGCGGCAGACAAATCTGACCCCAAATGACACTTTTTAGGGACCAGTGACATTATTACATTGATCAGTGCTATAAAAATGCACTGATCATTGTAAAAATGACACCGGTAGGAAAGGGGTTAACACTAGGGGGCGAGATCAAGGGGTTAACTGTGTTCCCTAAGTGTGTTCTAACTGTAGGGGGGATGGGTTGCCTGGGACATGACAGAGATCACTGTTCCCGATGACTGGGAATAGTAGATCTCTGTCATGTCATCTGTCAGAAAGGGGATCCGTCCGCAACTGCGCCTGTGCGAGCCAACCGACAAAGACAGCGATTCACGCAGGGGAGTAACCTGCTGCAGTACAACTGCGGCGGTTGGTCCTTAAAGTGGTTAAGCAGGCATAAATTAGTGATGAGTTGTTGTTTTTTTTCTAAATGCACCACATTTTTACAAGACGTTATTTAGCTCCTAATTGTGAAAGAAAACCCTCACAATCACTACAAGACTATACTGAAATGTAGAAAATATCTATTTAGTAATTTAATGGTTTTAAAATACTTTCCCCTTTCAGGTTGCAGCCTTATAATTGTATTAAAACTGCAAAATAATTTTTTAAACTGCAAAAGAATTAAGACATAATTTCCCGGCAGTTGTAGTACCCTGGGCAGGGGCGGACTGACAACTCATGGGGCCCCCGGGCAATAGAAAATCATGGGGCCCCCTGTGTCTCCGCCTACATGCAAGCCGCACCTACACAAAGCCCCACTTACATAAATCATGGGGCACACAGTAAGGCACATCACATGGCACACAGCAGAGCACGGGGCACATCATGGGGCACAGGGCATGGGGCACACAGTAGGGCACATCACAGGACACATAATGGGGCACCCAGCAGGGTTTATTATGCTGTACACATCAGGGCACATTATTGAGCACAGCATGGTGCATCACAGGGGGTACAGGGCACATCAGTGGGTACACAGCGGGGCACATCACAGAGCACATCAGGAGATACACAGCAGGGAGCGTGCCGCACATCACAGGGCATGTGGCAAATAGTAGGGCACACAGCAGGGCACACAGTAGGGCACATCCTTGGGAACAGGACACAGGCGGTACACATCAGGGCACACATCCCAGGGCATGGGGCACACAGTAGAGCACATTACAGGGCACACAGTAGAGCACAACAGGCTGTACACAGCAGGGCACATCACAAGGCACAGAGTAGGGCACATAAGGGGGTACACTAGCAGGGCACATCACAGGCCATGAGGCACGCAGTAGGGCAAATAGCAGGGCACAAACCAAAACACAGGGCACACAGTAGAGCACTGGGATCCTCCAGACTTAACACAGTGTCTTTCAGGGTAGCCATCAGGGGGGAAGGCGACACAGTGGGGGTGGAGGACACAGGGAGACACCGTGGGGGGGGGGGGTTGGAGGGCACAGGGGGACACTGTAGGTGGGTGGAGGGCACAGGGGGACACTGTGTGTGAGTGGCACAGGGAGACACCATGGGGGGGGTGGAAGACACAGGGGGACACTGTGGGGGGTGAAGGGCACAGGGGGGCACCGTGGGGGGTGGGGGGCACAGGGGGACACTGTGGGGAGGTGGGGGCACAGGGGGGCACTGTGGGGAGCTGGGGGGCACAGGGGGACACTGTGGGGGGGTGGAGGGCACAGGGGGGCACTGTGGGGAGGGGGGAGGTGGAGGGCACAGGGGGGCACTGTGGGGGGCACAGGGGGACACTGTGGGGAGGTGGAGGGCACAGGGGGACACTGTGGGGGGGGGGCACAGGGGGACACTGTAGGTGGGTGGAGGGCACAGGGGGACACTGTGTGTGAGTGGCACAGGGAGAGACCATGGGGTGGGTGGAAGACACAGGGGGACACTGTGGGGGGTGGAGGACACAGGGAGACACCGTGGGGGGGGTTGGAGGGCACAGGGGGACACTGTAGGTGGGTGGAGGGCACAGGGGGACACTGTGTGTGAGTGGCACAGGGAGACACCATGGGGGGGTGGAAGACACAGGGGGCACTGTGGAGGGTGAAGGGCACAGGGGGGCACCGTGGGGGGTGGGTGAAGGGCACAGGGGGATACTGTGGGGAGGTGGAGGGCACAGGGGGATACTGTGGGGAGGTGGGGGGCACAGGGGGACACTGTGGGGGGGGGGGGTGGAGGTCACAGGGGGCACTGTGGGGGGGAGGTGGAGGGCACAGGGGGACACTGTGGGGAGGTGGGGGGCACAGGGGGACACTGTGGGGAGGTGGGGGGCACAGGGGGACACTGTGGGGGGGTGGAGGGCACAGGGGGGCACTGTGGGGAGGGGGGAGGTGGAGGGCACAGGGGGCACTGTGGGGGGCACAGGGGGACACTGTGGGGAGGTGGGGGCACAGGGGGACACTGTGGGGAGGTGGAGGGCACAGGGGGACACTGTGGGGGGGGGGGGTGGAGGGCACAGGGGGACACTGTGGGGAGGTGGGGGGGGCACAGGGGGACACTGTGGGGAGGTGGAGGGCACAGGGGGGCACTGTGGGGAGGGGGAGGTGGGGGACACTGTGGGGAGGTGGGGGGCACATGGGGACACTGTGGGGAGGTGGGGGGACACAGGGGGGCACTGTAGGGAGGTGGGGGCACAGGGGGACACTGTGGGGAGGTGGGGGGGCACAGGGGGACACTGTGGGGAGGTGGAGGGCACAGGGGGGCACTGTGGGGAGGGGGGAGGTGGGGGGCACTGTGGGGAGGTGGGGGGCACATGGGGACACTGTGGGGAGGTGGGGGGCACAGGGGGACACTGTGGGGAGGTGGGGGGCACAGGGGGTCACTGTGGGGAGGTGGGGGGCACAGGCGGTCACTGTGGGGAGGTGGGGGGCACTGTGGGGAGGTGGGGGGCACAGGGGGACACTGTGAGGAGGTGGAGGGCACAGGGGGACACTGTGGGGAGGTGGGGGGCACAGGGGGACACTGTGGGGGGCACAGGGGGACACTGTGGGGAGGTGGGGGGCACAGGCGGTCACTGTGGGGAGGTGGGGGGCACTGTGAGGAGGTGGAGGGCACAGGGGGACACTGTGGGGAGGTGGGGGGGCACAAGGGGACACTGTGGGGAGGTGGGGGGGCACAGGGGGGCACTGTGGGGAGGGGGGAGGTGGGGGACACTGTAGGGAGGTGGGGGGCACATGGGGACACTGTGGGGAGGTGGGGGGACACAGGGGGGCACTGTGGGGAGGTGGGGGGGCACAGGGGGACACTGTGGGGAGGTGGAGGGCACAGGGGGCACTGTGGGGAGGGGGAGGTGGGGGGCACTGTGGGGAGGTGGGGGGCACATTGGGGGCACTGTGGGGAGGTGGGGGGCACAGGGGGACACTGTGGGGAGGTGGGGGGCACAGGGGGTCACTGTGGGGAGGTGGGGGGCACAGGCGGTCACTGTGGGGAGGTGGGGGGCACTGTGGGGAGGTGGGGGGCAGAGGGGGACACTGTGAGGAGGTGGAGGGCACAGAGGAACACTGTGGGGAGGTGGGGGGCACAGGGGGACACTGTGGGGGGCACAGGGGGACACTGTGGGGAGGTGGGGGGCACAGGGGGACACTGTGGGGAGGTGGGGGTACAGGGGGACACTGTGGGGGGCACAGGGGGACACTGTGGGGAGGTGGAGGGCACAGGGGGGAGCACAGGGGGGCACTGTGGGGAGGTGGGGGGCACAGGGGGTCACTGTGGGGAGGTGGGGGGCACAGGGGGACACTGTGGGGAGCACAGGGGGTCACTGTGGGGAGGTGGGGGGCACAGGGGGACACTGTGGGGAGGTGGGGGTCACTGTGGGGAGGTGGGGGTCACAGGGGGTCACTGTGGGGGTGGAGGGCACAGGGGGCACTGTGGGGAGCACAGGGGGACACTGTGGGGAGTTGGGGGTCACTGTGGGGCACAGGGGGACACTGTGGGGAGGTGGGGGGCACTGTGGGGAGGTGGGGGGCACAGGGGGTCACTGTGGGGAGGTGGGGGGCACAGGGGGACACTGTGGGGAGGTGGGGGTCACTGTGGGGAGGTGGGGGGCACAGGGGGACACTGTGGGGAGGTGGGGGGCACTGTGGGGGTGGAGGGCACAGGGGGGGCACTGTGGGGAGGTGGGGGGCACAGGGGGACACTGTGGGGAGGTGGGGGTCACTGTGGGGAGGTGGGGGCACAGGTGGACACTGTGGGGGGGTGGGGGGCACGGTGGGAGGCACAGGGGGTCACTGTGGGGGGTGGAGGGCACAGGGGGGCACTGTGGGGAGGGGGGGCACAGGGGGACACTGTGGGGAGGTGGGGGGCACAGGGGGACACTGTGGGGAGGTGGGGGACACTGTGGGGAGGTGGGGGGCACAGGGGGACACTGTGAGGAGGTGGGGGGCACAGGGAGACACTGTGGGGAGGTGAGGGACACTGTGGGGAGGTGGGGGGCACAGGGGGACACTGTGGGGAGGTGGGGGCACAGGGGGACACTGTGGGGAGGTGGGGGGCACAGGGGGACACTGTGGGGAGGTGGGGGGCACAGGGGGACACTGTGGGGAGGTGGGGGGCACAGGGAGACACTGTGGGGAGGTGGGGGACACTGTGGGGAGGTGGGGGGCACAGGGGGACACTGTGGGGAGGTGGGGGCACAGGGGGACACTGTGGGGAGGTGGGGGCACAGGGAGACACTGTGGGGAGGTGGGGGACACTGTGGGGAGGTGGGGGCACAGGGGGACACTGTGGGGAGGTGGGGGCACAGGGGGACACTGTGGGGAGGTGGGGGCACAGGGGGACACTGTGGGGAGGTGGGGGCACAGGGGGACACTGTGGGTGGGAAGCTGTGCAGCAACTTTCTAATAGCAGCACGTGGTACATGCTGCTGCACTTCGCTTCCTAGATGCAGAGTAGCGCGGGAAGCGGCTGTATACAGACCTCTCGTGATGCGCTCCTCCTCCTCGCCGGCCCCTCCTCTTTTCTGTCCGTCCGAGGTGATGACAGATACAAGCACCTGGGGTGGACGGGAGGGAAGGAGGGGCCGGCGGGGAGGAGGAGGAGCGCATCACGAGAGGTGTGTATACACTGCAGTCTCTTAGCAGTGAGCAGGGACCCGATCAGCCCGTCAATCACAGCTAGCTGACGGGTAGATCGGGTCCCGAAGTGGAAGCTGCCATGGGGCCCCCTACTGGCCACGGGCCCTCGGTCAGCGTCCGAACTGCCCGATGGTCAGTCCGCCCCTGACCCTGGGGCATGTAAACTTAGTATAGAAATTAACTTAATGGTTTTTCCATTAGCCGCCACAGTGCTTGAATCATATTGCAGGCATCCCCTGCAAAATTGTTTTTTTTTTTTAGAGATACTTTCTAAGATACCTGCACACATCAGGAAACACCAGTCCTCTATATAACATGAAGCCTACTGATGTAGTTGTAACCAAGGACAAGGACCAAAGCGAGACGTCAGTTTGCGAAAGGGCATGATGAGACCGTTCTTCCAAAGAATACTAGAAAATAAATGCCAGTAACCTTTGTTAAAATCCTTGCAGTGTATGTGGTTCTTGTGGTTATTTATATTATTTTCTTTCCCTAATGCAGTGAGAAAAGGTTTGGTTATGATTCCATCAAGTCTTGAAGTAGATGTAATAGATATCACTGACCATTGTGGAAACATCACTTTTATCGAGCCACTATCCTTGGAAGAAGTTTGTCAGCATGAAAGCAAGTTTCCAGTTGTTGCAGAAATTCTGGATATGGCAGAATCCAACCATTTGATGAAAAATGACAGCTATTCAGTGCTACACAAAGGGAAAAAAATTATTATCCACAAAAAAATTATTTCTAAAAAGGTGCTGGCCAAAGCCTGTAAAGGTAAAACCTTCAGGTTCTTTTTCATACACAAACAATACCAAGGAAAGTTTCGTCAAAAACCAAGAGAATTTTCGACAGTGTATGAACTGTGGACCAAAATGGCAGAAGGAACACAGTTAACTGTTGTGGTGACCCAGGACAGTGAGAGCAGTGATGATAACTTCCCTGCACTCTGCATTGGGGATCATCTACGCACCTTGCATCAAACCAAAACTATCTTCTCAAGTCAAAGTGGACCACAAGAAGTTGATGTTTTGGTGTGTAGTAAAGAATCAGAAGATGATGACGATGATGAACCAGAACAAATCATGCTTCCTTTGTATATGGAAGGTCATTTTGTAGAGGAAATTAAAGACAACAAGAAATACAACATCAATAGTATAGTAGAGAAAAATAAACTCCCTTGTGAGGTGAAGGTTGTAGCAAAAGACACATCTTTACCCAATGACCCTTTGACATCTTTTCCTGCTCTCAGGTTGGAAGAGGTAGTTGACGAACCTGTATTATTGGTCAGTTTATTGGACAATGTCTCGGAATGCTTTGAGTTGCCTATTAAATATCTAAACATGTCAGTAGTTTTACAGGATGATTCTGTCCCTTCTACAAGTAGTCTCTTTACTTCAAGTAAGTTGGAAGAATTAATGGAATGGTTTTATTATTCTTTGAGAAACTATCTGCCAACCCAACAGCTTCCACCTCCTCGGCCACCTAAAAGACAGGTCAAAACTAAAGAGGATCAACCATGCAATAAACCGGTTAAGCCAATAAGCAAAGTTCATCTTAATCTGAAGGTAAAATATTTTCTGTGTGTATTGTGTTGCTGTAACATGTTTCCATCTTTATTTTTAACGTTTTTTTGGCTTTTTAATTGACGATAGACAATATTATATTGTTGTATAACATTACAGTTGCTCTAGAATATAAATAATAATAATAAAATAATAATTATATATTAATAATTATAAAATTAATAATGATAAAGTAGAACTGAATTTAAAAAAAAAGCTGACAGGTAGACTTGTTATGACAGGAGAGACCATATTGCTCTCTTCTGTCATAAATGCTTCTCCCTGCCTGTCATCAGTAATGTACACTGAGCCACACATGCACAGCTCAGTGTACATTTATGGCAACCCTCTGTGCCATGGTGATGTGACACCCATGCACATGCAGGAGACTGACATCAGCATCCCGGCCATTCAAGTAGCTGAACAGACCAAACCCAGATGGAAGATCAGGCCGGGTTCACACTGGTGCGACAAACGCCCTGACATTAGGAGCTCGTGTCGCATGACGTGTGAAAATCAATGTTTCCCTATGGGAGCCCTCTTAACTGGTCCGACACATGTCGGTCTGACTTTGAAAATGCTCCCTGCACTACTTTGGTCCGACTTTGGTCCTACTTCAGCCCATTGAATATCATTGAAGTCGGATCAAAGTCAGAACGCCGTCTTGCCTGATCCGACTTTGGCATGCAACTTGTGCTCTGATGATCTTGAGGGGGAACTCCACGCCAAATTTTAAATAAAAAACCGGCATGGGTTCCCCCTCTAAGAGAATACGAGGCCCTTGGGTCTGGTACGGATTTTAAGGGGAACCCCTATGCCGAAAAGTGGCGTGGGGGTCCCCCCAAAATCCATACCAAACCCTTATCCGAGCACGCAGCCCGGCCGGTCAGGAAAGGGGGTGGGGACGATCAAAACACCCCCCTCCTGAACCGTACCAGGCCGCATGCCCTCAACATGGGGGGTGGGTGCTTTTAGGCGGGGGGCACCCTGCAGCCCCCCCACCCCAAAGCACCTTGTCCCCATGTTGATGCAGACAAGGGCCTCTTCCAGACAACCCTGGCTGTTGGTTGTCAGGGTCTGTGGGTGGGGGGCTTATCGGAATCCAGGAGTCCCCTTTAATAAGGGGGCCCCCAGATCCCAGCCCCCCACCCTATGTGAATGAGTATGGGGTACATTGTACCCCTTCCCATTCACCTGGGGGAAAAAAAGTGTCAATAAAAAAAACACACTAGACAGGTTTTTAAAGTAATTTGTTAGGCAGCTCCGGGGTCTCTTCCGACTTTGGGGGTGTCTTCCGACTTCTCCGCTCCTGTCCGGCCTCTTCTCCTGCTCTCCGGTATCTTCTGCCTGGCTCCTCCGCTATCTTCTGCTCTTTTGCCCGCTCTTTTGCTAGCGGTGGCCCGGTCTTCTCCGTCGTCTTCTTCCCTCTTCTCTTCTTCCGATGTTGATGTTGTCATGCCTCGGGCAGTGACGTCAAAAGGGGCGTGGTCACCGGGGGACCCCGCCCCATGCCTATATAAGTCGTTGCGCACCGCGCACACAGCATTACAGTGGGAGAGAGCGTCGTGTCAACATCGGAAGAAGAGAAGAGGGAAGAAGACGGAGAAGACCGGGCAACTGCTAGCAAAAGAGCGGGCAAAAGAGCAGAAGATAGCGGAGGAGCCCGGCAGAAGATACCGGAGAGCGGGAGAAGAGGCTGGAGAGAGCGGAGAAGTCGGGAGAGACCCCCGAAGTCGGAAGAGACCCCCAGTGCTGCCTAATAAATTGCTTTAAAAACCTGTCTAGTGTGTTTTTTTATTGTCACTTTTTTCCCCCAGGTGAATGGGTAGGAGTACGATGTACCCCATACTCATTCACATAGGGTGGGGGGCCGGGATCTGGGGGCCCCCTTATCAAAGGGGGCTCCTGGATTCCGATAAGCCCCCGGCCCGCAGACCCCGACAACCAACGGCCAGGGTTGTCGGGAAGAGGCCCTTGTCCTCATCAACATGGGGACAAGGTGCTTTGGGGTGGGTGGGCCGCAGGGCGACCCTCTGCTCCAGAGCACACACCCCCCCTTGTTGAGGGCATGCGGCCTGGTACAGTTCGGGGGGGGGGCGCTCGCTTGTCCCCACCCCCTTTCCTGACCGGCCGGGCTGTGTGTTCAGGTAAGGGTCTGGTATGGATTTTAGGGGGACCCCCATGCCGTTTTTTGGCGTAGGGGGTTCCCCTTAAAATCCATACCAAACCCAAGGGCCTGGTATGCTCCTAGAGGGGGAACCCATGCCGTTTTTTTTATTTAAAATTTGCCGTGGAGTTCCCCCTCAAGATTCATACCAGACAGTGCCTGGTAAAGTCGGATCCCTGTTCATTGAAGTCGGACACGTCTCTGACTTCAAGTCGCAGGGCAAAGTCGGACCCAAAGTAGGATGAGTGTTGTGTCGCACCAGTGTGAACCCCGCCTCAGGAGAAGATAGAAGCACCTGTAATTAGTAGGAACACTGACAGCACTGAGGGGCACTATTTGACATGTAAGTCTGCCATAATGTGCTAATATGCAGTGCATACTAGAACATTATGACGTCAAGCCCATGGGGGCCCATTTAATAGAAAAAATTATCAACGTTTATTTCCACTTTTAACATTCATATTTTTAAGACATTTTAGGTCTCTTCACATGGAAATCCACTAGAAATTTTCAAGGAGGGTGGTAAAATTCTCCTTGAACTAAAAAATGAATATACACCAATAGTAATAATGGGAAGGCTGACCGCAGGTCAGCCTGGATTTGTAGGAGAAGTCGGGCTGTATTTAAGCCCACCCTCTATACTCCTTTTCCTGTTGACGTTTCTCTCATGTCATAGTAATTTCCGGCTTCACTTCTGTTTTCCGTATGACGAGACAGCAGCTCAGCGTTGTAGGCCCGACCAGGTTAATTAGTCAGCTGCTTGGTTTATACATTGGTATATACAACGTAGCAATGGTTGTCAGATTCACTTGGAGGAGCCGTTTGTGGTTATCCTTGTGGGGGTCTGGGAGCACAGTGTTGAGGGGGGTGCTGGATGATGGGAGGTGCCACTGCTGCGGCCAATCTATCTGGTTCTGGGGACCTCATTTCCATTTTTCCATGTTCTGTTATACTGGGGTTGGCAATTTGGTTATTTCTTTTTCATCAGTTACCAGATGTCACCAATAGGCTGTTCTTGCTTATCATGGGAGGAACAGGCTATTACTCTCTCTGCTAGAGTCCAATGGCTGGGGGGAGGGGACACTGAGGGCAAGTATCAAAAAGGGGGGGAGGAGGGGTCTGATTAGTGGGGCAGCTCCACTGCTGCGGTCAATTCATGAGATGCCATGTCATAATTTCTGTTGATTCATTCTGCCATTCTGGGGCTGCATTTGCTGCTTTATTCAGCAGTCTTGAGAGTTGTCAGGACCTCTGCAAAGGCTTTCGGGAACTCAATGGTCTCTGGGGCATGGGGGGGGGATGCTAGCCGCAGTTTCTTTCGCCCAGGATGTGTTGTGTTGGGACTGGTAGTTCCACTCGGCACGGTTGCTCACAGCTTCTTGTCTCCTCGGTACTAGTCGTTCATGGTCATTAGGGTGTGGAGGGCTCGCGCAGCTCACTACCATTCACCCCTACTTCGGAGGGGGAGGCGGGGTTTGGCATCCTACGTTCCGCTGATGTAGAGCTGGCATTCAGGTAGGCCCATTTCTCATTGGTTCTCATTGGGTGCATTTCATCTGTGTTTCGTCACTTGGGTATCATGCAGTCACGGCACATACATCAGTAGCCGTTTCCATCCACCTATGCATTTCTACAGTGGGGACGGAAAGTATTCAGAGCCCCTTAAATTTTTCACTCTTAGGTATATTGCAGCCATTTGCTAAAATCATTTAAGTTCATTTTTTTCCTTATTAATGTACACACAGCACCCCATATTGACAGAAAAACACAGAATTGTTGACATTATTGCAGATTTATTAAAAAAGAAAAACTGAAATATCACATGGTCCTAAGTATTCAGACCCTTTGCTCAGTATTTAGTAGAAGCACCCTTTTGATCTAATACAGGCACAAGTCTTTTTGGGAAAGATGCAACAAGTTTTTCACACCTGGATTTGGGGATCCTCTGCCATTCCTCCTTGCAGATCCTCTCCAGTTCTGTCAGGTTGGATGGTAAACGTTGGTAGACAGACATTTTTAGGTCTCTCCAGAGATGCTCAATTGGGTTTAAGTCAGGGCTCTGGCTGGGCCATTCAAGAACAGTCAAGGAGTTGTTGTGAAGGCACTCCTTTGTTATTTTAGCTGTGTGCTTAGGGTCATTGTCTTGTTGGAAGGTAAACCTTCGGCCCAGTCTGAGGTCCTGAGCACTCTGGAGAAGGTTTTCGTCCAGGATACTTGGCTGCATTCATCTTTCCCTCAATTGCAACCAGTCATCCTGTTCCTGCAACTGAAAAACACCCCCACAGCATGATGCTGCCACCAGTATGCTTTATTGTTGGGACTGTATTGGACAGGTGATGAGCAGTGCCTGGTTTTCTCCACACATACGGCTTAGAATTAAAGTGGATGTAAACCCAAATGTTTTTTTTATCATACTGTAGAGTATAAGATTTCCTATCATTTGAGCCCAGTCTTGCCACACAGAGTTAATCCATCTATGAGCAATCCTCTTTTATTGTTCAATGAGAGAAATCTTGACCAACTGACAAAAACTTTGTCAAATACTGGGTACCTTAGCCCTGAGTGTTCGTTTTTAATTACCTGTCTTGGCGCTGCAGGTTACTCGGGCTTACTTACTGCATACACTAGGTTGGTGGTTGTCATTAGGTTCATATTCACACGCTGTTCTGGTTGTCTGTTGTCACTTTCTCTAATTTGTGTTTCCTTAGATTTGAGCATGTTGCACGTTTCGGAAAGCGACGATTTCAGGTTCATCCCTCCAACCACATGGGTTTTCAGAGCATGGCATTCCCATGGAAGTATTTTTGTTGAAGTACTCGTCCATGGATCTGGCTATCCAACACATTCTACAGTTAGGCAGGGGTACTTGGCTATCCAAAGCTGATATTGCCAATGCTTTGAAGCTACTTCCATCATTCTGCCCTCTGGTAATGGCATGGTAAATGGAGCAAACGTTATTATTTCGCTGCCAGGTTAACCTTCAGGTCAAAAGCAGTCCTGGCTTATTTGACACCTTTGCCAAGCACTCCATTGGATCTTGGGTAACTGCAAGGGGGTCAGGGGATAATTCATTTTCTAGTTGATTTCCTGCTGTTAGAAGACCCTGGTCACCACCCAGGGATCTGCAGTCTCTCACAGGGCTGTGTTCGGAGCAGAATGTCGCCTTGGTTGGCTGCCCGTAAGGAGGGTCCAGGCCAAAGTCTTCACATTTTTGGGCGTCACTCTTGGCTCGAATCTCATGATTGCGAGTTTGCTTTTGGAGAACTGGTCAGACCATTCAGCTTTGTCTGATCATCAGTCTGTTACAATAAGAGGGGGCTCACTTTTGGGAATGCTGAATCATGCCAGTCTGTTCCAATAAAAGGAGGCTCACTTTTGGGAATGCTGAATCATGCCATGAGAATTATTCCATAGGGTAGAGATTTTGTTCCAGGTTACTGGCCTTGTGTCCCCTGTATCAAGACTCTGACTCGGTTGTCAGGTTTCAAGCATATGCATGCCATTACTTATTCACGTGGAACCAGTTCCTGTGTGACTGGAATGGCATCTCCATGTTCAGGCCACAACCAACGAGCAGGTCTCAGAATGTTTTAGATAGCGCTGCCTCAGTTGGTTTTGTGGCCATTTTTGGACGTGCATGGTTGGCCAGCAGTTGGCCCCAGAAGTATTTTGTCTGCCCAAGTTTGCTCATACTTCGACATTGTTTGGAATTTACCCAATACTGGCGGCAGCAGTCACATGGGGACCAGTTGGTTAGGGAACTGTCAGAAACCATGACCAGACCGAGACAGAAGTACAGTAAAAATCACACTTGTTTATTAATAAAAATAAAAAGGTAAATAGAGGTAAATATGAGTAAGCGCTCAAATTAGAGTGCGAAACGCGTCAGCTGTGTCTGTACTATCTGCCTGATTGTCCTGTATTTTTGATGATCCAAGTTTTACAATAAAGAAGATTTTTCAACTTTATCCGGTGTGCGGCATCCAGATTTTCCTGTTCTAAACCTTGCTCTAATTTGCATTTAGCTAGCACCTGGGACTCCCCACCTCTGAAGGTTTTACCACTACACACCTGGGATCAGGTCCACCTGAGCGGTGAATCATTTTCTCTGTTATGACCAGACCGAGACAGAAGTACAGTAAAAATCACACTTGTTTATTAATAAAAATAAAAAGGTAAATAGAGTAAGCGTAGTCAAAGCATGTCCAGAGTCCAGTAACCGGATTGGGTAGTCAGCCAAGCCAGAGTTCAGTAACCAGATCGCTTAATCAGTCAAGCCAGAGTTCAGTAATCAGATCAGGTAATCAGCCAGGCCAGAAGTCAGGGATCCAAGTAGAGGAACAGCAAGCAGGATAAGGAGCCAGAAGGGATGTCAGCAAAGCCAGTCTTTAAAAAGGAATGCAGGAGATCTTGTGATGTGACCAAGGCGAAGGCAGGAATGAAGTGAGCTGGAGTTCTTTAAGTAGGCGGGACTGACGAGCAGATCCACAACAACTGGTTAACTGTGGAGAGAGATGATAGCTGGCAATTAGCCGACAGCTGAGCGGCCAGCTCAGAGAAGGAAGGGCTGGGCTAGCCCTGACAGGAACTCAGTAATTTCTTTACAGATAATTTGGCCACGGCCTAATTGTTAATTAAAGGTAGATCGTGGTCCCTTCTCATAATGTCCTTTATGTGTAGGTTGACATGGCTAGGCCTGATGTACAAGTTTCTTTTCCTGGGAGAGTTCCTCAGTGGGAATCACAACGGTGCAGCCGATGCATTATCTCGATTTAATCTCCCTCAATTTTTCTTACAGCACCCAGAAGCAGAGCTGGCGGGTAAGCCGTTTCCTCCATACTCCATGCTGGTCATAGATTAGTCACACTCTGGACACAGGCGATGGATCTGGCTAATAGTTCATTATCCAGAAATACTCTGAAGGCTTATGCCACTGGTTGGAAGACTTTTCTCAGGTTCATGACTCCATACCCTTGCTGTTGCCCTAAAGACATCGATTATGTGATGGCTTTCGCTGCATATTGCCACAACAAATTGGTTTTATGCACCAACACCACCAAGTAATATCTGTCAGGTGTCCAGCACTTCAGGTCCATGCAGACTCCTGACAGTATGTGCATTTTTTGCGGCTTACCCTCTCAAGGCCATGTTGAGGGGTATTCAGAGAACTTGGGGACGATCACATCCGTCATGTCTACCAGTTACCGGCTAGATTTTCTGTGGTATTTCAGACTTATTGTCTCCTCCCCCTTTTTGGTGCAGGTCCCAGTTTAGTTCTCAAGCCAGCCATCTACTTGAGTTTCTCTGGGCTTCCTCAGACCCAGGGAAGTGTCCCAGGCTAGCTGTCAGGCACCTAGTCTGCTCAAAGGTAGTCTCACCAGGTTCCCTTATCACTACGCTTTACAACTTCCTAATAACAAGAATAGGCAGGCAGGCCAGGGGTTCATGGCAAATGTTATAGAACTAACAGTAACTGGTGTCTGATAGAAGTTTTTGACTTTCTCTGCAATCATTTCACAGCGGCTCCTCTGGACAACCTTTGCTCCCTTTCCCACGTATCCTCTCACGACAGAGCAGTTTCATTCCTCATGTCAGGATTTCACTCGCTAATTAGGCTCAAATCAAAAACAATGTTCTGGACATTCATTTAGTATTGGTGTAGCATCCACAGCTTCCAAACAGGGGGTCCCTTCTCATATCATCAAGTACATGGGGCGCTGGAGTTCCTCCTGTCATAGCAGATACATACCGGAACCCCATATGGAAGGCACCCAGCCATTCGCTACTTTACTGGACTGATTGTTGTTACCTGTCGGTCATTAAGAATTTCATAATCACACCTACTTCCGTGTTTTTTGCCCTCTTTTAGGCATACTGACCAGCAGGACCAGGGCCTACAGCACTATCAAGACATATCTTTCAGGAACCCAACACTTTTGTCCTTGCGGGACGACAATAGGCCATCCATTTTTGCAGCATATCCCGTCAAGGCCATTCTTAATGGGATTCAGAAGAGTAGCCCTCCTACCACGGTTAGCAGACTCCCCATCACAGGCCATATATTCTGGAGCATGTCTGATATACTTTCCAGGTCTCCTTTCTGGCTGCTACCCAGCTTGGACCTCAAAGCGGCCATCTATCTGGCTTTTTCTATGGTTTCCTCAGGCCGGGTAAGTTACTCGTACTGGGACGAGATCCTGTACACTGTTGATCAACCAGTTAGTTAGGTACGCCGATCATTTTCAGTTGCATCTGGACACTTGCAAGACACAGCAGACAGGAGCTGGTACTGACATTCAATTTTTCCGAGACCAGCAATGCCTGGTGCCCAGTCACAGTCTAAGACCAACTCATGGTAGTAACAGCGAATAAACCCAGGGATAGTCCACTATTGCCTTTTCCTTAGTGCTCCCCTCTCCACAGCACAGTTCATGAAACATTGCCGCACTCTGCTGTCAAACCTAGATTTGGATCCCAAAGCTTATTCTGGCCATTCTTCCAGGATAGGTGCGGTTTCCGCTGCTTCTCGCCAAGCGGTCCCTGTTCACGTAATTAAGAAGTTAGGCAGGTGAAATTCAGCATGCTTCTCCAGAGGTATCCCGGATCCACATGTTGAAATGTCACAGACATTCATGCATTTGGCTGATTAATGTTACATATGGTTGCTTTCAATTAATCTGTTTGCTAGCTCATCCTACTGTCTTTATTTTTGCCCCCTTTAGGCATACTGACCACATGACTATGGCACACCCCAGGTCACTTTTCCCGTTTTCTCTTCATACCTTTCCTAATACGGTCTACTAGAGACTCAGAGTACAAATGGGAGGGCTGACTGCAGGTCAGCCTGGATTTGTAGGAGGAGTCGGGCTGTATTTAAGCCCACCCTCTATCCTCCTTTTCCTGTCGACGTTTCTCTTGTGCCCCACCCGCCCTTTCCCTTTTCTTTCTATTTTTTTCTCTTTTACTTATACTTGGGTAGGCCCCCTTTAGGCATACTGACCACGTGCACTATGGCACACCCCAGGTCACATTTCCCGTTTTCCCTTCATACCTTTCCTAATATGGTCTACTAGAGACTAGAGATGGGCGGAACACCCCCCTGTTTGGTTCGCATCCAGAATATGCGAACAGGCAAAAAATTTGTTTGAACACGCGAACACCGTTAAAGTCTATGGGACACGAACATGAAAAATCAAAAGTGCTAATTTTAAAGGTTAATATGCAAGTTATTGTCATAAAAAGTGTTTGGGGACCTGGGTCCTGCCCCAGGGGACATGTATCAATGCAAAAAAAAGTTTTAAAAACGGCCGTTTTTTCGGGAGCAGTGATTTTAATAATGCTTAAAGTGAAACAATAAAAGTGAAATATTCTTTTAAATTTCATACCTGGGGGGTGTATATAGTATGCCTGTAAAGTAGCGCATGTTTTCCGTGTTTATAACAGTCCGAGAGCAAAATGACATTTCTAAAGGAAAAAAAAGTCATTTAAAAGTGCTAGCGCTAGTGCCGGCTATTAATGAATTGTCGGTCCCGACAATACACATAAAAGTCATTGAAAGTCATTGAAAATTAAAAAAAAATAGCGTGGTATGGATTTTAAGGGGAACTCCGCGCCAAAATTTTAAAAAAATGGCATGGGGTTCCCCCAAAAATCCACACCAGACCCTTATCCGAGCACGCAACCTGGCAAGCCGCAGGAAAAGAGGGGGGGGCGATAGAGCACCCCCCCTCCTGAACCGTACCAGGCCACATGCCCTCAACATGGGGAGGATGTCCCCATGTTGATGGGGACAAGGGCCTCGCCCCCACAACCCTTGCCCAGTGGTTGTGGGGGTCTGCGGGCGGGGGGCTTATCTGAATCTGGAAGCCCCCTTTAACAAAGGGGACACCCAGATCCCGGCCCCCCCTATGTGAATTGGTAAGGGGTACATTGTACCCCTACCATTTCACAAAAAGAAAGTGTCAAAATGTTAAAAAACTACAGAAGGCTTGGGACAAGTCCTTTATTAAAAATAAAAAAAATTAAAAATAAAAAAGATTCCAGTGATGTAATCCAATAAATCCATGCTCCTACTCCAGCGATGTAATCCAATTCTCGTTCTCCAGCGATGGATGATCTCCAGCGACTCCAGCGAGTAACATGCTCAGGATCCTGCCTCCACCGGAGGCACCCAGCCAATGATGCGGTGCTAGCTTGACAGCTCTTATGTAGCTGAGAGCGGGGCCACCCATCATGTGACCCCACCCCCCTCTGACAAGGGGAAACGCCGGGATTTCCCAGTGACGTGTACGGGTGGCAGAGTCACCCGTACACGTCACTGGGAAACCCCGGCATTTCCCCTTGTCAGAGGGGGCGGGGCCACCCGTCACATGACCCCGCCCCCCTCTGACATGGGGAAACGCCAGATACATAAGAGCTGTCAAGCTAGCGCCGTGTCATTGGCTAGGTGCCTAGATGGAGGCAGGATACTGTGCGTGTTCCTCGCTGGAGTCGCTGGAGATCAATTCTCGATCTCCAGCGATGGATGGATTACATCGCTGGAGTAGGAGCATGGATTTATTTTTAATAAAGGACTTGTCCCAAGCCGTCTCCTGTGGTTTTTTAACATTTTCACACTTTTTTGTGAAATGGTAGGGGTACAATGTACCCCTTACCAATTCCCATGGGGGGGGCGGGATCTGGGTGTCCCCTTTGTCAAAGGGGGCTTCCAGATTCCGACCCCCACAACCACGAATGCGGCCCTTGAGGCACTATTTCTTTCATTAATTTAAGGCATTATTTCCTCCTACTGACAGAAATGATAAGGCACCATTCTTTCATTAGACATCAGTGGGGCAAAATACCTTTAATTGATGACAACAGTGAGGCCCTATTCCTTCCACTGGCACAAATGATGGGCTATACTTCCTTCCACTAATATAAACATTGGAACAATATACCTACCACTGACATCAAAGATGAAGCACTATTCCTCCCATTAATACCAACAATGAGGTACTATTCCTGCCACTCTGACAGCAATGGTGGGGCACTGTTTCTTCCACTGATGCCAATGATAGGGCACTATCCCCCCCCCCACTAATAACAATGATGAGGTGTTATTCCTTCCACTGACACTAACGACAGGGCACTATTCCTCCAACTGACACCAATGATGGGGCATTATTCCTGCCACTGACACCATGATGGGGCACTTTTCCTTCCATTGACACCAACAATTGGGCACTATTCCTTCCACTGATGCCAATGATGGGGCACTATTCCTTCCACTGATGCCAGCGATAGAGCACTATTTCTCCCACTAAACCCATTAATGCCAATGATGGGGCACTATTCCTTCAACTGATACCAGCAATGTTGCACTATTCCTCCTCCTGCTGACCACAGACGCTATGCAATTTTTTACTCCCACTGACCGCCAAAACCAAGGCATTTTCTACTCCCTCTGGCCCTGCTAAAGTCTGAAGGACAGTAAACTGGCCCTTTGTTTAAAAAGTTTAGAGGACTCTGATATATATATGAACAAAGAAGTATAGTTCAAGCAATAGGAAAAGTATATAATACAATATATATCACAGTTGCTTGAACGCCAGTTGTACTGGGCAATCATCTTATTCAAACCTGTGAACAAATGTGTGATTTTTTTTTATTTTTTGCATTATATATTTTTGAAACAGTGTTAGAAAGTAATACAAACCACTATTATAATGTCAAACAAATGTACGTGTTATACTTGAGATGAAAGCAGAATGGTACAGTGATGTTTTTTAAATAATCGGAAATTACTAATGGTGACATTTATTCAGACTGACCTAGTACATACAGTACACTACATTTAACATGGTAAGATGTAGACAGGGAAGACCATTAAACTGTAACCTCGTGGATCATGGTAATACCTGACGTAAGATTTTTATGCAATTAGATGGGAAAAAAAAAAGTCTACTGGCTAGCCTGTTTATAGGGACAAGGAATAAAAAGGGGAAGGGCTATGTGGTTATGTTGGGAAGGGGAGGTGGCAGATGGAGGTAGCCCTGAATTTCCACCTTTAGGTAAGGGGGAGGGAGTACTGGGAAAAGGGGAGGTTAATTTAGGTCAGGATAGAGGATGGGAAAGCCTTGAGGGCACTTTCCAAAAGGCAGCAGAACTTTTATGCAAAGCACCTGTTTCTTATGAGATTAAAGTAGATGTAAACCCAATGTCATCCTTTCTAAACTACTGCCATAGGCGTTATCTATAAGGATATACATGCCTCCTGCATGTATATTTACCTGTCAAATGTCTCCCCACTGTCTGTTATGAGAGCCGAAAAACTTCAGATTCTGTGGGCGGGTCTGTTGTCTGGAGCTCGGTGGGTGGAGTCGTAATGTCAGTAGACTCCCCGCCCACCTCTACACTCCCCTTGTCAATATGCATCTTCTCCTGTGTATTTCTAACTGAACTTCTGCTATGATCTCTAACATCCAGTGAAAAGACAGGAAAGTAACCACATGACTTCAGCATGCCAAATCATGCTGAGGTGTGGAACATTCAATCCTTGCAGAGCTGCTGAAGAAAGGAGTGGGGGAGGGAATTAAAAAATCATGCATGTGTCTTAGGCTGTCACTCACAGCAAGGGGGAGTATTTGACAAAGTTTTTGTCAGTTTGTCAAGATTTCTCTCACTGAACAATAAAAGAGGATTGCTCAGAGATGGATTAATATGGGAAGACTGGGCTCAAATGATAGGAAATCTTGTACTCTACAGTATGATATAAAAAAAAAAAAAAATTTGGGTTTACATCCACTTTAAGGATGAAAGCAGCATTTGTTACAAGGCATGCCCTAAGGTTTAAGCATATGTTAACCTAAAAACAAAAAATGTATATATTGCAGCTTGCCAATCCTTAGATTGTGGGGACTGAATTTGTTTTCTTTTATGTTAGCTTTTATTCCTGTATTTTTGTGTGTTGATTTTGCTAGTAACACACTTCCAGTTGTAGGATGACAACACTCATTAGCTTTTGTGTATCAGGACAAAAGGAACAACACAGGACTTTGAAACGCCATTCATCTCTTATTGTGTATAACATAGAGCAGGGGTAGGCAACCTTAAAGAGGTGGAGATCTACCTGAACAGCATGGGAGAGGTTAAAGATCACCAGGCACAGTGGCGTCTCCTCACACCTAATTTAAACCTTTAATTGCCATACTACCATGTAGCAATCGCGTACATTGCACGGCAAACATGCGTTTAAATCAAGTGGTGAGGAGTAGGGATGAGCTTCGAGTTTGAGTTCGAATTGCGAATGATATGGGCCGTTCGCGGCAAATTCGAGTGGCGCGTCACGGCCCATAATTCACTGCGGCATCGCAGTGCATTGCTGGCTGATGATTGGCCAAGCATGCACTATGACCCGCATGCTTGGCCAATCACAGCTCCGTCTGTACAGAGAGCTGTAATTGGCCAAGGCCAGGGTGGCTTTGGTCAATTATGGCTCAGGGGGTTTAGTACACGCCCCACACTATATAAGGCCGCCTGCACATCGGCCCTGTGTAGTGTGTTCCGGCGTTGAGAGAGAGAGAGAGAGACAGTGTCATTTGATTTAAGTTAGATAGAGTAGGCAGGCGACTCAGTTAGCTGCAAATACAGTGAATTGTGTATATATATATATGCATCATAGGTGTTGTTTGTATATATATATATATATATATATATATATATATATATATATATATATATATATATACACACACATGCACACACACTGTATTCAGTTTAGCTAGATCCCTTCCTGTTATTCTCTTCAAACTGACAGGCGGGCAGGTGTTTTTACAGTATTTACAGCTACCTGAATAAAATTGCTGGTGTTCATCTGATCCTATTAGTCCTATTAGCTACAGTATTTACAGTTAGTGTATTGCATCCTCTGCACAGTGTGGACATAAAGCTACCTGAAAAAAATTGGTGGTGTTCTTCTGATCCTATTAGTACCGCAGGCAGCTGCAGTATTTACAAGTTAGTGTAGTGCGTCCTCTGCACAGTGTGCACCTAAAGCTACCTGAAGAAAATTGGTGGTGTTTTTCTGATCCTATTAGTACCGCAAGCAGCTGCAGTATTTACAAGTTAGTGTAGTGTGTCCCCTGCACAGTGTGCACCTAAAGCTACCTAAAGAAAATTGGTGGTGTCCTTCTGATCCTATTAGTACCACAGGCAGCTTCAGTATTTACAGTTAGTGTACTGCGTCCTCTGCACAGTGTGCACCTAAAGCTACCCTAAGATGATTGCTGTTCTGCTCCTATTAGTACCACAGGCAGGCAGTTGATTCTGCTAGCTGCAGTATCAGTATATATATACATCCCAGCTTTGTGCAGCTACAACTCACTGCAGGCCATTACTATGTCTGGAAGGCCAACAAGGAGAGGCAGACAGTCACAAGCCAATAAAAGAGGGCAAGCAGGCTCTGTGTCTAGAGGCAACAGTGCTGGTCGTGGAGACGGTGCATCCTCATCAGCACGTGGCCATGGGACACGCTTGTCCTTTTTTTCGGCAGCTGACCGTGTTGAGCTGCAACATGCGGAAGACTTAGTAGAGTGGATGATATATACAAAATAATTCTGCGCTGCCAGAAGAGAAATAAGCAGCTAACACAACCAACAAGATATAAACAACGGCAAAAAAGAAAATAAGTGTAGCGCTATGAAAAATGAAAAAGTCCAATAAAGAACAAATTAGACCGGCAGTTCAAAGTGTAGTTGCCAAAGAAGGGACATCCTTAGGAAAGAGATGAAGAATCTTCAGGAACTGACCACTTCAGATATATAAACCATCTGCAGTAGAAACATGTACAACACCACCAGAAGTGAAGAGGCTTACCAGAATCGATGGACCCAACGGGGCGTACGCCGAGTAGGGTCAAGCAGACTTAGGTGGTGATGGGCTACAGGTGGCCCGGAAGGGCAATGTTGATGGGATGGCTTCCTAAGGATGTCCCTTCTTTGGCAACTACACTTTGAACTGCCGGTCTAATTTGTTATTTATTGGACTTTTTCATTTTTCATAGCGCTACACTTATTTTGTTAGTAGAGTGGATGACCAAGCCATCCTCATCCTCCTCATCCTCTCTCTCCCACGCTCAGGGTACTTTGTCTAGCAAAGCAGCTGCCAACGCGGCCTCTTCCATCGGCTCAATGTCATCAGTCACTCCTTCCCTAGCCCCACCATGTCCTCCTGAGGAGTGCCCCAAACTGTTTGACCAGTGTTGGGTACATGCTCCAGGAGGATTCCCAGAGTTTTGAAGGCTCCAATGATGGTACCCAGCTAGAGGAAGGCAGTAACGTGAGCCCAGAGAGAGGGGGTGCCCAAGAAGGACAGCAAACTGGCAGTCATGTTCCCCCAGCTGCAGCATACTGCCAGCTTTCCTCCAGTGATGAGGAGGGAGGGGATGATGAGGTCACTGACTCCACGTGGGTGCCTGATAGGAGAGAGGAGGAGGCACATCTCCAGTGAGGCAGGATTCCCTCCAGGGGCCAGCTTAAGGGCAGCACACCGCAGAGCTCCGCATGTGCAGGGCGCAGCTGTCTCTGCGCATTATTCCAAAAGTTCTTTGGTGTGGGCCTTTTTTGAGATGAGTGCATCAGATCCCACCGCTGCCATTTGTAACATATGTTTCAAGCGTATCTCGCGTGGCCAAAACATCACCCGCTTGGGCACCACATGCTTGACCAGACATATGTCGACCTGCCATGCAGTTCGTTGGCAAGCATACCTAAAAGACCCACACCAAAGAACAAAGCGGACCTCTCCTTGCTCCTCATCAGCTGGGATCTCCAACCCCACTATACCTTCAGTCCTCTCTGAAACCTGCACTGAGAGGAATGAAGGTGTAGAATTAGGTGTGTCACAGCCAAGCACTTGCGGGCAATCTGCTATCTGTACACTGACGTCAGATTGTACCAGGCAAATCTCCCTGCCCCAGCTGCTGCACCGTCGAAAGAAGTTCGCTCCCAGCCATCCACATGCCCAGCGGTTGAATGCTAGCTTGGCTAAATTGCTAGCACTTCAACTGCTGCCTTTTCAGTTGGTAGACTCTGCCCCCTTCCGTGAGTTTGTGGAATGTGTGGTTCCTCAGTGGCAGGTTCCCAAACGCCACTTTTTCTCAGGGAAGGCGATTCCGGCTCTCTACCGGCATGTGGAAGGCAATGTCTTGGCCTCGCTGGAGGGCAGGGCGGTCAGCGGTAAGGTGAATATTACCGCTGACTCATGGACCAGCAGGCATGGACAGGGACGTTACCTATCTTTCACCGTGTACTGGGTGACTCTTCTGGCAGCTGGGAAGGATGCAGGACAGGATGCAGTAGTGTTGGAGGTTGTTCCGCCACCACGCCTCCAAATTTCTACTAGTGGTGATTCTGACACACCTCTCTCCTCCACCCCCTCCTCTTCCTCCATGGCCTCTTCTTGTGCTGATTTGTCCTCGGAACCAGCGTTGCTCCGTAGGCGTTCAAGGGGCTACGCAAGCACGCAGTCAAAAGGATGCCATGCGGTGCTTGAGCTGGTGTGCTTGGGGAACATAAGCCACACTGGGGCAGAGATTCTGTCAGCTCTGTAGGGGCAGGTTCAGAGGTAGTTGACGCCACGCCAGCTTAATCCAGGTATGGTGGTTTGCGACAGAATTTATGCCCTTAGAAATCCTGAAGGCGGCTAGGCTCCCAAAAAGTCCCACACATGTGGTATCCCCATACTCAGGAGAAGCAGCTAAATGTATTTTGGGGTGCAATTGCACATATGCCCATGGCCTGTGTGAGCAATATACAGGGGCGGACTGACAACTCATGGGGCCCCCGGGCAATAGGAGATCCTGGGGCCCCCTGTCCCCGCTCATGTGTTCCCACCCACACTCAAGCCACACCCACACAAATCCCCACCTACATTTTGCACTGCCCACACTACATGCGTTCGTCACAGAATTACATTAAAGAAAGTGCAACAACGGTACCTTTCCAAAATTAAAGTGATTGTAAAGGCTCGTTTTTTTTTTTTTTTTTTTTAAATAACAAACATATCATACTTACCTTCACTGTGCAGCTCGTTTCGCACAGAGTGGCCCCGAACCTCGACATCTGGGGGTGGCTCTCGCGGCTCCTCCCCACATCAGATAACTCCCTAGGAAAAGCGCTCTCCGGGGGGGGTTACCTTGCAGGTGGGCTCCCGTGTCCAGCATTTGCGTCTATAGACACATGTTTACATACATGTGCTCATCCTACATAAAGCTTTTCATATAGAGCATGTGCGGGGATCATGGGGGTGCTTTACATTTTTTTTTTAATTATTTTTCTTAACTTTATATAATTTTCACTGATCACCAATGTAAGGAACATTCTTCCCACTGACCACCAATGTAAGGAACATTCTTTCCACTGACCACCAATGTAAGGAACATTCTTCCCACTGATCACCAATGTAAGGAACATTCTTCTCACCGACCACCAATGTAAGGAACATTCTTCCCACTGATCACCAATGTAAGGAACATTCTTCTCACTGACCACCAATGTAAGGAACATTCTTCCCACTGATCACCAATGTAAGGAACATTCTTCCCACTGATCACCAATGTAAGGAACATTCCTCCCACTGATCACCAATGTAAGGAACATTCTTCTCACTGACCACCAATGTATAGAAACATTCTTCCCACTGACCACCAATGTAAGGAACATTCTTCTCACTGATCACCAATTTAAGGAACATTCTTCCCACTGACCACCAATATAAGGAACATTCTTCCCACTGATCACCAATGTAAGGAACATTCTTCCCTCTGATCACCAATGTAAGGGACATTCTTCCCACTGATCACCAATGTAAGGAACATTCTTCCCTCTGATCACCAATGTAAGGGACATTCTTCTCACTGATCACCAATATAAGGAACATTCTTCCCACTGATCACCAATGTAAGGAACATTCTTCCCACTGATCACCAATGTAAGGAACATTCTTCCCACTGATCACCAATGTATAGAAACATTCTTCCCACTGACCACCAATGTAAGGAACATTCTTCTCACTGATCACCAATGTAAGGAACATTCTTCCCACTGACCACCAATATAAGGAACATTCTTCCCACTGATCACCAATGTAAGGAACATTCTTCCCACTGATCACCAATGTAAGGAACATTCTTCCCACTGATCACCAATGTAAGGAACATTCTTCTCACTGACCACCAATGTAAGGAACATTCTTCCCACTGATCACCAATGTAAGGAACATTCTTCCCACTGATCACCAATGTAAGGAACATTCTTCTCACTGATCATCAATGTATAGAAACATTCTTCTCACTGACCACCAATGTATAGAAACATTCTTCCCACTGACCACCAATGTAAGGGGCATTCTTCCCACTATTTATTTAATACATATTGAGCACTATATTTGATTGGCTGCTTCTGCTTGGCACACACGCACAATCACAATCACGCACATGATGATGAAGTCATCATCATGTGCGATTGTGCGTGTTCGCCAGGCCTAAGCAGAAGCAAACAGACAATCAAATATAGTGCTCAATATGGATTCAAGAAATATGCATAGCCATAGATATCATAAATGACTACAGGAGATAACCAGAGACTACGGATGCAACTACAGGAGATGACCAAAGACTGTGAATGCGACTACAGGAGATAACCAGACTGCGAATGCGACTACAGGAAATAACCAGAGACTGGGGATGCGACTACAGGAGACAACCAGAGACTGCGAATGCGACTACAGGAGATAACCAGACTGCGAATGCGACTACAGGAAATAACCAGAGACTGGGGATGCGACTACAGGAGACAATCAGAGACTGCAAATGCGACTACAGGAAATAACCAGACTGCGAATGCCACTACAGGAAATAACCAGAGACTGGGGATGCGACTACAGGAAATAACCAGAGACTGCGAATGCGACTACAGGAAATAACCAGACTGCGAATGCGACTACAGGAAATAACCAGAGAATGCGAATGCGACTACAGGAAATAACCAGACTGCGAATGCGACTACAGGAAATAACCAGAGAATGCGAATGCGACTACAGGAGATAACCAGACTGCGAATGTGACTACAGGAAATAACCAGAGACTGGGGATGCGACTACAGGAGACAATCAGAGACTGCAAATGCGACTACAGGAAATAACCAGACTGCGAATGCCACTACAGGAAATAACCAGAGACTGGGAATGCGACTACAGGAAATAACCAGAGACTGCGAATGCGACTACAGGAAATAACCAGACTGCGAATGCGACTACAGGAAATAACCAGACTGCGAATGCGACTACAGGAAATAACCAGAGACTGGGGATGCGACTACAGGAGATAACCAGAGACTGCGAATGCGACTACAGGAAATAACCAGACTGCGAATGTGACTACAGGAAATAACCAGACTGCGAATGTGACTACAGGAAATAACCAGAGACTGGGGATGCGACTACAGGAGATAACCAGAGACTGTGAATGCGACTACAGGAGATAACCAGAGACTGGGGATGCGACTACAGGAGATAACCAGAGACTGCGAATGCGACTACAGGAGATAACCAGAGACTGCAAATGCGACTACAGGAGATGACCAGAGACTGGGGATGCGACTACAGGAGATAACCAGACTGCGAATGCGACTACAGGAAATAACCAGAGACTGGGGATGCGACAACAGGAAATAACCAGAGACTGCGAATGCGACTACAGGAGATGACCAGAGACTGGGGATGCGACTACAGGAAATAACCAGAGACTGCGAATGCGACTACAGGAAATAACCAGAGCCTGGGGATGCGACTACAGGAAATCACCAGACTGGGAATGCGACTATAGGAAATGACCAGAGACTGCGAATGCGACTACAGGAGATGACCAGAGACTGGGGATGCGACTACAGGAAATAACCAGAGACTGCGAATGCGACTACAGGAAATAACCAGAGACTGGGGATGCGACTACAGGAAATCACCAGACTGGGGATGCGACTATAGGAAATGACCAGACTGCGAATGCGACTACAGGAGATAACCAGAGACTGCGAATGCGACTACAGGAAATGACCAGACTGCGAATGCGACCACAGGAGATAACCAGAGACTGCGAATGCGAATACAGGAAATGACCAGACTGCGAATTCGACTACAGGAAATGACCAGACTGCGAATGCGACTACAGGAGATAACCAGAGACTGCGAATGCGACTACAGGAAATGACCAGACTGCGAATGCGACTACAGGAAATAACCAGAGACTGGGGATGCGACTACAGGAAATGACCAGACTGGGGATGCGACTACAGGAAATTACCAGACTGCGAATGCGACTACAGGAGATAACCAGAGACAGCGAATGCGACTACAGGAAATGACCAGACTGCGAATGCGACTACAGGAGATAACCTGAGACTGCGAATGTGACTACAGGAAATGACCAGACTGCGAATATGACTACAGGAAATGACCAGAGACTGGGGATGCGACTACAGGAGATAACCAGAGACTGCGAATGCGACTACAGGAGATGACCAGAGACTGGGGATGCGACTACAGGAAATAACCAGAGACTGCGAATGTGACTACAGGAAATAACCAGACTGCGAATGCGACTACGGGAAATAACCAGAGACTGGAGATGCGACTACAGGAGATAACCAGAGACTGCGAATGCGACTACAGGAAATAACCAGACTGCGAATGTGACTACAGGAAATAACCAGAGACTGCGGATGCGACTACAGGAGATAACCAGAGACTGGGGATGCGACTACAGGAGATGACCAGAGACTGGGGATGCGACTACAGGAGATAACCAGACTGCGAATGCGACTACAGGAAATAAGCAGAGACTGGGGATGCGACAACAGGAGATGACCAGAGACTGGGGATGCGACTACAGGAAATAACCAGAGACTGCGAATGCAACTACAGGAAATAACCAGACTGCGAATGCGACTACAGGAAATAACCAGAGACTGGGGATGCAACTACAGGAGATAACCAGAGACTGCGAATGTGACTACAGGAAATAACCAGACTGCGAATGCGACTACAGGAAATAACCAGAGACTGGGGATGCGACTACAGGAAATGACCAGACTGGGGATGCGACTACAGGAAATGGCCAGACTGCGAATGCGACTACAGGAGATAACCAGAGACTGCGAATGCGACTACAGGAAATGACCAAACTGCGAATGCGACTACAGGAGATAACCAAAGACTGCGAATGCGACTACAGGAAATGACCAGACTGCGAATGCGACTACAGGAAATGACCAGACTGCGAATGCGACTACAGGAGATAACCAGAGACTGCGAATGCGACTACAGGAAATGACCAGACTGCGAATGCGACTACAGGAGATAACCAGAGACTGCGAATGCGACTACAGGAAATGACCAGACTGCGAATGCGACTACAGGAAATGACCAAAGACTGGGGATGCGACTACAGGGAATGACCAGACTGGGGATGCGACTACAGGAAATGACCAGACTGCGAATGTGACTACAGGAGATAACCAGAGACTGCGAATGCGACTACAGGAAATGACCAAATTGCGAATGCGACTACAGGAGATAACCAGAGACTGCGAATGCGACTACAGGAAATGACCAGACTGCGAATGCGACTACAGGAAATGACCAGACTGCGAATGCGACTACAGGAGATAACCAGAGACTGCGAATGCGACTACAGGAAATGACCAGACTGCGAATGCGACTACAGGAGATAACCAGAGACTGCGAATGCGACTACAGGAAATGACCAGACTGCGAATGCGACTACAGGAAATGACCAGACTGCGAATGCGACTACAGGAGATAACCAGAGACTGCGAATGCGACTACAGGAAATGACCAGACTGCGAATGCGACTACAGGAAATAACCAGAGACTGGGGATGCGACTACAGGAAATGACCAGACTGGGGATGCGACCACAGAAAATGACCAGACTGCGAATGCGACTACAGGAGATAACCAGAGACTGCGAATGCGACTACAGGAAATGACCAGACTGCGAATGCGACTACAGGAAATGACCAGAGACTGAGAATGCGACTACAGGAGATAACCAGAGACTGCGAATGCGACTACAGGAAATGATCAGACTGTGAATGCGACTACAGGAAATAACCAGAGACTGGGGATGCGACTACAGGAAATGACCAGACTGGGGATGCGACTACAGGAAATGACCAGACTGCGAATGTGACTACAGGAGATAACCAGAGACTGCGAATGCGACTACAGGAAATGACCAGACTGCGAATGCGACTACAGGAAATGACCAGAGACAGGGGATGCGACTACAGGAGATAACCAGAGACTGCGAATGCGACTACAGGAAATGACCAGACTGCGAATGCGACTACAGGAAATAACCAGAGACTGGGGATGCGACTACAGGAAATGACCAGACTGGGGATGCGACTACAGGAAATGACCAGACTGCGAATGCGACTATAGGAGATAACCAGAGACTGCGAATGGGACTACAGGAAATGACCAGACTGCGAATGCGACTACAGGAGATAACCAGAGACTGCAAATGCGACTACAGGAAATGACCAGACTGCGAATGCGACTACAGGAAATGACCAGAGACTGGGGATGCGACTACAGGAGATAACCAGAGACTGCGAATGCGACTACAGGAAATGACCAGACTGCGAATGCGACTACAGGAAATAACTAGACTGCGAATGCGACTACAGGAAATAACCAGACTGTGAATGCGACTATAGGAGATAACCAGAGACTGCGAATGCGACTACGGGAAATGACCAGACTGCGAATGCGACTACAGAAAATAACCAGAGACTGGGGATGCGACTACAGGAAATAACCAGAGACTGGGGATGCGACTACAGGAAATAACCAGACTGCGAATGCGACTACAGGAAATAACCAGAGACTGGGGATGCGACTACAGGAAATAACCAGAATGCGAATGCGACTACAGGAAATGACCAGACTGCGAATGTGACTACAGGAGATAACCAAGGAGACTGGGGATGCGACTACAGGAAATGACCAGACTGCGAATGTGACTACAGGAGATAACCAGAGACTGGGGATGCGACTACAGGAGATGACCAGGTAGCCAGTTTTAAAATTTAAACTTTCAGCAATGCACAGCTATACAGGGGGGTAAACAACATTTCCAGGGATGGTTTAGGGAAAAAAGGGGTCTACAGGCCGTGTATATAATGTAGGCAGAAGGACCTACCTGACCAGTCGGGCTCACCTCCCGCTCTCAGAGGTCCAGGGGCGGAGCTTTCGTTGATAGGGGCGGAGCTTTCGCCGGTAGGGGGCGGGCTTCCGTTGGTAGGGGCGGGGCTTTCATCGGTAGGGGCGGTGATCTTTGTGGTCCAGAGCGGAGCTCTCAGAAGTGCAGGAGAGACGCTCTAATTAGGAACAGACTTAGACTATATGAGGAGGGGCGGGGCAGGGCAGGGTCAGAGCGTCAGTGGAGCTCCCTGCCCCGCCCCTCCCTGCTGACAGAGCCTTTCTCAGCCTAAGTCGAGGTCTGCTCGGCAGGGGGCTGGCCGCGGTGCTGGGAGCTGAAATAATCCGGGAGGACGGGGTTTTCGTGCGGTGCGGCGGGCGGCTTTTTTCCGCTGCTGACTGAGCCGCTCATGGGGCCCCTCCTGACGTCGGGCCCTCGGTCGGCCTGGCAATATATCATTTAGTGACAACTGTGTGCAAAAAAAAAAAAATTGTCACATTCCCGCAACTTGTGTCAAAAAATAAAATATTCCATGGACTCAACATGCCTCTCAGCATATAGCTTGGGGTGTCTACTTTCCAAAATGGGGTCATTTGGGGGGGTTTTGTGCCATCTTGGCATTTTATGGACTTCAAAACTGTGATAGGTAGTGAGGAGCGAAATCAAAAATTTATGCCCTTAGAAATCCTGAAGGCGGTGCTTAGTTTTCAGGGCCCCGTACACGGCTAGGCTCCCAAAAAGTCCCACACATGTGCTATCCCCATACTCAGGAGAAGCAGCTGAATGTATTTTGGGGTGCAATTCCACATATGCCCATGGCCTGTGTGAGCAATATATCATTTAGTGACAACTTTATGTAAATTTTTTTTTTTGTCATTATTCAATCACTTGGGACAAAAAAAAAAAATATTCAATGGGCTCAACATGCCTCTCAGCAATTTCCTTAGGGTGTCTACTTTCCAAAATGGGGTCATTTGGGGGGGGGGGGGGTTTGTACTGCCCTGCCATTTTAGCACCTCAAGAAATGACATAGGCAGTCATAAACTAAAAGCTGTGTAAATTCCAGAAAATGTACCCTAGTTTGTAGACGCTATAACTTTTGCGCAAACCAATAAATATACGCTTATTGACATTTTTTTTACCAAAGACATGTGGCCGAATACATTTTGACCTAAATTTTTGACTAAAATTGAGTTTATTGGATTTTTTTTATAACAAAAAGTCGAAAATATCATTTTTTTTCAAAATTTTCGGTCTTTTTCCGTTTATAGCGCAAAAAATAAAAATGGCAGAGGTGATCAAATACCATCAAAAGAAAGCTCTATTTGTGGGAAGAAAAAGGCGCAAATTTCGTTTGGGTACAGCATTGCATGACCGCGCAATTAGCAGTTAAAGCGACACAGTGCCAAATTGTAAAAAGTGCTCTAGTCAGGAAGGGGGTAAATCCTTCCGGGGCTGAAGTGGTTAAGTGAATCGGTTCATTTCGAACTACTCACTGAAATGAATTGATTCAATGAATCGATTCTTCGGTTCTTCGGTTCACTTGCTGAGTCTACTGACAAGCAAGTGAACCAAAGCTCTCACTCAACCTTCTTAAATGATTAGAATCAGAAGAAGGATTCTTCACAGAAGGTTGGGAGATCCTGGGGATGTTTACTTGTATTTAGTTCCTTGTTCAGAGCACAATCCTATTGTTGTGTCAGACTGTCAGACCACAATTTGTCAGATTAGCCAGCGTCATCAATTTTGGTGACGCACAAAAAGCTGTGTAAATGAAAAGCGGGTTTTTGTGCATGTGAAACTCATTCTAATGGGCCAACTTCACAGTTAACATTGCTGTCCATCAGATTCTTCCGTAGTCTTTACAGCGCATGCACAGGAAAAATTATCGGATTTTACTACAGTGGGCGGGCGAAGTACCCACGGTAGTAAAATCCAATCGTTAGGCTCCTTTCACACCTGTGCGACTTGAAAGTCGTGCAATTTTTGCCACGATTTTTACAGTGACTGCGATTTTGATGCAATGCCTATGTAATCTTGAGGTCTCTGCCTCAAGTCGCATCAAAATCGGACCAAAGTAGTGCAGTGACTACTTTGAAGTTGCTGTGACTTGAAGACGCACAGATATGAATGGTTCTAATTGGAAATCATGGGGTACCACATGTCATGCGATTTTGTAGTCCCAAGTCGCAGGACAAGTCACACAAGTGTGAAAGGGGCCTCATTATGCACTGTAAAGTACTGGTGGTGACCTATGATTCTTTCAGTGTACTGTGTTCTAACAACTCATATGATTCTTTAATTCAGTAACTCGTATGATTCTTTAACTCGCTGTACTGTGTACTCTTGACTCATTTTAAGTTTGTATCCAGTTCCTGAGTGTCACTGTGCCTTGAGCACGCTGATTGGCCGATCTCTCACTCTAGGATCAGATTACCAGGCCTGCTCTGCTATGCTAGCATTGAGTGCATAGTGAACTGTTTCAAACAAAACAGTTCACTCAGATGAATCGATTCAATCAGTTCACTGAAAAGAATCAATTCAAAAGAACGATTCGTTCATGAACTGGACATCACTACTTTCCAAAAGGCAGCAGAACTTTTATGCAAAGCACTTGTTTCTTATGAGATTAAAGTGGATGTAAACCCAATGTCATCCTTTCTAAACTACTGCCATAGGGGTTATCTATAAGGATATACATGCCTCCTGCATGTATCTTTACCTGTCAAATGTCTCCCCTCTGTCTGTTATGAGAGCTGAAAAACTGCAGATTCTGTGGGTGGGTCTGTTGTCTGGAGCTCGGTGGGTGGAGTCGTAATGTCAGTAGACTCCCCGCCCATTTCTACACTCCCCTTGTCAATATGCATTTTCTCCTGTGTATTTCTTACACTGAACTTCTGCTATGATCTCTAACATCCAGTGAAAAGACAGGAAAGTAACCACATGACTTCAGCATGTCAAATCATGCTGAGGTGTGCAACAGCCAATCCTTGCAGAGCTGCTGAAGAAAGGAGTGGGGGAGGGAATTAAAAAATCATGCATGTGTCTTAGGCTGTCACGCACAGCAAGGGGGAGTATTTGACAAAGTTTTTGTCAGTTTGTCAAGATTTCTCTCACTGAACAATAAAAGAGGATTGCTCAGGGATGGATTAACTCTCTGTGGCAAGACTGGGCTCAAATGATAGGAAATCTTATACTCTACAGTATGATAAAAAAAAAAATTCGGGTTTACATCCACTTTAACGATGAAAGCAGCATTTGTTACAAGGCATGCCCTAAGATTTAAGCATATGTTAACCTAAAAACAAAAAATGTATATATTGCAGCTTATCAATCCTTAGATTGTGGGGACTGAATTTGTTTTCTTTTATTTTAGCTTTTATTCCTGTATTTTTGTGTGTTGATTTTGCTAGTAACACACTTCCAGTTGTAGGATGACAACACTCATTAGCCTTTGTGTATCAGGACAAAGGGAACAACACAGGACTTTGAAACGCCATTCATCTCTTATTGTGTATAACATAGAGCAGGTGCATGCAACCTTAAAGAGCTGGAGATCTACCTGAACAGCATGGGAGAAGTCAAAGATCCCCAGGCACAGTGGCGTCTCCTCACACCTGATTTAAACCTTTAATTGCCATACTACCATGTAGCAATCGCGTACATTGCACGGCAAACATGCGTTTAAATCAAGTAGTGAGGAGTAGGAATGAGCTTCGAGTTTGAGTTCGAATTGCGAACAATATGGGCCGCTCGCGCCAAATTCGAGTGGCGCGTCATGGCCCATAATTCACTGCGGCATCGCAGTGCATTGCTGGCTGATGATTGGCCAAGCATGCACTATGACCCGCATGCTTGGCCAATCACAGCGCCATCTGTAAAGAGAGCTGTAATTGGCCAAAGCCAGGGTGTCTTTGGTCAATTATGGCTCAGGGGGTTTAGTACACGCCCCACACTATATAAGGCCGCCTGCACGTCGGCCCTGTGTAGTGTGTTCCGGCGTTGAGAGAGAGATAGAGAGAGAGAGACAGTGTCATTTGATTTAAGTTAGATAGAGTAGGCAGGCGAGTCAGTTAGCTGCACTTACAGTGAATTGTGTATATATATATATATATATATATATATATATATATATATATATATATATATATATATATATATATATATATATATATATATATATATATATATATATATCTGCATCCTAGGTGTTGTTTGTATGTGTATATATATATATATATATATATATATATATATATATATATATATATATACACATACACACACACTGTATTCAGTTTAGCTAGATCCCTTCCTGTTATTCTCTTCAAACTGACAGGCAGGCAGGTGTTTTTACAGTATTTACAGCTACCTGAATAAAATTGCTGGTGTTCATCTGATCCTATTAGTCCTATTAGCTACAGTATTTACAGTTAGGTTATTGCATCCTCTGCACAGTGTGCACCTAAACCTACCTGAAGAAAATTGGTGGTGTTCTTCTGATCCTATTAGTACTGCAGGCAGCTGCAGTATTTACAAGTTAATGTAGTGCGTCCTCTGCACAGTGTGCACCTAAAGCTACCTCAAGAAAATTGGTGGTGTTTTTCTGATCCTATTAGTACCGCAAGCAGCTGCAGTATTTACAAGTTAGTGTAGTGCGTCCTCTGCACAGTGTGCACCTAAAGCTACCTGAAGAAAATTGGTGGTGTTCTTCTGATCCTATTAGTACCGCAGGCAGCTGCCGTATTTACAAGTTAGTGTTGTGCGTCCTCTGCACAGTGTGCGCCTAAAGCTACCTGAAGAAAATTGGTGGTGTTCTTCTGATCCTATTAGTACAGCAGGCAGCTACAGTATTTACAAGTTAGTGTAGTGCGTCCTCTGCACAGTGTGCACCTAAAGCTACCTAAAGAAAATTGGTGGTGTTCTTCTGATCCTATTAGTACCACAGGCAGCTTCAGTATTTACAGTTAGTGTACTGCGTCCTCTGCACAGTGTGCACCTAAAGCTACCCTAAGACGATTGCTGTTCTGCTCCTATTAATACCACAGGCAGACAGGTACAGTATTTACAGTTAGTGTACTGTGTCCTCTGCACAGTGTGCACCTAAAGCTACCTGAAGAAAATTAGTGGTGTTCTTATGATCCTATTAGTACCACAGGCAGGCAGTTGATTCTGCTAGCTGCAGTATCAGTATATATATACATCCCAGCTTTGTGCAGCTACAACTCACTGCAGGCCATTACTATGTCTGGAATGCCAACAAGGAGAGGCAGACAGTCACAAGCCAATAAAAGAGGGCAAGCAGGCTCTGTGTCTAGAGGCAACAGTGCTGGTCGTGGAGACGGTGCATCCTCATCAGCACGTGGCCGTGGGACACGCTTGTTTTTTTTTTCGGCAGCTGGCCGTATTGAGCTGCAACATGCGGAAGACTTAGTAGAGTTGATGACCAAGCCATTCTCATCCTCCTCATCCTCTCTCACCCAGGCTCAGGGTACTTTGTCTAGCAAAGCAGCTGCCAACGCGGCCTCTTCCATCGGCTCAATGGCATCAGTCACTCCTTCCCTAGCCCCACCATGTCCTCCTGAGGAGTCCCCCAAACTGTTTGACCACAGTGTTGGGTACATGCTCCAGGAGGATGCCCAGAGTTTTGAAGGCTCCGATGATGGTACCCAGCCAGAGGAAGGCAGTAACGTGAGCCCAGAGAGAGGGGGTGCCCAAGAAGGACAGAAAACTGGCAGTCATGTTCCCCAGGCTGCAGCTTACTGCCAGCTTTCCTCCAGTGATGAGGAGGGAGGGGATGATGAGGTCACTGACTCCACGTGGGTGCCTGATAAGAGAGAGGAGGAGGAGGAGGCACATCTCCGCAGAGCTGCGCATGTGCAGGGCGCAGCTGTCTCATTATTCCAAAAGTTGTGCGCATTATTCCAAAAGTTCTTTGTTGCGGGCCTTTTTTGAGACGAGTGCATCAGATCCCACCGCTGCCATTTGCAACATATGTCTCAAGCGTATCTCGTGTGGCCAAAACATCACCCGCTTGGGCACCACATGCTTGACCAGACATATGTCGACCTGCCATGCAGTTCGTTGGCAAGCATACCTAAAGGTCCCACACCAAAGAACAAAGCGGACCTCTCCTTGCTCCTCATCAGCTGTGATCTCCATCCCCACTATACCTTCAGTCCTCTCTGAAACCTGCATTGAGAGGAATGAAGGTGTAGAATTAGGTGTGTCACAGCCAAGCACTTGCGGGCAATCTGCTATCGGTACACCGACGTCAGATTGTACCAGGCAAATCTCCCTGCCCCAGCTGCTGCACCGCCGAAAGAAGTTCGCTCCCAGCCATCCACATGCCCAGCGGTTGAATGCTAGCTTGGCTAAATTGCTAGCACTTCAACTGCTGCCTTTTCAGTTGGTAGACTCTGCCCCCTTCCGTGAGTTTGTGGAATGTGTGGTTCCTCAGTGGCAGGTTCCCAAACGCCACTTTTTCTCACGGAAGGCGATTCCGGCTCTCTACTGGCATGTGGAAGGCAATGTCTTGGCCTCGCTGGACGGGGCGGTCAGCGGTAAGGTGAATATTACCACTGACTCATGGACCAGCAGGCATGGACAGGGACGTTACCTATCTTTCACCGCGCACTGGGTGACTCTTCTGGCAGCTGGGAAGGATGCAGGACAGGGTGCATTAGTTTTGGAGGTTGTTCTGCCACCACGCCTCCAAATTTCTACTAGTGGTGATTCTGACACACCTCTCTCCTCCACCCCCTCCTCTTCTTCCTCCATGGCCTCTTCCTGTGCTGATTTGTCCTCGGAACCAGCGTTGCTCCGTAGGCGTTCAAGGGGCTATGCAAGCACGCAGGCAAAAGGATGCCATGCGGTGCTTGAGCTGGTGTTCTTGGGGGACAGGAGCCACACTGGGGCAGAGATTCTGTCAGCTCTGCAGGGGCAGGTTCAGAGGGGGTTGACGCCACGCCAGCTTAAGCCAGGTATGGTGGTTTGTGACAATGGCACCAACCTCCTCTCCGCCCTCCGACAGGCAAAACTGACCCATGTACCCTGTTTGGCTCACGTCCTTAACTTGGTGGTGCAGCAGTTCTTGGGCAGGTACCCGGGCTTACAGAATGTCCTGAGGCAGGCCAGGAAAGTCTGTGTGCATTTCCGCAGGTCATATAATGCCAGTGCTCGGCTGGCTGATCTCCAAAAGGAATTTAACCTGCCCAAGAACCGCCTAATCTGTGACATGCCCACCGGGTGGAACTCAACGTTGGCTATGCTGCAGCGGCTGCACATGCAGCAGAGGGCCATCAATGAGTACCTATGCGACTATGGCACCAGGACAGGGTCCTTGGGGACCTTGTTTTTTTTTCCCCACGCCAGTGGGCTATAACCAGGGATGCATGCACTGTCTTGTCACCATTTGAGGAGGCCACGAGGATGGTGAGCAGTGATAGTGCATGCATCAGTGACACTGTCCCTCTTTTCCACCTGTTGAAGCACACGCTGCGTGGAATAATGGACAGGGCACTTGAGGCAGAACAGAGGGAGGAAGAGGAGGACTTCCTTACCTCTCAAGGACCCCTTTATCCAGACAGTGTTTCTGTGTGCCCTCTGATCACACAGGAAGAGGAGGAGGAGGATGAGGATTGTGTCAGCATGGAGGTGGAGCCTGGCACTCAGCATCAGCAGCAGTTTTCAAGGGATCATTTACAGTCCCAAGAAACCCATGGACTTGTACGTGGCTGGGAGGAGGTGGCTGCGGATCATGTCGTCCTTAGTGACCCAGAGGACTCTGAACCGAATGCCTTAGCAAACCTACGCTGCATGGCCTCCCTGATCCTGCAAAGCCTGCGGAAGGATCCTCGTATCCGTGGTATCAAGGGGAGGGATGATTACTGGCTAACAACCCTCATTGTCCACGTTACAAGGGTAAGGTTGCGGACCTTATCTTGCCATCGCAGGGGGAGCAGAGGATGAAACATCTTCGGGAGGCCTTGCAGAAAGGTTTGTGCAACGCGTTTCCAGAGCCTGGGAGGTTACAATTTCCTGGTCCTCATGGACAATGTGTTGCTGAGGCTTCGGTCAGTCACAGAAGGAGCGGTGGAGAAGGTGGCCGTCTGACTGATATATTCAGACAATTTTTTAGTCCGCAGCCCCAAGGTCTGATCGGTTCCAGCAACCATCGCCAGCGTCTAATTCACAAGGTGCAGGATTACCTAGGGGCAAGATCAGACTTGGACACCTTTCACACTGGAAATCCTCTGGGTTACTGGGTCTTGAGGATGGATCACTGGCCAGAGCTTGCACAGTATGCAATTGAGCTACTGGCCTGTCCTGCATCCAGCGTTCTTTCGGAACGCACATTCAGTGCTGCTGGAGGCTTTGCAACCGATCACAGGGTGCGCCTGTCCACCGAATCGGTCAATTGGCTGACCTTCATAAAAATGAATCAGTCTTGGATCACCAGCTACCAACCACCTGATGCTGATGTAACCGATTGATTTTTTTTTTAATGTGAGATCCCTTCAAGACTGCCTATGCTGATGCTGAGTGACTATCCTGTTATGCTGAGTCACAATCCTCTTCCTCCTCAATTTTCATGCTGATAGCTTGTAAGAACATTTTTGGTTCTGGGCGCCCTCACCAGTGGCCAAGGCCCAATTTTTCTGCCCCTGTTTAACAGGGGTGTGTAATTACAATTTTTGATGCAATACTTTGTAGTAGGGCTCATTCCTGTGCTCCAACTATAGCATCTGTGAGGGGTTGCAGTGTTGTGGCACCAGTGCCTAAGGCCAAATTTTTCTGCCCCTGTTCAACAGGGACATGTAATTACATATCTTGATGTAATATTTCACAGCTGGGCCCATTCCTGCGCCCACCAAGAGTAACTGTGAGGGCTTACAGTGTTGTGGCAACACCACCACCAAACGCCCAATTTTTCTGCCCCTGTTCAACAATGGCATGTAATTACAATTCTTGATCTGATATTTTACAGCAGGGCCCGTTCCTGCGCCCACCAAGAGTAACTGTGAGGGCTTACAGTGTTGTGGCAACACCAACACCTAGGGCCCCAATTTCTGCTGAGTATATAGGGCAGGCCCCTACTTTCAAACATCCAACTTATAAACGACTCCTACTTGCAAACGGAAGGAGACAACAGGAAACTAGATGAAATCTACCCCTACGAAGGGAAATTCTCTCCTGTAAGAGTTAATATGGGAAAAATGTGTCTCCTCTTCATTGATGCTTTATGACCAATCCTTGTTTCACTAAAAACTCCAAATGTTTCAAAAAACATTTGTCATTGGGACAGAAAGAGAGGTGAAATCGTCTGAAGAGGTGCACAGACAGCAAAACAAATGTTACAGGGGTGATAACCGTTCCCTATGTTTTCCAAAAAGCTTAAAAATAGATTTTTTGGCTGGAGCTAGACTTTAAAAATGTACCAGTTCAAAATTACAAACAGATTCTACTTAACAACAAACCTACAGTCCCTGTCTTGTCTGCACCGCCTGTATACTGCTGTTCAGAGTATATAGGGCCTGGGGGCCCCACGCTTTTCCTTTTTTTAATTTGGGTGCGGGGTTCCCCTTAATATCCATACAGGACCCAAAAGGCCTGGTAATGGACTGGGGGGTGGGGGGTACCCATGCTGTTTGTCTCACTGATTTTCATCCATATTGGCGGGACCCGACATTACATTAAAGCCGCAAGCAGTTTTAAATTACTTTTATTCCTTTAAAAATGTCATTTTGTGCAGGGACTGTTCTAAGCACCACTTTACAGGCATACTATAGACACCTCCCAGGTACGATATAAGGAATATTTCACACTTTTTTTTAACTTTAAGCATCATTAAAATCACTGCTCCCAAAAAAACGGCCGTTTTTAAAACTTTTTTTTGCATTGATACATGTCCTCTGGGGCAGGACCCGGGTCCCCAAACCCTTTTTAGGACAATAACTTGCATATTAGCCTTTAAAATTAGCACTTTTGATTTTGAACGTTCGAGTCCCATAGACTTTAATGGTGTTCTAAAGTTTGCGCGAACTTTCGGTCCGTTCTCAGGTTCTGGTGCGAACCGAACCGGGGGGGTGTTTGGCTCACACCTAGTGAGGAGGCAACATATCGCCTCCTCAGCACCTGTCAACACATTCGTATCACTTTTCAGGGTAGCAGCATTGCCTGCTGCACTTGTGAATGAAGCCTTATGCCGCGTACACACGGTTGGATTTTCCAACGGGAAATGTTCGATGGGAGCTTGTTGTCGGAAATTCTGACTGTGTGTAGGCTCCATCGGACATTTTCCGTCTGAGATTCTGACAAACAAAATTTGAGATCTGGATCTCAAATTTTCCAATCCGATCGTGTGTATACAATTCCGACGCACAAAGTTCCACACATGCTCGGAATCAAGCAGAAGAGCCGCACTGGCTATTGAACTTCATTTTTCTCGGCTCGTCATACGTGTTGTACGTCACCGCGTTCTTGACGTTCAGAATTTACGACAAGATTTGTGTGACGGTGTGTATGCAAGACAAGTTTGAGCCAACATCCGTCGGGAAAAAAACATGAATTTTATTGTCAGAATGTGCGATTCTGTGTACGCGGCATTGCTGTTCTGAGCCCCCTATAAGGATGCTTTCATACTGATGTACTGCGGTTTACCCACACCACAGGTGCAGTGCACTGCATCTGCAACTTTCCTGGGTTAGCTGCGCTTTGTCATAGACTTCTACTATATCCTGCAAGTGTGGTGCACTTTCTAAAAGTACACCAAAACTCCTGCATTCAGGGGTTTTGGTGCACTTTCAGAAGGTGCACCAAACCTGCAGGATATAATAGAAGTCTATGGCTAAGTGCAGTAAACCCGCAGGAAAGCTGCAGTTACACTGCACTGCACCCGCGGTGTGGATAAACCACAGTGCATTTGTGTGAATGCAGCATGACCAGTGTATTGCTTCGTCCTGACCTGAAGATCTCTTTTTTTCCTGTCGCTGGCACCACTCTGGAGACCGCTAGCCGGGATAGTGGAGTGCAGTTGCTATCACTCCGCATGGGATAGGAGCCAGCACTACAGAAGAGTGCCATATAATCGTGTGGGAGAACCCCTTGGGCTACACCAGGGAATAACACTGCATTCGTGGAAAGAAGACACCAGGAAATGTGGGACAGGTCCCCCTAATGACCTACAAGCTTTGCTGACTTTCCTTGCTATAAAGGCCAGGAAGTCACCGACATCTGGTGAGTGCGGTGTGACTACGCTAACACACGTAGTGAAACACACAGGGGGAACCCTGGGAATGAGGCACGGAGCACTCAAGTTTGTACTTGGACTGTTTGCACTATGTCACTTACAGTGTCTCACAAAAGTGAGTACACCCCTCACATTTTTGTAAATATTTTATTATATCTTTTCATGTGACGACACCGAACAAATGACACTTTGCTACAATGTAAAGTAGTGAGTGTAAAGCTTTTACAACAGTGTAAATTTGCTGTCCCTTCAAAATAACTCAACACACAGCCATTAATGTCTAAACAACAAAAGTGAGTACACCCTAAGTGAAAATGTCCAAATTGTAAATATTTTGTGTGGCCACCATTATTTTACAGCATTGCCTAAGCCTGGGTTCACACTATACCGGGCTGCGGATCGCACAGGAGCGTTGTGCGTCCCTGTTCCCGGTTTCAGGGATGAATCAGGGCCGATTCTATGCCTGAATATGGACCTGAAACGGAGCCAAAGACGCACAGCGTTTTTGTGCAGTGCGCTCCGCAGCCACCCTGGAGATATGTGAACCGGCTCCATAAGGAGCCAGTCACATTCTCCTACTATGCGAATTAGAAGCAGGGAAACGCACATCTAATTTGCATAGGTGTGAACCCGGGCTTAATCCTCTTGGGCATGGAGTTTACCAGAGATTCACATGTTGCCACTGGAGTCCTCTTTTACTCCTCCATGATGACATGACGGAGCTGGTGGATGTTAGAGACCTTGCGCTCCTCCACCATCCATTTGAGGATGCCCCACAGATGCTCAATAGGGTTTAGGTCTGGAGACATGCTTGGTCAGTCCATCATCTTTATCCTCAGCTTCTTTAGCAAGGCAGTGGTCGTCTTGGAGGTATGTTTGGGGTCTTTATCATGTTGGAATACTGCCCTGCGGCCCAGTCTCCGAAGGGAGGGAATCGTGTTCTGCTTCAGTATGTCACAGTACATGTTGGCATTCATGGTTCCCTCAATGAACTGTAGCTCCCTAGTGTCAGCCGCACTCATGCAGCCCCAGACCATGACAATCCCACCACCATGCTTGACTGTAGGCAAGACACACTTGTCTTTGTACTCCTCACGTGGTTGCCGCCACACACACTTAACACCAGCTGAATCAAATAAGTTTATCTTGGTCTCATCAGACCACAGGACATGGTTCCAGTAATCCATGTCCTTAGTCTGCTTGTCTTCAGCAAACTGCGGCTTTTCTTGTGCATCATCTTTAGAAGAGGCTTCCTTCTGGGGTGACAGCCCCACTGTCGTCCCAGGAGGAAGCCTCTGACAGGCTGACCCCCACACTGACAGGATGACAGGCACTGACAGGCTGACCCCCCACACCTTCAACCTCTGCAGCAATGCTGGCAGCACTCTTATGTCTATTTCCCAAAGACAACCTCTGGATAAGATGCTGAGCATGTGCACTCAACTTCTTTAGTCAACCATGGTGAGGTCCGTTCTGAGTGGAACCTGTCCTGTTAAACAGCTGTATGGTCTTGGCCAATGTGCTGCAGCTCATTTTCAGGGTCTTGGCAATTTTCTTATAGCCTAGGTCATCTTTAGGTAGAACAACAATTCTTTTTTTCAGATCCTCAGAGAGTTCTTTGCCATGAGGTACCATGTTGCACTTCCAGTGACCAATATGAGAGAGTGAGAGTGATAACACCAAATTTAACACACCTGCTCCCCATTCACACCTGAGACATTATAATACTATCGAGTCACATGACACCGGGGAGGGAAAATAGCTAATTGGGCCCAATTTGGACATTTTCACTTAGGGGTGTACTCACTTTTGTTGCCAGCCGTTTGGACATTAATGGCTGTGTATTGAGTTAATTTGAGGGGAAAGCAAATTTACACTGCTATACAAGCTGTACACTCACTACTTTTCATTGTAACAAAGTGTCATTTCTTCAGTGTTGTCACATGAAAAGATTTAATAAAATATTTACAAAAATGTGAGGGGTGTACTTACTTTTGTGAGATATAATATATATATATATATATATATATATAAAATCATTATTTAGAGTTTTTTTTCCTGGGCGTGGGTATTTCTTAGCCACTTCCTATCCTAGCCATTGTAATATGACACCCGCAGAGTGCGTCATATGATGCGTCATATGATGTCCTCAGCTTCCCGGCGTTGTAAGGGGCACGCGCGCGCCCGCCGCATCCCTCAGAAGCCGATGCACGTTCCGGGCACCCGCGATTGCTCATCACAGAGCAGGAACCCGGATCTGTGTGTGTAAACACACAGATCCAGGTCCTGTCAGGTGAGAGGAGTATATAGGAACACCGATCAATCTCCTCCCCTAGTCAGTCCTATCCCCCCCACAGTTAGAATCACTCCCTAGGTAACACATTTAACCTCTTGATTGCCCCCTAATGTTAACCCCTTCCCTGCCAGTGACATTTACACAGTAATCAGTGCATATTTATAGCACTGATCACTGTATAAATGTCAATGGTCCCAAAATAGTGTCAAAAGTGTCTGATGTGTCTGCCGCAATGTCGCACTCCCGATAAACATCGCAGATCGCCACCATTTATAGTAAAAAAAATAATGATAATAAAAATGCAATTGTAATTCGCAATTGTCAAAAATGTTACAGCGCTGAAAGCTGAAAAATGGCCTGAGCAGGAAGGGGTGAAAATGCCCAGGATTGAAGTGGTTAAAGTGGTTGTAAAGGCAGAGGGTTTTTTTATTTTAACCACTTACCCACTGGGCACTTAAACCCCCTTCCTAACCAGACCAATTTTAAGCTTTTGGTGCTCTCACATTTTTAATGACAATTAATCAGTCATGCAACACTGTACCTATATGAAATTTTTGTCCTTTTTTTCACACAAATAGAGCTTTCTTTTGGTGGTATTTAATCACCGCTGGGTTTTTTTATTTTTTGCACTATAAAAGAAAAAAGACCGAAATTTCTGTAAAAAAAAGCATTTTTCTTAATTTCTACATACCTTTGGTAAAAATAACCCACATCGGTGTATATTATTTGGTCTTTGTGAAAGTTATAGCGTCCACAAGCTATGGTGCCAATCACTGAAAATTGATCACACCTGATGTACTGACGGCCTATCTCATTTCTTGAGACCCTAACAAACCAGGAAAGTACAAATACCCCCAAATGACCCCTTTTTTGAAAGTAGACATTCAAAAGGTATTTGGTAAGAGGCATGGTGAGTTTTTTGAAGTTGTAATTTTTTCCCACAATTCTTTGCAAAATAAAGATTTTTTATCTTTTTTTTTCACAAAATTGTTATATTAGCAGGTTATTTCTCACACACAGCATATGCATAACACAAATTACACCCCAAAACACATTCTACTACTCCTCCTGAGTATGGCGATACCACATGTGTGAGACTTTTACACAGCGTATCCACATACAGAGGCCCAACATGCAGAGAGCTCCATCAGGCGTTCTTGGAGCATAAATTACACATATAATTTCTTGACTACCTCTTATGGGGCATACACACGGTCGGACTTTTCGTCTACAAAAGTCCAACGGACGCCGACGGACTAAAGCTGGCTGGTAATCCGATCGTGTGTGGGCTTCTCCGGACTTTCAGCTGACTTTTTCAGCCTCAAATCCGACGGACTTTAGATTTGAAGCATGCTTCAAATCTTTACGTCGTAACTACGACGGACCCCGAAATCCGCTCGTCTGTGTGCTAGTCCGACGGACAAAAACCCACGGCTATGAACTTCCTTATTTTAGTCCGGTGTACGTCATCACGTACGAATCCGTCTGACTTTTGTGTGGTCGTGTGTAGGCAAGTCCGTTCGTTAGAAAGTCTGCCGCAAGTCCGCCGGAAGTCTGTCGGACAGGCTGTCGGACTTTTGTAGACGAAAAGTCCGACCGTGTGTACGCCCCATTACACTTTTGAAGGCCCTGGAGAACCAGGACAATGGAAACACCCCAAAAATAACCCAATTTTGGAAAGAAAACAACTCCACGTATAATCTATGAGGCATAATGAGTCTTTTGAACATGTCGTTTTTTTCTACAAGTTTTGGAAAATGTGTAAAGAAAATGCAAACGCATTTGTTTTTACACAAAGTTGTCCATTTATAAAATATTTCTAACACATAGCATGTACATAAGAAAAATTTCACCCCAAAATAGATTCTCCTACTCCTGAGTACGGCGATACCACATGTGGGAGACTTTTGCACAGCCTAGCCATATAGAGAGGACCAACATGCAGGGAGCACCATCAGGTGTTCTGGGGCATAAGTTCCAAATATAATTTGACTACCTATTACACTTTTGTGAGGCACTCTAGTGGCATGGATGAGAACTGATGTGGCATGGATGAGCATTAATGGGGATGGATGAGCTGTGGATGGGTATGGCTGAGTATGGATGGGATGACTGAGCATGAATGAGTATGGCTGAGTACGGCAAGATATGACTGAGTACGGCTGAGTATGGATGGGATGGCTGGGTAAGGCTCAGTATGGCTGGGTACGGCTAGGTATGGCGGAGTACGGCTGGGTATGGCGGAGTATGGCTGGGTATGACTGGGTATGGCTGAGTATGGCTGAGTATTGCTGGGTATTGCTGAGTATGACTGGGTATGGCTGGGGGTGGATGGGATGACTGAGCATGGATGGATGGATGAGTATTGCTGAGTATGGATGGATGGCTGAACATGGATGAGTATTGCTGATTAGGGATGGATGGCTGAGCATGGATGGATGAGTATTGCTGAGTATGGATGGATGGATGAGTATTGCTGAGTATGGATGGATGGATGAGCATGGATGAGCATTGCTGATTAGGGATGGATGGCTGAGCATGGATGAGTATTTCTGATTAGGGATGGATGAGCATGGATGAGTATTGCTGATTAGGGAAGGATGGCTGAGCATGGAAGAGTATTGCTGATTAGGAATGGATAGCTGAGCATGGATAAGTATTGCTGATTAGGGATGGATGGGTGAGCATAGATGAGCATTGCTGATTAGGGATAGGCTGCAATGGGCACAAATCAACACTGTGGGCACTACAGGTCTATAATGGAAACAGATAAAGGATAAATACAGCGCTGCTACAAAGATGCTAAAAAAATATATAAAAAATACAGTAAGCAGCTAACACACCTCTAAGACAAAAGAAGTAGAAAATTCAGCAAATATATATATAGTGTAGCGCTATGTGTATGAGTAGGTCAAGGTGAGACGTTAGAATTGAGCCATCTAGCAATGGCCAGAAAACAAACAAAAAATTAATTTAGTGAATTAAAAAGAAATATGATTGCACAAATACAAAATCATATTAAAACATAATGGGATACACCTGTGAAACAAGTGAAAACAAAACACAATATAAATCACTTAAATAAAGTCCATGTAAATAGGGTGTGTCCTTGATGGAAATCAAAAAGAAGCCACCACCAACAGTCTCTGAGGGTAAGTTGATGAGGGCAGCAACAGGGTGTTACTGGTGGATGAAAACAGAGGAACACCAAATCCAATGTGACGTCTGTGTATGTGTCAGAACCACCACCATAACATCTGAGGAGGCTTACCGGACATAGAGGACTTAAAAAGACATACGTCTTGTAAGTCACAGAAAGCTTGTTTAGCCTTGTAAGTCACAGAAAGCTTGTTTAGCCACCGGGGCTAGCAGGGTAAAAACATCAGGTATCCAAAACTTCAATAGGGAAGGAAGATCTGTAGGCAACTTCAACCGTCCAGAGGTATCAGCAGACCATCCGGATGTATATTTGGAACCTTAAAACTGAACTTTGTGGAACTTGTTGCTGGTTCTGGATCAAAAGAGGCAGTGGTGGATGACCTGAAGATGGAATTGGCACCCAGTAGTCGTAGATAGCAATGGATGAGCAGTTGACTGGCAACCAGCAACTTAAAGCAGAACTCTGAAACTTGTTGCTGGTTGGGGATTAAAACAGGCAGTGGTGGATGACCTGAAGATGGAATTGGCACCCAGTAGTCGTAGACAGCAATGGATGAGCAGCGGACTGGCAACCAGCAACTTCAGGCTTCTGGGCTGGGCTCAAGCTCTCTCTCAACGCTATGTGCTTCCTCTCTCCCCTTCTTTTGCGCGCCAAGTGCCAAATGGCATTTGGCGCGCAAAAGAAGGGGAGAGAGGAAGCACATAGCGTTGAGAGAGAGCTTGAGCCCAGCCCAGAAGCCTGAAGTTGCTGGTTGCCAGTCCGCTGCTCATCCATTGCTGTCTACGACTACTGGGTGCCAATTCCATCTTCAGGTCATCCACCACTGCCTGTTTTAATCCCCAACCAGCAACAAGTTTCAGAGTTCTGCTTTAAGTTGCTGGTTGCCAGTCAACTGCTCATCCATTGCTATCTACGACTACTGGGTGCCAATTCCATCTTCAGGTCATCCACCACTGCCTCTTTTGATCCAGAACCAGCAACAAGTTCCACAAAGTTCAGTTTTAAGGTTCCAAATATACATCCGGATGGTCTGCTGATACCTCTGGACGGTTGAAGTTGCCTACAGATCTTCCTTCCCTATTGAAGTTTTGGATACCTGATGTTTTTACCCTGCTAGCCCCGGTGGCTAAACAAGCTTTCTGTGACTTACAAGACGTATGTCTTTTTAAGTCCTCTATGTCCGGTAAGCCTCCTCAGATGTTATGGTGGTGGTTCTGACACATACACAGACGTCACATTGGATTTGGTGTTCCTCTGTTTTCATCCACCAGTAACACCCTGTTGCTGCCCTCATCAACTTACCCTCAGAGACTGTTGGTGGTGGCTTCTTTTTGATTTCCATCAAGGACACACCCTATTTACATGGACTTTATTTAAGTGATTTATATTGTGTTTTGTTTTCACTTGTTTCACAGGTGTATCCCATTATGTTTTAATATGATTTTGTATTTGTGCAATCATATTTCTTTTTAATTCACTAAATTAATTTTTTGTTTGTTTTCTGGCCATTGCTAGATGGCTCGATTCTAACGTCTCACCTTGACCTACTCATACACATAGCGCTACACTATATATATATTTGCGGCACTACAGGTCTAGCCCACAGCGCTGCTGCACCCAAATCGCTCCCCTCTCCGCTCACACTGTAGCGATCGGTACAGAGAGAGGAGAGAGGAACCGGACATGACGCCGGTTTGTTTACAAGTGATTGTTCCTTCATTTGACGGAGTGATCACGTGGTAAATGGCCACTGTCAGCGGCCATTTACTATTATTCCGTGATGCGCCGGGTCCTCCATCGCAAATACTCCCGGGTGCGCGCCCCAGGGGGCGTGCAGGAGCGTGATTCTGGGAGGACGTCAATGTACGCCCTCCCAGAGTTATCGAGCCGCGCTGTAGCTGTCATTCGGCTATGGCGCAGTCGTAGTAGTTAATGCATTCTATGCATTAAGATGAAAAGCCTTCTGTGTGCAGCAGCCCCCCTGAGCTCCCCTAACACTTACCTGAGGTCCCTCTCTGTCCAGCAATGTCCATAAGTGACTCAGCCATTCGAGATTCCCCCTCCCGATTGGCTGAGACGAAGCAGCAGCGCCATTGGCTGCCGCTGCTGTCAATCAAAGATAGTGAGCCAATCAGGGGAGAGAGGGGGCAGGGTTCTCATATTTAAGAGGTCCTGTCATGCTTTTTTCTATTACAAGGGATGTTTACACTCATTGTAATAGGAATAAAAGGGACTTTTTTTTTAAAACAGTGTAAAAATAAAAGGTAAAATAAATAATAATAATTTTTTTTTTTTTTTTAAACGCGCCCCGTCCCGACGAGCTCGCATGCAGAAGCGAACGCATACGTGTGTAGTGCCTGCATAAGAAAACTACACATGTGAGGTATTGCCGCGATCGGTAGAGCGAGAGCAATAATTCTAGCCCTAGACCTCCTCTGTAACTTAAAACAGGAAACCTGTAGAATTTTTTTAAATGTCGACTATGGAGATTTTTAAGGGTAAAAGTTTATCGCCATTCCACGAGCGGGCGCAATTTTGAAGCGTGACATGTTGGGTATCAATTTACTCAGCGTAACATTATCTTTCACAATATAAAAAAATTGGGCTAATTTTACTGTTGTCTTAATTTTTATTAAAAAAAGTGAATCTTTTCCAAAAAAAGTGCGTTTGTAAGACCGCTGCGCAAATACGGTGTGAAAAAAAGTATTGCAATGACCGCCATTTTATTCTCTAAGGTGTTAGAAAAAAAAACAATATATAATGTTTGGGGGTTCTAAGTAATTTTCTAGCAAAAAAAACTGTTTTAAACATGTAAACACCAAAATCTCAAAACGAGGCTGGTCCTTAAGTGGTTAATCTATATGCAGTATGTTTATGTGTGCGTATGTATAAACGTTTCTGGGCTGTGAATGTGTGAAAATGCTTCTTCCTCAATTTTGAAAAATATTAAGCATAATTTGTAGCAATGTGAGCCTGTTACTTCTCTTTAATTTAGTTTCTCATTGCGTGCCTGATAACTTTTTTTAATACAACAGACCAGGCTGGTGCAGGCATGGAAAATGGTTTTCAACTGTCGTTGTAAGGAAGGGAGGTTATTTAGCGGGCCTTTTAAGGTGCCAACAAAAGATAATAAGTAATATCTTCAAACCATGATCGGTATAAATAGTGCAAAATTTTATTGTTACATACATAACAGGATAAAGAGTATGGTAAAATTTATGTGCACATGTACAAGCATATAAGGATTCAAAACAGATGACATTAAAATAATTATCCCGACATGTTTCGCCGCTCTTGGCTCATCAGGGGATGTTTAGAAGATAATTTAGATGTAGCACTGTATACAACCAAAACAAAACTATATTAAAACCATTACATGGACTACGGGTACAAGATATAATTAGTATTGAAATAATGATAATACAAGAAAGTAAGCTGTCAACTATCATACCAATCAACCATCGCTCAACCAGTAGAGGATCTTTCGTCTGCGCCTCAGGGTCAGGTCACGAATCACTGTCAGAAGTGCAGTGCACATGGAGGGACACCAGTGAGGATCAAAATAATCTTTGGGCTGGAATCTAACCAACAAAATTGTGTAAAAAAGGGGGTTAAGGTGAATTGGGGAGTGACCAGGAAGGGGAGGAAAGGGGGAGGGGGACAAAAAGGGGGAAAAAAGGGGGGGGAGGGGAAGATGGGGAAAAATAAAGGGGAGAGAGCAAGGACAGGGGAAAAGAAAAAGGGGGGGAGGAGGGGGGGAAGAGGGGAGGGGGGGAGAAGGGGATAGGGGTAGGAGGGAGGGAGGTGTATGTGTGAAGGAGTGAAATGTGGAAAGGAGTGCAAAAGGTGAAAGGTAGGATGATTAGCATTTAAAAAAATCATAATTAAGGGTAATGTAATTATGATGTTTTTAGATGCTAATCATCCTACCTTTCACCTTTTGCACTCCCTTCCACATTTCACTCCTTCACACATACATCTCCCTCTCTCCTACCCCTATCCCCTTCTTTCCCCCCCTCCCCTCTCCCCCCCCCTTTTTCTTTTCCCCTGTCCTTGCTCTCCCCCCTTTATTCTTCCCCATCTTCCCCTCCCCTCCCCTCCCCTCCCCTCCCCCCCCCTTTTTCCCCCTTTTTGTCCCCCTCCCCCTTTCCTCTCCTTCCTGGTCACTCCCCAATTCACCTTAACCCCCTTTTTTACACAATTTTGTTGGTTAGATCCCAGCCCAAAGATTATTTCGATCCTCACTGGTGTCCCTCCATGTGCACTGCACTTCTGACAGTGATTCGTGACCTGACCCTGAGGCGCAGACGAAAGATCCTCTACTGGTTGAGCGATGGTTGATTGGTATGATAGTTGACAGCTTACTTTCTTGTATTATCATTATTTAAATTCTAATCATATCTTGTACCCGTAGTCCATGTAATGGTTTTAAAATAGTTTTGTTTTGGTTGTATACAGTGCTACATCTAAATTATCTTCTAAACATCCCCTGATGAGCCAAGAGCGGCGAAACATGTCGGGATAATTATTTGAATGTCATCTGTTTTGAATCTTTAGATGCTTGTACATGTGCACATAAATTTTACCATACTCTTTATCCTGTTATGTATGTAACAATAAAATTTTGCACTATTTATACCGATCATGGTTTGAAGATATTTCTTATTATCTTTTGTTGGCACCTTAAAAGTCCCGCTTAATAACCTCCCTTCCTTACAATTATGTACAGAGATGTCGGTGCCCTTTTTCTTCTTTATCATTGTCACCTACCCATTTTGTCACTTTTCCAGGTTTTAAACTGTCATTATTGTAATTCTTTGTGTATCTTTCTAATTGATACATCTTTGTAACTACCTGGTAGGCTTGAACACATAATCTTTCAGTGGAAATTTGAAATGGAAATTTTCCTCTAATAGTTGAGGTAAAACAAAGGCACCCGCTTTGGGCTGTCCCCAAGGTTCCATTATGGTACATTTTCCATATGTAATGTGTATGGATATTATAAGGAATACGTAGTTGTAAAATATGTTTTTTTAATCTTATATGAGTGAAACGTTGTTTAAAAATGTTATCATTAGCGGCATCAATGTGTCTCATGGTTTAGACTCAGTCCTTCTTTAGGACATACACTTAGACAGTCTGCTGCTTAAAGAAAAACTCTGGTTTTAAGTGCCCACCCTGTTACCTTTTCCCGCAGTCAGTCTTCTTGCCAGGCCGGTGATGCCACGGATCTTCTCTTCTCACTCAACATTAACAGCTCTCTTACCTATGGTTTCATTTGCACTTACCTTTGAAAAACAACAACTGCACTTTGAAAGTCTCTCTATATCATCTCTTAGTGGGCAGTGAGGGTGCTGAAATTGTGGACTTTCCTTTCAAACAGTGCAAAATGCACTCTTTTACCTATGTTAGCATCATTTGTGAACATGTTTAAAGTCTTCTTAATTGGATTGAGAAAAACAAGTCAATTCAGTTCCACTAGGAATAAATTATTAGGCCCTGCTAAATGCACAAAATAAGTCTCAGGGCCAGATTTCCTTCACAAGAGCCTGTTTGCACAAAGTCTTTGGTACCCAGTGCAGCACCCCTAGGACTTCTTTTAACGTTTAATGTTTTATTATTTTGCAGGCTCTAATATGGCATATAATATTCAGACTGGTTTAATGAACTTTTTCAAGAGGACTGTATTTCTGTCATTGGGGAAAAGATCAGTGCCCAAAAGCAATATGTGGAAAAGCTACTTTGTAGCCTGTGCTGCCTATAAGCAATCTAAAGTTTATTTTATCAGCAGTTTCAGGGACAGCACCAACTGTGAGCAAAGAATTATCTCCATAACCATCTCTATCTTACTCATTTTTAGATCTGTTTAAGTAATGAAGTGATATCAAGTACATCTGAAAAATTTCTAATGGCTCTGCTATATGTGTAAATATCGTTACGGTCAGACTTACTTCCTTCTGGTTGCTTCTGGCCAGTGCTTAGTCAATTTGTGTTGTGCAGCCAAATTTATATTTTTATCACTGTTAACTTCCTTTGAAAGGGAACCTGTGTGTATGGGAACTGTTACTGCAAACTTTTCGTTAAAAAAAAATTATATAAACCTATTTGCAATATTCTCAGGATTATCTGTTTTCCATTTCAGAATACTCCAGACACCCTTGCTAAACCACCAGTGCCCCATCGGAAGAGCTCTTCAGAAGACAGTAAAACAGCTGGTGAGATATGTACATTACTGAGGGGTAATGAGTACATACCCATGCCAAAAAGGAATACAGTAAAACAAAAAGGTGTGTTAATGTCCTTATAGTGACCCTTTTAATTACCCGTGCATGGCAAAGCAAAAGTGTTACCTAACATTCCTCCTGCCCAGCAACATATACTAACATCTTGCTTCTACCCTGCTCTTCTTGGCTGCCAGGGTTTAAGAAAGAAAGCCTTGTGTAAGCTCCAAGATGACTTGTTAGAACTTACAAGGAGCTAAGGCCTGCTGGCTTACACAGTGCTGGGCCAAACACAAGGATTCAGCAGCCTACCTGGACATTTTTGAAGTCAGTGAGTCTCAGATTGGAAGTGGTGCAAAAGTTGGATCTAATAGCAGTGCTTGCTATGGGCCATGCTAAAAGTAGTAGGGCATAGGAGGGCATTGATTATCTACATCTGACACATGTTTTAAAATGCACACAGGTCAGCAGAATCCCAATTACCTCAGTCATACAGTGTAGATGACAATTTTGAGGCCTTGTATGACTTACTCTTTCTCTGAACACAGCATACACACTCACTGGCCACTTTATTAGATACACCTGTTTAATTGCTTGGTATCACAAATTGCTAATCAGCCAATCACATTGGAGCAACTCATTGCATTTAGGCATCTAGACATGGTGAAGAGGACTTGCTGAAATTTAAACACAGCCTCAGAATGGGGAATAAAGGGGATTTAAGTGACTTTGAATGTAGCATGGTTGTTGGTGCCAGGCAGGCTGGTCTGGGTATTTCAAAAACTGCTGATCTACTGGGATTTTCACGCACAACAATCACTTGGGTTTACAGAGAATGGTCCAAAAAAGAGAAAATATCCAGTGAGTGGCAGTTTTATAAACGAATATTCCTTGTTGATGTCAGATGTCAGAGGAGAATGGGTAGACTGGTTTGAGATGATATAAAGGCAATAGTACCTCAAATAACCACTCGTTACAACCAAGGTATGCAGAATACCATCTCTGAATGTTCAACCCATCGAACTTTGAAGCAGATGGGCTACACTGGGTGCTACTCCTGTCAGCTAAGAACAGGAAACTGAGGCTACAATTCACACAGGCTCACCAAATTTGGACAATAGAAGATTGGAAAAACGTTGCCTGGTCTGATATGCCTTGACTTCAGCTGTGACATTCAGATGGAAGGGTCAGAATTTGGTATACACAACATGAAAGCATGGATCCATCCTGCCTTGTATCAATGGTTCAGGCTGCTGGTGGTGGTGTAATGGTGCGGGGTGCCACTTAGTACCAATTGAGCATCGTTTAAACACCACAGCCTACCTGAGTATTGTTACTGACCAAGGTTATCCCTTTATGACTACAGTGTACCCATCTTCTAAAGGCTACTTCCAGCAGGGTAATGCACCATGTCACAAAGCTTAAATCATCTCAAACTGGTTTCTTGAACATGACAATGAGTTCACTGTACTCCAATGGCCTCCACAGTCACCAGTTCTCAATCCAATAGAGCAACTTTGGGATGTTGTGGAAAGGAAGATTTGCATCACGGATGTGCAGCCAACAAATCTGCAGCAACTGCGTGATGCTCATGTTAATAGGGACCAAAATGTCTCAGGAATGTTTCCAACACCTTGTTGAATATATGCCATAAAGAATGAAGGCAGTTCTAAAGGCAAAAAGGGGTCCAACCCGGTACTAGCAAGTTGTACCTAATAAAGTTGACAGTCAGTGTTTGTTTGAAGGCAAGCAGGTCAAATGCAGGATTTTGAGCACTAACCAATGAATTTGAGCTGTGCTATGTTCAAATGTTAAAGTTTGTAAGGTGTAAGGAAGACTGCCCTGGCATTGGTGCCACTGGGATGAAGGGGCGCTATCTTTGGTGAGGGGAGTTAGGTGGACCTGAGGGGAAAGGGGTTCGAGGGAGAAAATTTGAGGAAAGGAAGAGGGTTCTGGGGCTAGTGTGCCCCCTCCACCCTCTGTGCACTTACATTACAGACTTCCTCTCATTATGGGCACCCATCCAGGAATGGAAGCAGCTCTTGTTCCCATCTCTGGTCATGTGATATGTCACATGAAAGGGAGAGACAGGAGGAAAGGCAGTTCACCCTCACTCCTTAGCAGGTGTCTTTACTGAGAAAAAGTCTGCTCTGAGTGGGCTGTTTGGCCTCTTCCACCCACCCTAGTTGCCATAGGAGGAGGAAAAGGAAAAGAGCATCGCTCCAGCAACTATCTTGGGTCCTCCATTGTCTGACATGAGTAACTTTAGTGTCACTTTTGTCAGTCAGCAGGCAGCCAGAGATTTGAGATTCCAGCCAAAAGTTCTCAGCTATGACCAGCACTGTGACTTGGAGGAAGGGTAATGAGTCACATGCTCACCCATACCTGAAAGTTCCAGGTTTTCGCTCCCGGTGGCTGAGTAGTAGGGGAGCAAAGAAAAGGTGAATATATGCTGCTGGGGAGGGAGGTGTTAAGTGACTTTTTTTACACTGGCCTTCATTGGCAAAAGAGAGGGTCACTGTAAAGTATAAGCAGAGGTGATGCAATTTGACCAACACCCTTTTACCATTTAAAGTTTATGCGTAACAGATATAACAAGAATTGTTCCATATCTGCATTGTATGATATTGAACTATAGGTTAAAATTATAAACGTATAACATCAATATTTGGCACAAGTGTTATTTTCACTAATACCAGCAAACTAGCATTCACATTGCTGAAAAAAAAGTTTTTTGTTATAAAAAAACCCATGCATTATAGCTTAGCGAGCCAAGCTTTATGTCATTTTTTTTTCTGTTCAGTAAGCATGCAATGGTGCAAAAACCAAAGCAGTTACAAGCTAATTTTATTAAGGCTAGTTATACCTTAGTAAATATTTATTCAGTAACATACAGTGCCTTGAAAAAGTATTCATACACCTTGAAAGTTTCCACATTTTGTCATGTTACAACCAAAAAGTAAATGTATTTTATTGGGATTTTATGTGATAGACCAACACAAAGTGGCACATAATTGTGAAGTGGGAGGAATTTAATAAGACCCCTTTCACACTGAAGGCATTTATCAGGCACGTTAGCGCTAAAAAATAGCTCCTGTAAAGCGCCCGAAAAATGCCTCATCTGCAGTCCCAGTGTGAAAGCCCTAGTGCTTTCACACTGGGGCGCTGCGCTGGCAGGACGTTAAAAAAAGTCCTGCAAGCAGCATCTTTGGGGCGGTGGAGGAGCAGTGTATACACTGCTCCTCCACCACTCCTGCCCATGGAAATGAATGGGCACCACTGCCAAAGCACCTGCAAAGCACTTCAGCAGCGGCACTACACAGGCGCATTTAACTCTTTACTCGGCCTGGGTTAGCAGGGGTTAAAAGTGCCCCACTAGAAGGCTGCAATGTGAGAGGACTCTAAATAATTTTCTAATTTTTTACAAATAAATATGTGAAAAGTGTGGCTTGCATTTGTATCCTGCCCCCCCTGAGTCAATACTTTGTATTACTACCTTTCGCTGCAATTACAGCTGCAAGTCTTTTTGGATATGTCTCTACCAGCTTTGCACATCTAGAGAGTGAAATTTTTACTTATTCTTCTTTGCAAAATGGCTCAAGCCCTGTCAGATTGGGTGGTGAGCGTCTGTGAACTGCAATTTTCAAGTCTTGCCACAGATTCTCAATTGGATTTAGGTCTGGACTTTGACTGGGCCATTCTAACACATGAATATGCTTTGATCTTAACCATTCCATTGTAGCTTTGGCTGTATGTTTAGGGTCATTGTCCTGCTGAAAGGTGAAGTCTTTTACAGACTCCACATGGCTGGACTTGCCAACAGGATAAACTCAGTTGGCATTTCCGACGGAAAGATTTAGAGCATGTTCTATATCTGAGTCCGTCGGAAATGCAGACAGAAAAAGTCTGATGGGGCATACACACGGTCGGAATGTCCGACCGAAAGTTCCCACTGTCTTTTTCTGTCGGGAAGTCCGGCCGTGTGTATGCGGCTTTACAGGTGTTCTTCTAAGATTACCCTGTATTTGGCTCCATCCATCTTTCCATCAACTCTGACCAGCTTCCCTGTCTCTGCTGAAGAAAAGCATCCCCACAACATGATACTGCCACTACCATGTTTCACGTATTCAGGGTGATGTGCAGTGTTAGTTTTCTACCACACATAGCGTTTTGCTTTAAGTCCAAAAAGTTCAGTTTTGGTCTCATCTGACCAGAGCACCTTCCTTCACATATTTGCTGTGTCCCCCGCATGGCTTCTCGCAAACTGCAAACAGGACTTCTTATGGCTTTCTTTCAACAATGGCTTTCTTCCTGCCACTCTTCCATAAATGCCAGATTTGTAGAGTGCACAACTAATGGTTGTCCTGTGGACAGTTCCTCCCATCTGAGCTGTGGATTTCTGAAGCTCCTCCAGAGCTACCATGGACCTCTTGGCTGCTTCTCTGATGAATGTTCTCCTTGCCTGACCTGTCAGGATGGCCATGTCTTGGTAGTTTTGCAGTTGTGTCATACTCTTTCCATTTTCGAATGATGGATTGAACAGTGCTCCGTGAGATGTTCAAAGCTTGGAATATTTTTTTAGAACCTAACCCTGCTTTAAACGTCTCCAGATCTTTATACCTGACCTGTCTGGAGTGTTCCTTGACCTTTATTATGCTGTTTGTTCACTAATGTTCTCTAACAAATCTCTGAAGGCATCAAAGGACAGCTATATTTATACTGAGATTAAATTGCACACAGGTGGACTCTATTTACTAATTAGGTGACTTCTAAAGGTAATTGTTTCCACTACAATTTAGCTAGGGATATCAGAATAAAGGGGGCTTAATACAAATGCACGCCACATTTTTTACATATTTATTTGTAAAACATTTTGAAAACCATTTATCATTTTCCTTCCACTTCACAATTACATTGTTGGTGTTGGTCTATCACATAAAATCCCAATAAAATACATTTATGGTCAGAGCCCTATGTCCGATATGGACATAGATAACATTTGTAGTTAACATAAAACTTACCATCGGAAATAGACCTGGAAGTGTGGACTTACCATATGAAATGGACCTGAAAGTGTGCCTTGGTCTAATGGCCGGTATGCCAAAATAAGGGGGCATACCCTGGTTTTAAGAAATGATTATTCTGTAGAGAGAAATGAAATGAAATGAATGAATGAAATGAATGCCTTGAAATGGGGATGGGAGGGTGGGTATCGCGCACAGGAAACCGACAAGCACCACAGGTGAGCGGGCTGCTTAAATACCCCCCGGGCTCCTCCCATAAATTCAGGCCACCATACTGGCCTTCCTACTTATGGTCGGAGCCCTATGTCCGATATGGACATAGATAACATTTGTAGTTAACATAAAACTTACCATCGGAAATAGACCTGGAAGTGTGGACTTACCATATGAAATGGACCTGAAAGTGTGCCTTGGTCTAATGGCCGGTATGCCAAAATAAGGGGGCAAAAACATTCAGGTAGGGGTATAATATTTTTGGTTTTCAGGTATTCATTGAGCCAGTTTGGAGAATGCCTGTGCCATCTCTACTTGAGGATTGGGTATATACCGGGCGAAGCAGGCTGATTTCCACCTGCCTAGTCTTTTGATGACGTGGTCTGGAACCCCATGGCGGGATGCTGCGGAGGCTGCTCCGATGCGAAAGGAGTGTCCGGAGTACTGACTGGGGTTAAGGTGAAGATTGCGGAGAAGTATCCTTATGTGTTTTACAAACTGACATGCGTTTAAGGGTTTAACTGGGAATGGTAGAAGAGGACTGGTGTCCGGTTGTTCAGGCAGGAGTGAGAGGAGACGGTTAAGTACGGTGACTGGACACCAGCTGTTATTGGTTCTGTAGAGGTGAATGTCCACTCCAGAGCCTGTTTGCTGGGTTTTAGAAACCTCGAGGTGCAGGATGAAATGGCCTTGGTGGCGAAGCAAGTGCCGTCTGCATAATACTTGGTCTGTGGGGTTGTTATAGGTGAATTCGCCAGGTCGCAAGAACCCATAGTAAGCCAACTATATGGCTGCTTGTAGTACCGTGCTGGGCAGCAGACCGAATGGCGAAGTAGCCAGAATAGTCGACATATCCCTGAAGATGGGCCCGTAATGGGTAAGCGCTTAGTGCTGATCTCTGGTTGTTGTTTCCTGGATGCCCCTTAGGATGGCTCGTATAGCGTGTGATGAGAACAGTAAAGATTTTGTGGGGTCTTCCGGGGTCACGAAATGTTGTATGCCGGCTAGGTATAGCCGAATAGTATTGTACGATAAGGCCAGCTGAGTGTGGCAGTATGAAATGAAGGCCAGTACCTGTTTGACATCTATTGGTCCTTTACGGCAGGATGTGAGAAATTGTGTTATGAGAGAGTGAGTGATTGATGAGCTGCGTTGCTCCTTGTAATTGTTGAACTAGTCCAGGGTCAGTTGTGACCAGGCAGGGATAGGGGCCGACGCTGAATTGGCTCCGGGAATCTGTCTGAAAAGGAGGTGTAGTTAAAACGTGACAGTACGTCAGCAGCTAAATTGTATCTGCCTGGAATAATGCACAGTGTATGTTAAACTGATGCTGTAAGGACAGTTGTACCAATCTGCGCAGGAAGGACATGACTGCTAGGGACTTGGACCTGCCTTTGTCGATGATGTCTGCCGTGGCCTGATTGTCGGTGGTGAAGATTACTGTTTGCCCTGTCCAATGGTGACCCCAGAGTTGTGCCGCTGCCACTATGGGATAGAGTTCGAAGAGGGAAGATGTTTGAATAAAGCCGGGTATCAACAGTATCTGTTGAGGCCAGGGTCCTGAAAACCAATGATGGCCAAAAATTGCCGCGAAACCTGTGGTGGCTGCAGCATCTGTCACCACCTGGGGTGACAGGGCTGAAACCATGGGTATAATTAGGGATATACCATTCCAGGACGGGAATTCGTCCCACATAGATAGGTCCGCTATTGCTGCGGAGTCTAGATTTAAGATCTGATCGGGGTCTTGTGTTTCTGGCAGGAATCTCAGCAGGCGTGGCACGAAGGTGCGGCCTTGTGGAATAATTCGCATGGCGAAATTCAGCATTCCCAGGAGAGATTGCAACTGCTTCTTGGTACACCCCTTGGTGTGGGTGAATTTGTGAAGGACCGCCTTAATGCGGGTTAGTTTGTCGAGGGGGAGACTGGCTTGCATAGCGCAGGTGTCTAAGCTGACCCCGAGAAAGGTGATGTTATGTGTTGGGCCTTCTACTTTGTGCTCGGCGATGGGAACATTGAGTTTTTCCGAATATCGCTCTGAGTTTGTCGAGGTCTCCTGGGGGCTTGCTGGGAGGTTCTATTAGTAGGAAGTCGTCAGGGTAATGGATGACTTCTTGTCACTGAGCCTTGTGTAACAGTATCCAAGCAAGAGACTGAGCGAATGTGTCGAAGAGCCAAGGGCTACTCTTCGAACCGAACGTCAGTTTTGTGGCCTAAATAATATGCCTCCTTCCACTTGATGCCATGCCAGCACCAAAGGGATGGGTGGATAGGCAGGAGCTTAAAGGCATCCGAGATGTCGGCTTTGGAAAGCACCTGTAGCTGCTTTGATGACTGCTTGTATCGCCATGTCTACGGAGGAATATTTTATGGAGAATTCTTCGGAGGGAATCAGGGAATTGAGACTGGGGATATGGGAAGAATGAGGTGCAGACAGGTCGTACACCAAACGCAATTTATTTGTGAATTTGCCCTTGACAAGCCCCAACAGGGCTGACTCTCCAAGTGCTGAGAGGGGGCTGAGTGAAAGGGCCTATAACGTACTCTCGGTCTAGTTCTGTTTGTAAGAGCCGATCTATGGTTTGTTCGTCGATGGCTGCTGAACGAAGATTCCCACATTCGTACGTACTGTGGGGTAGTGAAATGAGGCCGGTGTGAAAGCCTACTGTGAAGCCCTGAATAAGGTAGGTGGCCAGAGAGGGGGTGGGATGTGAGGTGAGGTAGAGTCTTAGCCATAAGACGTTGCTTCGGTTTAGTCATGCCCTCTTCTGTTGTTTGACTTCGCACAAGTTCCTTGGGTGCGCTCTTTAGCATAAGGTGCAGATGTGGAGTAGGCGGCACTGACTGACGTTGCAGGACCCATAATTTGTAATTATTGCAGATGGCTGCCCCTCCCACGGTTCGGACTGGGCGTCCGAATTTGTCCACCTGAGGCGTTTGTTCAGGGGCCGACTGACCCTGAAGTGCACCGGAGGTAGAGGGAAATTCGAAAGGACGTTTGAAAGTCGCATTGGCGCACCAGGTGGCAGTGTGGGTGGAGGTCTGGCAAATCGCACCTAGGGGTGAGCGTAAGCCGGAAAAATGGCGGCAGAAGAGCTCTGTGTCCATGAGACTCCAATTTGTTGTTGTTTGGAACTGTGTGAGTCTGGCGGCAGCCTTTGCGGAAAAGGAACGGTGGTACTCGTAAAAGGAAAATCCTCCATACTTGTGGCCCAAGTCTACTACCGTATGGAGATACAATCCAGCTCTTCCGTTCTGCTGGGGGCGGCTGAGCATAGAACGTCTCTCAGCATGCCAAAGGCCAAGGTGGTGACAATTCGTGAAGGGATTGCTAACTAACTTGAAGCAATGATCTGTATGGTGCTTGCAATCTTGTGACAATGAAATGATTCGAAATGTTTGCCTTGATTATGAAATGAATGAACTGCATGACAGAGGTCCGGCCTGGTCGTGTCATGATTTGTTCGACCGTGAACCGGGCTCTGGAGCATGTATTGAAATGAGGCAACTGAAAATATTGGTGCTCCTGGGACGAGTCGGTGCCTGTTAGATGCATCTGGATTCGAATCGGAGTGCAGTATGAAATGAAATGAGAGAAATGATTATTTTGATCGAGGCTCGAATTGGTTGTGCCGTGTTAGCGACTGGCAACCAACCGGGCTCTGGTATAGATATGAAATGCGATCGGAACCAGTGATGCATGCCGTGACGAATCGGTGCACCTCAGATGCGACTGGTTTCGAAACGGTGATGTGTTGTGGGAATGAAATGGTAGAAATTGCATGACAGCGATATGGATCAATCCCCCGATGTCTGTGACTAGCTATGATCCGGACTCTGGAGCATGTATCAGAAATGAGGCCGAGCCCTGGGGCACGCCGTAATGAATCGGTGCATCGGAGATGCGACTGGATTCGAAACGGAGCGCGGTAAGTGAGGGTGTAACATATCGTTTGCCATGACGGAGGCTCAAATCGGTCGTGCTATTGTAGCGACTGACTGTGAATCGGACTCCGGAGCATGTACTGAAATGTGGCCAATCCTGGGCACGCCGAGACGAATCGGTGCATTTTCATGCGACTGAATTCATGTCGGAACGTGATACGTGGAAATGAAATGATAACCATGACAGAGGTACAATGACTGATAAAACGTAACTCTGGAGCATGTATAGAAATGAGGCCAATCCTGGGGCACGCCGAGATGAATCGGTGCATTTTTCATGCGACTGAATTCATGTCGGAACGTGATACATGGAAATGAAATGATAACCATGACAGAGGTACAAATGACTGAGGAAACGTAACTCTGGAGCATGTATAGAAATGAGGCCAATCCTGGGGCACGCCGAGACGAATCGGTGCATTTTTCATGCGACTGAATTCATGTCGGAACGTGATACATGGAAATGAAATGATAACCATGACAGAGGTACAAATGACTGATGAAACGTAACTCTGGAGCATGTATAGAAATGAGGCCAATCCTGGGGCACGCCGAGACGAATCGGTGCATTTTCATGCGACTGAATTCATGTCGGAACGTGATACATGGAAATGAAATGATAACCATGACAGAGGTACAAATGACTGATGAAACGTAACTCTGGAGCATGTATAGAAATGAGGCCAATCCTGGGGCACGCCGAGACGAATCGGTGCATTTTTCATGCGACTGAATTCATGTCGGAACGTGATACATGGAAATGAAATGATAACCATGACAGAGGTACAATTGACTGACAATAACGTAACTCTGGAGCATGTATAGAAATGAGGCCGTAATAACTGGGGCACACCGGAACGAATCGGCGCATTTTTGGTGCGACTGGATTCGAATCGGAGCGCGGTAGGTGACTGAAATGAGAAATGATTTGAAATGTCAGAATTGAGTTTAGAAATGTTTCAGAAATGAGAAATGATTTGAAATGTCAGAAATGAGTTTAAAAATGTTTCAGAAATGATTTGAAATGTCAGAAATGAGTTTAGAATGTTTCAGAAATGAGAAATGATTGGTATCGAACTAACTTGCTTTGATAATTTACCACTTGCGACTGGCTATGGCTGTCTATCGATACCGACATGCTAGAAATGAAGCGACGTCAGCGTCGCTGTGCTGTCGAATTTGTAACATATCGAAAGTACGAGCGATATACATTGCAGTTTGTGAGATGCGGGTGAAACGAAATTTGAACTCACGGTTTTGTGACATGATATGAAAACGAAAAGTCCGACGGGACCTTACCTGCGACAGCCAAGCCAGACGCGTGGTACAAACTAGGAACGAAAAAACGCGGACTTCGAAAGTTTTGAGTACGGAGTATCGAATACGGGAACTTGCGAGGCAAGAACTTGCGGACGCTGGTATATCGAATAGTCGGCCTAGTGACGTATATCGCGCACAGGAAACCGACAAGCACCACAGGTGAGCGGGCTGCTTAAATACCCCCCGGGCTCCTCCCATAAATTCAGGCCACCATACTGGCCTTCCTACTTACATTTTTGGTTGTAACATGACAAAACGTGGAAAATTTCAAGGGGTATGAATACTTTTTCAAGGATCTTCCCATTGTTGTTCAATAGAAACTATTATTTTAAACTCGTCTAAAGCTGGGTACACACTGTCTGAAAATCAGCCAGTTCAGAAGGAACTGGATGACTTTTGGTCAGTGTGCACAGCAGTCTGACCCAGGGCCGGTACAAGGGGTGGGCGGGAGGGTAACTTGCCCTGGGCAGGGTCTTAGTCTGTGGTGAAGGGAGCGCACTGGGAGCTTCTGTTGCTGCTCCTGTCTCACTGACAGGAGTGACTGTGCTTTTTATCCACTGCAGGATCTACTGATTCCCCAACTTCTCCGTTCATCCAACTGTGCCTTATATGCAGCTATGTATCACGCAATCCTCCAGCAAGCTACACTCCCGCCCCCGACTTGCTCTCCTTCCTGGGACACTTCTTCCTTCACTTGGTCTGGTTTATCTGAGCTCTGCCCCTTCTACTTCTCTCGCTCTCTCTACCTTGCCTGCACAATCACACAGTAATGCCCTGTAATGCTCATGGTTTTTTTTTTCCGACGGATGTTGGCTCAAACTTGTCTTGCATGCACACGGTCAACCAAAGTTGGTTGGAAATTCCGAACGTCAAGAACGCGGTGACGTACAACACGTACGACGAGCCAAGAAAAATGAAGTTCAATAGCCAGTGCTGCTTTTCTGCTTGATTCCGAGCATGCGTGGAACTTTGTACGTCGGAATTGTGTATACAAGATCGGAATTTCCGCCAACATATTTTGTTGTCGGAAAATTTTAGAACCAGCTCTCAAATTTTGCGTGACGGAAATTCCGATGGAAAATATCCAATGGGGCCTACACACAGTCAGGATTTCTGAAAAAAAGCTCCCATCGAACATTTTCCGTCGGTGTGTACGGGGCATTAGTCAGCACCAATCCTCCACACTCTTCTGCTCTGTTTATTTTTCTCTTCTTATCATATCTGCTGTCCCCTCCATAAATCTGCACTACATAGTACACATGTCCTGCAGCCTCCCCTCTCAGCACTGGGCATTCCACACAGCCCTCTGTCTGACACCCTTTCCATCCCAGTTTGCTTTTAGCTCTTCTAACTTTCCTGTTCCCATCATGTAGCCTAGCACATTCTCTGCACACCACCATTACTTTGCTCGTCATTAACACATTCTCTTACCACCCCAGCCTCCTCACCAATTTACTCCTTTCTTATCCCTAATAGCAAATTCACACTGGTGCGCTGTGGTTTGGCCGCAGCGTGATTGTATGTGCAGTTTATCCACAGTTTTAGGTGCGCTCCCATTAAATTCTATTAGACTGTGTGTTTTCATGAAAGCAAATCACAGTCTTGCATGCTGCATCTTTGATGCATGTTCAGAAAATGCACAGTTCAATAGAATTCATAAGAAGGGCACATAAATTCCACATACCCACTATAAGGCTAGGTTCACGTGCTTACATGTCAAGAAAAAAGGCACAAAATTGTGGCTTTCCTGACAAACACAGAAGTGCACTGTCCTTTAGCAGTGCCATTTATATTTAAGGCGGAGTTCCACCCCCTGACATGCCACATTTGGCATGTCATTTGGTTTTTTTTGGGGGGGGGAGTGGGTACCTAATTTTGACAGGTACCGCCTCCCACTTGGGCCGCCTCTCCCCCTCCCTGCAATCTTCTGGGACACGTCACAGGTCCCAGAAGATTGCTCGGCCATTTAGGACACACAGAACAACCTGCGCATGCGCAGTGCGCACCCAGCTATGAAGCCGCAAGCTGTCGCAGCCGGGTGCCCACACTTGTGATGCCGGCACTGGGGAGAGTCAAGGGAGAGAACTAAGGGCTCGGGCGGCCGCATCGCTGGATCGTGAGACAGGTGAGTGTGTGCTTTTTGTAGCTTCTAACTTTTAATAAACACAGAAAGGGCTGGAATGCTGCTTAAAGGGGAACCCCACATATCTATGAATCCTTAACACAAGTCCATTGTGTATGCTGTTATGATTCCATTAACATGGACTTTACTTAAATGGGTCATGTTCAGCGGGCTGTACTGCCCACCAAATGAGACCGGGGGTTAATTTTTTTTAGATACATAGCATCATAGCTGCATCATGTGCATACTCCATATGGCTACATTTGAAGCGTAAAAGCGTGGAGACAGTAAAACTGTAGCTCAGCCACCTTATTATATGACCCCTTCAAGCACAAGTGTAAGCAAGGCATTGGGGCTCAGTCACAGAGGTGGGAGGGAGATAAGTGTTTTAGTGCCCCAACCACCCACCTGAAAAAGGAGATGATGCCAGTCAGGGCAAAATTGAAATCGCATGCAATGTACACAGTAGGTCAGCATTTTTAGGGTTAAAACCGGTGGTAGCAACATATGGCTCCCTCACCAGCTGTCAAACACAAGCAATGATAGCCGCATGTCTGTACAAGCCCTTGGAGACCTTTCAGCCCCCCTTACTCCCTCAGTGCCCCCCTAGATCCCTTTAGGACCATGCACCCCTCAGGGTCCACCTCCCCTCCAGACTGACACCAACAACATAACGACATATTTCCTTCCCAGTGATGCCATCAACATAGGGACATTTTTTTCTTCCAGTGACACTACAGATGCAGGGACAATTTTCCCCAGGGACACCACCACTGCTGGGACAGCTTTCCTTCCAGTGACACTACCTACCACTAGCCGATATGTGTGCACCAATTTTAAACTCTCCAGGTTGCTGGAGTGTAACACTGGTAGTACTATTTCAGTGCATGTCACAAACATTACAGACCTTAAACCACTACTGGCCCAATCCCGGGGAGGGGAGGCGCAGTTTGCCATTTTCGCCCTGGGCGCTGGATGGCCTTGTCCCAACACTCGACTCTGACCGACAGAAGCCAGCTAGAAGACTAGCTTTTGTCGAAGAGACATGCTGGAAAACCAGCATCTGATTGGTGCTTGCAGCCAATGGCTGTGAGCACTGATCAGTGTACTCTGGCGGGGGGGTCCTCCTGTCAGAATACAATAGTACAGTGGGGAGAGATTGCCACACCAACATTGCCTTTGTTGGTTTGGCGATTTTTTTCACTGCAAGTCTCTGTGCAAGCTCCGACCAGGGTTGGAGCTTGCACGGTGACTTTCAGTTAATAAAACTGCATACGTACGGAGCACTGTTCTATAGAATTTCCCTCACTGGGAACATGCTTGGAATACAATTTTGGACTTTTTTTTGTTGATGTTTTTTTTCAGAACACTTTATTAATATATTTATGTACCAGCATCGTAATATTTTGTGCAAAACACGGGTTTATTCACAATTGTAGCGCTTTATGTATGCACATATTCTACAATTGGATTTAACCTTTGCACTGAAGTAATTGCACGTTATGCACCAATAGCGCTTTATATATAATTTATATATATAAATTTAGGGTAGCACAGCCTTGACATTTAATTTTCTATGTATGGTACACATGCCATTTACTATAGCTGCAGCAATCCGTTTTTTGACCTTTTTTTTTTACACTTTTTTTCATTTAGGTTTGACACTTTGCGTAAGTGAATATTTAAAACTTCAGTTTTTTTTTTTTTTATTGTTGTCACTTTCTCCTGTGAAGGGAATCTTAAATATTGAGACCCCTTTCAAACTGCAGGTAGTTTTTGTGCTGCTTTAGCAGCGTTTTAGCAGCGCTAGCTGGCTGGTCACGTGACCTTAAAAAAATACCAGTTTTGCAGCACTTTCAAAACGCTTTTAAGGCGCTTTGAAAGCGCTGCCTATTCATTTCTATGGGCAGGGGTGTTTTGGGAGCACTATTAATAGCGCTCCCAACCCACCCCAAAGATGCTGCTTGCAGGACTTTTTCTAACATCCCACAAGAGCACCGCCCAAGTGTGAAAGCATACACAGCTGTGAATTGGAGGCAGTTTTCAGGCGCTTTTCAGAGGCTATTTCTAGCGCTAAAATGTCTAAAAACTGCCTCAGTGTGAAAGGGATCTGACTATTGTCCCCATTGGGGGATTTTTCCTCTATTTAACCCCTTTATGATGAAGGTAAAACAAATCCTAACGCCTGAACAAAGTTTTGCAGCTTTGACATGTGTTAGTAAAACTGAAAGTGGTTGTAAACTCTGAAAAAAAAAATCTGCAAGACAAAGGCATAATGAGCTAGTATGCATCACATACTAGAGCATTATGAAATACTTACCTTAGATCAAAGCTGTTGCAGCGGTCCCTACACACCGCTGTGACTGGCAACATGTCTCCCGGAATTATTTTTGGGTTTGTGTGCTCCGGTGCTGTGATTGGCTGGAGCCACGATTTTGTCATTCAATATTCACGGTACCTACAGGTACGCCTTATTATAGGCTTACCTGTAGGTAAAAGTGGTGTAACGGGGTTTATAACCACTTTAAAATATCATTGTACTTCACCTTGTTTTTTCAAGACAAACTAGGATTTCGATTGGTGGTAAATGGTAATAGTATTTCCTGATTTTTTATTTTTTGTATCAAAGGAAAACTGGCCAAAAAGAGTACAAAAAAGAAATAATAATGTAGTTGTATATTTCTTGCTATTACCATAACCAACCCAACCCAAAATACCAAACCAAATACCAACCAGACCAACCCAAAATAAATCCCCCTGTTCCTGACGATTGCAGCGATACCACAGATGTATACAGTATTTGTTGCTTGCACCTGTTGTCGGGCCCAGAAACAACAGTGTGCTTTTGCTTTATTTAGCTTACCTTAAGGCTCATACACACTATAAGAAAATCATGCGAACATTTTCGTGCGAGGAACGATCGTACGATTTCCTGATAGTGTGTACGCAACTTTGTACAACCTTCCGGTGAAAAATTTCCATTGGGACAAACTCCAAAATGTTTCTGGTACAGGAACAGAACGAACGATTTTCATTTAATGTGTACCGTTTTTGTAGGAGAAATATCAGAAACAAAAAAGACTGCACATGATCAGAAACAATAAACAACAAGAAAAAGCCTTTGTCGTACAAGAGTTTTCGTACATTAATAATGTCCTCAGTTCTAACTTCTTTTAAAGAAGTCATATGCAAATCGTGTCAGAGTCGTGCTGGGATGTCAGCTTCATTGTCACGTGGAAGTCGCAGCATTGTGAACTGGGGCCTAAACGTTGACAAAAAAAAACTGGAAGTTGGTTGGTTTATATTCAGAACTGCACCAGATTTTGCACTCTCCAGTTTTAGTAAATCAACCCCACTGACACTGATACTTTTAAAATAGAATTTTTATTAAAGCTACCTAAAATACACTGACCCTAACCTGTTACTCTGACCTTGACCTTTGACCCTGACCTAGATCCTAAGCCTGACACTGACCTAAATGAAACCCCGATCTAGCTATTTTATCTTTATTTTTTATTTATGTATTTTTGTACACACTTTTGTTTGTTTACATTTTCTCCTCTGGCAAAGAGAAAAAGATACAATGTATACAAAATAACACAGAGGTGGGCTGTACAGTGAGTAATCACTAGGGATGAACCGAACACCCCCCGGCTCGGTTCGCACCAGAACCTGCGAACGGACCGAAAGTTTGCGCGAACTTTAGGACCCCATTAAAATCTATGGGATTCGAAATCAAAAGTGCTAATTTTAAAGGCTAATATGCAAGTTATTGTCCTTAAAAGGGTTTGGAGACCCAGGTCCTGCCCCAGGGGACATGTATCAATGCAAAAAAAAGTTTTAAAAACAGATGTTTTTTCGGGAGCAGCGATGTTAATGATGCTTAAAGTGAAAAAAAAAAGTGAAATATTCCTTTAAATATCGTACCTGGGGGGTGTCTAAAGTATGCCTGTAAAGTCGCGCCTGTTTCCCGTGCTTAGAACAGTCCCTGTACAAAATTACATTTTTAAAGGAATAAAAGTCATTTAAAACTGCTTGCGGCTTTAATGTAATGTTGGGTCCTGGCAATATGGATGAAAGGCCCTATATACACTGAACAGCAGTATACAGGCGGTGCAAACAAGACAGGACTGTAGGTTTGTTGTCAAGTAGAATCTGTTTGTAATTTTGAACTGGTACATTATTAAAGTGTAGCTCCAGCCAAAAAAATTGATTTTTAAGCTTCTTGGAAAACATAGGGAAGGGTTATCACCCCTGTAACATTTTCAAAAAACATTTGTCATTGGGACAGAAAGTGTTCTGTCCCAATGACAAATGTTTTTTGAAAATGTTTTTTAGTGAAACAAGGATTGGTGATAAAGCATCAGTGAAGAGGAGACACGTTTTTCTCATATTAACTCTTACAGGAGAGAATTTTCCTTCCTAGGGGTAGATTTAATCTCACTTCCTGTTGTCTCCTTCCGTTTGCAAGTAGGAGTCGTTTGTAAGTTGGATGTTTGAAAGTAGGGGCCTGCCCTATATACGCTGCAGAAATTGGGGCCTTAGGTGTTGTTGCTGCCACAACACTGTAAGCCCTCACAGTAACTCTTGGTGGGTGCAGGAACGGGCCCTGCTGTGAAATATTAGATCAAGAATTGTAATTACATGCCATTGTTGAACAGTGGTGGAAAAATTGGGCCTTTGGTGGTGGTGGTGGTGTTGCCACAACACTGTAAGCCCTCACAGTTACTCTTGGTGGATGTAGGAATGGGCCCTGCTGTGAAATATTAGATCAAGAATTGTAATTACATGTCCCTGTTGAACAGGGGCAGAAAAATTTGGCCTTAGGCACTGGTGCCACAACACTGCAACCCCTCACAGATGCTATAGCTGGAGCGCAGGAATGAGCCCTGCTGTAAAGTATTGCATCAAAAATTGTAATTATACGCCCCTGTTAAACAGGGGCTGAAAATTTGGGCCTTGGGCACTGGTGCTGGTGCCACAACACTGCAACCCCTCACAGATACTCTAGTTGGAGTGCAGGAATGAGCCCTGCTGCAAAATATTGCATCAAAAATTGTAATTACACGCCCCTGTTAAATAGGGGCATAAAAATTGCCACAACACTGCAACCCCTCACAGATGCTATAGTTGGAGCGCAGGAATGAGCCCTGCTGCAAAGTATTGCATCAAAAATTGTAATTATACACCCCTGTTAAACAGGGGCAGAAAAATTGGGCCTTGGCCACTGGTGGCGGTGCCCAAAACCAAAAATGTTCTTACAAGCTATCAGCATGAAAATTGAGGAGGAAGAGGATAACAGGATAGTCACTCAGCATCAGCAAAGCAGGCTTGAAGGGATCTCACATTCAAAAAAAAAAAAAATCAATCGGTTACATCAGCATCAGGTGCTGTGTAGCTGGTGATCCAAGACTGATTCATTTCTATGAAGGTCAGCTGATCGACCGATTCGGTGGACAGGCGCAGCCTGTGATCAGTTACAAAGCCTCCAGCAGCACTGAATGTGCGTTCCGAAAGAACGCTGGATGCAGGACAGGCCAGTAGCTCAATTGCATACTGTGCATACTCTGGCCAGTGATCCATCCTAAAGACCCAGTAACCCAGAGGATTTTTGGTGGGAAAGGTGTCCAAGTCTGATCTTGCCCCTAGGTAATCCTGCACCATGTGAATCAGACACTGGTGATGGTTGCTGGAACCGATCAGACCTTGGGGTTGCGGACTAAAAAATTGTCTGAACGCATCGATCAGATGGCCACCTTCTCCACTGCTCCTTCTGTGACTGACCAAAGCCTCACCAACACGTTGTCCAGGAGGACCAGGAAATTGTAACCTCCCAGGCTCTGGAAACATATTGCACAAACCTTTCTGCAAGGCCTCCTGAAGATGTTTCATCCTCTGCTCCCTCTGCAACAGCAAGGCAAGGTCCACAACCTTACCCTTGTAACATGGATCAAGGAGGGTTGCCAGCCAGTAATCATCCCTCCCCTTCATACCACGAATACGAGGATCCTTCCGCAGGCTTTGCAGGATCAGGGAGGCCATGCAGCGTAGGTTTGCTAAGGCATTCGGTCCAGAGTCCTCTGGGTCACTAAGGACGACATGATCCGCAGCCACCTCCTCCCAGCCATGTACAAGTCCATGGGTTTTTTTGGACTGTAAATGATCCCTTGAAGACTGCTGCTGATGCTGAGTGCCAGGCTCCACCTCCATGCTGACACAATCCTCCTCCTCCTCTTCCTGTGTGATCGGTGGGCACACAAGAACACTGTCTGGATAAAGGGGGCCTTGAGAGGTAAGGAAGTCCCCCTCTTCCTCCCTCTGTTCTGCCTCAAGTGCCCTGTCCATTATTCCACGCAGCGTGTGTTCCAACAGGTGGACAAGAGGGACAGTGTCACTGATGCATGCACTGTCACTGCTCACCATCCTTGTGGCCTCCTCAAATGGTGACAGGACAGTGCATGCATCCCTGATCATAGCCCACTGGTGTGGGGAAAAAAACCAAGGTCCCCTGATCCTGTCCTGGTGCCATAGTCGCATAGGTACTCATTGAAGACCCTCTGCTGTGTGTGCAGCCACTGCAGCATGGCCAGCATTGAGTTCCATCTGGTGGGCATGTCACAGATCAAGCGGTTCTTGGGCAGGTTAAATTCCTTTTGGAGGTCAGCCAGCCAAGCACTGGCATTATATGACCTGCGGAAATGCACACAGACTTTCCTGGCATGCCTCAGGACATATGTAAGCCCGGGTACCTGCCCAAGAACCGCTGCACCACCAAGTTAAGGACGTGAGCCAAACAGGGCACATGGGTCAGTTGCCCCTGTCGGAGGGCGGAGAGGAGGTTGGTGCCATTGTCGCAAACCACCATACCTGGCTTAAGCTGGCATGGCGTCAAGCACCTCTAAACCTGCCCATGCAGAGCTGACAGAATCTCTGCCCCAGTGTGGCTCCTGTCCCCCAAGCACACCAGCTCAAGCACCGCATGGCATTTTTGCCTGAAAGACAGCAGCGCCCTGCACATGCGGAGCTCTGCGGTGTGATGCAGTCAGTGTGCTGCCCTTAAGCTGGTCCCTGGAGGGCATCCTGCCTCGTTGGAGATGTGCCTCCTCCTCCTCCTCCTCCTCTCTCCTATCAGGCACCCATGGGGAGTCAGTGACCTCCCCATCCCCTCCCTCCTCATCACTGGAGCAAACCTGGGAGTTTGCTGCAGCTGGGGGAACATGACTGCCAGATTACTGTCCTTCTTGGGCACCCCCTCTCTCTGGGCTCACGTTACTGCCTTCCTCTAGTGTGGTACCATCATCAGAGCCTTCAAAACGCTGGGCATCCTCCTGGAGCATGTACCCAACACTGTGGTCAAACAGTTCGGGGGACTCTTCAGGAGGATATGGTGGGGCTAGGGAAGGAGTGACTGATGCCATTGAGCCGAGGGAAGAGGCCACGTTGGCAGCTGCTTTGCCAGACAAAGTACCCCGAGCCTGGGTGAGGAGGATGAGGAGGATGAGGACGGCTTGGTCATCCACTCTACCAAGTCTTCCGCATGTTCAACATGGCCAGCTGCCGAAAAAAAAGGACCAGCGCGTCCCACAGCCTGATGAGGATGCACCGTCTCCATGACCAGCACTGTTGCCTCTAGACACAGAGCCTGCTTGACCTCTTTTATTGGCTTGTGACTGTCTGCCTCTCCTTGTTGGCCTTCCAGACATAGTAATTGCCTGCAGTGAGTTGTAGCTGCACAAAGCTGGGATGTATATATATACACCGATACTGCAGCTAGCAGAATCAACTGCCTGCCTGTAGTATTATTAGTAATAGGATCAGAACAACAGCTATTGTCTACAGGTAGCTTTAGGTGCACACTGTGCAGAGGATGCAGTACACTAACTGTAAAATAATGCAGCTGCCTGCCTGTGGTACTAATAGGATCAGAAGAACACCACCAATTTTCTTCAGGTAGCTTTAGGTGCACACTGTGCAGAGGATGCGCTACACTAACTGGAAATACTGCAGCTAAAAGGACTAATAGAATCAGAAGAACACCAGCAATGTTCTTCAGGTAGCTGAAGGTAGCTGCCTGTCAGTAGGAAGAGAATAACAGGAACAGATCTTGCTAAACTGAATACAGTGTAATATATATATATATATATATATATATATATATATATATATATATATATATATATACACACATATACACACACACACACACACACAACACCTAGGATGTATATATATATATATATATATACACAATACACTGTAAGTGCAGCTAACTGACTCGTCTGCCTACTCTGTCTAACTTATATCAAATGACACTGTCTCTGTCTATCTCTCCGCCGCAACACACTACACAAGGCCACCATGCAGGCGGCCTTATATAGTGTGGGGCGTGTACTAAACCCCCTAAACCATAATTGGCCAAAGCCACCCTGGCTTTGGCCAATTACGGCTCTCTGTACAGATTGGCCAAGTATGCGGGTCATAGTGCATACTTGGCCAATCATCAGCCAGCAATGCACTGCGATGCCGCAGTGAATTATGGGCCATGACGCACCACTCGAATTTCGCGCGAATGGCCCATAACGTTCGAAATTCAGCGAACGGTCGAACATGGGTTCTACTCGAACTCATAGCTCATCCCTAGTAATCACTGTGATAGCAATTCAGAGGCTTCCCAGTTCCCAGTTGTTATTTAGGCCACTTTCACACTGGGGCGCTTCACAGGCGCTATAGCGCTAAAAATAGCGCCTGTAAAGCACCTCTCCTGTCATGCCAGTGTGAAAGCCCAAGGGCTTTCACACTGGAGCGGTGCTCTAGCGGTACGCTTGTGGGACATTAAAAAAAATCCTGCAAGCAGCATCTTTGAGGCGCTTTAGGAGCAGTGTGTACACTGCTCCTAAAATGCCCCTGCCCATTGAAGATAATGAGCAGCGCTGCTGAAGCGCCTGCAAAGCGATTCGGCAGCGGCACTTTTCAGGTGCTTTTAACTGTTTTTTGGCCACTAGCGGGGGTTAAAAGCGCCCCGCTAGTAGCCGAAAAGCGCCTCTAAAATGACGGTAAAGTGCTGCTAAAAATAGCAGCGCTTTACCGCCGATGCCCCCAACGCCCCAGTGTGAAAGTGCCCTTAGAGACCTGGAACTCTGGGTGAGAGCCCGGTCTTTGTGCTAGGAATGAATCCAGGCCTTTTTTAAAGTAATCTAATGAGCTGGCCAGAACCAGCGCTTGAGTGAGCCTATTTCACATTTTCACAGCCGTTACGGTGAAGAAAACTTCCCGTATTTGGGGAATAAGGGCACAAGGGTATCACATGCGTTATGATGGTCACGTTACCACTTAACACATGCGATAATGAAAATGCCAATTCACTACTGCTCCTATGCAGTATTTAGAGCAAACACCAAAATCGTTAAATACCTCATAAAAAGGCATTAAAGTCAATTCACAAAAGGAAATAAATAAATGCATGCAGTAATTAAGTACTGGTCCAAGCTTGCGATAACTATGCAATAACTATGGCAATGGTCAGACCCCCAGTCATTGGTTTAAAAAATAGGTGGGAAAGTGCAAGCTGGAGCAGGTGTCAGCTAGATTTTAGCCAGGAGTTGTTTCTGGAGGCTGGCAAACAGCATAGTAAAGATGTTGGAGCCTCTCTTAATACAAAAAAGGTTTTTTTGCTCGCTTTGGAAACCACAGCTTAGCATTGCATGCTAATATTAAGCTTATGATCTACCAACACCCCCAGATCTTTCTCCGCCATTGATTCCCCCAGTTGAACTCCTCTGGTATGTATGATGCATGCATATTCTTAGCCCCAAGTGCATAACTTTACATTTATCAACATTAAACCTGCCAAATAGTTGCCCAATTAAACAGTGGATTGAGGTCAGCTTGTAAAGCCTGAAAATGGTACCTTTAATCCCAGGCCCTATATAATTTATTTATTTTTAAATCAGAAAAGGTTTTATTGAAAATAAACAAACTACAAAAACAATCCAGTGAGCTGACACAGAGCTATAAACAATATACATCCAGGTGTAATAGAATGAGAATTTGTGTTGCAACACATCCCAACATGGCCTAATAAGTCAATTATAGAGCATATCCAGAAATCAGTATGAGGAGAATGAGATTAAGCTAAACAATATAAACATAGGGTCCAGAGAAAAGAAAAACAAAACATAAACCACTTATATGCTGAAGACCATTGAATACAATCATCCAGCTGGACATTGTAGAAGTCTCACCAGAATGGGTTCTCTAGGACTCAGCCCAGGGCTATCAAGCCAAGGGGCCCAGAGCCTTTCAAATTTTCCCAACCAATCCTGATGTTATATACATTATCTCATAAAAGTGAGTACACCCCTCACATTTTTGTAAATATTTCATTATATATCTTTTCATGCAACAACAATGAAGAAATGACACTTTTCTACAATGTAAAGTAGTGAGTGTACAGCTTGTATAACAGTGTAAATTTTCTGTCCCCTCAAAATAACTTCACACACAGCCAATAATGTATAAACTGCTGGCAACAAAAGGAAGTACATCCCTAAGTAAAAATTTCCAATTTGGGCCCAAAGTGTCAATATTTTGTGTGGCCACCATTATTTTCCAGCACTGCTTTAACCCTCTTGGAGTTCACCAGAGCTTCACAGGTTGCCACTGGAGTCCTCTTCCAAGTTTCACTCCTCCGTGACAACATCACGAAGCTGCTGGATGTTAGACACCTTGCGCTCCTCCACCTTCTGTTTGAAGATGCCCCACAGATGCTTGATAGGATTTAGGTCTGGAGACATGCTTGGCCAGTCCATCACCTTTACCCTCAGCTTCTTTAGCAAGGCAGTGGTCATCTTGGAGGTGTGTTTGGGGTCGTTATCATGTTGGAATACTGCCCTGTTGCCCAGTCTCCTAAGGGAGGGGATCATGCTCTGCTTCAGTATGTCACAGTACATGTTGGCATTCATGGTTCCCTCAATGAACTGTAGCTCCCTAGTGTCAGCAGCACTCATGCAGCCCCAGACCATGACACTCCCACCACCATGCTTGACTGTAGGCAAGACACACTTGTCTTTGTACTCCTCACCTGGTTGCCGCCACACACGCTTGACACCATCTGAAACAAATAAATTTATCTTAGTCTTATCAGACCACAGGACATGGTTCCAGTAATCCATGTCCTTAGTCTGCTTGTCATTAGCAAACTGTTCACTGGCTTTCTTTTGCATCATCTTTAGAAGATGCTTACTTCTGGGACGACAGGCATGCAAACCATTTTCATGCCGTGGGCAGCATATGGTCTGAGCACTGACAGGCTGACCCCCCACCCCTTCAACCTCTGCAGCAATGCTGGCAGTACTCATACGTCTATTTCCCAAAGACAACCTCTGGATATGATGCTGAGCATGTGCACTCAGCTTCTTTAGTCGACCATGGCGAGGCCTCTTCTGAGTGGAAACTGTCCTGTTAAACCGCTGTATGGTCTTGGCCACCATGCTGCAGCTCAGTTTCAGGGCCTTGGCAATCTTCTTATAGCCTAGGTCATCTTTTTGTAGAGCAACAATTTTTTTTTCAGATCCTCAGAGTTCTTTGCCATGAGGTGCCATGTTGAACTTTCAGTGACCAGTATGAGAGAATGAGAGCGATAACACCAAATTTAACACACCTGCTCCCAATTCACACCTGAGACCTTGTAACACTAACGAGTCACATGACACCGGGGAGGGGAAATGGCTAATTGGGCCCAATGTGGACATTTTCACTTAGGGGTGTACTCACTTTTTTGCCAGCGGTTTAGACATTAATAGCTGCGTTGAGTTATTTTGAGGGGACAGAAAATTTACACTGTTATACAAGCTGTACACTCACTACTTTACATTGCAGCAAAGTGTGATTACTTCATTGTTGTCACATGAAAAGATATAATAAAATATTTACAAAAATGTAAGGGGTGTACTCACTTTTGTGAGATACTTGGAGAAGGGTATTGCCCATATGATTCACCCAGATTTTGACAGATGGTGGGGTTGCAGACTTCCAACCAATAAGAATACTTTCTGCCTTTCTAGCCTGAAATAAAGCCCTAGAAATGGCTACTTTTGTCATCTCCTCTGGAATCACCACTTCAAGGACACCTAGCAGACAGCAACAGCATCCTATGAATTAAGGTGAAAAAACTTCTGACACTGACCGCCCCCCCCCCAGCCCCCCTGTTTTATTCACCTGAGCCTGTTCATTCCCATGGCGGAGACGCGCTCTTCCTTTCTGCCCGGGGTTCTTGGCTCTTGATTGGATAATTTGATACTTCGCAGACATTGGCTCCCGCTGCTGTCAATCAAATCCAATACAAGAGAATATAAAACCACTGCGCTCTAATAGCTCTAATAGCAAAAATAAAATATATGTGAGCCAGCAGCTGCATACATTGTGACAAACAATAACTGGTAACTGGGAAAAAATGCAGCGCTAAGAAATATTGGGAAGTTAGGGTGTAGTGAAACAATTAAGTAAGAGATGCTGGACTGAACAGTAAAGCATATGTGCAAAAACCATAAGTGAAGTGAAATGAACAAACACAGTATAAAGTGTCCACATATGGTAAATGGATGATTCCAAACTCAAATTAACCACTTGCCGACCGCCTCACGCCTATATACGTGAGCAGAGCGGCACGGGCAGGCAAAATCACGTACCTGAAACGTGATTGCCTTCCCGCGGGTGGGGGGTCCGATCGGACCCCCCCCCGGTGCCAGCTGCGGTCGGCATTTGGTTGGGAGCGATGAGAGACGAGGGGGAGACCATCCGATCGTGGCCCCCCCCTCGCGATCGCTCCCAGCCACTGACAAACATCCCCTGCCTCTGTATAGTACACAGAGGCAGAGGATGTGATGTCATCTCTCCTCGGCTGTCAGTTTCCGTTCCAGCGCCGAGGAGAGATGACATGTAAGTAAGTGCACAACACAAACACACACAGTAGAACATGCCAGGCATACATTACACCCCCGATCCCCCCCCGATCGCCCCCCGATCCCCCCCCAATCACCCCCCCCCCTGTCACAAACTGACACCAAGCAGGTTTTTTTTTTTTTTTTTTTTTTTTTTTCCTGATTACTGCATAGTGTCAGTTTGTGACAGTTAGCAGTGTTAGGACAGTTACTGTAACCCCCCTGTAGGTCTAGGGTACCCCCCTTACCCCCCCTAATAAAGTTTTAACCCCTTGATCACCCCCCCTCACCAGTGTCGCTAAGCGATCATTTTTCTGATCGCTGTATTAGTGTCGCTGGTGACGGTAGTTAGGGACGTAAATATTTAGGTTCGCCGTCAGTGTTTTATAGCGACAGGGACCCCCATATACTATCTAATAAATGTTTTAACCCCTTGATTGCCCCCTAGTTAACCCTTTCACCACTGATCACCGTATAACCGTTACGGGTGACGCTGGTTAGTTCGTTTATTTTTTATAGTGTCAGGGCACCCGCCGTTTATTACCGAATAAAGGTTTAGCCCCCTGATCGCCCGGCGGTGATATGCGTCGCCCCAGGCAGCGTCAGATTAGCGCCAGTACCCCCCCTAATAAAGTTTTAACCCCTTGATCACCCCCTGTCGCCAGTGTCGCTAAGCGATCATTTTTCTGATCGCTGTATTAGTGTCACTGGTGACGCTAGTTAGGGACGTAAATATTTAGGTTCGCCGTCAGTGTTTTATAGCGACAGGGACCCCCATATACTATCTAATAAATGTTTTAACCCCTTGATTGCCCCCTAGTTAACCCTTTCACCACTGATCACCGTATAACTGTTACGGGTGACGCTGGTTAGTTAGTTTATTTTTTATAGTGTCAGGGCACCCGCCGTTTATTACCGAATAAAGGTTTAGCCCCCTGATCGCCCGGCGGTGATATGCGTTGCCCCAGGCAGCGTCAGATTAGCGCCAGTACCGCGAACACCCACGCACGCACCGTACACGCACCATACACCTCCCTTAGTGGTATAGTATCTGATCGGATCAATATCTGATCCGATCAGATCTATACTAGCGTCCCCAGCAGTTTAGGGTTCCCAAAAACGCAGTGTTAGCGGGATCAGCCCAGATACCTGCTAGCACCTGCGTTTTGCCCCTCCGCCCGGCCCGGCCCAGCCCACCCAAGTGCAGTATCGATCGATCACTGTCACCCCGGTCGTAGTCAAACCAGCACTGCAGTAACACTTGGTGACGTGGCGAGTCCCATAAGTGCAGTTCAAGCTGGTGAGGTGGCAAGCACAAGTAGTGTCCCGCTGCCACCAAAAAGACAAACACAGGCCCGTCATGCCCATAGTGCCCTTCCTGCTGCATTCGCCAATCCTAATTGGGAACCCACCGCTTCTGCAGCGCCCGTACTTCCCCCATTCACATCCCCAACCAAATGCAGTCGGCTGCATGAGAGGCATTTTCTTTATGTCCTCCCGAGTACCCCTACCCAGCGAACCCCCCAAAAAATATGTTGTGTCTGCAGCAAGCGCGGATATAGCCGTGACACCCGCTATTATTGTCCCTCCTGTCCTGACAATCCTGGTCTTTGCATTGGTGAATGTTTTGAACGCTACCATGCACTAGTTGAGTATTAGCGTAGGGTACAACATTGCACAGACTAGGCACACTTTCACAGGGTCTCCCAAGATGCCATCGCATTTTGAGAGACCCGAACCTGGAACCGGTTACAGTTATTATAGTTAGTTACAAAAAAAAGTGTAAAAAAAAAAAAACACAAACAAAAATATAAAATAAAAATAGTTGTCGTTTTATTGTTCTCTCTCTCTCTATTCTCTCTCTATTGTTCTGCTCTTTTTTACTGTATTCTATTCTGCAATGTTTTATTGTTATTGTTATTGTTATTGTTATTATGTTTTATCATGTTTGCTTTTCAGGTATGCAATTTTTTTATACCTTACCGTTTACTGTGCTTTATTGTTAACCATTTTTTTGTCTTCAGGTATGCCATTCACGACTTTGAGTGGTTATACCAGAATGATGCCTGCAGGTTTAGGTATCATCTTGGTATCATTCTTTTCAGCCAGCGGTCGGCTTTCATGTAAAAGCAATCCTAGTGGCTAATTAGCCTCTAGACTGCTTTTACAAGCAGTGGGAGGGAATGCCCCCCCCCCCAACATCTTCCGTGTTTTTCTCTGGCTCTCCTGTCTCAACAGGGAACCTGAAAATGCAGCCGGTGATTCAGCCAGCTGACCATAGAGCTGATCAGAGACCAGAGTGGCTCCAAACATCTCTATGACCTAAGAAACCGGAAGCTACGAGCATTTTATGACGTAGATTTCGCCGGATGTAAACAGCGCCATTGGGAAATTGGGAAAGCATTTTATCACACCGATCTTGGTGTGATCAGATGCTTTGAGGGCAGAGGAGAAATCTAGGGTCTAATAGACCCCAATTTTTGCAAAAAAGAGTACCTGTCACTACCTATTGCTATCATAGGGGATATTTACATTCCCTGAGATAACAATAAAAATGATTTAAAAAAAAAAAAAAATGAAAGGAACAGTTTAAAAATAAGATAAAAAAATAATAATAATAAAGAAAAAAAAAAAAAAAAAAAAAAAAGCACCCCTGTCCCCCCTGCTCTCGCGCTAAGGTGAACGCAAGCGTTGGTCTGGCGTCAAATGTAAACAGCAATTGCACCATGCATGTGAGGTATCGCCGCGAAGGTCAGATCGAGGGCAGTAATTTTAGCAGTAGACCTCCTCTGTAAATCTAAAGTGGTAACCTGTAAAGGCTTTTAAAGGCTTTTAAAAATGTATTTAGTTTGTCGCCACTGCACGTTTGTGCGCAATTTTAAAGCATGTCATGTTTGGTATCTATGTACTCGGCCTAAGATCATCTTTTTTATCTCATCAAACATTTGGGCAATATAGTGTGTTTTAGTGCATTAAAATGTAAAAAAGTGTGTTTTTTCCCCAAAAAATGCGTTTGAAAAATCGCTGCGCAAATACTGTGTGAAAAAAAAAAATGAAACACCCACCATTTTAATCTGTAGGGCATTTGCTTTAAAAAAAATATATAATGTTTGGGGGTTCAAAGTAATTTTCTTGCAAAAAAAAATTATTTTTTTATGTAAACAATAAGTGTCAGAAAGGGCTTTGTCTTCAAGTGGTTAGAAGAGTGGGTGATGTGTGACATAAGCTTCTAGATGTTGTGCATAAAATGCCAGGACAGTTCAAACCCCCCCCAAATGACCCCATTTTGGAAAGTAGACACCCCAAGCTATTTGCTGAGAGTCATGTTGAGTCCATGGAATAATTTATATTGTGACACAAGTTGCGGGAAAGAGACAATTTTTTATTTTTTTTATTTTTTTTTGCGCAAAGTTGTCACTAAATGATATATTGCTCAAACATGCCATGGGAATATGTGAAATTACACCCCAAAATACATTCTGCTGCTTCTCCTGAGTACGGGGATACCACATGTGTGAGACTTTTTGGGAGCCTAGCCGCGTACGGGACCCCGAAAACCAAGCACCGCCTTCAGGCTTTCTAAGGCCGTAAATTTTTGATTTCACTCTTCACCGCCTATCACAGTTTCGGGGGCCATGGAATGCCCAGGTGGCAAAAAAAAACCCCAAATGACCCCATTTTGGAAAGTAGACACCCCAAGCTATTTGATGAGAGGTATAGTGAGTATTTTGCAGACCTCACTTTTTGTCACAAAGTTTTGAAAATTGAAAAAAGAAAAAAAAATTTTTTTTTCTCGTCTTTCTTTATTTTCAAAAACAAATGAGAGCTGCAAAATACTCACCATGCCTCTCAGCAAATAGCTTGGGGTGTCTACTTTCCAAAATGGGGTCATTTGGGGGGGGTTTGTGCCACCTGGGCATTCCATGGCCTCCGAAACTGTGATAGGCAGTGAGGAGTAAAATCAAAAATGTACGCCCTTAGAAATCCTGAAGGCAGTGCTTGGTTTTCGGGGTCCCGTACGCGGCTAGGCTCCTAAAAAGTCCCACACATGTGGTATCCCCGTACTCAGGAGAAGCAGCTAAATGTATTTTGGGGTGCAATTCCACATATGCCCATGGCCTGTGTGAGCAATATATCATTTAGTGACAACTTTTTGTAATTTTTTTTTTTTTTTTTTTTTTTGTCATTATTCAATCACTTGGGACAAAAAAAATGAATATTCAATGGGCTCAACATGCCTCTCAGCAAATTCCTTGGGGTGTCTACTTTCCAAAATGGGGTCATTTGTGGGGGTTTTGTACTGCCCTGCCATTTTAGCACCTCAAGAATCGACATAGGCAGTCATAAATTAAAGGCTGTGTAAATTCCAGAAAATGTACCCTAGTTTGTAGACGCTATAACTTTTGCGCAAACCAATAAATATACACTTATTGACATTTTTTTTACCAAAGACATGTGGCCGAATACATTTTGGCCTAAATGTATGACTAAAATTGAGTTTATTGGATTTTTTTTAGAACAAAAAGTAGAAAATATCATTTTTTTTCAAAATTTTCGGTCTTTTTCCGTGTATAGCGCAAAAAATAAAAACGGCAGAGGTGATCAAATACCATCAAAAGAAAGCTCTATTTGTGGGAAGAAAAGGACGCAAATTTCGTTTGGGTACAGCATTGCATGACCGCGCAATTAGCAGTTAAAGCGACGCAGTGCCGAATTGTAAAAAGTGCTCTGGTCAGGAAGGGGGTAAATCCTTCCGGGGCTGAAGTGGTTAATAAGAGGAACTGGTATGGACCAAAAAATGATGTGAAACCGGAAATTAAAGTCAATGGTGCAGGGTGTGGATCTGTGACTGTGAGTCAACAACGGGGTACAGAACTTCCGTAGCTGTAAACCAACATCTCGATATGGGGCATCAGAATGAAAACATCAGGAAGTAAGATAAAATGGGTACTCTTACCAGATGACGTGGACTCCACTGTCGTATGACATGGAGTCAATGGTGCATGGAGCCAAACCTAGGCTGGAAAACGATATCCGGAACGGTGGAACCTCTGTCTCACTTCTCGACTTCTCTGGTGGGGTGAAGAAACATCAGGAAGGGCCGCCAACTGGATATCAGCCAATAGACCTCAAGGATGGGTTCCAAGGAGAAGCCGGGGACAGATTTCATCCAGACCCCGTGATGGAAATAGGGCTACTGGAAGGCAGTTTCTTGCATCGGGATAATATGCAAATAAAAAATAAAAAGCTTCTGCATAGTGCAGGTAAACCAGGGATTTTTATTTCTAAAAATACCATACAAAAAATGGATAAAAGTGATCACAATTGAAATAAAATCTAAGCAGCGTAAGGAAGGGGAGATCGCCCGATGCGCTTCGACCAAGAGGGTCTTCAACAGGGGCAGTTGTGACTCACAGTCACAGATCCACACCGTGCACCATTGACTTTAATTTCCAGTCTCACATCATTTTTTGGTCCATACCAGTTCCTCTTATTAATTTGGGTTTGGAATCATCCATTTACCATATGTGGACACTTTATACTGTGTTTGTTCATTTCACTTCACTTATGGTTTTTGCACATATGCTTTACTGTTCAGTACAGCATCTCTTACTTAATTGTTTCACTACACCCTAACTTCCCAATATTTCTTAGCGCTGCATTTTTTCCCAGTAATCAAATCCAATAGCGCGGGTGTTGGGGGGCGGGGCCGTGTCCATCATTCTGTGTCTATGCAAGCAAATGCTAGACTCGGGAGCGCACCCGCAAGGTAATCCCCCTGGGAGAAGCGCTCTCCCAGGGGGTTTATCGATGCGAGGAGGAGCCAAGAGCACCACCAGTGGACCCCAGAAGACGATGATTGGGGCCACACTGTGCAAAACGAACTGCACAGTGGAGGTAAGTAAGATATGTTTGTTATTTTAAAAAAATAAAAAAACAAAGGTTTACAATCACTTTAACCACTACTCTCCGAATTCTGTCTTCTTCTATCCATTTACACACCGATCTTTCTAAGCCTGTAGACTTTACTTTACAGATTAGCCTTGTGTGAGGAACTGTGTCAAACGCTTTTACAAAATCCAAGTATACCCTGTCCACAGCCACACCCCTGTCCAAGGTTTTACTTACCTCCTCATAAAAATAAATCAGATTTGTTGGACTTCTGCCTGTCATGAATCCATGCTGTCTGTTGCTTAAAATGTTGGTCTTTTATTAAACTCTCTAGTATCTTCCCTATTCCCACTATAGAAGTTAAACTAACAGGTCAATAGTTACTTGGTAAAGACTTTGATCTTTTTATAAATATATGCACCAAATTGGCCCTACGTCAATCCAGTGCTACCATTCCAGTCATTAAAGTGTCCCTAAAAATTTCAAACAATGGCTTTGAAATCACAGAGCTCAATTCTTTTTGGATCCATGGGTGTATGCCATCTGGTCCAGGTTTACCTTTATTCTGTTTTATTATTTCTGGACCATATCAATTTTGAGCCATTGTGGATCATTTGGGGCTGTGCCAATACCATCCCTATTATGGATGTGAGCTCCTCCCTGCTCCTTTTTATACACAGAGCTGAAGAAAGTATTTAATAAATTTGCCTTCTCTATGTCCCCAGTCACCCACTCTAGATTATTTAGTAAAGGGCCTACATGCTCAGACCTGACCATTTTATTATTAATATATTTGAAGAATTTTTGGGGGTTTTTCCTATTATCTTTTGCAATCTGTCGTTCGTTTTGAACTTTTGCGGCCTTGATTTCATTTTTACATATTCTGTTATATTCTTTGTAATAGAGCAGCAGAGACTGAGATTAAATCTCTGAACTGGTGACACAGATAGCTGTATAAATGGTGTGGACCATTTAAACCTTTAGACCCCCAAAGACATGCTTGTAGGTTTATTGGCTTATGTCCAAAATTGGCCCTAGTATATGGATGTGAGTTTGGGGACCTTGGATAGTGGGCTCCTTGAGGGTAGGGATCGTGAGTGTGCGATGTATGTGTGGAGCGATGCGTAAATTGACAGCGCTATATGGGTACCTTAAATAAAATAGGGATAATTGTAGACACGCACACTCATTCAGGTTGAACTGGATGGACTGGTGTCTTTATTCAACCTTACTAACTATGTAACTATGTAACCCCGTTCACACCACTGTTCAAACACGCAAGTTTTTCTGCACGCGTTCTGCAAGGGCACAAAGAAAACAATTGGTCTCTACGTGCCCTGTTCACACCACAACATTAGTATTACTTGTGGATTTTTTCTCTGCAGGAATCTGCAACAGGTATAAAGCTCATTGAAACATGCATGAAAACTGGTATAAAGTCAGGTGATCAACTGGTCAACTGATATAAAGTATCTCTGCAAGTGAAATCTGCGGGGGGTTTTTTTCATTAGTTTTTCTGCATGTATGGTGTAAACCAGGCCTTACCAAGTTATTCAAAACTAGAAGTTTTGTCTGGAGTTTTTAGCACTTGGTTGTACTGTTTCAATAAGTTGAATAACACCACAAATTTCTTGTACTTCCTTCTTGAGAATCTCACTTCACTATTCTCTGGGTTCTCTCTTCCTTCTGTTTGCTGTTGTTTATTGCTGACCTATTCATTGCCTGTAATACGTGCAGATCTACCTAAACTCCCACGGATGCCAAACTGAGCAATGTCATCATGTGTTGGTTAGTTAAACGATATTTCCATGACTAATCTGCACGCCTATATATATATATATATATATATATATATATATGCGCAGTATCTCACAAAAGTCTTTTCATATGACAACACTGAAGAAATTATACTTTGCTACAATGTAAAGTAGTGAATGTACAGCTTGTATAACAGTGTAAATTTGCTGTCCCCTCAAAATAACGCAACACACAGCCATTAATGTCCAAATCACTGGCAACAAAAGTGAGTACACCCCTAAGTGAAAATGTCCAAATTGGGCCCAATTAGCCATTTTCCCTCCCCGGTGTCATGTGACTTGTTAGTGTTACAAGGTCTCAGGTGTGAATGGGGAACAGGTATGTTAAATTTGGTGTTATCACTCTCACTCTCTCATACTCGTCACTGGAAGTTCAACATGGCACCTCATGGCAAAGAACTCTCTGAGGATCTGAAAAAAAAAGAATTGTTGCTCTACATAAAGATGACCTAGGCTATAAGAAGATTGCTAAGACCCTGAAACTGAGCTGCAGCATGGTGGCCAAAACCATCGGTTTAGTAGGACAGGTTCCACTCAAAACAGGCCTCGCCATGGTCGACCAAAGGGGTTGAGTGCAGCACGTGCTCAGCGTCATATCCAGAGGTTGTCTTTGGGAAATAGACATATGAGTGCTGCCAATATTTCTGCAGAGGTTGAAGGGGTGCAATCAGCTTATCAGTGCTCAGACCATACGCCACTCACTGCATCAAATTGGTCTGCATGGCTGTCATCCCAGAAGGAAGCATATTCTAAAGATGATGCACAAGAAAGCCCGCAAACACTTTGTTGACAACAAGTAGGCTAAGGACATGGATTACTAGAACCATGTCCTGTGGTCTGATGAGACCAAGATAAACTTATTTGGTTCAGATGGTGTCAAGCGTGAGTGGCAGCAACCAGGTGAGGAGTACAAAGACAAGTATGTCTTGCCTGCAGTCAAGCATTGTGGTGGGTGTGTCATGGTCTGGGGCTGCATGAGTGCTGCCGGCACTGGGGAGCGACAGTTCATTGAGGGAATCATGAATGCCAACATGAACTGTGACATACTGAAGGAAAGCATGATCCCCTCCCTTTGGAGACTGGACCGCAGGGCAGTATCCGAACATGATAACGACCCCCTCAAACACACCTCCAAGATGACCACTGCCTCGCTAAAGAAGCTGAGGGTAAAGGTGATGGACTGGCCAAGCATGTCTCCAGATCTAAACCCTATTGAGCATCTGTGGGGCATCCTTAAACGGAAAGTGGAGGAGGACTCCAGTGGAAACCTGTAAAGCTCTGGTGAACTCCATGCCCAGGAGGGTTAAGGCAGTGCTGGAAAATAATGGTGGCCACACAAAATATTGACACTTTGGGCCCAATTTGGACATTTTCACTTAGGGGTGTGGTCACTTTTGTTGCCAGCGGTTTAAAAATTACTGGCTGTGTGTTGAGTTATTTTGAGGGGACAGCAAATTTGCAATGTTATACAAGCTGTACACTCACTACTGTACATTGTAGCAAAGTGTCATTTCTTTAGTGTTCTCACATGAAAAGATATAATAAAATATTTACAAAAATATGAGAGATATACTGTATACTGTATAATATACAGTATCTCACAAAGGTATCTCATACCCCTCACATTTTTGTAAATATTTTATTATATCTTTTCATGTGACAACACTGAAGAAATGACACTTTGCTACAATGTAAAGTAGTGAGTGTACAGCTTGTATAACAATGTAAATTTGCCGTCCCCTCAAAATAACTCAACACACAGCCATTAATGTCTAAACGACGGGCAACAAAAGTGAGTACACCCCTAAGTGAAAATGTCCAAATTGGGCCCAAAGTGTCAATATTTTGTGTGGCCAATTATTTTCCAGCACTGCCTTAACCCTCTTGGGCATGGAGTTCACCAGAGCTTCACAGGTTGCCACTGGAGTCCTCCTCCATGACGACATGACGGAGCTGGTGGATGTTGGAAACTGTCACGAATGTCACATCTATCTAAATGCAGGTGGTCAGACACTATAGCTGGCTACTGTGTACTTCATCTATAGCAGCCCCTTTTCCCTTAAGACAATCTGGCCTACCGGTACTTGGTTGCCCCCAGGACTTCTACACAATGCTATAGTGTCTGGCTACCACGCCAAAGCAGATGCGAACTGAGCAAAGCAAACAGGTACTTGCAGTTTAGTAGACAGATAGCTTGGATCAAAGACAGTTCAGCTAAAGGCTGGCTGAGTTCAGGGGATAATCCAGTATCCGTTCCAGGTAAAAGGCAGGCTGTGTTCAGAGGATAGTTCAGTATCCAATCCAGGTCCTACACAGGGGATCCAACAGCAAGCAAGGCAGGCTAACAGGAGGCTTGATATAGAAGAATGCAGGTAAGTCTGTCCCTATCACAAGCGAAGGATAGAGTGTTCAGTTTGCTTGTATCAGGCGACTGACCAGATCAGTCAGCTAACAGGTGAACACAGACAGGGGAAAAGCAACAGCCATCGTCCGGGTGCTGGAATGAGGAACAGGAGCACTAAGTGATCGTGACAGAGACCTTGTGCTCCTCCAACTTCCATTTGAGGATGCCCCACAGATGCTCAATAGAGTTTAGGTCTATGGGCATGCTTGGCCAGTCCCTCAGCTTCTTTTAACAAGGAAGTGGTCATCTTGGAGGTGTGGCCCAGTCTCCAAAAGGAGGGGATCATGCTCTGCTTCAGTATGTCACAGTACATGTTGGCATTCATGGCTCCCTCAATGAACTGTAGCTCCCCAGTGCCGGCAGCACTCATGCAGCCCCAGACCATGACACTCCCACCACCATGCTTGACTGTAGGCAAGACATACTTGTCTTTGTACTCCTCACTAGAGATGGGCGAACGGTTGGGCCCGAGCATAAGTTCGGGCCAAACCTTCGCTGTTCAGACATTGGGGAACAGCCGAATAAACAGGATGTTCGACCGTTTGTTCGGCCCCCTGAACCGAACACAATGTATTGTGGCATTGAACAGTGCATGGCAAGCCCTGATTGGCTGAAGCAGTGAAAACTTCAGCCAATCAGGGCACAGAGCACTGTCAGAGTCATGATTGGACACTGTCATCATGACTTTATCCAATCATGGCTCATTCCCGCCCCACAGTATAAAAGTATTCTTTCAATGGCAGCCATTTTCAGTGCTATTAGTTAGTGTGCTATACTGTACTATTTTACTTCAATTGTCAGTGTAGAATATTAGTTTAGTGTCAGTCTAGGGATAGTGTGAGTGTAGTGAGGAGCCCCACTACATTATTAAACATTTTCAGCCTGTGCCAATTCTGCCATTTCTCTCCAACATGTAAAAAAACATATTTTTTTTGCTAGAAAATGACTTAGAACCTCAAGCATTACATATTTTTTATCAGAGGCCCTAGAGAATAAAATGGTGGGTATTGCATATTTTTATGTCACACATCATTTGCGCAGTGGATTTTCAAACGCTAATTTTTTTGGGAAAAATACACTTGAATGAATTTTAATGCACAAAAACACACGATAATACCCAATTGTTTGGTAAAATAAAAATGATGTTGTTGTGCTGAGTAAATAGATACCAAACATGTCATGCTTTAAAATTGTGTCAACCCGTGGAACGACGCCAAATTATGGTACCTAAAAATCTCCATAGGCAACGCTTTAAAAGCCTCTACAGGTTACAAGGTTAGAGTTAAACAGGAGGTCTGGTGCTAAAATTATTGCTCTCGCTTTGACGTTTGCATCAATACCTCGCATGTGTGGTGCATTCGACGTTTATATATGCGAGCGTGACCTACATGCATGTTCGCATTTGTGCATGAGCACAGGGGAACGGGGCACTTTCAAAAAATATTTTTCATTTTTTTTATTTAATTTTTTTTTAACACTGTACTTTTTGTTTTATTAACTTTATTGGTATTGCAAGGGATGAACAACATCCCTTGTAATAGCATGGACTGTGACAGGTTCTCTTTGTGGAGAGATCTGGGGTCAATGAAACAGATCAGACACAGATCAGTCTGGTCAGCTGCTTCCCTGGCCGGTAACAGCCAAGTAAACAAAGAGCAGAAACAGAAAGTGACAAAATCCTCATCGCTTCCTGTTTCTGATGTCACGCAGTGGGAGAAACCACGTCTGTTCCTCTCACTGTGTGCCTGGAGCTGGATGCCGCTGGCCGCATCCTTACTGGGCTCTCTGATGGCACGGCAGGGGGTTGGGACTCCCTTCTGCTGCCTGTAAAAGTAAACCAGCAGTTCATTAGCTCAGATCACTTTTATTTTGTAAGGAATCACTGGCCCTAAAGAATGATATCTCAATCATTGCTGCAGCAAAGACCGAGCTATTACCCTTCCTGTCTGAGGACATTTATAAACGTACGGCAGATAGGGTTGCCACCTGTCTGGGATTCACCCAGACAGTTCGGGTTTGGGATCATGCATCTGGGTTTCAGACTGTCTGAAGCCCGGACACATTATTCACACTGGACTATGACTTCCCAGCAGGGTTCCTGGCTGCAGTTGTCTAAGCTGGAAGTGTCTGTTACACTCTCTCTCACACTGCTCGGCACTAACACCCCCCCCCCCCCCGGAGAGAGGGATCGATCGGCACCTATTCCTCCTGTCCCTTCCCCCTCTGTGTCTGCCCACACTCCAATCCCTGGCGCTGTGCCTCAGAAAAGGAAAGTAGGGGCCATAAATTTGAAGCCCAGCAGCCACAGATACATCTAGATGAGAGGTGCTGACTACCAAGGGGTGAGTGAGCTCACCATCCATCCCTGTCTGTGACGGAAGTCTCTCCCCCCCCCCCCCCCCCTTTCTCTCTCCTGCCTCTGAGTGACTACACTAAGGTAAATCAGGGTTCTCAGAGCACCCCTTACATCATAGTTCCCCCTTACATCAGAGTCCTCTCCGTAGATTAGAGTTCTTAGTGTTCCCCCTTAAATTAGGGTTCTCAGAGCACCCCTTACATCAGAGTTCCCCCTTACACCAGAGTCCTCTCCGTACATCAGAGTTCTCAGTGTTCCCCCTTAAATCAGGGTTCTCAGAGCACCCCTTACATCAGAGTTCCCCCTTACACCAGAGACCTCACCGTACATCAGAGTTCTCAGTGTTCCCCCTTAAATCAGGGTTCTCAGAGCACCCCTTACATCAGAGTTCCCCCTTACATCCGAGTGCTCTCCATACATCAGAGTTCTCACAGTTCCCCCTTATGTCAGAGTCCCCAGAGTTCTCCCTTACATCAGAATCTACAGTGTAAGGGAAATCTGCAAGTTCAGATGTAAAGGTGGGACTCTGAGGTAAAGGGGGGACTTCTTAGGTAAAGGGGGGACTCTGAGGTAAAGGGGGGACTCTGAGGTAAAGGGGGGACTCTTGTGATTAACTTCATATGATTAGAAATGTTATTTAATTGTAAGGTATATCTGTAGTTTATACAATAAAAAAAATTGCTGTGCGCCGCTAAAGTGTTCAGGTTTGACTTGAAGAAAAGGTGGCAACCCTAACGGCAGAAGGGAAGTGGTTAAATAGATGGCACTGTAGGTATACACTGAAACCTGAAGTGTTCATTTGCAGGTTGAAGGCTTCATATTTTCATCAATGGAGCCTCCAGCCTGCGCGATGTCCATGATTGTCTCAGATTTGTAAATATTAAGCAACAGCTTTTGGGCACGAAGTTTAAATAGACACGGCATTCTCACCAGCTTACCCCACACATTACAATCTGTTTGTACAAATTCCGTTAGATCTACCAACAAGTGTCTAGTGCTATGGCCTGCCTGATTATATATAAAATGATTTGATATTTTAGGTCGGTCCTCATATTAGGCAAGGTTCACACATATGCGGACAAAATGCACTGCGCAGAGGTGCCATTAATTCTTAACCACTTGCCGCTTGCCCACAGTACATTTACTGCAGGCAGGTGGCATTTCCAGGCTAAGAAATGTATGGGTACATCACGGCTTACTTCCTGGAATTTGGGCACACTGTGCACACACCTTGCTAGTCTGTGCTATGTTTGGCTACAAGTCTGTCAGCAGGTTACACCCAAAAGTGTTGCCAACCTCCCGAAGTAAAATTTACTAAATATTTAAGCTATAAACATATAGCTAGTGGCAGTGCTATTAGCAGTGTGTTTAAGTTATAAGAAAAGTCAAAAACCATATTTCTTCAATTCCATGAAGGTCAATTTAATATAACCCAGCAGTTTTGTCACCTGCGTCCAGTTGGAGAGATTTCCCTTCAATTTCAGTCGCCTAGATAATTAGCCACCGACACAGAAATTAAGGGGAAATCCCAGGTAGTCACCAGGATCAATAGAATCAAGGTCCCCTCAAATTCTGTTCTGGATTTGGTGGAATGGTAAACAGGGCAACTGGAGGGTGAATCTCCCCAGCTGGAGCACAGAGACATCATTAAAAACTGGCATAGCAGTTACCAAAGAAACAATAATGCTAATGGATTGTTAAAATAACAATTTGTTAAAAGCGCTTGCAGCAGTCTTCACATGTGTGTCCACATGTGAAGGTTTCCCCTCACCACCTGTTCCAGTGAAAACTGCTGCAATAAACCACCTTCCGCAGAGTGAATATACTAAGGTAAGGGAGGGTTACTGATATAAATAGGAACCTTTATATCCGTCCCGTCCCCCCCCCTTACCTTACTGCATTCATTCCCCTCTTACATGGTCTGGTTTCCAGGGATGCTGTTAGAAATCATGGGGCGCCACACAGCCTACCTGGGGCCCCCCACCTGACAGGGGCGGAGCCTGAACCCAAGCACCCCTCCTTCAAGCCCACAGTCAGCCAGTGGAGAAGGCGTAGACTGTGTACGATAGAGAAATGTAAGTGTGGCAAAATTGCAAGAGTAGGGTTAAAAACATGTACAGAGCACAGTGCCAAAATGTATTTAACATGCAGAGTGCAGATCAGGGGTGTTTATATCATTTGAAAGACAAAAACAGAACATTCCATAGCTCAACTCACCAACCAGTCTTCCAACTGACCAAATTAACCTGTCCAACAGTCTGCGTTAAAAACAGGGGTTTCGTTAGCAAGCATTTGCAAACGCATGCATAAGCTGCAAGGCCTCTTCACGGCACCCTGTGTATGCTGGAAGCACATGCATTAAATGGATAGATGAGGGGCAGGTGGGCCTGGAGGCAGCCCAATCCCCCTTAAAGAAACAGGAGCACACTGGACACCCAACAAGAGCACAATGGCAGCAAAGGTGTACAGTGTGTCCCCAGACCATATTTACACCAGTAACAAACAAATGACCCCTGCCCCCACCTATAACTGGCCTTCACAGCAAACAGCACATGGAAGGGTTATCACAAAGACAAAAACAGGACATTCCATAGCTCAACTCACCAACCAGTCTGCCAACTGACCAAATTGACCTGTCCAACAGTCTGCGTTAAAACAGGGGTTTAGTTAGCACACATTTTCAAACGCATGCATTCAGCCCCTCTCCTCCTCTCGCCGCAGCGAGATCACCCAGAAGTGGGGACAGGTACCAGTCAAAAACAGGTACCCGCTCCCCCCAGATGAGCGGAGCTTCCACTTTTGGGTGGAACTTCGCTTTGAGATCATGCTTACACCTATGCTTTGTGGTAACACGCATGTAGTAGCACACCTTAACAGGTTTCCATTTATTTTGAATGACCAAAAGGAAGACTCATGTAATTGGAAATTGCCATCCCTTGTAATCTGAACAATACAAAACCTCTATTGTAGGATTTTTAAGGCAATGAAAAAAAATTTTTTTAGAAAAAAATCATTTATTATACAAACAATAGAAAAAGCTCCATAGAAATTCCAAACATGTGACATAAGACTTTTTAAAACATTGTATATTGAAAATAGTATAAGGTGATACTTTAATCCAATGCTTTCAATGGGTAATGGTTATTAAAATCTTCATTAGGGATATTGTATCACTATCTATAAGAGTCAAAGAATACAACATTTAGAAATTAAGCAATGGCAATCGTATCTGATACACTTAGGCATCCAAAAAATGATAACTCACTTTTCAATGCAAAATTGGTCAATTAGCAGATGCATTCACTTTGGTGTCAACAAGGAAGGTCCAAAAGCCCACATAGTTTTACCCCCATTTCCTACAGGAAGGATGGATATACAAAGAATCCAAAAGATTGAAAAGGCCTATGGTCTGGGTGTTCTAAGAGGCAAAAGACAATAGTCAGAGCAAAGTTTTGTAATCCTCATTTACCAAGCATTAGTTGGCAAAGAGTACTTACTTGGCAAAAAGGCTGAAATCAGGTCCAATAAACACTGCAGAGTTTCATATGCCAGAACGCTCCGAAGGTGGTTGAGCTCCTTCAGCTGACATGCTGAGGAGAGGAATGGTGCCATTTGTCTTCCTAGGCGTCCTTTTATGTTATGTTCCGTGGGTCGTTGTGATGCTCTACCTCCTCCTGATGACGCAGCGCGCCTTCATCAGGAGGGGGTGGAGCCTTGGGGAATGTAGGACCCATATCCTCGTTCCCTAGTTTAAGGGAGTGAGGACTGTTTTTCTTGCTGTTTTATACAAGGGAAATGTCATACTGCTGTACATATTGGATCAAAATTACCACATATAACATGTAAACATCCTCTATAGTGGACCATCCTGATCCTGTTTTTGGATGTCCAAATCATAGAGAGGAGGGTTACATTTAAATCTTTGTATAAATATTGAAATCCATAAGAAACCCTATATATGTGTGCATCTCCTTCATATTGAACTCTCTCCTAGAGTCAAAACAAAACAGAGTTCCCAAGTGGGTAAAGGGGAGGAGGAGGAAGGGTATTATCACTGTATTAGTGTCACTAGCAATGTCAGTATCCTTTAGTGTCCCTCCCAGCCAGTGTCAGTTAGCGTCTGATTGCCCACCACAATATTACAGTCACACTTTAAGTCTCTGATCATCACCATTACTAGTATAGTGTCTGTACAGATTAGTATCTTGATCATGATCAAAACTATACTAGTGTCCCCAATAGTATAGTGTCCCCAAAAATGAAGTTTGGTTTTTACCAAAGACATGTAGCAGAATACATTTTGGCCTAAATGTATGAAGAAATTTGATTTTATTGTTATATAACAGAAAAGTAAAAAATATTTTTTTGCCAAATTTTTGGTGTTTTTTTAATTTAAAATTTGATAAAATTTGATTTTATTGTTATATAACAGAAAAGTAAAAAATATTTTTTTCCCAAATTTTTGGTGTTTTTTCATTTATATAATAAAAAATTTAAAAAACCCAGTGGTGATTAAATACCACCAAAAGAAAACTCTCTTTGTGTGGAAAAAAATGATATAAATTTAGGTAAGGTGTTGCATGACAAGCGAGTTAAATTAGTACAGCACTGAATAGCATAAAAAATTATCTGATCATGAATGGGGTACAACCTTGTGGAGGTCAAGTGGTTAATGGTACCCATTGGAAAACACAGTGTGTTTTGGGGTGCGGAAAACTGCATAGTGCCACTGCCCTGTGGGTGCGTTTTGGCTGTGAGCAGTGTGGACCTTTTGTAAAATGCACTGCAAACCGGACCAAAGTAGTGCAGCAACCTGTTCCAAATTCGCACCGTTTTGAGTTGCATTGATATGAACGGGCACCCCTGAAAACAAGTCAAGTCAAATCGGAATTCACGCTAATGTGGACCAGGCCTTAACCACTAAACAGATCAGCATAGCAAGTTTTATGGCCAGGATGTGTGATACCAAGACAGTACTGTATTATATTTCTACACAGTTACTTTATTCATTAAGTGTGGTATACTGATGTTCCTGGGTCATGATATCTAACTCAAATATTATGCACAATTTATTCACAGGCAGCGATAGTGATCATGACTATGAAGAACTGGACAATAAACGTGAAGAGTCAATTAAAAATGGTGATTAAATTACCAACAGAAAGAGGATTTGAGACACACCAAACCACTTCAAAACCACAGATAAAAATAACCCACAGTTTATAAACAGTGATGGCCTATATTGCATAGAAGTATTTGTTTCCACAAAGATGTTTTCTGCCATGCAACTTTTCTTTCATATGTAATACCTGTATGTTCTTAATAAAGCCTAGTACCCACAGGCCGAATGTCTAACAACATCAGCCAGTTCAATAAATATCGGTCAATATCCATCCCTGCTGACATCATGGATATCAGTCCAGGCACTGTGTCATCACGACAATAAAGTCTGGATCCGCCAGGTGCCTGGACTGACACCCGTTTCAGCCTCTCAGCGAGCCGCTGAGAGGCCGAGACGGCTGCTCCCCGCCCCATCCACAGCTCAGCGCTCCAGTGAGTGTGGAGGAGCGGAGAGCTGCTGATTGACAGTCAGCATCTCTCTGCTCGGGGATCTGTTAGAACCGATGTTCGATCGCTCGGTTCTCAGTGTAGAGGCGCCTGCTCACGGATGCAGCATCATGCTGCATCCACCTAGGTAAGTATAATGGAGGAAAAAACCACAAACCCATACTTCTCTTTTAAAACAAGCACATCTAAGCATGCAGGCATCCAGAGTAAAGCTGTCCACATAGACCGTTCTCTGCACCGCCATCAAGGTTATCCCTTCAACACTGCGCTCCCTGATCACTTCCAGCCTCACTTTCAGATCGCTCTACTGCAGGGTAGTCTTCCCAGTCATGATTGCAGACTGACAGCGGTGAGAGCCGGTGGTGCGGAGGACGACCTATGTAGACATCTTTACCCCGGATGCTTGCATACTTAGATGTGCCTCTTTTAATCATCAACCATGTGAGTTGCTAAATAAATGTAACCATATTGCTACACTTAGAGGTGCCTCTCTTCTCTTTTATACTCTGTGGCTCCTGCTAGATTTTTCTTCTAATCCCCTTGTGGAGGCTGCCATTTGTGGATGGACATTTTATGGTTACGCAACCTGGTGACATTGCTATAAGCTTTTTATATGGACTATAAACTGAAGGACTCATGAATATATGGTTGTGGAACGTATCATCTGAGTTTCCATTATTTCTTATGGGGAAATTTGCTTTGATATACGAGTGCTTTGGATTACAAGCATGTTTCCAGAATGAATTATTTTTGCAATCCAAGGTTTTACTGTATCTCATTTTTTACTACATACAAACATACACAAATGTTTTATGTTTTACTGTTTTATACCCCATCAATAATGTAACAAACTCAAATGTAAAAGATATAGTTAATAGAACAAGTCCACAGTAAAAGTCCCATAGTGATTTCCAAAGGTCCTTCCACTTGTAAAACTCAGCATATTGAAACACCTTCACCAACTTCAGTGCTTCAGCCACCACCACAGAAACATGTTTACCAGAGCCCAAGACCTCACAGCACAAGAGGTCTTAAATTGCTTTAAATCTCTCAGAGAAGGATGGATTTCTCTATGCAGGATACCGCCTAAACTAAAACCTGGTCTCACATGTGGAAGGAGGGAGAAGGAACCACATACAGTAGTGTAGTAATTTTCCAAGCATTTACCTAAAAAACAAAGACAGCCATGTATTAACAAGAAACAACCAGTAACTGCCCGAGCCAGCTTGGTAACATCACTGCTTACGCTTTTCATTCCACAGCTTGATAACATCACTGTCCTTACTCTTTTCATTCCACAGAATGTTATCCAAGGGATACTGTTCATTTTTTACATTCTCTATGCCCCCGCCAGTCTGAAACCCCAAGCTTCATTCCTTACGAGAAATTGTGCTCTAAGGATAGTGGTCAGAAGGGAGGTATCTCTATAATTTATGGGCTACTACTCGGTACACTTTCTAAGCTTTCATATATGGTGGAATGGGACAAAGACCTTTGGGATGATAACCCTGTAGAACAATGGCATAAACGTTATGAAATCTCTTTTGCGGGCATACCTAACAAATTGTTGATTCAGGCTAATCTCAAAGTTTTAACAAGATGGGATCTGATCCTGTAACTCCTTTTAAATTTATATCCAAATTCCTCTTCAATATGCTTTAGGAGCTATGATGATAGGTGATATTTATCACATTTGGTGGGAATGCCCTAGAATTAGAGGACTTTGGAATGGAATTTTTGCTTAGATACGAAGGGTCACCGGGGCTTCTGTACAGCAATCTCCACAAATCACATTACTTGGTGATCCTATTTCAACCATTTCTCATATTGTGTTGTCCCCCTTATACATTGTAAAGCGCTGCGTAATCTGTTGGCACTATACAAATCTCGTATAATAATAATCTCGTATAATAATAACCAGCAATGATTAGAGGTTTTTTTTTTTGCTTTTGGCAACCAAAATCATTATTGCAAGGTCATGGAAGAAGCCTACAGTGTCCCTGTCCCTTGTTATGTGAGAACGTTCATGTATTATTGTACATGAACAGTTTGCTAGTATTGTGTTATACCAAGAAGCGGTTGGAGAAGGAATGGGATCCCTGGGCCCAATACATGAATGTTTCACTCAACATTTGAGATAGACCTGGTCATATGTTGAGCGGGGTTTTCCAGCTCTTTAAGGTGTCTTTTCTTTTTATGTCCCTTTTTTAAATTTCTTCACTCTCTTAATATCTTTAGATTTATTATCTCTGTAACAGATTATTTTGTTGTAAAGAACAGTGGTTACTGAGAATATTCTGTAGCTAAACTATATCACGGCCTTGTGCCTGTTATACTATACATGGTGGTTTTATTTTCTTATGCTTTATGGATGACTACTTGTTCCTCAGTATCTAAATTCTGTCAAATTTACCTGTCAAGCGGCCATATTCCATTTTTCACTAGGTACTATAAATCTTTTTTATGTTTTTGCTTGAAACTGTCAATAAAAAAATTGAACGTAAAATCACTTAAAAGAAAAAGTAATAAAAAATGTCTCTCTGTAATTGCTAACCATAAATGTATACTATATATGGATAAGCCTGTTTATTTGATTTGATTTACATTATTCCAATGTTAAAGCTGAACTCCAGCCTTCTGTAAAAGCGAACAAGGCAGTCACCAACCCCTTCAACACCCCCTCCACAACCTTTGGACTGCAAGGGTTAACAACTCGTTAACTCCTTGTCTAAGGGAAAGGAATATGCAGCAATATTTACCTCATTCCAGCAACACTATTCAATTCTCCCAGTCGTGGAATCATATGGGTGAGAGGAATCCTGTGGGAACAGAGGAACAAGTGGTTGTAAACCCAGTGACATGGCTGGTCTCAGGTGATACACAGAGATGAAACAAATCATCATACATAATTTGTACCTTTTTATCAGCAGTCTTCTCTTCTCTACATCTGTTCAAAGTCCAGAATTTATACAGTTTGTCTGAGCTGTCAGAAAAAAGGGGGCGGAGAGCTGAAGTTACACTCTGCAAGGCTCAGTGAGGAAAGCCTTGACAGCTGATTGGAGTGAAGGGACAAACCCCCTTCACATAGCACAGAGGAACAGGGGCTGTCAATCAGCTGGCGATTCCCGCCTATCACCCTTTTTCTCTAATTTTTTACATACTAGAAGGATCTGCTTTGTTCATATTTAATTACTGAGATTAACAATCACTTTAAGTAATTCACTGCATTCCTTATCCCCAGACAAAACTAGCCATCAACCCTTGCAATGGGGGGAGGGGGGTTATTACAATGCTACTTTTTACACCTGACTGGAGTTCAACTTAAAGTAATTGTAAAGTATCCTTTTTTTTCTCTAAAAATAACAAACATGTTATACTTACCTGCCCTGTGTAGTGGTTTTGCACAGAGCAGCCTAGATCCTCTTCTTCTCGGGTCCCTCTGCTGTGCTCCTGGCCCCTCCCTCCTGTTGAGTTCCTCCACAGCAAGAAGCTTGCTATGGGGTCACCCGAGCCAAGTCACAGCTCCATGTGTTCATTCAGACACGGAGCACTGACCTGGCCCGCCCCCTTTCTCTCCTGATTGGCTCACTGACCTTGATTGACAGCAGCGGGAGCCAATGGCACTGCTGATGTGTCTCAGCCAATCAGGAGGAGAGTCTCGGATGGCCGAGGCACTCGTGGACAGCACTGGATAGAGATGGGGCTCAGGTAAGTATTAGGGGGCTGAGGGGGGCTCCTGCATGCAGAAGGTTTTTTATCTTAATACAAAGAATGCATTAAGATAAAAAACTTTCTGACTTAACAACCCCTTTAAAGAATAAGCAGACAGACTGACCGGATGTGTGGAAAAAAACAAGTGTCAACTTCCTTTTCTTAGTTGCTTAAAGTCTGTGTACTCAGCAAAAACCACAATGAAGTAGGAAATAAAACAGCAAAAATAGAGAAACACAGCATCATTTGCTTGGTTGAGAAACGATGATTATTTTAAAAAAAACAACTAAAAGGAATTTGTTCAAACACATTATATAATTTTTTTTGTTTTTTATATATATATATCTTTTTATTGCTTTTCAATACGAATACAAACATCAAACAGTAGACAGCACAATAGAATGATAATAAACCAAAGTGTTACAGCACCAGTGGATATGCTGGCAATGCTAGTAGTCAATTGCATAAGCAGTGAGACAGAATATTATATGATAAACAAAGTACATATTAACCGCTTCAGCCCCAGAAGATTTTACCCCCTTCCTGACCAGAGCACTTTTTGCGATTTGGCACTGCGTCACTTTAACTGACAATTGCGCGGTCGAGCGATGTTGCACCCAAACAAGATTGACGTCCTTTTTTTCCCACAAATAGAGCTTTCTTTTGGTGGTATTTGATCACCTCTGCGGTTTTTATTTTTTTTGTTATAAACAAAAATTTTGAAAAAAAAATATTTTTTACTTTTTGCTATAATAAATATCCCCCAAAAATATATAAAAAAACTAATTTTTTCCTCATGTTAGGCCAATATGTATTCTTCTACATATTTTTGGTAAAAAAAATCTCAATAAGCGTATATTGATTGGTTTGCGCAAAAGTTATAGCATCTACAAAATAGGGGATAGTTTTATGGCATTTTTATTATTATTTTTTTTACTAGTAATGGCGGCGATCTGCGATTTTTATTGTGACTGTGACATTAAGGCGGACACATCGGACACTTTTGATACTATTTTGGGATCATTGTCATTTATACAGCGATCAGTGCTATAAAAATGCACTGATTACTGTGTAAATGACACTGGCAGGGAAGGGGTTAACCACTAGGGGGCGAGGAAGGGGTTAAGTGTGTCCTAGGGAGTGATTCTAACTGTGGGGGGGTGGACTACAACCCACATGACAGCGATCACTGCTCCCGATGAGAGGGAGAAGTGATCTCTGTCATGACACAAGGCAGAACGGGGAAATGCCTTGTGTACATAGGCACTTCCCTGTTCTGCGACTCCGTGACACGATCGCCAGGAGACCTGCGGACGTCGAGACCACCGGTCCCGTGGGCACGGTCACCCTGTACGTGGCGGGCGCGCGCGCACCGCCCGCTAGCCCCGCCAATTAACCCCCCTGGCGGTATTCCCGAGTCTGGCTCGGGGTGGATTTTTCATACCAAAAGCGATATCCCCGAACCAGACTCGGGATCGCATCGCAGGATCCAGGAAGAGTTTACTTACCTTGTCTCCTGGATCCTGCGATGTCTCCCCGCTGTGATCGGCGAGCCGCTGTGTCTCGCTCGATTCACAGTGCCGAGCTCCGTTCCCTGCGAGCGTTGCGACGCACGGGGACGACGTTCGGCGGCAAATTCAAAAAGTGAAACACACAGTACAGATACAGTATACTGTAATCTTACAGATTACAGTACTGTATCAAATAATTACACATCCCCTTTGTCCCTAGTGGTCTGCCCAGTGTCCTGCATGCAGTTTTATATATATAAAAACTGTTCTTTCTGCCTGGAAACTGGAGATTGTCCATAGCAACCAAAACTGTCTCTTTACATCAAAAGTGTCTTTAGACCAGCTAGAAAACAGCGATAATAAATTAGAATCACTCGCAAAATTGAGCGATAGTGATTCGTGGGGAAATCCGTCATCAAACACTAAAAGTAACGAAAGCGACAATTCTGCAACTGAGCAAATTTCAGTGTTTTTGATTTGATTACATTATTAAATAATTTGTATTATTATTATATAATTATTTGTTATAATTATTTATAGTTATTTATTATATTATAATTTTTTATTTCGTTTTTCAAATTTTATCATACCCGGGATGTCGACTAGACTCTTGTTTGGACAGATTTAAGTGAACTATTCCTAAGAATTACAGGCCTACAATATAAAACGCCAAATTTCTGTGCAAAATAATGGTACCGCTTTCAGCACCTAAAATCTGAAATAATCATACCGCCAGGGAGGTTAAAGGGGACGTACAGGTATATTTGCCCACCGCTGCCATCGTGCCGACGTATATTGGTGTGCAGCAGTCGGCAAGTAGTTAAAGTGGTTGTAAACCCTTTATAACCACTTTTTGCTACAGGTAAGCCTATAATAACGCACGGTTTAGGAGAGATCCCCTACGTCATCGGCACATGCGCACTGAAGAAGTGGCAGTACATGCCGTTGCTTCAGTTAGACTGTGCCCTTACCAGCGGCTCCTGTGCGCATGCACGGGGGGTAACGTCATTGCGGCCCCAGCCAATCATAGAGCCAGAGCCCGCGATACCCGGAAGTAACTCCGGAAGTGATGTCGCCGGCCAGAGCGGTGAACGAGGACCGCTGTGGGGGCTTCGATCTAAGGTAAGTAATACATAATGAGCTAGTATGCTATGCATACTAGCTCATTATGCCTTTGTCTTGCAAGGTTTTTTTTTTGTTTGTTTTCTTCATGGGTTTACGACTTCCGGACCGCCACACACCGATATACGTCCTAACTTTGAAGTGGAATATCATTGTTATGGCAGCAGCTAGCTGCCATAATCCCGGTATCCCCTTCTTTAGCCAGCGGTCCGGTTTCCGATAATAGTGGTCTCTGCGGCGGATTCGCCATAAGATCACTTTTATCGGCAGCGGGAGAGGGCCCCCCTCCCACCGCGCTCAGTTGCCCTCTGCCGCTTACTGGAGCCGTCAGCGGCGGAGGCAATCGGATCCTTGTGCTGGCAGGGTATGGAGACGAGTGAGGGGAAGATGGCCCCCACCCATCTCCATACCATTGCAGAAATGTTTTTTTTGCATTTTAGTGTAAATATGAGATCTCATATTTAAGAGGTCCTGTCATGCTTTTTTTCTATTACAAGGGATGTTTACATTCCTTGTAATAGGAATAAAAGTGACACTATTTTTTTTTTTAAAAGAACGGTGTAAAAATAAAAATGAATAAAAATAAAAATATAAAAGGTAAAATAAATAAGTAAAAAACATTTTTTAAACGCGCCCCGTCCTGCCGAGTTTGCGTGCATATTGAGTAGCACCCGCATATGAAAACGGTGTTCAAACCCCACATGTGAGGTCTCGTCGCGATCAGTTGAGAGAGAGCAATAATTCTAGCCCTAGACCTCCTCTGTAACTCAAAACATGCAACCTGTAGAATTTTTTTAAACGTTGCCTATGGAGATTTTTAGGGGTAAAAGTTTGTCGCCATTCCACGAGCTGGCGCAATTTTGAAGCGTGACATGTTGGGTATCAATTTACTCGGCATAACATTATCTTTCACAATATAAAAAAAAACTGGGCTAAATTTACTGTTGTCTTATTTTTTAAATCAAAAAAGGTGTATTTTTACAAAAAAAGTGCGCTTGTAAGACCGCTGTGCAAGTATGGTGTGACAGAAAGTATTGCAACGACCGTAAATGTATAGTTGTGCTTATAAGTTTACATACCCTGGCAAAGTTTATGATTTCTTGGCCATTTTTCAGAGAATATGAATAACACAAAAACTTTTCTTTCACTGGTTATGGTTTGGCTGAAGCCATTTATTATCAATCAATTGTGTCTACTCTTTTTATATCATAATGAGAACAGAAACTACCCAAATCACCCTGATCAAAAGTTTACATACCCTAGTTCCTAATACCGTGTATTGCCCCCTTTAACATTAATGACAGCTTGAAGTCTTTTGTGGTATTTGTGGATGAGGCTTGTTATCTTCTCAGATGGTAAAGCTGCCCATTCCTCTTGGCAAAAAACCTTCAGTTCCTGTAAATTCTTGGGCTGTCTTGCATGAACTGCACGTATGAGATCTCCCCATTGTGGCTCAATGATATTGAGGTCAGGAGACTGAGATGGCCAATCCAGAACCTTCACTTTATTCTGCTGTGGCCAATGACAGGTCAACTTGGCCTTGTGTTTTGTATCATTGTCACGTTGGAATGTCCAAGTACGTCCCATGCGCAGCTTTCTGGCTGATGAATGCAAATGTTTCCCCAGTATTTTTTGATAACATTCTGCATTCATCTTGCCAAAAATTTTGACCAAATTTCCTGTGCCTTTGTAGCTCACACACCCTAAAACATCAGTGATCCACCTCTGTGTTTCACAGTAGGAATGGGGTACCTTTCACCATACGCCTTGTTGACTCTTCTCCAAATTAAGCGTTTATGCTTGTGGCCAAAAAGCTCAATTTTGGTCTCATCACTCCAAATGACTTTGTGCCAGAAGGTTTAAGGCTTGTCTCTGTGCTGTTTGGCGTATTGTAAGTGTCATACTTTGTGGCATTTGCATAGTAATGGCTTTCTTCTAGCGACTTGACCATGCAGCCCATCTTTCTTCAAGTGCCTCCTTATTGTGCATCTTGACACAGCCACACCACATGTTTTCAGAGAGTCCTGTATTTCACATGAAGTTATTTGTGGGTTTTTCCTTGCATCCTGAACAATTTTCCTGGCACTTGTGGCTGAAATTTTAGTTGGCCTACCTGACCGTGGTTTGGTTTCAACAGAACGCCTCATTTTCCACTTCTTGATTAGAGTTTGAACACTGCTGATTGGCATTCCTTGGATATCTTTTTATATCTCTTTCCTGTTTTATACAGTTCAACTACCTTTTCCCGAAGATCCTTTGACAATTCTTTTGCTTTCCCCATGACTCAGAATCCAGAAACGTCAATGCATCACTGGATGAAAGATGCAAGGGTCTGTCAGGAGTGCAGAAACTCATTGACCTTTTATACACACACACTAATTACAAGCAAACAGATCACAGGTGAGGATGGTTACCTTTAATAGCCATTCAAACCCCTTTGTGTCAACTTGTGTGCATGTTATCAGACCAAAGTCACCAGGGTATATAAACTTTTGATCAGGGTCATTTGGGTAGTTTCTGTTGCCATCATGATTTAAAAAGTAAACACCACCAAACACTAACCATGAGTGAAAGAAAACTTTTTGCTATCATTCATATTCTCTGAAAAGTGTCTGCCAGCGTATGTAAACTTATGAGCACAACTGTATTTTATTGAGATTTTATTTGATAGACCAACGCAAATTGGCACACAATTGTGAAGTGAAAGGAAAATGATAAATGGTTTTCCAAATTTTTTACAAATAAATATGTGAAAAGTGTGGCGTGCATTTGTATTCAGACCCCTTTACTCTGATACCCCTAACTAAAATCTAGTGAAACCAATTGCCTTCTTAGGTCAGAAAAATTTGTAAATAGAGTCCATCGGTGTGCAATTTAATCTCAGTATAAATACAGCTGTTCTGTGGAGCCCTCAGAGGTTTGTTAGAGAACCTTAATTAACAAACAGCATCATGAGGGCCAAGAAACACACCAGACAGGTCAGAGATAAAGTTGTGGAGAAGTTTAAAGCAGAGTTAGGTTATAAAAAATAACCCAAGCTTTGAACATCTCATGGAGCACTGTTCAATCCATCATCCAAAAATGGAAAGAGTATGGCACAACTGCAAACCTACCAAGACATGGCCATCCACCTAAACTGACAGGCCAGGCAAGGAGAGCATTCATCAGAGAAGCAGCCAGGAGGCCCATGGTAACTCTGGAGGAGCTGCAGAGATCCACAGCTCAGGTGGGAGAATCTGTTCAGAGGACGACTATTAGTCATGCACTCCACAAATCTGGCCTTTATGGAAGAGTGGCAAGAAGAAAGCCATTGTTGAAAGAAATCCACAAGAAGTCCTGTTTGCAAGAAGCCAAGTGGGGGGACACAGCAAACATGTGGAAGAAGGTGCTCTGGTCAGATGAGACGAAATCTGAACTTTTTGGCCTAAAAGCAAGATGCTATGTGTGGCGAAAAACTGACACTGCACATCACCCTGAACACACCATCCCCACCGTGAGATATGGTGGTGGTAGCATTATGTTGTAGGGATAATTTTCTTTAGCAGGGACAGGTAAGCTGCTCAGAGTTGATAGGAAGAGGGATGGAGCCAAATACAGGGCAATCTTAGAAGAAAACCTGTTAGAGTCTGCAAAAGACTTGAGATTGGGGCGGAGGTTCACCTTCCAGCAGGACAACAACCCTAAAGATACAGCCAGAGCTACAATGGAGTGGTTTAGATCAAAGCATAATTATGTGTTAGAATGGCCCAGTCAAAGTCCGGACCTAAATCCAATTGAGAATCTGTGGCAAGACTTGGAAATTGCTGTTCAGATGCTCTCCATCCAATCTGACAGATCTTGAGCTATTTTGCAAAGAATGGACAAAAAGCTGTTAGAGACATACCCAAAAAGACTTGCAGCTGTAATTACAATGAAAGGTGGTTCTACAAAGTATTTACTCAGGGGGCTGAATACAAATGCACGCCACACTTTTCAAATATTTATTTGTAAAAATATTTTGAAAACCATTTATCATTTTCCTTCCACTTCACAATTATCTGCCACTTCGTTCTGGTCTATAACATAAAATCCTAACAAAATAGATTTAAGTTTTTGGTTGTAACATGAAAAAATGCGGAAAATTTCAAGGGGTATGAATACTTTTTCAAGGCACTGTATCTAAATGGCACTGCTGGGACAGTTAAAGGGCAAACATTTAGATTGTGGCGCTCAACAGTGATCCCTTCTCTAGCTGATTGGGCTTGCGAAATGGACAAGATTGAACACCTAGAATGTATGGTTGCATGGGATGCTGAGAAGAGGGAATCCCACACCATTATGTGGACTGTATGGTTGCACTTCCGGTTCTCCTCCAATTTTGATGATTTTGTAGCAGATACAGTTAATGACGCTTCTCCTGGGCCTTCTTATGTATAATTGGCTACCCCCCCCCCCCCCCCCATCTTCCTGTTTTGTTTTTTTTGTTCCATCTCTCTTGTTTCGCTCTTTCCTGACCCTTCTTTCATTTATATGTACATAAGGTCGTGGTCATCTTCACGGTAGCGCCACCATATTTTCATGCCATGTATGTTGAACTTGGTTTTCTATAACTTTGTTATTGGTGGACTATGGGTTAATTAATAATACAGTCAGTATGCTCATTTTACGATACCTTACATACCTATATTTTATCGTACTTTTGAGTTACTTGTTCTATTGTTGTTATTGTGATATCACTGTATACTTGTTTATCCCTTGGTGTCGGGATGATTCTTCCATGCTTTAATTTTGTATTGTTTAATTTTGTTTCAAAACTAATAAAACAGATTCAACATAAAGGGCAAAAATGTATAAACCTATTACAAGACAATTTTATGGTACAGTTTATTGAGGCCCTGACGCTCTGCTGGACCTGGTAATCTCATACCATGCAGAGCTTATTACCAATATTCATATAAAAGAACATCTGGGTAGCAGTGACTATATAATCTAGGGACTCATTAATTATGGGATTTCATTGTATCACTGGATTGGCGTGGGGCCAATGTGGTGCCCATATTTAAAAAGGGATCAAAGTCTTTACCAAGTAACTATAGACCTGTTAGTCTAACTTCTATAGTCGGGAAGATGCTGGAGAATTTAATAAAAAAAAACACATAGCCGAGTTCTTGCTGGAAAAAAATATTTTAAGCAACAGACAGCATGGATTCATGAAAGATAGAAGTTGTCAAACAAACCTGATTTCTTTTTAGGAGGAGGTATGTAAAACCTTGGACAGAGGGGTGGCTGTGGACGTGGTCTACTTGGATTTTGCAAAAGCATTTGACACAGTTCCCAACACACGGCTAATGTGTATGGTGAAGTCTACAGGCCTGGAAAGATCAATTTGTAAATGGATAGAAAACTGGCTAAAAAAACAAATTCAGAGAGTAGTGGTTAATGATTCTTACTCTGAATGGTCTAAGGTTATCAGTGGTGTACCCCAAGGTTCAGTGTTGGGTCCCTTACTTTTTAACATCTTTATAAATGATATAGGGTCTGGGATTAAAAGTAACATTTCTGTCTTTGCAGATGACACCAAGCTATGCACTGGATTAACGTCCTTACAGAATGTTACAAACCAACCTCAATGCACTGTCTCATTGGGCAACTAAGTGGCAAATGATGTTTAATGTTGATAAATGTAAAGTTACGCACTTGGGGGCTAGGAATATGCATGCATCATACATACTAGGGGGAGTACAACTGGGGGAATCCATAGTGGATAAGAATCTGAGGGTTTTGGTAGATCATAAGCTCAATAATAGCATGCAATGCCAAGCTGCGGTTTCCAAGATGAGCAAAATCCTTTCTTGTATTAATAGAGGTAAGACCTCATCTGGAATATACAGTTTAGTTTTAGGCACCAGTTCTCAAAAGGGATATCAGGGAACTGGAGAAAGTGCAGAGAAGGGCAACCAAACTGATAAGAGGCATGGAGGAGCTCAGCTATGAGGAAAGATTAGAGGAACTGAATTTATTCTCTCTTGAGAAGAGAAGATTAAGGGGGGATATGATCAACATGTACAAATACATAAGTGGTCCATATAGTGAACTTGTTATTCACTTTAAGGTCATCACAGAGGACAAGGGGGCACCCTTTACGTCTAGAGGAAAAAAGGTTTCATCTCCAAATACAGAAAGGTTTCTTCACAGTAAGCGCTGTGAAAATATGGAATTAGACTCCCTCCAGAGGTGGTTCTGGCAAGCTCAGTAGATTGCTTTAAAAAAGGCCTGGACTCTTTCCTAAATGTACATAAGGTGGTCCACATTTTTAGCATATTTTTTCAGGCTGCCATGAGACAGAGATGAATCCATTGTGTAGTATTGGTGCTGCTATTGTCAGAACTTGTTTGCCTGGACGCACTGTAACTGAACAGTTGGGGTGGGGTGTTTTGTTAGATGCGTATTTTAAATACACCCTGCACAAAATTGATTATGTGGTCCCAGAAAGCAGAGATCGAAGGACATTGCCAAAATCTATGAGCTAACAATGGTTTGAGATATCCGCATTGGGGGCATGTTGGGATTTGCAGGTTGGACTAGGATGGAGGAATGGGATAAAAGCTTTATGGATCAGTTTAAATTGCATTTCTCTCCATGTTTCATTTGTAATGCATTTACAAACTTTTAGGTAATTTTCCAAGATCTTGTTCCCCAAGTCTTCCTCAGGAAAATCTTTATGCCATTTTTAATGTTTTTATTTGCTCAAATAACAGGTACTGTGTACAGAATCAATCCAAGCAGCTCTCTAACTTCAGATCGTTGTGATTGGTCATAGTGAGATTAATTAGAGCAATAACAAGATGTAAACAGTGTATGTTTACATCTGTGAGCCCTCCCCCTACTTTTACAATGGAGGAGGATGAGGAAACTAATGAATGAATGAGCCATGGCTGCAGGAGCTGCATATAAAGTTTAAGGCTGGGTTCACACTGGTCCGACAAACGCTCCGACATTGGGAGCTCATGTCGCATGACGTGTGAAATCCAATGTTTCCCTATGGGAGCCGTCCTAACTGGTCCGACACAAGTCGTTCCGACTTTAGAAATGCTCCCTGTACTACTTTGGTCCGACTTTGATCCTACTTTAGCCCATTGACTATCATTGAAGTCGGATCAAAGTCGGATCGCCGTCTCGCATGATCCGACTTTGGCATGCGACTTGTGCTCAGGTGATGTTGAGGGGGAACTCCGCGCCAAATTTTAAATAAAAAACCGGCATGGGTTCCCCCTCCAAGAGCATACCAGGCCCTTAGGTCTGGTATGGACCTTGAGGGGAACCACCTACGCCGAAAAAACGGCATGGGGGTCCCCCCAATCCATACCAGACCCTTATCCGAGCACGCAGCCTGGCCGGTCAGGAATGGGGGTGGGGACGAGCGAGTGCCCCCCCCTCCTGAACCGTACCAGGCCGCATGCCCTCAACATAGGGGTGTTGGTGCCTTGGGGGAGGGGGACGCGCTGCGGGCCCCCCCCACCCCAAAGCACCTTGTCCCCATGTTGATGAGGACAAGGGGCTCTTCCCGACAACCCTGGCCGTTGGTTGTCGGGGTCTACGGGCGGGGGGCTTATCGGAATCCGGGAGCCCCCTTTAATAAGGGGGCCCCCAGATCCCAGCTCCCCACCCTATGTGAATGAGTATGGGGTACATCGTACCCCTACCCATTCACCTAGGGAAAAAGTGTCAATTAAAAAAAAAAACACTACACAGATTTTTAAAGTAATTTATTAGACAGCTCCGGGGGTCTTCTTCCGACTTCTGGGGTCTCCCCGGTTCTTCTCCACGCTCTCCGGATCTTCTGCCGTGCTCCTCCGCTCTCTTCTGCTCTTTTGCTGCTCTTTTGCTGCTCTTTTGCTATAGCGGAGGAGCCCGGTCTTCTGCCTTCTGCCTTCTGCCTTCTGCCCTCTGCCCTCTTCTCTTCTTCTGATGTTGACACGACGCTCTCTCTGGCTGGAATGCGCTCTGCTATGGCTTATATAGGCGGTGACCCCGCCCCCTTATGCCGTCACAGTCCCTGGGCATGCTGGGACTGTGACGTTTTAGGGGGCGTGGTCATCACCCAATGACCACGCCCCCTTATGCCGTCACAATCCCAGCATGCCCAGGGATTGTGATGGCATAAGGGGGCGGGGTCACCGCCTATATAAGCCATAGCAGAGCGCACAGAGAGCATTCCAGCCAGAGAGAGCGTCGTGTCAACATCAGAAGAAGAGAAGAGGGCAGAAGGCAGAAGACCGAAGACCGGGCTCCTCCGCTATAGCAAAAGAGCGGCAAAAGAGCAGAAGAGAGCAGAGGAGCCCGGCAGAAGACCCGGAGAGCGCGGAGAAGAACCAGAGAGACCCCCGAAGTCGGAAGAAGACCCCCGGAGCTGTCTAATAAATTACTTTAAAAATCTGTGTAGTGTTTTTTTGTATTGACACTTTTTCCCTAGGTGAATGGGTAGGGGTACCATGTACCCCATACTCATTCACATAGGGTGGGGGGCCGGGATCTGGGGGCCCCCTTATTAAAGGGGGCTCCTGGATTCCGATAAGCCCTCCGCCCGCAGACCCCGACAACCAACGGCCAGGGTTGTCGGGAAGAGGCCCTTGTCCTCATCAACATGGGGACAAGGTGCTTTGGGATGGGGGGGCCCGCAGCGCGCCCCCTCCCCCAAGGCACCAACCCCCCATGTTGAGGGCATGCGGCCTGGTACGGTTCAGGAGGGGGGGGGGCGCTCGCTCGTCCCCACCCCCATTCCTGTCCGGCCTGGCTGCGTGCTCGGTTAAGGGTCTGGTATGGATTTGGGGGGACCCCCATGCCGTTTTTTCGGCATAGGGGGTTCCCCTTAAGGTCCATACCAGACCCAAGGGCCTGGTATGCTCTTGGAGGGGGAACCCATGCCAGTTTTTTATTTAAAATTTGGCGCAGAGTTCCCCCTAAAGATTCATACCAAACACAGTGCCGGGCATTGGCGGGGATCCAAGTCGGATCCCCGTTCATTGAAAGTCGGACACATGCCGGCTTCATGTCGCAGGGCAAAGTCGGATCCAAAGTAGGACGGCTGTCGTGTCGCACCAGTGTGAACCCAGCCTTATATTTTAGTTGAATGATTTTTATTGAGGTTAAAAACAAAGATAACAGAGGAAAACAGTATCTGTCATACATCAATACAGAATAAAGGTACACAGTCAATTGATTACAGATGACAGAATAGGAATGACAAGCATATTTGAACTTCATAAGTAAAGTTAGTTGTTTAGTAGAAGGTGAAGGGCATTGTCTTCCACCACAGACACCCCATCTGGGAACACACTGGGGCTGATTTACGAAGCGTTTGCGTCATGAGTTGAGGCGCATGCCGAGGCGCAACGTACGTTTTGGTATTTACAAAACACAGCGATATTCCCCATTTACTAAAGTAATCTCAGCGCACAGGAGGAGGCGATCAGTGCGCCACTATGGACCTGGCGCTCAGCATCTTCACCTCAAAATTAAAATAAGCTGGAAGTGCCAATATTATGGGTGTGATTTGAGGAAGTATAGTAATAACTGCCCAAGTAACAAATATGCCCAAAATAGAATGAGAAAGTAACTTTTTCTGAACAGGCCTGATGCGCCTCCAAGTAAGTTTAGAACTGCATGAGGTCAATTTATGCACTGCGCATGCGCAAGCAAGGCATTTGCACACGTTCACATGCGTTGGTTCAGTGCGCCGGCAAAATCTTAGTAAATGTCAAGCAATCTAAATGCATTTGCGTGAGTTGAACGGGCGCACCTCTAAACTTTTTTTTTTTTTTTACACTGGTTCACTTTTTTTTTTTTCAAATATAGATTTTATTTTTTTTTTTTTACATGCCCAACCTGGGCTGAGACATTACAATACAGTACGATGCATACATACATTGAAAATAAAGAGAGGAATATTCGTTTACCTTTCTGAATAATCGTATATATTAAAATATTTCTTACAGTAGAAGGTCAGCAGATAAAATTCACATTTAGCATTTCTCTCTATTAGTCTCCCTTCGTCTCCTATCGCACTCGGGCAGAATCTCAATACCCAAGAGGGGAAGGGCAGCGGAGGGAACCATAGATATACATCGGGAAAAAGAGGGGTAAATAGAGAAAGGGATAAGGGGAGGAAAAAGAAGAATTTGCTGGGGGAGGGAGGGATGGGGTGGGGTGGGGGGGGGGGGGGGGGGGGGGCTCTGGTTGATTCAGGACAGCTTCAGATTTTGTATTATCTGGAGAAGTGAGCTTATCAGGCGGTTCTAAGGGTGGTGCCTTCCGAGGATAAAATAAACTGTTGCCATATTGCCCATGTCTTTGTATATTTTTCCTGCTGGTGTCTCGCCATTAGTACCAGGTCTTCCATTCTACTAATCTCCTCCACCCTCCGAACCCACTCCGCCACGGTTGGTGGAGTTTGCTTTTTCCAATAGAGTGGGATACAAGATTTAGCTGCGTTAACTAAGTGTCGCACAATGGACTTTTTGTACCTTTTAGTTGATATAGTATTGACGTGTAACAGAAAAAAGGCTGGCTCATTGGGGATATTGTATTCCGTGAATTTTTGGATGGTTGCTCTAATGGTAGACCAGAAATGTGAGAGTTTTGAGCAGGACCAGAATACGTGCAGCAATGTGCCCCTCTCCGTCCGACATCTCCAACAAAGTGCTGAGGTGTTCGGGTAGAAGGTATGTAGGGCTTGGGGAGTTAGGTACCACCTTGTCAAAGTTTATAATTAGTTTCCTGTATTTTTGTACAAATAGAGGATTTTAGCGAGAAAGTCACTACACGTTGAATCTGGTCCGATGTAAATGTACAACTCAAATCTCTCTCCCATTTACGTATAAAGGTTAGATGTGTGTCGTCCGTCGGGGTAATGAGGAGGTTATACATTATCGACAGCGTCCTTGCGAGTGCACCCTCCTCTGAGCAGTAGTTTTCAAATGTCGTTAGAGGTTGTGTGAACCCTTGGGAGTTAGGTATAGACGCAAGGAAGTGTCTCAACTGGACAGCCGTCCAAAATGATAACTTGAATGGGCCTGATTGGTTGCTTAATGTCTCCACGGAGGGCCATGAATCTCCTGTCAGGAAGTGTCGTGCTTGTGTGCGTTTTAGGCTCAACATGGCATTTTTAACCTGAGGGTCTAGACCAGGAGAAAATTGCGGGTTCCCTATAATTGGGTAGAGTGGGGAGTTAGCTGACGATAGTGATTGCGTTTGGCAGGTTTGTGAGCTCACTCGGAGTGTCGTCCCTATCAGTGGGTGTTTTTTATCTTGTACTCGAAGGTGTTCGTGGCACCACAGAGCTCCCTGCAGGGGTATTTGCACCTGGGCCTGTTCTAGATGTGTCCACAATTTAAGGTCTTGGTGGCGACACCAGTCTATAATTCTGCCCAGGTGCACTGCCTGGTAATATTTCCTCACATCCGGGACAGCGAGGCCTCCAGAAGCTTTGGGCATAGATAGGAGTGTACGTGGTAATCTCGATTTCTTGTTTGCCCAAATGAATTTATGGAATTGACTGTGTACCTTTCTAAAATATGATGTGGGGATCGCGATTGGGAGTGCTTGTAACAAATAAAGGTATTTGGGTAAGATGCACATCTTGATAAGATTGCATCTCCCGAACCAGGAGTGTAGGCCTTTACCCCAAGATGTCAATATGTTTCCTGTTTTAACTAGTAAGGGTGGGAAATTCAGTTTAAAGGCGTGGTTGAGATTTGCTGGGACCAGAGTACCCAGATATGTCAGAGCTGTGGATGTCCATTTAAAGTTAAAACTAGAGCACAGTGTTTGCCGAGTAGGTCGTGATAATTCTATACCCATGGCCTCTGATTTGTTGTAGTTAATTTTAAGATTAGATATATTTCCAAATTCTTCAAATTCCCTAAGAAGATTTGGAAGAGAGATTACTGGATTTGATAGGGAGAACATCAGGTCGTCCGCATATGCAGAGACCTTATATTGGGTCCCTCCAACCTTTAGGCCTTGGATGTCTGGGTTATTTCTAATTTTACTTAAGAACGGCTCTAACGTGAGGGCAAACAGTAGGGGGGACAGTGGGCAACCTTGTCTCGTCCCGTTTTTAATTTGGAAGGGGTCCGATAAAATTCCGTTCACTTTGACTTGAGCTGTGGGGGTATTGTATATTTGGGTGATCCATCCCAACATCTTTTCTCCCAGTCCTATGTGTCTAAGGACTGTAAACATATACTCCCAGTTAACCCTATCGAATGCTTTTTCGGCGTCCGTGTTTAGGAAAACTGAGGGCTCATGGGTCTGGTTGGCTATGTGTATCAAGTTTAGTACTTTGATTGTACTGTCTCTAGCTTCCCTGGTGGGGATGAAGCCCACCTGGTCTAAATGAATTAAAGATTGCATATGATGGGTTAGACGGGACGCAAGGATCTTAGTAAATAGTTTGAGGTCTGTGTTTAACAGGGAGATGGGTCTATAACTACTACATATTAGAGGGTCTTTGCCCTCTTTTGGAATGACTGTAATGTGCGCTCGTGTGGTATCATTTGAGAATGCAGTTTGGGGTCCTATTGCATTAAAAAAGGATATCATGTGAGTGTTAAGGGAGGAGAATAGCGTTTTATAATATGGGAGGGTAAGGCCATCTGGTCCAGGGGCTTTATCAGGTTTGGTAGATTTAAGTGCTAATGTCAATTCTTCTTGCGTGATTGGGGAATCCAAATCCGCTATATTTTCTGGTGTCAGTGTGGGAATCTGGCTGGAGGACAAGTATGCCTCCATCCTCGACTGTGCCCTTGGTGTGGACGGTAGGCTATAGAGAGTTTCGTAATATTCCTTAAAGGAGTTAGCTATCTGACGTGGTAAACTGACCTTCGTATCAGTTGCCGTTTTGATATGAGGGATGTATGTTTTCATTTTAAGATCTCTAACTGCTCTGGCTAGTATTCGTCCACATTTGTCTCCCGACTCATAAGTAGTGAGGCGACATCTTTGTAGCGTTGCCTTTGCCCTATACCCAAGTAGGTCATTTATTTGACTGCGGGTGGAGTTTAGTTCGGCTTCTACTAGGGGGTCTGGTGAGTTTTTGTGTTGCGACGCAGTGATGTGAAGTTTGTTAAGAAGTATCTCTAGTTGTTTCCCATTCTCTCTTTTTATCCGTGCGCCGTGTTTTATGAATATCCCCCTGATAACCGCCTTATGGGCCTCCCATATCGAGCCTGGGGTGCAGTCAGCTGTCGTGTTTGTACGAAAATAACTCGTCAGTTCTCTATTCACTTCTTCTAGGACCTCTGGTCTCTTCAGAAGGCTCTCATTGAGGCGCCAGAAGGGAGTTCTATGTGTAGAGACGTCCGATAATGCGTAGGACAACATTATCGGAGCATGGTCTGACCATGTCCTTAGGCCTATAGTCGATTCCTTAACTGCATGTAGTTGGCTATGGGGAATTAGGAAGAAGTCTATTCTTGAGTGTATTTTGTGGGGGGGTGAGTAGAACGTGTAGTCCCTCTCACCCGGGTGGTGGAGGCGCCACACGTCGATGAGCTGGTGCTCATGTAGGGTTTTGGTAATGTGTTTACGGGCTTTAATCGATATGGAAGACGATCCTGAGGAAGTATCTACGTTAGGAGCTAAAGGTGTGTTGAAGTCTCCCCCTAGTATCAGTTGGCCCTCGCAAAATTTGGTCAGTTTAGAGATGGTGTGTTGTATGAAAGTGTCCTGGTTTTCATTTGGGGCATATATAGTCGCCAGCGTCAGGAGCTTATCTCCAATAAGACCCTTAATAAATGTGTATCTGCCCTCCTTATCCACCATAGAGGCCTTAAGGGTCCAATGTATTTTACTTGACAGGAGAATGGAGGTCCCTCTAGATTTTGTCTTGTTAGTAGAATGATAGGTCAGTGGGAAGGATCTATTTTTAAGGACTGGCAATTTGTCCTCTTTAAAATGAGTTTCCTGGATGAAGGCCACGTCGGCTTTGGCTCTTCTTAACTCGTTCATAAGAATACGTCGCTTCTCCGGTGTGTTAAGGCCTTTTGCATTTACCGAAAATACTTTCAGGCTGTCCATCCTCAACCAGAGCACTAGACGGGGAGGGAGAGGGAAAAAAAGGGTGAGAAGGGATGGGAGAGGGGCGTCGGAAACTGGGGATAAAACCCTAGCTGTTGGTAAGTTGTATTAGGTCTCTATAACGTGACCTAAAGGCACTATCCTGTGTCAGAGACAATTCAGCTATATCAGGGCAGTAGAGTGGGAGGGTGGGAAGAAAAAAAAAGAAAAAAAAAGGGGGGGGTAGGTAGGTAGGGTAACACTACTGCAAGCTATTAGCTTGCTTTTACACGTCTCTACGAACTTCAGTCGAGAGATGTGCTGGCCTATGTGGGGGAGTGACTGGGGAAGGCGAAAGAGGGGTGCTCCCGACCCATCCAGACCAGCTCGGGCCCTAGGAGATACATAAGTAGTCCCCGTGTTCTTCATATGGGTTAGTTTAGCAAGTTGGAGCATATATGTCTCGGGCAGGTTTAGATCATTTAGAGACAGCGTGACAAGGATCTCAGGCTGCAGATGCGTTTCGAGGGCATGTATCCAAGCAAAAGGACCCTCAGGGTTTCATGCAGGCCTACTCAAAGGTGTTGAACATTGTTATTGTCAAAAAACCGGCCTAGCACCTCTAGTCATCAAATTTGAGTATCTGTCTAAGTAAATTCCAGCTCTTCAGCTTGCACTAGTTATCAGGAAATCTAAATAGGTATTGTATGCTCAGTTTATCTCAGTTTAGCCTGACATTTACTCTAGAATTATTATTTAAACTGGCCAGCTGGCCTGGCATGATAAAGCCTGTGCTCTAATATTCAGAAAAACATCATGTATTCTCATCATCTTATACATCTATGCAGCCTGTGGTATAGAGATATCTAGAGCATTGCATCACTTATCTGTGCCTTTAGCTGTAATAGAACATAAACAAAGGAAAAATAGAAATCAGTAACGAAACCCCTGTAGTAGGAAAAACGAAAACCATTCCCCGGATATCTCAGTGGACTAGGAGAGTGGGGGGGGGGCTTCATCATCTCCCCCGGAGACCCGGGTGGTAAAAAACTACCAACTTCAACATATGTAAACGTTGTGTTCACCCCTTCAACCCCCTCCCTCAGAGTCCCCCAGGGGGCAAATCCCCCAAATCTTCTAGGCTCACCCGCCTCTTGCACAGGGGGAGGACGAGAGCTCAGTGGTAGACAGTTATATATGTGGCAGAGCCAGTCCCTATGTATCTCAAACTCTCTCCTCTCAGAGAGGTGGGGTGAAATCATCCCTGCTGCTTTGTTAAAGTGTTCCTGGTGAGGGACAGGCAGTCTTTTGGATCAATCGTGGGGCATACTTTGGTCTCGATCAGAGGATATCTCAACCGGCAGGGGAAAAACAATAAAACTGAGCGTCCTGCCTCAGGGGAGAACAGTGACCCCTCATGACTCACGTGTCCCATCTGGTGTTGGTGGACGGGATCTCCGGCGTTGCCTCTGCGGCCTCGGCTGAGGGTTTGTCTGCGATGAGTGTGGGCCTGGTCGTCCCCCCGTTTGGGGAAGGAACCTCAGCCAGTTCGGTATCCGGATGGGGGTTGTCTCCAGAAATGTAGAGAGGGCTGGTAAGTCTCTCTGGGATCGTAGCTGGAATGATCTCTGTCCTCTTTTAAAAAGCACTGAGAGTGGGTATCCCCAGCGGTAGGTGGCTCCTTGTCTGCGGGCTATCTCTAACACTGGACGCAGCATAGCTCTCCTCTGTAGGGTGGCTCGGGAGACATCAGGTAGAATTTTAATCACTGCTCCATCAAAGTCTACGTCTCCCGCCTCCCATGCTCTGCGGATGATTATTTCTTTGTGGGAATAATGATGAAGGCGGCAGATGACATCTCTCGGTCTGTTAGGGTCTTGCGATTTTGGACCCAGCGCTCGATGGATGCGGTCAAACTCCATATTCTGAGGGAGCGAATCACCTGGAAGCTTGCGGAATATAGCGATCGCGGTGGCGGCTAAATCTTCAGGTCCCGTCGCTTCTGGGAGGCCGCGCAGACGAAGGTTGTTGCGTCTGCTGCGGTCCTCCATTTCTTCTTGGTGTAGTTGGAGCATTGTAGCAGCGTCCACATGAGCTTCTTGGAGATGTTCTAATTCTGAGACCCGTTTTTCCAGGGATGTCACTGAGGTCTCCCCCGCCGTCAATCTAGTGGATAGTGTGTTCAGCTCTCCCTTCACTTCCTGCATGTCTTTGCGGTGTTGTGTTTCCAGGCGTTCAATGAGGGATTCTATGTCCATCTTAGTGGGGAGGGCTTTAAGCAGTGCCCATAGCTCCGCTTCTCCTCCAATGCCCCTAGAATTCAACAGGGGGGTCCCCGATCCGGACTGCAAGGCCACCGGAACATCTGAGTAGGAGTCCGAGTCCATTGAGGCAGCCGGGGACGCCGATCGATTCCCTTGTATCCCGCTCGTCTCTCCACGCGGTTCCGCCATCTTGGGGTCCGGGGTGGGAGTCCGGGGTTGAGTGAGAAAGTGGTCTAAAGTCCCCCCAGAGTCTCTCTGTCTGGTTGATTTACCTCTCCCCTTTGTCCTCCTTCTCCTCGAGTACATGCCTTGCACTCCGGGTAGGTTTTAGAGCATAGTAGGCTCGGCAAGCCTGGATGAAGCCGGGAGCTCAGAAGCACAGCGTCCTCACCTCGCCATGTCCAGGCCACGCCCCCTGGTTCACTTTTATGTGTTTTTTTAAGGATATTTGCACACAGGTCATGTTAGCGTGTTACGTTGCCAACATGTGACATGTCCCTTCTTAAAATTATGTAAAAAGACTCTCCTCCTAAAAGGGCATTTAATCTTCCCCCTCTAATGCATATATGATTTCTTTCGGCTAGCTTTTGCCTTTAAAGAGAAACTCTACACTCCACTCCATACTCCAAAGGCTGTGAGCTGCCTTCACCAATCCAAACCACTTTTGGGGTGCTCGAGCCCCTCCTGCCCCCAAACATTCACCCCCTTTCTTTATCTGGCTTGCTGTGTGCTGTGCGACGGACAAAGTGCCACGCATGCTCAGAATAAATAAAGAGATGAAAGCTATTGGCCACTGCCCCGTTTATAGTCCCGACGTATGTGTTTTACGTCACCGCGTTCAGAACGATCGGATTTTCCCACAACTTTGTATGACCGTGTGTATGCAAGACAAGTTTGAGCCAACATCCGTCGGAAAAAATCCTAGGATTTTGTTGTCAGAATGTCCGAACAATGTCCGACCGTGTGTACGGGGCATTAGTGTCCCAAAGTAATATACATGTCTTTTTTATTTATTTATTTTTTTGCTTTCCTTGCTCTTTTCCTGTTTTGTTGACCAATACAATTTGATGCAAATTTAGATGTTTTTTGTTTTTCATGCAACAGATTTCACAGCTGCAGCTTAACTAGGCTGATTGGCATGTCAAAACAAAACAGGTGTGATTTGTCTAAGTTACTTTCCTGGTGCCTTTGTGGTAGTACATGCATGGATTGTGTGTATGCTGCCATTGATAGGCACCAGGAAAGGAAAATTATAGAGTGGTAAGTATTCCATTTTCCTTTTTACTGCAGTGGTTCTCTGCCTCGGTCCTCAAGTACCCCCGACAGGACATGTTTTGTGAATTTATCTTCTGTAGAATAGCTGTCCAAAATACCAAGCCATTGACTGTGATTTAAAGCATCTGTGCAAGATGAAGGAAAACCTGCAAACATGGCCTGTTGTCGGTACTTGAGGACAGGCTTGATAAGCACTGATTTAGAGCACTGCATTTGAGGGAAACCAAGTGAGTGTTAGAACCCCTGCTTTTTTTTAGGTTGGACTTTGTGTCCCTTTTCTTAAAATTGGCATCACTTCCTGTCACATAGCCAAACAGGAAGTGAGGGTCCAATGTCTACCAATGTCTTTTCTCGCGTACACACAGATCAATCTAACTAGTGTCCCCATTAAGAAAATTGTACTCTAGCACTTTGTTGTGTACACCCCAAATTATTAGGCAGTTTGGTGTTTAGTAAAAGAAAATCCACTCTGCAGTACAAGTGTAGTCGCTGAATCTGAGAGGAAGTGCTGGTGATTTTAACATCCAATCATGTAGAAGTAAAGATGGTGTTTTTAGATTGACCTGTGTCCCCTAGGAAAGACATTGGTAGGGTTTTACCCTCACTTCCTGTTTGGCTATGTGACAGGAAGTGAATAAATTTGAAGGAGAAAGTGGCAACATTTGGGAGGTGTTTTCACCCTATCATGGGTGCAGACATCCCCAAAAAATGACCAGACTTCTAATCCCTCTGCACTCTATCCCCAAGCAAAAATAAGAAAGGATTTCATTTAGTTGAACTTTGCAAAAACACATTCCTAAGTACAACTGTGATGCATGTCAATGACCCATTTAGACCTTGTTTAATAGAGAACACCAGTTGCCTTTCACTAGAAATATTTGTTAGTCCAGTCCTGGAAATCTGCATCTGCTTTACCAATAATTTCCATAAAAATTGTGTTTCTGCAGCTAGATGCGCAACTGCTATGTGCGCACAGGTATGTGCATATGTGGTTCTCGGAAAGAGGTGGCCAGCACACAGGAATGACATCACACCCCTAAAGGAAGTTGCTTGTACTGCTGCTAAGTTCTATAAGGAAGAGATAATCCTTATTTGCAAATTAAGAAAAAAAAATATTTTTTTCAATATGGGGTGGTGTTTGTGTGGGTCCCTAACACACATTCATACATATTAGGGCCAATTTAGACAGAATCCGATTTACAGCAGGTTTTTAGATTGTGGGAGGAAACCCATGCAGGCACAGGGAGAACATGCTAACTCCAGGCAGATGGTGTCACAGGTGGGATTCGAACCAGTGACCCTTTTTGCTGCTAGGTGAAAGTGCTAACCACTACACCACTGTGCTGCACAAATATGTAACTATAGATGTAGGTTCCTGTGTCCACTTGTGAAAATACAAGTAGGTCATGTCTCTACATTCCAAATTTGGCACTTAAGATGGTCATGCACTATGCAATCTGATTGGCCAATCTCTGTACAACTCGATATTTCTGCAAAATTGGAAATAAGAAGACGCACTTGAACAATTAATTCAAATTATCGGAAATCAAACAGGCTCTTGCACTAAATCTATTTTTTTTAGGATCTAACTGATTGCAGTGTATGGTCACCTTTAAAGATCAAGATCTGAAAATATTAATTTATTGGGTTTAGAAACACTGTTTTTTGTAATGTATTGAAATATTTGTGTGAAAATCGAAAAAAAAAAACATTTCAAAGATATATTAGAGGTAATAGGAATGAGATTAGCATCAAAAGGGTCAATTAAGTGAGAACAAGTACTAATGGCCTAACAAGACACATCCAGTGAGATGGGCGTGCGCTATTATCAATGAGAAAACAGCAGTTACGCTGCCAGCAGTTGCCGTCTACATATTTATTATCGCGTTGCGCGTCTGCGTGCGCCGTTTTACACGCTTGATTAATGATTTATCCGGCGCACCAATTAAGGTATGAACCGGGGAAGCGCATTCATCTTAGTAAATGACCCCCACTGTGTCTTGTGGAAGAGACAACACATCCAACCCTATACATCTTTCTTCACTTTCAATTGTTTTTATTGACTTTTGCATGTGTTACATTAAATGGGGGACATTCGTTCAATATGCTCAAACAATAGAATTCCAACTTATAGTGAATTACAATACCATTTCAGCTTAAGAACATGACGGGAAATACCAGGTGGGTAAGGAAGGACCATTCATTACAGATAGCAAAACATTGAAATTTTAGACCATTGCTCCCATGATTGCCAAGCTTTTTGTGCTATGGCGAGACGGTCCCTGCTAGAAGCCATCAGTACTGTAACTCGTACCCATAGTGTTTGTTAATCAGGTCTAGAGTGTTGTCAATAGTGGGAGTTTGGCTGGATTTCCATATTCTCATTAAGGTCAGTCTGGCTGCTAGTAGGATGTGCGTGGTTACATGTCTTAGGTGTCCCGGTACAGTTTCTATCATCAGGTTTAGGAGGGCCAGAGCATCTTACGGTATAAAGTGCCTTTGTGTGACATCTGATAGAATTTGGAAGATCTTGTTCCAGTATGAATGAAGGTATGAGCATGCCCATAAATTATGGTGTAAGTCTCTTTTAGTTAGTGTTGCATCTCCAGCAGTTATCAGATATATTGGCTTTAAAGGATGCCAATTTTGTAGGACTGAAGTACCATCTAAGTGAGATTTTTTTATATATTGATTGTATTGCTTTTTTCCATTGGCTTTCAGTGAAGCAAGCTCCAAGATCAGATTCCCAGTGGAGATGTGACGTGGATTTGATAAATTTGCGTTTCTGTTGTAGTGAGTTATATATTAAGATGCCTTTCTCTTTGGTGGTTGTGGTAGTGAGGAAGTTCCATATGTTAGGGGGTATTGAATAAAGGTAGTGTGAGGATGTTTTGAAGCCAGTGGCTCACCGGCATATATGTGTAACATTCTGTTAAGGGAAGGGTGAATTCTTTGTGTAGTTGAGGGAATGGTTTTATAGTCTTCCCATGAAGTAAGTCTTGTATGTCTTTAATGCCTTTTTGGACCCATTGTTTGAGGCAAAGATCCTTGGCTAGGTGTTGCAGGTCTTTTAAGAGGAGTGGTGGATGTACGTTGTCTGAGTGGTTGGTAGACCCGTTTACTAGTTTTCTCCATGCAAGGGCTGCTGCTTTCATTGTGGGCGGAAAGAATATTGGGATATGAGTATTAAAAGGTGTGCCCATCTGCCATTTTTGTAGGTTTGAATGTGGGAGATTTGGATTCTATCTGAGCCCATAACATAAGGGGTGTGACCAGGAACCAGTTTTGTAGTGGGGCTAGTGACGATGCTAGGTAGTAGTCTTTAAAGTCTATGGATCCTGCTCCTCCTGCTAGTTTGTGTTTAATCAATTTGGAATGATCGCTTCTTGTTTTTTTGCCTTTCCATATGCATTTGTTGAGGATGGTTTGAAGGTACCTGAAATATGACTCATGCAGCATAAACACGATCGGAAATTCCGCCAGCAAAAGTCCAATGTGAGCTGTTGGTCGGAAATTCTGGCTGCGTGTATGCTCCAATTTCCGCCAGCAAAAGATTGAGAGCAGGTTCTCTATTTTTCCGTCGGAAAAAGTTCCTATCGGAAATTCCGTTTGTCTGCATGCAATTCCGACGCACAAAAAAACACGCATGCTCAGGATCAAGTACGAGACGAAAGCGCTCGGTCTGGTAAAACTAACATTCGTAATGGAGATAGCACATTCCTCACGCTGTAAATTTTTGGATCTTTTAATGCAGCGCATTCTTTTGTTCTTTATAATGCTAGAAGAATGAAGTTGTTTTGCTGCTGATATTCACACGGAGTTCTGACAAACTTATTTCTCATTTCTTGTGATCTCCTTATTAATATTTTTAGTTTTTAAAGCCAGATCTCCATAATAATGTTTTGAATTATTTTTTATAGTGATTTTTTTCCCTTTTTTTATTTAAATCAAGAACTCCTTTTTTATTGATTACTTTAAAATTATTTTCTAGTAATCTCCATAATTTTTTTTTGTGTGTCAAGTTACCACAACATTGTTATCTTTTTTAACCTCAAGGAGGTTGGTGTCCCTTGTTAATTTGACATTGTATTTTTGAAATGTACCTGCCTACTCACAAACAAACTGTCCTTTTTTAAGGACGATGGACGAACTCAAAAAGGTGTGTATTTTCTGTCAGTTGGCCACTCAACCCCTTATTTAGGGTCTGTAAAATTATGTTCTCACAGATAAGGCATTGGCCCTCCTCCATTTCCTGCATTTTCGCTGCTACTATACAGGCAAAGCCCTCTAGAACGCTGGTGGGGGGTCTCGGGGTTGCATGAGCGTCCCGAATGAGGGCAAGTGCTGCCTCATTCACGTTCCTCCCCTTCCTGGGCCTTTTGGGTGGAAAGCAGAGAGGAGGGACCTGGGATTGGGTCAGTCCACTGGGCCCGGCCACCTCCTGGCTGCCACTTCCCCTGCCACCTCCTGCCTGCCACATTCCAGACCCCCATCCTGGCTGAGGCTTTCCTGTGTTTAAAAAAGGGACAGTTTTTGCTTCATCAATCACACACAATTTTCAGCTACAATTATTGCTATATTTTTGCTTGATGTTTTTACTATGTTTTCAAGTCAATAAATTACTGTCTTTATTATATATACTCCTTCTACGCTTTTTTACATGTGCCTTTAAAATCCACAACTAGGGGAACTTCCTTTTTTTGGTATAGTTAATAAATAGAAAAGACTATCATTTTGACCCCAGCATTTTTCATTCTTGTCCCAATCATTTTTGGCCACTACTGTCTATTGATATGTAAAACCCTTTTTGTTCAATCATTAATTTCTTATCAATAATAATATCTAGTTAACATCATTAATTTTAGGACAAGAAATATGTAGAAAAATACTATACCTGCCTCAAGCTGGGCTCCTCCACTTCTTCCTGGATGGAAGGCCCAGGCTGGTCCTTAAAAGCCTCAGCTGGGGGGGAAGGAAGTGTGGAAAGTGATGACCTCACTTCAGTCTGGTCTTCCAGAAAAAGCATTTTGTTGTAGTACCACAGACTGGGTACATACACGTCCTCTGCTGCTGCTCCTGATCTCTGGGATGCCAGGACCTTATTATGCTCCTTCTTGTATGTGCTCCTCAAGCTACCAATTTTCCTGTCCAAAAATTCTGTCTGCGTTGGGGACCTCTGTCTTCACAAATTCCAACAGTTTCTCCAGCGCTGCCTTCCTAGCTGGTCTGTTATGATATAAATTATGTTTGACTTGCCACAAACTAGGCAGCTTTCTGTACCTATCGATAAACTGGCTCATAAACTCAGGCTTTATGAACGGATTCATTATTTCTGCAAGACAAAAAACAAGAGAAAAATACTAATGTCAGGCTAAACTCTCATAATCTTATCACAATGAAGAGGGCCGACTATGATGGGAAGTATGGACGTACACCAACCCTAATGTGAGAAAGTCCAAGATCATGTCTAAAGTTGTGAGAAGTCTGCACAGGAATTTTGGGGTACGACGATCCAAGGAGCAATTGAGGAAATGCTGGACAGACCTATAATTGAGGGAGCATGATCAGTACAGAAGGATCAAGAAACTGCTTCTAAAAAAAGTAAGTAGTTGTCCTGTGTTCAGACTATTATTTTTATTATTATTATTATTATTATTACTTGCATGCTGCTCCATGTGCTTTTCTTTACTGTTGTACAGTTTTAAATGGCAACTTTCAGGCTCGTGGGCACAGTAATCAGTCGTAGTAAACATTGTTCATTCGCCCACTAATAATACAATGTTTTTTGCAGATGCAGGGTTAACTACATTTAGTCATGCCTATTTGTATTAAAATAAGTTTAGTACATTGTTGTCTAGATGTGTTTGTAACTAGAATGAAATGCAAACTTGATTCAGTGTAATGTAAGGAGAGGACACTCAGCAGCTGTTTACACATCTGGACTCAGGAGCACTAGTGTGGGACACCAGAACAAACTTTTTAGGGTGTCCCACACAGGTGCTCCAGGAGATACTAGTGGTGTCTCCATGTGTGAATATTGTCCAAAAAAGATAAGTATTCCAGCTTTGGTAAGGGAAAAAATCATGTATTCAGCTTGGAACTGTGCCAAAACTGACAATTGTACGACACTTCCAAGAAATGTTTCATATTCTTATTTCTAGCCTCAAATATCTGTGTGCTAAGTATACCTTTTGTTTAATTCTCATAGGGAAGAAAAGACTCAGGACATCTGAGGACACCAGGAACTCCCCACCTCCTAAAGAAGCGGAACTCATCACACCACAACCTGAGGATGTGGAGGAAGGAGAGGTGGATGAAGTGTGCAAAATAGTGACCACAGCAGATCAGTGTCTGGGACCACAGCTTCAGGTAATTGATGTATGCCTGCATATTTAGAATACATGGTGTGTTTTTTTATTTTAGGTGATGTGCATGTTGTGGAAGAACAATCTCCTCATTTCACCAGTGCAAGTGCACAAATCCTAATCCAGGAGATAATGGTGTGTAGTTGGGATTTAGACATCATTGTCAGGGCTGGGCTCAGCCCCTCCTTCTCTGAGCTGGCCGCTCAGCTGCCAGCTAATTGCCAGCTCCCATCTCTCTCCACAGGTACCCAGCTGTTGTTGATTCTGCTTGTCAGTCCTGCCTACTTAAAGCCATCCAGCTCACTTGATCTCTGCCTTCACCTTTGTCAACATCACAGAGACTTTCTCCTGCGATCCTGTTAAAGACTTGCTTGGCTGACGTTGCTTCTGGCTCCTGATCCTGCTTGCTGTACTACTACGTTTATCTTTGGCTCTCTGAAATTTGCTTGGCTGACTACCCGATCCGGTTGCTGAACTCTGGCTTGTTTTGACTGTTTATTCTGTTTACATTATTATTATTATTATTATTATTATGATTATTATTAAACAAGTGTGATTTAACTATACTCCTGTCTCGGTCTGATTCATGGTTCCTGATAATCATAAAGCAAAAAACCAATGATGTTGAACAAAAAATGAAGAACATGATTAATGTATTAGGGAAATAAATAAATAACAACAAAATGACACCATTTTAGAATTTTTTTGAGAAATTTCCTAAAGTTTTAATACATTTTAAAAGCCAAATTTTGAAGATGCACACAGTGTGTCAACATGTGCTATCTGCCATCATGGGATATCAATGTATGCATTTTGTGGGTGCAACCCCTTCCTCGCAACTCAAGTAGGTGAGAGGAAGGGGTTGCACCCCCAAACATGTCCTTTGATCCCCCATGATGGGAGCTAGCACATGTTAGCATTAGGCATGGGATCAGGAGAGAAATCCCCATTTTGAATCCCAATTTTTGTGCATCTTCAAAATTTGGCTTTTACAGGGATGACATCACCCCATCTGATGAAGACAAGATCAACGCAGTTTTGACATACTCATGTCTGATATTGCCTTCACTTTTTGTACGTTAAACTTTGTAAGTTCCATAGTTGTGTATGTTATGGTTTGAAACATGCCTGTTAAAGCAAAATATAAAACGAAAAATGTCAAACTTAATTAAACAAAGATGTATTTTTGGTGGAAAAATGTTTTACAACGCACATGTGAATGTGCACGGAGTAAAAGTTTTTATAAGAAAAACAAAAAATCCCCGCGCTATCATAAAACCCCCCAGGGTAGCAGCAGTTCAACTGTGGGAAAAAACACAACAACAAGAAAAATAAAAGAAAGAACTGCGCTATAAAGTGAAATTGCAAAGAATAAACATGTGCAATAAAATTAGTATAAACAATAAGCCCACATGAATGTGTCAAAAAAACATCAAATCATAATTAATGATAATAATAAAGTCCATAGGTACAAAAGAGGTGAGAGGAATCCTCTAGTAGTTCTCCGTGAGAATCAGGTGAGAAAGTGGAATGACAGACACACCCTGCACAGTGATCCTCCACCACCAAACATATGTGCTTACCAGATGGAAGGCACAATAAGGCACATCTCAGGATAATATCCAGGTCAGGCTGCTAGGCAGTACACCACTTATCCAGATACTGCTAGGGATGATAAGCATGTAACATGGGTCCTTTTAAAGCACAACTGTCATTTGTGTTCTTTATTATCATCTTTTTGGAACTGCATGCTGCCACTCTGTAATCAGATCAAAACGACCCCCAGCTTTTCAGTCTGGTGGGTCACTTAAGGCTTGGTATAGATGTCTTAGAATAGCAGGTAAGAAGTCAGGTCATCAGATCCAGGATTCCTTGGTGGAGTTTTGACTTTGCTAAAAACTGGGCAGGAAGCAATTGAGATCCAATTCAATGTTTAACCCCAGGGGACTCAAAGGGATTGATGTCAATTCTTTGTATGCCAAGATCAAAATAATTTTTAATTTTAGAAAAGAATCAAAAATTTGCTGGCATAGCAATGGCCCCCCTACCCGTAAAATAGTCCAGATACTTTTGCCGCACATCACAGGCACTTTGGGGGGGGCAAGCCAGGACGGCCAGCTTCCAGGGCCGTCATTGAATTTATGTCCTGAATTGCAGCCTCAGGCCCAACTGAGGCCAAATAATTTGGAGCATTTCTCCTTAAATAATTATGTAGAATACAGCATTCTAGCACTATGTGATTCAGTTTATACTCCGCCATGTTGATTGCCGTAAGGAACAGGCGGAACCGGCTGGCCATTATACCAAACGCATTCTCTACTACTCTTCTGGCTCTGGCCAGCCAGTAATTAAAAGCCCTCCTCCCCGGGGTGAGGGTCTTCTGGGGGAATGGCCTCATCAGATGTTCACCCAGACCAAATGCTTCATCTGCGACAAACACAAATGGGAGTCCTTCCACGTTCTCTTCAGCAGTTGGCAATCCCAAGCCACCACTCTGGAGACATCGGTAGAACTCGGTCTGGGCAAAGACTCCACCATCCGACATCTGGCCATTCTTCCCCACGTCCACAAATATAAACTCATATGTTGCCGATACCACCGCCATCAACACGATACTATGAAACCCAATATAGTTAAAATAGTATGACCCCGAGTGGGGTGGTGGGACGAGGTGGACATGTTTCCCATCGATTGCCCCTCCACAGTTGGGAAAGTCCCACTACTCGGCAAACTGGGAGGCCACAGTCTGCCATTCCTGTGGCGTTGAAGGAAACTGTGGCGTCAAACCAGAAAAAATAAAATTACTTCTTTTGCACATAACATTGCAAGCAGATTAGACACAAACATTCTTGCCCAACATCAGTATAACATTTATTTTAAGGAGTATTTAAAGACAAAAATATAAGGTACACTTATCAGATTCCTCACCCCCTCTGATGGCCCATTGTAAAGATTTTAGGGGGGGTTCCACTTTTGGGACCCCAACAAAAAAAATTATGGCACTCTGCCTGAATTTAAGGACAACAATAACATTTGTACACATTTTAGGGGGTGTTTAGGGTAAATCACTACTATGGAGCTGACAAAATACATTAAGTGACTAGGCTAGGTGTGTATGGGCCCAGGATAGCATGCTGGGGAGGTTAGTGAAGGCAAATATGCATGAAGGACAAAAAAGGACCATTAAAAGCTTACAGCATGCATGAGGACAAAGGGGACATTCACAGCATATTACAATCATGGTAATTAGGGAATGATGAATGAAATACAATACATTAGCAAACATTAAAAACATAGATTGTGATGTTAAAGGAGAAAACTTACCTTAATATAGTCCTTCTGCAGGACCTGTATAATTGGCAGAACAGGTATCTGGAATAATGATCCCCAGAGCCTGGGGGGAGATGCCTGTTGAGAACTTGAGGTCCTGCAGACTTCTCCCTGTCGCCAAGTACCACAACGTGGTGACAAGCCTCTGCTCGAGAGTGATGGCTTGCCTCATGCAGGTGTCCTGCTTCGTAATATAAGGGGACAGCAAAGCCAACAGATGGTGAAAAACGGGATCCGTCATCCGGAGAAAATTTCTGAATTAATCAGGATTATTCTCCTGGATCTCCCGCAACAAAGGCATATGACAGAATTGGTCACGCTGGAGCAACCAATTCTTCTTCCATGAACTCCTCTCCACCCTGTTCATGGACTGGGCTTGGGTCAAAGCAAGAACCCCAACACCAAACCCCCGCAAAGCACAAACTCTACAACAAGTATGTAACCGCATCATGGCTTCAAAATGGTCGGCTGGTCAGAACGAACTAACAGAAAGCACTGAAAAACAGAAAGGCCTGAGAAGAGCGAGCTGAAAATCAGAAACGAGCTGACAAGAACACACTGAAAAACAAATACGTACTATAATAATACGCACTGAAACCCAGATGCAAATTGACTACACGCACTGAAGAACAGATACGAACCCACAAGCACAAACTGAAGAGCAGTAACGATCTGAAAAGCACGAGGCTGAAAAGCGCGAATTGTCTCTCACCAAACTTCTACTAACACGAGATAAACACGAGATTAGCAGAAGGAGCCCAAAGGGTGGCTCGCTTCGTATGGAACTTCCCTTTTCTAGTGCCGTCGTACGTGTTGTACGTCACCACGTTCTTGACGATCGAAAGTTCAGAGAACATTTGTGTGACCGTGTGTATGCAAGCCAAGCTTGAGCAGAATTCCTTGGATGGTTTTACCGACGAAAATTCCGATCGTGTGTACGCGGCATTAGGGATTTGTATAGGGAGCGTTCTGAAAAGGTAGAGTAGCTGGGGTAGATGCATCATTTTAAATTCAGCCAATTTGCCAGTCCATGCCAGTTCTTGTTTTTCTAGATGTTGAGTATCAGATTTCAGCTTGGTGAGGAATGGTTTGAAATTGGTAGTGAAGAGTTTCTTTACTGATTTTGTTAGTTGTATAGCTAGTTGTATACCTAGATATGAGATACTGTCCGTTGCCCACGCAAAGGAATGTTGGGTGTGAATTAAGTTCCTAGTGGTAGCATCGATCCCTAGGTCAAGAATAAATGATTTTGTAACGTTCACCTTATAGTAGGATATCCTACTGAACCATTGCAGAGTTTTTACACCTCTGCTAGGGAAGGAGTCGGATTCGTGAGCATAGGGATAACAACATCCGCAAAAAGGCTTATTTTTTGGGATGTTTGTCTCGATCAAGAAAAATTATATTAGTGGATTAGTTCTGATGTGTTCTGCTAGGGGTTCTAATAATAGGTTGAATATCAGAGGGGATAGCGGGCATCTTTGTCTAGTACCGTTTGTGATATGGAATGTTTGGGATAACATGTCTGCCGAGAAGACCTGTGCTGATGGTTTGGTATATAGAGCTACAATGGCTTTAAGGATGTGGCTGCAGTATCCAAATTTGTGGAGGACTTTTTGAAGGTAAGACCAGTGGACTCTTTTGAATGCGTTCTCTGCATTCAGAGATAAGAGCAGAGAAGGCGTTCCACTAGACTCAGCATTATGTATAATGCTGATTAGCCTTTTGGTGGCATCAGACGCTTGTCTTCCTTGGGTGAAGCCTGACTGGTTGGAATGTATTAGAGAGGGCATGATATTCACTAAACGTGTGGCTATAATCTTGGCATTGTTTTTTCTTAAATATAGGTTCAATAAGGAAATTGGGCAGAAATTTTGAGGGGCTATTGGCTCCTTCTCTTGTATCGGGAGTGTGATGATTATAGCTTGTAAAATTTCAGGGGTGAACTCTGAAGAGGAGGCAGCGTTGTTGAAAAGAGTCGTCAGATGTGGTGTTAGATGGAGGGAGAATTGTTTACAATACTCTCCAGTAAGGCCATCAGGTCCCAGTGATTAACCATTAGGGAGTTATTTGATAGTGGAGTAGAGTTCCTGTTCTGTGAATGGTTTGTTTAGGAAGGGTTTATTGTTCTGGTTTTAATGAGGGGAGTTTTATTCGTTCCAGAAAGAGTTTTATATCATCTTGTGTTGGCTGGGCTGTTGTGGGGTCATTTTTGAGGTTGTACATGTCATTATAGTAGTTGCTGAAGGCACTTGCTATGTCTTGCGGGTTGGACAGTTTGGTTTTGGAATGGGTATGGAAAAGGTGGTCAATTTTTGTTTTGGATCTCTGCCCTTTAATGCGGTTTGCTAGAACCTTTTGCCTGCTTTATTGCATGTGGAGTATGATGTAGCTTTTCATTTTCGTTGTAGGTGTTCAAAGGAGTGTAGTAGTAGTGTCCTAAGTTCCTGTCTTATGCGGCGTACACACGGTCGGACGTTTCGACCGGACTGGTCCGACGGATGCCGACGGACCAAATCTGGCGGACTATCCGATCGTGTGTGGGCTTCAGCGGACTTTTCCAGTCGCAAATCTGACGGACTTTAGGTTTGGAACATGCTTCAAATCTTTACGTCGTAACTCCGCCTGACCCAGAAATCCGCTCGTCTGCATGCTAGTTCAACGGACAAAAACTGACGCTAGGGCAGCTATTGGCTAGTGGCTATCAACTTCCTTATTTTAGTCCGGTGTACGTCATCACATACAAATCCGTTGGACTTTGGTGTGATCGTGTGTAGGCAAGTCCGGTCGTTAGAAAGTCTGTTGAAAGTCCGCCAAAAGTCAGTCGAAAGTCTGTCAGACGGGCCGTCAGACTTTTGTAGCCAAAATGTCCAACCGTGTGTACGCGGCATTAGAGTCATTATTTGTGCTGTGCGTGTTGGATTTGGGTTGGTCTTATTTTGCTTATCTAAGGTAACTATTTGTGATGTCAGGGTGTTGAGACGCTGCGTTCTCTTCTTTTTACAGTGTGAGCTTAATTTAATCAACATTCCTCCTACATAGGCTTTATGTGCGGTCCACACCACTCCATGGTCAGATACTGATCCTGTGTTGAATTGAAAGAATTCCTTTAATTTGAGCAGATATTTCTGGTGCATATTCTGGGTGTTGAATGATATAATTGTTAGCATGCCAGAGAAAGGTGTTCTTCTGATGCAAGGAACCAGTTACTGTTATGGTTGTGGTGTGAATTATAGAGGGACTGATTTTAATAGTAACCATTTATCTGCAAGAAACATATCTATACGGGAATATGTTTTGTAAAGTGGTAAAAAATAAGTAAAATCTTTTTCCAAACCGTGGTGACAGCGATATAGATCATAGAGATCTTGAGAGTGCAGGGAGTTTTTTAGAGGGGGTTCTCTTTTTGTGGTGTCTAGATGGATATCTGCTACTTAGTAAAAGTCCCCGCATACGATCATGTGACTTTGTTGAATTTTTTTGGCAATGCACATAACTTTGCGAAGGAAGCGCAGTTGTCGGGTGTTGGGAGCATATCTGTTAATTAGCGTATAGTTTACCTTATTGATGTTACATATTAGAATGTTGAATCTTCAGTTTGGATCTGTGACAGATTGTTTTAGGAGAAAGATTGCTGAATCTTTCACTGCTATGAAGACGCCTCTTTTCTTTAGTGTTTGTTTGAGCATGCAGGTGGTGTTGATTTTAAAAAATGTGTCTCTTGGATGCACAGGATGTCACATTTGGTTTCTTGGGCCGTTTTTTATGAGTGTCTTTTTGCTGGGTGGTTAAGTCCATTAGTATTCAATGAGAGGCATTGTCAATAGGTGGTAAATGTGGGGACATGGCACAAACACTTATGCCCCGTACACACGGTCGGACTTTGTTCGGACATTCCAACAACAAAATCCTAGGATTTTTTCCGACGGATGTTGGCTTAAACTTGTCTTGCATACACACGGTCACACAAAGTTGTCGGAAAATCTGATCGTTCTAAACGCGGTGACGTAAAACACGTACGTCGGGACTATAAACGGGGCAGTGGCCAACAGCTTTCATCTCTTTATTTATTCTGAGCATGCGTGGCACTTTGTCCATCGGATTTTTTTTTTTTAAATTCCTTTATTTTATTTCAACAATGCATGTTACAGTGTGATATACATGTTATCAAGATCTATAACATTTAGTGAGTGATAAAAAAAATAAATAAAACAGAGGCATGAAGAGGACTTTAACAGAAAACTACCGTCGACTAAAGACGTGAACACATATTCATTCCTCTAGTTTACACGGTCTGCATAATGAAATCAGAGCCTGAGTGTATGGGAAAGTCTAATGTTATGTTTATCATACTATCCATTTGCAAGCAGTTCCCTGAGATATGCCTCGTTTAAACTAAAGGCTCGTGTAGTTATCCTTAGACAACAGGCATATAGATAAACCAAGATAACAAAGAGAGAAGCTCTCCACTGACCGGGGGTGGAGATATTCCTTGCCGATCAGTAGAGTCCGGCAAGGGGCAACTAATGTAGAGTAATGAATACCATGATATTCAACATATCTGATCTAATCTTCCCTTAACCGAAAAAATATAGGGGGTTGTGTGAGAACCTAGGGAGAGAGGGGGAGGGGGGAGGGGAGGGAAGGGGAGAAAAGCTGGAGACAGTAAGGGGGGAGAGGCCAGAGGGAATGAGAGGCGAAGTGGAGGGGGAGAGGAAGAGAGAGGTAAAGAGAGGAGGGTGGCGGTGTCACCCTCCAGCCAGGCAGGGTCCTCGTATCAAGGAGTGGCCGCATTAAGTCATCTCTCGGAGGTAGGCCTCGGTGTAGATGAAGTGTTGCCAGGGGCGCCAGGTCTCCCGAAAGGCTTCCTCCCTGTCATGCAGGGTGGCCGTAAGATCTTCCATGTCCCGCAGATCATTGACCCTCGCATACCACTGAATCTTCGTTGGTGGGACTACCGATCTCCAAAATAGAGGGATGCAGGCCTTGGCCGCATTAAGCAGATGTATGGTGAGTGAGGCTTTATATTTCTTAATTGAACTTCTAGAAAGGTGCAGTAAACAGGCCCCGGGGTCTCCCCCCAGTGCGACACCCGTCAGATGTTCGCCCGTATCCGTCACCTCTTTCCAGAACGGTTTAATCTTGGGACAGTCCCAGAAAATGTGCAACATTGTTCCCTCTCCTGCTCCACAACGCCAACATAGATCCGGCACCTGCGGGAGGAACCTGTGAAGAGTGGATGGTACTCTGTACCATCTGGTCTGTCCATCGGATTTGTGTACACACGTTCGGAATTTCCGACAACAGATTTTGTTGTCGGAAAATTTTATATCCTGCTCTCAAACTTTGTGTGTCGGAAAATCTGATGGAAAATGTGTGACGGAGCCTACACACGGTCGGAATTTCCGACAACAAGGTCCTATCACACATTTTCCGTCGGAAAATCCGACCGTGTGTACGGGGCATTACAGTCAGATGTGGTGGCTTATGGCGACGGAGAGACTGAAGTCCAGGGTCGTGGAACTGAAGATCTCTGGAAGCTTTGTCTTCTGTGGATGAATGATTTCAGGATTTGAAGCTAAGTTTGGAGTATAAACAAAAAAGTTAGTATTATACAGTGGAACTTTTAACCAGTGTGGTTAGGTGAAGCTATCACCTCTAGAAGCTGTAGGCAGAGTAGTGAAATTGCTGAACTCAGCTAATCCGCTGTGGGGGGTAATAACAGTTATGCCCCGTACACACGATCGGATTTTCCGACGGAAAATGTGTGATAGGACCTTGTTGTCGGAAATTCCGACCGTGTGTAGGCTCCATCACACATTTTCCATCGGATTTTCCGACACACAAAGTTTGAGAGCAGGCTATAAAATTTTCCGACAACAAAATCCGTTGTCGGAAATTCCGATCGTGTGTACACAAATCCGACGGACAAAGTGCTACGCATGCTCAGAATAAATAAAGAGATCAAAGCTATTGGCCACTGCCCCGTTTATAGTCCCAACGTACATGTTTTACGTCACCGCGTTTAGAACGATCGGATTTTCCGACAACTTTGTGTGACCGTGTGTATGCAAGACAAGTTTGAGCCAACATCCGTCGGAAAAAATCCTAGGATTTTGTTGTCGGAATGTCCGAGCAAAGTTCGACCGTGTGTACGGGGCATTAGTCAAAAGGTAAAACTGTAGAATCAGCAGCTTGCAGCTAGGGAGAGAATGATTGCTAATGTGAGGTTGGCCCAGCATTAGGCTTGTTCAAGCTTGAGGTCAGATGTATTGTTTTCCATGGTTGTGTTGCGCCTTTGGTGGTTTATCCTGGTATGGAGGCTTTGTTGCATTTGCAGGGGGATCCAGGATAATACCCAACTTGTGAAGGAGATGGAGGCCATCCTGCAGGTTGTTGACCATGTGTGAAGTGCCATTTTTTGTAATAAACAGGGTTGTTGGGTATCTCTACTTAAATTGAATTTTGTGGCTGTGGAGGCCTTTTGTGACAGGATTGAGCTGTCTTCTTATTTGGAGGGTGAATCTTGAGAGGTCTGGGAATAATTGTATGCCGCCATACAGTGAGGGGAGCAGAGATGCAATCCTAGCTGCTGAGAGAAGTTGTTCCTTTATGTGAAAGAAATGTACTCTCATCAGAACGTCTCTGGGGACCGAGGCAGCCAGGTGTGGTGGTTTTGCGATCCTGTGAATGCGATCAATAATAACGTCTCTTGGAGACGTGTCCGGTAATACCATGCGCAAGTTCTTTGGCATATTTAGGCAAATCTCCTGGTTGGACAGATTTGGGTACTCCGCAAATTTTAACATTGTTGCGACACATTCTGTCTTCTATATCTGCCAGTTTGGCCCGTACCATGATTGTTCCTCTTTCACCTCATCTACTGTGTCTATTATGTCATTAACTGTTGTTATTCATTCTTCCATGCCATTTTCAATGTGTGATACTCTGCTCTCAATATTGCTTATATCTGTGGATATTTTAGAGTGATGAGAGATCATCAGTGAGGTTTGGAGGGGCAGTAGTATGTCCTTGAGGGTGGTATCGAGTACAAGCTGGCCTGTTGTAGAGAGACGCCATGGATGAATGTAGAGCCTGGTTAGGCCAGGGCCGTTTGAAGTAATTTGGGGGCCCCAAGCAAAATGGACATGGAGGCCCCCCAACCCCCCCCCCCACCACGCACACACAGCCCCCCTTACTACTCCCCCCGTTTTCCTTTTAACCCCCTCCCTACTGAGTACCGCGCGGCAGGAGATTCAGTTTTCTGTTCCCGGCCGGCCGGACTGAAAGGAAGTGAGCACTCAGTGTGTGCACTTCCTGTCAGTCCGGCCGGGAACAGGAAACTGAATCTCCTGGGTCCTGTACCGCGCGGACTTCAGGAGGAAGGAAGAGGAGCTCAGCCACGCTACAGGATGCAGCTTATAGGAGGCAGTGGCCGGCGGCACGGCTGGGGCCCCAGGCCAGCTCGGGGCCCCAAGCAATTGCATGTTTTGCCTGTCCTGTCGCGACGGGCCTAGGTTAGGCAGCAGTGGATTGAAAGCCTGAGCCTCTATTTGTAGCTGCTGCAGCGGCGGTGCATCTATCCGCATTCTGTCTTTTGCAGTACTGCCTGTAATAGGATTCCCCTCTGTGAGGTGGGTGGGAGATGCAGGGTGTGGATGTGATAGTGATCCCCCGGGTTTTCATCTGGCTGGTCTGTGTAAGCCTCACAAGCCAGGTCGGCGCCATCCTTGAATACACTGACCTGAGCCGCTGGCTTGCAGAAGAAGGATTCTAGCTTTTTAAGCTGGTAATCGATCATCCATTTGTGGGACATTGTCGACTGAGATGTCTGCTGTGTCTGAAGTGAGGATGGCTGTGAATCGTCCATGGATGCAAGCTCTAGATGCTCCGGTGCTCTCCCTGTGCTGGCGAGCTGAAGTGCCCATCTTTCAGCTCCGGCGGACCACGCCTCCCATATAAAGTTTTTTTCTTGGGGGGAGGGGGCGGGATTTCCGTTTTTTTCCCTATGCATAGTGAAAAAATGCAAAACCCATTGGTTATTCAATATCAGAAAAATGAAATAAAATCCACCTGGGAACAGTGTTGCAGGAGAAAATAGTTGTCAGTCAAAGCATCACGGTATGGAACTCAAGCGTTAAAGTAAACATGTTGTATGGACAAACCACAGGTTCACTTTAAAGCCTATGACCACCTGACAATTCTGACATTATAAAGAAGGAAATTAAATAAACTGATTTTATTAAAACAGTGCATTGGTACAATTTCACTTCTTCCTTAGATAGGTATCCATAGCGCCCAATGGTCATTTTTAATTTATTTTTATTTTTTTAACATTCCACAACATTTCATTTCAAAACCATATATATAAGCATACACAAAACATTCATAATAAACAAACAAAAACACAACAACACAAAACATGGATCTATCTCAAAATACACTCCAAGATGTTAGAGATATTCCACCATCTCCCCCCTCTCGCCCCCCACCCCCCACCCCAAAGGAAAAAGGAAAAAAGAAGAAGGGGGGTTTAAAAACCCATCCCCCCCCTCTCTTGCTCCATATCGTGTCCTTTATCCAACTTTGTACTTCGTGAATAATACCCTAACCCCCTGCCTATATTGTTGAATTCTCTTAGTGACTTCCTTCTTATATAGGTAAAACTGTGACTAAGCAGAGAGTCTCAGCTCTCTACCGTCCTTGAATTTCCACCTTTTTTTTTTTGCTTTTTTTGCTTTTTTTTCCACTTCAGCAATCGCCGCCACCTGGCTTAATCAGCGTGATGATCATTTATTGTCGCTGACTTGGATTTACATCATTGTGGTTTTCTTCCCCTTTTTTTTTTTTTTTCCCGTTGCTTTTATCAACTGTTACACAAATGGACATATAGAGCTTTATTGAGTACTCTCCCAAAGAAGCTCTTAACCTAATTATCCTCGGGCTACTTAAAAAGCCCCCCTTAAGCCAAACAGGTTGTATAGATCCTATTCCTCTCACCCCGGGATACCCAAGAAAAAACAAAAGAAAGAGAGTTAGGAGAAGACCGCTTATAAGGAGCTGGGCTTATGGGGTCCCCACCCCCATAGCCCCTTGTTAGTACTAGTAGTGGACTGTTAAGTATTTTATAATATATTTTAATAATCCCCCACCCCTTCCCCTTCCCCTGCACCCCCCCCCTCCATTCCCATAATCTTCCCATGCATAATCCTACCCATCTACAACGTTTAGTATTCCTATTAATACCTAACTACCTCTAACCACTGATGATTCTAATTTTCTACGTGTATCCAACCAGTTCTATATTCCTCTAGTGCGTGTGTATCTGAGTTATTAATCTAGTCCCTTACACTCCAAGTTTACCCCTTAATCCGACCCCCTAATCCGACCACCCTATCCAGCCATGGCTTCCACATTTTTTCAAATTCCTGGAGGTTCCCCCTTTTAATGTACTCCAATCTCTCTCTACCAACAGAGGCGTCCAATGTAGCTATCCAGTCGTACATTGTCGGGGGGTCCTTTGATTGCCACCTTAGCATTATCATTTTTCTAGCCTGAAATAAGCTTCTCAGGATTGCTTGAGTAATACATCTCCTCTCTCCCCTTACCCTTCTATAACCCAAAATACATTCCACCGCTTCCCTTTTTACTGACGTACAATAAATATCACCAAGAGTGCTAATTACTCCCTCCCAATATCGGAAAAGCTTGGGGCATCTCCAAAGTAAATGGATAAGATCCCCAGACTCCTGGCACCTAGGGCATCTATCATTAGGCCTTCTACCAAACCTAAAGAGCCGCTTTGGGGTATAGTAGGCCCTATTAAGCAGCATCAGATGGGAAATCTTCTGTGGAGGGGATACTGTGCATATTCCGTGTGAGAAAAAAAAAGGGGGTATTTTAAAAAAACCCTATTTATACTTTGTGAGTCATACCCTAACCTTCTTCCTATAATGTTAAACTCTCTTAGTGACTTCCTTCTTATATAGGTGAGCATATGACTTTTCCCTGCCCTTTTTATTTATTTATGAGGAGGGGAAAGTCTCAACTCTCTACCGCCATTAAAATTCCTCCTTAAAAATGTGCATATTCCGTGTAGCAAACAAACAAGAAAAACAAAAAAAAAACAAAAAAAGGGCGGGGGGAGAACGGGGAACGGAGGGACACCTAATTACTACCCATAGAGTTCACATAAGCCTGGGTTTGTCTAAATTCCAACCAGCTCTTCCAAATACAAATAAATTTTATTTCGGAGTTATTTTGCATATGTATTACTTCTTCCATAAACCTGATCTTATCAACCTCCCTAAACCAGTCCTTTATCGTCAGGATTTTCTTTGACTTCCATTGTTTCGGAATCAAAGCCTTTGCTGCATTCAGCAGAAATGGAATAATTGCTACTCTATATTTCTTCCTTGGCATCCCTGTTACATGAAACAGGCATTGCCAGGGATCAAATCCAATTTCAATCCCACTGATCTTCTTTATCCAAGCTAGTATTTCTACCCAATATGGTTGAATTAGGGGAAGAGAAAATTACAGGGGAAAGATTCCCACTGAAAAGAGACACAGGCGGACCATGCTGCTTAATAAGGGATACATTTTATTAGAATTAATATGTTAAATACAAAAAGAGCCAAGACCAGGTACCCACCACCAATACCAAGATCATATTAAAAATAGACAACGTTGTCTGTTTAAGGGCAGCTGCATCACGCTTCAACCATGCATGCACACACCTATAGCAAGGCTATTGTTATTTGGAGCAGATAGTGCTTTATGGATCTTACTGATGATTTCAGTGACATGCACCATACATAGCAAAGTCCATTCTGTCATTGTATTTAATTAGAAACCCTTTTAACAAGAAACCCTGGTACCTGGTGATTGAGACAAGTTACTGGTCCCACAGAGACAGCTTTAATTAAGATTATAGCAAGACATAGCTGTCAGTGTGGAGAGATGATTATAGTCCACAGTTAGGCCCCCATCACACGGACGGATAGAATTGTGCTTTTAGCTGTGGATTTTCTAGTTTTCTACCGCAGCTAAAAGCACACAATGCTTTCCTATGGCCCTATTCACACACTGCGTTTAGCTGCGATTTAGTTACATGCGGTTTGGTGCGGATAGAAAAAATAGAATTGACTGCATCAAGGAACGATTTAGCACAACTATCTGCACATAACTGCAGGTAATCGCAGTGTACTATTTCTCCAGCGGATAGAAGCGGCAACAAGGAAAGAAAAGCAACAGAAAGCACATTAGAAATGGCAAGAATGTTCCAAACGCAGCTAAACGCAGCCGCATGTAAACGCACGTAAACGCAGGTAATCGCACTGTACAATTGCAACTGATCGTAGTGCCTGGAGTCTTGAATTTCACAGAACATTTTATATACTTTTAACTGCGGCAGAACAGCCGTCCGTGTGAAAGGCGCCTTAGTATCCAATCCGAAGGCATAGATATGCAGTTTCTCAGAATGGAATTACATGTATTCACAGGATTTGGTGTTGGAAAAACAATAGCTCAATGATGCTTTTATGAAGCTGGCTAATACTGGCTGAAAAGTATCAAACAGCAGGAGGCAAAATAAAAGAAGGCAGCTAAAAGGCCTATGGTTCGCTCACCTGACCATTCATGGAGCATTATATTCACAGTCCTGTAATATCTTTCTCCGATCTGGGGGGCTGTATGTGCCATCCTGTATGCTCCGTTAAGCAGGGTCCATGGGGCTCCAGTGAGCAGTTTGCTGTCAGCACTGTGTAAGTGTCAGGTCCTCTGGGCCACCGTCCGCTTGTCTCAGCCGAGACAGTCTCCGCCAGCCTCAAGCAGTCAGCTGCGTATGCACAGGTGCGATGAGATACATCATCCACGACGCATACAGCATCTCTGTTGTAATGCCAAATCCGACATGTTTCTCCAGGAACTCTGTTTTTTTCAAGGATAGGATGGGCGTGAGTTGTAGTAAAAAATGGGGGGTAAAAGGCCCTTGAATCCACACTCACCAAAGTTGCTAACAGCAAATAGAGTACCAGCCGATTCGTCAATATGTGACGGGATACCTGCCCTAAGAGCAATGGCACTATATCAACAACAGGAAGAGGAGACAAGGGAGTCCCCAGAAAGCAAAAAAGGGGAATGGTCAACAACGGCTTATGGTACAAAAATGCAAAAAGGCTTTATTAAGGGTGGGGGGGTGGGGGTATTTACATATGGTTGAAGCGTGATGCAGCTGCCCTTAATCAGACAACGTTGTCTATTTTTAATATGATCTTGGTATTGGTGGTAGGTACCTGGTCTTGGCTCTTTTTGATTTTATGCAATTTTATTGGGACGTAGTACTTAATAATTTATCATTAATTTCCTTCGTCCTTGTGTCCGTTTGAAGATGAATGTACATAATCAAAAACTTTACTTCTCATTATTTCAGGCAGTAGTTGATTCAATTCTAATTCCCAACCATCCAAAGGACACATGGACTTGGCATCTGGGGGCATCATCAACATCCTATATATATTGGAAATCCCGTATCTATTTATTCCGCCTTGATCAACTAATCTTTCCCATGCGTTTAGCCCACTGACTGAGCACAGGGGTTTTGGGAGAGATTCTACAAAATGTTGAAGTTGTCTATATCTCCATAGATCCCATAATGTTTCACCATATTTTTCTCGCAATTCCAGTAATGAGCAGAGGACATTTCCTTTCAGAACATCTTTTAACCTCAGATGATACAAAAAAGTCCATTTTAAATACAGTTTATTATCCTTACCTGGGGGAAATAATTAATACCTGTCAAAGGCATCAGAGGACTATTATATTGCCAAGATATACTTTTGAGAAACTCATCCCATACTCTCAGTATTTCTATGGTAATTGGGGCCATTTCTCTCGAGAAACCTCCATCTTTTCTTGGAATCCAAATAATCTGGCTCAGAGCTAATTTACTCAACTCTGCCTCTAGTGTCACCCATTTTTTATACAGGGAGCCATGAACCCAATCCATAACTCTCCGCAGTACCACCGCCGTGTGAATTTTTTCAAAATCTGGGAGGAATAGTAACCCCTCTCCTTTGGTCTACTCAGAATTTTATAGGCAATACGATTGCCTCTATTATTCCATATAAACTTTTGTAGTATCAATCTAAGAGTTTTAAAATAAGCTGCAGTAATGTTTATCGGAAGACACTGGAAAATATACAGGGCTTTCGAAGAGTCATCATTTTGATAACACTTATCCTGCCAAACAATGACAGCCTACGTGCAGGGTATCCTTTCAAATCTTGTTTAATTTTATTCAGTAGGGGCAGATAATTGTCCTGATATAGATCTATTGTTGATATTGACAGAAACACTCCCAGATATTTCAATCCCCTCTTCCTCCACTTAAAGGGATACAGAATTCTGAGGTCCCTACCTTCATCTGAGGAAACTGAGACATCTAATATCTCAGTTTTCTCCATATTAATCTTGAGGTTTGATACAGCCCCGTAGTTACTCAATTCTAACAAAATCTCTGGGAGTGTTTGTGTGGGGTTCGTTATATATAACATAACGTCATCCACAAACACGGATATCATATGTTCTTGTACTGCAACCTCTATGCCTTTAATTTTATGATTAGCTCTTATATAAGCCAAAAAGGGTTCCAAAGAAAATACAAAGGGTAAGGGGGAAAGTGGGCAACCTTGACATCTCCCATTATAAAGCCGAAAGATCTCGGACAGAGTTCCATTCACCTGAATTTTAGCCGTAGGTACAGAGCCTCTATCTACTTCAGCATTCGCGGGCCCATACCAAATTTATATAGTGTCCGCAACATAAAGTCCAAATCGAAAGCCTTTTCTGCATCTATTGATAGAAAAAGAAAAGGTTTCTTTCCCTTTTTTTGCATCATGCATCAATAAAATTGTTCTCAGTATATTGTCCCTTTCCTCCCTTCCAAGGACAAAGCCTGCTTGATCTTTCTCAATACAGTCCGGCATATATCGTCTCAGTCTTTCGGCCAAAATCCTCGCATAAATTTTACCATCCTCATTGATCAGGGATATTGGCCTAAAGCTAGAGCACAATGTTGGATCCTTCCCTTCCTTACCTAAGAGTGATATTTAGGCCCCCAAAGCTTCTTCACGAATCTTCAGGCCTTCCCCAATAGAGTTCATGTATAACTGAGAGAAGGGAGTCATGTATCTAAAAACTTTTTAAAATATAAGGATGTATAACCGTTCGGGCCCGGACTTTTACCAGCCTTACTTTTCCTAATTGCCTACTCAATTTCTTCCTTGGAAATATCTTTTTCTAATTTACTTGAATCCTCCGATATAACAGATAACTTTACCTTCCGTAGGTACTGTTCTATTTTATTTCCTCTATTTTGTCTATCATCATAATTTTGAATATTGTTTACTTTATATAGTGATTATATAGTGATTATAGTGATATATAGTGATACTCCAGAAAGATTTTATTAATGTCCTTAGTAGAGTATTTCATCTATCCCTTTTTATCTTTCATTTTTGCAATATAATTTAGGTTCTTTCTATGTTTAATCACCCCCACCAATACTCTCCCAGGTCTGTTACCAAGCTAGTACTGCCTTTTAGCTGTTCTAATAAATGCTTGCTTAGTATCTTGTTCCATCAAATCCCTCAGTGCCTCTCATTTCCCTATTAATTTCACCTTTACCTTATTATCGTTTTAAGTTTTTATGTAACTGCTCCAGATCCTGAATTTCTTGCAGCAGGGATTGTTTTTGTGCTGTCCAGAATTTTTTCCTCTTGACCCCTTCTACTATCAATCTCCCTCTCATAAATACTTTATGGGTTTCCCACAATAGAGTTGGCGCAATATTCTCTTCATTATTCTCTCTGAAAAACAAATTCAAATCCCTTTCCAGATTTTCCACTATACCATGATCATATAAGAGTGATTCATCTAACCTCCAGGATGTTTGCCTATTCGGTATATTCTTTAAATCCAGGCTGACTATAACCGGGGCATGATCCAATAGGGTGATGGCTTTCACTTCTGCCTTTAATAGCCCCTCTAGGAGCTGATGATCTAAAAAAACATAATCAATTCTCGAGTAGGAGGAGTGTACCTGAGAGTAATATGTAAAGTCCCTCCCCCTAGTGTGCATAATTCTCCAGGCCTCCACAAGTTGTTGCTGGTGTAGTTTTTGTTTAATTGCCTTGAAGTATTTACCCTCTGAACGTAGGGAGAGAGGCTCGGTGTCCAGGGTTGGGTCGAGCAAGAAGGTACATGGATGCATATTAGGGCAATATATGTTAACTAATGTATATTTAATATTGAACAAGGATCACTTAATAAATAGGTACCTTTCTTCAGAATCAGATTCCATTGCTTTTAAATTAAATGGTGTGTTTTTATCGAAAACCTATTGCTATTCCTTTAGATCTCTTATCAGGGGAATATCCATGGAACCAAACTGGAACATTTTTACAGTTCAATCCAACCCTGGACGACCATTTAAAATGAGTCTCTTGTAAAAAAAACAATGTTTGATGACCAACTTTTTAATCACTGCAGTATTTGATACCGTTTACTAGGGCTATATAAACCTCTAACATTATATGTCACTATCTTCAAGGGCGCCATCTCTCAAATAGGTGGAACAAGAACATCAATAATTAAAAGAAAGATCTTGCAAGCCACAAACAGACCAATGCTTATAGAATAAAAATGATGATAATAATAACCAGCTGCAAACGCAGGTCACGTTTCATAACCGTACAGTGGTGAAATAAATAAATAAATGCGTTGCGCTAGAAAAAATAAAATAAAATAAATATGTATCCAAAGTGTATAATTTAAATATAAATCTATAAGTGACAAATGTAAAAATAAACATGAATAAATACTGAACAATAATTCATAAGTGACAATCCGTGTTGAAAAACGAATTATTAAAGTGCAGCGTGCATAGATAATAACGCTGGAACTAAAGTGCATACATATACTGCAAAAGTGCACAAATATTTCCAAAAAAATTCCCCCCAAAAAAATGATAAATGAAAGTTCATAAGTGATGGATGTAAAATATCAAATTTATAACACAGTGTCCATTAATGGTGTAATCCAGCATGCTCATCCAATGTGTGTAACTGAGATCCCCCTGATGAAGACATGTGATCCCTGTGTCGAACACGCGTAGGGGAGGGGCCAGGACGGAGCTGACAGCACGGAGGTGTATTGAGGAGATGAGCATGCCGTACATATCGGCGGTCTTTTAACATTCGAAAGCCTGGAATAGAATGGTGCACTTACGCACCTGTGCAATGTGAGTACCCCGTTGTGGGGAGTGTGTTTTTTTAAATAAATCCTTGCATTATTACACTATGGAGTTTTTTCTTATTTATGGATTGGAGCGGTACTGACTTAACCAGCTGGAGATCGGCACCTGCACTTCATTATAGAGCCCAGGGGTGGCTCCAAGGCGTGTTTAGACATAGTTTAGCTACTGTGTCACACGCTCTGAGGTGAGCGCATAGGCTTTTGGGGGGTCATTGGAGTGCACCGAAGCATGGTTTTGTAGTTACACACATTGGATGAGCATGCTGAATGACACCATTAATGGACACTGTGTTATAAATTTGATATTTTACATCCATCACTTATGAACTTTCATTTATCATTTTTTTGGGGAATTTTTTTGGAAATATTGTGCACTTTTGCAGTATATGTATGCACTTTAGTTCCAGCGTTATTATCTATGCACGCTGCACTTTAATAATTCATTTTTCATCACGGATTGTCACTTATGAATTAATGTTTAGTATTTATAAATGTTTATTTTTACATTTGTCACTTATAGATTTATATTTGAATTATACACTTTGGATACATATTTATTCTATTTTATTTTTTCTAGCGCAACGCATTTATTTATTTATAAGAACATCAATAAACCTTTAATCATGGGAAGGAGATAAGGAGCTTCTAATTTTCCAGAGATGATCCGCTCAACTAACACAAAATTTGAAAAAACATAACAAGACAATACAACACCCTCTAATCTATCCCCGATGGAATCCCTCCTATAAACCCCCCTCCATTGATTATCAATGATATGGCCTGCCTGGCTGTCGCCCAAGTTATAGGCGCCTAGCCAGGCAGGGAATCCCTTGGGGGTTTTAGTATGCCTGTGTGGACCCCCAGATCTCACTCCAAATTCAGGAATGGTTCTCAGGGGGCAGGCAAGCATTGCCGGGCCCCCATTCACCCCCGAGCGAGTCTTTTCCCCTATCGGTCCATTACCCCCTTATCACTCCCTATACTGTTTGTTTGTTTAATCCCTGTTGTATTCTAAATGTTGGGACTCTAAACTTTTCTCCATTGCTGATCTCTTCCCCCACTTCTGGGTTTTTTTTCCCCAGTTCTCTAAATTAATGCATGGCAAATCTAATTTGCTACAAAATTCTTTCAAGTCCTCTGGAAATCGCAATGTAGCCTATACACCTTGATTTTTCGCCACCAAACATGCTGGAAAACCCCATCTATAAAAAATCTTTTTTGCTTGTAACTGATTTATCAGGGGTTTCAAAGCTTCCCTACGGGTCAGGGTTTCTTGTGAAAAATCCGTAAAGATAAGTATCTCAGTCCCATTGAATTTGATCGGTGCAGCACTTCTCATGCCATATGAGACTTGTTGTTTTATTTTGTAATGAGAAAATCTTGCTATTACAACTCTTACAACATCTGTTGATGACATAGTTGTTTTTTTGTATTCTATGGACTCTTTCGAAGCATATAGGGGATGTTATTTCTTTGTTCAGTATTTTATTGAATACCTCATGGGTCGTTTTTTCTAAATCACTATTTTTCACGGACTCTGGAAGTCCACAAATCCTTAAGTTATTCCGTCTATTACGATTTTCCTGATCTTCCATCCTATATCGGATATTCCTCATTTCCAGCCAGTCCAAATCAGCCCCCTCCCGCAGGTCCAAAATCGCTTTTTTATGTTCATCTAGATGTACTTTGAATTCTTCCACCCTTTGTAATACATTCTGTATGTCCATTCTGGTGGCATTCAGCCTCCTTCAATCATGCACTCTAAATGGGACATCATCTCGGCCATATCTTGCTTTGTAGGATTTTTGTTCATTTGACCTTCTGGGGAGGAAATTATTTCCTCTGCTCTTTCAACTACTTGTTCCATTCTTTGATCATCTTTATCCTGTACCATGTATGTTTTTATAGAATTGCAATTCAGATCTGTTGATTAGTTTTTACCCCCTTTCTCCCCATATTTTCTTTTCCCCAAGTTGTTGTTCCTTCTATACGTTTTCCGTCTCAAAGATAGGCTTAATATCAGATCGTATATGAAGAGTAATATGTAAAAAGGTATACGGGGATCTGCGGGTAGGTATATAAATAATAATTCAAGCAGTAGCGGAAGTAAAGATGCAGTTAAAGATGAAGAGTAATTTGTATTTGCGGTTCAATCTGTTCTTTCAAATAGTTGTTCAAATACCTTCAACTATACAGTTCATAATGCATAGTAATCTGGTTGATAGGTAGTTTAAGAAACGTAAGTGATGACGGACAAAGCAGATATAAAAAGCATATGTAGACTCATGCCTATAATGATATATCCACTCAGTATATATTTTGAAACTTTTGGAAGAGCAAGTACAGATAATCCACAAAGCAATCTTTGCAAGCAAAACAGAGCAGGATAAAGCAAGATAAAGCAATAGCTGCAATAGCTGTAAGTTGAGGCCAGTCCCCCCTCAATGATTTACTTCCTGCATCTCTCTTGCTGAGACCATTCACATCATTTAATCAAGGTATGACTAGATATGCAAAGTAGTGTGTAAAGAAATATACGAAGATTTGCCAGTTAGTATATAAGTAATTAAGCAGATGGTAATGGGAGTAGGTATGCAGGTAAAGATGCAGAGTAGAAATGCAGGTTAATTTGCGTTTGCTGTTCAAACTGTTATTGCAATTGTTATTCAAGCTGTTATTTAAGTTTCCTCAAAAGCACCTTCAGATGCACAGGCCACATTTGCATATAATAATTTAAATAATAGATATTTGAACGAGATAGGCAATGACTGGTAAACACAGAAGCAGATGTAGAATGCAAATGTAGACTCCGCTTGTACAGATATATCCACTCTATATGTTATATAAACTCAAACAGACCACAGAGCAATCTTTGCCAGCAAAATTAAGCAAGATAAAGCAATTGTTGAAATAACTGTAAGATGAAATCAGACCTTTCTCATGAATGTACTCCTTGCATCATCTCCTTTGCTGAGACCATATCTTTTAAGCAAAATGTTCTTACAGATTGTCCCTCTGCTGCATCCACATCAAAGTCCTCCAACTTGTCCTAAAACGCTTTAAGAAATTAAATAAATAAATGAAATAAATTTTTAGCCATTTTTTTTTGTAAATTCAGTCGTTCCTACCCGGTCTTCAATCCTCCACCTGTCGGCACCATTAGAGGATCCTCGCTACAGGCTTCCCTCAACTCCTCTGTCTCCTCCGAGCACCTTCAGGGAGTCTTTCAGTCCTCTGAGAAGCTTCCGTAGGGCCGACTGCCTCACTACATTTGCCGTCTCCCAGCTGGCTCCACAGCTACATTCCTCCCTCTGCTAGCCGACTCTGCCACCTCTTTAGCCTCTCCAATGGTCATTTTTTAAATTGTGTTTTTGGTATGCAGAACCAAAGATGCATTGAATGCTGTGTTTTTACACTCACCCCTTAGATAATTGCAAACACCTGTAGACCACTGTGTACAGGTTTCCTATAGCAATAAGCAGAATTTGACAGAACAATATCAGAGTGCACACTGTTAAGAAGCAAGAAGTGGTGTTCACAGATGCCTACAAAATAACTAAAAAAGCTTCTCCTCTCACAGTAGTCTGCCTCAAATTATTCTATATTCTGTGTTTTATTCATGCTCAATTGTCCTTCCTGACTTTTAGGGGCTATATTTTGGTCTAGTTGGAATAAAAGTCATGTGTGGCCATGCAATTGCAGACATCAGGAGGTAAAATTGACGGGGACTGTCAAAATTAACATCTGCATTCTATTGCAATTTTTGTGCCAAATATGAAACTACGTAGGTGAATGTACAATCCAAGAAACAGTTACATATTCAGTAATCATCAATAAGCTTTATGTCAGGCAAATATCAAAAACAGCAAAATTAGTTGCTAAAGCTGCTAAATGACTGGATATACATGTAGCACACCCCCATAGGGACTGCTGATGAACTGGGATCCCACACTTCTGCACAGACAGGCACACCAAATTTTCACAAGCACTCTATAATCAGAGAATAGTCTGTGACTTTGTTTTTGTTATTTATTGATAACTTGGATAGGGATGGCAGGTTATGGGATGCCCACCTGACTTCATCAAAACTTCAGCAACAACTTCAGGGACATCTTCCCATATACAGTCTATATACAGTCTCCCCTAATTTCCTCCTGCACACACTTGCTGGATCCAGCTGAATCACTGTTAGTTGATCTGACAGACTCCCAGTCAGACTTGGCAATAGCCCTTTACAGGCAGGAACTCGCAGCCCCTTGTTGTGTTGCAAAATTACAGTGAAACAGCTTGCACTCTCCACATCAGTCCTCCAGACTGACTCTTCACTAACCCACCCGGCTGGCTCTCATCAGCCCATCCAGCTGACTCTGAAAAGATCTTCCGGGGAAGGATGAAGACTTAGATCCCTTTCACACTGAGGCGAAGTTCATTTGCTTTTGGGCTAAAAATAGCACCTGTAAAGTGCCTGAAAAACGCCTCCCCTGCAGTCCCAGTGTGAAAGCCAGAGTGCTTTCACACCAGGGCGCTGCGTTAAAAAAGTCCTGCAAGCAGCATTTTTGGGGTGGTGGAGTTCCTGCACTACTTTGGTCTGACTTTGATCCTACTTCAGCCCATTGAATATCACTGAAGTCGGATCAAAGTTAGATTGCCATCTTAACTGATCCATCTTTGGCATGTGACTTGAGCCCTGGTGATCTTAAAGGGGAACTCCCCACCAAATTTTTTTTTTAAACCGGCATGGGTTCCCCCTCCAAGAGCATACCAGGCCCTTCGGTCTGGTATGGATTTTAAGGGGAACCCCCATGCAGTTTTAGCAGACCCTCATCTGAGCACACAGCTCGGCAGGTCAGGAAAGAGGGTGGAGACGAGCGAGCATCCCCCCTCCTGAACCTTACCAGGCCGCATGCCCTTAACATAGGGGGTGGGTGGTTTGGGTGATATGGCGATTTTTACTTACCTCACTTATACGCTTATTGATACATAAAATAAGTGATTAAAACCTTTTATCAATATATGTATCAACCCATGCGGTTGCAGCTATAACCCATGAAATCAATAAGGAATGATAACTGTGCAAAAAGAAAAACAATCACATTTATTTATACAGAAAAGAAAGGTTAGAATAATCAGAGATTACCACATATAGCATAGTGATGTTACAAATACAGTGTCAATCTACAAAGATAATTATTGCAAGAAGGAGATATGGTTACAATTGACATACACATGCTATCAAGGTAAGGCAACTCCTAGGATAGAATAAGTTAAGAGAGGAAAAGAGACATAAGAGATAATACAGATACATTGTATAGAGAGGTCTTACGTGACCATCCTTCATCTAGACCGTGAGCCGAAGAGTATTTAGCATCCCTAAGCTTTGGTTTTTATGTTGTTAGAATAACCCATTCCTACCAATCAAAACTCAGGATCACCTCATTGGTTCAGAAGTGGCATTGAATCCTGATCGGCTGAAATTTAAGTCTCATACTTCCCACATAAACAAGAGGCTATCTCCGGTGCCTCTGTGTCTGAAAAGCTGAGTACCTGTTTAAGCCTTATCTCTTGATTTACAACCGTCAGCCCTCTTTGATATAACATAAATTAGCATTTCAAGGACTTGGGAGCCGCAATGTCTGCCCCTCGTCCCAAAGAACAATATAATAACTTATTTACTATCCAAACAACAGACCAAAAGACATTGATGTGTTTGAGATACCAAAAACAGTAAATAGGCCCACCTCTCATGATTAAACCCAAAGACATTGAGTATTGTTACCGAAATTTGACTGCACACAGAGCACACAGCCAAATCTCCTGTTTCTAATAATAATAACAATTTCGTCTAATGATATAAATGCATCTCACCTTCTGATCGTATGCCATCCTCTGCCGTAGCCCATCCTCTGGTGTGTGCCCCATTACCCACAAATAGGCATCCACACATCCTTACATTCTCAGCTCCAGCATCACTCTCCCAGCAAGACTGCCTGCCGAGCAGTCTCCTGGCTCTTTATTAACATAACAGGAAGTCCCAAAACTCGAGGGTTGGGCTTCCAACAGCCAAACACCTCTTACAAAGCTTGTGACCTCACAGGAAATGAACACAGGATGTGAATGACCATATAAGGATTTAACAACACAACAAAATACAACCAAATGACGATGACTAGAGTTCCTTGTGGATGGGAGATTATCTGCAGGTCTACGTCATGGCACCCCAAATATGTTGATCAGGCATACCGGGGTGACAAGAGTAAGCAACCACTAAACCGATAATGTCTTTGCAGAGCGAACACACCCCCACCAGACGATCGTTCTGTGAATTGCACAGGAGCCCTTTGCTGGCAGACATGTCCTCTCTCCGCAAACACCTCTCTCCAAACACCAGGAAGTTTTCCACTACCTAACAGGTCTCAACCAGCGTCAGTCTGCCCCAGTCAGCTCTTTAGAGCGGGCTGCAAGAGAACAGACACTGGGAGACTCTTATGACAATACATATAGTATACATATATAGTATCTTACAAAAGTGGAAAATATTTTATTATATCTTCTCATGTGGCAACACTGAAGAAATTATACTTTGCTACAATGCTCCAAGTGAAATACAATGCACTCCCAAGTGAAAATGTCCCCAAATTAGGCCCAATTAGCTATTTTCCCTCCCCGGTGTCATTTGACCTGTTCGTGTTACAAGGTCTCATGTTTGATTGGGGAGCAGGTGTGTTAAATTTGGTGTTATCGCTCTCTCATAATTGTCACTGGAAGTTCAACATGGCACCTCATGGCAAAGAACATAAAGCATGTATGCTTTATGTAGAACAATTCTTTTTTTGCTCTACATAAAGAAGATTGCCAAGACCCTGAAACTGAGTTGCAGCAGTGTGGCCAAGACCATAGAGTGGTTTAACAGGACAGATTCCACTTAGAACAGGCCTCTCTATGGTCGACCAAAGGAGTTGAGTGCATGTGCTCAGCGTCATATCCAGAGGTAGTCTTTGCAAAATAGATGTATGAGTGCTGCCAGCATTGCTGCAGGGATTGAGGGTGGGGGATCAGCCTGTCAGTGCTCAGACCATATGCTGCACACTGCATCAAATTGGTCTGCATGGCTGTCATCCCAGAAGGAAGCGTCTTCTAAAGATGATGCACAAGAAAGCCTGCAAACAGTTTGCTGAAGACAAGCATTACTGGAATCATGTCCTGTGGTCTGATGAGACCAGGATAAACTTATTTGGTTCAGATGGCATCAAGTGTGTGTGGCGGAAACCAGGTGAGCAGTACAAAGACAAGTGTGTGCTGCATGAGTGCTGCCGGCACTGGGGAGCTACAGTTCATTGAGAGAACCATGAATGCCAACATGTACTGTGACATACATAGCATGATCCCCTTCCTTTGAAAACTGGGCCGCAGGGCAGTAATCCAACATGATAACGACCCCAAACACACATCCAAGATGACCACTGCCTTACTAAGGAAGCTTAGGGTAAAGGTGATGGACTGGCCAAGCATGTCTACAGACCAAAACCGGAGACTGGGCCGCAGGGTAGTATTCCAACATAACGATTCCAAACACACCTCCAAGACGACCACTGCCTTGCTAAAGAAGCTGGGGGTAAAGGTGATGGACTGGCTAAGCATGTCTCCAGACCAAAACCCTATTAAGCATCTGTGGGGCATCTGTGGGGCATCCTCAAATGGAAGGTGGAGGAGCGCAAGGTCTCTAACATCCACCAGCTCTGTGATGTCATCATGGAGGAGTGGAAGAGGACTCCAGTGGTGAAGCTCTGGTGAACTCCATACCCAAGAGGGTTAAAGCAGTGGTGGAAAATAATCGTGGCCACATTAAATATTTGCACTTTGGGCCCAATTTGGACATTTTCACTTAGGGGTGTACTCACTTTTGTTGCCAGCGGTTTAGACATTAATGGCTGTGTGTTGAGTTATTTTGAGGGGACAGCAAATTTACACTGTTAAACAAGCTGTACACTCACTACTTTACATTGTAGCAAAGTGTCACTTTGTATATATATATATGTGTGTATGTATATATATATATATACATACACACATATACACACACACCCTAATACATACATATATATACAACGGGGCGCATGGTAATTTAATTAGAAAGTGCTCACAATCGTTGTAGTTACATTATCTTGAGGAGATAGACGATAGAAACCAAAAGAAAAACTTAGAGAGCATAATATTAAAGAAGGAAAAGGAACGGAAGAGAGGTGAGTAATGAAAATGAACAAGAAAAATAAAAAATTTAGACTGTTAAAGAGCATTGAATCTGTATTCAAAAAAAATAAAAAAAATAAAATACATTAGTTGCCCTAAAAACCATTGTTGACTGCTAAAAACGAAAAAACAAAAAATATATATATATTTCTTTAACAAAAAAGGGCAACTCCTCTCCCATTAGCAGTATATTTGCAGGTCAGGTACACAGTTAACAAAGAGAGAGAAAAAAATTATTGAAACTTTTAGAATGTAGGTAAACCTGACTGCACGTTATTACTCAAATTGTTATAGGCTTCTCCCCAAAACAACAAAAATTAAAAAAATATAGTTCTAGGGTCCACTTTTAAACACGCACAATAATCTACCTTGGTCTATTAATAGTTACCCACAGCGGGACAGCAACAGGGTGGAGTTTACTAAAGCTGTGGCCCTTGACTGTACCTGAATGAACTTTTCCCTTTAGGAAACCTTAGTTTGAGATATTTGGATTAACCTCTTTTGATCTTGAGATCACCCAAATCTTCCACTTCACTCCTCCTAAGACATCCTGATTTCCAGCTCCCGTGTTACCTCCTTCCATGCTAAGGACTGCTCCAGAACCTATGGAACTCCCCCCACCCCAATATGTCCAGCCAGCTCCTACCCTGTTCACCACTGGGTGATCCCTAAAAACTCTTTTATTCCAGGAAGCCTACCCCACCTCCACATAAAATGTTACCTACCACCCTCCTCTCCTTAGATCATAAACCCCTTGAGCAGGGCCCTTCTATTCACACCCGGCATAAACTGTTGACAATCTAAATCCTGTTGCCCAAACTACCCAACTACCCAAATTTTAACTCCTCCCCGAATCCCAACGGAAGTTTCAGTAGTTGTAAGGGGATGTCAGGTTTGCTATAAAACCTTTCCTCAGGGGTGATTGGGGTACTACCCGGTGTTCCATGCTAAGGGCAAGAGGAGATGTACAATAGACTCCCCAAGGTAGTGTACCCTGCTGAGTACCATTTAACCTGATGCTGAAAACAGTGCATGATACCAGCACCAGTACCCTGGTCTCATGTCTCAAGTATTTTTAACTTTGTTTAGGACCAGTTGGGACGGGGCGTGGCCAAGATGGCACTGTGAGAAGACGTCTAGAACGAGAGCTTCTCCGAGATCCTAGGCTCTTTATCCTCCACAGCAGCAACGGGACCTGGATTCACGGCAAAAAGCACCTACATGCACTGTCGCTCAGCCTGGGCTCCACGAGGAAGGGGTAAGAAGCTCAAATTTCCCCCTGTGACTGAAGAACCGGATTCGGCCTGTTCAGACCGCGTGGAGGCCGGGGAACGCTCCTTCACTAACATGGAGGCCCAGACGGAGCAGGCAGGACAGTCTCCCCCTCCCCAGCCGGGTCTAGCTGATGTTCTGGCAGCTATAGCAAACTGCCAAGCTTCCATCACCACCGTAACCACTAAGGTGGACGCGGTGCAATTGGATGTGGGGCTTATTAGACAAGATATGGACAAAATGCGTTCCAGACTAACCACTGCTGAGCAGCGCCTGGGACACTGTGGAGAACCATGGAGCTGACCTCCGTGCCCTACATACTAAAATTAGGGCCCTTGAGTACAAATCCGAAGACCCTGAAAATCGCAACAAGAGGAACAACCTCTGCATCGTTGGCGTGACAGAGTTTGTAGAGGAATTTCTCTGCACCCGTCAGCCCAGTTCTCGCCTTTTTATGGTGTTGAAAGGGCCACCGTATCCCACCCAAACGGGGCCCCCCAGGTGTGCCACCGTGCACTTTTATCCTCAAGTTCCTGAACTTTAGAGATAGAGATGAGGTGTTCAAGGCGGCCAGAGTGAAGGGCGAATTGCTGTACCAAAACAACAAACTCTTCATATTCCCTGATTACTCAGTTGAAACTCAAAAGTTGAGGCGTTCCTTTGATCACGTTAAAGCAGCAATGCGGCTCAAGGGCATCTGTTACAGCATTCTATTTCCTGCACGACTGAAGGTCCAGGATGGGGAGACAACCAGATTTTTTACCTCCCCCCGGGACGCATCCGCATGGCTGGAGTCGCTCCCTCCAAATCGCTGAGGGATGGAATCCTGATGTTCACCTTCTTTACATGTTGCAGGATGACTATATCCCACTTGCATGTGAGTCCCTGTCTGCACCTGTTGTGCCTTTGTTTGACTGACTATTGTAAAGTTTAAGTATTGTGCCCCTGGGAAGACCAGGTGATATATGACTAGAAGCCTGCCAACCTACGTATTAGGATTAACTGTGCCTTAACTATTGATACCAGCACTCTAATGGATTCTCTGGGAAGGGATTTATAAGCGTAGCTGCACTTCTACACAGTACTGCAAGCCCACAGTTTCTACAATATGTAATTGTAACTGTAATTCCAAGTGCTCTATTGACTATCCAATAGCGGACTCTAGTGGCAGCTTCCTGTACTGCAAGAGCATATTTCATCTTTACTACTGTCCCTCGGATGTGACCTGCAGGTTGACCCACCTGATTCTCACTTACAAACTGTGCCCTGCTAGGGATAATGCTCCTGACCACTTCCCAGAAGAACAGGTGCCTCCTGCACCTGTAGACTCTTCTATACTGCTGGAATATATCTCTCTGCATTTAATGGCACCATGGTTTAATACCGAAGAAACTTTTCTTACCTTTTTCCTTTTTATTTTTCTTGTGGTAATGATGGAAATAGCCTGATAGCGTTTTCTTGCTTTCTCTCCTGTTTCCTCTTGGCGCTATATGTGGACAGACCAAATCCACTAAGTGATTACACCCACTGGTTCATTCTCCCTGAGATTGGGTGTTTGATGTTTGGGAATTTAAGCATTCCTTGGTTGGGGTGGGGGATGCGGGGTGGGGGGGGGGGGTGCTGGTTTATTTGTTAACTGTTTTTTTATCACAGGTGTTTTATTTTGTCTATGCTTAATGTCTGTTGACACTGAACTGTATGTGATGCTGTATGTGATGCTGGGGTCGGATAGCTGCCCCCGCAAGCAGGTCAGCCCTACACTTATCCCGTCCTTGCCCCCCGATGGCTGAGTTCACAATAATTTCATGGAATGTACGGGGCCTTAACTCAGCGGTGAAGCTCTCCCTGGTGTTCCGTTTTTTACAAAAACATAATCCTCAGATCCAGAGGCGGCTCTCTAATTAGGCAAATTAGGCGGTCGCCTAAGGCCTCACACTCACAGGGGCCTCGCGGCCTGTCAGAAGAATCCCTCGTTCCGGTCCGGTCATTATTCACGCATTCCCTGCGGAACGACGTTCCGGCGCATGCGCGTTCGCGGCTCAGCGCTACGGCGCTCACGCACGCGCATTGGTGCACACCCAACATGATTCCCTGGGCGGCCTATAAAAGGCGCTCAGAGAATCACACAAGTTGCTGGTTTGTCTCAGCTTCCTGTGTTACCTGAACTTGTGTCCTGTATCTCTGCTTGATTACCCGTTTTGACCTGGATTTGCCCTTGGACTTCTCTTTGCCTCTCTCCTGGACTTGACCTTGGCCTGTTTATCGGATTCCCACCTATCTCCTGTGTTTGACCCTCGGCCTGTTACCTGGACTGTCTCCTGTCTCCTAGCCTGACCCTATTGCTTGTACCTGGACTCTCTTATCTTGTCTTCCTACCTTGCAGATCCTGCAGTGCCATAGCACCACCTCGGTGTTTGATCCCCAGCCTGGTTCTGGATTTCCCGCCTGTGGTCTTCAGCTGCACCTTATCTACTAGTACCTGCACAGCGGCTCTTCTCTGTCAAGACTCCACAAGCAAGTCTTCCGCAGTCCATTGGGGAGCCTGTGCCTCTTCGTGCCATTCTCTCCCTGTACCAACTCCAGGGGGTGAGCTGCGCTTAGTCGCAAAGGCGAAACCGCTCTCGGCATCTCGGCCTCGGTGAGTACAGTTACTGACAGTACAAACCAGCCATGTCAGAGGCCGACAGAGTGCGTTCCCCACTGGAGATCCTGTGTCAGCAGGTCTCGGCTCTCACTGAGGCTGTCCAGAAATTGCAAGACGGCTACGCCAAAATCGACGGCCGTCTCCAACAACTTTCCGGACCATCTCCAGCTTCTGCCGCTGCTTCTGCACCTCCCAGTGGAGGTTCCCCTTCTCAGTTACCAACCAATCCCACCGTGGTCATGGCCACTCCAGAACCCAGGGTTCCCACTCCAGAGCGATTCTCCGGCAATCGTAAAAAGTTCAGGGCTTTCAAAAATGCTTGCTCTCTGTATTTGGCCCTGCAACCCAGGACCTTTTCATCGGATGTGGTAAAAGTTGGCTTCATCATTTCTCTCTTGGCAGATGAACCACAAGCTTGGGCTCATAGCCTAATGGAACAGAGGAACCCCATACTGAATTCTGTAGACACCTTCTTCGAAGGTATGGCCCAACTCTATGACGACCCCCAGTGCACGGCCACGGTCGAAGCCTTATTGCATAATCTAAGTCAAGGACGAAGACCAGTAGAGGACTACATTGTAGAGTTTCGTAAGTGCTCAGCTGATACTGGCTGGAATGAACCTGCCCTTAAATACCAGTTCCGTCAAGGCCTGTCCGAAGCATTGAAGGATGAGCTGGCCAGGATCGAGACCCCTGATTCCCTGGAAGACCTCATCCAAATCACCACTAAACTGGATCGTCGCATGCGGGAGCGTTGTGCAGAGCGCTTCCAGACTCCTCGCCCTACCGGGATGATGCCTAATCTGACTCCTATCCATCCACCTTACACGGCTCCACCAGTCCCTACCACTCCTGAAGCTGAGCCTATGCAGCTTGGTCTCGTCCGTGCCCCACTCACTTCAGAGGAGAGACTACGTAGGCGCCAGGGCAATCTGTGCCTTTATTGTGGGGGTTCTGGACATTTCCTCCGTTCCTGTCCCGTGAGACCCAGTAAGTCCTACCTACGGTCTGCTATTAACCAACAAGTTTCCGGGTCTTCTCAGCCTTATGTTACTCTTTTTGTTTCTTTACAGCTTCCGGAAAAGGAGGTTCACCTACCCGCCATAGTTGACTCCGGAGCGTGTAGCTGTTTTTTGGATGCCTCACTAGCCGCAAGCTTGCACGTTCCTTTAACCACTAAGAACCAAAGTCTACAGATCCACCTAGCCGATGGGTCCCTGCCTCGTTCTGGACCTGTCACTCAGGAAACCAGACCCATCCTCACCACCACTGATACAGGCCACCAAGAATACCTGCGCTTTGATATCATCTCTTCTCCGATGTTCCCCATCATCTTGGGACTCCCATGGCTCCAAGCCCATGAACCACAGATCAATTGGAACAAGAAAGAAGTCTCTTTTTCTTCTCAATACTGCTCCAGACATTGCCTTCTCCCGTCTCCAGCCACTGTTTCTACCATTGCAACCATGTCCAATAATCTCCAACATGTACCCACAAGCTATCTGGAATTCAAAGATGTATTTGATAAACAACAGGCTGACTGTCTACCACCCCATCGGCCTTATGACTGCCCCATAGATCTTTTGCCGGGCGCTGAAATCCCTTTTGGTCGCGTTTTTCCTTTGTCTGAAACAGAATTAAAGACCCTCAAAACATACATTGATGAAAATCTTGAGAAAGGGTTCATTCGCTCCTCCTCATCACCGGCCGGAGCTGGTATTATCTTTGTGGAGAAAAAAGATGGATCCCTCCGACCTTGCATTGATTACAGGGAATTAAATAAAGTCACCATCAAGAATCGGTACCCGCTTCCCCTCACCCCGGAACTATTCCAACGTTTCAGATCCGCCCGCATCTTTTCCAAACTAGATTTGCGTGGCGCATACAATCTTATCCGAATCCGAGCGGGCGATGAATGGAAGACCGCCTTTAGATCCAGGTTTGGACACTATGAATACCTGGTAATGCCATTTGGACTTTGCAATGCCCCAGCCACGTTCCAACACCTTGTGAACGATATCTTTCGCGAATATCTTGACAACTTCCTAGTAGTCTACCTAGATGACATTCTCATCTTCTCAGCTACCATAGAACTTCATCGGGCACATGTCAAACTGGTTCTCTCGATCCTCAGAAAACACAAACTATACCTTAAGGCGGAGAAATGCGAATTCGAAAAGACTACAGTGCAGTTTCTAGGATTCATAATCTCAACTGACGGCGTTGCAATGGACCCCCAAAAGGTCAAAGCAATCCAAGAGTGGCCAGCTCCTGTAGATAGAAAAGGGGTACAACGGTTCTTAGGTTTTTCAAACTTTTACCGAAGATTTATTGTAGGATTCTCGGCCATTGTAGCCCCCATCACTCAACTTACACGTCAGCGTAATCGTTTTCATTGGTCTCTAGAGGCTCAGGAAGCATTCTTAAAATTAAAAGCACTGTTTTCCTCTGCACCAGTCTTACGGCACCTGGATCCAGCCTTGCCTTTCATTCTGGAAGTCGATGCCTCAGAGACAGCTACTGGTGCCATCCTTTCACAAAGACAAGGGCCCAAGGCTCTACTGCATCCCGTGGCTTTTGCATCCCGGAAACTAAGCATCCCTGAAAGAAATTATGATGTAGGCGATAGAGAGTTATTGGCTATCAAATTCGCCTTGGAGGAGTGGAGGTATCTGCTTGAAGGGGCGTCCAATCCTATCTTGATATTTACTGACCACAAAAACCTGGAATATCTGCGAACAGCTAAACGGCTAAGACCCAGGCAGTCCCGATGGGCCCTCTTCTTTTCCCGATTTAATTTCCATATTTCTTATAGACCAGGATCAAAGAACGGAAAAGTGGACGCACTTTCAAGGATGTTCCATGAAACCTCTCAGGTAACAGAGCCAAGCACCATCCTGTCTCCGCAAAATTTTCTCCTAGTTACTCAAGGGGACCTAATGTCCGCAATCAAATCCGCATCCGCTCAATGCTCTAAACACCACGTATCTTCTATGGAAAAACATAATGATCTATTTTGGTCTCATGGAAAAATCTTCGTTCCGCTGGAATCTAGGTATCTAACCTTACAGTCCTTTCACGACCACAAGCTAGCAGGCCATTTTGGGTCACAAAAAACCATGGAACTGATCTCACGCTTCTTCTGGTGGCCAGGCTGGAGACAGGACTGTAAGAACTATGTGTCATCCTGCATTCCCTGCCAGCGCAGCAAGGGCTCAAATACGAAGTCGTGGGGCCTGCTTAAACCCTTATCCATCCCTGAACGCCCGTGGGCAGAAATCTCCATGGACTTTATTGTAGATTTGCCTCCATCAGGGGGGTTCACGACTATCTTTGTCGTAATTGATCGACTTTCAAAGATGGCACACTTCCTGCCCATGGTGGGTACTCCCTCTGCCTCTGCTACTGCCAACATGTTTTTTAAGGAAATTATCAGGCTTCATGGTACCCCGGTGAGCATCACCTCTGACAGAGGGGCTCAATTCACTTCAAAATTCTGGAAAGAATTATGCAAGACCTTGGAAATAAAGATTTGTCTGTCCTCACTTATCATCCTCAAAGTAACGGCCAGACAGAGAGGACAAATCAAACCCTGGAGCAATACCTCCAATGCTTCTGTTCCGATTCCCAGGATGAATGGTCCTCCCTCTTGCCATATGCAGAATTTGCATATAACAACTCCATCCATTCCGCTACCAACCAGACACCTTTCTGGTCTAATTTTGGATTCCACCCTTCCTTTCTTCCAGTTTCCATCCCTGAATTATCGGTCCCTGCCGTGCAAGACAGAGTAAGTTCCATCCAGTCAAATTTCCAAAGGATCAAAGCAGCAATGCAAAAGGCTCAGGATGACTACCAGAAATACTACAACAGGGGAAGGAAGGAGAACCCGGCTTTTAAAGTAGGCGAGGAGGTATGGCTATCAACTATCCATCTCAGACTGCCAATTCCCTCCCGGAAACTGGGGCCAAAGTTTATAGGTCCTTTCAAAATAAAAAGGGTAATCAACGCAGTGGCATTTGAACTAGCTTTACCTGATGTGTACAAGGTGCATCCAGTCTTCCATGCATCTCTCTTAAAACCTATTGTTCCCAGCCCTTTTTCTGACAGAGAGAGACCTCCACCACCACCGGTCCTAATCGACGGAGAAGACGAGTTTGAGGTGGAAAAAATTTTAAATTGCAGAAAAAATGGTAGACAACTTCAGTACTTGATTAAATGGAAGGGGTATCCTCCTGAGGATAACTCCTGGGAACCAGCCAGGAATCTACATGCTCCACAGCTTCTCCAGGCATTTCACCGGGAACATCCAGAACTAATGTCAACCTTGGGTGTCCAGAGGCCACCCCTCGGGGGGGGGCACTGTCAGAAGAAGCCCTCATTCCGGTCCGGTCGTTATTCACGCATTCCCTGCGGAACGACGTTCCGGTGCATGCGCGTTCGCGGCTCGGCGCTACGGCGCTCGCACACGCGCATTGGTGCACACCCAACGTGATTCCCTGGGCGGCCTATAAAAGGCGCTCAGAGAATCACACAAGTTGCTGGTTTGTCTCAGCTTACTGTGTTACCTGAACTTGTGTCCTGTATCTCTGCTTGATTACCCGTTGTGACCCGGATTTGCCCTTGGACTTCTCTTTGCCTCTCTCCTGGACTTGACCTCGGCCTGTTTATCGGATTCCCACCTATCTCCTGTGTTTGACCCTCGGCCTGTTACCTGGACTGTCTCCTGTCTCCTAGCCTGACCCTATTGCTTTTACCTGGACTCTCTTATCTTGTCTTCCTACCTTGCAGATCCTGCAGTGCCATAGCACCACCCCGGTGTTTGATCCCCAGCCTGGTCCTGGATTTCCCGCCTGTGGTCTTCAGCTGCACCTTATCTACTAGTACCTGCACAGCGGCTCTTCTCTGTCAAGACTCCACAAGCAAGTCTTCCACAGTCCATTGGGGAGCCTGTGCCTCTTCGTGCCGTTCTCTCCCTGTACCAACTCCAGGGGGTGAGCTGCGCTTAGTCGCAAAGGCGAAACCGCTCTCGGCATCTCGGCCTCGGTGAGTACAGTTACTGACACGGCCGCCTAACTTGTCTGTTCTCAATTACTGAAGTTGACGCCGGCGGCTCCGCTTACCCCCACTGGAACTTTGTGGCTTAGGATCTGACGGACAAATCTGATACTGCCCGCAGCCTGAGGAATAGCGGCCTCATCACGGAGCGTCCCAAGCGTCCCAGTCCGTGGGGCCTCATGTGTAAGTTTTGCCTAAGGCCTCACAAAGCCTAGAGCCGCCTCTGCTCAGATCTGTATCCTACAGGAGACACATCTGCAGGGAAACAAAACTGTCTGCCTTAAAAAAGCTTGGGTAGGCCTAAATTATCACTCCACTTACTCTACGTATGCTTGTGGGGTCAGCATCCTGGTTCGTAAGACTCTACCATTTCGGGTTCTTGAGGTCAGAACTGACAGGGAGGGAAGATTTATTATAGTACATGCTAATATATATGATAAAGATGTGGTGTTAGTGGGGATCTATATCCCACCACCGGCCAGATCCTTCACGAGATCATGCAAATTGTAGTACAGTTCGATACAGCCCTAGTCTTCCTCCTGGGTGACTTCAATATGGTCCCTTCGGTGGAACTGGACAGCCTCCTCACACAAAACCATATCCAGAATTGATCTAGTGTACCCCTCTAGCCTTGCTCTACAGTATGTCCAGGACGTGACTGTGCTTCCCAGGGGAATATCTGATCATGCACCCTTTTGTTTAACGCTAACTCTGACTACTCTGCCCGGGACCCGCCTATGGCGGTTATCCAGATTCTGGGCAAATGATGAGAGGCTGCAGGAGACTCTTACGGCCTCTATCTGTAACTTTTGGACTGACAACTCTGACTCTACCACCCCACCTATTCGTGGGACGCCTTTAAGGCCTGGGCTAGAGGGGAATTCATGACTAGCATCGCTCGCCTTAAACGAGAGTCCACCCATTCCTTGGAGGAGCTTGAGACAAGAGCTGCCGCTCTAGAGGCTGAATTTGTCTCCACCCCAGGGGGTGAGCGGTACAGGGCATGGCAACAGGTGCTGCGCAGTCTCTCCACTGCTAGAGGGGCTCAGACCGACAAGGTTCTCCTGTATTTGGCCCTACGAGTATTTGAACATGGTGGGTAAAATGGGAAACTTCTGGCATGGCTGGCTAAGGGTAACATACTGTCTACTCCCATAGGCTCCATCAGGGACAGCTCTGGCCAGCTACTCACTGTGCCAAATAGTATCAATAGCCGTTTTAGAGAGTATTTCAAAGAAGTATATTCCTCCCGGGCCGATATTACGAACTCTGTCCTCTCCTCCTTCCTTGACCCACTGTTTATCCCTGTTCTGTCTGAGGAGGCTAAAGAGGGCCTAGAGGCAGATATTACACTTGAGGAGATACAGGTAGCTATGGGACATCTCCGAGGGGGGAAGGCCCCTGGGGCGGACGGCCTGCCGTCCGAGTTCTATTCAAACTTTACCGAACTTGTGGCCCCTAAATTGACTTCACTCCTTACTAAGTTTGCAACACTAGAGGCCCTACCCGATTCAATGAATCTTTCCTTCATTTAAGAAGCAAACAGTTATGCATTGTGGGATATGTAGTTTGATGAGGAAGTGACTCATGTTGTTAATTCAGTCTGGGAAGTCACAGACCCACAATGCCAAGTCACAGAACAGCCTGCTGGGTAAACAGATAAAAGGACAGGCGTGGCCTGCTTTCGGTCTCCCGGGACGCCATTCAACAACCAGCAGGAGGTCTGTGTGTGTGACCTGGGCTGAGAGACTGCGGCCTACAGCGGACAGCGGATCACCTGCTCCAGAGGGATCCTTGTGAACAGCCCTGCTAATCGAGCAGGAGGGTCGGCCTGCGCTTCAGAGCATTTGAAGCCATCTGCCTTCCAGCACACCGGGAGGAGCAACACGGCGTGGCGGCACCATCTTCATTGATGGAGACACCTGCAGAAGGTTCCGGACGGAGTCTACAGCCAGCTGGGATCCATAGTGGTGAGAAGGCACCTGCCTATCCAAGTAGTGACTGCAATATTGCTAAGTGAGTTTTTTTCCATACAGACTGCCGCTAAGGCCTGTAGTTCCACGGCTGTGGAACTGCTGCACCTGAGCATCTTACAATCAGACTTCGGGGTTTTGTCTTTCTCCCTTGCGCTGCAAGGTCAGTACTTTATTACTCATACTTAAATGAAAAAAATAAAAGAAGTTATTGCTATTTCTCTGTTTTTTGTGGATTACAATTAATCACACAACTCAACACTAGCTGAAGACAAAACTGGAACTTGAGGAACATTCACCGCTTTAATCCTTTGATAAAGCTTTTCCACTCTACACTGGGAATTGCTCTGAACTGCAATCTAGGGGGAGCCATTTGGCGAACTATGGTTAGAACTTGCATGGTATTATTGTATTCACTGTTTGTGCAATTTCTGCGTGCATTGGTCTGTGTGCTGAGGCCTCAGTGGGAAGGTATTCAATACATGTGTTAAAAGTATTAAGGATCTATCTCACTGTGCACCTGTTCACATATACCTCTATTAGCTTGTTACTGGGTACAAGTGTATGTTATTATTGCACTGAACAAATGCCTCCTGCCAATCATAAACTGTGTTTATTTATCTGTTACTCACACCATTTCTTTGTGTTATTCTTTACCATAGTAAACATTTATAAGTGGTTCATTGATATTGTGTTTGAGTCTCTATTTACTACCATAGCTAATGAAGTGAAGGAACCCAGGGTCTCGGTAAATATACTTCATGGTTTATCATTACTGTGTTTTCTCTCTGTTGTTGGGTTCTACACTAATATAAGAAAGCAGGGGTGCCAGAGGGGTTGAGACTGTTCTTGGGGTTGAGAGGCAGAGTACAGAACCGGGGGTAACGTTAAAGTATGATCGACAATATGAAAAAAGAGTATAGCCTCAGATAGATCAATAAATATACAAAACAAAAATCAATGCCATCATCCCAATTTGGGACTATCTCTGCATTAGTTAGTGACACAAAAGTAAAGAGAGGGATAAGTAAAAAATATATAAACTTTAATAATTACAAACATTGCAAATCATTGTTACAAAATAGTGCATATATGAAACATACTAAAATCAGTTACATACACCACATTGGACGTAAACATTGACGGAAAAACCGTACACAGCAAAAGGGGATAAAGAACACAATGTTTGTTTATTGGTATTTACATTTTGGTCATTACCTATTTAATCAGAACCTGTCCACAATCCCCCGTGTCCGCCGTGGGGGATCTGTATGGGGTCCCATTTTCTCCACTGAATACGTCTGAGTTGGTGAGCCAGTTTTCCACATTGTTATTATTTTTGTATTATGTTCTTTATCCCCTTTTGCTGTGTAATTTTTAATCTTGTCTAAATCCAAAATTATTAATTTTAGACCTATCCCTCCTGAAGAAACGGTTTTAACCGCGAAACCGGTTGAGGAAACAATTCTATATACCCCTCTGTACAAGAATCTTTACGGTTTTTCCGTCAATGTTTACGTCCAATGTGATGTATGTAACTGATTTTAGTATGTTTCATATATGCACTATTTTGTAACAATTATTTGCAATGTTTGTAATTATTAAAGTTTATATATTTTTTACTTATCCCTCTCCTTACTTTTGTGTCATTAACTAATGCCGAGATAGTCCCAAATTTCATATCATGGGGTATTTGCGCGGTTAGGCAGGTAACAGCACCTGCTTCCACGCCTTCACCTCTTGTTCTTCCACGATGATCGACAATATGTAAGGTAGAGTAGTGTCACCCCCCCCTGGAGGGGTACAGATAGGTCATTGGTGGCAATACTAGGTGCAGTTAGGAGCATGAATGGCATTCGATGGTATACTGGTATAAGGGCAGTAGCCGCCCAGATGGAAGAGCAGCTTATGGGTCCACGATTCACACCCACAAGGGCAGCAAGGGAAAGACAGATCCTATTTACAACTCACCAGTGACACAAACGATCTGTGTCTTTAAAAATCATTCAAATGACCCAGCTTGCTTCCTCTAAAATGAGGCTAACCTTAAAAACAGATGGAGAAGGGCATTGTCAGTTCGTTTTGTTTCAAATTAATATTCAGACAAATTTTACGTTATTTGGAGATTTGGATATATATCCGAATATGATTATTATTTAATATTAATATTAAGGTACTTATATAGCGCCGTCAATTTACACAGCGCTTTACATATACATTGTACATTCACATCGGTCTCTACCCTCAAGGAGCTTACAATCTAAGGTCCCTAACTCACATTCATATACTAGGGCCAATTTAGACAGAAGTCAATTAGCCTACCAGCATGTCTTTGGAGTGTGGGAGGAAACCGGAGTACCCGGAGGAAACCCACCCAGACACAGGGAGAACATGCAAACTCCAGGCAGGTAGTGTTGTGGTTGGGATTCGAACCAGTGACCCTTCTTACTGCTAGGCGAGAGTGTGAATACTTGAATTACAATATAAACAAATTCTACCAAATCCTCCGAATAACTAAACTAATAACTAACTAAATTTGTCGGAATTTTGAAAATTTGGACTGAAATTTGAATCAAATTTTACATTGAATTCCAGTCGAATTCTCACTACACATATTGCTGAAATCAAACACTGTGTGTGTTATTAGAGTACTATTTCGAAGTAATGCTGTTTTTGTTAAGCCAAAGGTGATTTAACCAACTCCCACCCAGCCACTGCACATAAACGGCCGGGTGGTCCTTTCCTCGTTCTGAGTGGATGTTCAGGAACGTCCCTCAGAACGAGTGCTTGCACGTGGCCACGAGGCGCGCTGCGGCTCGATCCTATGATCATTGTGATCACAGAATCCAGCTGAGCAGAGATCAGGATATGGGCGCTGTGATTGGCCCTCCTGATCACGTTACGGCTGTGTCCAATCACAGCCGTCACAATGTAAACGCGTGTCTCTGTGACAGTTCTCCCCGCCAAGCTTAGTGAGAGCTCAGTGCGGGGGGGTGGGGGAGAGAAGGAATCTGCAGATCTGTGACAGCTCTCTGTGTGAGGATGATTTTACACAGAGAGCTGTTACAGATCACCCCACAAACATTACACCAAGCACCACTGATACCCCTGTCCCCATACACATGTCAGTGTCCCCATAAACACATCTGTCTGTCCCCCATCACTGCCAACACCAAATAAACACTGGTTTGGGTTACTGTTACCAAAGAAATGTAGCGGCATTATTTTTGGTCAAAATTTATCAAGAGAAATTACTTATTTGCAAAAATTTATAACAGAAACTAAGAAAAAATGCATTTTTTTAGAAAATTTGCGGTCTTTTTTTATTTGTACCATAAAAAATAAAAACCCCAGCGGTGATTACATACCACCAAAAGAAAGCTCTATTTGTGTGAAAAAAATGATAAAACTGTAATTTGGGTACAGTGTTACATGACCACACAATTCTCATTCATAGTTTGACAGCGCTGAAAGCTGAAAATTAATCTGGAAAGGAGGGGGGTGAACGTGCCCAGTATTGAAGTGGTTAAAGAGTCATTGTAATCATTTGATGAAGATTTTCCTTTTGTTTGTTCACTTTGCTGCATTCAAATCGAAAACTATACCATTTTCGTTTCCACCAATTCGAAAATGTATCGATTTGATCGCTTCGAATCGCAAAAATCTGTAAATTCGAAAAAAAAATATTGAAAATTTTGAATACGGGTTCAGAATACGAATTGCGAAAACGAATTGAGCAAATCAACCAAATTTAACTAAACAAAATAACTAGATTAACGAATCAAGACGAAATGAAATAAACAAATTTTTTTGTCATGCACATGTCTATTGTCAGTCCTCAGTGCTGTGGAGCAAGACGTCATGAGCTTTATCTTACATGCCTGATGTCCAGCCTTCATTCTGTTTTCAGGGTGGTGGCACCCGATGTAAGTTATCTACTAATGTATAAAACGTCCTATGATCCTCCACTAACGAAAAAAAACATAAATCACACCGCGGAACACCTGCAAGCGTTAAACACGTCTAATAAAGCATGCTGAAATAATCAAATTAGATATATACGCTACGCTTCCAAAAACTAAATAAATTATATGCAAAGTGCAAGTGCTACACAAAGTCCAGTCCAGGATTCTGGTTATACTGCTGAACCCATAGGTGGTTCAAAAGCGTGTATTGACTATGCTTAAGTGCAAAGTCACATGCTCTGAGGTGAGCGCTTACTACCTAGGGGGGAGCACCTGAGTGAAAACACTGCAGTTTGCATTTGGATCACCCACACAGCAATAGCTGAATCGCACGGACTTTGGAGCACTCTTGTATTGGCATAATTGGATAGTGCACAAACACACAGAAGCACTTTGATTTGGGTTTCTACCTATTAGTGGATCATTTATTACATATGATGCCGTGGACATTTTTCATTATTTATATATTTACTTGTCACGTGGATGCACGTTATCACTTTATATAAACGTATTCATTTATTCCCGATTTTTATGCACATATATTTATCACAAGCAATATACATATGTTTTATTTTATATTTTATATTGTTTATATTTCTTATATATTGCACTATTGTCACTTTTTACAGTGGGTAGTTATCGAGTATACCACTGTATGTTTTTTCAGTATATTTATTCACTTTGTGTAGCACTTGCAGTTTGCATATAATTTACGGTATTTCGTATTTCGTTTTTGGAAGCGCAGCGTATATATCTGATTTGTAAGTTATCTACTACCAGCTTTTATTCTGAACATACATATGTGGATGTTATTACTGTGATACGCTTGAGGTCCAGCTGCCATTCTTCTTGTAGTCTTGCGGCATCAGATTTAAGTGTTGTGACGCAGCAGTATATGTCATCTTTTGTTGAAAATAAATACTACGCTATAAGTCTTTTTCTCTCTGGCATTGGTGATTCACTGTTCGGATGGATGCGAGTAAGTTTTCCTATTGATGTCCATATAAAATATTGGAGGAATCTTTATATCCAGTAAGTGCCCCATGCATCCCTTGTGAAGAAGGATCAGAGTAATGAACGAGTTTTGCTGCTCTATATGTTAGACAGCAATTGGTTCTGGTGAGTTCTCACTCAGTATGTTTGGTGGAGGCAAGAACACCAAGGTGGAGGTTCCCACACAGTCGATTATCTGTGTTTTTTTTATGAACTTTTCTATTTGTTTATGCTTTAAAGGACTGTTTTACGCTGGTTCACCTTTATGTATTTTTTAAGAAGATTTGCACACAGGTCATGTTAGCATGTTACGTTGCCAACATGTGACTTGCACCATGTTAAAATTATGTAAAAAGACTCTCGCTCCTCTAGCTCCTCCTAAAAGGGCATTTAACTATCCCCCTCTAATGCACATGATTTCTCTGGGCTAGCTTTTGCTTTTAAAGGGGAACTCCACACTCCATTCTACAATGCTTGTGTCTCCCCCCTCTAACCCCTTGGATTTCCATGGGCTAACTTCTGCTTTTGCTTTTATAGGGGAACTCCACACTCCATTCTCCAATGCACTTGTCTCCCCCCTCTAACCCCTTGGATTTCAGTGGGCTAACTTTTGCTTTTAAAGGGGAACTCCACACTCCATTCTTCAATGCTCTTGTCTCCCCCCCTAACCCCTTGGATTTCCATGGGCTAACTTTCGCTTTCAAAGGGGAACTCCACACTCCATTCTCCAATGCTCTTGTCACCCCCCCTACCCCTTGGATTTCCATGGGCTAACTTTTGCTTTTAAAGGGGAACTCCACACTCCATTCTCCAATGCTCTTGTCTCCCCCCCTAACCCCTTGGATTTCCATGGGCTAACTTTTGCTTTTAAAGGGGAACTCCGCACTCCACTCTATTCTCACAAGGCCACATGCACTCAACATAGCTGGCTGCCTTTGGGGCATGTTGGGCTCAGCCCAATACCAACCACAAAGCACCTTGTACCCACTATTTTAAAGGGGCTTTTCACATTCCGTAAAGCTCCCTGTTTGCAGCCCCTCACAACCCCAGCCTATGGTTGTGTGGAAGAGCCCTTGTCCCCCTAAATATGGGAACAAGGTGGTTGACTTTTGGGATGCCCGAACCCCTCCTGCCCCCAAGCTTCCACCCCCCCTTTCATGGGCTGGCTTGCTGTGTGTTTGGCTAGGGGTTTGTTAGTGAGTGGGAGGGGCCCAATTTTTTTTAGTTTGGGGTGGTATTTTTCACGTGGGGGTTCTCATTTTAAGCCTTAACAGACCCAAATGGCCTTGTATGTATTGGGGGGGCAGGCTATTTTTTGTTTTGGGTTAAAATCTTGCAGGTGCAATGTAGATATGTAAGTTTTCTCTAAAGCCGTACATCTTTGAAGCAGCATTTTGGATACATGCTACAGATGCACCACTTTACAGACAAAGTAAGCCACCCCCCCCCCCAAGTTGCTACCTGGGCCCCCATACCCATTTTAGGGCCAATAACTACAATATAAGCCAGCCAAGTGGGGACTCGCAAAATTAACAAGTCATTTCCCATAGACTGCAATGGTATTTGTTGTATAACTTTTGCCCATGTTAGGGTCTTTGTTTGCCCCCCTGGACCGGGGGGTGTTTGTCCCATCTGTAATTTTGTAGCATGCTGGATGGTGGCTTATTTTGTGCTAGCTGCATTTGTGTTGGTCTGCGCATGCTCAGGGACTTTGTTTCTTTTTGGTGCTTTTTGTGTGTGAACAGCACTTGGATTTTTCTGGGCATGCTCAGAGAGTGTGTTTTTTGGGTTAGTAATTTAAGGACATCCTTAACAGCAGGGCTTGACAAATTTGCTTGGAATCTAGGAGCCAGCTAAAAAAGTTAGGAGCCAGGTTTTTTTTTTTTTTTTTTTTTTAAACGACCGACAAAGCTTTATTTTCAATATAAAAATTAACCAATCTTAAATTTACACAGAGATGACTAGAACTAATGTGACTGCTTTTATTTCCTGCCATGCAGGGACACAAGACCACCATATTCTCGCTAAGGGTCCAATCAGGTCCGCCTGAAAAACTGACAGGCGAACCTGATCAGACAGCCCGAGTAAAAGGGGCCAAGCAGGGAGATGACAAATAATAAATTCATTTTAATTAACCACTTCCTTCCCGCAGGACGACTATATACGTCCTGTCTTTGAAGAGAAATACCGTTGTTATGGTAGCAGCTAGCTACCATAACCCCGGTATCTTCTTCAAGAGCCGGCGGTTCTCTTTCAGATAAAAGTGGTCTCTGCAGCAGATTAGCAGCAAGATCACTTTTAATCGGCGGCAGGAGAGGGCCCCCCCTACCGCCGCTCTCCTCCGGTGCCCTTCACCGCTTACCGTGGCCGTCGGTAGCGGCGGAGGCGATCCGGATCTGTCCCTGGCCTGACATGGAGACAAGTGAGAGGAAGATGGCCCCCCCCCCGCCCATCTCCAAGTCATTGCAGGGCAGAAGCGACGTCAAATCGTCACTTCCACCCATAGCTCTTGAAGGGACATTTTATATTTTTTTTTTTTCAAATGACAATTTTTTTTTTTAATGCATTTTAGTGTAAATATGAGATCTGAGGTCTTTTTGACCCCAGATGTCATATTTAAGAGGACCTGTCATGCTTTTTTTCTATTACAAGGGATTTTTACATTCCTTGCAATAGGAATAAAATTGACTTTTTTTTTTTTTTTTTTTTTTAAAGAACAGTGAAAAAATAAAAGTTAAAATAAATAAGAAAAAATTTTTTTTTTAAATGTGCCCCATCCCTTGTAATAGAAATAAAAGTGACACAATTTTTATTTTTTTTTAAAAACAGTGTAAAAATAAAAAATAAAAATTAAAATATATAAGAAAAAATAATAATTTTTTTAAATGCGCCCCGTCCCGCCAAGCTCGCTTGCAGAAGCGAATGCATATGTGAGTAGCGCCCGCATATGAAAGCGGTGTTCAAACCACACGTGAGGTATCGCCACGATCAATAGAGCGAGAGCAATAATTCTAGCCTTAGACCTCCTCTGTAACTCAAAACATGCAACCTGTAGAATTTTTTAAACAACGCCTATGGAGATTTTAAAGGGTAAAAGTTTGTCGCCATTCCACGAGCGGATGAAATTTTGAAGCGTGACATGTTGGGAATCAATTTACTCGGCGTAACATTATCTTTCACAATATAAAAAAAATTGGGCTAACTTTACTGTTTTCTTATTTTTTAATTAAAAAAAGTATTTTTTCCCAAAAAAGTGCGCTTGTAAGTCCGCTGCGCAAATATGGTGTGACAGAAAGTATTGCAATGACCGCCATTTTATTCTCTAGGGTGTTAGAATAAAAAATATATATAATGTTTGGGGGTTCTAAGTAAAGGGAAGGAGATGAGCAGGCAGTGAAAACAGGTAGGGAAAGCTCCATTAGCATTGGTGGATGTCTTGTCATACCAACGGCCACCACCAGAGGGCGCCCGATTGCAGCAGGAACCATAGGACTGCAGTAGGCCGCAAAGCCGGGGCCTCAATTACCGGCGCGGCCGAGCGCGATCGCGGCGGGAGGGGGGGTGTCGAACGGACACAGGATACCCCAGCTGTGCCACCCCAGGCGCCAGGTCGCTAATTCTAGTCGCAAATGCGACCTGGCGCCCGGGGTTTGTCGAGCCCTGCTTAACAGGTGTACCCACATTGATGTTCTGTCTCTACATTGGGTGAACTTGCATTTTGTGTGTTTCTTGGACTGTGCATGTGTTTTCAATTGCCTCATTAGCACACAAACCTATGTTATATAAAGCTTGCAGATAGCTTTCTTTACCTTGCCCTGAAAAGAGGCAAGATTGCTTGATGGTGTGTGTGGGGGTGTACACAGCAAAATGCTAGAGTGCAATTTCCCTAATGGGGAAACTATTTAGATTGATCTGTGTGTCCCCAAGGAAAGACATTGGTAGGGTTTTACCCTCACTTCCTGTTTGACTATGTGACAGGAAGTGAATAAATTTCAGCGTTGTCTTCACTCTATCGGGGTGCAGACGTACCAAAAAACTGACAAGACTTCTAATCCCTCTGCATTCTATCCCCAAGCAAAAATAATAAAGGATTTAATTTAGTTTAACTTTGCAAAGACACATTCCTAAGTTCAACTGTGATGCATGTCAATGGCCCATTTAGACCTTGTTAAATGGAAAACACCAGTTGTCTTTCACTATAAGCATTTGTTAGTTCAGTCCTGGAAATCTGCATCTGCTTTACTATTATTTTTCATAAAAATTGGGTTTCTGCATCTAGATGTGCCAAATGCATCTAGATGCGCGACCGCTGTGTACGTGAGATGCGCAACTGCTGTGTGCGCGGAGGAATGTACCCGTGGTGCATATCTGGTTCCTGGAAGCGGTGGCCAGCACACAGGAATGACATCCCGCCCCTCCAGGAAGTTGCTTGTACTGCTGCTAATTTCTTCCCACCACCATGTCCTGCTCACTGTTCTCTGAGGAAGAGATGATCCTTATTTGCAAATTATGATAATTTTTTGATTTATTTTTACATGGGGTGGTGTTTGTGTGGGTCATGTGTGTATGTCTAATGCTCCGTACAGACGATCGGAAATTCCCCCAGCAAAAGTCCAATGTGAGCTTTTTTATTATTATTATTATTCAGGATTTATATAGCGCCAACAGTTTACGCAGCGCTTTACAATATAAAAGGGAGACAATGAAGTTATAATACAATAAAATACAAGAGGATTAAGAGGGCCCTGCTCAGAAGAGCTTACAATCTAATAGGGTGGGGCAGGTGGTACAAAAGGTTGTAACTGTGGGGAATGAGCTGGTGGAAGTGGTAGGAGATTAGTTGGAGACGTGATAGGCTTTCCTGAAGAGATGAGTTTTCAGGGATCGCCTGAAGGTAGCAAGAGTAGGGGATAGCCGGATAGATGGAGGTAGCGAGTTCCAGAGGATGGGAGAGGCTCTGGAGAAATCCTGGAGACGAGCATGGGAGGAGGAGATGAGAGAGCTTGAAAGCAGGAGGTCTTGAGAGGAGCGGAGAGGTCGATTTGGATGATATTTGGAGACAAGATTAGTGATGTAGCTCGGGGCAGAGTTGTGAATGGCTTTGTATGTTGTGGTTAGTATTTTGAATTTAATTCGCTGGGTGATTGGGAGCCAGTGTAGGGATTGGAGTAGAGGGTTGGCAGACACTGAGCGGTTGGTAAGGTGGATAAGTCTGGCAGCAGCATTCATGATAGACTGAAGAGGGGATAGCCTATGGAGGGGTAAGCCAATGAGAAGGGAGTTGCAATAGTCAAGGCGAGAGATAACAAGGGAGTGAATGAGGAGCTTGGTGGTTTCATTTGTTAAAAAAGGGGCGAATTTTAGAGATGTTACAGAGGTGAATAGCTTTAGGTTGGAAATTCCGACCGTGTGTATGCTCCATTGGACTTTTGCAGGCAGAATTCTCGCCAGCAAAAGATTGAGAGCAGGTTCTCTATTTTTCGGTCGGAAAAAGTTCCAATCAGAAATTCTGATAGTCTGTACCAATTCCGACGTGCAAAATTCCTACTCATGCTCTGAAACAATTTGACGCATGCTCGGAAGCATTGAACTTCATTTTCTCGGCTTGTCGTGGTGTTTTACGTCACCACGTTCTTGACGGCCGAAAGTTCAGAGAACTTTTTGTGTGACCGTGTGTATGCAAGCCAAGCTTGAGCGGAATTCCGTCTGAAAAACCATCCAATTTTTTTCCGACGGAAATTCCGCACGTGTCATAAATTATTTGGCCTCAAAACACACACCTACTTCCTGTGTACAGATTCACTTCCGGGCCAATGTATATTGCTTCCTGCTTCAGTGTGTGTGTGTGTGTGTGTGTATAGATTATATCTATATATATATATATATATATATATCTATATATATATATATATATATATATATATATATATATATATATATATATATATATATATATATATTTATAGATATATATATCTATCTATAGCTGTAGGTTCTTGTGTCCACCAGCAGAGAGAAGTTGAGTAGATGCCACACTCCCAATTATGGAGGCATAATAATGGTCTAGCACAGGGGTCTTCAAACTATGGCCCTCCAGTTGTTCAGGAACTACAATTCCCATCATGCCTAGTCATGTCTGTGAATGTCAGAGTTTTACAATGCCTCATGGGATGTGTAGTTCCGCAACAGCTGGAGAACCGTAGTTTGAAGATTCCTGATCACTCTAGCATGTCTTGAAAAAAGGTAGTTTTTCATGTGCCTTGTATAATGCCCAAGAAATATTGTTAGGAAAATACAAGTGGGTCATTGCATATCTACATTCCAAATTTGGCACTTAAGATGGTCATGCACTATGCAATCGGATTGGCCAATCTCTGTACAACTCAATATTTAGGCAAAATAGGTAATAGGAAGACGCACTTGAACAATTAATTCAAAATATAAAATATCAAATGAACTCCAAAGGACTTTTCGACGGAGTTCCGACGAAACGGACTTGCCTACACATGATCCCACCAAAGTCCGATCATTTTGAACGTGATGACCTACAACCGGACTAGGAATGGAAGTTCAATAGCCAGTAGCCAATAGCTGCCCTTGCGTCGTTTTCGGTCCGTTGGACTAGCATACAGACAAACAGTTTTTTCGATAGGGATCGAGTCCGTCGGAAAGATTTGAAACACGTTCTATTTTTAAGGTCCGTCATATTTTTCGACAGAAAAGGTCAGATGAAGCTCACACACGATCAGAATGTCTGACGGATTCATTCCGTGTGACCTTTTCTGTCGGAAAGTCCGCTCGTGTGTATGTGGCATTACTTGTAGGTTTTTCTTTACCTCATTGAGAATTCTGCATTGTGCCTTGGAAGTCATCTTGGCTGGGTGCCCACTTCTAGGAAGAGAAGCCACAGTACTAAACAATTAGTCTGTGAACCGATGGCTAAACACTTTGAGATTGCTTTGTATCCCTTTTCAGCCTCATGCGGATCCACTACTCTTGATCATATGTCTTTAGAGAGGCATGGTTCACATCAGCTGGTGCTTCATATGGACGGCAATCTTAGAATGTTTTTACTTTATTAATCAAAGTAGCTCTAAACTACACCTCAAAACGCATTTCATTAATTGGACTCCAGGTGTGCAAACTATTGACTTCAATTAGCTTTCAGTGAAGTAATTAGGCTATGGATTCACTTACTTTTTCCTTCAGTATTGTGAATGCTAAATTGGTGTGTTCAATTAAGACACAAGAAATTTGAACTGTTTGTGTGTTATCTGCTTTAGACCCCTTTCACACTGGAGCGTTTTGCAGGCGCTATAGCGTTAAAAATAGCGCCTGAAAAACGCCCTAAAACAGCTGCTCTATGCACTCCAGTGTGAAAGCCCACGAGTGGTGTGCTGGCAGGGCATCAGAAATAGTCCTGCCAGCAGCTTCTTTGGAGCGGCAAACTTATTGCTCCTCCACCACTGCTCCCCATTGAAATCAATGGGGCAGCGCTGCGATACCGCCGGCAAAACGCCGCTCCGGCTGCGTTTTGCGGGCAGATTTAACCCCTTTCGGCCGCTAGCAGGGGGGTTAAAACCGCCCCTGCTAGCGGCCGAATAGCGCCGCTAAAATGTTGGTAAAATTAGCGTCACTTTACCGCTGTCGCCCGGCGCGGCTCGGTGTGAAAGGGCTCTAGAGGGTTTTGTTTACTAAAACTGAATAGTGCAAAATCTAGTACAGCTGTGCACAGAAACTTATCAGCTTCCAGGTTTTCTTGGCATAGCTTGATTGAAGAAGCTGAAATTAGAAGCTGATTGGCTACTATGCACAGCTGCTCCAGATTTTGCACTTTCCAGTTTAAGTAAATCAACTCCATTGTGTTTGTCAAGATGAGGGTCAGGTCACATTTTATGGCAAATGACTGCAGAAAACCAGTTAATTCCAATGGGTTCACATACTTTTTCTTGCCATTGTAGTGCAACAAAAACATGCTTATTTACTTTAACACATGTGCTGATGGGCTTTGATCATGCTGGATTGGTTTTACATTCCCATACAAGTCTCAGAAGTGTATCAAACTGATGCCATATTCTCTAAACCTAAGTTTCAGCTATAGCGAGGTGGGCAAGTAATTAAATTATTTATAGTCAATCAAAACGAATAGAGTAACACAGTAATACAGCTCTGTGTACAGCCTGCCACTTATAGGAATACATGTCAATGGATGTAGTATCCAAGGTCATAACTATAACCACATCAGACCATGCAGGTGCTATGGAGCCCAGAAGCACAGGGGTCTTGAGGCTGGATTCACACCTATGTGAATTGGATGCGGTTTTCTCTGCATCCAATTCGCATGACAGGAGATTGTGACCGGCTCTCTATGGAGCCCGTTCACATATCTCCATTGTGGCTGCAGAGCGTCTTGCACAGAAGTGCTGTGTGTCATTGGCTCCGTTTCAGGGCAGAATTCAGCCCAAAATTTGGCCCCAATTTGGCCCTGAAATGGAGAACAGGGACATACCGGACCCCTGCTGCGAGTCGTATCCATCGGACTTTGAACCCAGCCTAAAGCTATCTGAGTACTCAGCAAACTAAGCAGTAGGGATGAGCTTTATTTTCAGGTCGAACATGCGTTCGACTCGAACATTGGCTATTCGCCGAATAGCGAACAATTTAGGGTGTTCGAGGCAAATTCGAAAGCCGTGGAACACCCTTTAAAAGTCTATGGGAGAGATCAAAAGGGATAATTTTAAAGGCTTATATGCAAGTTATTGTCATAAAAAGTGTTTAGGGACCTGGGTCCTGCCCCAGGGGACATGTATCAATGCAAACATTTTTTTAAAAACTGCAGTTTTTTCGGGAGCAGTGATTTTAATAATGCTTATTTGAAACAATAAAAGTGAAATATTCCTTTAAATTTCATACCTAGGGGGTGTCTATAGTATGCCTGTAAAGTGGCGCATGTTTCCCGTGTTTACAACAGTCCCTGCACAAAATTACATTTCTAAAGGAAAAAAAGTCATTTAAAAGTACTCGCGGCTATAACGAATTGTCGGTCCCGGCAATACACATAAAACTTCATTGATAAAAATGACATGGGATTCCCCCACAGTCCATTACCAGGCCCTTTGGGTCTGATATGAATATTAAGGGGAACCCCGAACCAAAATTGAAAAAAAAAATGCTTGGGGGTCCCCCTAAATTCCATACCAGGCCTGGATATTAACCACTTGACGACCGCCTCACGCCGATGTACGTCGGCAAGGTGGCACGGACAGCCAAAATCACGTACATGTACGTGATTTGCCTTCCGCGGGTGGGGGGTCCGATCGGACCCCCCCCCCCCCCCGGTGCCCGAGGCGGTCGTCTTTTGTCCCACGGCGATCGGAGGTGAGGGGGAGGCCATCCGTTCATGGCCCCCCCCTCGCGATCACCGCCGGCCAATCGAATGATTCCTTTGCTGCTGTATGCTAAACAGCAGCAAAGGAAATGATGTCATCTCTCCTCGGCTCGGTAATTTCCGTTCCGGCCCGAGGAGAGAAGACATGTGAGTGAGTGCACAACACTACACACACACAGTAGAACATGCCAGGCACACAAAACACCCCGATCGCCCCCCGATCCCCCCCCCCCGATCACCCCCCCCTGTCACAAACTGACACCAAGCAGTTTTTTGTTTTTTTTCTGATTACTACATTGGTGTCAGTTTGTGACATTTACAGTGTTGGGACAGTTACTGTTACCCCCCTTTAGGTCTAGGGTACCCCCCTAACCCCCCTAATAAAGTTTTAACCCCTTGATCACCCCCTGTCACCAGTGTCGCTATGCGATCATTTTTCTGATCGCTGTATTAGTGTCACTGGTGACGCTAGTTAGGGACGTAAATATTTAGGTTCGCCGTCAGCGTTTTATAGCGTCAGGGACCCCCATATACTACCGAATAAATGTTTTAACCCCTTGATGGCCCCCTAGTTAACCCTTTCACCACTGATCACCGTAAAAGTGTTACGGGTGACGCTGGTTAGTTCGTTTATTTTTTATAGTGTCAGGGCACCCGCCGTTTATTACCGAATAAAGGTTTAGCCCCCTGATCGCCCGGCGGTGATATGCGTCGCCCCAGGCAGCGTCAGATTAGCGCCAGTACCGCTAACACCCACGCACGCAGCATACACCTCCCTTAGTGGTATAGTATCTGTCAGGAAAAGCCCTCTTGCAGTTTTAAACGAATGCCTGTGCATAGAAGCGCCATCCGGCGCTCGCGGGCGCGCAATAGCGCCAATGGCGCTAATAGTGCTAACAAACGTACGCACATGCGCAATAGTACCAATATCTCTATTAGTGCTAACAAACGTACGCGCATGCGCAATAGCGCCACTTGGCGCCAAAGATAGACTATTTAAAGAAGACTGTTTCAATGCTGCCTTGCTGTCCGGTCTACAGCGTTTCCTGAGACCCCTGCTACCTTGTTACCAGTTTTCCTGTATCCAGTATTTACTTGGCTTGTTCCTGACTTACCTGCTTGCTGCCTGCCCCGATCTTGGCTTGGACTCTGACTATTCTCTTGGTTTGCCCTTCTGTACCTGATCTGCCCGCCAGTACCTTGACCCGGCTTGTCTGCACCTCCCTGCTGTCTGCAACCTGCTACGGGACTACAGTGCACCTCCCTGCTGTCTGCAACCTGCTACGGGACTACAGTGCATCTCCCTGCTGTCTGCAACCTGCTACGGGACTACAGTGCACCTCCCTGCTGTCTGCAACCTGCTACGGGACTACAGTGCACCTCCCTGCTGTCTGCATCCTGCTACGGGACTACAGTGCACCTCCCTGCTGTCTGCAACCTGCTACGGGACTACAGTGCACCTCCCTGCTGACTACAGGATCCTGCCTTCTGCTTCAGTGTTCCAGTCAGGCACTTGTGCCCCTCTGTACTTTCGAGTCCCTGTTCACACCTTCAGGGGTTCTTAAGTCAGAGGTATACGAGAGGCCGTTCTCTGCATTCCGGGCTCCACCTACCAGGTACGTGACAGTATCTGTACGGATCAATATCTGATCTGATCAGATCTATACTAGCGTCCCCAGCAGTTTAGGGTTCCCAAAAACGCAGTGTTAGTGGGATCAGCCCAGATACCTGCTAGCACCTGCGTTTTGCCCCTCCGCCCAGCCCACCCAAGTACAGTATCGATTGATCACTGTCACTTACAAAACACTAAACGCATAACTGCAGCGTTTGCAGAGTCAGGCCTGATCCCTGCGATCGCTAACAGTTTTTTTGGTAGTATTTTGGTGAACTGGCAAGCACCAGCCCCAGGCAGCGTCAGGTTAGCGCCAGTAGCGCTAACACCCACGCACGCAGCATACGCCTCCCTTAGTGGTATAGTATCTGTACGGATCAATATCTGATCCGATCAGATCTATACTAGCGTCCCCAGCAGTTTAGGGTTCCCAAAAACGCAGGGTTAGCGGAATCAGCCCAGATACCTGCTAGCACCTGCGTTTTGCCCCTCCGCCCGGCCCAGCCCAGCCCACCCAAGTGCAGTATCGATCGATCACTGTCACTTACAAAAGACTAAACGCATAACTGCAGCGTTCGCAGAGTCAGGCCTGATCCCTGCGATCGCTAACAGTTTTTTTGGTAGCGTTTTGGTGAACTGGCAAGCGCCAGCGGCCTAGTACACCCCGGTCGTAGTCAAACCAGCACTGCAGTAACACTTGGTGACGTGGCGAGTCCCATAAGTGCAGTACAAGCTGGTGAGGTGGCAAGCACAAGTAGTGTCCCGCTGCCACCAAAAAGACAAACACAGGCCCGTCGTGCCCATAATGCCCTTCCTGCTGCATTCGCCAATCCTAATTGGGAACCCACCGCTTCTGCAGCGCCCGTACTTCCCCCATTCACATCCCCAACCAAATGCAGTCGGCTGCATGAGAGGCATTTTCTTTATGTCCTCCCGAGTACCCCTACCCAGCGAACCCCCCCAAAAAAGATGTTGTGTCTGCAGCAAGCGTGGATATAGGCGTGACACCCGCTATTATTGTCCCTCCTGTCCTGACAATCCTGGTCTTTGCATTGGTGAATGTTTTGAACGCTACCATTCACTAGTTGAGTATTAGCGTAGGATACAGCATTCCACAGACTAGGCACACTTTCACAGGGTCTCCCAAGATGCCATCGCATTTTGAGAGACCCGAACCTGGAACCGGTTACAGTTATAAAAGTTAGTTACAAAAAAAGTGTAAAAAAAAAATAAAAAAATATATAGAATAAAAAAAAATAGTTGTCGTTTTATTGTTCTCTCTCTCTCTATTCTCTCTATTGTTCTGCTCTTTTTAACTGTATTCTATTCTGCAATGTTTTATTGTTATTATGTTTTATCATGTTTGCTTTTCAGGTATGCAATTTTTTGTACTTTACCGTTTACTGTGCTTTATTGTTAACCATTTTTTTGTTTTCAGGTACGCCATTCACAACTTTGAGTGGTTATACCAGAATGATGCCTGCAGGTTTAGGTATCATCTTGGTATCATTCTTTTCAGCCAGCGGTCGGCTTTCATGTAAAAGCAATTCTAGCGGCTAATTAGCCTCTAGACTGCTTTTACAAGCCGTGGGAGGGAATGCCCCCCCCACCGTCTTCCGTGTTTTTCTCTGGCTCTCCTGTCTCAACAGGGAACTGGAAAATGCAGCCGGTGATTCAGCCAGCTGACCATAGAGCTGATCAGAGACCAGAGTGGCTCCAAACATCTCTATGGCCTAAGAAACCGGAAGCTACGTGCATTTTATGACTTAGATTTCGCCGGATGTAAATAGCGCCATTGGGAAATTGGGGAAGCATTTTATCACACCGATCTTGGTGTGGTCAGATGCTTTGAGGGCAGAGGAGAGATCTAGGGTCTAATAGACCCCAATATTTTCAAAAAAGAGTACCTGTCACTACCTATTGCTATCATAGGGGATATTTACATTCCCCGAGATAACAATAAAAATGATTAAAAAAAAAAAATGAAAGGAACAGTTTAAAAATAAGATAAAAAAGCAAAAAAATAATAAAGAAAAAAAAAAAAGCACCCCTGTCGCCCCCTGCTCTCGCGCTAAGGCGAACGCAAGCGGCGGTCTGTCGTCAAACGTAAACAGCAATTGCACCATGCATGTGAGGTATCACCACGAAGGTTAGATCGAGGGCAGTAATTTTTGCAGTAGACCTCCTCTGTAAATCTAAAGTGGTAACCTGTAAAGGCTTTTAAAGGCTTTTAAAAATGTATTTATTTTGTTGCCACTGCACGTTTGTGCGCAATTGTAAAGCATGTCATGTTTGGTATCCATGTACTCGGCCTAAGATCATCTTTTTTATTTCATCAAACATTTGGGCAATATAGTGTGTTTTAGTGCATTAAAATTTAAAAAAGTGTGTTTTTTCCCCAAAAAATGCGTTTGAAAAATCGCTGCGCAAATACTGTGTGAAAAAAAAAAATGAAACACCCACCATTTTAATCTGTAGGGCATTTGCTTTAAAAAAATATATAATGTTTGGGGGTTCAAAGTAATTTTCTTGCAAAAAAAAAATAACTTTTTCATGTAAACAATAAGTGTCAGAAAGGGCTTTGTCTTCAAGTGGTTAGAAGAGTGGGTGATGTGTGACATAAGCTTCTAAATGTTGTGCATAAAATGCCAGGGCAGTTCAAAACCACCCCAAATGACCCCATTTTGGAAAGTAGACACCCCAAGCTATTTGCTGAGAGGCATGTCGAGTCCATGGAATATTTTATATTGCGACACAAGTTGCGGGAAAGAGACAAATTATTTTTTTTTTGCACAAAATTGTCACTAAATGATATATTGCTCAAACATGCCATGGGAATATGTGAAATTACACCCCAAAATACATTCTGCTGCTTCTCCTCAGTACAGGGATACCACATGTGTGAGACTTTTTGGGAGCCTAGCCGCGTACGGAATCCCGAAAACCAAGCACCGCCTTCAGGCTTTCTAATAGCGTGAATTTTTGATTTCACTCTTGACTGCCTATCACAGTTTCGGAGGCCATGGAATGCCCAGGTGGCACAAAACCCCCCCAAATGACCCCATTTTGGAAAGTAGACACCCAAAGCTATTTGCTGAGAGGTATAGTGAGTATTTTGCAGACCTCACTTTTTGTCACAAAGTTTTGAAAATTGAAAAAAGAAAAAAAAAAAAGTTTTATCTTGTCTTTCTTTATTTTCAAAAACAAATGAGAGCTGCAAAATACTCACCATGCCTCTCAGCAAATAGCTTGGGGTGTCTACTTTCCAAAATGGGGTCATTTGGGGTGGTTTTGTGCCACCTGGGCATTCCATGACCTCCGAAACTGTGATAGGCAGTGAAGAGTGAAATCAAAAATTTTCACCCTTAGAAATCCTGAAGGCGGTGATTGGTTTTCGGGGTCCCGTGCACGGCTAGGCTCCCAAAAAGTCCCACACATGTGGTATCCCCATACTCAGGAGAAGCAGCTAAATGTATTTTGGAGTGCAATTCCACATATGCCCATCGCCTGTGTGAGCAATATATCATTTAGTGACAACTTTGTGCAAAAAAAATAAAAAAATGTGTCATTTTCCCGCAACTTGTGTCAAAATATAAAATATTCCATGGACTCAATATGCCTCTCAGCAAATAGCTTGGGGTGTCTACTTTCCAAAATGGGGTCATTTGGGGGGGTTTTGTGCCACCTGGGCATTCCATGGCCTCCGAAACTGTGATAGGCAGTGAAGAGTGAAATCATAAATTTACACCCTTAGAAATCCTGAAGGCGGTGATTGGTTTTCGGGGCCCCGTACGCGGCTATGCTCCCAAAAAGTCCCACACATGTGGTATCCCCATACTCAGGAGAAGCAGCAGAATGTATTTTGGGGTGCAATTCCACATAGGCCCATGGCCTGTGTGAGCAATATATCATTTAGTGACAACTTTTTGTAAATATTTTTTTTTTTGTCATTATTCAATCACTTGGGACAAAAAAAAAAAATATTCAATGGGTTCAACATGCCTCTCAGCAATTTCCTTGGGGTGTCTACTTTCCAAAATGGGGTCATTTGGGGGGGTTTTGTACTGCCCTGCCATTTTAGAACCTCAAGAAATGACATAGGCAGTCATAAACTAAAAGCTGTGTAAATTACAGAAATTGTACCCTAGTTTGTAGACGCTATAACTTTTGCGCAAACCAATAAATATACGCTTATTGACATTTTTTTTACCAAAGACATGTGGCCGAATACATTTTGGCCTAAATGTATGACTAAAATTGAGTTTATTGGATTTTTTTTATAACAAAAAGTAGAAAATATCATTTTTTTTTCAAAATTTTCGTTTTTTTTCCATTTATAGCGCAAAAAATAAAAACAGCAGAGGTGATCAAATACCATCAAAAGAAAGCTCTATTTGTGGGAAGAAAAGGACACAAATTTCGTTTGGGTACAGCATTGCATGACCGCGCAATTAGCAGTTAAAGCGACGCAGTGCCAAATTGGAAAAAGACCTCTGGTCCTTAGGCAGCATAATGGTCCGGGGCTCAAGTGGTTAAAACAACAAAGAAAAAGGCAATTCATCAAGGAGGAACAGGCTGTATAGCAAAAATATAAATTTATTGAATAATTCACTTTAACACCAATCAAGAAATGGTTAAAAAGCCAAATACCATCACCAATAATAAAATAGACAACGTTGTCTCAAAACAAAGTGCAGATGGCCACCACAAGCACACATCACATACATTCCTCTCAACTCACACAACAAATGATATTCCTAGATATAAATAGAGTAGAACAGTTCACATACAATGAAATGATATCATTTATAGCCAAAGGGATGGAAGATGTCTACTGGGTGGATTGCTGGAGATATATGGAGATAGGAATGTAAGCCTGCCGCTCTAGGAACCTCAGAGACTGTCTCAATCACTCTGAATACAAAAGATCTCCCACTCCCAACTGGCTTACCCAACTTCCACCTCTGAAGGGCATGTTCAGATGTGGCAGATGTTCAGTTTGCAGGTATGCTGACCGCACGGACGTATTCACCGACTCTGACAGTAAAAGACAGTTTAAAATCCATAACTTTATTAATTGCACCACCACAAGAGTAATATACATGCTCACTGGCCCCTGTGGGAAAATCTATGTGGGCAAGACCAAACGGCAACTCAAAGTTAGAGTCGGTGAACACGTCCAAAGCATTTTAAGTAAGGATGATGAACGTCCCTTACCTCTCCACTTCCTTAAATTTCATGGCGGGGATCCAGCTGGACTTACTTTCAAGGGTATCTATCGGCTTAATCTTCCCCTAAGAAGGGGTGACTTCGACAGAATTCTTTGTCAGAAGGAGAAAATGTGGATATATACCCTTGACAGCATGTACCCTAAGGGGTTAAACAATGAATGTAATCTCTCAGTGTTCCTTACCCCCTGGAATAAGTGGGAGTTAAAAAAACAGAGTTAGAGTGTACACGTCTTGCTGTTTGTTTGCTGTTTGCTTGCTGTTTGCTGTTTGTTTGCTGTTTGCTGTTTGTTTGCTGTTTGTTTGCTGTTTGTTTGCTGGGTTGCATTTTTGGGGCTTTTCCTTTTAGTTTTTAATTTGCCTTTTGCTGTCACTTTTTAAATAGCTTTTTTTTTTTCTCTGGTTCCATCAGTCTATCAATTAAGGGGTGTGGTTAATTGCTCACAGGTGCCTATTTAACTGGTTGTAGGACTCAGTCTGAGCGTGCTCAGTCTGAAGCTGTGGAACTTGGTGTAAGTGGAGCTGGAATAAGTGGGAGTTAAAAAACCAGAGTTAGAGTGTACAAGTCTTGCTGTTTGTTTGCTGTTTGTTTGCTGTTTGTTTGCTGGGTTGCATTTTTGGGGCTTTTCCTTTTAGTTTTTAATTTGCCTTTTGCTGTCACTTTTTAAATAGCTTTTTTTTTTTTCTCTGGTTCCATTAGTCTATCAATTAAGGGGTGTGGTTAATTGCTCACAGGTGCCTATTTAACTGGTTGTAGGACTCTGAAGCTGTGGAACTTGGTGTAAGTGGAGCTGGAATAAGTGGGAGTTAAAAAAACAGAGTTTAAAACAGGAGGTTATAACAGGGGTCATAGTACCTGTGTAGTGTGAGTATCTGAGTGTTGTCTGAGTAGTGTGTGTGGATCGTTAGTACTTGTGTATTGTGTACTGTATACTTGTGTATTGTGAGTGCACGTAGGTCTGTGAGTACCTGTGTATTGTCTTGTTGTGTACCTGTGTATTGTCTTGTTGTGTACCTGTGTATTGTCTTGTTGTGTACCTGTGTATTGTCTTGAGTATTAGTGCCAGGAAGCTAGCTGTTAGGTAATTTGGACAGGGTAAAATCCCCAAATCCTCACTATATTTAATAGGTACGATGCCCGGCGGGTGTGGAGAGGCGACTCTTTGTACATCTTGCCGCATGTATGCGTTCCTTGATCATCTGATCGAGGGCGAATACTGCTGTGCAAAATGTAAGCACATTGTTTCCCTGGAAACCCAGGTTCTGAATCTGGGGAAGCAACTGTCAGCACTGAGAAGTCCCTCCATACTAAAGGTGAGCCAGGAACGTACACGGCAGGTGCCGGCAGGGGCCAGCACAGAGGCGGGTGGAGACAAAGAGGTGCAGGCACTAGCAAAGAGTAGATGGGTGACAGTCAGGAGGGGTAGAGGGGGAAGTGCCAGAGAGGCCGATCCAGGACTGGAGCATCCCAATAAGTATGCTCCATTGAGTGACATTGGTGAAACCAGTCAGGGACCAGCAGTGCTGGAGATGAGGGACTCTCCTAGCTGCCAGGGGAAGAACTCCTCCAGTGAGAGTGGGGGGGCAGCAAAGGGAAAGGAAAGACAGATTCTGGTGGTAGGGGACTCAATTATTAGAAGGACAGAGAGGGCAATCTGTAACTAAGACCTGAAGCGCCGAACAGTATGTTGTCTACCGGGCGCTCGGGTTCGGCACATCACGGATCTTGTGGACAGATTACTGGGAGGGGCTGGGGAAGACCCGGCTGTCATGGTGCACGTTGGCACCAATGACAAAGTCAGAGGCAGATGGAGTGTCCTAAAGAACGATTTTAGGGATTTAGGTGCTAAATTGAGGAAAAAGACCTCCAAGGTAGTGTTCTCTGGAATACTACCGGTACATCGAGCCACACCAGAAAGGCAGAGGGAGATTAGGGAAGTAAACAAGTGGCTGAAGAGCTGGTGTAGTAAGGAGGGGTTTGGGTTCCTGGAGGACTGGGCCGACTTCTCAGTCGGTAACCGATACTATAGAAGGGACGGACTACACCTAAATGAGAAGGGTGCAGATCTGCTGGGAATGAAGATGGCCAAAAAGTTAGAGGGGTTTTTAAACTAGGCGATGGGGGGGGGGGGGCCAGAGACAGTGATAGCCAGCGCAGAAGATATTCCAGAGGGTAGTATTGGGGGCATTAGTGGTAGGTTAACCAAAGCACAAAAACACAAGGTGAGTATAGTAGCAAGTCCTAGTTGCAATCTTGAAACACCCAATACGAGGACAATATGCGACCGGTCTAAACTATGTGGCATGTTTACTAATGCCAGGAGCATGGCGGACAAGATGGGTGAACTAGAGATACTGTTGTACAAGGAGGATTTGGATTTTGTGGGAATTTCAGAGACCTAGTTCAACAGCTCTCATGATTGGCTGGCAAACATTCAAGGGTATACCCTATACCGCAAGGATAGAGAGGGTAAAAAAGGGGGAGGGGTATGCCTATATATCAAGAATAATGTACAAGTGAATGTGAGAGATGACATCACTGAGGGAGCTAGGGAGGAGGTGGAATCTTTATGGGTAGAGCTCCAAAGGGATGAAGCTAAGGGGAAAATAATACTGGGAGTATGCTATAGGCCCCCTAACCTGAGGGAGGAAGTGGAGACGGATCTCCTATCACAAATTGGATTAGCAGCAAGGATGGGAAGTGTTATCATAATGGGGGATTTTAATTATCCAGACATAGACTGGGCGGAGGGAACCGCGCATTCATTTAAGGCTCGCCAGTTCCTTAATGTCTTGCAGGACAATTTTATGGGTCAGATGGTAGACGCACCAACTAGAAATAAAACATTACTGGATATACTGATTACCAACAATACAGACCTGATCACAGATGTGGAAATACGGGGAAATTTAGGTAACGACCACAGGTCAATTCGTTTCAGTATAAATCACACAAATAGGAAACATGAAGGGAACACAAAGACACTGAATTTCAAAAGAGCCAATTTCCCTAAACTACAAACCTTGCTAAAAGGCATAAATTGGGATAAAATATTAGGAACAAAGAATACGGAGGAGAGATGGGTTTGCTTTAAGAGCATATTAAATAAGGGCATTAGCCAATGTATCCGATTGGGTAATAAATTTAAAAGAGCGAACAAAAATCCTGGATGGCTTAACTCCAATGTAAAAATGCATATAAAAGCAAAGGAGAAGGCCTTCAAAAAATACAAGGTTGAGGGATCATCCTCAGCATTCAGACTTTATAAAGAATGCAATAAGAAATGTAAGGGTGCAATTAGGACGGCTAAGATAGAACATGAAAGACACATAGCGGAGGAGAGCAAAAAAAATCCCAAGAAATTCTTTAAGTATGTAAACTGTAAAAAAGGGAGGACAGACCATATTGGCCCCATAAAGAATGAGGGAAGACATCTGGTTACAAAGGATGGGGAGATGGCAAAGGTATTGAATTTATTCTTCTCCTCAGTCTTCATGAGTGAATCGGGGGGCTTCAGTAACCAAAACTGCAGTGTTTATCCTCATGACACAACACAGGAAGCACCTACATGGTTAACAGAGGACAGAATTAAAATTAGACTTGAGAAACTTAACATTAATAAATCACCGGGACCAGATGGCTTGCATCCGAGGGTACTTAGGGAACTCAGTCACGTGATTGCCAGACCGTTGTTCCTAATTTTTACAGACAGTCTATTGACTGGAATGGTACCAGATGACTGGAGAAAAGCCAATGTAGCACCAATATTTAAAAAGGGCCCAAAAAACATCCCTGGGAATTACAGACCAGTTAGCCTAACATCAATAGTATGTAAACTCTTGGAGGGGATGATAAGGGACTATATACAAGATTTTAGTAATAAGAATGATATCATTAGCAGTAATCAGCATGGATTCATGAAGAATCGTTCTTGCCAAACCAATCTATTAACCTTCTATGAGGAGGTGAGTTGCCATCTAGATAAAGGAAGGCCCGTAGACGTGGTGTATCTGGATTTTGCAAAAGCATTTGACACAGTTCCCCATAAACGTTTACTGTACAAAATAAGGTGCGTTGGCATGGACCATAGGGTGAGTACATGGATTGAAAACTGGCTACAAGGGCGTGTTCAGAGGGTGGTGATAAATGGGGAGTACTCAGAATGGTCAGGGGTGGGTAGTGGGGTTCCCCAGGGTTCTGTGCTGGGACCAATCCTATTTAATTTGTTCATAAACGACCTGGAGGATGGGATAAACAGTTCAATCTCTGTATTTGCAGACGATACTAAGCTAAGCAGGGCAATAACTTCTCTGCAGGATGTGGAAATCTTGCAAAAAGACCTGAACAAATTAATGGGGTGGGCGACTACATGGCAAATGAGGTTCAATGTAGAAAAATGTAAAATAATGCATTTGGGTGGCAAAAATATGAATGCAATCTATACACTGGGGGGAGAACCTCTGGGGGAATCTAGGATGGAAAAGGACCTGGGGGTCCTAGTAGATGATAGGCTCAGCAATGGCATGCAATGCCAAGCTGCTGCTAATAAAGCAAACAGAATATTGGCATGCATTAAAAGGGGGATCAACTCCAGAGATAAAACGATAATTCTCCCGCTCTACAAGACTCTGGTCCGGCCGCACCTGGAGTATGCTGTCCAGTTCTGGGCACCAGTCCTCAGGAGGGACGTACTGGAAATGGAGCGAGTACAAAGAAGGGCAACAAAGCTAATAAAGGGTCTGGAGGATCTTAGTTATGAGGAAAGGTTGCGAGCACTGAACTTATTCTCTCTGGAGAAGAGACGCTTGAGAAGGGATATGATTTCAATTTACAAATACTGTACTGGTGACCCCACAATAGGGATAAAACTTTTTTGCAGAAGAGAGTTTAATAAGACTCGTGGCCACTCATTACAATTAGAAGAAAAGAGGTTTAACCTTAAACTACGTAGAGGGTTCTTTACTGTAAGAGCGGCAAGGATGTGGAATTCCCTTCCACAGGTGGTGGTCTCAGCGGGGAGCATTGATAGCTTCAAGAAACTATTAGATAATCACCTGAATGACCGCAACATACAGGGATATGTAATGTAATACTGACACATAATCACACACATAGGTTGGACTTGATGGACTTGTGTCTTTTTTCAACCTCACCTACTATGATTCGGAGGATGATAGAGACCGTATCATTACGGCATCTCCCCATTTCCAGCTAATCCTCTTTACCTTCTGCCTATATATATCCCCACCGGTGGATGGAAGCGGACTTACTGAGTGGCCTGGAGATGGTTTGAAAGGACACTGCAACTCTGCGGATCATGACCACATTTCCGGTGTCAACAAAGGGGTGAGATCCATCCAATATTTCCTATCTGGGATAGCCATATCCCTCTCCCCCTAGCACTGATGTTGTGACCGATCTGATCCTCTTACATTCCTATCTCCATATATCTCCAGCAATCCACCCAGTAGACATCTTCCATCCCTTTGGCTACAAATGATATCATTTCATTGTATGTGAACTGTTCTACTCTATACTCGTAACCCTAAAGGATCTATTTATCAGCAGATGTATCCTCATCCTTCGCTGCTAACTATATGGTGGATGTGAATTCCCCATGGGCGCCCAATCCATAGTTCCCTCCTTACCAGCAACTTACTTATATATTTATATCTAGGAATATCATTTGTTGTGTGAGTTGTGAGGAATGTATGTGATGTGTGCTTGTGGTGGCCATCTGCACTTTGTTTTGAGACAACGTTGTCTATTTTATTATTGGTGATTGTATTTGGCTTTTTAACCATTTCTTGATTGGTGTTAAAGTGAATTATTCAATAAATTTATATTTTTGCTATACAGCCTGTTCCTCCTTGATGAATTGCCTTTTTCTTTGTTGTTTTGATATGCGTTGCTAATTCAGAGGAACGCACCCACCGCTACGGCTCAGTGCCCTGGGTGTTAGTAATAGGCACAACTATCACGGGTGGAACTAATACTTAACCTTCATCCGCTTACAATTGCATTGAATTAGCAAAGCTATATAGTTCATTTTTTATCTTTTCTTGCTGTTTTCTGGTATGGATATTAAGGGGAACCCCACGCCAAAATTTTTTTTAAAAATGTCATGGGGGTCCCGCTCAAAATCCATACCGGACCAAGGGTCTGGTATGGATTTTAAGGGAAACCTCGCGCCAATTTTTTTTTAAAAATGGCGTGGGGGTCCCCTCAAAAATCCATGCCAGACCCTTATCCGAGCACGCAACCTGGCAGGAAAAGAGGGGGGGACGAGAGAGCACCCCCCCTCCTGAACCGTATCAGGCCACATGCCCTCAATATGGGGAGGATGTCCCCATGTTGATGGGAACAAGGGCCTCATCCCCACAACCCTTGCCCGGTGGTTGTGGGGGTCTGCGGGCAGGGGGCTTATCGGAATCTGGAAGTCCCCTTTAACAAGGGGACCCCCAGATCCTGCCCCCCTGTGTGAATTGGTAATGGGGTACATAATAGATTGTCAGAGATATTCCTGCACTATCAAGTATGGAAAACGGCTAGAGGAGGAAAAGCTGCATGCACCTGTTCGGGTGAACACCTGACCTTAAGATTGATTGTATGGATGAGTGGTGCAGCGCTAATCCTAAGTAAAGATACTCAGATGGTTTATAGTGGGGTCAAAATTAACATAGCGAAGTGTATAGAAATATTAGTGAACAATAAAAATAGAAAAACAAATTAATAAATATCACTAACCAGTGAATGCAATAAGCTAATAAATAGTGTGTTTACAATCTTGAATCTCTGAGGTAAAAAAACTAGTAAAACGTGGATAACAAAGACCAGTGTATATAAATGATATATAGATGTAATACAGCTTGATTTCAATGCATATAAAATACAAAAAGTGACAATGTGCAGTGTGTGATCACTGTGCGTGTTAAACTTGGCTACACTTCAAAGTCCATGCAGTGTTTGGTAATCAAACCTATATAAAGTGCAGAAAATGTGCCAAAAACACTCTATGGTGCATGAAATGATATCCCAAAAAAATAAAGTCTATAAATATAAACAATATTAACACGAAAAGAAATGTCCTTTTAAATAAGGTGAACTCTGTGACAATGATGTGCTGGCATGCGCATGTAGCAGTTAAAGTGCCAAGTGACTTGAAAACTCGTGCTTCTTCGTGTGCAAACACTTCAGTGGGTAATGGCCCCTTACCTCACAGCAATGGGGCAACAGCATATGACCAAAGGGCTTTTTAACTCGTCCTCCTAGGGGCTCCTACGCGTCCCTGACCGTCCTCACAGTAATGGGGCAACAGCATATGACCAAGGGCTCTTTGACTCATCCACCTTTGAGTTCCTGCAAATCCCTCACTGTCCCAGGATTGGGTTCCCTCAGGTGCGGTGCAGGAATGTATAAAAGATATTGAAGTGGAGAAAGAGCCCAATAGTGTAATTCCGTTTCAACAATAGGATTTTTATTAGGCAAAAAACGGGTACTCACATTTAGTAATTAGGAAAAACCAATTGTATCCGACGAGCGGCGAACTCGTCTGCTTCTCACTGTGTGTACAGCCTATCCCGTCCCTACGCGTGACGTCACACCACACGTGACTTCTTCAGGGGATGAAGAAGTCACGTGTGGTGTGACGTCACGCGTAGGGACGGGATAGGCTGTACACACAGTGAGAAGCAGACGAGTTCGCCGCTCGTCGGATACAATTGGTTTTTCCTAATTACTAAATGTGAGTACCCGTTTTTTGCCTAATAAAAATCCTATTGTTGAAACGGAATTACACTATTGGGCTCTTTCTCCACTTCAATATCTTTTATACATTCCTGCACCGCACCTGAGGGAACCCAATCCTGGGACAGTGAGGGATTTGCAGGAACTCAAAGGTGGATGAGTCAAAGAGCCCTTGGTCATATGCTGTTGCCCCATTACTGTGAGGACGGTCAGGGACGCGTAGGAGCCCCTAGGAGGACGAGTTAAAAAGCCCTTTGGTCATATGCTGTTGCCCCATTGCTGTGAGGTAAGGGGCCATTACCCACTGAAGTGTTTGCACACGAAGAAGCACGAGTTTTCAAGTCACTTGGCACTTTAACTGCTACATGCGCATGCCAGCACATCATTGTCACAGAGTTCACCTTATTTAAAAGGACATTTCTTTTCGTGTTAATATTGTTTATATTTATAGACTTTATTTTTTTGGGATATCATTTCATGCACCATAGAGTGTTTTTGGCACATTTTCTGCACTTTATATAGGTTTGATTACCAAACACTGCATGGACTTTGAAGTGTAGCCAAGTTTAACACGCACAGTGATCACACACTGCACATTGTCACTTTTTGTATTTTATATGCATTGAAATCAAGCTGTATTACATCTATATATCATTTATATACACTGGTCTTTGTTATCCACGTTTTACTAGTTTTTTTACCTCAGAGATTCAAGATTGTAAACACACTATTTATTAGCTTATTGCATTCACTGGTTAGTGATATTTATTCATTTGTTTTTCTATTTTTATTGTTCACTAATATTTCTATACACTTCGCTATGTTAATTTTGACCCCACTATAAACCATCTGAGTATCTTTACTTAGGATTAGCGCTGCACCACTCATCCATACAATCAATCTTAATGGGGTACAAGTACCCCTACCATTTCACAAAAAAAGTATCAAAAATGTTAAAAAAAGACAGTAGCCAGTTTTTGACAATTCCTATTAATGTCTTCTTCTTTCTCCGCTTCTTCTGGTCTTCCTTCGGTTTTCTTCTTCTTCCTCCATCTTGTTCTTCCCCTACTTCTTCCTCTATCTTCCTCTGCTTCTTCCTCCGGTCTTCTCCTTCGGCATCTTCCTCTCTTTTCTTCTGCCCCGCTTCATCCTCCGGATGATCCGCCTAAATGGGGGGTTCCCGCTGTGTGACGCTTATGTTCTTGTGACAGCTCTTATATAACAGAGGGTGGGGCCACCCGGTGACCCCTGCCCTCTCTGACGCACTGGGACTTCCCTATGGCTTCCCTCATTGTGTCAGAGGGGGGCGGGGTCTGTTTTAAACATGGGAAACATGCGCCACTTTACAAGCATACTATAGAAACCCCCCAGGTACAAAATTTAAAGGAATATTTCACTATTATTGTTTCACTTTAAGCACTATTAAAATCACTGCTCCCGAAAAAACGGCCATTTTTAAAAAAAAAATTTGCATTGATACATGTTCCCTGGGGCAGGACCCAGGTCCCCAAACACTTTTTATGACAATAACTTGCATATAAGCCTTTAAAATTAGCACTTTTGATTATTCATGTTCGTGTCCCATAGACTTTAATGGTGTTTGCGTGTTCGAACAAATTTTTTGCCTGTTCTCACGTTCTGCTGCGAACCAAACCGGGGGATGTTCGTCTCATCCCTACTAAGCAGGTAGCAATAGCATTGTAAAAAAATTGATACAATAAATGTATATAATTATTTTGGAATATCTATATAATGCTAAAAAAGAAATTAGTACAGTGTATTACTAAAACAATCACTCTTGAGATAAAGAGTAGGGCACATGCACATGGCTGTAAAAAAAACACTGCATTTTCATCAGTACAGAATTGTCCTAGTAATGAAGGATGCTAGTATAACGCTACCCCCTTAAGGGCTGCTGGATTATTTTTTTTTGGGGGGGGGACTTGGATAGGGAAGGGAAGGTATGGGATGCCCGGAACTGTAACTTGAATGCAAACTTGCTAACTTTCTGGCTGCCGAAAATCACTATTCTTTTCTCCTGTGGGATAAACAGATCAGCTAAAGTGATAGCAGAAATATATCAAACACTGAATGCAGAAACTATTTTTCTGTAGAAAATGCAGATGCACCTGGCTGCTCTTTAGGTTCCCCAAGCAAGAGGTCTAGGGTAGCTGTATTGGCTTTAAGTAACTCTAAGTTTTACCTTAGTAGCAAGCAAGCTGAGTAATTATACCTGGCTGCTTCTCCTCTATAGGCTCTGGGGTATAATGGTTGAAGTTGCTCACTCAGTCCCTTTGGTGGATCCTGAAGCACATGTGACTGCTGAACAGGCCTCCTGCTGGACAGGTCCCAATGGCTCCCAGGATGGCTTCAGCTAGGCCTAGCTGAGGCTGAAAGGGGGTGTGAGGCTTCAGCTGATTCTCTCTCTATTCCTCTGGCTCCTTCCTTCTGCCAGGAGCAGAGTCCCTCAGCACAGGGGTCCCCTCCAGGCAATTGGACTCTGCTCCCCACATGGCCAGGCTCCAGAACATTTCTGGGCTATTTCTCCACCTTCTGAGCCATCCCCACCCAGGGATTGGAGGAGACTCCTTAAATGTTCAGGCTTAATCTCTGCTCCCCTGTCCTCTAAATTCTATAACCCTCCAGGAGTTCCAGAAGCCAGGGGGAGGTAAAAGAGATTTAGCACTTGGAGCTCTACCAGCTAACTCTAAACAAATTAACCCCAACTCCTCTGCCTACAGAGGAGCCCAACTAAATTTTCTTACACTGTACACATAGGGTCCTACACTAGGTGACAGGAGCCACCTGTGTCCTCTCTATAAAGGATGCTAAGCTGCAAGAGCTGCCAGCTGCAAGGTACCTGGCAACGAAGAACAATAGGCTACAAAGCCCCCTGTGTCCTAGTAACGAAGGACATTAGGCAGTAGTAGCTACCTTTGTCCTAGTAACAACGGACAATAGGTGGAAGTAGCCACCTGTGTCCTTGCAACAAAAGACACTAGGCTGCAAGAGCCACTGGCATCCTGGCAACAAAGGACATGTCCTGGCAATGAAGAACACTAGGTGATAGAAGTCATATAGCACCCTAGCAACCAATAGGGCCAAAAGGGTACATTTGTGCTATATGTTCTATGCATGTAAACATTAGCACAAGTGTGTACAGTGTATGGACAAGGTTTTAAGCAAGGTTTTGTGGCAGTAAGATACTATGTAAAATCGTACACCCATACGCATGAGCCCTTTGAGAGATTCATGCACACTAGAGATGGGCTTGGGCATGATGAGGATCCCATCTGCCCCATCCTGCCAGGAAGCCGACACTGCACACTGCTAATCACAGGCCGTGAAACATTTCCCAATCTGTGCAGCTGCAGGCCGTGAAATGTCTCACATTAGCAGAGTGCAGTGTCAGTTTCCTGGCGGGATCTGGCAGGTGGGATCCCGAACATGCCCGAGCCCATTCCCAATGCACACATATATATTATAAAACCTAGAAGCAAATCCGGCAGAACATTGTGCTGGGTTATAGGGTTAACCTTAGCAACACCTACACCAGTGCTGAATCAAATACTCACTCACTGGTTCAGGGATGGGTTGGAGGGTGGATCACATTCTGTCTAAGTTACAATGGCCACCTGACGTCAAGAAGGTAAGACAATGTTAGACTTTAATGGATCACAAACTCTTCAATTGTATTTCCATGTGCTAGGGCCTCTTCCTGCAATAAAGTCTGTTTACCATCCATCCAGCCACCCCCATGGAACCAAACCAAGCTTTGTATATTATATCAAGCTATACCAATCAAGCAAATAGTAAGACCCCTTTCAGACTGAAGGCAGTTTTCAGGCATTTTAGCGCTAGAAATAGCGCTTGTAAAGCGCTTGAAAACTGCCTCTCATGCCTCCCCAGTGTGAAAGCAAGAGTGCTTTCACACTGGGGTGGTGCGCTTGCGGGAAAGGAAAAAAAGTCCTGTGAGCAGCATCTTTGGGGCTCGTTCACTAACAGCCAAATTTGAAAGGAAGTTCCAATACCTATAATTTAATAGTTAGTAATAGGCATTAATATTGTCCAGTCTGAAATAAACAAATTCACACCTCTCCAGGCATGTGATCTCATAACAACCTACCCCACTCTAAAACAACAGACGTAATTGGCAATCAAGAAAATGCTAGACGGCCGCTCTTTGATACAACACCTTTATTGTGCAGAATCAATAAAATCCAAACTGTCAATCCGTAAATCACAGGGATACAGGAACAAAACTGCATTTCAGAGACAGCACAGGGTGATTAGGGTGTGCCCGGGCACAACCAAGGACACCCCGTGTGCATGCCTATGCAGAGCACAATAACATCTTCTGGGTTCCCTGGACAGAAGATGGAGAACCTCTATCCCCAGATACCAGTTCCAGAGACTGGGAATTTAATAGACTTTTCTGCTGAGGAGGAACAACTCGGTGAGCCTCCAGCAGAAGAGCTGGCTTCAGAGCCTGGCGCTGTTGACCTCTACACACAATAATCAACTCTGCAGGAGCTCCAGGAAGAGAATGTAGTCAGCACCTCACAACTGCAGCTTGTGCTGGTGTCTGTGGATGGGACTGCGGTCTCCACTGACAGCAACCCTGCAGAAGAGCTTGCAACAGGGCAGGGTGCTGCTGGCCTCTGCCCTTAACTAACAGGATGGATTTCCTGTGGTAGTGAATGGGATTTTGGTCTCCACTGGCACAGCCCCAGAAAAAGGTCTGGCATTAGGACGGGAGTTTATTAGCCTTGCTCTCACAACACTGTGGGATTTTCATCTAGCAAAAGTGGATGGGACTACATTCTCCACCTGTATACCCCAGGGATGCTGGGCAGTTGGCCCAGATCCCCAACAGCATGACGCAGTGGGTCCAGTCTTCCTGTCTTCTCTCCAGCAGCTGAAAGGACTCCAGGGAGAAGGGCCAGTCCGCATTTCTCCCCCAGTGGTGGGTATGTTGTTACAAAAGAGGCAGAGGTTGGCTGGGTGAGTAATGCTATGTTCAGAGCAATTTGTTTGGGGTACTGTGTGGGTACGGGCATTGGGGGACTGGAACTACAGACTAACTTTGAAGTCAACATGCCTGGGGTCTCCTTCTGTATTAGTCTCCTGCCAATAGGGGTGAATTGTGATGGAGTCATCTTGGATAGGGGGCCCATGGAACCCAGCTTACCTTAGAAGGGTGAGGAAACTCCTTGTTCAGCTCCCCAGGCCCCTCTTATGTGTAAGTCACGCTGTGTCTATTAGGGGCACAGGGTGACCTGAGAAGCCCAGTCTGATCTGCACTAATCAGACTCAGTATAACCACACTGGACTCATTTTCTTTTACCCTTGAATCAGGCAGGTTGCTTACACTATGATTAGAACACTGACATTGGACATTTGAACTGTGTGCAGGCACGCATGCCCAAGTCATAGGAGAGGAGAAGCTCCTTTAACAGGTCTCTCCAATAAAGAAGTGATCTGCGCGCCCAGTTAATGTTTTAAATAATTGTTGAAAGGTTAAATGTTTCAGTGCCACTAACAAAGTTGGCTGCATGCCCAGATTCTTTTTACCTATGCCTAATGTAATTAGATGTAAAGTTTATCCCACCCTGTGTCTCTATGCCAACTTGGGGGGGGGTTTGTCTTCAGAGTTATATCACCCTACACTGAGTTACGGCTAGTGACTGGGTGTTCTGAGGGATCTTGGATTGTGCTGGTAGCAGGCAAGGGAAGCTAATACAGGCAGACATACTCCTCAGGAGTATGGCGTTTGTCAAAGCAGCTTCCCGACATGCCAAAAGCATATGTTTCCTTTAAATGCTATGCATCTGTTCACATTTGTGTTCTGTGGTGCGATGCCCTTCTGAAAAGACAAGCATGTTGCATCTTCAGTGTGTTTTGTTAAAAAATGCAGCAAAATGCACCTTCCATTATAGTAAATGGTAGAGCACCAAAAACACAATACATTTTTTGAGTGAAATATCCATTTTTTCCCCAGGAGACCATGGAGGAAAGAGCATGAAAAGGGTATAATGCGTTGCGTGTTAATTTTAATGCAACACAATAAAAATGCACTAAAAATGTGATATGCATTTTAAAACACACAGATGTGAACGAGCCCTTAACCACTTTGGCTCACGCACCTGTTTATCACCTATGGACCAGACCATATTTCACATTTCTGCTATGTGTCTGTAACTTTGTAATCACTTATGATAAAGATATGGTACATAGATTGTTTTTTTGAGGGACGAACAGGGCTTTCTTGTGACCCTAAAGTCCTCTGAGAATTTTTTTACATTTATTTGCATTTTAAGGGGAAAAATGTATTTTTTCAAGTTTGATCAGTAATATTTTGAACACAGGTACCATTGAGTGTGAGGAAAACATACATTTTATTCTGCCTCTTGTTCTATTTACTGCAACATTAAAATTACATTTTTGGTACAAAGTATGTTAAAGTTATTTCATTTCATTTTTCTCATAATGCATCAGTAATGTATAGATCCTACTGGTTTAAAATAAAACAGATATACCCTAAACCATGTATTTTTAATAGTAAATCCTTAAAAGATAAGGATGAATATATGTGCCTTATAAAAAAAATGTTTCCAGCAAATAATTTAAAACAGAAACATGGAACAGGAGATGAAAGTGTTAAATAGTGATTATACAGGTTGAAATGAAAGGGTTAAGTAATAAAAAAAGGAGCATGTCCTGGTTAATTAAGGGTCAATTCCCTGTGCACAATAAAAAATTTTCTCTGTTAACTGCAGCTCTCTCACTCACAAATCTGACAGGGAAAGCAAGAGATAAAATAGCTACTATGGGGGTCATTTACTATAGCGCTAATTAGCACTAATTGCCGCGAATTAGCGCTAATTTGCGGCAATTTAGTGCTAATTATCGCTAAAATGGTATTCATTATAGCACTGGTGAGAAAATACTCCCAAAATCGAATTTACTATAGTTCCCTGAAACCAAATAGCGCCCAAACCCGCCCAAACCCATACTCTGCTAAAACCTGGAGAATTGCACATGGAAATAATGTTTAGAGCATGATTCTACACTGAAATATCTTTAAAAGTCTGAGAAGTGAAACATTCCCCATTTTGGACAACTAGGTGCCAACACAACTGAGCTCAGACCTGAAAATAGCTCTCATTTTAGCTCCAGTGTCTTTTTTACAGGACGCTATAGTAAATACCAAAATGAGAGCTAATTAGAGAGCATTTTTTGGTAGGGAAAATCTGCTCTATTCTAGTCCAATGCAAGTTTTAGCCATTGATTCTAATGGAACAATTGTAACTTTCACAAAAAAAAACTTTTAATGTTGAGATGAAATGTATCTTTCTCTGAAATAAATTTTCCTTTGCAACATTGTTGCTTCTACTTAAAATATTTTGTTTTTAAGAATACTAGAATGTTTTGATGTTTTGGTAAAATATATTTTCTCTGTCACGTTCACTTGTTACTCTCCATCTCACAACAATCTCTACCCAAACTCACACAGGTGTCTTTACAAACCACAAACAATACCATTGCTGATGCAAATTTAAAATGGGTCACAATTTTGTGTTTCTTATTATTTCCAAATAATCATAATTTGAGCCCAAACAATGTGATATGTGTACCAACATCAGAAATCCAAATGTAATTCCCAAACATTTGAGGGTAATATTCTACTCTCACCCACAAAAAAACACCAAATATCACAGAATAAATCAAGAAGAATAACTCTTGAGTAATGTAATTCCATCACCTGTATGTCCAAAGAAATGCAGTATTTATGTGTTTTTATGTGTATTTATGTGTAGTTATGTGTAGTTATGTGTAGTTATGTGTAGGAGGTTCTCACATGTGGCAGCTCTGTGGCTTAGAGGTTAGAACTTCTGCTTAGTATGCCTGAGTGTCTGGGTTCAAATCTCAAACATGCTGTTTATGTAGAGAAGCTGTCTCATCTCCCAGGTCCTATAACTATGTCTAAATGTTGTAATTATGTGTAGGAGGGTTCCACCACCATTGTAAGTCTTTTCCAGATACACTATTTAGCCAAAAGTATTGGGACGCCTGCCTTTATACACACATGAACTTTAATGGCAGCCCAGTCTTAGTCCGTAGGGTTAAAATTTGATTTGGCCCACCCTTTGCAGCTAGAACAGCTTCTGGGAAGGCTTTCCACAAGGTTTAGTGTGTCTATGGGAATGTTTGATCATTCTTCCAGAAGTGCATTTGTGAGGCCAGGCACTGATGTTGGATGAGAAGGCCTGGCTTGCAGTCTCTGCTCTAATTCAGCCAAAGGGTGTTCTATCGGGTTGAGGTCAGAAGTCTGTGCAGGCCAGTCAAGTTTCTCCACCCCAAACTCCCTCATCCATGTCTTTATGGACCTTGCTTTGTGCACTGGTGCGCAGTCATGTTGGAACAGGAAGGGGCTTTCCCCAAACTGTTCCCACAAAGTTGGGAGCATGAAATTATCCAAAATGTCTTGGCATGCTGATGCCTTAAGAGTTCCCTTCACTGGAACTAAGAGGCCAAGCCCAACCCCTGAAAAACAACCCCACATCATAATCCCCCCTCCACCAAATAATTTGGACCAGTGCACAAAGCAAGGTCCATAAAGACATGGATGAGTGATTTTGGGGTGGAGGAACGTGACTCGCCTGGACAGAGTCCTGACCTCAACACAACAGAACACCTTGGGGATGAATTAGAGCAGAGACTGTAGGGCAGGCCTTCTCGTTCAACATCAGTGCCTGACCTCACAAATGCACTTGGAAGAATGGTCAAACATTCCCATAGACACACTCCTAAACCTTGTGGACAGCCTTCCCAGAAGAGTTGAAGCTGTTATAGCTGCAAAGGGTGGGCCAAATGAGTTTTGAACCCAATACTAATACTGGGATGCCATTACAGTTCATGTGTGTATAAAGGCAGGCATCCCAATACTTAGGCCAATATATTGTATATTGCTTATTGCTTGTGACACTGAGCATGGCTATGGAATTAGGGCTGGTTTATACCACAGAGATGCAGAGAACCTGTGTGAGGCTGCCTGGTGGCTAAGTGGGTAGCAGGTCTGTTTAGCAGCACCTGGGATGTTGGTTCAATTCCCCAAGCATGCTAATGCTTGTGTTGAAGTTTATATGTTCTCCCTGTGTGGGTTTCTCACCACAATCCAAAGACATGTTGGCATTTTATTTGTCTCCTGTCAAAACAGGTTCTTATGTAAGAAAGTTACTTTTGGACTTTGGATTGGAAGCTCATTGCATCCAGGGACTGATGTTAATGTTTGTTAGCACTAATCATGCCCAGGGACTTTTAAAATTGTAGGGTTTACACTGCACAGGTACATGTGCTTAGAAAACTGTTGCTTTGTTTATGTGGATGCAAATGGACTTCGATCTTTGGCCTGTAGTTGGAGATTGATGCACATAGCCAAGGGCTAACACAGTTGCGAATAGTATTATGTGTTCCTGCTCATCAGGTGCAATCATTTTAGACATACATGAAGAGATAGATTGAAAGATACTGGCGGGCGTGTACTTCTATTGGGCGTGTCAGTGTGCTAACAATAAAACCTCTCTTAGACCCCTTTCACACCGAGGGCGTTTTGCAGGCGCTATAGCGTTAAAAATAGCGCCTGCAATCTTCCCTCAAACAGCTGCTCCATTGTCTCCAGCGTGAAAGCACGAGGGCTTTCACACTAGAGTGGTGCGCTGGCAGGACATCAGGAAAAGCCCTGCCAGCAGCTTCTTTGGAGCGGTGAAGGAGAGGTGTGTTTACCGCTCCTCCGCCGCTGCTCCCCATTGAAATCAATGGGGCAGCGCCGGGATACCGCCGGAAAAACGCCGATATTGTGGCGCATTGCGGGCGGTTTTAACCCTTTCTCGGCCGCTAGTGGGGGGGGTAAAACCGCCCCGCTAGTGGCCGAAATGCGCTGCAAATCCGACAGTTAAAACGCTGCTAAAAATAGCAGCGTTTTACCGCCGATGCTATGGGCGGATCGGTGCGAAAGGGGTCTTATATAAAGGCCTGCAGTAGGGGGGGGGGTTTGTTTGGCCTGAGAAGGTCAGGTTTTTTGCTGTGATTTGTGTGGGAGAAGGAATGATATTGTGCCTATTGACAAATGCCCAGCTAGGGATATTTTCTGAAATTCTTGTGCATTTTTTCAATCAAAAGTGGGTTTATGTGGCCATGCTGTCAATGTTGTGTGTGTATTGTTCCTGTCTGATTATGCAAACATCGTTTGGAAGCATCTGCTGACCTTCTACTCTTTTTGATCTTGTTGTGTAATCGTGTACACCGACATGCAGCTTCCAGCAGAACATGGTCACCAATGTATGTATGTGTGGATTGTGGGCTGGTGGTGGGTGTTTTGAATAAGTCTTTTTTAAAAGTGGAACTTCCGCTCATCTGATCCCCCCCCCCCTCCGGTGCCACAGTTGGCACCTTTCAGGGGGGAGGGGGGTGCAGATACCTGTATTAGACAGGTATCTGCACCCACTTCCGGGAACACACTCTCGTGGAAGTCAGCCCCCTCCCACACCCCCCGCTGTCTCCTGGGAAAGACACAGGTCCCAGGAGATAGCTGGGACCACTTAGAATGCGCAGCGCGACTCGTGCATGCGCAGTAGGGAACCGGGAAGTGAAGCCGCAACGCTTCACTTCCTGATTCCCTCACAGGGAATGGCGGCGGCAGCAGCCGAGAGCCGAGCGATTGATCGGCCTCGGTTGCCGACATCGCTGGACTCCAGGACAGGTAAGTGACCATTTATTAAAAGTCAGCAGCTGCAGTGTTTGTAGCTGCTGGCTTTTAATATTTTTTTCTAGGTGGACTCCCTCTTTAATATTATGTTGGAATGCTTTGTAAGAATAATGACTGTTAAGTATGTTTCTATAATCCTGCAGATAAAATGTGATGTGTTGCCTGTTATACACTGAAATTAAAGCTGTGTCCACTCTAAGGTTTTGTCAAATTTTAGATTGTAAGCTCCTATGAGCAGGGCCCTTAAAATCCTATTGCTAAATGTAGCACCATATATCCTGTCCGAATTTTTTTGAAGCTAGTAAATGAATGTACATATTTTTTTTCTGCTGGTAAAATAAAAGTACATTATTGAGCTTTGTTGTGGTGTTTTTTTTTTTCTTCTACTTTTCTTTCTCTTTAGTTTTTGTGGGTGGTGGTGGTTTTGGGAAAGTGCAATATCTCTTATATCTTATTTCAATATGTATTTGTGCACCAAAAAACGAATCTCTTCACCCTGGTTCACATTGATACTACTTAGAAATCGCGCTACTTCACTTGAAGTAGCACGATTTCAAAGTAGCAAGGTCACCGCGATTTCAGGTGCTACTTGATAGACATCCGTGTGGCTTCATACACAGATGTCTATTGAAGTCACACCTGAAATCGGCAAATATAGTGCAGGAACTACTTTAGCAAATTGGTGCGGCGCCACAAAATCAGTGTCGCATCGATTGGAACAGTGCCATTGCTGCCAATAGTTATGCGATTTGATCTCTCAGATCGCTCCAATGTAAACCTAGGCTTCTGCACACCTGCAAGTAAATGATAAAGGTGGAATCTTTATATATAACAGCTGTGGAGAATTGCAGGTAATGACTTCAGCTGGTGGATAGGCAGTGTTGTATGTGTCAGCTTTAGTTCACATTGGTGCGATTTGACATGTCAAATTGGTGGCAATTGCACCGTTTTAATTGGTGCGACTTTGGGGTGCAATTTGTATTGATATCAGTGCAGAAACCTGCACAGATGTCTCTGAAATTCCCCCTGCAGTCAGGACCTACATGCGGGAATGAAATTGTGTTATTTCAGCTGAACGATTTCCTCCCTCTGTCAGTGTGAACCAGGGCTCAAACTGGGCCTTTTGTTTTTGTCATTCACCTGCTGCTAACCCAGGGACACCATTTCTTATCGAACAACTTTAAATATCATAAGTAGAAATACAAATGTGCATATCTGCAAATAAACAAGAATAATAAAATTCTAATCATGGTTGCGATCAAATATTCGCAGCAGCAATCAAAAGAGTGTGCTTTTGCCTTCTGACCCAGAAATAAGTCATTGTAATCACCCAGAAGTTCCTGTGCTGGTCAGGATCTCCATCTAAGTGGACATGGCAAGGTCCCTCTTTAGCAAAGAGGAGGTGCTGCTCATTTTCCGGATAAGGGTATGATATGTACTTGTGCTTAATCAATGTGGGGTGGATGTGGTCGTTAGATTTGGTGTGGGTGGGGTTCATTGATTTGTTTGGCATCCCCACACATTTGCTTCTGGCCCATGTGCACACATCACTTCCTGCATTTGTTCTGCTGATGTAAATGCATGTATAAATGAGAGCTCCTTTCTATTAAAATATATATGACTTGTTTCACAGTTGGGCCACATTGGACCTCCGAGTTGCTTGACAAGTTGTACCCCATGATTCTCTAGGGATGGGCCGAACACTGCCCTGTTCGGTTCGCAGCAGAACATGCGAACAGGAAAAAAAATTTGTTCGAACACCGTTAAAGTCTATGGGACACGAACATGAATAATCAAAAGTGCTAATTTTAAAGTTTAATATGCAAGTTATTGTCATAAAAAGTGTTTTTGGACCCGGGTCCTGCCCCAGGGGACATGTATCAATGCAAAAAAAGTTTTAAAAATGGCAGTTTTTTCGGGAGCAGTGAATTTAATAATGCTTAAAGTGAAACAATAAAAGTGTAATATTCCTTTAAATTTCATACCTGGGGGGTGTCTATAGTATGCCTGTAAAGTGACGCATGTTTCCCGTGTTTAGAACAGTCTGACAGCAAAATTACATTTCTAAAGGAATAAAAAAGTCATTTAAAAGTGCTAGCGCTAGTACCTGTGTTCTGCCGAGAAAGTTCCCCCCGGCAGATAAGGACTCCCCTGTACTGCGCAGGCGCAGCGCTTGCGCAGTACGAGCCGTCGAAAATACACCTGTGAGTCAGCTGTATACGGCGCCTGTAACAGGGCCCCTCGCGGGCTCGCTTCGCTCGTCACGCTTCGAGCACGGCCTCGCTTCGCTCGGCATATTTCTGTTCTAACTCTGTGTCCACTTGAATGGTGGAGCTTGAACCTGGACTCAGGGCAGAATGTAGTGCGCAGGCGCCGTGTAAAGCTGATGATCAGCTGTTCAACTTCGGAGACTTTTGGCGGCTCTGTAGTCGTTCATACTGTGCAAGCTCAGTACAGGGGGGTCCTTATCCGCCAGGGGAACTTTCTCGGCAAGACACTGACTATTAATGAATTGTCAGTCCCGACAATACACATAAAATTTCACTGATAAAAACGGCCTGGGATTCCCCCACAGTCCATTACCAGGCCCTTTGGGTCTGGTATGAATATTAAGGGGAACCCCAAAGCAAAATTTAAAAAAAATGCGTAGGGGTCCCCCCAAATTCCATACCAGGCCCTTCAGGTCTGGTATGGATATTAAGGGGAACCCAGTGCCAAAATTTTTAAAAAAATTGCGTGGGGGTCCCCCTCAAAATCCATACCAGACCCTTCAGGTCTGGTATGGATTTTAATGGGAACCCTGCGCCAATTTTTTTTTTAAAAATGGCGTGGGGGCCCCCTAACAATTCATACCAGACCCTTATCCGAGCACGCAACCTGGCAGGCCACAGGAAAAGAGGGGGGGACGAGAGAGCACCCCCCCTCCTTAACAGTACCAGGCCACATGCCCTCAACATGGGGAGGATGTCCCCATGTTGATGAGGACAAGGGCCTCATCCCCACAACCCTTGCCTGGTGGTTGTGGGGGTCTGTGGGCAGGGGGCTTATCGGAATCTGGAAGCCCCCTTTAACAAGGGGACCCCCAGAATCCGCCCCCCCCTGTGTGAAATGGTAACGGGTACATTGTACTCCTACCATTTCATTAAAAAAGTGTCAAAAATTGTAAAAAACACACAGACACAGCATGGGACAAGTCCTTTATTAAAAAAAGAAAAAAAATTCCAGCGATGTAATCCTTCCTCGTCCCAGGATACGGAGAAAGACGCCGCCACGACACGATCCGCCTCCATGGGAGGAGCTAGACCTGCCGTGACAGTTCTTAAATAGCTGAGGGCGGGGCTACCCGTGCCGTGCGCGGGTGACCCCTCACGTCATGGGTGGCCCCGCCCTCGGCTATTTAAGAACAGTCACGGCAGGTCTAGCGTCATTCAGCGGGCTCCTCCCATGGAGGCGTGACGTGTCGTGGCGGCGTCTTTCTCCGTATCCCGGGACGAGGAAGGATTACATCGCTGGAATTTTTTTTTCTTTTTTAATAAAGGACGTGTCCCATGCTGTGTCTGTGTGTTTTTTACAATTTTTGACACTTTTTTGTGAAATGGTAGGAGTACAATGTACCCATTACCATTTCACACGGGGGGGCGGGATCTGGGGGTCCCCTTGTTAAAGGGGGGCTTCCAGATTCCGATAAGCCCCCCGCCCGCAGACCCCCACAACCATCTGGGAAGGGTTGTGGGGATGAGGCCCTTGTCCCCATCAACATGGGGAGGATGTCCCCATGTTGAGGGCATGTGGCCTGGTACGGTTCAGGAGGGGGGGCGCTCTCTCGTCCCCCCACTCTTTTCCTGCGGCCTGCCAAGTTGCATGCTCGGATAAGGGTCTGGTATGGATTTTTAGGGGGACCCCACGCCATTTTTTAAAACATTTTGGCGCGGGGTTCCCCTTAAAATCCATACCAGACCTGAAGGGTCTGGCATGGATTTTGAGGGGGACCCCCACGCCATTTTTTTTTCAATTTAGGTTCGGGGTTCCCCTTAATGTTCATACCAGACCCAAAGGGCTTGGTAATGCACTGTGGGGGGATCCCAGGCCGTTTTTATCAATTAACTTATATGTCTATTGTCGGGACCGACAATTCATTAATAGCTGGCACTAGCGCTAGCACTTTTAAATGACTTTTTTTTCCTTTTAGAAATGTCATTTTGCTGTCAGACTGTTCTAAACGCAGGAAACATGTGCCCCTTTACAGGCATACTATAGACACCCCCAAGGTACGAAATTTAAAGGAATATTACACTTTTATTGTTTCACTCTAAGCATTATTAAAATCACTGCTCCCGAAAAAACAGCCTTTTTTTAAAACTTTTTTTGCATTGATACATGTCCCCTGGCGCAGGACCCAGGTCTCCAAACACTTTTTATGGCAAAGAACTTGCATTTAAGCCTTCAGTGAGAACTTTGGATTTTGCAGGTTGGAGCCCCATTGACTTTCACTATTCCAGGATCTGTGATCTGACAGGCATTATTGCCGGCAATAGCGCTGCTTTGCATTTGCATTAGCGCTCAGTTTCTGAGAGTTAAAGTCTTTCTGGCCTTTTTTGAGAGCTATTTTTTGGCACTGCAGGATAATTTTTTGGCGCTATATTAAACGACCCCCACAGTGACTTCTTCAGAATAACAAAAGGTAGAAATCTGCAAAGTTTGTTCAAATCCTTGCAATGTACTGTACATAGATCACCCAGAGGGGAATGTATTTTTCTCAACAAAAGTGGTGTTACGCTTTAACGTGAAACCATAAAAATGAGAAATAACTATGAAAATGAGAAATTCCTTGAAATATAGTGCCGAGGGGGGGGGGTCGCCTTGGTCTGCCTGAAATGTGGCACATCTGTACTGTGTATAGTGCCTGCTGCAGCAATAATGACATTTATAAAGCCAAAAAAAGACATGTTCCATTCAAGCTCTATTTATTTTCTAAACAACTGCTTGGGGAGCCAGTCTGTATGACGAGGTCACAATTTTGTGCATTCATAACATGATTAGAGATGTTTTGGATAAATTCTGGTGTCTCTTTTGCAGACTTTGGATAGAAGTAACAGGTGCGGAAAAAATTGGTCTTTGGGTGTCGGCGGTGCCTTCACACCGTAATGCCTAGTATACACAATGAGATTATCCGAAGAATGAACGTCCAGTTTTGTTTTGTTTTTGCATGCCAATCCCAGATTGAACCTAAAGAGTTTACTAAAGTCATGAAAATTCTTGTACGACAGAATAAAAATTCAGAAGAGATGTAATGTGTTATAATGCTTTTGTTTTGTTTTTTTTTTAAATATATTTTTATTGCATTTTTTTTAACATACAGACAGACATACAAATAAATACAACAAAATCCAAACATAAAATACAGAATGCTCCTATGTCATCTTAGAACAGAAGGGGATAACATCTAACTCGACATTAAACTTTGTATAGACAAGTATCACAGACATGGATAGTACTATCATGGCAAAAGTCATTCACTGTGTGAGGCAAACTACCTTTAAGCGGAGTTCCACCCTAAAGTGGAACTTCCGCTCATCAGATTCCTCAATTGGCACCTTTCAGGGGGGAGGGGGTATCTGCACCCACTTCCGGGCATAGCTAGCCGCAGCTAGCCGCAAATGCCCGCCCACCCCCCGTTGTGTTCTGGGAAACACACAGTTCCCACAACACAACGGGGACCAGTGTAGAACGCAGCGCGACTCGCGCATGCGCAGTAGGGAACCTGGCAGTGAAGCCGCACTGCTTCACTTCCCGATTCCCTGACCGAGGATGGCGGCGGGGGCAGCCGAGAGACGAATGATCGATCGGCTTCGGCTGCCGACATCGCTGGACCCTGGGACAGGTAAGTGTCCATTTATTAAAAGTCAGCAGCTGCAGTATTTGTAGCTGCTGGCTTTTATTATTTTTGTTTAAGGTGGAGCTCCGCTTTAAATAATACCCCACTTTGGCAGTGTAGGCGAGAGGGTTAGTGGGCTAGCCAGCCATCTGTCCCAGATCTTGTGAAATGTTTTTTCCCTCTTTGAAATATCAAAGGTTAGCTTATACAGTGGTAGAGATTCGTTAAATAGTTTTAAGCAGAGACCTCTAGTAGGGGTCGCAGTACTATTCCAGGTCAGTAAGATGACCTTCTTTGCATAAAAATAGAGGATATGAAGCAGTCTTTTGGCCTGGAAGGGAACAGCAAGGTCACCAAAGATGCCCAAGAGACAGTTCTTGGGATTAAGTATTATGGGGAGACAAGTAGAAGAGAACAAGAAGACCTGGACAGCCGCACACCGGAATGGATAAATCCGTCTTTTTATTCAAATTACAGGATCATGGGGTACACAAAACACGACTGTGGGGTGGTACAAAAATAACTGACGCGTTTCGCACTTACACCAAGTGCTTACTCATAGCTGGGGAGACCCAGTGCTGAGGAGAGAAAGGCGCCTATGTTCACCCAAAAGTTCTGTACTATAGGACAAGTCCAGAAGCAGTGGAGGAAGTCAGCTGTTTGTCCACATTTTCAAAAGCATTCGGCCGAGGGGGATATGCCCATTTTTTTCATTTTAACTGGAGTAAGGTGTGATTGGTTGAATTATCCTATCTCTGGAAGAGATAACCGAGGTCTTAAAGGTGTCACAGAATTCAGACCAGCCTTCTTCTGTGATAGGGATGTCTAAGGAGTCCCATTTCTGTTGTGTTGCCCTGAACCTGGGATTAGAGTTTGTCACTAGGGCTGAGTAATAAGTAGATATAAGTTTTGTCTGGTCCGGAGCTCTTAGGAGTTTTTCCAGGTCAGGGGTCTCGAGGGGACTAGTTAGGGAGCCATTTCTGTTGTGTTGCCCTGAACGTGGGATTAGAGTTTGTCACTAGGGCTGAGTAATAAGTAGATATAAGTTTTGTCTGGTCCGGAGCTCTTAGGAGTTTTTCCAGGTCAGGGGTCTTGAGGGGACTAGCTAGGGAGCCAAACTGAGCTTGTACAGCATGTCTGAGTTGGTAGTAATAGAATAGATAGGTGGCAGATCGAAGTCCAATCTCATCTGGGGGAAGGATTTGAAACCCTAAGGAGTGTATATATGGCATAAGTATTTAATCCCCTTGGATGTCCATCTCTTAGGGTCAGGTAGGGAGTTTAGTTCCTTAAGCGTAGGGTTATACCAGAGTGGGCTATTGGGAGAGGCCAGCCAAGAGTCAGAGGTACGTTTGACTATCACTTTTTTAAACATAGAGAGAGAGAGAGAGATACGTATGATAGACATTCCAGGTCCCGGTGGTGTGCATCTGTGGTATATTATGTTATGTAGTGTTTCAAACGAGGAAACTACGGCTCCTTCAGTAGTTGTACACGCGTTATTCGAGTCAGGGTGTAGCCAGTCATGGATATTAACTAATTGAGATGCCTGATAGTAGAGGTAAAAGTCAGGGAAAGCCAACCCTGCCAAGTGGGACGGGAAGCGAAGTGTCTCTGCTGCGACTCTAGGGGGTCCAAAGGAAGGTAGTACAGATAGAGTCTATGCTCTTAAAAATAGATTTAGGGATTTTGCAAGGGGAGTTAGCCATGACATACAGTAATTTAGGTAGATATATCATTTTAAGGACATTGGCTCACTCCATAAGGTCTAAGGGTAAGTCCTTCCACTGCCTGGTCTGAGTCTGCAATTGGAGTAGTAGGGGGGCTAAATTATTGCTTATATAGAGGGATAATGGCAGTTGAATTATAACTCCTAGGTACCTGAATGAGATGGCTATTTGCAGTCTGGAGTCCGGTTTGATCTCCGAAGTAAGAGTCATCAAGTTGTGTCTCCGGGTATTGAGCTCTAGAGGTATAGAGATCACGGTAAAAGTTTAGGAAGGCGTTTGTTATATCTTGAGGTACATCACTGATGTGGTCCTTGGAGACCGAAATCCTGGGGATTGAGACGGGGGGGTGGTCAAGTCTGGTGAAATATGCGAGTAGGCGACCCACTTTGTTACCATGTTCAAACGTCTTTTAAATGACATAGAGCATGTGTTTTTCACTGAGATCTAGCAAGCGAAGTTCATATTCCCTGTTACATTGCAGCCATGGAGTTAAAGTAGCTGTACCGGAGTTTTGGGTATAGGTTGCCTCTGCCACTAGTAATGCATTTTTTTAATTCCTTAGTATGTTGTTGGGCATTTTTGCGTAGGATGCCAGTGATAGACATGAAGGTTCCCCTTAACACTGCCTTGGAGGCTTCCCAGGCCATGGTAGGTCCAGTGAAAGCCTGGTTCACCCGCTAGTAGTCAGTGATGCCCTTCGGGCATTCACTCTGTACGATCTTGTCCTCCAGCCAGTGAGAGTTCAGTCTCCAGATCCGAGGGCCTGCTCTTGGCAGGAGGAGAAGGTCCACAGACATAGGGGCGTGATCAGAGATCCCTCGAGGTAAATATGAGACAGATTGGACAAGAGGGAGTACCTCTGCTGGGACAAATGCCAGGTCTATGCGAGACATGGTATGGAAGGAGTCAGAGTGACTGGAATACTGTCGGTCATCTGGATGCTTCCATCGCCATAGTTCAGTGAGGTCATATACCTGGGTCCAGTCAACAAATGAGGGGTAGGATCTGCCCCCTCCCCGCAAGCAGTCCACAGTAGGATCAAGTACAGCATTAAAGTCGCCTATAAACAGTAGGGGACCAGGGGATCTGGACAATGGTAGGAGGGATATGTGGGAAAGAATTTCTGGGGAGAACGGAGGAGGAACGTATACGCTCACCAATGTAAAAACTATGGAGACTATACGAAAGGTAATTATAATAAAACATCCTGCAGGGTCTGTTTTTGCTAGTATTACTTCTGCTGGGGGGGACTTTGCTAGCAAAATTGAAACCCCCCGGGAGTACTTGTTGTAGGTGGCATAATATTGGGTAGCCAGCCAGGGACGTTTAAGAGTCAGTAACGTAATATCAGTAAGGTGGGTCTCCTGTAGACAGATGATATGAGGCTTATGTTTTTTTTAAATAGGAGAACACTAGGGACTGCTTGTGAGGTGAGTTCAGATCCCTGACATTCCAGGAAATTAATTTTAGCGCATCAGCCATATATGGTCTTATCTAACATAATATCATTAGGAGAGTAATCAAACATTACAGCATACCACATATGACATAGCATATAGTATCGCCCATAGTAGGGATGCAATAGCAGCAGAAAAAAGCTGTCCATAGGAGCATGTAAAACAACAAAAAACCTGAGAGACCAGACATTCTTATCATCCTTAACTTGAGATGAGACTGGCGTGTCGAACATCCCGCCCTCTTCCCACCCCCCTCTACTAACCCAAACACAGTGAGCATTGGTTCCCGGAACAAAAAATAATCCCTCTCAGCAACAGTCATGAGAGAGATTAGGAAGACCTGTGGCCTCGCCACCTACTGGTATGGGGGAGGTAGCAGTTTCATGGAGGCTCTCAAGTAAGGTGCAGGTGTCCATCTTGCAGAATATAGGATAGTTCTGTAACATAAGGCACATACAATAACAGTAACGGTGTATTAGGCACAACAGGTGCAATTTGTAAGTGGATCGGGGGATATATTGCTGTTTGAAATGATCATCAGACCCAATTAGGGTGTAACGATGTTTAACGAAAAGGGGTAATGCAGATACCTAATTTTGAGGAATGCTGTCTTCATGGCAAAAGAGAGTGAGCACAGGATGGGGTTCTCAGATAGCCGTGCTAGCAGTCATCAAACAGGATAAACGCATAAGCATAAAACACCCCCCCACGGAGCCCGAGGCTGATGACATCTGTTGCGGCGTTGCCTGGGTTGCTTTCCAAAGTGGGTATCTAGCCAGGCCATAGCTTCTTTAGGGCAAGTGCAAAAGTGAACTTTGCCTTCATGGATGATGCGCAGTTTAGCAGGAAATAGCATCGCATAGGGGAGGCCTTCACAGCGGAGTCGGTCTTTTATTGCCGCATAGGACATGTGTTGGCATTGCACTTCTGCTGAAAAATCAGGGTATATGGAGATGGAGTTGCCATTAAACTTAAGTGGACCTTTTTCTCCGGCAAGTCGCACTATGGCGACTTTGTCACGGAAGTTGAAGATTTTCCCAATCAGAGATCTCGGGGGGGGGGGGCCCTGGTTGTGGAGGGCGCATGGGGGTTCGATGCGCACGCTCAATTTCAAATGCATGTGAGAGCTCCTCTGACCCAAAAATGTCACGCAGCCATTTACGGAGAAACCTTTATGGAGGGACCTTCCGATCTTTTGGGGAACCCCACAAATCTGAGATTGTTCCTTCGGTAACGATTTTCAAAATCGTCCAATTTAGCTATAAGGGTCACTAGCTCGTCTGTGGCCGTGTGTACAGTTGCATTCAAAGGATGCACAGTATCTTCCAGAGAGCTGACACGTGCCTCCACCTCCCCTGTCCTATCCCTCAGGTTCTGCACGTCTTGCTTCAGTTAGGAGAAATCAATGTGGATGCTCTCCATTTGTACAGTGAGAGAAGCCTTGCAGTCTTTTATGGCCAGCATGATTTCTGCCAGTGTGGGTTTATCTATGGAGGGGCTGGGGAAGGTGGGGTCTGCTGAGCTGGCAGGGGAGTCTAGAGCTGCTAGGTGTGTAGCCTGGGTGGAAAGGCTGCAGGAATAGAATCACTCACCCCTTGTGCAGAGACCTGTGAAGAGGATGGAGCTGGCTGCAGCGTGGCCTCGTGCATGGCTGGAGGATCAGTGCCATCTTGCCTTTTGAACTGGATCAGTTGCTCCGCAGCGGATTGGGGCGCAGGTGGCCCGTATTTGTTTACCATCATGCTTGGAACGGGTGCCCACCGTCTTTATGAGGAGTTCGTTGCCACTTGTGAGGAGATTGGACTCAGGATGCCTGCAGGATGGATATTTAGAGCCTAAGAAGGGGAAGCACTCATAATGCCATATCCGTAAATTCAGGGAAACAGGAGAGGGTACTAATATATATAATATAGAATTGCTTACTATATTAGTACCCTCTCCTGTTTCCCAGATATTTAGAGCCGGAGCTGTGGAACTAAGCTACTGTTCTCATGAACCCCAACGCCCCCCCGTTGTAATGCTTTTGTATTGCATTTTCGAAACAACAGCTGTACTGATTAAATGAAAATCGTACGATCTGGCATCGTACGAAAAGAAATTTGTGCATGTCTGATCGGATAATTTCGGATGAACTGTCATGATCGGCTCTCAAAAGCGCTTTACTAACGATCCGATTATCGTATGATCACTTCAAAAGCAGTATTTTTCGTATGAATTTCTGATTGGGTGTATGGGGCCTAACCCCATAGAGGTACTCTTGATGAAAGCAAGAATTGGCCTTGCTGTCAAAAATTGAAATGATATGCACCTGTCATACAGGTGTGGAAAAAATTGGTCCTTGGGTGTTAATTGTGCCCATGAAACCTACACTAAAAAATTTCTTCAAGATGAAATCAACAACCACAAAGCTAGGCAGCTTAGACAGTCTTTCAGAGATTCCAGATCCAAAAAGCACTTAATCAGGGACATCGCCATCAGGTAGTTTCACCAGGTGAAGTGCAAGCTCACCTTCATTTTAGACCTCAAAGGGTCTACTAAACAAGTAAGCAGATCAATCTGATGGACCAGATCCTGCTGCTGAGGTTCCTTTAGGAGTGAAAGAGCTCCCTCTCCAAGATGGCTCCACAAAGCTCACAAGCAGGTCATAGGCAACAAAATAGAAAAGAACAGCCTCCAATAGTGCAGTACCTGGGTTACTACGTTCAAACTGCACAAACCCCGCTTTATAAAATACACTCACATTTATTTGATAAAAACAAGAATGCAATAGACATCCAGCATCTCATGTGATCCTGTGCTCCCGCCGCCAGGCTCAACCTGTGAAAGTGCTGTTCACACTATCAAAACCTAAAGCGTTAAAATTGAAGCCTCATGTCGAGTCAGGAGGTGTTTGAAGTCTTTCAATGACTCCCATTCAAGTCTATAGTAATGCTTTAAAGTCTATGAAAGCAGCGCCGATATGTTGGATGAGCCGTGGATTAAATTACACGCCTAGCCTTTTTTGTCTTCTGGTAAGCAGATTACTTTACCGCGTGGTGCTGAGTGTTTCTACATCTTTGCACTTTAACTGGTGACTGGAACATTCCTCCCTTTACCTCGGACTGACTAATTTAACATCATTTATTTTAGTGCCGCTTTCATAGACTTTGGACTTTTGTGTTTGGTTATCAATAAACTATGCTGGCTGCTTTTATTTTTATTGAATAGCGCAGATAATTACATTTTTTTATATGGTAATGCTTTGCAAACGCTCTGACAATCAATTGCGGGGCATTAAGATTAGTTTATTTCCTGTAATGGAATAGGCATTTGTGGAGCAGTTTTAATGCGCCTTAACGCTCAGCAAACGCTTCAAAACAGTCCATAGGGCGTTTAGGGAGCATTTTTAACTTGTCATTAAGGCTTATAAAATGCCAGTCTAACGCCCAAACTAAAGCTCACTAAGACCCCTTTCACACTGAGGTGTTTTTCAGGCACTTTTGGGCTAAAAATAGCACCTGTAAAGCGCCTAAAAAAACGGCTCCCTTGCAGTCTCAGTGTGAAAGCCAGAGTGCTTTCACACTGAGGCGATGCGCTGGCAGGACGTTAGAAAAACTCCTGCAAGCAGCATTTTCGGAGTGGTGTATACACTGCTCCTAAACCGCTCCTGCCCATTGAAATGAATGGGCAGCGCTGACAAACCGCCGGCAAAGCACCGCTGCAGCGGCGCTTTGCGGGTGGTTTTAATACCTTTTTCGGCCGCTAGCGGGGGTTAAAAGCACCCCGCTAGTGGCCGAATACCTCAGCAAAAACGACAGTAAAGCGCTGCTAAAAATAGCGGCACTTTACCGCTGACACCCCAGTGTGAAAGCAGATTTACGCCAGTCTAACACCCATACTAACATTATAGGGGCATTTCTTAATTGTTAACGCCATAAAAACACCCAACGTTTTATGGGCAGTTTGAGCACCTCAGTGTGAAAGGGGTCTTACAGAGATTCACACTCTCTATTTGTCCAGTTTACCATTATCATGTGTGAGTGGAAGTAAAAGAAAATCCCAAATTTTGGGTTGTCCCCAGAAAAGTAATAGAGGGGAAATCTTCAAATGGAGACACTAGTTCTGGTGACCTGGAGGTCTCCAAGGAATTCACTTGATTTCCGGGGATTTCCTCTAATTTCCTGTTTGGTTATGGGACAGGAAGTGAAAGGAAATCTCCACAATAGGACACAGATAGAGAAGAAAAAACTCTAGGAAGAAAAAATGTATGTGCCCCACAAGGCAATATCATAATGTGCTAGTATGCACCGCATACTAGTACATTATGACATTGTGACATACCTTAAAACAAAGCCCTTAAAACGAAGCCCTGTCTAGCATATCTCCTAACTGTGCGCGTTTTCATTTTACCTACAGGTAAGCTTTATTATAAGCTTACCTGTAGGTAATAAAAGCAGAGGGTTTACTACCACTTTAATAAAGGACTACACATCTTAAAAGGACCGAACCCGATCCAATGTTTTTGTTTTACTATTTTCACTTTTAAAAAAGATAACACAGCAATAAGTACCTGTTTGCAAAATGTTATACCACAGAATATGAAAAACTTTTTGTTTTTTAAAAATTTTCTGTCTTTTTTTGTTTGTTTAGCAAGATACATAAAAAAAAACCTAGTGGTGATTAAATACCACAAAAAGAAAGCTCTATTTGTGTGGGGAAAAAAATGATTAACCACTTCAGCCCCGGACCATTTGGCTGGCCAAAGACCAGAGCACTTGCGATTCGGCACTGCGTCGATTTAACTTAAAATTGCGCGGTCGTGCGACATGGCTCCCAAACAAAATTGACGTCCTTTTTTTCCCCACAAATAGAGCTTTCTTTTGGTGGTATTTGATCACCTCTGCAGTTTTTATTTTTTGCGCTATAAACAAAAAAATAGCGACAATTTTGAAAAAAACGCATTATTTTTTACTTTTTGCTGTAATAAATTTCCCCCAAAAATATATATAAAAAAACATTTTTTTCCTCAGTTTAGGCCGATAGGTATTCTTCTACATATTTTTGGTAAAAAAATCGCAATAAGCGTATATTGATTGGTTTGTGCAAAAGTTATAGCGTCTACAAAATAGGGGATAGTTTTATGGCATTTTTATTAATATTTTTTTCTTTACTAGTAATGGCGGCGATCAGCGATTTTTATTGTGACTGCGACATTATGGCGGACAGATCGGACACTTTTGGCGCTATTTTGGGACCATTCACATTTATACAGCGATCAGTGCGATTAAAAGTGCATTGATTACTGTGTAAATGTGACTGGCAGTGAAGGGGTTAAAAACTAGGGGGCGCTGTTGGGGTTAAGTGTGTCCTAGGGAGTGATTCTAACTGTGGGGGGGAGGGGCTACGTGTGACACGACACTGATCACCGCTCCCAATGACAGGGAGCTGTAATCAGTGTCACTAGGCAGAAAGGGGAAATGGTTGTTTACATCAGCATTTCCCCGTTCCCCCTCTCCGTGAGACGATCGTGGGTATCCCCGCGGACATCGAGTCCGCGGGACCCGCGATCACACTCACAGAGCTCGCGTCATGCCCGCAAGCCGCTTCTTAAAGGGCAACATACAGGTATGTTAATATGCCTGTATGTGCCCTTCTGCCGAAGTATATCGGCGTGAGCCGGTCGGCAAGCCGTTAAAAATGTCATGCGGGGAATGTTTAATGACTTTGTCATTCTCATTCAAAGTGTGACAGCGCTAAAAGCTGAAAATTGGCCTGGGCAGGAAGCAGATAAAAGTGTCCAGTAAGCAAGTGGCTAAATAACATTATCCTCCTCCCGAGTCCCCCATAGACCTCAGTGGGATTCACCACAAAGTTTGTGAACAAGCAGTCAGCAAATCAGTTAAAGTGGTTGTACACCCCGATGTCTATGGCGCATGCGCTCTTTAGAAAGGGCACATTGTGCCATTTCTAATAGGGGTCGTGCCATGACTGGCGGCTCCCGCGCGCATGAGCGGGAGTGACGTCAGATCACGCGACTCCAGCCAGTCACAGAGCCAGAGTTCACGGCCCCAGAAGAAAAAGGGCTGAAGATTGACGCTTGCTGCTAGTGGGGACAGCAGTGACATCGCAGGCTTCAGCTTCAGGTAAGTGACACAGACATTATGCTTTACCTTTGCAGGGAAATAAAGAGGAAGTAAAACCCACCAGGGTTTACTTCCTCTTTAAGCTGAACGCAACCATCCCTTTCAAATATATATAGATAATAGAGGTATATTGTATACTTATATGTACCTTCTAAAAATGTAAGCCATTGGCAATAAACAACGCTGCCCGCACTAAAAACAATGAAAATTTGCTCTTCTACGCAGGCGCCTGAGCTTACAGACAACCAAGTGATTACAACCCCTCCTCCAGGACGTAAGGACGCCGACATGCATAGCCCGCGTGCGTATATCCCCTAACAAACATGGCGAGAAGTTCGTCACAGCAGAAAAAATAGACATGAGGCCGAACGTCGTGACGTTCTTGTCCTGCCAGAGCTCCAGCAAGAAGCTGATTGGCCAGAAGGGGTCGGCGTCCAGCGCTGCCTCGGATGTGAGTGGTGGCGGGAGAGGGGCGGAGTTTCTGATTGGCTCGGAAAGCTTAGCGCGCGAATAGGCTGATTGTGGTGCCTGGAGTGTGAAGCGGAATTGCGGGCAAGATGTGGAATAACCACGGTGAGTCCTGGGTGCCGGGAATATCCCATACATTCAGCCCTTGTGTGTTGGTTGGTTTCCGGACTCGTCTAGTTGCCAGTGTGTTCACAGTTCAGATGCACATTCCCGAACAGTGACGTATTATTATAGAATAGGGGACCCGGTGGTGTTATAACGTCCCTTCATAAAATCTGTGAACTCTAGTTATTGCTGTGTTATGTTTTTTTTTTAACAGTGAAAATAGTAAAACAAAAACAGCATTGGATCAGATTCGGTCCTTTAAGATGTGTAGTCCATTATTAAAGTGGTAGTAAACCCTCTGCTTTTATTACCTACAGGCAAGCTTATAATAAAGCTTGTAGGTAATTAACATTTAAATAAACTTCTACATTTAACTTGTAGCCAAAATGAAACCATGCACGTTTAGGCGATATGCTAGGCAGCGCACCACTGGGGGAGGGCTTTGATTTAAGCATACTAGCACATTATGACAAACTTGGCTTAAAATTTAAGGTAAGTATGTCGTAATGTGCTAGTATGTGGTGCATACTAGCACATTATGATATTGCCTTGCAGGGGGGTCTTTAACCACTTGCTTAACTGGGCACTTAAACCCCCTTCCTGCCCAGACCAATTTTCAGCGCTGTTAATTTTTGAATGACAATTGCGCGGTCATGCTGCAGTTTACCCAAACAACATTTTTATCTTTTTTTTTTTTTTTTTTTTTTTTCACGCAGATAGAGCTTTCTTTTGGTGGTATTTAATTGATGGTGGGTTTTTTTATTTTCATAAGTTTCATAGTTTGTTATTTGAGGTGATTGAAGCCGTAACTAGTGCAATTGTGACAGAGAACATTGAGTATTGTCCATGATACTTTTTTTATTTGCACTAACATACAATTTTTCATGAACGAGCTTTCGGGGCGTGTCCCTTTCTTTAAGGTCCAACAGTACTGATTCACAAAAGTTTGAAATTTTTTTTTTTTTTTTTTTCTTTTGTTATAAAATTTTGAAAACGGGTCATTTTTATCCTGCACTGATAAGCGGCACTGATTTTTAGACACTGGTGGGCTTTGATGGGTGGCACTGGGTGGGCACAGCTGCAGCTTTCTGAGTGAGGGACTGATGTCCCTCTGACAAGCCGGCGATCGGCTTTTTTTTTTTTCCCATCACGCTGACAGGATGAGGAAAAAAAAGATACAGATTACCGAGCTTCTGTTTACATCACGCGATCAGCCGTCATTGGCTGACAGCTGATCACGTGGTAAGGGGCCGGGATCGACCCCTTACTCGGACCTGTGATAAGCCGAGTCTCATAGTCATTAGCATAGAATTTTGTTACACGTGTTACCTATTATTAAAGCGGAGGTCCACCTATCTTTTTTTTTTTTTTTTTTTTTTTTTTTTTTTTTTAAATTCCTTCACAAACTTTTCTTCTCAGCATTACATACTCACATATTGTGTGTAATATGTCCGCCTGTGTCAGATTTCGTCGGAAAGAATAACTTATATTATTCACTGCAGGCGGTTTCCATCTTCATTGTGGGCATTTGAAGCCCACAAGCATTTATTTCCTGGATGTGGTGAATGCTGTGCTCCCCAGCATTCACCGCTCGTTCCCGCACATGCTCAGTGGCATTCTGGGAAGCCTGAGACTAGCTCCCAGGAGTCTGGGAGAGGCTAGAAACACGCCTACTCCCATGGGAGGAGAACCAGGAAGTGCAAAGAAGAATAGAAAAATAAAAGGTAATTACGGCGATTTACATTTTTTTTAAACGGCATGTCAGCATCTAGGCAAGGAAGAGAATACATACAGATATTGTTCAAAATTTGGGTGGAACCCCGCTTTAAGTTATCACCTTATACTAACGGCTTGAAAATTCTCTTTTTATGAAAGTAGAATTCCAGCTTATACCTAACTAGCCTAAAAAATGCTGCTTCCCTCCACCCATCCCTTCACCCATGCTGAATAACCTGTGTAAGAAAGATGTATGATAATATGTTGCGCTAAATGAAAAATTCATATCCAAATAGTAAAATCACAAAGGCTTTAAAGTCCAAAGAACCACATGATAAAATATGTAGCCAAAAAATAAAAACACAGTAGTGTTCGTGAGTGTAGATTCAAAAAGAAATCCTCCACCATGTGTTGAAGCCACCGACACAAAGGTCAAGATGTACTCTTACCACAGAGTATGGACCCTCTGATTATAGAAGGTCACATAAGCCTTAGTAATCCACCACTGTTAGTTGGCCCTGGAAGACGAGAGGCGATGGTATAGGTCACATACGCAGCTCCTGCTAATATGATCTCTGGTCATCTGAATTTTGCAGTGGTACACCCAATAAAAGAGAAGGGGCTCCAATAAAACTTCTTACAAAATGTTTTTATTGAAGTAGAATATTGCACTTACATGTTTCCAAAATAATACAAGCAGATAGCAGCATGATTAACGGCGATCAGTGAAGGTTTGGATAGTGCGATGACAGGTCTGTGTAACTCCGCCCGACCGGTTTCGTCACAAGTGTGGACTTTTTGTGACTAAACCAGTCAGGCGGAGATGCACAGACCTGCCATTGCGCTATCCGAACCTTCACTGATCGCTGTTAATCATGCTATCTGCTTGTATTTTGGAAACATGCAAGTGTAATATTTTACTTCAATAAATTATTTGTAAGAGGATTCACATTGTTGGAGCCCCTTCTCTTTTATTGGGTGTACCGCTACATAATTCTTTTGACCGGAGATCAGTTCAATAGAAGCTGTGTATGTGACCTATACCATCGCCTCTTGTCTTCCTGGGCTAACTAACAGTGATGGATTACTAAGGCTTATGTGACCTTCCATAATCAGATGGTCCATACTCTGTTGTAAGAGTACATCTTGACCTTTGTGTCGGCTTTTCACATGGAGGATTTTTTGTTTTTGTTTTTTTTTTTTTTTTGTTTTTTTTTCTTTTTTGGCTACACATTCATTATGTGTTTCTTTGGACTTTAAAGCCTTTATGATTCACTATTGATGTTGCAGCTTCCTCAATGTATTTATTTTATTGTTATACAAGCACAATATTGCTCACACATTTAAGAAAGATGTATACTGTATACAGTGGAACCTTGGTTTACGAGTAACGCGGTTAACAAGCTTTTTGAAAGACTAGCAACTTTAAAAAAAAAAAATTCTGACTCGGTTTGTGAGTGTTGTCCCGCAAAACGAGCAGAATTCAAGCTAATGTGGTGTGCAGTACCGCATTTGGCCAGATGTGTGGGGGTGCCAGGGACACTCGGAACGGTTTGGAGCCTTTTGGAATCACTCAGAGATACTCCGTTTCCGAGGCTTTCCAAGTTCAGCCAAGCTGTCCCCGAGTATTTCCGAGGCTCTCTTGCGCCCCCACCTCTAGCCACATGCGGTATTGCATGTAATAGAAGTCAATGCGGAACAAATTATCTTCCATTGACTTCTATGGGGAAACTCGCTTTGATATGCAAGTGCTTTGGATTACAAGCATTCTCCTGGAACGGATTATGCTCGTAATCCAAGGTTCCACTGTATCTTTTTTCGGCTTGCTCCAATCTGTCACATGATCCAGCTCCCCTGTGTCAGTCAGCAGTGCCTGCAGTGCGGAGGAGGGAGGACCGACGGTGGATGGGCCATAGAAGCCTATGGGTGACCACACCACTCCAGGCTAGTAATTACTAGCAATTGCTAGTAATTGCCAATTGTTCTACTCCCTCCCCTGTAGCCACTGCTGGCTGACATGGGATCATGTGACCGGAGCGGGCTGAGAATAGGCAAATATATATACTGGTACTTTCTTTTTACATGTGTTGAAGGGACATTTTTAAGACTAGTAAGGTTTAGGTTGGAATTCTACTTTTACAGATTTTTAATGCTGTATATTTTTATATATATTTTTCAATCTCATTTTATCTGTTTTGTTTTGCACATTAGGTGGTTTTGATGGCGGCTATGGTGGCGGCACAGGCGGAGGAGGGTATATGCAATCACCAGGAGGCTTTGGCTCCCCAGCACCTACACAAGGAGAAAAAAAATCTGTGCGTATAAAAAAATATATTATATAGTATATTTGCTTACTGACTCCACCAGCAGACCCTTTAGAACAGGGGTTTCAATTTTATAAACAAAGGGCCAATTTACTGTCCTTCCAATTTTAGAGTGGCCCGACTAGGACCAGTGGGAGTAGAAAATGTCCTGTTATCCACAGGGAGTAAACAATGCCATATCTTTTGTGTTGGTGGACTAGTGGCTCATCTATCAGTGGAAGAAATAGTGCGCCATTGTTGGTGCCGGTGGGTGGAATAGTGCTCCACTGTTGGTGTCAGTGGATGGAATGGTGCCCCAGGGGCTGGATAAGGGCAAGCAAAGACTGTTGCTTTAGAAGAACCGTTATAATCTACATGTAACATCAAAGTTATGCAACAAAAAGTACAGTTGGTTATCTTCAAAATTCTAACGTTTAAAAGGGAACAATGGGGGAAAAAAATACAAAACTATATTATAATTCACAGCAGTGTCTATTTCGATTTGATTTTTTTTTTCTGTCTCTTCTCTTTAAATTCTTATGTGACCCTATTAACCAGAGCAGTGTTTCTTATGACTTGAGTTGTTTTGAAGGTTAAAGTTTATCTAAACCGAAAGGGGGGGGGGGGGGGAGTAATATGCTAATCCTAAGGCTAGGTTCACATCTATGCACTTCTTGGTGCAGGGGTAGGCAACCTTCAAGAGATGGAGATCTACCTGAACAATATGGAAGAAGTCAAAGATCACCAGGCACAGTGTCTCTCCTCACACTTGGTTTAAAGCCCTAGTTGCTGTACTACTAATCGTATGCATTGTACAGCAATCATGGGTTTTTAATCGGGTGGTGAGGAGGCAATATATCGCCGCCTCCTCACCACCTGTCAAACACACTCGGCAAGCTTTTCAGGGGAGCAGCAGTGGCTGCTGCACTTGTGAATGAGCCCTTAGTTGCGTTTGGCAGTGGCACTCTTAGGGCTTGTTCACACGTAAGGTGTGTGTGTGTGGGGGGGGGGGGTAAAGCCCTGCTGTTGAGTTGGGGTTTTACAATCCCCAATCCCTACCCCCTTTAGCTGGTGTGCACATGCCGCGGAAGGAAATAAAACCCCCTGTTGCTAGGGCTGGGAGATTTTCTTTAAAAAAAAAAAATCTTCGATTCTCTTAAAAAAAACTCGATTCACGATTCGAATCGAGTTTTTTTTTTTTTTTGGAAACCGCGCCGGTCCAGAGGTGCTGCGGGCATGAGCTTTTAGGCGAGGCCGTGGCTTCGGCCTAGTCCGCGGTGTCCGGCCTCGCGGACTAGGCTGAAGCCGCGGCCTCGCCTAAAAACTCATGCCTGCAGTGCCTCGGGACTGGGCGCGGTGAAAAAAAAAAATCTAAAAAAATCGATTTGCTTAAATTTTGAATCGATTTGACCTCTCAAATCGATTCAAGATTTAAATTGATTTTTTTCCCAGCCCTACCTGTTGCTTTTGGTGGCTGCTACCGCCTGCCAATCACGACCAGTTCAAGTAAATGGGGCCACTTTGCAAGCGTCCTGCAACTGCATGCTTCTGCGGGATCCAAGGGGTTAGGACAGCTGGTGAGAGAACAACACAATGCTGTCTGCTTTAACTCCTTGTTTGCTGCACTGCACAAGTTTGCAGGGCACTTCCAGAGCGGCCTCATTCACTTGAATGGGTCATGCTACACCCACCAACCATGACAAGGTGTATAACTCCTGCTGTGGCTGCAACATGTGTACGCCCCTGGCCACTGCAGCTAAAGGAGGTGGCTAAATGCGTCTTAACCATGGGGTTTTACCACCCCCCAAACTGCAAATATGAATGAACCCTTACTGTTCTGAGTCCCATATGAGCAGTGCATCTGCGACTTTCCTGGTTTTGCTGAGCTTTGCCATAGACTTCTATTATATTCTACAGACGTGGTGCACTTTCTAAAAGTGCACCAAAACTCCTGCGTTCAGAAAGTGCACCAAACTCGCAGGATATAATAGAAGTCTATGGCTAAGCATAGCAAACCTGCAGGGAGAGTGGGTAAACCACGGCACATCTGTGTGAAAGCAGCCCTATACTATTATGCCCAGTGTATTGCTTCACACCTCAAGATCTCCTCTTTCCTGCTGCTGGCACCACTCTGGAGACCGCTAGCCAGGTTAAGGGCTTGTGTGCAGTATCACTTCCAATGGGATAGGAGCCAGCACTACAGAGCAGGCATCAGCGGCTCTTTCCCCCTACTACAGCTCCAACTTTGCAAGTAGTCCCTCTGTATTGCACTCTGTTTGATAATCTGGAATGGCGGGTCAGCAAGCCCAGACCGTGATCTACAGGTTGCTGACCCCAATTTTAGTGTGTTTGCAGCTCCACAGAAACGCACTACAGTCCATTTATTCTTCTTTCCTATTGATTCCGTTCACATCTATGCAGTTTCCTGCACAATACAGGTGGTCCCCGGGTTACAAACAAGCTAGGGACTGTAGGTTTGTTCTTAAGTTGAGTCTGTTTGTAAGTCGGAACAGGTAAATTTTTTGTAGTGTAGTTGGCTGGAGTGTAGCTCCAGCCAAAAAAATAATTTTTAAGCTTTTTGGATAGCATAGGGCAGGGTTAACACCCCTGTAACATTTGTTTTGCTGTATGTGTCCCTGTTCAGAAGATTTCACCTCACTTTCTGTCCCAATGACAATTGGATTTTGAAAATTGTGGGTTGTTGTGGAAACCAGCCTTGGTGATAAAGCATCAGCGGAGACAACTTTTTCCCATAATAACTTTTACAGAAGTGAATTTCCCTTCTTAGGGGTAGATTTCCTCTCACTTCCTGTTGTCTCCATCCGTTTGTAAATAGGAGTCATTTGTAAGTCGGATGTTTGTAACTAGGGGACTGCCTGTACGGTGTTTTACATGCAGCACGGTGCATTTTTGGCTCCATAGAATTGCTTCAAAAACGCATGAACATGCAGTTTTGGTGCGTTTTCTGAACATACATAGATGTGAACCTAGCCTTAAATGTGTCGGCTGCATTCATTTTCTTTAGGGCCCATTTCACAGCAGATGCAGTTGGATTGGTTGCATTTTTAAAATTTTATTTTTATGACATTCCCACTGCATTGATGGTGTACACGTACATTCAAAAACTTGCAATAGAAGTAAAGTTTCTGGTTTGAATGGACCCTTCATCTGGTGATCTGCCAGAATCACACTTCCTGTCTTAGGTTATGCTCACTCTATTGTGTCTATGGTGGAGCAACGGGCACTAGAGCTGCACGATTCTGGGAAAAATGAGAATCACGATTCTTTTGCTTGGAATAAAGATCACGATTCTCTCACGATTCTCAAAAAAATAATTTTATTTTAAAGATTTACAACTTCTGCACATTAGATTATCAAACCAAATGGCAATAAATAGCCATACTCTTGCTTCACACGAATTTAAAGTAATGAAAAACAATGTAATGTGAAATAAAGAAAATACATTACAAAAAACATTCAGGTATCATGTCAGTAGATAAACAGATTTACACTTAAAGATTCTTAGCTAGAAACACAAGCCTATCCACATTTTGTGGCTTCAGTGCAGAACGGCGACAAGTGACAATGTTGTCCCCTGTGCTAAAAACCCTTTCAGAAGGGGAACTGGTTGCAGGAATGCAAAGGTATTTTCTGGCCAGTGCAGACAATCTCGGATACTGCTCCTTATGAGCCTTCCACCAGCCTAATGGATCATCTTCACTGTCAGTGTTGCCTAAGAACTACAGTTACCGTATTTATCGGCGTATAACACGCACCCCAATTTAGGAGGGAATTTTAAGGAAAAAATTACTTTTAGGAGGGAAGTTGAAGGGAAAAAAAAACTTACATTTAAATGCCCTTCATTGCAGCCATCCCCAGGTGCAGCCATCCCCAGGTGCAGCCATCCCCAGGTGCAGCCTTGGATCCCCTGTACTTGCTTCCAGGGCTTCAAAATCGCCGACCACGATTTGAAAATGGCGCCGCCGAAGTACACCGAGCCGGTCCTCGGCTCTTTCCGGCGGCTCTCGTTCAATTTCGGCTCCACTCGTAGTCCCGAGCGGAGCTATCAGAGTAGGTTCGGATAGCCAGTCATTGCAGTCAGTGAGGAACTTATCCGCCGAGCGGAACTTATTCGGCAGAACACCGGCGCTCTCGAGTAAGTGTGGTTCCGCTCTGCTGACTGACGTCAGTTCCGATATCGGCGCCATCAGCGCCATATGCGTTCCACGCTGGTTCCCGGCTGCTTCTCCTCCGATCAGCCTGTTCAGGCTATATTAAAAAAAATCGAGATAATCCAGACTGTAGATCGCGCGCGGGGGGGTGGGGGGGGTGAATCGAAATCGCGATTCTATGTACGATTAATCGTGCAGCTCTAACAGGCACCTTTTTAGATGGCAACCTGTGGAGAGGGTAGCGTTAGGTGTGTGTGGTGGTTTTTTTTTTTTTTGGTTTTTTTTTGTTTTTTTTTTTAGTGGCCAACAAAGCCTAACTTCCACTAACAATTTAGGCAGTTAAAGTTAAAGGCACTACTCTCTGGATCCATTCATGGAACCAGTTTTCTATCAATATACATACAACTTTGTCAATTCCAAGAAGATTTTATTTTATAGAATAAATGTTTGAGGTACACTATCAATGCCTTAGCAAAATCTAGATAAACTACATCCACCGGACTGCCACCATCCATTTTCTCACTAAATACTATGCATTCACTTTCCGGAGGGTGGATTCTATGCTATATTGAATGAGTATTCATAATTCTAAGTTTTGGGTTTTTTGTTTTTTTTGTTTCACAGCTTGATCACCAGCATGTTGTTTTTTTTATTTCAGAGGTCCAGGACACAGCAAATTGTTCCTTGTACAGTTTCCCAGTTGCTGTCTGCCACCCAAAGTGATGAACTCTTCAAGATAGGAGAGGTGGAACTTTCTCAGGTGTGTAAGGATTGGTTGTGTGACAATGAGAATAGGTAGAAAATAGGTTAGTCTGGACGTGTCTTAAGCCACTTGCCAAACCAGTCATGTATCTGGTATGACGTTAGACTTCAAGTAGTTGTACCGGGATGATGGCTTCAGGCATCGTTCGGTTCTGTTTTTTTAGAGCTGACGGTTGGCTCTCTTGTAAAAGCAAGCCAGCGGCTAAGTAGCCGCTGGCTTGCTTTTACAAGCAGCGGGAAGGGACACCTGCCACAGCTTTACCGGGATCTCCCGTACCATTGGGAGTCCCGATTGACGAGCTGGCACTTCCGTTGGCTGATCGGGGAACCAAACAAAGACCTGGTCAGCTTTGGTTGGCTATGGTAACCCGGAAGCGATGATCTGACATCACTTCTGCTTTACCTGGATGTCAACGGTACCATTTTCAAATATCAAAAGCTTTCGATCACATTGATCTTGTAGATCTTATAGACCCCAGATCTCTTCATAAAAATTACCTGTCACAAAGGAAGTTTTCATTCCTTGACAGCAATAAAAGTGCATCTTCCCCTTGCACGCAAACAGCGGTTGTCCCACACGTGAGGTTTCACCGCAAATGTCAGATCATGGGCAATAGTTCTAGCACCAGACCACTTGTGTAAATATAAAGTGGTAACCTGTAAAGGCTTTTAAAGCATTACCTGTGGATAGTAATTGTGTGTCGTTTGTTGCCATTGCATGGGTGTGCACAGTTTTAAAGTGTGATGCGTTTTGTTATTTATTTACATGGCATAACATCTTTTATATTTTACCGAAAAATTGGTTCTTGTAATGGGTTTTTTTTGCATTAAGATTCTAAAGGTGTGTGGGTTTTTTTTTTTTTTTTTTTTTAAAGTGCATTTGAGAAACCCCTTAACAAATACCATAAGAAAAAAAAAAAAAATGCACAACTCACCATTTTTATACTCTAGGGCTTCTGCTTAAAAAATGTTTGGGAGTTCTAAGATTTTCTAGCAAAAAATACAGATTTTTACATGTAAACAAAGTGCCAGATAAGGCCTTCGAGTGGTTAATGTCCACTTATTTAAGGCCCCTTTCACACGAACGGACCGTTCAGGTCCGCCTGTCAGTTTTGACGACGGACCTGAACGGGCGCTCCATGTTGGCCTATGGAGCGACGGATGTCAGCGGAGACATGTCCACTGACATCCGATCCGCTAAAAGCAGACGTATGGCCCTACGTCCGGATTCGTCATCAGATCGGGTGAGATCTGATGAAAACGAACATGCTGTCCGTTTTCATCCGATCCCTCTATAGGCAGCAGCGGCGCCGGACAAGCCCCTCCCCGCTCAGTGAGCAGAGAGGGACCTGTCATCTGCCGGCTCAGCGGAGATCAACGGAGAGATCTCCCGCTGAGCCGGCGGGCTCCGTGGAAGCGAAGTCCGCCTCGTGTGAATGAGGCCTAAAACTGTAACATTGGCGGCCATGGAGAAGGAAAAACCAGTGGTTAATATGCATTTCCATCACCCACCTCCCCAGAGGGGATTGTACATGTGCCACAGCAAGTTTAACTCTGGATGCCGAGTTTAATGGGCAACTCTATAAAGAGATTTCCAAACTTGCCAACCAGCCAGTGACCAATCGAATTGACCTGTCTAACAATATGCGTTAAGAACGGGTTTACCTGCACACATTTGCAAATAATTAATTTGCAACAAATTAATAGGCAACTCTGCCTGTCATACTTGCCCGTGGAAGTCAAAGGGCCTGCCCTGCATTTCAATACAAAATCCCTGTTTGGCTGGGCGAAAAATTCAGAAAATGCGCTTTTAGGAAGTGGCATCTTATCCTTGTTGAACCACAAAAGGTGTTAAGCTGCCACCTACAGGATGATTGGACACTGGCGAGCAGAAACACTGTAGGCCAGCCCATGATGACCCCTCATTCTACCAGCATACCTCAGGACATATTTTCTTAGTCTCTACTGTGTTAGAGACTAAAGTGTGTGGTGTTTGTTTATTTTATTTTTTTTGTTTTTTTACACTAGCACTTAGGCCAGGCTTTTGGAGTACCATGTCTGGACCCTTCTAAACTAAACATTAGGGAATAGCCAGCAAGTGGCCCTTGGACACTGGGTTCTTTGTGGTGCGCTTTCCATAATCAATTTTTAGTTTTTATATGTGGAGTGCTTTCCAGGTCGTCTTGGCACATACCGTGTCCCTGAAGGCTCCGTGGGCCAGTCGGCCAAGCACCATGAGCTACCTCATTTGCAAAGGTCACTGAGGGCTTTTATCCTCCATTCCTGACAATTTTTGCCATGGAAGTGGTTAAGGATGTGGGGCTGAGCACTGTTGTACTCTGGAGTGTCATGCACCTGCACTTTTTCCTGCAATACATCATCAGTTGAGCATCTCCCTGCTGCTGCTCCTCCTCCCCCTTGCAAGAGCCACATGGAAAATGTTTTCTACTACCTGGTTACTCTGACCTTGGTCCCATCCTACCCTTACCTACTATCGCTGTACTGGGTGCCTTCAGCTCAGATCTGGAACTGCTTGCAGCATGCCCACTGGTGGAGGTGTGTCTGCATACTCTGCCCTTTTGTTTAAGGTCTTTACCACTGTTGTGCAAGCCATTATTGTTCATAGTCATTTGCGTAATTATACCTGTAGAGGTCTGTGCCCTTTCTTGCAGTTTTTATGTCAGCTACAGAGATTGTCTAAGGGTTCTTTTTACACAAGCTCTGTTGGTTGTCTCAAAAGTTGATATTAAAAAAAAAAAAAAAAACTTTGAAAATGATTGTAGGTGGATAAAAAGTTGCTTGCCTACTTGATCCGTTTACATCCATTTATGAACACAAAATATAAAAGAATGCAACCTAACATACATTGTAGTTCAGGCTGGATCCATCTGAATAACTGAAACACTGAGAAGGGCCCCTCGGAATTCCTCCAGTTCTTAAGGATGGGCTTACTCTGAGAATTCAGTCTACTGCTATTATTGTTATTACCAAATTTGAAGGACAATTTTGGCTCTTATTGGTGCAGTGTGCACCACTGTGAAATTAGAGGGTCAGCCTGTTGCTTTTTACCAGTGCTGTCTCTAGCCTTAGATCATTTGAAGCAGTATTAAACCCAAAAGCACAAATAAATGAATTGCAATTCATTTATGTAAAACCTTCTACCATAATGAAAAACTGTTGCAACTGCGTATGAAATAGTGTTAGCTGGAGTTCAGCTTTTATTTGTTAGTCAAGCCCATCCGAGGCTATTGTGCGCTGCAGATCGCAAGCAAAATCGTGCACTTTCCCGCAATACACACCCGTTTTAGACGCTTTATAGTGCAATTAATTTTTAATGGCACCCCCATGCATCTTGCTAACCTGTGTCAAAACGCAGGGTAACAAGGTACCATGCATTTTGGTGCCATTTTTTTTAAGTCAGTCGATTCTTTTGCATGTCTCTTACGTTCGGCAGCCTATTGAAATTAATGGGCTTCCCTAAGCAGAAATGCCCTTATCTGCAAGTGCATATAACACTACTTTTGGTTACCCTATCCAGAGTGGAGAGACCCTAAGACCGGAAGTGTTACTAGCCAGGTTGCCGGGGGGGGGGGGGGGGGGGATGCCGCGACAACATTTATATATTAACTACTTCCTTCCCACCCTATAGCCAAAAGATGGCTACAGTGTGGGCTTAGTTTGCCAGGAGGGTATCCATGCACGATGTCCTGTAATTGCGTTGCCCGCGCGCCACCCTTGGCATGCTGTGTGATCCCCGAGTTTTTTGGACTCGACTGACTACAAATCTGGGTAAAGGGCTAATCGCAGAGGCCCTTTATCATGTGATCAGCTGTGCCCAATGACAGCTGATCACAGGATGTAAGCTCAAGCCGGTTATTGGCTTTTCTTTCCTCAGGCTTACAGCGCGAGGAGAGAAGAAAAAAGCTGATAACCAGTTTGTGTTTAACCCCTTCCCACCGAACGTACGCAGATATGCGGCCTCGGCTTTAGGGGGTTATACCAGGATGATGCCTGCAGCTGCAGGCATCATCCCGGTACCATTTTTTTAGAGCGGGCCGTCGGCTATCCAGGGATTACCGATACGGCTTAAAGCCACTCTGTTGTTATCCTGGAACGGGAGGCCCGATCCTCGATCCGCCACTTCCGGCGGCTAGAGACAGACTGACACGAAGCCGGAAACTGCTTCGTTACAGTCTTCTCTCTGTAAACACTGAAGTGACGTCACTTCCTGTTTACTCGGCTGCCAATGGCGCCAGTTTTTAAAAAATATGCAGTATTCACAATCGCCGTTTTCAGCGATCTGAATACTTTGAAGTGCAAAGAAGGGATTTGGGCTCTTTTTAGACCCCCGATCCCTCTATAAAGAGTACCTGTCACCACCTATTACTGTCACAAGGGATGTTTAAATTCCTTGTGACAGCAATAAGTCATCAAAATTTAAAAAAAAAAACACAATGTATAAAAAATGAAATTTGAAAAAAAAAGAATGTTTTAAAGCGCCCTGTCCCCGCGAGCTCGCGCAGCAAATAAAATGCATACGGAAGTCGCGCCCGCATATGTAAACAGTGTTCAAATCACACGTGAGGTATCGTCAGAGCGAGAGCAATAATTCCAGCACTAGACTTCCTCTGTAACTCTAACCTGGTAACCGTGTTTTTTTTTTTTTTTTTTTTTTTTTTAATGTCACCTATGGAGATTTTTAGGTACTATAGTTTGTCGCCATTCCTTGAGTGTGTGCAATTTTAAAGCTTGGTATCTAATTACTCGGCGTAACATCTTTCACATTATACAAAAAAAATTGGGCTAACTTTACTGTTTCTTTTTTTAAAATTCATGAAAGTCTTTTTCCCCAAAAAGTTGTGTTTAAAAGACCGCTGTACAAATACCGTTTGGCATAAAATATTGCAACAATCGCCATTTTATTCTCTAGATTCTCTGCTAAAGATATATACATAATGTTTGGGGGTTCCAAGTAATTTTCTAGTAAAAAATACAGATTTTAACTTGTAAACACCAAAAAAGTGTTAAAGTGACATCGGCACTGATGATCAGTGTCCTGATTATCCGTGCAGTCCCATCAGTGCCTCCTCACCAGTGTCGTCTCACCAATGGGTACAGTGTTACATGACCATGCAATTGTCATTCAAAGTGTGACAGTGCTGAAGAATTTGCCTGGGCAAGAAGGGGCTAAAAGTGCCCAGTAGGCAAGTGGTTAATTTCAATTTATTACATTTTTTTTTCTGCTTGGGTTTGATACTCAAACTGCAGAACACTATCCCTTTGCACCTGCCTTTCCAACTATTTTCTCTATGGAGATTGGAGGCATGTTGATGAATTCCCCCAAACATTTTTTAGCTTTGTGTCTGGTAAGGGTGTGTTCTCCCTGTGAATCCAGTCATGTACTGCCTTAACAAGACACACACTATTCCGATGCAGGTTGTGCCTGTCTTCAAGGACTCAACTGATAGGTGTTTGGAAGCCCTTCCTAGAGCTCTGTTCTCTCTGGTGGGTTCTGCCCTTCAGTCAATTCTGGATGTAACTTTACTTTGTCAAACCATGTCTGGTCAAAAACCCCTAACCACTTGAAGGCCAGGCTTTGTCTGACACCCATTTTACATGTAAAAAAAATTGGCTTTTTTTTTTTTTTTTTTTTTTTTTTTGGTAGAAAACTACCTAGAACCCCAAAACATATATATATATTTTTTTTAAGCCGAGGCTCCAGAGAATAAAATGGTGGGTTTTGCAATTATTTTTTATGTCGCATGTCATTTCGCATTTGGTTTTTCGAACGCAAATGTTTTGGAAAAAATACACTGTAAAGGATTTTAATGCACATGAACACTATATAATAGCCGGTTTTATGGGTAAAATATAGAAGATGGTGTTACGCTAAGTAAATGGATATCTAACCTGTCATGCTTTAAAATTGCACACGCTTGGAGAGCGACGCCAAACGAGGGTATTTCAAATCCTTAACCGGTTACTGTTGTGGAGAGTTAGAGAGGTCGAGTGCTAAAATGTATTGCTTTCACTTTGATGTTTGCAGCGATACCTCACATGTGTGGTGCATTTGCTGTTTATGTATGTATGCGGAACCAATGTGTGCGTTTACCTTTTGCGTGTGAGCATGAGTGGATGGGGCGCTTTACACCCTCTTTTTCATTCTTTTTGCATTTTTACACTATTTCTTTGTGTGTGTGTGGTGTTATCCCTTTTATTGCTGTCACGGGGAATGTAAACATCGCTTGTGACAGCAATAGGCAGTGATGGGTACTTTTTAAGGAGAGATCTGGGGTCTATTAGACCCCAGATCTCTCCTCTGTCCTCTGGCGCCGTTTACATCTGGGGAAACCGGAAATGATGACAGTACTCGTCGTTTCTGTTTTCCTAAACCAGAGAGCTCACTGGAGACCTTACAGTCCTCTCGTGGCTCTATGGTAAGCTGGTGGAACCGTCTGCTTCAGTTTCTGGTTCTCTGGTGGGATGGAGATCCCAAAAAGGCAGCAGGGGGGTACCCCTCCTGCTGCCTGTAAAAGCAATCCAACAGTTAATTAGCCCCTTGGATGGCGCTTACTTAAAAGCTGATTTGCCTTATGTAAAAAAAAAAAAAAAAAAAAAAAATACTGGGATGATGCCTGTGGCTGCAGGCATCATCCTGGTATACCCCTTGAAAGCCGCAATGTAAATATACATATTGTGGTCTTCAAGTGGTTAAAGTGAAACTAAACTCGAAATATACTCCCCCCAACGTCTAGCGATGCAGTGTTTGCATCCCTTACCAGCCTCTGTCATCTTCTTCCAAGGTGCTTTTTCAGCCTCCCTTGATTGGTTGGTGGGGGTGACATTGTCTCATGCATGCACATGGTAATCAGTCATTCTAGCGCAACCTGCGTGTGCTGGGAATACATACACACTGAACTGGATATTGCACCACAAAACTCAGAGGGCGAACATCTATGCATTGTGATACGCTAAAATACAGGTACTTTGCAGTGTGTTGGGTCATCATAGAAAATGTCACTGCCTTGCAGCAAACCAAATGTTTAACCGTGCTTTGCCTCAATGTGAAAAGTTGTGAATCCAGCCCTTTGTCACAGACCACAGTTAGTACCTGCAAAATATATATATATTTTTTTTCCAAAATTTAGCCAAGTTGGAATTGGTGTTTTGTTGGGCGACTTTAAGAGTGATGTTATTGAATCATTTGGAAGGATGCCAAAACTTTTAAGATCTCATGCCTCTTCATAAACTTCTCACATCAAAAGCAGTGTGTAGCTTCATTAGGATTGCTCCAAGCTCCTTACTGACAGTTAAAAGTGGAACATCTTTGGCCATCTTGATTGGCAAGCCTAGGATGATGTTACTCCCATACATGTATGGGAGATATAATGCATCCTGGCACAAAGGCATGCTGAGAATGTACACAGAGCTGTGCATGCACAAGAGGGCTGCGAGCAGGCAAGTTAGATTTTGCTGCAGATGAGACCTAGTATGTCTCCTCTATAATAAAAAGTCTACCTGCTCTCAATATCAAGAGTTTCACTTTAATATGTATAGTTTTCAGCCTAACCTTTAGTTAGAAAATTGTTAGCACTTTTAGCAAACCAATAGGTGTTCTGTCAATGTAAGTAACAACGTTTATTGTTCTAGTGTTTTTGTTTTTTGTGTTTTTTTTTTTTTTTTTCTTTTTTTTAAATTTTTCTAAAATTTGTCCTACATCGTTTTTTCAGGTTACAATAGTGGGCATCGTGAGACATGCAGAAAAAGCACCAACAAACATCTTGTATAAAGTAGATGACATGACTGCAGCACCCATGGATGTCAGACAATGGGTGGATACAGATGTAAGAACATAATTGATCTCATGGGAATGAAATGTGTGTGTATGTATCTAGCGAGAGAGATTTGTGTATACACTATATTGTCAAAAGTATTGGGACACCTGCTTTTACATTAATGGCATCCGAGTCTTAGTCCGTAGGGTTCAATATTGAGTTGGCCCACCCTTTGCTTTGGGCTTGGCGCCTTAGTTCCAGTGAAGGGAACTCTTAAGGCATCAGCATACCAAGACATTTTGGACAATTTCTCACTCCCGACGTTGTGGGAAAAGTTTGGGGGATGGCCCCTTCTTGTTCCATGACTGTTTACCAGTGCACAAAGCAAGGTCCTGACCTCAACCTGATAGAAGACCTTTTGGATGAATTGGAACGGAGACTGTGAAAGAAGAAAGGTGTTCTATGAGGTTTGGTGTCTGCCCTATAGCCATTTTACTGCTACAGAGATATATATGTATGTGTGTGTGTGTGTGTGCGCCTCTGGCAGCTCACTTCTGCTGTGATTACACAGTGGAAGCTGTTCGTGGGTGCACAGTACGCAATGTCCGCCAGCACCCGCTGATCGTTGGGCAGAGAGACAGAACAGCGATCAGCCTAATGTAAACAAGGCAGATCACCGTTCTGATAGAAGGGATGGAATTTGTGTCCCTGCAAAGCAGGTAGCAAATTCTATCTTTTCCCCTAGTAAAAGCACCTCACACGGTTAACACTTTGATCAACTCTGATGTTAACCCCTTCCCAGTCAATGCTATTTGTACAGTGGCACTGATCACTGTATTAGTGTCACTGGTACCCAAAAAGTGTCAGAATTTCCGCCGCATTATCACTTGCCGCCCGTGCTATAGCCGAAAGACTGCTACAGCGCGGGCCTTAATTGGCGGAGGGCGTCCATGGATGTCCTCCCGAGCAAGCACTGTCTGCGCAACCTGTGATCACCGAGTCTGAGACTCGGCTGATCACAGATCCGAGTAAGGTGTCGATCCCAGCCCTTTACCACTTGATCAGCTGTCAGCCAATGATGGCTGATCACGTGATGTAAACAGAAGCTCGGTAATCAGTATTTTTCCTCACGCTTTCAGCGTGAGGCAACAAAAAGCCAATCACCAGCTTCAGAGGGACAACGGTCTCTCACACAGAAAGCCGCGGCTGCATTTTCTGTGCCACCTTTCAGTGCCGCCCTATTAGTGCTCACCATCAGTGCCGCCTATCAGTGCACATCAGTGAAGGAGAAAAATTACACGTTTTCCAAATTTTATAACAAACTACATTTTCAGTCCTTTTTTGTTTAGCAAAAAATAAAAAAAACCCGGCAGCAATTAAATACCACCAAAAGAAAGCTCTATCTGCGTGATAAACATTTCATTTGGGTAAACTGTAGCATGACCGCGCAATTGTCATTCAAAGAGTGACAGCACTGAAAGTTGGTCTGGGCAGGAAGGGGGTTAAGTGCCCAGTAAGCAAGTGGTTAAAGATCTCAGTTTAAAGAGTATGCAAATACTTACAATGAATGCATTTGTTTGCTTCCTTTTAGTCTGATAAATATACCATTAAGGGCTGGTTCACACCAGCGTGGCTTTGAAGCCAACAACCCTGCACGACTTCATTGCGGCTTGCATACGACTTCTTTACCTAAGTCTGGCTGCATCCCTTATAACTGGGCAGCTGAAGCTGGTTCCTGTTCATTTTCTCTGGATTTATACAGAGGCACACCTCCATCTCTGCAGCTCATTGGCCCTCTTGACTCACTCTCCCCCCTCCCCTCCTGGCAAACTCTCATGAGAGAGCTGTGCATGATGTCATAAGCCTATGCTTTTTTACCAGACAAACAGGAAGTGGGCTGTATAAGGTATTTACTGGCAGAAAAAAATGTTTTACTAGCCAAAGTTAAAACAACAAGGGCAGAAGATTTAATAGATGGAAAGTTGAAAAAATGACTTTAGCTCCACGTTTTAAGTGGTTAAACTTCCCTCATTTACAGCGGAAGTTCATTCCTTTGGTCTAAGAACGAAAAGTTACAATGCTTATAGTTATCCATAGGGGTCAGCCGATATATCGACCGATATTTATTTGGCCTTTTTTAAGAAATCAGCATCGGCCAATTATTATGCAAATTCAGCTGATTTAATCACACCGTGCCCCGTCGACCCACAAGTGTTCCTCCTCCCTTCCCCACACTTCATCGGCAGAGCCGCTAGGTGTGTGAAACTGACATATGTAACCTCCTTTCTTAAACAGCCCAATCATTGGCTGGTGTTTGATAGCTGCTGGGTCCCGACATCACCGCTGAATTTTGGCAGCTGGTCTCTCTGCATTCAGTTACATATGTAAGTTACACACTATCGGCTCAGTGTGAAACCTGCCAGTGCCAACCTGTGCCACTTGCCAATAAAAGGAAAAAATCGGCCCAAAATATCAGCCGCAAAAATTGCCATCATATATCGGCCGCCCCGATTTCTAAATATCGGCATCAGCCAGTGAAAAACCCATATCGGTCGTCCTCTAGTTATCTACCAGCGTGGAGAATGTTGTGAAAAATTTGACAGGCTGCCCTTTTTTTTTTTTTTCTTTTTTCTTCTTTGACAGCTGAGTGAGCAGAGAACTCTCTACACTTGTTACATGAATCTGGAAATTCTGCATAGAGACTGTGAGGGGGGATGAATTGAGATCACAATTCTTTAACGATTAATCGTGCAGCTCTAGTGCTCACCTTCGCTCCCAATTCTTTCTAAGGGCTATGTTTAAAAGGAGTGCACTGGTTCTTACTGATTGTTGGGTTATATTGTCACCTACAGAAGCATTTATACCCTGGCATACAAAACCATTGTGGCTAGCTTAGTATAACCTCTCCTACTCCAAGCATGTCTTAGTTTTTTTTTCCTCGTGTCTCAGGGTCTCTTCTCTACTAAAAAAAAAAGTCTTAATAGTTTGCTAGCTAATTTTTTTTTTTTTCTTCTATCAAGACTCCTGTTCATGCTGCTCTAAATATTTGCTATTTGCAGCCATCTGGATTGGCGTTTCCCTAGGCGTAGCTTTGGTGGCTCTATGCTGGACACTACTAAACTGGATGTTACCTCAAATGTGATCTTTGGGCACTGCAAGAACTGCATGTACTGTTGGCCTGCAGAGTGCTTCCATCTGTTTGCTGCATGAGGGTTTATTGCAGAAAGATGGTTTGCTGTCATACAGTTATATGGAGCTATGCCTGTGGAGCTTGGAAAATCACAAAGGTCAATGTGGTTGCTGCACTCTGTGTGCCAGCGTTACCATATTATTAAAACGTATACATTGTTGGCTGAAAGACCATTTCACATCAATATAACCCTTTTAGGTTTAAAAAAAAATACTATTCAGATTATCCATGTCATTTGCCATTACTGTTTTACCTAATAGGTAAAGTTTTGAATTTTTTTTGTGCAGGACATTTTACCAAAAATACTTTTTTGCTTATGCAATACCTTTTTATACTTTTTTGTATTTTCCTTTTTTTTTTTTTTTTTTTCCAGGAAGCAAGCTGTGAAAGTGTAGTTGTACCTCCTGGAAGTTATGTGAAAGTATCAGGTCACCTTCGTTCCTTTCAGGTAATCTATCTGTGCATGTATTTAGATTTAGTCCATTGTTAAAGGCTATCTCCACCTTTTTAACAGGTTACACCTGTATTTATGATGTAACATGTTGCTGACCAGCACACTCATAGTCTATTGACACTTCCTGTAGCTCAGTAACTAAAAGCCTATACAGTACAGTCAGGCTCGGTTCACACTGGGGCGACTTGGGATCCGACTTGTACGCCCTCAAGTCGCCCCAAGTCGCCCCAGAAATAGTTTCGATGGGAGTGAACGCTAGCGTCTTAATAGACACTACTGAAGTCGCTCCGACTTCAGAGCGTACTCCCTGTACTACTTTGATCCGACTTGGTAGGCGACCTGTACCATAGAAATCAATGGAAGTCGGATCTCTCTGTAAAGTCAAGCGACTTTGCAAGGAAAACCCCTCCCCCCTCCCTCCCAGAGAGCTGATTGCCCCGTGATTGGCCACAGCCTGTGATGGAGGCGACTTCAAGTCGCCTTGTAATTTGCTGAAGTCGCGTTGAAGTCGCCGTGCAAAGTCGCGCTGAAGTCTTGTTGCCCCAGTGTGAACCGACCCTCAGAGTTGTAGTAAGTGTCTGCAGGTGCCTGACGTTGCACCTGTGGTGTTTAAAACAAATAAAAAAGCACAATTCTACCTGCATAATGTTGGTCTTTTTTTATTTATTTATTTTTCCTTAATGGAAAATACTTTTGGCCTGGCTGAAGATGCACTTGACCATCTGGTTTGGGATCCTTATGGCTAATTCACACTAGCCTCTGTTACAGCAGTTTTTAACAAAGGGTTCACTGCTGCGCATATCATGGCAAATGGCACTTTTTTTTTTTTTTTTTTTCCCTGAAGCAACTTTATTGAAACCTCAGAGTGGCATTTCATTAGGTTGTATTGGCCTTGTACTTTGCACTGAAAAAATTACTGCCTACAATATTTTTTTTACTGCAACACAGTGGTGTGCACCAGGCCCATAAAAGACCAGGCATTTTGCCTGGTCTTGCAGTGGGACTGCACTAGAATAGCCGTCTAACACAGTCCCACCCCACCTGGTGTGAATCGACCCCCAAAGGTCACCAGAACAGATAAGTAAATCCGTGGTTTTGACTTTAAACTAACTTTTAAAGAGGGCCACTATGGCATCCTCCCATAGTTCTCTCAGTGGAAGAAAAGTTTCTTTCCAGTAACCACCCCTTTGGGCCAGAAAACAAACCTGTCTCTTTTATCATTGATTTTATTTAACCTTTTTCATTATGATTTTGCATTGCAATATATTTCAATCATTTTTTTCTGTTTGTAGAATAAGAAAAGTGTAGTTGCTTTTAAGATTGCTCCTGTTGAAGACATGAATGAGTTTGTGTCGCACATGTTGGAAGTTGTTCATTCTCATATGAGTCTCAATGCTCAGGTAAGTTCAGGTTTCATTTGCCTTTTTGTTTTTCCATAAAGTGGACTTCTGCTCAAAAGTTAAAGCTACATTAACTGTATTACTGTGACTGGTAAAGCAGAATAGGGCTGACATACTTGCCTTTTCTGGAAAAAAGTAATGATCCAGGCGCCCTTTAGTGCTGGCCGCATGACTAGAAGCCTTTGGTTATGTGATCTTTGCTAATGGGGGAGGTCAGTGTTAAGAGTCCTAGGCTTTTGGTAATGTGGCTTGCTTGAAGGAAGGGAAATTTTATATTAAACTCTTCTGTTACTCATTAACTATCCCCCAAGACTTTTTTTTTTTTTTCCCCTTAACCTTTTTTACTTGGTTTTGGCTCACTAACAGGGGTTGAAACATATGTAAGAAATCTGTGGCCTCACTTGGGAGACTTCTTTATGTGTCAGTGACCATGTTATCCAGAGAGGAAGTGAGGGAAAATCTCTGAGGCCACGAATAGCAATTAAATCCTAGCATGTTCTGACTTCTACCCCTTACCCACTTTTCCATAATTCCAAGTTCTACTTTCACCAAAACATTTTATTTCACGTTAGAAATTGTTTGCTGAATAGTACAGTGTTTTGAGGTTTTTTTCTTTTCTCTTTTTCAATAGCCTGGTGGCGGTGGGTCGTCTTTGGCACTCAATACACCTGGTCGTGCGAGCAGTGACACTGGTGGCAGCTTTTCTGGAGGAAATGATATGCATACAAATGGACTAACACCCCATCAGAGCCAGGTTTGATAACCCATAGCTTAACATTTTTATAAGCATTTCTGTCTGTTTAGCTATCTGACAACAGGATTCAATACATTTGACATGGTATTTTTTTATAAATCATGTTTGTGGTTTTGGCTGTTGTAACACTAGACTAAAAATGCAAACTTTTTTTTTATTTTTTTCTTCTCTTGTGTTAGATTTTGAATCTTATAAGAAGCTGTAAAGGAAGTGAAGGCATGGGCTTTGAAGACCTGAAGTCAAGACTGCAGGGAATGAATGTGAATACTATCAAGTAAGTATGGGAAATATGGTGCTAACATTAGACTCCCTGTACAGCTACAGAGCATTTGTACATGAATAAAAAACATGTTGCTAGCATATATGAAGTTTTCCTTTTGCTAAAAGAACAGTGATCTGACTTGACAGTTCTGAAATAAGTGTCACAAACACCCTCGGATAACTCGGGGTATGTTCTGACATGTACCTGCCATGCAGGTTATGGCATGGAAATGGGCAAATCCAAGATCATTCTTGGTTTGGCTACCCACTCCATGCCAGGATGTTATCTGGTTGAAGTATTAAACTGTAAAGAGTGCCTGATTCATAGGGTGTAAAAGGAAATGTGCCATGCTGTTAGTAAATGCTTTAACTTGGTAATATAGCATATATCAATCCCATCTTCTGTGCATCAGTATCTAATGTATAGCTATAAAATAAACAAAGTGTGTTACTTGAATCATATATTGATATGAAAAACAAGACATCCCTAACACATGGGTGCTCAACCTGTGGCCCTCCAGCTGTTGCAGATCTACAAGTTCCATCATGCCTCTGCCTTCGGGAGTCTTTGAGATAACTGTCAGCCCTGCAATGCCTCATGGGACTTGTAATTCTGCAACAGCTGGAGGGCCACAGGTTGAGCACTCATGCCCTAACACAATGGTGAGAAATACTTTACTCAGTGATATGCGCTGAGCAGTGTGAGGCCCTGCCTCTGAAAATGTAGGAGAAAGCAACACAGGGTTCTCAAAATTACAGTTTGAGGGGTTCCAGAATGTCATTTCAGAGTGGAGAAAGATGTTTTTTCATTTTTCTCCAGGTTTTGTGATTTCTGGAGCTCGGAGTCTTCAAAGTGCTTTGGGTGGGATAAAGTCTGCAACCCAGTGTCCAGGTCTTATCCAGAGACAAGCAAGCTGATGGTGCAGCTGTGCATACCTGTGGGAAGCTATGACCGTACAATAGATTGGTGCTTCACCCAAGAGAGAGGAGGTCTCTGCATAGGAGTCAGGAGGACTGCAATCCCTCCCCAGGTGTCAGGTTGCACGGAGCAGCCAGAGCATATGTATGTCCGACAGTGTGGGTGCAGTCGGTGACAGAACATCAGGGAACTGCAAGAGAGCTGGGGCACAGAGTGTTAGATGGCCTGGAGGACCAAGGCAAAAGGCCTGAGCTGTAGTGCTGCTGGAGAGAGCCAGAAGGCTGCTCCAGCCCCCTCCACAGCCCAGCGCTCCAGTGAGTGTGGGGGGGGCAGATGACTGAGTCACCGCCTCTCTTCTCACGGAGCTGTGTGTGTTGGAGCTGGTGGGGGACAGATGCAGCATCGGACTGGGGCAAGTATGATTCAGGAAAAGAAAAACAAATCCCATGCACTTTTTTTTTTTTTTTTTATAGTCCGGCTGCCAGGGTTTTTTCACACACAATACGGTGTCTGCAGCCACCGGGATTGTGTGTAAAACTGAAAGGCAGACTCCTGCCTGTCAGGTGGATGCATTCGGACGGCTGCACTGCCACCCAATTTCCTCCACACACCCCTGGTACTGGCGCCTTTGCCATGTATACTGGGCTCTGCTTGCCCATCTGTGGGACCAACATGGCAGGTGGAAGGACGACGTGTATGACATCACTTCTGGATCAGCCTCAGGGTCCTTGGCTAGCATAGCCTGGAAGGGCTGTATTGCAATCTGCATTACAATACATTCAGTGGAGCCCAGAGGAGACATGCATGTCTCATTAAAGAGAACCTGTCGCCTAAAAATCATCACATAGGGTACTTACACCCAAGCAGATAAAAATATTTTTTGAGGGCCCCCCACATATACGCAAATACGAACGTAAACACACACACATCCAGGGCGGCGATTGCAATATACTGGTTACATACCGCTGCTCACCCCGGAGTAAGCAATAATTCCAGCATAAGGCCACCTCCATAACATTAAACTGATGGGGGCTTTGGAAACGTCGCTTAAAGAAAATACAGGGCACTGAAGTTTGCTACCATTTCACATGCGCACGCAAATTTTAAGGTTTAACATGTTTGGTATCTACCGTATTTATCGGCGTATAACACGCACCGGCGTATAACACGCACCCCAATTTAGGAGGGAATTTTAAGGAAAAAAAAACTTTTAGGAGGGAAGTTGAAGGGAAAAAAACTTACATGTAAATGCCCATCAATGCAGCCTTCTCAGTGCAGCCTTGCCCCAGTGCAGCCATGTCAGTGCAGCCTTCCCCAGTGCAGCCTTGTCAGTGCAGCCATGTCAGTGCAGCCATGTCAGTGCAGCCATGTCAGTGCAGCCATGTCAGTGCAGCCTTCTCAGTGCAGCCTTCTCAGTGCAGCCATGCCCGTGCAGCCTTGCCCCAGTGCAGCCTTGCCCCAGTGCAGCCTTGCCCCAGTGCAGCCTTGCCCCAGTGCAGCCTTCGATCCCCTGTCCCTGCTGCTGTGCTTCAAAATCGCCGACCGCGATTTGAAAATGGCGCCGCCGGCGCCGAAATACACAGAGCCGGTCCTCGGCTCTTTCCGGCGGCTCTCGTTTACTTTCGGTTTCACTCGTAGCCCCGAGCGGAGCTATCCGAGTAGGTTCGGATAGCTCCGCTCGGGGCTACGAGTGAAACCGAAAGTAAACGAGAGCCGCCGGAAAGAGCCGAGGACCGGCTCTGTGTATTTCGGCGCCGGCGGCGCCATTTTCAAATCGCGGTCGGCGATTTTTAACTTTTGACAGGTCGGGATCGCAGGGTATCGGCATATAACACGCACCTGCGACTTTCCCCTGATTTTAAGGGGAAAAAAGTGCGTGTTATACGCCGATAAATACGGTATTTACTCGGTGCAACCATGTCTTTTATATTTTACCAAAACATTGGGTAGTTTATTGCGTTGGTTTGCCCTTTTAATTCACTTTAGTGTATTTTTTATTACTAAAATTTTGCGTTTCCTAGACCTTTGCGGTAATGTTAAGTGACCTAAAAAATTGGAACTACCATTATTTAATTCCCTAGGGTGTCTGCTTTCAGAAAATATGTTTGGGGTTTTTATGTAATGTTAAGGCCTAAAAATGATTTTTCTCTTTCGTTCTTTGACGGACACAGCCCTTTAGTCTTGACCTTAGGGTTATATCGCCACCTTTAGGAGAGGACTAGGCAGAACACAGCAAAAAACAAGCACAGTACCGCCCAGGGGGCGGTCCTACTGGCTATAACCCCTCACTCTGCTCCCAGCAGCTCAGTTTTTTTTTTTCTGCCTAGTCTAGAAGGACCTGGTTCCCTGTGGGGACCAGTGGTCTTTGAAATTTTTTTGCTGTTTTTGTTTTTTCTCCCTGTGATCTACAATCAACAGCCGGGCTGGGTGACGGGCTGGATAATATAGATCCTTGTAGTCTCCCCAGCCTGGCCATCGGGTGCGTGCAGACTTTAGCTCCACGCTGGGTCGGCCACGACAGGCCCCATTCTGATCTGGGGTGGCCGGTGAGCGATATGATCCGGGGCACACATATGACTGGGCTACTGCTGTCCGAGTCAGTGTTGCCACTGATTGGCCCTTTCCGCCGATCAGAGCGGGCCACAGCGGGCACGATCACGGGGAGGACATCATATGACGCCTTACCAGAACTGGCCGACCAGCTCGGTCGGCAAGTGGTTAAAAAACAGCTGGATCTCTTGATCGTGGGTTGTAGATCGTAACCTTTGGGTTATTAGTCCACCTGCAGGAGTAGGAAGTTGGGTACAACGAAGAACCCTAGGTGTTAGCCCCTGGGGGGAATGGTCGCCGCGGGAACTGTGGGCATTTTCCTATAGCCGCGGCCATTTTCTTGTAGCACAGGGGAGGGTTTCTGTGGTTCTCTAGCGCTGGGCGGCTGTTTAAGCCAGGAACAGCGCAAAACTGACAGAACACCTCGTGGGTTGGACACCGGCAGACGGGAGAGCGGACAGCGGCACAGCGCCTTGGTCAGGGTGGTGAGTCCTGCGGTGAGCCCCTCAGTCTGTGGCAGCTAGGAGGGTGGGGATTTTTTGTCTCTTGCCTTAGGTCCTGGGTGGCAGGCAAGAGTAGGTCAGACATGGCGTCAGATGCTGGCGCTTCTTCCCCAGACACTCCTGTGATAGCAACCGGTTCCCCTGCACCTGCGTTGGCCATGGACGCTCTGACGGCGGTCCTGGATTTATTTGTTTCCAGGGATAGGTGGCGTGCGGGTGCAAGGTGTGTAGAAAAAGGAAAAAAAAACGCGCACGCGTGACACCCCCCCCCCCCCCCCCTGTCTTCCTGGGAAAGCTCTGATTCAGACTCTGGCTCCGCTGTAGCAGGCGGCCCCTGTTCTGACGCTTTAGAAGTTGTGGACCATGACCCTTCGGACAGTGAGGAGGAATCCTCCGCGTCTGTTTCGGCGCAGGAAAAAGCACTAGTGAGGGGCACTTATCACGGTGGTGCCGGATACCTTAAAGATAGAGGACACGGCTGGGGCATCTGCAGATGTGTCAGTCTCTTTTGGGTCCCACAAGCCGGTCCGCACCGCTAAGGTGTTTCCCTACCGAACTTATTTTGATAAGTTTTATTTACAAGGAGTGGGCACACCCGCAGCGTGCCTTTTCAGTCCCGAGGTGAATGGCGGTGCGTTACCCCTTTGAGGAGAGTTTTCTGAAAAAATGGACATCTCCGGTTGTTGACCCCCCGGTATCTAGGTTAAATAAGGTGACCACCATTCCGGTGGAAGGGTCCCCATCTTTTAAGGACCCTGCCGATAGAAGGGCCGAGGCGGTTGCCGGTCCATGTTTACCTTGGTGGGGTCGGCGCTTCGGCCGGTGTCAGCCACGGCTTTGGTGTCACAAACACTTACTGAATGGGCTAAGTTGTTGCTCGCGAGTTGGGGGAGGAGCAGGTTTCCCCAGTCTGTGTGGAACTGGCAGACCAGTTGGTGCACGGCCTTAAGTATATTTGTGATGCGGCCCCTTTTGCTTTCTAGAGCCTTGGTATCAGCAGTAGTGCTGCGTCGGCTGATTTGGCTCAAGTGTTGGTCTGCGGACCAGACATCTAAGAAAGCGCTGGCAGAGTTACCTTTCCAAGGTGATAGGCTGTTTGGCCCCTCGCTGGATGACATTATTAAAAATGTGGGAAAGAGTACTTTGCTCCCACGGTCCAGAAAGGGTAAGGAGCCACGCCGTAGGCAGGGGCCCTCTTTTTCCACTCAGAAGCGGCTTTTTCGTCCACCCGTGTCAGTGGGTAAGCAGTCCCAGTCCAACAAGGGGCCCGCTGAGGGACAAAAGCCTTCCTGGTATCGCAAGCCTGCGAACAAATCGGCTTCAGCATGAAGGTTCGCCCCCGCCCGACTCGTGTGGGGGATCGCCTTCGGGAGTTTGCAGACAGGTGGACTTCTCCTCTTTCCGACCAGTGGGTCTGCGAGCTGGTTTTGTCAGGCTACAAGATAGTTTCTTGTCCGCCAGACAGGTTTTTTCCCTCCAACCTTCATCATCTTCCGGCTCGTCGGGAGGCCCTGTTTGGGGCAGTACAGGACTTACTACTGCATGGGGTGATAGTGCCTGTACTGACGTCAGAAAGGTTTCAGGTATTCTACTCCAATCTGTTTGTAATCCCGAAGAAGGAAGGGGTCAGTCTAGTCCTGGATCTCAAGGCTCTCAATTGTTTTGTGAAGGTGCAGAGAATCAGGATGGAACCGGTTCGTTCCGTGGTCGCTGCACTTCATCAGGGGGATTTCCTGGCATCTTTGGACATAAAGGACGCATACTTGCATGTCCCCATATGTGTCAGACACCAGAGGTTCCTGCGATTCGGGGACAAGCACTACCAGTTTGTAGCTCTTCCCTTTTGGCTTAGCGTCGGCACCAAGGGTATTCACCAAGGTGCTTGTTCTGATTCTGGCGTTGCTGAGACAATGAGGGATCGCGATCGTGGGGTACCTGGACGACCTCCTCCTGAGAGCAGCTTCTGCCTCAGTACTAAGGGAGGATGTGGCGATCACCATGCAGACTCTTCAGGAGTTTGGCTGGGTGTTGAATCTCCATAAGTCTATGTTGCTGCCGACCCAGCGCCTGGAATACTTGGGGTTGATTCTGGACTCCTCAAAGGCAAGAGTCTTTCTCCCTTCAAGCAAGCTGCAGACTCTCCAATCCGCAGTGTGGTTACTGATGTCCTGCAGGTGATCGTCGCTGCGTTTTTGCATGTGAGTTCTGGGCCACATGGTAGCCACTTTCGAGGTGGTACCATATGCTCAATTCCATACTTGGGTCTTGCAGAAAGAGATCCTGTCCAAATGGGACAAGTCTCCAACATCTCTGGATTGTCAAATCCGGGTGAGCCAACTAGCCAGCACTTTGCTTCTCTGGTGGCTGAGATCCCCAGCCCTTTGGTCCGGGAAATCGTTCCTTCCTCTTCATTGGACGGTGATCACAACAGACGACAGCCTGATTGGCTGGGGGAGGGATTTGGGGCATCCAGTCGGCCCAGGGTCACTGGACGCAGGAAGAATCCCGTCTGCAGATCGATGTGCTGGAGCTGAGGGCGATCAGGCGGTGCCTCTCCACATGGTCGCAGAGGCTGCAGGATGGTCCGGTCAGGATCCAGTCGGACAACGCCACAGCGGAGGCGTATGTCAATCATCAGGGAGGAACAAGGAGCTCAGCGGCAGCGCTGGAGGCCTCCCACATCTTACAGTGGGCAGAGCGGCGCATGCCGGCTCTGTCAGCCGTGTACATTCCGGGCGTAGAAAACTGGCAGGAGGACTACCTCAGTCGTCAGTTGCTGGACCAGGGGGAATGGTCACTGCATGCGAAAGTGTTTTGGCTCATTTGCCTACGGTGGGGCATGCCAGATGTGGATCTTCTGGCCTCTCTGCTCAATCGTAAGGTGCAGAGGTTTGTGTCCAGGTCAAAGGATCCCTGGGTGGACGCGTCAGACGCGTTGGTGGCTTAATGGGGGCATTATCAGCTGATTTATGCCTTTCCCCCAGAGTGGAGGCCGAGGGGATTCCGGTGATTCTGATTGCCCCAGACTGGCCTCGATGTCCTTGGTACGCCGACTTAGTATGAATGGTGGCGGATGTTCCCTGGTGACTGCCGGTGCAGGAGGACCTTCTGTCTCAAGGTCAGATTCTCCACCCTGCTTTACCGTCGCTGGCTTTGACGGCATGGCTGTTGAAAGCCAGGTGCTGAGGGACCTAGGGCTGTCGGCTTCTGTAATTTCCACTATGCTAAGGGTGCAAAAGTCTTCTTCCAGGAAGATTTATCCTCGCACCTGGAAGGCCTACATCTCCCTGTGAGGAGGTGGGGTGGCATCTGCGTTTTTATATTCGGTTTCCCGGATCCTGCTGTTTCTGCAGCAAGGAGTGGATCAGAAACTTGAATTAAGCACCATTAAGGGGCAAATATCAACTTTTGGCTGTCCTTTTTTTTATTTTTTTATTTTTTTTATTTTTTATTTTTTATTTTTTTTTCAGCGACACTTGGCGACTCACTCATTGGTGCGTACGTTTGTTCAGGGGGTTCGGCATGTGGTTCCTCCGGTACGTCCACCGCTGCCCCCGTGGCATCTGAATCTGGTGCTCTCGGAGCTATAGAAACCGCCGTTTGAAAACGTTAGGGAGATCCCTTTTTATTGACGCGCTCTCAGAAAGTAGTTTTTCTAGTGGCTATTACATCTGCAAGGCAGGTTTCTGAGTTGGCGGCCTTGTCATGCAAGTCTCCTTTTATTTGATCATCCACAAGGATAAGGCGATGTTGCGTCCGCAGCCCTCTTTTCTTTCAAAGGTTGTTTCGACCTTTCATCTAAATAAGGACATTGTGCTTCCGTCCTTATGTCCTTGGCCGTCGCATCCCAAGGAGGTCGCTTTACATTCTTTGGATGTGGTCCGGGCTCTGCGGGTGTATCTGTCTGCTACGGCTCCTTTCCGGAGGTCGGACTCTGTTTGTCTTGGTGGCTGGTCCAAAGAAGGGCCTGGCTGTCTCATCGGCCACCATTTCTCAGTGGATGAGACAGATTGTTGTCCAGGCTTATGCCATAAGAGGGCAGGCACCTCCCGTCACCTCGCATTCCACCAGGGCAATTGGTGCTTCCTGGGCTTTCCGCCATCTAGCGTCCGTTTTCACAGGTGTGTAAGGCAGCTACCTGGTTGTCAGTACACACTTTCACCAAATTTTACAAGGTCGATGTGGGATGCATGCTTCGGCTGCAAGGTTTTGCAAGCGGCCGGCTGAGGTTGCGGCTCCTCTGATGGGGAGTTCTTTTTGTTGTGGGTCAAGTTTATTTTTCTCTGTGTTCCCACCCCCGCGTTTTTGGCACTGCTTGGGGATGTCCCTAAGGTCAAGACTAAAGTGCTGTCTGTCAATGAACGAAAGAGAAAATGGGATTTTTGTACTTACCGTAAAATCCCTTTCTCTGAAGTTCATTGAAGGACACAGCACTCACCCCTCCTATTTATGTTTGTACTTCTTTTTGACGAACTGAGCTGCTGGGAGCTGAGTGAGGGGTTATAGCCAGTAGGACAGCCCCCTGGACTGTACTGTGCTTGTTTTTTTTTTTTGTTTTTTTTTTGTTTTTTGTGTTCTGCCTAGTCCTCTCCTAAAGGTGGCGATATAACCCTAAGGTCAAGTGCTGTGTCAGTCAATGAACTTCAGAGAAAGGGATTTTTTGAAAAGTACAAAAATACCAATTTTAAAGGTGTGCAAAAAGGATTCTGGTAGCAAAAGGGTTAACCACATGCCTACTGGGCACTTTTACCGCCTTCCTGCCCAAGCCAATTTTCAGCTTTCAGTGCTGTCACATTTTGAATGACAATTGCGCTGTCATGCAGCAATGTAGCCATATGAAATTTTTATCTATTTTTTTTTTTTTTCTCTCCACACAGCTTTCTTTTGGTGGTATTTAATCACCACTGTTTTCTTATTTTTTTGCTAAACAAACGAAAAAAGACTGAAAATTTGGGGAAAAAATAAAAACTTGTTTTTTAGCTTCTTCTGGTATAAAATTTTTCAATTTTTCTCCTTCACTGATGGCCACTGCCCTGATTATCAATGCAGATGTCCACTTTCACACTAGCCAGTTACTAGTTACTGTGACAACATGAGGAAAGGAATGTCGATAACCAGCAAGTGTGTTTACATCGTGATCGGACACAACTGATCATGTGATAAAGAGCCGCTGATTGGGCATTTCCGCCGATCAGAGTGGGCCACAGCGGGCACGATCACGGGGAGAACGTCATATGACGCCTTAGCAGAACTGGCTGACCAGCTCGGTCGGCAAGTGGTTGAAAAACAGCTGGATCTCCTGATCGTGGGTTGTAGATCGTAACCTTTGGGTTATTACTCCACCTGCAGGAGTAGGAAGTTGGGTACAACAAAGCACCCTAGGTGTTAGCCCCTGCTGATAGCCAAACCCCCACCATCTGTAACTTGCAGCCCAGTTTTTTTTGCTAGTGCTTAGGAGTTAGTACCTAGAATTTTTATTTATTTATTTTTTTTTCTACTCCTTTTTCCGTGTGTGTGTTTGTTTGTTTGTTTTTTTTTTTCCTTCCATCTTCAATAAACTGGTGCAGGGCGACAAGCCAGATATATAGATCCTGGTGGTTTCATTCATAGCCGTCTTGGTTGGACACTCCTGGTTTAGATCCTCTCATAATGTTGTAAGAGAGAAATTATCACCTTTCCAAATCATTATTTGGAAATTAAGCCTTTGTACATTTTCTCTAATATATCTTCTGTCTCATGTTTCATGCATTTTTGCCATGAAAGCTTTTGTGACACTGGGGGCAAACTCATCGCCCATAGCAACTTCAGTGATCTGCCCATATTGGCTATTATATCAAAAATAATTATGCTCCAAGCCAAATTTTAAAACCTTTAGGCTAGGTTGACGCATGTCCTGCTGCGGTTTTGTTCACCAGTTCAGGTGCAAATTTTTACTCGGTTTCGCAACTAAACCGGACCAGAAATGGCACAGTTCCCTTTTCAGAAACGGACCGCGGCAGCCCCGGACACGTATGAACTGGCTCCATTGAAAGCAGTCCGATTCACATGTGCGAATCAGATGTGGTTAAACGCATCCAATTTGGATATATGTGAACCAAGCTTTAAAATATAATCAAACCTGCTGTTTGTAATAACAATTTTTACCTGAGGGAAGGGCTTCCTTTTGGGTAGATTGACATCTTTATTGCTCATGTTGAATTGGATATTGGTGCATAGATGGCATTTATTTACTATATTATATTGAACTGTGGTGTAGAAAAGTATTACACATTTACTAACGTGCATCAAAGGTTATTTCATGTATTTAATATGGATGAGTCTTTGAGCCAAGTTTACTCACAGGTTATGTCACAATGTAATTTTAATAAGGATATGCAGTTTACTTAGAAAGGTAAGTAGGAATATAACATCCACACTGTGATATTTAACCCTTTTGCTGATTTGGGGGTGTGGGGGTGGGGGATAGAGCAGGGGTTCTCACACATTTGTGTGAATCTGACACCTTTCTGTCAGGTAGAAGCATTCAGGTGGCTGTGCTGCTGCCCAATTGCTTCCCCCCAGTAACGTGTGTGTGTGTGTGTGTGTCCCCACACATTGCTTTCCAATCAGGGGGAGACATCCAGGGTCTTTTATGCTGGCCATACTCTATACGAAAAATCGTTCAAACTCGTTTAATGACCAAACTTTGATCGATAAATTGTTCAATGGTCATAATTCGGGTTTTTCGTTCGGTTTGTCACTTACGCCTAGTGCAAACAGTTCAGGCGAGAAACACATTAAAGTGGTTGTATACCCTTTTTGTTAACTTTTACCTACAGGTAAGCCTATAATAAGGCTTACCTGTAGGTAAAAAAAATATCTCCTAAACCTATACGGTTTAGGAGATATTCCCCTCGCAATGAGCCGCTGACTCCAGCGGCGCATGCGCACAGGGGATTCTCGGCTGACAGCCCGGCAAACTCCGGAGCTTGCCGGGCAGAAGTCTCCTGCGCGCATGCGCGGGAGTGACGACATCGCGGCTCCGGCCACTCACAGTGCCGGAGCCGCGATACCCGGAAGACACGCCGAGGGGAGATGTCAGCTCCCTCGGCGTGGACAGGATGAGATGCCGGCGCCTCGTTCTAAGGTAAGTATATCATAATGAGCTAGTATGCGGTGCATACTAGCTCATTATGCCTTTTCCCTTGCAGGTATAGGAAAAAAAAAAAAAAAAACGCGGGTATACAACCGCTTTAACCTTTCAATTTATCGTTCAGTAGAATTTTCCAACATGTTCCTTCGATTTTTCAGCTCTGAAAACTTGAAACTAATTTTCTATTTGTGATAATTTATTGGACAAAAAAACGAACGGTCCAGATGACATGTTTTATAACTATTTTTTGGGCTAGTGTAAGACTTATGGAAAATGTAGGGTAGTTAAGCTTGTTACCATTTCATGGCCGCACGCAAATTTAAGCTTTGACATGTTGGGTATCAATTTACTCGATGCAACCTCCTTTTTATATCTTACCAAAAAATCGGGTAACTTATTGCGTTTGTATGCCCTAAAATTAACCACCTCCCGGCCGCGCTATAGCTGAAAGACGGCTACAGCGAGGGCCTTAATTGCCGGGAGGGCGTCCATGTACTTCCTCCCGAGAATGCGCGGCGCCCTCTGTGACCAGCCAGTCAATGAGACTTGGCTGATCACATATCGGAATAAGGGGCCGATCCCAGCCCCTTACCACGCGATGTAAACAGAAGATCGTCAGACATCGGTCCCGATCACAGAGAGCCACTGCTGCTATGCAGTGCCACCTACCAGTGCATATCAGTGCACATTAGTGAAGCAGAAAAATTACATGTTTTCTAATTTTAACGAACCATGAAAATTATTTTTTTTAAGAATTTTGGGTCTTTAATTTTTTTGCTGAAAACGAAAAAAAAAAAAAACACAGCAGTAATTTTAAATACCACAAAAAGAAAGCTCTATTTGTGTAAAAGAAAAATGATAATTTAATTTGGGTACAGTGTTGCATGACCGTGCAATTGTCATTTCAAAGTGTGAGTGCTGAAAGCTGAAAATTGGCCTGGGCAGGAAGGGGGCTTAAGTCCCTAGTAAGCAAGTGGTTAACTTCAGTGTATTTATTTTACTAATATTTTCCGTTTCCTAGACTTGCAGTAATATCGTGTGATAAAAAAAAACAACCACGATTTTATTTTCTAGGATATCTGCTTTCATAAATTGTTCTGTAATCTTCAGGCCTAAAATCATTTTTTAAATGTGTGCAAAAATGGCTCTGGCAGAAAAAGGTTTAACCACTTTAGCCCCGGACCATTATGCTGCCTAAGGACCAGAGGTCTTTTTCCAATTTGGCACTGCGTCGCTTTAACTGCTAATTGCGCGGTCATGCAATGCTGTACCCAAACGAAATTTGCGTCCTTTTCTTCCCACAAATAGAGCTTTCTTTTGATGGTATTTGATCACCTCTGCGGTTTTTTATTTTTTGCGCTATAAACGGAAAATGACCGAAAATTTTGAAAAAAAAATGATATTTTCTACTTTTTGTTATAAAAAAAAATCCAATAAACTCAATTTTAGTCATACATTTAGGCCAAAATGTATTCGGCCACAGGTCTTTGGTAAAAAAAAAGTCAATAAGCGTATATTTATTGGTTTGCGCAAAAGTTATAGCGTCTACAAACTAGGGTACATTTTCTGGAATTTACACAGCTTTTAGTTTATGACTGCCTATGTCATTTCTTGAGGTGCTAAAATGGCAGGGCAGTACAAAACCCCCACAAATGACCCCATTTTGGAAAGTAGACACCCCAAGGAAATTGCTGAGAGGCATGTTGAACCCATTGAATATTTTTTTTTTGTCCCAAGTGATTGAATAATGACAAAAAAAAAAAATATTTACAAAAAGTTGTCACTAAATGATATATTGCTCACACAGGCCATGGGCATATGTGGAATTGCACCCCAAAATACATTTAGCTGCTTCTCCTGAGTACGGGGATACCACATGTGTGGGACTTTTTGGGAGCCTACCCGCGTACGGGACCCCAAAAACCAGGCACCGCCTTCAGGCTTTCTAAGGGCGTGAATTTTTGATTTCACTCTTCACTGCCTATCACAGTTTCGGAGGCCATGGAATTTTTATCATTTTTATTGTTATCATAGGGAATGTAAATATCCCCTATGATGGCAATAGGAAGTGACAGGTACTCTTTTTTTTGAAAAAATTGGGGTCTATTAGACCCTAGATCTCTCCTCTGCCCTCAAAGCATCTGACCACACCAAGATCGGTGTGATAAAATGCTTTCCCAATCTCCCAATGGTGCTGTTTACATCCGGCGAAATCTAAGTCATGAAATGCTCGTAGCTTCCGGTTTCTTAGGCCATAGAGATGTTTGGAGCCACTCTGGTCTCTGATCAGCTCTATGGTCAGCTGGCTGAATCATGCATTCTCAGGTTCCCTGTTGAGACAGGAGAGCCAGAGAAAAACACAAAAAAAACACGGAAGGTTAAATATCCTCTTTGAGATTATACCTGTTCAGCATTTTGTTTCTGCTATTTATTAACGTAATTTTTCTTTTTTTTTTTTTTCCTTTTTTTTTTTTTTTTTTAGACAAGCTTTGGAGTTTCTTAGCAATGAAGGTCATATTTATTCCACCGTGGATGATGACCATTATAAGTCAACGGATGGTGATTAATAAATCAAATGGGAGCCAAGAAGAAAACAATAGTAACCTTAGAGATGTTTTGGCTAATTGCGAGAACAGACAACGAAACGACAGCTGGTCATTGCTGGTATTTGTTTTGCTTTCAGCAAGCTAAGCAATAGTATATTGTCCAACCCTTTTTATTGAAAGATACACACTTGATTACATATGAACCCTGGGAGGGAAATGGTGTAAATTTTGTTGCTTATGTTCATACATCTGGACCATATCCTTGTAAAACTACCAGTTCATTTTAAGTGCGGAGAAAAAAAGATTTTTGCTCTACTGGTGTCTGCATCAGCATAAAAGAATAGAATTTTATATCTGATAGGTATGAGAATGGTAATGAACTGGCTAAGTGGAGTGGATGCCATTATTCATAGCGAGAACAGCTATTTACAAGGTGCTCAACATGAATATTCACCTTCCTTGTAAAAGATTATATTGTGTATCCAGTTAAGCTGTTTCCTTAAAGTTTATCTGAGAACCATGTATATGCAGCTATACTGATATTGTGTGGGTAGTTTAACTCTTGATATGCTGCCAAAAGATACATTTTCCATTTAGATTTGGAGCCACCTTTTTAATGTGTCTAATTTCTCTAATATTCTATTGTGTGCAGACAGTATTCATAAGGATATCACTTATAGCTATTTTGTACTATGACACAAGGATTTTTCTTAATTTTAATATTGTGTAGTTTCAGTTGAACATTAGTCTTTAAAATATATGTAAATAAAACATGTAAAATAAATTTTGATGCTATGAATCAATTGGTCTTTTGTTCATTCATGGTTTGTAACCACCCCATCCAGGTGAATAGCATTGGAGGGGCCTAGCTCCTGGTATCTTCAACTCTTATCTGTCATTGTCTGGAGCGTGGGTGGGCTCCTTTCTAGCCAGCACTCGCAGCAGGCACAGGACTACACTTCCTAGCAGCCTGAGCGCCTGGCATATATACCATGGGTTTGCAGGGCCTAGATCTACAGGCAGGGACTTCCAACAAACAGATTCTCAATATTATATGAGGATTAACCTCATTAGTGTGTGCCCTTCTTTATAAGGATATTGTGATATGCTAGAGCAGGGTCAAGCTTTTTCATTCTAGACCAGGGAGTTTGAAGGGGTGCTTTCACATGGTGGATGCTACAGCAGTGTTTGTGTGCATGGTTCAGTACTAGGGAGTGTGACCAGAATATAACACCGGTAGAGCTGGCTACTCTACTAGTTTCCTTTTTGGAGACTATTCATTGACTGCTATTGTTATGAGCATCATTTTGCAGCTGAGGTTAACCACTCGGGGGGGGGGGGGGGGGGATAGGATATGCAATTACCATTTACCAAATTAACCACTTCAGCCCCAGAAGATTTTACCCTCTTCCTGACCAGAGCACTTTTTGCGATTGGGCACTGTGTCGCTTTAACTGACAATTGTGCGGTTGTGCGATGTTGTATCCAAACAAAATTGACGTCCTTTTTTTCCCCACAAATAGAGCTTTCTTTTGGTGGTATTTGATCACCTCTGTGGTTTTTATTTTTGCTCTATAAACAAAAAAAAGAGCGACAATTTTGAAAAAAAAGCAATGTTTTGTACTTTTTGCTATAAATATCCCCCAAAAATATATAAAAAAACTTTTTTTTTTTTTTTTTTTTTTCCCTCAGTTTAGGCCAATATGTATTCTTCTACACATTTTTGGTAAAAAAAATTGCAACTAGCGTATATTGATTGGTTTGTGCAAAAGCTGTAGCGTCTGCAAAATAGGGAATAGTTTTATGGCATTTTTATTTTTTTTATTAGTAATGGCGGCGATCGGCGATTGACTACGACATTATGGCGGACACTTTTGACACTATTTTGGGACCATTGTCATTTATACAGTGATCAGTGCTATAAAAATGCACTGATTACTGTGTAAATGACACTGGCAGGGAAGGGGTTAACCACTAGGGGGCGATGAAGGGGTTAGGTGTGTCCTAGGCAGTGATTCTAACTGGGGGGTAGGGGCTACCTAGGACATGACAGATCACTGTTCCCCATAACAGGGAGCAGTAGATCTGTCATGACACAAGGCAGAATGGGGAAATGCCTTGTTTACATAGGCATCTCCCCGTTCTGCCTCTTTACACTGCAATCGCGGGCCGCCGGAGAACATCGAGTTCCCGGGACCTGCGGGTGCCCAAAAGGCGGCAAATTTAAAGGGACGTACCTGTACGCCCATTTGCCTGCCTGTGCCATTCTTCCAACGTACATCTGTGTGCGGTGGTCGGCAAGCGGTTAAAGCTGTCTGTTCTGAAAAAAAAAACAAGGTATAATCCACTTGGATGCACTAAGTAGTTGTGGTCATATGTACAGTTGTACTATTGCAACTTTTTCAGGTTTTGGTGTTTTAATGTTTTTGACCTTGGTCATTTATTGAAGTGGTTAACCTCAAAGTGCTCCAAAGGAGTGATTTGTGTAAATTAAAAACACTTTGGGGTTTATTTACTAATGCTGGGGAATGCAAAATCAGGTTAACTTCTGCATAGAAACCAGCTTCCAGGTTTTATTGCCAAAACTTAATTGAACAAGCTGAGGTTAGAAGATGATTAGTTTCTATGCAGAAATGAGCCTAATTTTGTGCACTCCAGCTTTAGTAAATAAAACCCTTTGTGTTGTGTTTACATTGTGAGTGTTGTCACAGCACACCCATTCAATATAGGGGGGCCAGCAAAGCGATCATGGCTCTGCCCAGCCTTCCACACAGCAGTCAATCACTGCTATAGTGATCAACTGCAGGCTGATTGCACAGCCAGCAATAGATAATTAACCACTTGTTACCCAGGCCAATCCTGACATTTCTCTCCTACGTGTAAAAAACTTTTTTGTTTTTTTTTGCTAGAAAATTACACAGAACCCCCAAACATTATACATATTTTTTTAGCAGAGACCCCAAAGAATAAGATGCAACTTTTTATCTTGCACAGTAATTGCACATCGATTTTTCAAACGCTTTTTTTTTTTTTTTTTTGAGGGGGGATGCATTAAAAAAACAAAACCGTAAAGTTGGCCCAATTTTTTTGTAGAATGTGAAAGATGTTATGCCGAGTAAATAGATACCTAACATGTCAAGCTTCAAAATTGCACATGTGTGCCAAACTTCGGTATTTAAAAATCCCCATAGGCGACGCTTTCAAATTTTTTGCAGGTTACATGTTTTGAGTTAGAGGAGGTCTAGTGCTAGAAATATTACTCATTGAGGCGATACCTCACGTGTGGTTTGAATGCCATTTACATATGTGGGAGCGACTTGCATATGCATTGACTTGAGCGAGCACGCAGGGACAGGATCAAACAGCCAACAGCTACACTGATGGCAAGTATGCTCTCGAAGTAGTCCATGACCATGGACCCATGAAGAACAGAAGATTCACAACTGCTGCAAGAGAGCCAATTAAAAACTGGAAATATGTTCAAGAACTTTTTGAAGCAGTCACCCTCCCAAAGGAAGTAGCCATTGTGAAGGTCAAGGCATATACTGCCAGGAAGACTGCTGAAACAACCCCCCCCCCCAGAAGAAAATTAGGGTGAAATTTGGTTGATAACTCCACCCAGGAAGCACGTGGTGCATTGTCACCCACCATAGAACTGAATGATTGTGCTTAAATGTACATGGGTATATGCCAGAACCCAGGTAAACGCGCATATAGCATACAGGCATATTCCCGTACAATATACACATGTTTATGTGAGTACAGCCGTAAACCCCCAAACGGCCACCTACAGCCATTCATTTCTCAGGGCACTCGTAAGCTAAACAGTACATGGGGTTTACCCTAGTAGTTCTCAACTCCTGTCCTCAGGACCCACTTACAGGCCAGGTTTGCAAGATAACTGAAATATAACAAGTGATATAATTTGCTGCTCAGTGATTGCAGTATTCTAGTCTGCATCTCCCCAAGGCAATATTGAAATCTGGCCTGTTAGTGGGTCCTGAGAACAGGAGTTGGGAACCACTGGACTTTACCCAAATATCAGCGTACAACCACATACAGCTCTTTCTTTACATAGGCAGCTCTATGAAGCACCTGTACTTTTTGGGTGCAGATGAACTTCCCAATTTTAGCTTTTATGGGCTAAATTTACCATGTGCATGAGGCCAAATTATAATTCTTTAAAAATAATTCTTGTAACAATGACATTGGATGATCTTGAAGGACATTTGTATGCATCAAATGACCATGTAAGTAAACGCAAGGTCAGCAGACTTTTTGTTAATTTTTTGGAGTACATTTATGAGGGTGTACAAATTACATAAATGCTGAATTGGGAAAAACAGAAAATGACAAATACTATTTTTTTTTTTCAAAATTTTTACTATCTGTTTATTAATAAACACCAAATAAAAATATGAATCTAAATTTTCTACCAAATTATAACCCTATTTGCACTGAATAAAATATGCATAATACAGTAAGGTAGACATCGGCAAAACGGAAAAACACTGGGACTTCAGAAGAGTTACGCCCCTTTACATAAGTCCCAATTGTTACATATTAACAGATTTTGATTTTTTTTTTGTTCTTTTTTTTTTTTTTTTACTATTCTCAATACAGAAGGGAATAAAAATATACTATGCTTCCCAAAAAAGTCCTATCCCACACACACGCGCACACACACACACACGCAATGTATAATACTTTAGAGTAGACTACAAATCCTAAAATATTATTTGCTGTACTTGAAACATTGCCACAATGTGGTTCTGCCAGTTCTGAGCCACATTAAATGCAATATGGTGCCAAAACATTGACATGGTGGTTTTAAGCCATTGACCGCTAGAATGTGCTCCTTTCTGGGTCCTGCAATGTTCCCACCAAGTGACTAAGGCATACTTGTATTGTATCTTTGTGTACGAGAGCCATAAATAAATTATTGAATGCAGTTTTTACCATGTCATCTGTGTTTTCAAAACCCCTCAGTGAAATTACGCTTTTGTTAATTTTTTTTTTTATAATTTTGCTGCTAAGTGCATTCTCAAAAATTGGGGTTCAAAGTCCAAGTTATATTTTTTGCCCAAAACCTTGAGGGGTCTAATTTTCCTATATAGAGCAATTATGGGGTAATTTCTTGGCTCATGACATTCCTTAGCCACTATAAATGCAGTTTGGTGCCAAAAAGCAAGACATGCCAATTTTCAGCCATCAAGAGCCGAAATGTGCTTCCTTATTTCTAGGCCCTGTCATGTTCCCACCATGTAACTAAGACTCACTTATGTGGTGTTCTCATAGAAGTAGTGGTATTAACGCATTTGTTAGCATTACCTAAGAAACCGGGGGGGGGGACTAGAAGCAACAATTTTTTTATTTGTTTGCGTTAATTTAAATTAAACGATTAAAAATCTTAAACATTTATAATCTAACACTTCAAACTGTCTTCTGGGGGGTCTTTCAATATATTTTCAAAGATCGGGTCTTTGTTGTTTCTTGAACTATAAGTATGCCTGCTGCAGTGGGACTTGTAGTTCAATCATTTACAGGGATCTTTGAATGAATAATGTGGCTGTGTGGGCAGAGCTCTGGAGCAATTTAAATGTGACAGCTACTAGGGAGAGAAACCCCTACCCTGTTGGGGTGGGGGTGAAACATTTAACCGGTTACAAAAGATGAGCTTAACCTTTTAAAATCAGTACAAAAAGACATACCCCATATGATGTCCTCGTGGACGAAATACGTTGGGTTGAAGTGAGCCAGCTCCATAACATTGCGCTTCTTGGAATTCCTTGTGATCACATTGATTTTATGCTTGAATACATCAGCCTTGATGTAAGTGTTCTACGTTTTTTTTTAAATAAATCCTGCAATTATGATTTACACTAATGTGGAGGCCCTTTTTTTTTTTTTTTTTTTTCTTTTATGAATCAAGTTCATGATCTGCTTTGGTGAACGAGACCAATCTCCAGTGGCAGTCCTTCAGAGTTCCAACTTCCATTCATACGCTCGTTTGACTGCCGCTGGCAGCAGAGTCCACAGTCTCTGGTAAGAGTATATACCCTTTCCCCTGGGTGGCGGATACACAATCTTGGGTGACCCCTTAGCAGATGATGGCTCATTCCGGTCTCTACTGAAACAGACTTTAATCTTCAGTCTTCTGCTCATTTGAACTGTTTCATGTTGATGGTGGTGATTTTTCACCTTGGCCCAGCAAAGCCTTATTTACAGTCTGCTTCTAATACTTGAACTGTCTGAACCCATGATGGCTACTTGTACTATATATGTATTTGATTTACACTTATGATATGGTTGTTTCAGCACATTTGCACTTTATTATTTGGTAATGCCAGTATTATTAGTCACACAGTTTACAATTTATATGCATTCACTTTGCACACTCATTGTTGGAATTGTATATATGCACCATTGTTTATAGGTTGGTTTATACCTACAATATGGTTCACTTATAGCGATGTACTTTTTTATTGTTATTCACACAATTGATCAGATTGTAGTGCTAGCAGCTATTACTTAATGTGTGATAGCGCAGTAATTTTTTTTATTCACAAAAAGACAACTCGTCATTCTTTACGTCTGGAGTAGAAATCGTGATGATATACTGTGTATCAGGCATCACTAAATGGTGGACCATGGTCTGGATCCGGAACCCATGCAGTCCTGCCATTTAGGAGCTGTTCTGCTCAGCAGCCATCACCGCCACTGCTGTCATTTTCACAGAGCTAACCGTAGGAGGCAGGACACCTCTGGCTGGAGGGTGGGGGGTGCTGAGTTAACAAACATGTGATTAATTGCTAGGATGCAGGGCAGTCCTAGCAACCCATCATTAGCTTGCAGCTCCCATCCTCTGTCCAGACCTACTGTGCCTCCTGCCCTCTACCCTGTCTAAGGCTGAGGAATTAATGTGGAGGGGGCAGGAGGTGGGGAGAGTGATGTGAAGGGTAATAAACGAATGTGAAGGGACTGAGGATGCTGATGTAAGAATTGTGACATGAGGCTACGTTCAGACGTGCGCACATCACAGGCAGGGCATCCCATTCATTCTAATGGACTGCCCTATCCATGCAGGGGAAAAAGTCCAGACCACTTTTTTTGTTTTTTTTATTGTGCCACACCGAGCCCCGTGGTGCTGCAGCATTATAAGGCTTGACACGCACAAAAATGTGCTATAAAAGAGTTAATGGAACCCCACACATCTGTTCAGTGCAGCGTGTTTCTGTGCGGCTGGGAATGCATGCCGAGTCTCTCCCCTCTTTGTTGGTGGGGGTGGTTGAACTTGTACAAGAGATCCAAGATCTTCTCTACTCTTCCGAAATACAGCATACAGAGCTTCGATGTAATCCATAGCAACACAATCTTTCTTTCCCATTCGCAAATTAGGGATCACTTCAGCTGCTGGACCTCTAAGGCTCTCACTTAGCTGCTGTCACTTTGCAGCTTCTGGAACACTCCATTCTTCTATCGCCTGAATGGCCTGACACATCCATGTCTCAAACGCCTCCTCTCCGTCCGGAGTTGGCAATTGCCCTGAACAGAACCGGAGCCTCCTATTTCCTTAGTTTGCATTGCCAGGGTAGTTTTTCACCGACCTCTCAACTAACCGGCTCAGACCTGTATAGAACGAGGTGGGAGGAGCACTACCCCCACAGGAATCTGCACCAACTGGCCCTGTGTTCCCCGCACTGGCTTGCGGTTGCCCCTCTGTGGCCTTGTCCCCCACTTGCTGTGGGGTCACACGAGCAACTACCCCTTACGCTAGGGGCGCCTCTTCCCGGAAACAGGTATTTCTTCCTGCCACTCCAACACCCAAACATAGTCCAGAGTAAACTCTACCTTCACATCCAGAATGTAGGCCCTCTGCTCTGGAACTAAGGCTCTCACCCACTGTCGGATCTCTTTCTTAGTGCACTCACTTCCTGAGATCTCAAACAGTGCTGAGCTCCTTGGGCTCTCCCCCAGATGACTGCAGCAGCTGAGTCCATCTCTTTCTTCTACAATGGCTTGTGATTGGGCTGACTAGGGCCTGCAGCAGAGAACATCCCAGACAAGCCCCCAAATTACACTGCCCCAATGGGGGTTGCTTGGAATTGCATGTTCGTCTGTGCCACCTTAACTGAACTTTCCAGCCCTCCTGACAGTCTAGGTTCAGACATGATGTGTATACCTTTAAATAACACACTGCCACAAGGTAGATTTATTAGCTCTCTCAGATTTTACTTAATCAAGAGGAGAGTCTTGTAACAGGGTATTAGTCAGCCAAATCCTGGATAAACAGCCAAGACTCAGGTGAAAAATTCCCCAAAGCAATTAAATGACAGTTTGAAATGACGGATACATAATATCAAGGCATACAGAAAGCAGACAATAAATAAATGGATCTAAAAAAGGGCTACTGGTTACTGTATATCGGGGGTTGGCAACCCATCAATCGCGATCTACCTGTCGACCACTGGCAGGTGACAGGTAGATCATGAAACTGTCTACTTTGCCAACCTAGCTTGCGTGCCGCTTCTTTCCCCCGCCTCTGTCGCTCTCATCCTCATGGCAGAGCAGGAGGCAGCAAAGCTCAGGACGGAGGGCGGGGCTGGCCAAGTTAACTTATTGTTGATATGGAGGGAGTGCCCTAGATAGCGCCAGAGCCAGTCCTGCAGTTGCCAAGCTCCCCTTCAGCGATGGGGATCCGCATCTTAATCTCTGCACGTTCCGCCCTCCAGTTACCCTTCCACAGACTCCTGCATCCCCCTCTTAGGCTCGATTCACATCTATGCATGTTGCTTTTGAGCGTTTCTGGAGTTTTTTTTGTGATGCTTGCCGCGTTTTTTGCGGCGTTTTTGCCGTGTTTTTTTGTTGTGTTTTTTTTACAGTTTTTTTAGACTGTGTACAGTCTAAAAAAAAAAATGCCAAAAACGCTGTAAAAAGGCTGCACTTGCGTTTTTGATGCTGGTCCATTCTATTACATGCAAAACGCTGCATTTTGCATGAAAAAAAGTCCCTGCGTACCTTCCTCATCACAGAGCCGACAGGGTGGCTCTTACCTTCTAATGCCAGTCTCTGCAGGCGCCCTGAGCTCTTCCTACTGCCTTCCCACTAACTTCTGCTCCCTAAGGGCAGGCTGTCCGCACCAAAAAGGGGCAGAGGACACTGCTATGGGGGGAGGAATAATATTGTAAATAATAAAAAAAAACTACTGACACCGCCCACTGCTCTGCTAACACCATCCTCTGCTCTGCTGACACCATCCACACACTGTTCACTGCCCTACTGACACCATCCACTGCTCTGACACCATCCACACACACTGTCCACTGCCCTATTGACTAACACAGTCCACTTTTAAGTAATCTAACTATATAGATTTACAGTGACATTTGTTTTATTATATTTTTCTAAGTTTTTCATACTATTTAGTTAGGCCAGTTCAATTCTTGTTTTTTTTTTGTTTTGTTTTTTTTTTGAGGGCGCCGAACTCCAGTGATCTTTGATCTCTTTCATGTTGTTTAGGTAGATCTCCACCTCTCAAAGGTTGCCTACCCCTGCTGTAAATAATACCACTGCTAAAGGGGAACCCCAGGCCGACCTATTATACTTTTAATCCTAATGAGAGATGAAGTAATATAGGTACTAGTGGTGTGTCCCTTTTTAACCACTTCAGCCCTGGAAGATTTTACCCCCTTCCTGACCAGAGCACTTTTTGCGATTTGGCACTGCGTTGCTTTAACTGACAATTGCGTGGTCGTGCAACGTTGTACCCAAATGAAATTGACATCCTTTTTTTTTCCCTCAAATAGAGCTTTCTTTTGGTGGTATTTGATCACCTCTGTGGTTTTTATTTTTTGCGCTATAAACAAAAAAAAAGAGACAATTTTGAAAAGAGAACAGTATTTTTTACATTTTGTTATAATTAATATCCCCCAAAAATATATAAAAAAAAAAAACCTCATTTTTTTTCCTCAGTTTAGGCCAATATGTATTCTACATATTTTTGGTAAAAAAAATTGCAATAAGCGTATATTGATTGGTTTGCGCAAAAGTTATAGCGTCTACAAAATAGGGAATAGTTTTATGCCATTTTTAATATTAATTTTTTTTATTAGTAATGGTGGCGATCTGCGATTTTTATTGTGGATGCGACATTATGGCGGATACTTTTGACACTATTTTGGGACCATTGTCATTTATACAGCAATCAGTGCTGTAAAAATGCACGGATTACTGTGTAAATGACACTGGCAGGGAAGGGATTAAACACTAGGGGGCGATCAAGGGGTTAAGTGTGTCCTAGGGAGTGATTCTAACTGTGGGGGGGATGGGCTACCTAGGATATGACAGCGATCACTGCTCCCGATGACAGGGAGCAGGACTCTATCATGACACAAGGCAGAACGGGGAAATGCCTTGTTTACATAGGCATCTCCCCGTTCTACCTCTCCACACCGCAATTGCGGGCTGCCGGTGAACATCGAGTGCCCGGGACTTGCTGGCATGCTCCCGCTGCGTGCGTGCCCGAAAGGTGGCAAATTTAAACGGACGTACCTGTACGCACATTTGCCCGCCTGTGCCATTCTGCCGACATATATATGTGTGTGCAGCGGTCGGCAAGCGGTTAAAGTGGTGTTCCGGCCGAAATTATACTTTTTAAATAAAAATACCCCTATAATACACAAGCTTAATTTATTCTAGTAAAGTTAGTCTGTAAACTAAGGTCTGTTTTGTTAGTTTATAGCAGTAGTTTGTTATTTTATAAACTTACAGCAGGCCGTGGCCATCTTAAGTCTGGGCAACTGAAGCCAGACTGTATTTCTTCCTGGATCTCATCCTTGCAGATCTCACACATGCTCAGTGCAGCACAAGCAGTGTAATAGGTTTCAGGTCAGGTTTCCATAGCAATGGCAGTGTCAGAGGAAGTTGCCGCCCATTCCCAGAAGGCATAGCAAACAGGAAATGATGCGATGGGCCGCGGCCAGGGAGGAGGAAGTGAAAAATGAATACAGCAGATATACAGTAAGTGCTGAGAAAAAAAATAAAAAAATATCTAATTCATTTACAGTGCACAGTTTAGTGAAGGATCCTGAAGAGTTGTAAAAGTGGGTGGAACTCCACTTTAAATAGGGATAGAACAGCAGTGTTCAAAATGCAAGGCCTTGCAGTTATCTTCACTGGCAGTTGGAGCTCAAAGAAACAAGACTTCTAAATGTGGCACAGTGATCTGCAGTCAAGAAAAAGCAGCTGAGACTGACCAATAGTAATCCTTAGGGTAATCCAGGTATAAGGTGTCTGTATACAGTGTCCTGTGGAGTATGCTAGTGTCTGGTACTATATTTGTGGGCAGGTGTCCGCTCACCAATCTGAAGACATTGTAGGAACTTCCTGAAGAGCAATCCAAGTCAATTCTTCCTTGTGCAAAACGGACTGGCTGCTGGAACAGTGAATAATCTGGTCCTGCTGTTTACAGCGATGCTGCAGTGGTGCCCCTCGTGTAGCAAGCGGCATCAGACCGACCTGGGTCGGAGCTGGGAGCGACGTGTTGTGCGTGGTAGGCCGCAGTCCTCTCGCACAGTGAAGGAAGTGTTTACTTTATGAGATCCGGGAAGCAAGAGAGCTTGGGCCTGGTCTGCTGATCCCTTTATGGCCTTTCCCAGAGTTCTCTCCCTGGAGCAGATGGCTTGCTGGGAGGTGTAGTTCATGCATAGTTCTACAGATCAAGGATATCTGTTCAGGACACTACAATTCCCACAATGCTCTCTGCTTGGCTCAGGAATATGATGCATGTAATCTGAGCCCAGCACTAGAGGAACACAGAGACAGTCTAAGAAGGGAGAGGAGGGTAAGTCTGCAGTGCCAGATAACGGTAGTCCGCTGTCGGCTACATCCACTTACATGGACTTTTATTTGAAGGGCTCATTTGTCTATTTCTTTATATATTGAGTTTTTTCTATGTTTATTTACTTACTGTTTTGGTTATATGTTTGCGCTACTGTAGATTATTATTGGTTTGTTACTGATGATTTTTCACTTTTATGAATATAAATTTAGAATACAAAGTAGCAGCATTGGTAGGAGTATCACTGGATATAGAATTGTATCACTTTAAGAGCGTGGTGGAATTTTGCAATTGTATAATAAAAATATGTATATGTTTACAGACACCCCGTTATAAAGGTTACTAAGTTCATCATTAGGTTGTTTTTTTTTTTTTTTTCTCATGTGAAGTCAGTAGATTGAAGTTCAGCTGTTTATTATTTCACCATGTTTTGTTAGATTATGTATTTATGTTCTGTTGTGTCTTTGTCGGTGCCAGCTTTTCATCAGTAAACTTCATGACATTTCTTTCGGACTGATAATATTAGTAATAAAGATATTCTCTAGTTTATTGTTATTGCAAATAGATAAAAATGTAAAGTGAAACAAAGCTACCCATACACTTCTCATATACCTTCTGTAATCTTTTTCTTTCTTCCTTTTCTCCTCGTTTCTTTTAAATATATTACCCCACTAGAATAAGCAAATGGACACATTTTAAATTGTTTTTACATTTCATATAATCTAGGTTATATCATATTTGTAATATTAAACCCTCAACCCATCTACTTGTATGTGTGTGTGTGTGTGTGTGTGTGTGTGTGTGTGTGTGTGTGTGTGTGTGTGTATATATATATATATATATATATATATATATATATAATCTATATCATGATACCTCGGTTCACGAACGCTTGTGAACAGAAGAGTTCACAAAAATTTGCTTCGTTGCCAAACTCCGCTTTGGTTCATGAACACAAGCCGTGGCCATCTTCCCTGCTCTCACACATGGTCACGACTTCCTGTAGGTGAGATCGCCATAACAGAGGCACTGAAAGTGTACTATGAAGACACTTACAGTATTGAGAAGCTTTTTGGTGTGCTTTTTATCACATACTGTACCAGACATCCAGTATGGCTTCAAAGAAAATTCAGAGCAAGCATGGTGATAAGAAGAAAGTGTGATGCAGTAATGAAGGTGACAAGACTGTTCAGAGCAAGCATGTTGAAAAGAATGTGCAGAGTGGTAATGAAGGTGACAAGAATGTGCAGAGCGGTAATGAAGGTGACAAGAATGTGCAGAGCGGTAATGAAGGTGACAAGAATGTGCAGAGCGGTAATGAAGGTGACAAGAATGTGCAGAGTGGTAATGAAGGTGACAAGAATGTGCAGAGCGGTAATAAAGGTGACAAGAATGTGCAGAGCGGTAATAAAGGTGACAAGAATGTGCAGAGCGGTAATGAAGGTGACAAGAATGTGCAGAGCGGTAATGAAGGTGACAAGAATGTGCAGAGCGGTAATAAAGGTGACAAGAATGTGCAGAGCGGTAATAAAGGTGACAAGAATGTGCAGAGCGGTAATAAAGGTGACAAGAATGTGCAGAGCGGTAATGAAGGTGACAAGAATGTGCAGAGCGGTAATGAAGGTGACAAGAATGTGCAGAGCGGTAATGAAGGTGACAAGAATGTGCAGAGCGGTAATGAAGGTGACAAGAATGTGCAGAGCGGTAATAAAGGTGACAAGAATGTGCAGAGCGGTAATAAAGGTGACAAGAATGTGCAGAGCGGTAATGAAGGTGACAAGAATGTGCAGAGCGGTAATGAAGGTGACAAGAATGTGCAGAGCGGTAATAAAGGTGACAAGAATGTGCAGAGCGGTAATAAAGGTGACAAGAATGTGCAGAGCGGTAATGGAGGTGACAAGAATGTACAGAGCGGTAATGAAGGTGACAAGAATGTGCAGAGTGGTAATGAAGGTGACAAGAATGTGCAGAGTGGTAATGAAGGTGACAAGAATGTGCAGAGTGGTAATGAAGATGACAAGAATGTGCAGAGTGGTAATGAAGGTGACAAGAATGTGCAGAGTGGTAATGAAGGTGACAAGAATGTGCAGAGCGATAATAAAGGTGACAAGAATGTGCAGAGCGGTAATGGAGGTGACAAGAATGTGCAGAGCGGTAATGAAGGTGACAAGAATGTGCAGAGCGGTAATGAAGGTGACAAGAATGTGCAGAACTGAGCCTGCGGCTAACAGACAAAGAAGAGGGGAAACCCCTGAAGGAGATCTCCCCAATGTCCTTATGGAGGGGGAACTCTCCCTCCGAACAATAACCGCCTCCCACCTGCTTTCCTCCACGCCAGACGTCGTCTCAAGCAAGGTTCCTGTTAGTGTTCTCTCTCTTCATACTGTACTGTATTTTGTTTCATATTTTTGTGGTTCAAAAACAAAAAAAAAAGTTCAGATTGGATTAAGTCGTGGAACGCATTAAGTTTGTGAACCGAGGTATCATTGTAATAAGTGCTGAGCTAAAAAATGGTTTGTAACTGCTAACCTTATATTACAGTAATAACAAAATCACTGCTTAGAGTTTAACTAAAGGTATTTTTTAGCTGCAGCTAGAGTGTTGTGGGGTTCGAACCACTGTCAGGTTTTTATTAATGCTGTGTCCTCGTTGGGGTAATTCACTCTCTCTCATTTTCCTGATCACCAGTGTCACTGGGATTAAAAGTGAGGATAAATTCTAGATTTTGGTTTTCCACCAGAACAGGAATAGAGGGTAAATCTTCAAATGGGGGCACTTGTTCTCTGGACAACTAAGAGGATTTCCCATATACAGGAAAGATATGATCTCACTTCCGGTTGAGTCAGTAGTAGCTTTATCCTTAACCTTCCCCTACCCCCCCCCCCCCCCCCCCCATGCCCCTCTATCTAACTTAAAAAAAACCTTTTTTATTAGGATCTACTTTAGGTGTTTCTTCAACTGGAAAGCTAAGGGACAAGTAACTTTTAAAGTCACCCCTAAGAAGACTGAATGACATAAAAGCGTTAGGCCTCTTTCACACTAAGGATCCGTATGTCCGTTTTTCATCCTTCCGTTTTCGGATGAAAAAACGGACATACATGAATCCCTATGGAGCGTCGGATGTCAGCGGTGACATGTCCGCTGACATCCGACCCGCTCCGATCCGAAAAGTGTAACGGAGGAAAAACCTACTTTTCCATCCGTTTTCGGATCGGATCAGGTGACGACGGACTCTATGGTCCGTCATCATCCGATCCCCCATAGGGGAGAGCGGTGCTCTGACAGGTCCGTCGTTGCACAGTGAGCAGCGATGGACTTGTCATCTGACTGCTCAGCGGGGATCGGCGGAGCGATCCCCGCTGAGCAAGCGGGTGTTCACGGGGTGGATCATCACTGATCTGCCCCGTCTGAAAGAGGCCTAAAGCTTTATTGAATTACATTGAAATATACATGTTAGTCGGTGGCAAGTAAAAAACCCCAACCAAATTTGTGCCCTTTTTACACCTTGGCCACAGATTGGTTGGGTTGGGACTTTTACATGTACTGAATGTTCCCAACTCATGTCCTGGTGCACACACAGGAAGTAGGGAGAATTTCTCCAACTGGGGCAGATCAATAAAAACGGGTTTTACTGATGTCATCATAGCAGAGATTCAGCCTTCATCCTGTCCTGTGAGCATACAAGAGGACATTGACATACTTGTTCATTGGGCACAAAGACAGCTCTAAAGACCTGAGAGAGGTTGTAACCCTAACCTACTCTATCTGAAATGTACAAAAAAAAAAAAGGTTTGGCAAGCATTTTAGTTAAAGCTATTTCAGTATAGCATTGTGCTTTGATGGGATATAATGTTGCCCAATTTCCCAATTGAAGAAACTTCTCTTAAGGTAGTCATTTTGACATTATTGCACTTTATCCGTTTTATGTTCCCTGTGCATTTAAAAAAAATAACGTACACAGTGGAGAGACTAACATGCTGATTATTATGTATTTTGATTGCCTGTGCTGGAAGATTTCTTACCATAAACAGTGGGCTATAGGCCCGAAATATAAAAGACACACTTTGATGGAGTTTCTCCCATTTACAGGTGTGTGCGTACCCTATCTAAAGAAGAAGCAGGAGGGGCCCTGGGCTAGCTTGGCAGGCACTGACAGTGAATCAGGACCGCTTACAAACTAGAGTTTTTTCAGAAGGTGGCCTTCAACAGCATCCAAATAATTATCTTAGTACAGTGCTAACATAAGGCATACTATGTCTAAGGAATGATTACAGTATTGTATGATCATTGCAAAGAACAGTAATATAAATATATCATACAATTAATAGTAAAAAACTAACAGCATAACCATGGACAATCAACAGTAACGGCTTTTCCTTATCTAGCACTTTAAAAGCAGAAGTGAAAAACAGGATATATTATTTGAGCCATCATCGTGTAATTAGAACAGACACCATAAACAAATTATGCTGGGACAGTGAAGGATTATTGGTCATATTTTATAGCACGTTGTTTTAACTTGAAACCGTGAATGAAAAAGGGAACTAATTGTTTCTGAAAGCTTGCAATTTAAAATATATTCAGCTAGCCACATAAAAGGTATTGCCTACATTTTTATTTTCGTCACTCTAGTCAAAGACTCACTAGAGGGCAACTGTAAATGGGTGAAAACTCTGCGTAAGTTAAGATCAGTCAGCTTTCCTGGCCTAAAATCAGTTTGTTCAATATTTATATAGGGAGGGAAGGATCTTCAGTAATCTAGTAGGTAATATCTTTGTCCATATACACTCCTTTATTCAAATGAATGGGCTGCCATACGCTCAACAGGGTACGCACATACCTGTAAAATGTGAGAAACTCCATCAAAGTGTGTGTCTTATATTCCGGGCCTATAGCCCACTGTTTACGGCACAGCTCTGCAGGAACAGCATGGATATGCTGTTCCTGCAGAGCGCATGCGCCTGAGACGTCACGGGCTGCATGTAAAGTAAATATCTCCTATACTTTGCACGTTTAGGAGACATTTACTGTACCTATAGGTAAGCCTTATTATAGGCTTACCTATAGGTAAAAATCATACAAGGGAGTTTACTCCCACTTTAAGCTTGCACTGTGACGTAACAGGATAACACTCTGTACAGCCAAAGTCACACTTCAGGTTATCAGTACAGTCCAATTCAATGCAAATAACTTTAAACTTTTCTAAAGTTCAGCCATCTCTCCCATTCTCTCTCCACTGTGAGTCCCAGGTCAGTGGCAAGGTAATAGTGAACACACTAAACCAACAGTAGGCAACCTTAGAGAGCTGAAGATCTACCTGAACAACACAGAAGAAGTCGTTAGGGCCAGTTCACAGCAGAATGCGGTATAGGAAAGGCGCGTTCTGTGCACGTTTCCTGCACTGCAAAGTGCAATGCTTTTGCAGGAGCCAATACATAGTTAACGGCACCCCAGATGCAGATCGCAAACTTAATGCATTCGCCTGCACCAGATTGCATGGTACTGAGATACTATGCAATTTGGTGCAGTATGTCTTTGAAAAGTAGCAAATGCACTACTTTTTGTGTGGTCCGGTGCGATATGCAACCCACTCATAGGCATGCGCATGGGGTGTTCCTGGGCACACCCTAAACACCCATGCCTGTTAGTGTAGCCAAGTGCCGGCTTGGAGTGTAGTGAGATACCTGAAGGAGAGGCGGCTGGGCTGTTGGCTGTCATCTCTCCCCTCCCTGCTGGCCCCCCACTACTATCACAGTATCCCCCCCCCACACTCCATGGGGGGCTGCCCGCTGGGCTGCTGTGAAGTGCTGAATCCAAGGTTTGTGTAGCCCACGCTGCCTGTGAAACCATTGGCTGGTGTTTCATAGCTGCACGGTCCCGCCCACTCCCAACATCGCCGCTGAGTTTTGACAGCTGGTCTTTCTCCTTGCAAGCCTGTCAGTGTCACACAATGAGTGGCTCTTGCAAACCTCACTATCTGCTCAATGTGAAACTCCCCCTCTCCCCTATCAGTGACCATCAGTGCCGCCAATGAGAGCCCATCAGTGCTGCCAACCAGTGCCACCTATCAGTGCTGCCACTCAGTGCAGCCTTATCAGTGCTGGCAATCAGCACCGCGTATCACTTCCTATCAGTGCTGCCAGCCAGTGCCCATCTGTGCTGCCTATCAGTGCTGCTACTCAGTACAGCCTATCAGTGCTGCCAGTCAGTGTACATCAGTGCCCAACAGTGCACTGAGTGCAGGGATGGGGAGATGAAAATAAGGCATACATCTTTTTAAAACTTAGCAGGGATGGTGGAAACCCCTCTACAGATATTTGCAATACAAATTAACTTCAAGTGCAACAACTTTTTAGTTGGAAGGTTCACATCCTTACAGCACTTTGAAATTTACATTTTTCTAGATTATTACACTTAATTTGATATGTTTTAGTTACTATTATAATTATTGCACTTGAAGTTCATTTTCCACCACCCCTGCTAAGTCCATGACTTTATGGACCTTGTGCACTGGTGCACAGTCATTTTGGAACAGGAAGGGGCCACCCCCAAACTGTTCCCACAAAGTTGGGAGCATAAAATTGTCCAAAATGTCTTGGTATGCCAACACCTTAAGATTTCCCTTCACTGGAACTAAGGGGCAAAGCCCAACCCCTGAAAAACAACCCCACACCATAATCCCCCCTCCCCCTACACCATAATCCCCCCTCCCCCACACCATAATCCCCCTCCACCAAATGATTTGGACCAGTGCACAAGGCAAGGTCCATAAAGATGAGTGTGTTTGGGGTGGAGGAACTTGACTGGCCTGCACAAAGAACTAACCTCAACCCGATAGAACACCTTCAGGATGAATTGGAGCAGAGACTGCGAGCCAGGCCTTCTCGTCCAACATTAGTGCCTGACCTCACAAATGTGCTTCTGGAAGAATGGTTAAACATTCCCACACTCCTAAACCTTGTGGACAGCCTTCCCAGAAGAGTTGAAGCTCTTATAGCTGCAAAGGGTAGGCCTGAAGAAGGTTCACTAACATCCTGGGCAATGTACTGTGGAATCAAGGCTGGAGTCAACACAATAATGAGCCAGGATATACCTTATACACTATACTGCCAAAAGTATTGGGACACCTGCCTTTACACGCACATGAACATTTAATGGTATCCCAGTCTTAGACCGTAGGGTTCAATATTGAGTTGGCTCACCCTTTGCAGCTATAACAGCTTCAGCTCATCTAGGAAGGCTGTCCACAAGGTTTAGGAGTGTGTCTATTGGAATGTTTTACCATTGTTCCAGAAGCGCATTTGTGAGGTCAGGTACTGATGTTGGACGAGAAGGCCTGGCTCGCACTCTGCTCTAATTCATCTCAAAGGTATTCTATTGGGTTGAGGTTAGTTCTTTGAGCAGGCCAGTCAAGTTTCTCCACACCAAACTCGCTCATCCATGTCTTTATGGACCTATGGATTCTATCGTGACTGCGACATCATGGCGGACATGTCGGACAATTTTGACACATTTTTGGGACCATTGGCATTAATACAGCGATCAATGCTAAAAAATTGCATTGATTACTGTAAAAATGTCACTGGCAGTGAAGGGGTTAACGACTAGATGGCGCTGTAGGGGTTAAGTGTGTCCTAGGGAGTGATTCTAACTGTGGGGGGAGGGGCTGTGTCTGACACATCACTGATCACCGCTCCCGATCACAGGGAGCGAGATCAGTGTCATTAGGCAGAACGTGGAGATGCTTGTTTACATTAGCATCTCCCCGTTCTTCCTCATCATGAGTAGAGGTCGACCGATATGGGTTTTTCTCTGGCCGATGCCGATATTTAGAAATCTCGGTGGCCGATGGCCGATATGTGATGCCGATTTTTTTGGGCCGATATATTAGGCCGATTTTTTTTTTTATTTTTTTTTTTTTTCCCCCCTTCATCTCATAAAATCTAACAGTTAGACCCCTTTCACACTGGGGCGTTTTTCAGGCGCTTTTGGGCTTAAAATAGCGCCTGTAAAGTGCCTGTAAAACGGCTCCCCTGCAGTCTCAGTGTGAAAGCCCGAGTGCTTTCACACTGAGGCAATGCGCTGGCAGGATGTTAAAAAAAGTCCTGCAAGCAACATCTTTGGAGCGGTGTATACCACCACTCCTGCCCATTGAAATGAATGCGCACCGCTGCCGAAGCGCCTGCAAAGCGCTTCGGCAGCGGCGCTTCAGGGGTGCATTTAACCCCTTCCTCGGCTGCTAGCTGAGTTATAAGCGCCCCGCTAGCACCCGAATAGCGCCGCTAAAATGACGGTAAAGCGCCCGTAAAACTAGCAGCGTTTTACCGTCAACGCATGCCCGCTCCAGTGTGAAAGCAACCTTAAGTGATACAGAAATTTTTTTACATTTAAACATTTATTAAACAAAACAAACCTCCAATCAGTTCACTTGTATGTAGAATTTAGAAGAAAAAAAAAACTATATCTTAAATATTAAATATACAAAAACAAGTAATCAAAAATTTTGGACGAAAAAAAATGGGCTAACTTTACTGCTTAGTTTTTTTTTTTTATTTATTAATGTATTTTTTTTAAAAAAAATTGCGTTTGAAAGACCGCTGCGCAAATACCGTGTGACATAAAATATTGCAACAACCGCTATTTTATTCCCTAGGGTCTCTGCTAAAAAAAATATATATATATATATATATATATATAATGTTTGGGGGTTCTAAGTGATTTTCTAGCAGAAAATACAGGATTTTTACTTGTAAGCAACAAATGTCAGAAAAGATTTAGTCTTTAAATGGTTAAACTGAGAGCTTCTACACACTGAATTTAGTTCATTCATAAGTGTAAACATTGTATCCTTCAGGTTCTTTTTATCAGACTTGGCAGGCTGCCCAGAGGAGGGAGAAGTCACTTCACAGAAGATTTCAGGCAACTTGCACTGACTTCTATTACAGAAGTCATTTGCAAGTCGCGCTGAAGTTATATCGGCCTTTTTTATCAGCACAATCGGCCGATGCCGATTAAGTAAAAAACACCAAATATCGGCCAATATATCGACCGGCCGATATATCGGTCGGCCGCTAATCATGAGACAATCGCGGGTATGCCCGCGTACATCGTCTCTGCGGGACCCACGGTCACGGAGCTCCCGGCGCGTGCCCACGAGCCACCTCCTAAAGTACAGGTACGTCAATCTGCCTGTAAGTGCCCTTCTGCCGCAGTAGATCTGCGTGAGGCGGTTGGGAAGCGGTTAACCACTGCGCTCTGTGTGTTAAACACTCCTTACCCCTGCACTCTGTCTTACACACTCCTGACCCCTGCACTCTGTCTTATGCACTCCTGACCCCTTGCACTCGGTGTGTTACACACTCCTGACCCCTGCACTCTGTCTTATGCACTCCTGACCCCTTGCACTCGGTGTGTTACACACTCCTGACCCCTGCACTCTGTGCTTTACTCTGGCTCATTCGAAATTACTCTAAACTAACCTTTTCTTTTCTTAGATTTGCAGAGTAAGGGTTAGGGTACTTATTCTTATTTGTGCCTTTTTCTGGGACACAACAGGAAATAGTTGGAAAACTCCCCAAAGCAGAATGTAGCTGTCACTCAAACAGGTGTGTTTAGTTACATAGTAGGTGAGGTTGAAAAAGTCCAACCTATGTGTGTGATTATATGTCAGTATTACATTGTATATCCCTGGATGTTGGGGTCGTTCAGGTGCTTATCTAATAGTTTTTTGAAACTATCAATGCTCCCCGCTGAGACCACTGCCTGTGGAAGGGAATTCCACATCCTTTCCGCTCTTACAGTAAAGAACCCTTTACGAAGTTTAAGGTAAAACCTCTTTTCTTCTAATTTTAATGAGTGGTCATGAGTCTTGTTAAACTCCCTTCCGCGGAAAAAGTTTTATTTTATTGTGGGGTCACCAGTACGGTATTTATAAAATGAAATCATATCCCTTCTCAAGAGTCTCTTCTCCAGAGAGAATAAGTTCAGTGCTCGCAATCTTTCCTCATAACTAATATCCTCCAGACCCTTTATTAGCTTTGTTGCCCTTCTTTGTACTCGCTCCATTTCCAGTACATCCTTCCTGAGGACTGGTGCCCAGAACTGGACAGAATACTCTAGGTGCGGCCAGACCAGAGTCTTGTAGAGCGGGAGAATTATCGTTTTAACTCTGGAGTTGATCCCCTTTTTAATGCATGACAATATTCTGTTTGCTTTGTTAGCAGCAGCTTGGCATTGCATGCCATTGCTGAGCCTATCATCTACTAGGACCCCCAGGTCCTTTTCCATCCTAGATTCCCCTAGAGGTTCTCCCCCCAGTGTATAGCTTGCATTCATATTTTTGCCACCCAAATGCATTATTTTACATTTTTCTACATTAAACCTCATTTGCCATGTAGTTGCCCACTACTGTTCACTAATTTGTTCAGATCTTTTTGCAAGGTTTCCACATCCTGCGGAGAAGTTATTGCCCTGCTTACAAGAAGATAGGAAAACACTGCGCTCTAATGAGAAAAATAAAAAATACGTGAGCCAGCGGCTGCATACATTGTGACAAACAATAACTCGTAAATAGGAAAAAAATGCAGCGCTAAAAAATAATAAAATTGCTGGGGCCTGGGGGCGTTATGGGAGGGGGGTCTGCACTGGGGGGGTCTGCTGAGGGCTTCTGCACTGATGGAGGGGGGGGCCTGCATTGATAGAGGGGGTCCGCATTGATGGAGGGGGGTCTGCACTGAGGGGGTCTGCATTGATGGGGTCTGCACTAATGGGAGGTCTGCACTGAGGGGGTCTGCATTGATGGAGGGGGGTCTGCACTGAGGGGGTCTGTATCGATGGAGGGGGGTCTGCACTAGGGGGGTCTGCACTGAGAGCGTCTGCACTGATAGAGGGGGGTCGGCACTGAGGGTGTCTGCATTGATGGAAGGGGGTCTGCACTGATGGAGGGGGGTCTGCACTGAGGGCGTCTGCACTGATGGAGGGGGGTCTGCACTTAGGGCGTCTGCATTGATGGAGGGGGGACTGCACTGATGGAGGGGGTCTGCACTGATGGAGGGGGTCTGCACTGATGGAGGGGGGTCTGCACTGATGGGGGGGTCTGCACTGAGGGGGTCTACACTGAGGGGGTCTATACTGACTCTGCTGGGGCACCTGATGCAAGGACGGACTCTGCTGGGGGCACCTGATGCGAGGACGGACTCTGCTGGGGGCACCTGATGCGAGGATGGACTCTGCTGGGGGGACCTGATGCGAGGACGGACTCTGCTGGGGGCACCTGATGCGAGGACGGACTCTGCTGGGGGGACCTGATGCAAGGAGGGACTCTGCCAGGGACACCTGATACGAGGACAGACTCTGCTGGGGACACCTGATGCAAGGACAGACTCTGCTGGGGGCACCTGATGCAAGGACGGACTCTGCTGGGGGCACCTGATGCAAGGACGGACTCTGCTGGGGGCACCTGATGCAAGGACGGACTCTGCTGGGGACCCCTGATGCAAGGACGGACTCTGCTGGGGACCCCTGATGCAAGGACGGACTCTGCTGGGGACCCCTGATGCAAGAACGAACTCTGCTGGGGACCCCTGATGCAAGGACGGACTCTGCTAGGGGCACCTGATGCAAGGACGGACTCTGCTAGGGGCACCTGATGCAAGGACGGACTCTGCTAGGGGCACCTGATGCAAGGACAGACTCTGCTAGGGGCACCTGATGCAAGGACAGACTCTGCTGGTGGCACCTGATGCAAGGATGGACTCTGCTTGTGGCAGGCGACGTGGCTAGTGACACGCTCAGGCATCCCACTGATTCGGCATTATGGTGAGTTGAATGATTTAATTTTATATTACAATGTAATAATAGAAATAATGTGCTTCAATTATCCTGACACCATAACAATCATGGTGCCGGGATGATTGAAGCGTTAACACCAGGTGTTTGGAGTATCTTTATCTGCTGATTGTTAAACTTTCTAGAATACACATATTTCTATTGTTGTGTAGGATCTGGGGCTGCTGTCCCTTCATTCCTCCCCCCCCCCCTTTCCCCCTCCATCCCTCATTCATCTCAGGCTCTAACCACACCCCCCTTTGAACCACGCCCATTTAAGCCACCCCCACTATTCCACATAAACCACGCCACAGTTTTTTCCCTAAGTCACGCCTACAAACGAATGCCCCGCCCCTAATTATTGCACGGCTCCGCCTACAGCCAAAAAAGTGTCCCACATATTTTTTTTGCAATGTTGGCAACTATGAAAATAAATAGGATAGGTCCCAGCACAGAACTCTTTCTCTATCCTTACCCCGTCCCCAACTTTTTTCTCTCTGTAACAGTGGCCACCAGGACAAAAATTAAAGATGACTATCCCCAGGCCAGTGGAGACACAAAGAAAAACATTTTTTGTTGACAGAGCTTAATTCCTTTCCTACTCTATCTGAAATGAGAAAAACACAGGTTCTGGATGATGTTTCACCTGCTTTAACATGTGGCGTCAAGGTCACATAAACTAAGCAAAGCCTTGCAGAAGTAGGAAAATGTAGCCTGGACCCTAGTTTACCCACTCCTGTTTGGTATCTGATTACGTTTACCCCTTATACCAAGCAAAGGTGCTGCAATGTAAAATGGTTCCTATTTCTGTGCATTGTAAACAGTAAATCAAGGAAGGTACTGATGTAGTTGTTGCGTCTTTAGACATGGACTTAAATGAACCCAGTTGCTTCATCTCATCACAGAGCTGAAAGGCTGTGAATAGATCATGACTTCTGTTGATCTCCGACCACCTGGTGTTTTCCTTCAGCTGTCATTGACCATCCATAATTCTGCTCCCAGACAGTATACAGTTAGCCTCGGTTCACACCAGAGGCGGCACGACTTGCAGGTCGCCTCAGCGAGGCGACCTGCAAACGACTGCCCGGGCGACTTGCAAAACGACTTCTGTATAGAAGTCTATGCAAGTCGCCCCAAGTCGCCCCCGAAGTAGTACAGGAACCTTGTTCTAAGTTGGAGCGACTTGCGTCGCTCCCCTTAGAACGGTTCCATAGAACAGAACGGGAGGCGACTTGTCAGGCGACTAGGTCGCCTGACAAGTCGTCCCAGTGTGAACCGGGGCTGATTATCAAGCAAATCAGTCTGCCTCTACATTAGGGATGTCTATGCCGTTATTTTTACGCATATCTGTGAGCCGTGCACCTGCAATCCTCAGAAGACAACTATGAAAGGTTTTCCCAGGTCTGTGACAGAACTAGCTCTGTAGATGAAATAGATTTTCATCAAGATGAGGCAGATTTTCACTAAAAAAACCTGTGTGCAATTAAAGTGGTGTTCCGGCTGAAATTATACTTTTTAAATAAAAATACCCCTATAATACACAAGCTTAATGTATTCTAGTAAAGTTAGTCTGTAAACTAAGGTCTGTTTTGTTAGTTTATAGCAGTAGTTTGTTATTTTATAAACTTCCAGCAGGCCGTGACCATCTTAAGCGTGGGCATCTGAAGCCAGACTGCATTTCTTCTTGGATCTCATCCTTGCAGATCTCGCACATGCTCAGTACAGCACAAGCAGTGTAATAGGTTTCAGGTAAGGTTTCCATAGCAACGGCAGTGTCAGAGGATGCTGCTGACCCAGAAGGCATTGCAAACAGGAAATGATGCGATGGGCCACGGCCAGGGAGGAGGAAGTGAAAAATGAATACAACAGACATACAGTAGGTGCTGAGAAAAAAAAAAATATCCAATTTGTTTACAGTGCACAGTTTAGTGAGGGATGCTGAAGAGTTGTAAAAGTGGGTGGAACTCCACTTTAAAGGCTAACTCCATGAAAATTTAAATCCACCCTTGCAGTGAGTCCTCTGCACTGCAAGGGTTAACTGCTCATCATTTCTAGGACATTGTTTTTCAACCTTTTTCCAGTCAGGGCGCCCTTGAAAAGTATTTCCAGTCTTGAGGCACCCCTCTCCAAGGCTTAGTTCATGTTACTGTATGTCGCGGAACAAGCCCAAAATCGCACTCGTTCCTGACATACAGACAAATGTTCTGCTCTTTAGGGGTGCCAATAATTCTTAACGGTACCCCCCACACATTGGAAAATGAAGGGTGTTTTTAGTGCAGCACAATTTAAAAAAAACGGTTGGGTATTACTTTCCCTGCATTTCTGCAGGTAGGGCAGCCCACTGAAATAAATGGGCTGCCCTACATACCGTACGCAGCCACACAGATGTAAGCCAAGGGCTTGTTCACATGTGAGGTTGGAGCTGTTTTTACCACCCCCAATTGCTCTCCAGCTGAGGGTGTACACATGCTGTGACTGCAGCTGGAAGTGTACTCCAGGTGAATAGGGCTGCACTGCAACCACCCCCCAACTGTGTGCATTGCATATGGTTGCAGTGTGGTGATGCTGCATTTACAGGGTCAAAACAGGTGGTGAAGAGGCGACATATTGCTTGTTTACCACCTGTCAAATGCCTCTGAAAAGCAATCTGAGCATAGATTTCTTTTCAGAGGAGTGGCAGTCCTTGCTGCTATTACGAACAAGCTCTTAAAAAGCAGTTCTGATAGTACAGGAATAGGGGGTCAGGGTTAAAAGTAATATACACACACACACAATAAAACAAACACACACACATACAGACACATTTCCACATATATAGACACAGACACATGTACGCACACGTGCCCCAGCTCTGCAAGGGACTTTCACCTGCTCTCTGTAGCTGCTTGTTAACCACTTCAGCCCCTGAAGGATTTACCCCTTAATGACCAGGCCATTTTTTGCGATACGGCACTGCGTCGCTTTAACTGACGATTGTGCGGTTGTGCGACATTGTACCCAAACAAAATCGACGTCCTTTTTTTCACACAAATAGAGCTTTCTTTGGGTGGTATTTGATCACCCCTGCGGTTTTTATTTATTTTTTTACATTTTTTACTTTCTGCTATAATACATATCCAAAAATATACAGTGGGGATGGAAAGTATTCACCCCCATTTTTCACTCTTTGTTATATTGCAGCCATTTGCTAAAATCATTTAAGTTCATTTTTTTCCTCATTAATGTACACACAGCACCCCATATTGACAGAAAAACACAGAATTGTTGACATTTCTGCAGATTTATTAAAAAAGAAAAACTAAAATATCACATGGGCCTAAGTATTCAGACCCTTTGCTCAGTATTTAGTAGAAGCACCCTTTTGATCTAATACAGCCATGAGTCTTTTTGGGAAAGATGCCACAAGTTTTTCACACCTCGATTTGGGGATCCTCTGCCATTCCTTCTTGCAGATCCTCTCCTGTTCTGTCAGGTTGGATGGTAAACGTTGGTGGACAGCCATTTTTAGGTCTCTCCAGAGATTCTCAATTGGGTTTAAGTCAGGGCTCTGGCTGGGCCATTCAAGAACAGTCACGGAGTTGTTGTGAAACCACTCCTTCGTTATTTTAGCTGTGTGCTTAGGGTCATTGTCTTGTTGGGAGGTAAACCTTCGGCCCAGTCTGAGGTCCTGAGCACTCTGGAGAAGGTTTTCGTCCAGGATATCCCTGTACTTGGCCGCATTCATCTTTCCCTCGATTGCAACCAGTCGTCCTGTCCCTGCAGCTGAAAAACATCCGCCCAGAGCATGATGCTGCCACCACCGTGCTTCACTGTGGGGACTGTATTGGACAGGTGATGAGCAGTGCCTGGTTTTCTCCATACATACCGCTTAGAATTAAGGCCAAAAAGTTCTATCTTGGTCTCATCAGACCAGAGAATCTTATTTCTCACCATCTTGGAGTCCTTCAGGTGTTTTTTAGCAAACTCCATGCAGGCTTTCATGTGTCTTGCACTGAGGAGAGGCTTCCGTTAAGCCACTCTGCCATAAAGCCACGACTGGTGGAGGGCTGCAGTGATGATTGACTTTCTACAACTTTCTCCCATCTCCCGACTGCATCTTTGGAGCTCAGCCACAGTGATCTTTGGGTTCTTCTTTACCTCTCTCACCAAGGCTCTTCTCCCCCGATAGCTTAGTTTGGCTGGACAGCCAGCTCTAGGAAGGGTTCTGGTCGTCCCAAACGTCTTCCATTTAAGGATTATGGAGGCCACTGTGCTCTTAGGAACCTTAAGTGCAGCAGAAATGTTTTTGTAACCTTGGCCAGATCTGTGCCTTGCCACAATTCTGTCTCTGAGCTCTTCAGGCAGTTCCTTTTGACCTCATGATTCTCATTTGCTCTGACATGCACTGTAAGCTGTAAGGTCTTTTATATAGACAGGTGTGTGGCTTTCCTAATCAAGTCCAATCAGTATACTCAAACACAGCTGGACTCAAATAAAGGTATAGAACCATCTCAAGGATGATCAGAAGAAATGGACAGCACCTGCGTTAAATATATGAGTGTCACAGCAAAGGGTCTGAATACTTAGGACCATGTGATATTTCAGTTTTTCTTTTTTTAATAAATTTGCAAAAATTTCAACAGTTCTGTGTTTTTTCTATCAATATGGGGTGCTGTGTGTACATTTAATGAGGAAAAAAATGAACTTAAATGATTTTAGCAAATGGCTGCAATATAACAAAGAATGAAAAATTTAAGGGGGTCTGAATACTTTCCATCCCCACTGTGTATAAAAAAACAAATTTATTCATAAGTTTAAGCCAATATATATTCTGCTACATATTTTTGGTAAAAAAATCGCAATAAACGTATATTGATTGATTTGCACAAAAGTTATAGCGTTTATAAAATGGGGGAAATAGATGAAAGATTTAGGGACTTTTTATTTTTGCTATTATTTCTACTATTAATGGCGGTGATCTGCAATTTTTAGTGGTACTGCGACATTGCGACAGACAAATCTGACCCTAAGTGACACTTTTGGTGACCAGTGACACCAATACAGTGATCAGTGCTATTAAAATGCACTGATCACTGTATAAATGGCACTAGCAGGGAAGGGGTTAACACTAGGGAGCGATCAAGGGGTTAGGCCGTTCCCTAGGGAGGTGTTTCTAACTGTATGGGGACAGACTGACTGGGAGAAGAGAGAGATCGCTGTTCCTGATCACTAGGAAAAGCTAATCTCTCTCTCTCTCTCCTCCCCTGTCAGGACGGGTATCCGCCTTGTTCTCACGCACGCACCCGCAAAAGCTAGTGCACGGACTGCCGTACATATACAGTGATTCACGCAAGGGAGTCAACCTGCCGCAGTATACCTGCGGCAGCTGGTCGGGAACAGGTTAATGTGAGTCAGGGGAACGGCAACCTGGGAATCCTCTACCGCATAACATCTCCACCTTTAGGAGCTCTGGTGCTTTTTGGTTCTTAAAAGCTCCGTACACATTATCGTCCAAAATCAGCTGGTGCAGTAGAAACCAGCTGACATTTCGACCCGTGTGTACAGGTAGACAGAAGCCAATCTCACAATGGCCGTGAGCACTGACCAATGTGTTCTGGTAGAGGGGGGGGGACACACTAGCTCAGTGGGAAGACTGTTGTACTAACATCGCATAGTTAGTAAAACGAGTTCCTCCCAAGCTCTTCAGTTTTTTTTCGTTCAGCCTGCGGGGTTGAACGACAAAAACGTACCATGTGTACCAGGCTTCAGACTCTGCGCTTTGGCCCTTCTTGTGGTCCTCACTTATCGCTAATGGAGCAGACACCTTATACTCCCTGTGCCTACTCTATGGCTTTTAACTCTGCCTACCCAGCTGTGTGGATGATTTTCTATTTTTTCCTTGTGAGTGAGGAGACATGTAGTTAGTACAGGTACTCCTCACTTAACGACCAGGTTCCGTTCCAATGACCAGGTTGTTAAATGAATTGATTGTTAAACGAGGAGTCATAAGAAATCAATATTTTAAGCATTCTTAACTACTGTACTGTACTGTATTGTGAAAAAAAGGTCTAAACACAAAACTCCAGCTCAATAACGTTGTTTTAATTTGCATAAGTACAGAACACAAATTAAAATTTTGTACTGTACTGTACAATACAATGATGTACAGCAGGTTGCTTGGGTGGGGAGAGCTGGTCGTAAGTCCGAGGGGTCGTTAAACAGGTAAGTCGTTAAAGGAGGTGTATCTGTACTGCACCTTGCTATCTGTGCATGGCATGCTTGATATTAACTCTGGGTCATTACCATGTTATCATCTAAGATTTTTTTTTTCCTTCAAGAATCCAAAGAGTTAACCTGTCTTTAGCTAATTAAACTGTAAAACTGTTCACAGGGTAAAGTAGTTTGACATTTGTGTATAAACTTAATCCTTAGGCTATAAATCACCTGCATATGATAAAGCTACCTAGAGCTTCATATATAATGTTGCACACTTCCGGAAATCAGTTGACAGTGTGTGTCAAAGGAGGAGACTCACAGACAATCCAGGTCGGGGCACAAACTTCTCTAACAATGAAATTCAGCATTCTCTTGTTTGTTGCCATATGGATTGGTGTCAGCTCTGCAGAGAGAGGTAAACCCACCATTTACAAAGAATTAATGGGATAGATTCTCAAGATTTCTGACTGGTTAAATGTATTTTCCCTTTGACTTTTCCTACTAGGGTATTTTTGGCATCTTACGGACTTGCATTTGGAACCCAACTACACAGTGACATCTGACCCTGTTAAAGTGTGTCCATCTGCAGGTGATCAGCCTGTAAGAAATCCTGGGAAATGGGGGAATTATCTGTGTGACTCTCCTGGCGTACTCATTAACTCGTCTATTCATGCGATGAAAACAATCCTACCAAATCCAGATTTCATACTCTGGACTGGGTAAGTACAAAGTGCATTTAACAACAGTCTAGCCTAGTCCGTGTTCTTTTTGTCATCTAGCTTATGATCTATACATTCTTTTTTTCTGGTTAAGATGCAAATGTCACTTTAACCGGGCTTACTTATTATTACACGAGATTGGCTTTACTAGATTGGTTTTGAAGGAAGAATATATATTTAGCACTGATCTTTTTTTCTTTTTTGAGATAATGTATTTTTAGAAAAGTAGTATTTGGGAAACAGATTGAAATTGTGTTGTTACAAGCACTTCTGCATCTTGCATCCGTGCATACAAAGCATGTGTGTTTTTATAGGTAGAAAACCCTCCTGGCTTTATGGCTTTGTTATTAAAAAATTAAATGTCTTTTTTTATGTCAGCAAAATATGTGCTAAACCTACAGTATCTCACAAAAGTGAGTACACCCCTCACATTATTGTAAATATTTTATTATATCTTTTCATGTGACAACACTGAAGAAATGACACTTTGCGACAATGTAAAGTAGTATACAGTTTGTATAACGGTGTACATTTGCTGTCCCCTCAAAATAACTCAACACACAGCCATTAATGTCTAAACTGCTGGCAACAAAATTGAGTAAACCCCTAAGTGAAAATGTCCAAATTGGGCCCAATTAGCCATTTTCCCTCCCGGTGTCATGTGGCTTGTTAGTGTTACGAGGTCTCAGGTGTGAATGGGGAGCAGGAGTGTTAAATTTGGTGTTATTGCTTTCACTCTCTCATACTGGTCACTGGAAGTTCAACATGACCCCTCATGGCAAAGAACTCTCTAAGGATCTGAAAAAAAGAATTGTTGCTCTACATAAAGATTGCCTAGGCTATAAGAAGATTGCCAAGACCCTGAAACTGAGCTGCAGCACGGTGGCCAAGACCATACAGCGGTTTACCAGGACATGGAAGGGGAAGACTACCGCGCTATATATATACTAAAAAGTTAACATAATCAAGAAAATATATTGAAAAAATATAAAAAATTTTAAAGTGACAAAATCAATAAATTTAAATAGCAGAAGCAGCCGCTAAAAGGTGAGATACACACACTATAGACATTCAATATAAGGAGCAGCGCTGTGAGTGTTAAATGCTTATAAATAAAGCACATGTAGGTGTAAAAAAATCAATATGAATAAGTGAATAAATAAACCCAAGATTAGAATAATTGATATCAAAAGTTCATAATTGAAACATTATTGATTAATAGCAGTTCTATTCAGTGATCCAAATCCAGATAAGTGAGGTGAAGTGGAGATATATAGGCACAAGCCCCAGTCAACAGGCAGGAATGCAGGTAAAAAGTGGATGAATCCTTCACCGCACCACTGTGATACTGATAAAAAATGCGCGCTTACCAAACGGCAAGCATAGGAGAGCTTGCGACCTTAACCCGGTCGGGGCCTTTCATGGAATGGGGACACCAACACACCACTTCGTCAGCCTTGAGATAAGCCCGCTGTCCACCAAGTATCAAGCAATCCCTCTACTGTGGGGATAATAACCTCCTAGCTAGGGGTTGTTCTCACAAGAGATGCCCCTCTTCAGGAAAGTCAGCACCACGCGCTGTATAGTATGTGCAGGCTTTTTGATTGGTTCCTCCTCTAGGTCGCACTCACTGCGCCAGCAGCACTCTATGGTCCTCTCCCATCCCACCTCCTGGCCGGCCTCTTAGATGAATACCTCGCTGGGACTGTGTTGTGGGACTTTATGTCATCTCTATCTTGATATTATTGTTTGGATACGAGTTGTATGCTCTCTCTTTTTCCATACAACCTGTGTCCTCCCCTCCACCATGTACTATCACTAGGAGCCTCTCTTCCTCTTGTCCTCGTACTAAGGACAAGAGGAAGAGAGGCTCCTAGTGATAGTACGAGGTGGAGGGGAGGACACAGGTTGTATGGAAAAAGAGAGAGCATACAACTCGTATCCAAACAATAATATCAAGATAGAGATGACATAAAGTCCCACAACACAGTCCCAGCGAGGTATTCATCTAAGAGGCCGGCCAAGAGGTGGGATGGGAGAGGACCATAGAGTGCTGCTGGCGCAGTGAGTGCGACCTAGAGGAGGAACCAATCAAAAAGCCTGCACATACTATACAGCGCGTGGTGCTGACTTTCCTGAAGAGGGGCATCTCTTGTGAGAACAACCCCTAGCTAGGAGGTTATTATCCCCACAGTAGAGGGATTGCTTGATACTTGGTGGACAGCAGGCTTATCTCAAGGCTGACGAAGTGGTGTGTTGGTGTCCCCATTCCATGAAAGGCCCCGATCGGGTTAAGGTCGCAAGCTCTCCTATGCTTGCCGTTTGGTAAGCGCGCATTTTTTATCAGTATCACAGTGGTGCAGTGAAGGATTCATCCACTTTTTACCTGCATTCCTGCCTGTTGACTGGGGCTTGTGCCTATATATCTCCACTTCACCTCACTTATCTGGATTTGGATCACTGAATAGAACTGCTATTAATCAATAATGTTTCAATTATGAACTTTTGATATCAATTATTCTAATCTTGGGTTTATTTATTCACTTATTCATATTGGTTTATTTATACCTACATGTGCTTTATTTATAAGCATTTAACACTCACAGCGCTGCTCCTTATATTGAAGGTTTACCAGGACAGCTTCCACTTTAACAGGACAGGTTCCTCGCCATGGTTGGCCAAAGAAGTTTAGTGCACATACTCAGCATCATATCCAGAGATTGTCTTTGGGAAATAGACATATGAGTGCTGCCAGCATTGCTGCAGAGGTTGAAGGGGTGGGGGGTCAGCCTGTCAGTGCTCAGACCATATGCCGCACACTGCTTTAAATTGGTCTGCATGGCTGTCGTCCCAGAAGGAAGCCTCTTCTAAAGATGATGGATTACTGGTAAAATGTACTGTGGTCTGATAAGGCCAAGATAAACTTATTTGGTTCAGATGGTGTCAAGCGTGTGTGGCGGCAACCAGGTGAGGAGTACAAAGACAAGTGTGTCTTGCCTACAGTCAAGCATGGTGGTGGGAGTGTCATGGTCTGGGGCTGCATGAGTGCTGCCAGCACTGGGGAGCTGAAGTTCATTGAGGGAACCATGAATGCCAACATATACTGTGACATACTGAAGCAGAGCATGATCCCCTCCCTTCAGAGACTGGGCCGCAGGGTAGTATTCCAACATAACGATTCCAAACACACCTCCAAGACGACCACTGCCTTGCTAAAGAAGCTGAGGGTAAAGGTGATGGACTGGCCAAGCGTGTCTCCAGACCTAAACCCTATTGAGCATCTGTGGGGCATCCTCAAATGGAAGGTGGAGGAGCGCAAGGTCTCTAACATCCACCAGCTCTGTGATGTTGTCATGGAGGAGTGGAAGAGGACTCCAGTTGCAACCTGTGAACCTCTGGTGAACTCCATGCCCAAGAGGGTTAAGGCAGTGCTGGAAAATAATGGTGGCCGCACAAAATATTAACACTTTGGGCCCAATTTGGACATTTTCACTTAGGGGTGTAGTCACTTTTGTTGCCAGCGGTTTAGACATTAATGGCTGTGTCTTGATTTATTTTGAGGGGCAGCAAATTTACACTGTTATATAGCTGTACACTCACTACTTTACATTGTAGCAAAGTGTCATTTCTTCAGTTTTGTCACAGGAAAAGATGTAATAAAATATTTACAAAAATGTGAAGGGTGTACTCACTTTTGTGAGATACTGTATGTGAATAATATAGCATAGAAAGAACAAAAAGAAAGATTTTCTGACTAGAAAGATAAAAAAGGTCTCAGCAATGTGAGAGAAGCTTTACAGGTACTGTAAGCTCCAGATAGTACTGGTCTTGTAACAGACAGGTATGGTCCACAAATGATTGTAAAATAAAAGCAGAATACATGGTGTAAAGACATATTGCTTTACAGATGGAAACATTTTATTCATGTAAAAAAAATATTGCACAATAATCCTCGACACGTAGTATGTATACCAGCCTGGGAGAAAAAACGGAGGCCTCCCTGGCCGGTGGAGGGCTGTAGATTTTCTCCTAGGCTATTACACATGCTACTTTTAAAAGATCATTGTACTGTAAGTGCAATATTGTTTCTACTTTATTGAATTATTTGCATTTGTAACTCACGAAGTCTCTGTGCCCTGTGAATAAAAGAGAACGGATATGATACTAGAATTTAAGTACATTATTACATTAGTATTGTGCTGGCTTTTAGAGATGACACACCCCACGTACCCAATGAACAACTCGGTGAGAAGGCTGTCCTGGATATTGTGGAATGGATAACCAGTCTAATCATTGAAGTGTTTCCAAGTAAGTAGTATGAACTGTTATCACTGTTGCCCTTAAGTTAGAACTATGATCTCTTTTAGCTAATATGCTCTAGTCATGCTTGGTGACTTGTTTCTACAGTGAGAAAGTTTTTTTATCCATAGTAGCTATGCAAGAGATTAGAAGATATTGCAGATATGATCCATTATCTTTCAAGCAGACCTTCACCCCCTGGATGCACTGGGCATCATTGTTCCTCTCCCCCTACACAATTGTAAATGGCATTCTATTTTGTTTGCCTTTTCTTCTTTTTTTTTTTTTCCTTTCTTCTTTTTTTTTTGTCTGCCCCACTCCCAGGCCACCATTCTCGACTCCTCTTTTGACATCTCCTCTGTGCTAAAGCCTTTTGGTATGTGTATTTTTTGTAGTGGTTTATAATGGATTTGAGATGCCTTGTTTAACTCCGCACTTCTACATTCACCCCCTTCTCCCTTCAACACCCGACTCCTCTACTCACCCCCTCCCCTGATCAGCACCAGTCTGCTCCATTCATCCACCCTCCACTGATTAGCACCTGACTCCTCTAATTAAGGCTCTCCCAAGATAGCACCCTATTCCTCTATTCACCCTCCCTCCCTTATCAACGTCTGACTCCTCCATTCACCCTCCTCTCCTACAAATCAGCACCTGACTCCTTCATTCAACCCCCTACTCCAATTTGCACCCACCAATTCCATTCACCCCCTTTCCCAATCATCTCCCAGCTCTTCCATTTACCCCCTCTCATTGCAGAGTGGTGCCATTCACCACAGACCCGTGTCTGCAATTGCCGCCTGCTGATCACCTTTCCTATAACCCTGTACTAATTTCACCAGTTGCAGAGCCCCACCATCCATTGCCATTTAAACCTTCACACATGTTGAAGCTCCACTGCAGCAGTCTGTTTCCTGCCTCCTCAGCTGGCATGGTCTGGACGTCCTTGGCGCTGTCTGAGCTCTGCTTCTGACAAGCAACTTTGATCACTGTAGACCTGTGCTACCTATGCCTCCCAGTGCCTTCTGTTTATTTCTCCTCCTGTCACTTTGTACCTCACTCGCCATTTGCAGATCATGTCCAGTTCCTGCCAAACAGTCCTCTTTCATGTCACACTTAAGCCATTTCAGCAAACCTCTTTTTACTATCCCTCGGCAACCCTCTGCAACCCCCTGCCTCCCTCTGCAACTCTGTTCCTCTTCCTGTCATCCTACACGTCCCTTTCTCCTAACACCCTACACACCCCTTCCCTTAAACTGCACCCCTACTTCTAACACTCCATCATATAAATGGCTTTGTTTACCTCTATATTCATTCATACACAAAGAATAGGCATGAAGGTAAATGGAGATGTTCAAATCAATGTGAGCAGGACACGTAAATACATTGATAAATCACCATTGAACTCCCTCTACATTTTAACAAATGGATTTGTTTAAGGTTACAAAAGTTAGAAATAACTAAGAAATGTAAAATAATGCAAGTTTTTTTTTTTAATGTGTTTGCTTTTATCTGTAGGCTTTAATTTCCACGGCACTTGAAACATTGAAATATGAAAAGACACACTAACTTGGGGGGAAAAAAAATCAGTTTTACTATTGAAACTCACAAAAAAGAAAAAAAAAAAGACACACTTAAGCCCCGTACACGCGATCGGATTTTCCGACGAGAAATGTGTGATGACAGGCTGTTGGCAGAAAATCCGACCATTTGTACGCTCCATCGGACAAATATTGTCAGATTTTCCGCAGACAAATGTTGGATGGCAGGCTTTAAAATTTTCCGCGGACAAACGTATGTTGTCGGATTTTCCGAGCGGGTGTACACAAGTCTGTTGGACAAAAGTCCAAAGTACAAACACGCATGTTCGGAAGCAAGATCGAGCTGGAAGCGATCGGTCTTGTAAACTAGCATTCGTAATGGAGAATTAAAGTGGTTGTAAACCCTCCTCTACTACTTTAGTTCATCTTAATCTATATAGCACAGGCAGCTAATCACTGCCTGTGAAAGTGCACTCACAGTTTTGGTTTTGATATAAATCATCCTTCTATGTTCTGTGATGTGTCCCGCGCTTGCGCACTGTGTATATCCTTTAACGGCACACAATGTGTGCTGTTTCGGTCTCTGCTTGCCGGGTCATTAGCTGACAATGAGAACGACACAGAGCGAAGTCTTGTGATGCTAGTGATTTGCTGTCCTCATTGTGTTCGCTCTGTTGCCGTAGTAACGGCAGTCGAGATAGAGGCTTCGTTCCAAATCTATGGCGCATGCGCGAGATTTTGATAGGGAAAAGAACTAAGGGCGGAAATGACGTACACAAATGCTTCAGCATACAGGAGGAAGAATGGTGTGGACGATAACCGGAAGAGCCAAAATAATCGTTTTGGACAAATTTATATATCTATCGCTTAGCAATGTTTAACAGCATTTATATATTAGAAAAAACAGCAATAAGTTACGGGGTTTACTTCCTCTATAACCGCTTCAGCCCCGAAGATTTTACCCCCTTCCTGACCAGAGCACTTTGACCAGAGCACTTTTTGTGATTCGGCACTGCGTCGCTTTAACTGACAATTGCGCGGTCGTGCGACGTGGCTCTCAAACAAAATTGACGTCCTTTTTTCCCCACAAATAGAGCTTTCTTTTGGTTGTATTTGATTACCTCTGCGATTTTTTTTATTTTTTGCGCTATAAACAAAATAAGAGCGACAATTTTGAAAAAAACGCATTATTTTTTACATTTTGCTATAATAAATATCCCCCAAAAAAATATATAAAAACATTTTTTTCCTCAGTTTAGGCCGATCGTATTCTTCTACATAATTTTGGTTAAAAAAAAACGCAATAAGCGTTTGGTTTGCGCAAAAGTTATAGCGTTTACAAAATAGGGGATAGTTTTATGGCATTTTTATTGATATTTTTTTTTACTAGTAATGGCGGTGATCAGTGATTTTTATTGTGTCTGCGATATTATGGCGGACATGTCGGACATTTTTGACACATTTTTGGGACCATTGTCATTTATACAGCGATCAGTGCTATAAAAGTGCACTGATTCCTGTGTAAATGACACTGGCAGTGAAGGGGTTAACCACTAGGGGGCGGGGAGGGGTTAAGTCAGTACTAGGGAGTGTTTTCTAACTGTAGGGGGGATGGGCTAGCTGTGTCACTACACTGATCACTGCTCCCGATGACCAGGAGCAGAGATCAGTGACACTTGTCACTAGGCAGAACGGGGAGATGCTGTTTACATCAGCATCTCCCCGTTCGTCCTCTCTGTGAGGCGATTGCGGGTATCCCCGCGGCGATCGAGTCCGCGGGACCCGCGACCTAACTCACGGAGCTCCTGGCCGGCGCGAGCGCGCGCCGCCAGCGGTGCGCAAGCAATGGCACGGCGGGAAATTCAAATGGACGTACCTGTAAGTCCATTTGCCCAGCCGTGCTATTCTGCCGATGTACATCGGCGTGCGCCGGTCGGGAAGGGGTTAACATTCGTGACGTGGCAAATTATGAAATATCGAAATGCAGAGCACATTCTCTTCTTTAATGGGATAATAATGAAGCTGCTTTGCTGGTGATACTGATGAAGTTATGCCAAACATATTTTAAAAGGCTTTTATTTTCTAGTGATATCAAGAATAATATTATTATGCTTTTTTGTTTTGGGGGAAGTTACCACAACACCATTATCCCATAGTTTTTAAGATCAAAAATACAACTATGTTGGTGTTCCTTGTTAATTTTACATTGTATTTTTTTAAATGTAACTGCCTACTCCCAAACTGTCATTTGAAGTAAAACACATAGCCAACGATTATTCTCCACAGTTTTTTTTATTGTGCATTAAAAAAAAGAAAACAAATAAAATTAGACATGCTATCTGCCAATATAATTTTAACCAAAAAGTGCATTCTATGCATCCAAAAATATAGAAAATATACCAAATCAAATCATTACTCAACCAAAAAAATTAAATAAAAGCCTTGTGCATGTGTCCTGCTTCTTAATATAGGGGGTCACCAATGCCAAGAGTTGGTGAAAGCAGGGGTCCGTCATCCGGAGATAATTCCGAAAATCATCCGGATTATTCTCCTAGAGCTCCCGCAGCAAAGGCATATGACATAATTGGTCACGATTAATAAAGCAACCAATTTTTGGTGTAAGAAATCCTCCTCCTCCTGTTCCTGGACTGGACTTGGGTCAAAGTAATAACTCCAGGGCCAATAATAAATAACACGCTATCTCCTCTGATTCTGCAACATGTCTGGTTGACAAATGGCCATTCAGAAACTAACTTAAAAGCGTGAAATAAAAAGCTCGAATCAACACTCACCAAACTTCTACTAACACGAAATTAGCAGAAGGAGCCCAAAGGGTGGCGCTAAAGAGCTGAAAAAACACGTATTACGTCACTACGTTCGTGTTTGTTGGCCGACAATTCCTTGCCGTTTGTATGCAAGACAAAATCCAGGCACACACCTTCGGACAAAAGTCCGAGGTTTTGTCTGCGGAAAATCTGATCGTGTATACGAAGTTTTTGGCTCAGTTTTTTCTCATCTGTAAACATATATCAAATTACACAAACAAAAAACTTGAGAAAAAATTGACAAAGAATATTGATAAAAAATGTTGGCCCTTTCTTGGGTAAGGCTTTTTTTATATTTATGTTAACCCCTTCCCGACCAGCCGCCGCCGTTATACTGCGGCAGGTTGGCTCCCCAGTGAACCATCGTAGCTATACGTCGGCTCGCCTTTCCAACACTAGGGGCGCGTGCACCACCAGAGGCACGCCTGTGACGCCGGAGCCGATGCACATGCCCGGCGGTCGCGATTGCTCCACACAGAGACAGAACAGAGATCTGTCAATGTAAACAGACAGATCTCCGTGCTGTGAGGGGTAAGGAGAGCGATCTGTTGTTCATACCAAGTATGAACAACGATCGCTCTCCTCACCCAGGCAGCCCAGCCCCCCACAGTTAGAATCACTCCCTAGGTAACACAGTTAACCCCTTGATCGCCCCCTACTGTTAACCCCTTCCCTGACAGTGAAATTTGCACAGTAATCAGTGCATTCTTATAGCACTGATCGCTGTATAAATGCCTATGGTCCCAAAAATGTGTCAAAAGTGTCTGATCTGTCCACCATAATATTGCGGTCCCGATTAAAAATCGCTGATCACTGCCATTACTAGTAAAAAAAATAATAATAATAATAATAAAAATGCCATAAATCTTTCCCCTATTTTGTAGACGCTATAACTTTTTTCAAACCAATCAATATACGCTTATTGCAATTTTTATTACCAAAAATATGTAGAAGCACACATATCAGCCTAAACCGAGGAAAAAAATTACCTTTTTTTAAAAAAAAATTGGGGATATTTATTATAGCAAAAAGTACAAAATATTGCGTTTTTTTGGGGTTTTTTTTTCAAAATTGTCGCTCTTTTTTTGTTTATAGTGCAATAAATAAAAACCGCAGAGATGATCAAATACCACCAAAAGAAAGCTCTATTTGTGGGGAAAAAAAGGACGTCAATTTTGTTTGGGTACAACATCGCACGACTTCGCAATTGTCAGTTAAATCAACGCAGTGCCGTATCGCAAAAAATGGCCTAGTCATTGAGCAGCCAAATCTTCCGGGGCTGTAGTGGTTAAAGAAAGCCTTTCCATTCCTAATGATATCCTATCCAACAGCCTTTCTGTAGAGGCTTTATAGTTACCACTCTAATGACACAGCTCTGTAGCACTCTCTACATTTACATTTACAAACTTTACATCTGTATTTCATTTGGCAGCCCATTCAAATGACTGTATAGTCCACCATGGTTCTTAAATGGACTTACGTATACAGTATTTGGTTTTTATGCTCCATAGCATGATTCTTCACTGGGTGCAAAATATGACAAGACAATTTAGAACCTTATTGTTTTATTTATCTGACCACTGTTATATTCTGCTTCTACCCAGCAACGAAAGTGTATGCTGCTTTAGGAAATCACGATTTCCATCCTAAAAATCAACTTCCAGTGCAGAACAATTCCATTTATTATCGGATATCAGAATTTTGGAAACCATGGCTAAAACCAGAATCATTGTCTACTTTTCAAAAAGGTAATAGAGTGGATAAGCAAAGAAGAATTGGTGGCTGTGTTTATGAATTATTCATTTTTCTTTAAAAAAATATAGTATATCAACACAGTCCTATTGTGCCTTTTCTATCTAGGAGCATATTACAGCGAGCAGTTGGTAAGCCCAGGAGCTTTGGGCCGTATAATCATCCTAAATACCAATTTGTATTATGATTCGAACAGTGTAACAGCCAATATGGAAGATCCTGGGGACCAGTTTTCTTGGTTGGAAAATCAATTAACTGATGCTTCCCAGAAAGGGGAAAAGGTAAAATACTTACTGTTAAAGACTAGGTAATTAGTAACGGTGGATTTGATTTAAATCAAGTTGATTTAAATCGCTGGTAAAAAGGCTAGATTTAGATCATAATTTTTAAAGAGCAACTGTCATCTATGTCCCACAGCAGCACCTCTTCTGACCCGCTGTTGACTCACTGACAGTCGCATTCGCTTTAATGGGATGGCTGGTGATGCGTCAGTGAAATAACAAGGTGAGGGATGTGGCGGCAGCAGGTGAGTGGATGCCCGCTAACAGGCGCAGCCATGATGGATTTGAAATGACAAGTGCTCTTTAAATGTAAGGACTTATTCTTGCTGGTAGTTAGAATCTTTAATATTTGCAAACAAAATGAAGGTTTCCTATTTAGAATAATAGGCTGTCAGGTTAGTGAAAAAGCGATATCAGAACCAATCATACAGATTGTAGTGTACATAGGTTTGCAAAAAAATGAGATAAAGGAATATTCCTGCACTTTGTTTTAACTCATGGTTACTGTAATATTGTGTGAATGCATCAATGCAGTGCATGTTGCAGAGCTTAGATTAATTGAATGAGTTTACCAAAAATGTACATATTGCAGAATATACAGCCTCAGGCTACATAACTAAGCTCCATTTCATGCTGAATAAACTCAATTATTAATGTATCCTAAATAGAAAACTATCTTTATATATATTTTTACTCCAAAAGCACTTTAATAATATACATTTTATAAAAATGAAAAAAATCTAATTTAAAGCAGAGTTCCACCCATTTAAAAGTCAGCAGCTACAAAAAGTGTTGTTGCTGGCTTTTAATAAACAGACACTCACCTGTCCCACCCTTTCCTCCTCCTTTCCGCGGCGACGGCATTTTAACTATGGGTGCATGCGCGAGCCATGCTGCGCGTTTTGAATGGCCGGGCAATCTCCTTGGACCTGTGACATGTCACAGAAAATTGCAGGGAGGGAGGGGGGAGATGTGAACTTCCTTGTGGCTCTAGGAGAGGAAGTGGCAAAATGACATGCTAAATGTGGCATGTCAGGGGGTCACCAGTACTTAAAGCAGAAGTTCCATTTTTGGGTGGAACTTCGCTTTAAATTTAAAAAAAAAAAAATCCTTTTTTTAAATCATTGATTTTGATCCACCCTGATTAGTAAGCAGATAAAGCATTGGAGTAATACAAACTAATGAACAACCGCGGCCCACATCTTAGGCATTGAAATCCTCACCAGGAAGAACGTTGATTCTTCCTACACCGTGTTGTCCCTAATTGTGGCAGACCATGATGTTGGCCAAGACAAGATACCTTTTTTGCAGCCTGAAGGTGGTTGTATGGTACTACAAGGAAGAATTAAGCTGTATGAAAAGATGAAATCTTATTTTCTATGTTTGGTATCATGTCTCACTGTATATAGGTTTGCAAATTATTTTTTAAATCTGCTTTATAGTTTCTTAGCTGGATATCTTGCCACTACTAGCACTTTCTGTTGTAGGCGTACAGTATTTGACAACTGTCTCACAATTAACAGAAGAGTTTGCCAGCCTACCATGTGTGCACCTTCAGCTAGCCATTGGGCTGCCTATCAAGTCTGTGCATGCCTCCTGCAGACCTGATAGTTAGCCCAGTGGCCAAATGTAGAAAATCTCACATTATGACAATGCAGCTGTTAACTGCAAGGCAGTTGTTTAGCATCATCATCCACCAACAAAAAGTAATCTCCAGGTGGGAAGCTGACAAAAGATTTACAAAAAATGAATAAAAAAAAACAGAAACTTGAATATCAATTCCTTACCGCAATTTTCCTTTCCTGACAAGCTCCATGTCAGCCACCTCCAGGTAAGGCCCTGCCCACCCCCATGCTTACAGGACCTAACTCATAAATTTGACCCCCACGCCCTAAACAGCATTGCGTAACTAGAACTTTGTCCATAGGGTGGGAGTCTGCGCTGACATGGAGCTCGTCAGGAAAGGAAAATTGCAGTAAGTATTTGCTATTCAATTTTCCGTTTTTCTTACAGCTCCATGTCAGCCATCTCCGGGAAATAACTAGATACAAGGGTGGGATGCTGCTATTATCAATTTAATTATGGCCGCTGGCCGCAGAAATTATAGCTTTGCCAAACTCCACTGTAATTGGCATTGATAGGTCAATACGGTAGTGAGACACAAATGTGTGCATGGAGGACCAGGTTGCCACCTTGCATATGATTTCTGGCGATATCCCACATGCGGCTGCCCATGACATGGAAGCGCTCCTCGTGAAGTGAGCCGTTTTTCTCTCTGGAGGTGCCAAGCCCTTATCCTTGTATGCCATGGCGATTGTCTTTACCAGCCAGGTGGCGATAATCCTGCTGGAGGCTTTGTATCCCTTGCGTAGACCTTCGGGAATTATGAACAGGTAGTCCGACACCCTGACGCAAGAGGTTGCTTCCATGTACCTTTTTAGTGTTCTGCCCACGTCCAGTAGGCTGACCTCTTGTCCGTCTAAATGGAAATAGGTGGACAGTGCTATTTCCTGGCTTAGGTGGAACTTGGTGGCCACCTTAGGGATAAAGCCTGGCATCAGCCTTAGAATGACCCTGTCCATTATAGGATCCTTACTCGATGGTACAGGGTCCCCACCCAACTTCACTGTATGTTACCTAAGGTCCCAAATTCCTGTTGGCGTTGTGGCGTGGTGGGTAGAACTATGATCCACATATTCCTAATGTCCTAAAATCCAACAGTTTTGGCAAGATGTAACCGTATCATTAAACAACTTACGGCTGTCAATCTGCATGCTAACCCTGCAGCCTGTTTATTGCATTTGACGGAACGAGCTCTTAAAAAGTCTTCTCTCACAATTTAACTCCTAAACGCTGCAAAGGCCTGCATTCCTCTCCGCTGGAGAGATGCTGACCCCCCTACGAAGGCTCTGTGGTTTGCTAAAGTCAACAACAAACGAGACATGGAAGAACTCACAGGCACACTGCGTAACACGGAAGAGGTGTGTACAGAAACATGGAGGCCGTGGAATTATTTTGTGTATACTGATGCCTACCTCAAGCTCTCCACCGCCCAGTAAACTTCCATATGCCTCGCTCTACCCAAGGAGAGGGATGACCAGGTGACCTTTCTGCCTCCCCTTCCCCCCTACCCCCCCCCCCCTTTTTCTCCTTGTCGATCCTCCCATTTCCTTTCCCTTTGTGTCCCTTCTCTGGTCCTGTTCGCCATCCCTTTGCTCCGCCTTCTTTCCCTTTCCTCCCTGTTTTTCCCAATTTAAGACTACTAGATAAGTGGAACCCCCTTGATCACTCAAAATCTTCCACCTGCTGGCACGCATAACCTCGTCATGTGTGCCTTTTCCTGTTTCATTGCCAATGTTTTGATATTTGCTCCCCTGACATGTGGATGAGTAGTACTTTATATGCTACAGTTGTAGTATTGAATTGTCCTATTGAATACTTCCTCTAAGATTGTTGTCTCTTTGTCAGCCTTTCATATGTTGGAGTTTCTATTGATGATGTACTCAACTGCATATCTCTAATGTCTGTGTTTTTCTATGACTTCTTTATACGAATAAAGGAATTACAAAAAGGATGACCCTGATCGCCCCAAAGGATGTGTGGGTCTCTTTAACCCCCCAGAGCCGCCATTTCTGAGACTCTCCTGGCCAAAGTTATTGCGACCAGGAAAGATGTTTTCAGTGTCAAGTCTCATAGCGATGCCCCTTGGCCGAATCTGGGTGAGGCCAGAAAGTTCAGAACTAGCGGCAGGTCCCACTTAGAGAGTGCGGGCACTTTGGGGGGCCTTACTTTCACTACGACCTTGAAGAACTGTATGATTAGGTTGTTAGAAGCCCACTGAATCTTTGTGAATGTGAGATAGCAGAGACTCGACCCTTGAGTGTACTTCCGCTTAGTCCCATTTCCAGGCCCTTCTGCAGGAATTCAAGAATGTGACAGGCTCTGAGTTCTTCCAACTCGAGTCCTACCGATGCTGCGTATTCCTGGAACTTTTGCCAGCTTCTGTTGTAGATGCTGTTCTTGTTCCTCTTGCGAGCCCTCATAAGGGTCTGCACAACTTCTGCGGAGCACCCCAGATTTTCAATATCCAGGCCGCTAAGCTGAGTCTCTCAGGTGCTGGGTGCAACACTGGGCCCTGGCTCAGGAGATCTGGCCTCACCAGTAACATACGAGGCGCCCTGGCACTCAGGTGTAGGAGCAGGGGATACCACGGACGTTTGGGCCAGTCTGGAATTACTGCCAGCACCGTGACGTCTTCCCCCTCAGTCTGTTCAGAAAAGGCAGTATCAGAGATATGAGGGGGAAAGGCGTAGGTTGTCCAAAATTCCCACTTTGCGGTCAGTGCGTCCACAAGAGTCACCCGGGGGTGAACCCCTTTCGTGCAAAATCTGGGGAGCTTTGCATTGACCGGAGATGTGAAGAGGTCCACTTCAGGAAGAAAGGACCAGGCTACCAACTCCCTGAACACTGGTGTCAGTAGGGACCACTCGTTGTTGTCCATTGCGGTCCTGGACAAGTAGTCCACTTGGAGGTTGACATGCCCAGGTAAGTATACCGCCGAGAGGTGAAGCAGATTTTCCTGGGCCCAGTTTATTATGGGTTATACCTCCTCCAGGAGGAAGTAACTCTGGGTGCCTCCCTACTTCTTGAAATATATGATGGTTGTTACATTGTCCATCTTTGGGATTACCGAACCACCCCGGATCAACTGGACAAAGGCCAGGAGAGCTTGATATGCTGCCCTCAATTCCAACCTGTTGGAAACAATGTTTTCCGGAGGGTGAGACCATCTGTCTAGAGCCCTCTGGTCTCCGCAAACAGCCCATCCTGCCTTGGGCTGGCATCCGAGGTAATCACTATCCAGGATGTTGGAAGAAGGGAGTGACACTGCAGCAGATTCCTCTTCTCTTCCCACCAGGCCAGACTCTATTTCATGGACTGTGTCAGTGATATGTTCTGATGCAGACTCCGGGAGTCCCATTGCCGGAGGAACCCATACTGAAATGGACGAGAGTGCCACTGGGCCCATTTCACCATGGGCATCACTGATGACATCATGCCCAGCAGCTGGAGGCAGGTCTTGGCGGGGAGCCAGCTGGCTGGCCATGTGGATTTTGCATGTTGTAGGATAAGGGAGATCTTCCCTGGCAGGGATACCGTGCTCCTCTGCGTGTTCAGCTCTGCGCCAAAGTAGACAAGCAACTTGGATGGGTCTAACTGGCTCTTTCCCTAGTTTATGATGTTGAATGGTTGAGATGACTTTGTCGTGGTGAGTCAACAACTGGTTCCTGTCTTGGTCTAGCAACAGGATGTTGTCTAGGTATTGGTAAATGCGAATTCTGCATTTTCTCAGCTGTGCCACTACTGCCAACGGGATCTTGGTAAAGTCAACCTGAAGGGCAGGCAGACAAAACTAATAGTGAAGGAGACCCACCGTAAACCTCAGGAAACTTTGCAAGCGTTGGGCGACCAACACGTGGAAATAGGCATCCTTCAGATCCACCGAGAGGAGCCAGTCAGTTTTTTTCCATTTTTAAGTGTTCTTTCTTTACATGATTATTTAGCCATTTGAGGTCGATTACTAGCCTCCAGTCTCCCGACCTTTTTTTGTACCAAGAATAGCGGTGAGTAGACTCCTAAGAAGCGCTCCCTCTGGGACACTGGCTCTATTACTTTCTGTTGTAGGAGTGTGTTTACGTACTGCAGAAGAATTTCCCTTTTTGAGGAGCATGAGGGGAGAGTGGTCGGTATGAAGTTTTCCCTCAGTTTCCTGAGAAATTCCCAGGAGTGCCCCGTCTTTATGGTAGAGAGCACCCAACAATCCTGAACGTTCTCTTCCCATACTCGCCAGAAACTGGGCAGCCTGGCTCCCACCAGACAAGCATTGGCCAGGGACAACGTCAAAACAATTTCCGGGGCTCTCTGCCCACAGGGGCAACTGCCTTCTTCTGATCTGGTCCCGAGGGAGTATTCCAAGGCCTGTGGAACTCTCTCCCTGGCCTATAGGATCTCGCTTTTCTCCCTCTGGTTCTAGCGGGCCGATCAAAGGCCGGATTCTTATGGTGGAGTAGTCTCCTGTCCTGGGGGAATAAAGTCGGACTTTCCCCCTGTCGCCCTGACAATTGCAGTATTGAGCTTGTCCCCAAATAGCAACTCTCCCTCGAAGGGGATCTTGTACCAGCCTTATTTAGAGGAGGAGTCCGCCACCAAAGGTCTGAGCCATAAGACGCACCTCGCGGTGATTGGGTAAAGCATCACGTGTGCCAGGGCTTTGATTATGTCAATCGCAAATTCTGCCTTGAACCCTGCTGTCAGCCTTAGGTTCTTGAGAGAGGACATGATCTCGGTCTTATCCCACTCATTAGTAATGGCTGCTTCTGAGTTGTCTATCCAGACTTTCATGGCCCTGGAAATGGCTGCTAGGGCTATTGATGACTTGCAAGCCCCTCCTGCAACTGTGTAGACCTTCTTCAGGTCCAAGTCTACTCTCCTGTCGAGGATATCCTTGAAGGAGACAACATCGTCTAGTGGCAGCCTAACATGCCTGGCTAAACGCATCTGGGCTGCGTCGACTACAGGTGAGTCTTCCAGATGTTTACCTTCCTCCTTGAAGGGATACAATTTGGCCTGGTGACTCCAAAAAAATATGTTTTTCTCTGGTTGCCTCCACTCGTCCTCTATTATACCCTTGATTTAATCCATGAAGGGAAAGGTGAGACCCTCTTTCCTTGTTTTTAAAGTAGCAGTGCTGTTTCTTCAGTGGCTCCTCAATTGCGTCCTCCCATTGTAAGGCCTCCCTGACATCCTTAAGGAAGGGCTGCATCAGGTTGCAGTCGAATCCTTCGTAACTCGCGTCCCCTTCTGCCCCAGAAAAGTGTTTGGACGCTGACCCAGGTAGCGCCTGGGCTCCTTCAGCCCCAGTCCCTAGCTAAGGTGTAGTCACCTGGGACCCCAAAGGGGCTTGCTGATGTGCTGGCTGTAGCTGCTCAGCAAATGACTTAAGCATATCTTTGAACGCTTCCTTCATAAGGGATACCATCTCCTTTCTCCCTGCCTCCTTATTCTTGGCTACGTCCTTAAGGCAGGTTACGCAAACCATTTTTCCAGGAAGAGCCTCCTTTGGGCAGGTCAGCACATCTGGGGCCCAGGCTGAGGATGGTGGGAGGGGCTTCGGGTCCTCACAGGGGAGCTGCGATGTCTGGATCTCGATCAAGTGTGTCGATCCCTTGACGTTTCACTGTGCTAGCTACCCCTAGATCTAGAGCGGTACTCCTATCCTGAGCGGAATCTCTCTCAGCGGGGAGATGAATGGTGTCTTGATGAACTGGCAAAGAGGGTTAAACAATAAGTGCCTAACCGGGAAACCTAACAATCCCATGTAGCAGAGCCTCCTACTTTTTTGGCATATGCTGGTCTTTTTGGGTTGGCATTGTCTCATATGCAGTAATGGAAGATACAGACTGGTGAGGAAACACAGGAAAGACAGGTCATCTGCAGTTCACACAGCCCACAGTCTCAGCAGCAGGCATCCCCGCCTACCTCACTCTCCTTGCTTGCAGATTATGGCAGCCTCTGTGCTGGTACAACACACTGTTTATGGCAGGCAGAATCGCACTGAGACCTCTGCCAGTTTAAATCTTGTGGCAAGCCATCTGACCCCGCCCCCACAATCTCCAGTTGGTTACTGACCTTGCACATGCTCCGTTCGCTCCCGACTTCCTGCATTCAGTGTGGAATGCACTGCCATCTTGCTTGGGCTGGCTTGATTGTAGCTGTATGGCGAGATCCATGGGACTTAACAGGCTGTTTGACATTTGGGAGAGGAGAGATAATGCCACTCCGAATGCAGACCTTTAGTCCACTTCTTGATGGCCCAAAAACCAGCAGCAGGGACTCCACACAGCTGATGTGTTTAGTGGGCATAATTGGGGCTACATCCAGGAGGACCTACGCTGGCTGTATTTGTGAATTAAGCAAGGTAGGAGACTGTACTAGGTCCTGACAACACAGAGGAAAAGAAAGGAACACCGTTCAGGGCATGCGGGTCAAATTTATGACTTAGGTCCTAATAGCATGGGGGTTGGCGGGACTTACCCAGAGGTGGCTGACCTGGTCAGGAAAAACTGTTTACAGTGAGGCATGATGATCATACTAAAATAGATTTTGGGTTCGCATACACCTAAAAATCAGTGAATTTTAAATCAACTTTATTGATGATCATAAAAATGCCAACCTGGAAAGGTTATAGAGAAGTGAGCTTTAGGAACAACATGCATTTTCGTTAGCACTTTATTATTATTATTATTCGGGATTTATATAGCGCCAACAGTTTACGCAGTGCTTTACAATATAAAAAGGGAGACAATACAGTTATAATACAATATAATACAAGAGGATTAAGAGGACCCTGCTCAGAAGAGCTTACAATCTAATAGGTTAGGGCAGGTGGTACAAAAGGTTGTAACTGTGGGGAATGAGCTGATGGAAGTGATAAAAGATTAGCTGGAGGCGTAGTAGGCTTCCCTGAAGAGATGAGTTTTCAGGGGTCGCCTGAAGGTAGCAAGAGTAGGGGTTAGCTGGACAGGTTGAGGTAGCGAGATCCAGAGAATGGGAGAGGCTCTGGAGAAATCCTGGAGACAAGCATGGGAGGAGGAGACGAGGGTGCTTGAGAGGAGGAGGTCTTGGGAGCAGCGGAGAGGACGGTTTGGGTGATATTTGGAAACAAGACTGGTGATGTAGCTCGTGGCAGAATTGTGAATGGCTTTGTATGTTGTGGTTAGTATTTTGAATTTAATTCGCTGTGCGATTGGGAGCCAGTGTAGGGATTGGAGGAGAGGTTTGGCAGACGCTGAACAGTGGGTAAGGTGGATAAGCCTGGCAGCAGCATTCATGATAGACTGAAGAGGGGATAACCTAGGGAGAGGTAGGCCAGTGAGACGGGAGTTGCAATAGTCAAGGCGAGAGATAACAAGGGAGTGAATGAGGAGCTTGGTGGTTTTATTTGTTAAAAAGGGGCGAATTTTAGAGATGTTATGGAGGTGAAGTCTACAAACTTTTGACAATGATTGGATTTGAGGCTGAAAGGACAAGTCAGAGTCTAGGATTGCACCTAATACCCTGGCTAGAGGGGAGGGACTGATGGTTGCATTGTTGATTTTGATGGAAAAGTCATGGAGGGGGGCAAGGGCGGGACGAAATATTAATAGCTCAGTTTTAGAGAGATTTTGTTTAAGGAAGTGGTGCTAAATCCATGATTATATGTCAGTTAGTAATGCGCGAGGAGACTGAAGGAGTGAGGTGAGGAGTAGACAGATAGATTTGGGAGTCATCGGCGTATAAGTGGTATTGGAAGCCATGGGAGGTTATCAAGTGACCAGAGGAGGAGGTGTAGATAGAAAAGAGAAGGGGTCCAAGAGCAGAGCCTTGGGGGACCCCCTATAGAAAGGGGCAATGGAGAGGAGGAGACAGAGTTGTAGGAAACACTGGAACACTGTCATAGGTAGGCAGAGAACCAGGATAGAGCAGAATCTTGGAGGCCAAGTGAATGGAGTTTATTGAGAAGGAGCAGGTGGTCAACAGTATCAAAGGCTGCAGAGAGGTCAAGCAGTAGGAGTATGGAGTAGTGGCCATTGGTTTTAGCAGTTAGTAAATTGTTGGTGAGTTTTAGTAAGGCAGTTTGTGTGGAGTGCTGTGAGCGAAAGCCAGACTATAAGGGGTCAAGAAGGTTATTTTCACTGAGGTAGGTGCTAAGACTGTTGAAGACTAAGCGTTCTAGAAGTTTAGAGGTGAATGGGAGCATTGAGATGGTTCTTAAGTTGTTCAGGTTGGTGGGGTCCAGTGAGGGCTTTGTAAATATAGGAGTGATCTGCGCGTGTTTTAGAGGGGAGGGGAAGGTGCCACTAGAGAGGGAGAGATTGAAGATGTGAGGGAGTATAGGATAGAAGAAGAGGGTGACCGTAGTAGCTGTGACGGAACAGAATCCAGGGGACAGTTGGTTAGGTGGGCATCTGAGAAAAGTTTTGTAACCTCTTCAGTAGTAGCCAGTTCAAAAGAGAGAGTGTTGAATGTGCTGTTAGGCAAGGTATGTTGAGTGGGGAAGATGTACGCACAGTGTAGGTGTCCTCAAATTGCATCAATCTTGCCTATGAAGTGATTGGCAATCTCTTGGGCAGTAAGTGAGTTAGTAGAGGGGGGTGGGGGATGAAGCAGAGAGTTAAAGGTTGAGAAGAGCCGACGGGACCGGATGACAGAGTATTAATAAGAGAGGTAAGTAAGTAGGCTTGTTTGGCAGCATGGAGGCAGGAATTGTATTTTAGAAGGGCAGATTTAAATACAGTTTGCCAGGGTTGTAGCGGTCGGGGCTTGATTTTTCGTGTAGTTAGAGGAGCAAGTGCATCCAGTGATGATGAGAGTGAACTGTTGTAGACAGGTGGCCAGATCAGGACAGGACAGGGGAGAGATTGTCATATAGGTCAGTGGTCATCAACCCTGTCCTCAGGGCCCACTAACAGGCCAGGTTTTATGTATTACCTTGGGGACATGCAGACTAGAATACTGCAATCACTGAGCAGCAAATGATATCACCTGTGATGTATTTTAGTTATCTTGCAAACCTGGCCTGTTAGTGGGCCCTGAGGACAGTGTTGATGACCACTGATATAGGTGGTCAGTATCAGAATAGAGAAGAGAAGGGTTAAAGTGGCGAAGGTTCCTACAAGTAATAGTTTGCTGCTTGGAGACATGGTTAGTTAGAGGCAAGGATACTGTGAAATTGATGAGGTTGTGATCAGAGAGAGGAAAGGGGGTGTTGGTGAGGTTGCCAGGATTGCAGAGATGGGAGAATACAAGGTCGAGGGTATTACCATTGGAGTGAGTGGAAGTATGTGTCCCTTGGGTTAGGTCAAAAGATGAGGTTAAGTTAAGCTGTAGCTGGGCTGGTAACATTGACAAGAATGTTGAAGCCACCAAGAATGATAGTGGGTATTTCAGAGGAGAGAAAGTAGGGTAGCCAGGCAGCGAAGTCATCAAAAAAGCATGATACTGGTCCAGGAGGCCGATAAATTGCTGCAATCCTCAGAGAAATGGGAGAAAACAGATGACTACAGTGCATCTCAAAAGAACATAGGGCTAGAGAAGGAGGGATAGGAAGGACTTGGAAGGTGCTTTGTGGGGATAGAAGGAATCCAACTCCACCTCCTTTCTGTCCGGTGGGTCTGGGGGAGTGAGTCCAATGGAGGCCACCATGGGAGAGGGCATCAGGAGAAGCTGAGTCAAAATTTTGAAGCCAAGTTTCAGTTATGGCGAGTATGTTAAAGCCATGAGAGATGAGAAGGTCATGCACAGATGTCGGCTTGTTACAGATGGAGCAGGCATTCCAAAGGGTGCATGAGATTGATGGGCTGCTTTGAGGAAGCAGGGGAATAGAAATTGACTTGAGCGAATTGCAGTGGTTGCCAGAGGAGGAGGGGTATTGGATATGTGGCTTGAAGTTGGAAAATGGTGGACCAGGATTAGGAGAAATGTCACCTGAGACTAGGAGAAGAAGGAGGGTAAGGAATTCAAGATAGGAAGACTTTACTATATGGATATCAATAAATATACTGAACCCTTAGATTGTAAACAACATCTATAAACGGGGTCATACCAGTGCACCTAATCAGACACTACAAGCTTTAGAAAAATAGCACATTACTGTATTTTGTGCTTTTTCTGAAATTCTTTTTAGAGGAATTGTGGGGATTTTCAGAATAGAACACAACACACTTACATTCTCTGATATATTGCAGGTTTACATAGTGGCACATGTGCCCCCAGGTTATTTTGAAAAGAAACATGGAAAACCTTGGTTCAGGGAGAACTTCAACAAGCGTTACGTGGAGATCATCCAGAAACACCACAATGTGATACAAGGGCAGTTCTTTGGACATCACCACACAGACTCATTTAGGATGTTTTACAGCAACTCAGGTAATGTTTTTGATGAAACATGTTTAAAATAAATGCAGCATAGATCATAAACAAATGAAGCAAGCCATACATGCGTGTACACTTGAAATGTCATATGTTGTGAGTTGCTGTCCTTCTCTGTCCCTAAATTTATCAAGTGCAGTTCCTCTACGCACAGGAAGAATGTAAATGGGATAAGAGAGCAGTTTTACAATTCTCTCTATAACTACAATAAACAGTAGACCTTCATCCAATACCTGTGATATCAGAAGATGATTGGGTTGTTTCTAGGGCAGCTCTGAGTATGTTTTTTGCTATAGGGAACATGTATTTTCAGTTTTTAATTTTTTGGACAACAGTTTATTGTCCTTTAGCCTAGATGTGGTGCTGTGACTGTCAGTGGATACTGCATTTGTGAAAATTAGTAAGACTTGCCTGGACATTTATATGCACCCCCTGAGGGAAAGAAAGGCAGTCAGCTGTTATACGCCCACATTCTAACATATTGCTTTACTGCCATTCCAGGTGATCCCATTAGTACTATGTTTATTGCTCCTGGAATATCTCCATGGAAGACCACATTACCAGGTGTCGAGAATGGAGCCAACAATCCTGGAATAAGAGTGTTTGAATATGACCGTACGACCCTTAATATTCTGGTATGTTTAAGCCCTGGTTCACACATCTGCATCCAATTCGCATGACAGGAGTGTGTGATTGGCTCTCAATGGAGCCGGTTCACACAGCTCCGGGGTGTCCGTGGTCCGCATTGAACAAGGGTCCTGTGCAACTTCTGGCCCGATTCAGGTGCGAATTCAGGCAAAAATTCAGACCTGATTCGCACCTGAACAGGGACACACCTGACCTTATGCTGTGAGCCGCGGCCGCAGCATATGTGAATGGAGCCCTAAGGATAAATGTATTTTGACACTGAATTCCAAGAGTTCATAACCATAGCGTATAAGCATTGGGTAATATAATAAAATGTATAGACATGTGTAGCACTAACTCTCGGTGGAGCTGCTGGTTTAAGCGGGCTTGTTACCTTCACTCTCGACACCCCTGTTTCACCGGCACCAGGTCTAGGGTTCCGTTGAGTTTACCTCTGGACGATAAAAGCACCAACACTTGAGTACGTTTTCAATGCTTTATTGAACCAAGTAACGAAGGAAGTAGCAGGAAAGAGGCAGGAGGGAAGCTGCAGGGAAGCTCAAATACCTTTCTTTAGGATTCTCGAGAACGTCCTTTAAAGTTGAATATTGTAATCGGATGCAATCCCCTTGTGGGACACAATCTTTGCTCGCCTGGATAGGCTTCTCTCACTTGCCTAGCAGCCAGTAGGTAGCACGAACAAAAGTCTCTGCCACAGACTTGCTTGAAATAAACCCGTACGATCCTCTGCCACAGGATGTATTCATTTTTATTTATTTTTTAACATAAAATTTATTTATTTGTTCTGAACAAACAAATATAAAAAACAAGTTACATTAGCTCAAGACAGATAGTGTACAATGATCATCTATACCATGTCAAGTGCAGTGAAATTAATACAATTCAATCTGACACTTAGTGGCGAAAGTAGACTATTAAATCTCCAAATCATAGTCACCTTATAAGACCCTTGAGGGGGGGGCGAGGCCCGGGGGGGGGGGGGGAAGCCCGACAGGGGTCCCCCAACCCTAGTTATATACTAGCTGTATACCGGGCAGGTCATGTCCGGAGCAAAATTACAGAGAGTAGGAATGAATGGGTAGCCAATAGAATAAGGTAGGGTACTTAATTTGACTATGGAATGGTCAGGTGTTTGGCCTCCACCCAACCCGCCCAGATCCTATTGAATTTCTTCGGACAATTTCTCCCCATATATGTTAGCTTATATAGGGGCAGGGCTGCATTGATGAGAGAGAGCCATAGTTGTTTAGTGGGTGGTTGAGGCTGATTCCAGTTAAGGAGAATTGCCTTTCTGGCATACATTGCTGTGTAAAAAACGAATATTCTTTTCCTTTGGGGGGCCTCAAGAGAGTCACATATGCCCAACAAGAGGGGGATAGGACTGTAGGGGACCCTGATTTTGCCCACCGAGTTAATATCATCCAGAACTGTCTTCCAAAAACCCACTATCCTTGGACATGTCCACACCGTATGGAAGAAATCAGCATCATCCGCACCACACCTAGGACAGGTGGCTGTTCTATTTGTGTAAATTTTAGCAAGGCGCGGTGGGGAGTAATAAGCCCGATGCAGAAATTTTAATTGGGTAAACCTATCCCTGGAGGAGATGGTCAGAGTTAGGTATTGCTGCACCCCCTCTTCCCAGTCCTCATCAGTCAGGTCAGGAATGTCATGTTGCCAGGTAGACATTAATTGTGAGACTCTAGACGTGTCCAGTCGTGCAAGTTTATTATAAATAGTCGACAGCAGTCTGGTTCCTTCAGGTGCGCGGAGTTCAGTTTCCAAATCTGACATCTGCAAGATCACCGGACCAGGAAACTGGGAGCGAAAAGCATGTCTTATCTGAAGGAATCTAAAAAACATCTGGTTTGGGAGGCCTTTTCTACTCTTTAGATCATCAAATGTTATCAGTTGTCCCTGCGATACAATATCACTCAGGGCAACTATTCCGCATCTAGCCCATATGACGGGATCTTGTATCAATTGAAAATGACTCAACCGTGGATTACCCCAAAGTGGTGTCACAGGGGACCAGGTATTTGCTTCCCTAGCTTCGTGTTCACCGTATCCCATACCTTGATGGTCGTTTTCATGGGCACAGACATTTTGGGATTGGAGCGGGGCCCCCTATGTATGAGATTTCTTAGCTCCGAATAGGAACCAAGCAACGCGGCCTCCACAGCGGATGCCGGATTAGAGGGCTCCTCCGCCAACCACCACTTTAACGTCACCAGGACCGCCGCCCAGTAATATTTTAGGAAACTTGGGAGTGCCAGGCCTCCCAATGTAACCGGTAGTTGTAAGGTTGTTTTTGCGATTCTAGGGGCCTTTCCATTCCATACAAAGGATATGACTAAAACTGTCTAATTTATTAAAAAAGGAAATAGGTATGGGGACAGGAGTTTGCCTAAATAAGTAGGTGAATTTGGGCAGGATAGACATCTTAATTAAATTTACACGTCCCACTGGACTAAGGGTAAGAGACTTCCATGAGGAAAATTGGTGGGTCACCCGAGACATCACCGGGGCCAGATTCAGGCCGATGAATTGACAAAGGTCTCTATGTATCTCTACACCAAGGTATCTGATCTGTGATACCCAGCGAAACTGTGCGTCCAAGTGCAATGGAGCAACCCCAGAGTGCAGTGGGAACAGCACCGACTTTCCCCAGTTAATACATATTCCGGAATATCGCCCGTATCTATCTATTACCTGGAGTGCTTGTGTCAATGATTGTCCATCATCCTTAAGGTATAAAAGGGTGTCATCCGCATATAATGACACCTTTTCTTGTAGTGGGCCTATAGTAATACCCTGTATTTGTGAGTTGGACCTTTATAAGGATAGCCATGGGCTCTATCGCGAGCGCAAAGAGCCCCGGGGACAATGTGCAGCCCTGTCTCGTTCCCCTACGGAGGGGGGATGTATTAAATTTTGCGGTGAATGTCAGACACAGTACTTGGTCCTCTAAGCCAACCCGGCAGTACTATGCTGTAGAACTACTTAAGGATACGTCCTCCAACCGAGTCACCAGGCCCCTCTCCAGACCAGCACTCTGCATGATCCTTCCATGACGGGTCCTCCTCTGGGATCTTCTCGGTTGTCCAGCTTCTTCACTCTGGATAGACAGCTCAGGACCATTCCTCGGCTGCTGTGGTAGGCCCCAGACATGCTTCTGGGCCCACCCATGCGCCGCAGCGGCGCGGGCCTCTGGAACGGAGGACCACGAGGTAGCACTCAAACGCATACTTTTCGGCCAGGAGGGCCAGCAGGTGGCTGTAAAACGAACCCCAAAACATGGCGTCTGTCCCATAAATACCCTCTCCCAGAATGCAACTCGGAGGACCACCTCCACCGAGTTGTCTCCGGGACAGAGGAGCACCCATACGCTTCGACACGTTGCCCTTTCAACACCAGCCAATGGTAACAGCGACAGCCACCGGCTCAGTGTGGAACCACACGCAACGTCAGCCAAGCTGGAACAGAGGCAAATCTAACTCCCCTAACAAGCAATTCACTAAATTTACCTATCAGATGGTAGATCATAAATCTACCAGCGCTACACATGTGTAGCATGAGCAGCAAACTAACCAAATCCACTGTGCCTGTAAATGAAAAGAGGTTTTTACAAGCAGGATGAATGAAGTACTCAGCACTAGTAGCAAAGTTTATATGTTTAAGCTAAATTGCTTTACACAAGCAGCCGACGTTAGGATTGCTGGTATTTCACGCATGTGGTATTACCGCACTCGGGAGGAGTAGCAGAATGTGTTACTGTGTGCTAGAAATGACTTATTAATTGACAACTTTGTGTAAAATAAAAAATACAATTTCATTTTCATTTCACGTTTTTCAAAAATTTGTGGCAAGAAAATGAAGTCTTCAAAAGATTCACTATGCCTGTCAGTAAAAATACCTTTGGGTGTTTGTTTTCCAAAATGTAGTCATTCTGTGGGTGTTTCTGCTGTCCTGGTGCTTCAGGGACTCAGGAAATGTGAGTAGTAGGAAATTTGATACGTAATTTATGCTCCTTGAAAGGCCCAAAGGTGCTCCCTTGGGCCCCTCTATGTTGTGAAAGGGTGAGGCCCAGCCACTTTGAAAATGGTTGTAGAAAAGAAATGGGGTTCACATTGATGCAGAATACAAGGCTCCAGGATATCAATTGCAAGCAGAGAAACCTGGGTTTTTGGTATTCCTGGATTGGGTTCCAGAGAAGACTGTCAGGCTGTAAGTGCAGGTGCACACAGCCCTTATAATGACATACTTGGCTATAGCTCAGGGTTCCCTTCAGGAAACAGGTGTGGACTCCATCCAAGAGAAAGATGTACTCCTGTCAGGGGGCAGGTGTGGACTTCCGTTAGGAGAGGTGCTCCACTTGAGAGACAGTACTCCATGCTGGAGGAGAGATTCTGTACCCATAGGGCTGAGAAGGTTAAGGTGGCTCAGCTAGTCTTGGAGACTGGGAGAGCTAGGATGACTAGATGAGTCCAGGGGGACGGTGGGAATCTGGAGGTCTCGGAGGAGGAGTTTTGAGAGGCCAGGGAGTGGGCCGTGCAGCACAGTGCAGTAACTACAGGCTGAGTGAGCTAAGAGAGCCAGGAGATCTGGGTGAGATGGTCTAAGAACCGATGAAAAGAGCAGCAGCATTGCTGAATAGGGAGACAGCTGGCTTGGCATCAGTGGTGGCTTTTTATTTGGGGGGAGGGGTGGCAAACAATGCACCCACAGCCACCCCCGGTTGGGTCACCCGCACCCCCTGGTCGCTCGGGTCAATCACAACCCCCTCCTTTGGTCAGGCGGTCAATCTGGCCCGTGTGCATCAAAGTGTAGCGCTACAGTATTAGGTTAAATAGCCTCAAATAAATTCAACATAAAACTGTGAAAATTATATATAAATAAATACAGTGAACATTTTATGTAGTGAAATAATAAAGTCTCTAGTGGTCTCAAAATTATATTCACTTCCGTGTAGTGATTATTCGCAGTCCATATTCAAAATAGGGCAGTCCTGTTCACCTTGTGAATAACCAATGGGATAGATGAAAGGTAATTTGTGATAGTACCACCACCCAAGTGAATTGCAGGCTTACCAGAGACTGTGGACCCAAAAGAACGTACATTCTATGAGTCAAATGTGCTTGTATTGCTACCGGCAATGGAAGAAGAGCCTTGAGGGTCCACACCGATGGAAATCTGGAGTCATCCAGGATTTAATGGTAAAAGGTTTTCTCCATAAAGGTGGTATGCATCCAGGAAACTTAGCCCATATAGGATGGGAAAAGCGGCCATATAGTGTAATTCCGTAAGCAGGAAAAAATGTATTAAAAATAGTAAACACTTACATTTAAGTAGTAAAAAAAGCGCTTTGGATAAAATACTGGCGGCAGTGGAGTCCTCCCCTAGTCCATCGGGCCCGCACTTACCCCATCTATGGCAGCACTTCCCTTTGGCCGATGAGCGGCGGCTTCCCTTGCATCGTGGCGGCCGTGCTCCTCCTCCCGCCTCCTCCATGGCCAATAGGATCGCTTTTCCTTTCGGCCAATCAAGAAACGAGGTTCAAGACCCACTTCCTGATTGGCCGGGAGGAGAATCAGTGCTCTGTACCCCAAGCCCACCCTTTTATGAAGCCTATCAGAGCCTCTGGCTCTAACCACGTGCTTATAAAAAAAAAAAAACCCCATTGGAAATCCATGCGTCCGGTGCCTTGCATGTAGATTATGGGGCCGAATGCATGGATAGGGGGGCGGCGCCCCTGCACCCCTAATGGATGGGCCGCCACTGCTTGGCATTATTTTATTTTTTTTCCTTACGTTTTTGATGGTGGAAACCCCTCTGTGATCAAGTTTTCTGTTTAACCACTTCAATACCAAGCACTTTGACACCTTCCTGCCCAAGCCAATTTTCAGCTTTCAGCGCTGTCGCAATTTGAATGACAATTGCGCGGTCATACAACACTGTACCCAAACAAATTTTTTAGCATTTTGTTCCCACAAATAGAGCTTTATTATGGTGGTATTTGATCACCTCTGCGGTTTTTATATTTTGCGCAACAAATAAAAAAAGACTGAAAATTTTGAAAAAAAAAAAGTTTTTCTTTGTTTCTGTTAAAATTTTTTGTAAATAAGTACGTTTTCTTCTTCAATGACGGGCACTGATATGGCTGCACTGACGGGCACTGATAAGGCGGCACTGATGAGGTGGCACTGACGAGCACTGATGATGGGCACTGATAAGTGGCACTGGTATGCGGCACTGATGGGCACTCATGGGTGGCACTGATGGGTACTTATGGGTGGCACTGATGGGCACTGATAGGTGGGCACGGATGGGCACTGATAGGTGGCACAGATGGACACTGATAGGTGACACTGTTGACACTGATTGGCACTGATGACATTGGGTGGCATTGCTGGGCATCACTGATTTATAATGGTGCCAGTCAGTGCCCATTTGTGGGCACTGATTGGCACAGATTGGGCACATGTGGATGGCCATGGGGTACATATCTGGCCATCCATATGTTGCCCGCTTCCCTGGTGGTCTTGGCGGCTTCCCTGGTGATCTAGTGCGGGCATCCGAGGGGGGGCTGAACCACCGCCCGGCTGTCAATCTGCTATAGGCCGGGTGGGGAGTGGTTAAACACTTTTGTGTTTAATAAAACGGGGCCGATAAGCCCTAAAACAAAGTTTTGTGTGTGTCATTATATATAAAAGAAATCCTGCCAGCTTTAAATTTAAACTCCAGGCAGCTATAAAGAAAATGAATAAATACAGTTCAGTAATCATTATTACATCATTAAATGTATTTTTTAAATGCAAGCAGTGTAAGTACCCAAGTTAGACCTAATATCAGAATCTTACTGAGCCTGTACAGCAGAAATCAGATTGAGTCCACGTTCACACTTCAGCTGAAATTGCACAATTTCAAACCGGCATTTCAGTCCGACTTCGGGGGCAATTTGACAGACATCTGTGTGGGTTCATGCACAGATGCCTATTGAAATTGCTCCCGAAGTCGCCAAAAGTGGTGCAGAATCTACTTTTGGGAATAGGTGCGGCGCCGCAAGGTCGGCTTTGCACCGATTCGGACGGTGCCATTGCCGGCAATAGGCTCCGATTTGGCATGCGATTTCACATTTCAGATCGCATGCCAAATTGGTCCAATGTGAACGTGGGCTGAGAGAGGAGAGGAAGAAGCAGCACTAGGCACAAATCAGTTGTACTGGAGTGCTTATGTGCTATCAAGGGTCTTGCTTATGGGAGCAGAAACCACACTGACAGAATGATGAGCTAATCAATCTGCTGCTTCTTCTTTCACTGTCCGTTCACAGACTCATGACCTGTAAGTGAAAGTGAACTGAATTAGAGAAAAATCTGGTATTCTGGTCTGCCATGCAGAGTTGTGCTGTGTCCTGGGGGTTTTCTACATTGCAGCGCTGTGAACAGTAAATCTTAGAAATGATGGACAAGAATATATTTCAAGAGCTTGGAAATACAAGTATGTATGTAGTTCTCAGCCCCAAAGGGGCTGCTGGAAGTGACCCAGGTCTCCCTTATCTGTTCAAAGACAGGCACATATACCAGTTCTAAGCACTCAAATGCAGGCTCAGTCTAGGGGATGTCTTTTTGTAGATTTATTGAAGCAATAGAACAGGAGAGAGGGATGAGAGTTCAGGATACTCCAAAAATGCCAGCAAGTACAAGAGGAAAAATTCTCAAGTATAAACCCTTTAGCAACAGGTTTCACTGGTGGTAGGAGGGATAGCCAACTAATCTGAGACCCTGCTTGAGCAGTCCCAGTCCTTACAGCAGCCACTGGCATTTACACCAAAGCACATGCAAACCTGTAATCCTGGACAAAGCTCCTACTCACATTGTCCAAGGACAGCAATCGCCAACCAGCTTCCATCTGACACTCTGCAGTGATAAAGTTGTCCTTCTCCAGCCCAGCTCCCTGAGGTATTGTCCTCCAGCAAAAGGAGGACCTCACGCATGCACAAAAACAAACTCCTTCCACTCTTTCTTATCATGTGGCCAGGTATATGGGGTCTCCGTACCACGGGTTCGGTACCAAATACTTTGGGGGAACTGACGGATAGGGAGGCTGCCAGAACACCAACCCCCTCACTACCGGAGGACCTTTCTTCTGCTCCGACTCTCCGCCAAATTAACCCTTCTTGGTGGCTTTCCTCCTGCACCCCGTGTGTGGCTTAACTGGTCCGGTTTCCCCTTTCAATTACTTCAGATCAGACATGAAACAGTCCAAGTTCTTCCAGGCCCTTAGCTAAGCATATGCTGAGGCCTAGCAGCAGCCTCTGTACACAGTAGACAGGCTGCATCCCAGGGTCTGTAGTCCCTGTGGAAACCCTCTGAACAAGCCTCCTAAACATTTACCTTCTCCCCAGCCACCTTCTGCGCACCCCCTCCCAGGGATTGGCCGAGGTCATATAAATATTCATAACTCTGTGGCTGACTCCCTACTCTGTTTCTGGAAGCTTCTTCCAGAGACAGACAGGAGTAATCAACCACCAAGGTTAGGGAAACCTGGCCAGAAAATAGATTGTTGCTCCACAGAGTCAAAAACTAAATTTAGCCTGACTAGGGCAGGGTGCTACATGTATTACATCTTTTCATCTGGCGTTCAGCTTTAAGAACATCCGAAAAATGAAAGCGGACCTTGCACTAAAATTTTGTAAGGCTCCCCAACCCCGTCACAAAAGGCTGGGGAAAAAGAGACCCCTGTGGGATATAAAGTTGATAGTAAACATTAGTTATCCCTATCTCTGCCTGCAGCACCTAGGCAAGGGTGACATCATCATTATTCAGGTGATATCCCGGGGAATGCTGAGAATTCTAAAATAAAAAGACACTACTGTATCGTGCTGTAGTGTCATCTTGCAAGCTTTGTTTGTGGGCGGGCTTACTTCTCCCCGGTCTTCTCCTCTTGTGTACACGATCATCAATGCCTGGGACCAGGCGGGCCATGTTCATGTGAAAGTCAGCATTATGGTGGAACCCTGGCTTAAAGAAGAGCCGTACACTATGTGCAGCTTTGTAAAATACAGAAATTCTCGTACTGTCCCGTGTTACTACACAACTTCCCCAATATGTGTTCCATTTAATGGAAGACTGCTGAGCCCGTGCCCTCTCCACCATTCCAGCGTAACTTTGCCACCTCACTCCCAGTAACAGAATGGGGTCTCGCCATGCATGGACCTCATGCATGCACAAAAATTAACTCCTTCCACTCTTTCTTACCATGTGGCCAGGTACGTGGGGACTCCGTACCACAGGTTCAGTACTAGATACCTTGGGGGAACTGACCAATAGGGAGGCTGCCAGAACACCAACCCCCTCACTACCGGAGGACCTTTCTTCTGCTCTGACTCTCCCGCCAAATTAACCCTTCTTGGTGGCTTTCCTCCTGCACCCTGTGTATGTGCTTAACTGGTCATGTTTCCATTTCAATTACTTCAGATCTGCAATGAAACAGTAAACTTGATATTAAAGCCTTGTTTTTTTTTTTTTTTTTACATAACTTACATACTTACCTGCTCTGTGCAGTGGTTTTGCACAGTGCAGCCTGGATCGCCTCTTCTCGGGTCCCACGTCGGCGCTCCTGGCTCCTCCCTCTTGCTGGGTGCCCCCACAGCAAGCAGCTTGCTGTGGGAGCACCTAAGCATGTGCGCTCCAGAATCTTGGCTCTGTGTATTCATTCACACATGGAGCCGCGGCTTGGCCCTGCCCCTCCGTCTCCTGATTGGCTCACTGGCTGTGATTGCTAAAAGCCAATCAGGAGTGCGAGTCCCCAGAAAGGTAAGGCTCTCATGGACATCGCTGGATCGAGAGGGGGCTCAAGTAAGTATTAGGGGGGCTGCTGCACCCAGAAGGTTTTTTACCTTCTTGCATAGTGCATGAAGGTAAAAAAAAACCTTGCGCCTTTACAAGCACTTTAATGAAACTTTACTGAGCATTCAGCACCGCAGTTCAACAGCACACTGTACATGAAACAGTTCAGCCCTAACTAACGAATGCAGTCTGCCCAGGATCATACAGTCCATTTAGTTCCAGTCCATTTCTGGTGGAGTCCGGGTTCCAGGGAGAATCCCAGCAGGATGACCGAGAGAGGGGCCATGTGCTCCAGTAGGACTACATGATGCAGCAGTCCTTCCTCTGAAATCCCATGTGGAAAAGAGTCGTTTTGAGCCCTCCCTTTGTATTTATGAGGCTTTCAACAGGGGGCCGGACACAATAAGCCCAGGAAGTTTCCAAAAGAAACTCCAGCAAAGTTGCCAATAGAAATGATGGGCCACCAGCCTACCTAAAAGTGTCCCCTTCCCCAGTGACCTCCCATAGACTCAAACCCCCCCCATGTCTCCCGTTGCCGGCTGTCTCCTCATACACTGCTGATGTGGAACCAGCAAAATTTCTCTCAGCTGCCTATATTGCCAAAGCAAAGCCTCCAAATAGAGACATGGGTGATTCTACACTCTTTTATGATCACCTTGATGTTACACAGCTGAACATACCATACATTTTAAAGTAAATCTAAATGACCACAAACCTGTAGCTTTTACTAACCTGTGCATGGGAGCTGCTGCGTCTAGAAAATAATTAGACACCAGCCTCAAGAAATTAGCACACTATGTACTTTGCAAGGTCTGCAAGAACATGGTATAGTTTATCTAGTAATACTAGTGAAATCATCACCTGGAAGGTGGCTAGCAATGCCGTCCACATTTAAGCTTTTTTCTCACCTATGCAGCAATAGCAGAAGCTTTGGGGTGGGGTTACTGGCATACTCCCGTATCTCTATGCCCAGTTCAAAGGTAGGCTGTAGTTTGGTGCTCAGACCTGAACACCAAGTTAGGTGGCTGCTTCCAGGAACACTCTGGCTATTTCCTGGGCTGCCTTTCACACACCACTTTCCTAAGCAAAAGCTTTCCATGCCAGATATTGTACATCTTAACCCATACACATTGTATGTTATCTGCCATCAGTGTTATAGCTGGCTGACTCCATCATCACTGTTATCGCATTGGGTCCCCTGCTGACCCAATGAGGTTTGGGCCCAGTTGAGGAGTACTGCCTGTACTTAAGTCACTATTATATGTTAGACACTGTTATTGAATATATGAAATAAAGGCTTAAAGTGTTTGTCAAGGCAATTATATAAGACTGTGCCAGTCCCTCTATTTGAGGCTGGCATAGCACACTGTGTAAGTTGTTTTAAAAAACGTGTGTTCTAAATACCGAATTTCAGCTGTCTTCAGGCCAGTCACGTGACTCGCGGATGCTTTACAGCTCCGATGAATGTCTTCTGTGGGAGGGGCTGTGATCTCCCTCTGACGTAAGCCAGGGAGATCACGTGGCCTCTTGTCTCCTCCACAGAATCCGTCCATCAGAGATGTAAAGCGGCCATGAGTCACGTAACTGGCCTAAAGACAGCTGAAATTCTGTATTTAGAACAATAGTTTTTAAAAACAACTTACACAGTGTGCTTTGCCAGCCTCTAATAGAGGGGCAGGTAGTGACAAATTTACATTTTTATTATTACAATAATAGCAGCGTGGGGGCGGGGCCTGAGACAGACCGAGATGACAGGCAGGAAAGAGGGGTGAGGGGGGAGAGAGGAGAGCAGAGCAGGGCAGCGTATGACGGACGGCGCACTTTGACCACAGTGATCAGGGCGGAGCAGTCCTGGTTATTGTGGTCTGATTAGAGAGGGCATACAGGAAGTGGCAGATTCAGGGTTTTTTTTTTTTACAGTTTAGAGGGGACAGATTACACAGCACAAGCAATGTGCTGTGTAATCTGCTTTAAGGGACCAGGATATATATATATATATATATATATATATATATATATATATATATAAAAGGATTAACAAACGCTTTAATTAATGATTTCTTGGACCTTAATTGAAATCTGGATGAATATTTGCCTTTAAATATCCATTTACCACATACATGAGATCCTGTAAAATTCCTCGTCTGATTTTGAGGTCTTGGCCTTGAAGATCTTGAACATCACTGCTTTATGGTAAAGAGCTATAAATCTGACATAATTGCACTGATATAAACAGTTGAAGCTCTTTTAATTTTCTTCCCCTCTTGAGCCAATACAGATGACTCAATAAACATCGGTTATAAAGTGCTATGTGCTCACTATGCCAAGGGGACTCCTTTAGAATTATCTCTTGTTGGTAGTTCACCCCAGAACTTATGCTGGAGGTGCAGAGAGTCAGTGGACTTTAAATCATCTCTTCAGGACCTGTCACAAAATTTAACCATTTTCACATAAAGTGATCACTTAGATTGCAAAACTCACTGACAAACTGATATCTCCAGACCCTCTACATTATTTTCTAGGAGATTTTGCCATGATTTGAGATTTGTGTCCTTTTTTTTATTTATTTTTTTACATTCATTGTATATAGCTGGTTACTAAGGAGCCGGTCGGAAAGCCGGCCGCCACATCCTTGGCAACGGATGAGTCATCAGCTGTCAGCAGGCTTCTCCGCTGACAGCTGAATGTAAAAAAAAAATTGCCGGATAAAAAAATTCACGAAAAAATTGGTGTGGGGTCCCCCCAGTCCATACTCAGACCCCACGCCAAAATGTTTTTTTTAAATGGCGTGGGGTCCGCTCCAAAATCTATAACAGAACCTTATCCGAGCATGCAGCCTGGGAAGTCAGGAGAGGGAGGGGACAAGCGAGCGCCCCCCCCCCCCTCTGAACCATACCAGACCGCATGCCCTCAACATGGGGGGGTGGGTGCTTTGGGGTGGAGGGGGCTCTGCGCCCCTCCCCCCATCCCAAAGCACCTTTGCCCCCATGTTGATTGGGGCAAGGGCCTCTTCCCGACAACCCTGGCCGGTGGTTGGAATTTGGCTAAGAGAGGACGCTGGCGCTGTCTGTTCGCCGCTTCTCCAGTCGAGCCAAAGGCTTCAATACATCTCTCAAGAGCAGTTATCTCTGGTTCCCTCCTATGGACAGTAGGATGCGGCTCGGGTCGGGTCAGCGTCAGTGAGAGGAACGTGAGGAGAGGAGGGGGCCGTAGCAGCCGAGGTGCCTGTGGATACCCGTCTCTCTCCTGCCTGTGAGAGAGGTCAGGGGGCCGGGAGTACCTGTGAGGTCAGAGCGGCGAAGCTGAGCCAAAAGCTGACGGGAATTGTCGAGATGCCTGTGGAAGCCTTTGGATGCCTGCCCATCTCTGGGCTGGTGAGAGAGGTTAGGAGGCGGGTATGCCAGCACATGAAGGCTAGAGCAGCGGTGGAGCCAGATGTGTATTGAGGGATTTCAGAGAGGCAGTCGGCCCTTTGGTAACCCCCCCGAGGGGGATTGAAAGAACCACAGCCTGAATGAAGCTCAAGGACTGAGAATCGGTAACAGGAGGTAACCTGCAACCTGTAAGGATTTTTTCAATAGCTCTGTGGACTGTGTCAGTATTTGTCCTCTCTAAAAACGCAGATTGTATTTAATTTACTGACTGCATATATTTGCACAGGTTCACTTTTCTATTTGCTTTTTATACCTGCCTCTCAGCATAGCTATAGACATTTTAGCTAAATAACTAAATGCAAATGCATGCAATGTGACCGGTGTATTTCAAGGCACTCGAATAACAACTACAAACTACTTAGAAACTATCTTCAAATTGTCCACTAATTATCTATATACCTACCTGCATCTTACTTCCATTCTTGTCTGCATTTCTACTTGCATGTTCATTCGCATATTTTCGCTTACCTCCCTGCATACTGCTCCAGACCCCTTATTGGGAGAGAGGACGCTGGCGCTGTCTCTTCACCACTTCTCCAGTCGAGCCAAAATAATACCTTCTTAATAACTTTTTATCATTCGGGCCACCCACCAGAGGATCTTCTTAAATAACCGTTTACTATATGCACCACCGAACCATGGACCTTTCTGGCTATCAGGTAGCTTTCGAGTCTAGCAGTGGCCTACCTGTTGCCGCTAGCAAAACATCTGCTCGGAGACTCCCTGGAATTGGCTTTACTCAGCTTTCCATGCCATTGTGAAGTACATCTGGGGACCCTGAAACCACCTTTTTCCTGCTGCCACAGAGTTGAAAGTCCTTGTAGCTAGCATTCAGCCTACGCAGCTTAAAACAACCTGCACTTTTTCCATCCCGCCGTCGGCACCAACACTATGTTGAGTTACTCTGTCAACCAGCTAATAAATTTCAGCAGTTTCTTCACTCCACCGTGCATTGCAGTGATTAAACAACTAGGACTTCTCCGCCGTCCAAGCTACATCCATAGAAGTTCCTGCTGAACGTTTGTCTGCTCACAAACAAGCCATACCATCCCGGGTCTCTGGTCAGCAACACGAACTGACGCTCCAAGCACGTGTCATCAGAGTGCTGTCTTCTATTGGATAGGTAGTTTGGACGTCTCTATGGCAATACCTTTCAGTGAGCTGAATGGGAAACGTGGAGTGGACTGTAGTCTGCTACGGCCGGTGCAAAGACTTGTTGCATCATCAAGTAGCAAAATTGAACTCTTAAATGCACAGTCTATTACAAACAAATCCTGCTTCATTCATGACCATATCCTGGATAAATGTCTGGACTATATGTGCATTACAGAGACCTGGCACCAACCAAATACCTTTTCCTCTTTAAATGAGATCTGTCCCCAAGGATATAGCAACCTCCAAAAAGCTTGCAGCATAGGGCGTAGTGGGGGCCTGTCAGTCATCTATCGCAGCGATCTGGAGCTATCTCTGCAACCATTACCTGAACTGTCTTCATTTGAATGCCTTGCATTTAAATGTAAGTCCCCTTCCCCTGTGCTGTTCCTCCTCATCTATCGACCACCAAAACCAAACCCATCATTTATCACTGAGATGTCAAACCTTCTCACAACTTTCTGCACATCCTCTGCCGATGTTATAATTTTGGGCGATATGAACATCCACGTTGACACCTCCTCCTGCCGTTTTGCAGCTGAATTTCTTCAACCACTGGATTTTTTTAATTTAAAACAACTTGTTGATGTCCCCACACACACCAGGGGGCATACCTTGGATCTGGTTATTACAAACTCTGCTCCTCTCACCAACCTGCAGGTGTATGACCTAGGTGTGTCTGATCACAAGGCCATTTCCATGGATTTGCCATCCCCATCCAGCCTCTACAAGCCTAAGCGGAATATTTGTTTCCGAAACCTAAAAAACATAAACCCAGAACTCTTGGCAGCAGACTTTCAACATATTTCCACACACTTCACATCAGCCGACGAAGCAGTGGATTACTACAACAGCCAACTTAGCAGCCTCTTGGACCTCCATGCCCCTGTTAAAACAAGAACAGTCACCTTCACTTGCTCAGCTCCCTGGTTCACAAATGAGCTTCGTAAGATGAAGGCAGCAGGGCGGTTCCTTGAGCGGCACTTCAAAGCCTCTGGCCTCACTGTCCACAAACAAATTTACCGGGAGCAACAACAAAAATATGCACAGTCCCTCAAAGAGGCAAGGTCACAGTTTTACTCCAATGCCATCAGAAATAGCCCAGGAAATTCCAAGCAGCTCTTCTCTACTTTAAATCACCTTCTAAAAATCAAAATCCCCTCCAATTACTGCCCTTACAGAAGAGCAGTGCAATAAATTCATGGTTTTTTTCACATTAGAAAATTGCACATATTCGCTCTGCCCTTTCTGGTTCTCACACCCAAAGTGTTCCCCCAACATATATCGTCTTCCAACCCCTAAACTGCTTTCCTGAGGTGTCATCAGAAGAGGTGCAGAACATCATCAGGAAGATGAAACCCTCCACCTGTTCCCTGGACGCTCTCTCAACTTCCCTGGTAAAAACTCATATCACTGACCTAAGTCCCCTGATCACCGCTGCTATAAATCATTCTCTCCAAACTGGTCACGTTCCCTGTTTTAAAAAATGCCATTATCAGACCATTGCTCAAAAAACCCACTCTTTATCCGGAAGTCCTATCCAATTATAGGCCCATCTCCAATCTCCCCTTTATATCAAAAGTACTTGAGAAAGTAGTTGCCTTTCACCTTCAGGACCACCTCAAACATAACCTCTTTGAAAAATTCCAGTCAGGTTTCCGCTTTGCTCACAGCAAAGTGACTGCCCTCGTCAGAGTTACAAAGGACCTCCTCATATCATCTGATGCTGGCTCTCCCTCCCTCCTCATCCTCCTGGACCTTTCTGCCGCATTTTATACTGTTGACCACAGTATTCTTTTAAACCGGCACCACCTCACCGCTGGACTCAATGACACAGCCCTCAGTTGGTTCAAATCATACCTCACAAACCGGACAGAATACATCTCCCTGGGCCACTTCAAATCAAATCCACATACAGTTACCAGCTGTGTCCCCCAGGAGTCAGTCCTTGGCCCCATCCTCTACCTCACCCCCCTTGGCCAAATTATCAGCAGTCACAAAATTTTATTCCACTGCTATGCTGATAATACACAGCTATATGTAAATGCAACAGCTAAAACCCCATCTTCACAGTCATCCCTATCAGTACTTACCACCTGTCTGGAGGAGATAAAGGTATGGATGGAGCACAACTTTCTTCAACTAAACAGTTCCAAAACTGAAGTCATCCTGATTGACACTCCTTACCAGACCAAATCATCGTTCATTACCAGAATCAATTTTTCTGGTTCTAATATCCCCCTCTCATCAACTGTCACAAAGCTTGGTGTAAAAATGGACTCCCAACTCACATTTGAAGCCCATATAAATCACCTATGCAAGACCTCTTTCTACCACCACCGTAATATCTCTATACTCCGTCCCATTCTCTCCCTCCCAAATGCCGAAAAGCTGGTTCATGCCTTTGTCTCCTCCAGACTGGGCTACTGTAACGGACTTCTCATTGGGATTCCTAGAAGGAGTCTGCAGAGGCTTCAGTACATCCAAAACCCTGCAGCAAGGATCCTGATGAGAGTGCGGAAACATGAGCACATTACCCCATTCTCCACTCACTCCACTGGCTTCCTGTCTCTACCAGGACTGAGTACAAGGTTTCCCTCCTCACACACCAATGTGTCCATAGACATGCCCCCCCCCCCCACCTCAAAGAACTTCTCAAACCGCAAAACACAAAAGGTCCCCCCCGCTCCACTCACTCAAACCTTCTCCATATACCAAGAACTAGACTTAAGACAATGGGAGACAGGGCATTTAGTGCAGCTGCTCCGCACCTGTGGAATGCCCTACCTGACACCTTGAGGGCTCCTCAATCCACTGACTGTTTTAAAAAAGGTCTTAAGGCCCCTTTTACACGTGCGGACCGTATGTCCGTATTTTATCCATCCGTTTTTGGATGAAGTACGAACATACATGCATCCCTATGGGATAGCGGGTGTCAGCGGATGAACATCCGCTGACACCCAATATCATCTGTCCCCGCTATGGTCCGATTCTGCAGACGGAGGAAAACCCTATTTTTCTATCCATCTGCAGATCGGATCAGATGAACACGGGGAGAGCGGAGATATGACAGGGCGGTCCTTGCACAATGTGCAGGGACCGCCCTGTCATCTGCCGGCTCAGCGGGGATCAACGGAGCCATCCCCGTTGAGCAAGCGGAGGTTCACGGGGTGGATCATCACAGATCCGTCCCGTGTGAAAGGGGCCTAAGACATTTCTTTTTAGCAAAGCTTTTTGTCCTTTTTAGATGTTTGTTTCATTGTATAAACATTTTTCTTTTTTCTTTTTAACCTGTAGCACTTTGAGATCTTTTGATGAAAAGGGCACTCTAAATAAAATGTATTATTATTATTATGGTTGTCGGGGTCTGTGGGCGGGGGGCTTATCGGAATCTGGAAGCCCACTTTAACAAGAGGGCCCCCAGATCCCGGCGTTCCCATCCATGTGAATAAGTATCGGGTACATCGTACCCCTACCCATTCACCAAAAAAGGAGTGAATGTAAAAAAAAAAAAAGAGACAGTTTTTGACAAGTCCTTTATTAGAAAAAATAGCTCTGTCTTCTCCCCAAGCCTTCTTCTCTCGCCTCCATCTCTCCCACCGCCGTCTTCACCCCGAGCTGTCTTTTCCCGCTCCGCTGTCTTCTTCCTCGCCGCCGGTTCCTCGCTAAAGAAAAAAAGGCTGCTCTTGTCCTGATGCTGTCTTCCTCCATTGTGACGCCCCCCGCTGATTGACATCTCTTATGTAGCCATGGTGCGTGGCCATCCGATGATGTCAACCGGAGAGCCCACTCCCTTGTGACTCTACGGGTGACATCCATCAGGGAGAAGACGACGGCGGGAAAAGACAGAGCTTGGGAGGGGACGGGATCTGGGGGCCCCTTTTTTAAAGTGGATTTCCAGATTCTGATAAGCCCGCCCACAGACCCTGGCAACCACTGGCCGGGGTTATCGTGAAGATGCCCTTGTCCCCATCAACATGGGGCAAGGTGCTATAGGGTTGCACTCACCCACCCCCCCATGTTGAGGGCAATGCCGTCTGGTATGGTTCAGGAGGGGGGGCATTCGCTCATCCCCTCCCTTTCCTGACCTGCCAGGCTTTATGCTCGGATAAGGGTCTGGTATGGATTTTGGGAGGGACCCCATGCCAATTTTTTTTTTCAAATTCTGGCATGGGGGTGTCCCCTCCAAATCCATACCAAACCGAATGGACTGGGGGGGGACCCACAACGTTTTTTTTTCGTAATTTTTTAAGCAGGCAATTTTTTTTTTACATTTACAGTGGCTTGCGAAAGTATTCGGCCCCCTTGAACTTTTCAACCTTTTGCCACATTTTAGGCTTCAAACATAAAGATATAAAATTTTAATTTTTTTGTGAAGAATCACCAACAAGTCGGACACAATTGTGAAGTGGAACGAAATCTATTGGATATTTTAAACTTTTTTAGCAATTAAAAAACTGAAAAGTGGTGCGTGCAAAATTATTCGGCCCCTTTACTTTCAGTGCAGAAAACTCACTCCAGAAGTTCAGCGAGGATCTCTGAATGATCCAATGTTGTCCTAAATGACTGATGGTGATAAATAGAATCCACCTGTGTATAATCAAGTCTCTGTATAAATGCACCTGCTCTGTGATAGTCTCAGGGTTCTGTTGAAAGCGCAGAGAGCATCATGAAGACCAAGGAACACACCAGGCAGGTCCGTAATACTGTTGTGGAGAAGTTTAAAGCCGGATTTGGATACAAAAAGATTTCCCAAGCTTTAAACATCCCAAGGAGCACTGTGCAAGCGATCATTTTGAAATGGAAGGAGTATCAGACCACTGCAAATCTACCAAGACCTGGCTGTCCCTCTAAACTTTCAGCTCAGACAAGGAGAAGACTGATCAGAGATGCAGCCAAGAGGCCCATGATCACTCTGGATAAACTGCAGAGAACTACAGCTGAGGTGGGAGAATCTGTCCATAGGACAACAATCAGTCGTACACTGCACAAATCTAGCCTTTATGGAAGAGTGGCAAGAAGAAAGCCATTTCTCAAAGATATCCATAAAAAGTCTTGTCTAAAGTTTGCCACAAGCCACCTGGGAGACACACCAAACATGTGGAAGAAGGTGCTCTGGTCCGATGAACCCAAAATCGAACTTTTTGGCCACAATGCAAAACGATATGTTTGGCGTAAAAGCAACACAGCTCATCACAAAACACCATCCCCACTGTCAAACATGGTGGTGGCAGCATCATGGTTTGGGCCTGCTTTTCTTCAGCAGGGACAGGGAAGATGGTTAAAATTGAGGGGAAGATGGATGCAGCCAAATACAGGACCATTCTGGATGAAACCCTGTTGGAGTCTGCAAAAGACCTGAAACTGGGACGGAGATTTATCTTCCAACAAGACAATGATCCCAAACATACAGCAAAATCTACAAAGGAATGGTTCACAAATAAACGTATCCAGGTGTTAGAATGGCCAAGTCAAAGTCCAGACCTGAATCCAATCGAGAATCTGTGGAAAGAGCTGAAAACTGCTGTTCACAAACGCTCTCCATCCAACCTCACTGAGCTCGAGCTGTTTTGCAAGGAAGAATGGGCAAGAATTTCAGTCTCTCGATGTGAAAAACTGATAGAGACATACCCCATGCGACTTGCAGCTGTAATCACAGCAAAAGGTGGCTCTACAAAGTATTAACGAAAGGGGGCCGAATAATTTTGCACGCCCCACTTTTCATTTTTTTATGAGTTAAAGTTTCAAAAATCCAAAAGATTTCGTTCCACTTCACAATTGTGTCCCACTTGTTGGTGATTCTTCACAAAAAATAAAAATTTTATATCTTTATGTTTGAAGCCTGAAATGTGGCAAAAGGTTGAAAAGTTCAAGGGGGCCGAATACTTTTGCAAGCCACTGTAGCTGTCATCGGGGAAGCCGATGCAAGTGAATGTAAGAAAAAAAGACACAAATCGTGGCAAAATCGCTGTAAAAGACCCTTTCCAAAAACGCACAGGCACAAAAATGCATTGATGTGAACATGTTCCATAGGAACCCATGTTAAAAAATGCATTTCTGCCAAATGCAAAAAGCATCAAAAAATGCATTAGTGTGAATCTAGCCTTAATAAGAACATGTCTATTCCAATGTGTTTTTGGTGTGTTTGTGCGTTCCAGTAAATATTTGATGCATTTTACAGCATTTCAGTACAGTCCAAAGCAGGAAAAATGCACCATGTTCTACTTCTCTTTTTTTTGTGTGGAACGCACTGGAACTGCAAGCACTGGTGTGAACTATGCCATTGAAAACCATATAACTTGCTTTCCATGCGTTTTTGATGCAGAAAAACGCACTGGGCTGCATGTGGTGTGAACTAGCCATAAAACAGATCTTTCAGTAACAAATAAACAGGCTTACCAATGTTATCTCTCGTTTCTTTTAGGGCTCTACTTTGTCTATACTTATTTATTGTTGTTCTTCATTCCTTGTATGTACCAATGATACTGTATGCTACCATATTCATTTTTAATGGGATGTTTCATTTGCTCCTACTTTTTCTGATTGGCATGTTATTTACATAGGCTTTTATGTCATTCTTTTTCTGTACATTACTGAGAAAAAAAAGAAAAAATACTTTAAATAAACAGCTACGACAGGCTTTCTGGTCAGGTCTTCTGGTCAATCACACCAAATCTAAAGTCTTTTTTATCTCACTGCTCAACCATTTGGTCCACACACTTCAAAACTTCTTTCCCTATCAGTGGTAACCTTCCATACTTGGGGATCCACCTCACTAGTTCATATTATACATTGCATACATTGGAAAAGTTTGCTTACAACCTGGAGCCCTGGTTCACACTGACTGGGGGAATGAAATTGTGCAAGTTCAGCTGAACTCAGGCTATTTCATTTCCGCATGTCAGTCCTGACTTCGGGGGCGATTTCAGAGACATCTGTGCGGATTGCTGCACAGATGTCAATGGAAATCGCACCCCCAAATCGCCAAAAGTAGTACAGAAACTACTTCTGGGAATCAGTGTAGGCCGCACCGATTAGGACGGTGCTATTGCCACCAATTAGGCATGCGATTTGACATGTCAATTTTCCCCTCCTGACAGGGACTGCTTCCCCTTCTGGGAGAAGACAATTGCTGATTCCCCTGTCAGCACTGTCTGTGTTGAAGGGCGAATCTTGCAAATTTCTTTCCTGCAACCTGAGGTTGCAGAAATTTGCACCGTGTATGGCCTGCCTTAGTCTAAATTCAAAATGATCTGGGACTTGTGGGTCATTCATTTCGACCTTCACCTAATAGACCTATGTTTGTCACATATGGCCTATGACACCACAACAAGTCTTCAAAGCACTTGCCTCCTCTGTACCCTTCCCCAGTTGGATTCTCCTCCCTACCCTGTCTATCTGCTCTGTACAAATCTGGTCCTCTCTACATCTGATTCCACAATTAGGGCCGGTGCTAGACTATTTTGCGCCCTAGGCAAGACCAGCTACTAGCACCCCCCCCCCCCCCCCACCCAAAATAAATAAAGGCTCCAACTGCAGCCTGTACAGAAATGCTTTCTCCCCTCCTTGCCATTGTTGGCTCCGTGTGCAGACTGACTGGGGAGCTGGGAGGAAGTGATGTTCCATGCAGCACAGCTTGCATGGCACCTCATTGGCTGGATACCTCTTCTTCATAGATTGGCTGAAGTTTGCAGGAGACAGCTTCGTTTTCAGCTAACATCAATCCTGCAGCAGTTTGAGGAACGTCGGCACAGTGTGTGGGGAATAGAGCAGCCATCAGAAATTTTGGGGCCACTCACATAGCCTAATGCCGCGTACACACGAGCGGACTTTACGGCGGACTTTGCCCGGCGGATTTTTCGACGTACTTTACGACGGACTTTCTGAATGAACGGACTTGCCTACACACAATCCACCAAAGTCCGTCGAATTCGTACGTGATGACGTACGACCGGACTAAAACAAGGAAGTTCATAGCCAGTAGCCAATAGCTGCCCTAGCGTCGCTTTTTGTCCGTCGAACTAGCATACAGACGGCGGACTTTTCGACTGAACTCGATTTCAACGGATACATTTTAAACAAGTTTCAAATCTAAGTCCGTCCAACTTTTGAGCAAACAAAGTCCGCTGGAGCCCACACACGATCGAATTGTCCGACGAAATCCAGTCCGCCGGGCAAAGTCCGCCGTAAAGTCCGCTCGTGTGTACGCGGCATTAGGCCTGGGCCCCCCGGGCCTGACCCCTTTTCACCCCTTTCTTTAGGGTCCCCAAAGTCCCCCCCCCTTACATCAGGGTCCCAAGAGTCCCCTCTCCTTAAATCAGGGTCCTCGGTCCCGTCCCCCCCTTTACATCAGAGTCTCTAGAGTTCACCCCCACTTTCATTAGGATCTCCAAAGTCTTCTCTTACATTAGAATCCCAAAGGCCCCCCTTACATCAGGGTCTACACAGCCCCCCTTACATCCGGGTCCCCATACTTCTCACTTACATCAGGGTCCCCAGAGTCCCCTGCTGTGCCCTAGGCAGCAGTGCGCCCTAGGCGGCTTCCTAGTTTGCCTAGTGGTAGCACCGGCCCTGTCTACAATTGAGATCATGTTTTGCTTACTTAGTGGTATTGCTTACTTTATAGTAGCATTTTGTAATGCTAATGCCTTGATGATTCTGTACGCAATGGTATACCCTGTGCAACATGAAACCAGTGATGTCTATGTTCTATTTTGTGCAACCTTTAATTTTCAAAAAGAAATGCTAAAAGAACACTCATTAGGGGTGTGTATTTCATGTTAAAAACATGAAATTTTAGTTTTTATTGCCATGAATGTAATCACTACATATTACTTTTTCAGGACATGGTCACTTACTACTTGAACCTTACATATGCCAATAAAGAGTCACCTAGGTGGGAGAAGGAATACCGCCTTACAGAATCATTTCTGGTGCCAGATGGATCTCCACAGTCTATGCACGATGTACTAAAGAAAATATCTACTGAAACTTGCTTTCTACAGAAGTACTATGAGTACAACTCAGTCAGCTATGATCTAGAAAATTGTGATGACTACTGTAAAATTGGTCATGTATGTGCTATCCGCGAAGTGGACTTTACAAAATATGCTACATGTTTGAAGAATGGAAATGTAGCTTTTAAGCCTGCCTATCATATGACTGTGATGTTGGCCGTGTTGCTTATGTATGTTCTGAATTATAAATAGTTGCATAAAATACATTGAGCAATTCCATTCAGCACGATTTTGTATCTTAATTGGCAAGAAAACGTAACCCAAATGTTTTTTTTATAATAACTTAAACCCATTCTTTGAAAAAATGATTATGGTTTATGTCCCTTTGCCATAATTTGCCAGGTACAAGGCCTGTTTCACATACGGTATTTGTGCGCACATGTTGCAGGTGGACCAGCCCATTAATTTCAATAAGCTGCCCTACATGCGATAAAACAGGTGTGTTAGAAACATGCTCAATTTTGCGTGTGGTCCCCAGCAGCACAAATGTGAAGTCTTGGGGTGCAAATTTTGACTTACAAATGTACAGTATGTCAATAATCTTCGTTTTCAGTATGCTTCCCAACGGGATTACTCACCGTCCCAAGCAGCAGGGCCTGTTTTACCAGGCCCAATCTTCCCCCATCACGGCGGGTAGCGCCTCTGAGGACCTTCAAGGACCGGGTCCCCCATTTCTTGGGGTCCACACCCCTGGACCTGTAAAGCACCCCTTCTGGTTTACCTTGGGCAAGTTTGACCAGGAATACCAACTTAACAAGGGTCCAGCGCCTATATAGGACACGTTACAAGCAAAACCTACATCTTGAACCGAGGCTCGGGTACCATCTACTTTAGCTTTTGTTATGCCATCCGAATGGATTTGATTATAACGTCCTCACTGGGACATCTTTGAAGAATTTTGAAGAGCTTCAACAGCTATGACCATCACCTTCAAGACGCTGGCGAAAAAACGGAGGTACTTCCGGTATAGGAGGGGTTATATGGGAGGAACCGTCTTACTATTGGTTGCCAGTGTCCAATCACCTAAAGGTAGGCGTATAACCCAAATAGTCATTATTATGGTACTCTGTCCCGTGATGTACAATAAAGAAAACACAACTTAGCTCCTGTTTTGCACTTGAAGCTCTGATCCTGCATTAAGTAGATTTATTTATTTGGAGGGAGCTGTTTGAAATTTTTTGGGGGTAATTGGTTTGCATATTAGCTGTGTTCTCATTACAGGGAAATTTAGATAGACAAGTATATAACAGAGTATATTTAGTAATTGTTACAGTTCATACACAGTATCCTGTTTTTGTTTACACAGAAGTTCTACTTTAAACCCTTAGCCTGGATTCACACTGCCACGACATCATTAAATCCAACATTCCTGCACAACTTCATCGCGGCTTGCATCCAACTTCTTTAACAGAAGTCAATGACAGTCATATTGAAGTCGCACCAAAAGTAGTGCAGGAACCTTTTTCTAAGTCGGAGCAACTTGAGTCGCACCGATTAGAAAGGCTCAATTGCAGTTAATGGGGCGCGACTTGTCATGTGACTTTGAACTCTCAAGCTGCATGATAAGTTGCGGCAGTGTGAATTGGGGGCTAGGGCCTTGTTCAGAGAAGCGCTGCCAGCTACACTGCATGCAAGAGGTGTTTGTTTTGTGTGTGCAGACAGCCTATGGAAGTGGATGTAGGTGCAGTTGCTGCAGGGATGCGGCCACATGTCAAAATTTGATGGCCACACAGGAGAGGGTGCACGGCCCTGAATTCAACCTGTCTAAATGCACACTGGTGCCACTGTCATTGTTAGAGGTAAGGAATACAGTGGTGTCACCTCCCCACCCACAGCCTCAACTCCTTTCACTCATCTTTCTCTTCCTGCAAGCATCTCAGAACATGTGCATGCAGCAGAGCCTGATTGGCTCCCAGTGCTGTCCTTCCTTCTTACACTCTGCACCTGTAGAAGGGATGACAGGGGACCGATATCAATACAGAATCAGGAATTAATGGTAGTTGTATGCAAAAATATATTTAATTGCTTTTAGGACTTGTTCACACTGCCCACATACTAAACTGGAGCAATTTAGTTTGCAGGCAGCTGCCTGTTTTGTGCTGGAGTTAGGGGGCGATGTTATGCAAGTTTCAGAGCATTACAGAGTTCTTTTTTTTTTTTTCTTTTGGCCAACTTTTTTTAAAGTCCACAAAGTGACATTTCATTCCTGTTACCGCACAGCACCGCAGTGCATTGTGCTATTGTGCAGTGACATGCGGTCCCTTCCTGTGCACTGCGATAAAATGCAGCATGTCTGTATTTTATCACAGCTCACCGCACCCCTGGACTGACCTGCACTGTGAGAGGGACACATGTTTTCTATGTGCCCTAGCAGTGAATGTTATTCTTCCTGTGCAGAAAATTGCCAGTCACTGCATTATGTGTGAACAGACACTTAAAGAAGTACACAACTGCATTCATAGTGCTTACTTATATTTTCCCTGAGTTCATCACTGTGTCTATATTAAAGTGGAACAATACTCATCCTCTTTTCAGTAATGCATTGTCCAGGAGCATCCTCGCCAGCCACTGATATCTTCAGCCAATCTTCTTTCAGGTTCCAATCTCCTGCCATGTTGGTCGGTGGGGCTGAGATGACGTTATTCCAGCGCATGCGGGAGTTCTTTAATCTGGGTCGATGCTGAAATTGAACACTAAGCTGCAAGTGCACAGTTAAGTCTACACTGTAATAATTTAATGCAGAAGAAAAATAGTGGATTTGATTTATTAAAGGCAAATAGACTGTGCACTTTGCAAAATGCAGTTGCACTGTGCAAATGCAGTTGCCTCAGAGCTTAGTAAATGAGGTAAAGCCTCACCTTAGAAGTCAGCAGAGCTTCTGCTCATTTACTAAGCTTTGGAGCAACTGCACAGTCTATTTGCCATTAGTAAATCAATCCCAGTATGTCTCTTTTCCATTAATCCTGCGTGATGAATATTTAAGTAAAGTGCAACAAAGTATCGGTATAATGAAAATAAAAAGTTGATTATCAGTATACATTGCCAAATCTTTAAATACAACATTTGTAATTTAGTTATATAGGTCATTAACCACTTACGGACCTTCGTTATATGTTGGCTGTTTGAAGAGGGATATCATTGTTATGGCAGCAGTTAGCTGCCATAACCTCAATATCCTCTTCTTCAGCGGGCGGTCTTGAGATAAAAGTGGTCTCTGCGGCAGAATCTCCCTGCAAAATCACTTTTATTGGCGGCGGGAGAGGGCCCACCGCCATGCTTCGGTGCCCTCCGGTACGGATGGAGGTGATTGCGTCTGCTCCCGTCTGTGGTATGGAGCTGAGTGAGGGGAAGATGGCCCCCACCCGTCTCCATACCATTGCAGGGCAGAGGCGACGTCAAAACGTTACTTCCGCCAATAGACTTTTTTTTTTTTTTTTTAAATGCATTTTAGTGTAAATATGAGATCTGAGGTCTTTTTGACCCCAGTTCTCATATTTAAGAGGTCCTGTCATGCTTTTTTTCTATTACAAGCGATGTTTACATTCCTTGTAATAGGAATAAAAGTGACACTTTTTTTTTTTTAAAAGGACGTTGCCGACGGAGCGCACGAGGAGACCCAGGGAAAGCCGTGGTGGAGCCGCTGAGTGAGATGCAACGGTGATCCATAGATGAAGACCCAGCACTCCACCGGTAATTTTCCGGAAACCCTTCATCCAGCCTGGGAGATAGGCGGACCACTGGGTCACGGTGGAATGCCGAAGAACTAAAGATCTGTAAGTCAGTGCAAACCAACTGCCCTCTATTACACACTTCAGGCTACATATACGGACTTGAAACTAGCCTACATGTTTGTTTGAAATTACTTTAACCTAGTGGATACTTTGATGCTCAGATCTCCATATATACCTGCATATATCTGCAGACGTTTGAATTTATTTACAAATATTAGTTCACCCCAGCGGTGTCTGGAGTATATCTGTATGCCCCAGCATATACTCTGAATAGTGTCAGGATCTGCTACAGTTCTTATCTGCACACACCTGTGAAACCTTGCATTTTTATGCATACGTCAATATACACTCGCAGATACCTGCCTTTTTTTTTTTTTTTAGATGCTTGTGTAATCATTGGACATATTAGTTGAAACTAGCATATACCTGTTTCACAGTATCCCTTTGGGCCGTATATAGGTGTACTGGCCATTAACAACTGGGACTTCAATGAAAGGTACCTTCATAACCAGCTGGCCTAAATTTACCTGCATCTTTGAACAACTGCTAGCCGGCTTGCCTGTTATACCAGTTATATCCAAGTATACGTTCTCAGCTACACAGAGGGATTTATCCCCAACCTGCTTGCTGCACAATATTACTTTAAAACTTGCAGTAACTTGCATGTGCAACTTCAGCTTTCCTGCAGACCTATAGACCTAGCTTCTCGTTTACTAAACTTGTATAACTTACTTCCTGGAGCCGTCGACCAGAAGGAGGGTAGAGAACGATTACAGTTCTAGCCACCGTAACATTTCCCGTGAAGAAGAATTAAAATATACAAAACTGGGGAAACGCAAAATTATGATAAAAAAAAAAAAACAGTATGAAAGGCAGAACCTCAAAGGGAAGCGATCTTAAAACCCCTAAGGGTAAAGCAAACCCCAGCACAATCAAACAATACCTGGCAAAGGAGACAAGCCCTGAGAGGCCAGGACCTGGCAGACAACAACAGCTGGTGAAACAAGATAAGAAAAAAGAACTCAACAAAAAGAAAAGCGAGACCTCTGACCTCTCCAGAGAAACTGTAAGTACAGAGAGTAAACCAGAGACAAGCAGGATGGACGATCAGAATGTAGGAGCTCAAATCCCAACAAAACTAGAAATGTCGGAAATGTTACTGAGATTAGAAAATTCAATTAAAGGTGAAATTACTGCACTACGAGCAGACCTGGGACTGCTGTTGACTCGAGTGGAAGAGATGAAAGAGGAAGCAGACAAACATGCTCAGGAACTCAATAAACTTAAAGAGCAAGTAAGAACAATGCAAATAAATCAAAGAAAAATCCTCTATAAATTGGAAAACCAGGAAAATCAAAGTAGAAGACAAAACCTGAGAATCCGAGCTCTTCCAGAGGAAAATGGTGAAGATTTAAGGAAAATTATGAAACTAATATTTAACCCCTTGCTGGACAAAGGCTTTGATGAAAGACTAAAGATTGATAGAATCGGGTTAGAAAATCTGAAAACATAACAACAGACTGCCCTAGAGACATTCTAGTCAGAAGTGAAAGAAAGTTGAGTGTGGGTGTGGCGCTATTCTGGTATCAGGCGAGGCGTTATATCACTGTGGTTTTTACCTCTTAGGCCCCTTGCACACTGGGGCGGTTTGCAGGCGTTATTGCGCTAAAAATAGCGCCTGCAAACCACCCCTAAACAGCCTCCGCTGTTTGTTCAGTGTGAAAGCCCGAGGGCTTTCACACTGAAGCGGTGCGCTGGCAGGAGAAGAAAAAATCTCCTGCAAGCTGCATCTTTGGAGCGGTGTATTCACCGCTCCTGCCCATTGAAATCAATGGGACAGCGCGGCTATACCGCAGTAATACCACGGCTATAGCCGCGCTATACGAGGGGTTTTAACCCTTTTTCGGCCGACAGCGGGGGGTTAAAACCGCACCGCTAGCGGCTGAATACCGCGGTAAAACAGCGCTAAAAATAGCGCTGTTTTACCGCCGACGCTCCCTACTGCCCCAGTGTGAAAGGGGCCTAATGAATCAGTGTAAGTGTTAAGATGGCTTCCTAAAACAATTTATCCCCAAAAAAGAGAAATTTTCAAACCAAAATTGGTGTTAATAATGATGTGTATGTGATTTCCTTCAAATAGTGGCTGACTTCTAATATAACAAAGTATACCTATACATTCATAACGTGTATTAGTCAAAAATGCTGTAGTGAATAAGAGGGGGACGGGGGAAGGGGGAGGAAGGAAATAGGGAAGGGGTATGGAAAAAGGGGGAGATGGGACAAGAGGAACAAGTTTTCAAGCACAGCATCACCTGGGCTTTTTCAATTTGGACTATTTAAAACAATATTGTCCTTTTGGATAACACTTGATAATTTTGAGCACAAGTCACTTTATTATTGTCTGGACTTTTCGTCCCATCTCCCCCCTTTTTTCATACCCCTTCCCTATTTCCTTCCCCCCCTCCCCCTTCCCCCCCTTCTCCCTTCCCCCTCTTATTCACTATAGCATTTTTGACTAATACACGTTATGAATGTATAGGTATACTTTGTTATATTAGAAGTCAGCCACTATTTGAAGGAAATCACATACACATCAATATTAACACCAATTTTGGTTTGAAAATTTCCCTTTTTTTGGGATAAATTGTTTTAGGAAGACACCCACACTCAACTTTCTTTCATTACAGCTTTTTCCACTTTGGTGGTAATTGCATCTGTGGAGGCAGCAATTCTGAACTACAGCTGCATCTATCTTCACTGCGCGGATTCACTATTACCTTTCTATTCAGATTTCAGAAGTATAAAGAAAAAGCAGAAATCTGGGGCAAAATGAGGGAAAGACCACCTATAAAGTATGAAGGGGTTGAGCTTCAAATTTTTGCAGACCTTGCACTGGAAACACTTGCCAGGCGACGACTTCTCAAACCACTGCTAGAGCAAATGCGAACATCAAATATCAAGTATAATTGGGGATTTCTGGCATGCTTGATAGGCTATAAAGATGGTAGATCTTCGGGATTAAGGTTCCCAGAAGATTTGCAGGATTTCTGTACTAAGTTGGACTTGCAGGTTCCAGTGCTACCAGTGATATTTTTTTTGTGCAGAAAATGTTCCATTACTTCTAAAAAACAGGGAAGGCTCTATGGTGTGTGGGGGGGAGGGGCGGGGGTGGGATGGAAGGGGAGTAAAGGGGGTCTGAGAATGGCTACTCCGTGATCGTTGGTGCGTTCCTTGCCCGTCCCCCCTGTATTTGGGGGGAGGGGGGTGGGAACTGGGGACAGGGCCAGAGTCTCACCTCAAGAGAGAAGAATCATTGGTGGATATGAAGTACATTTCCACTTTCGGTTCAGAGGCCAGAAGAGGCCAAAAAAAAGGGGGGGAGTGGGGAGGGGGGAGGAGGGTGGTGAGGGAAAGGGGAAGTGGGGGGAAGAGGTACCTCTCACTTAAACATGATATTCACTAGTAGAAGATAACAATTAAATTCCTGACATATAATGTCCGCGGACTCAACACTCCTACTAAGAGACATAAAATTTTGAAAGAATTAAAATTCTATGGCGCAGAAGTAGTTTTCCTACAGGAGACTCATCCATCACAGGATACAAATGTTAAATTATTTTCTAAAGACTTCCTGACATGGTACTATGCTCGACAACAAAGAGAGCCAAAGGGGTGGCAATTGGATTCGCTGCTGGGGTACGGTTCAAATTGGGGGATAGGATGACTGACCCCCAAGGCAGATACCTCTTTTTGAGGGGCTGCCTGGGGGAAATGGAATGTACTTTGGCAGACATATGTGCCCCCATTTGAACCCAATAAAATATCTGAAAGAGGTTATGGAGAAACTGATAGATTTTAAGAAAGGAATTGTGATAATGATGGGTGATTTAAACTTTTGCAGAGAACCCGGGCTGGATAGCACGTCTCGTGTGCAGGGTATTAGAAATGTATCACTAAAAATTATTAAACAGAAAATGTATCAACATCAACTATCAGGTGTATGGAGTATCATGCAATGGAGTATCATGCATCCTACAACCCAAGATTACACGTTATACTCCCCTGTTCACGGAACGTACACTAGAATTGACTACATAATGGTTGACCATAAAGCATTGGAGTTGGTAACTGAAACAAATACAGAAATATCCACGCTATCCGATCACTCCCCAGTAACCATGAAAATGCGAGTAACAGGAATACAAAGACCTTCTTACACCTTGCGATTAAATGAATAATTAATATTGAACAAGAAAGAAGCAGAAATAGTCCAAAAGGAGTTGGAGAACTATTTTCGGTACAACAATACGAAAGAAATCTCTTACGCTACCCTTTGGGAGGCCCACAAGGCCTACATCAGGGGTATTCTCATCTCCATAGGGGCGGGGGGAAAAAAAAAGAAAGAACAAAAAATATGAAAATAGCAATAGATGAAATATATAGACTAGAACAAATACATAAAAAACATAAGGGAAAACACCAGGAAACATTTCATCAACTGGTAGTAAAGAGAGACGAATTAAAGGACCTTATGGCACAGGACACAAAAAGGACATTCAATAGAATCCTAAAAGACAGATATCAATGGGAAAATAAAACGAGTAAACATCTGGCCAGGATGCTAAAAAAGAAAAAATCAATAAACTATATAGAAAAGATTCAAAATAAACATGGGGAAATGGTACATAAGACAAAGGAGATAGCGAAGGTGTTCAAATGTTATTATGGAGCATTGTATTCAGTAAACCAAACGGGGCAACAAAACAAAGATAAAGCAAGAAAAACAGAAGAGTTTTTAGCAAGAGCGGGGCTTTCCCAAATATCTGAAAGTGACAGGGAATGTTAGATAAACCTATAACTGAAGAAGAAATTAATAAAGCATTACAAGATTCTGCCCCGGAGAAAACCCCTGGACCAGACGGGTTCACGACCTGTTATCTTAAAAAGTTTAAGGCCCCTTTCACACTGGGGTGGTTTGCAGGAGCTATTGCGGTAAAAATAGCGCCTGCAAAACTACCCGAAACAGCCGATGCTGTGTCTCCAGTGTGAAAGCCCCGAGGGCTTTCACACTGGAGCGGTGCGCTAGCAGGACGGGAAAAAAATCCTGCTAGCAGCATCTTCGGAGCGGTGAAGGAGCAGTGTATACACTGCTCCTACCCATTGAAATCAATTGGACAGCGCGGCTATGCCGTCGGCAAAGCACCTCTGCAGGTTTTTAACCCTTTCTCGGCCTCTAGCTGGGGGGGTAAAACCGCCTCGCTATCGGCTGAATACAGACGGTAAAGCGCCGCTATTACCGCCGACCCCGCCCCAGTGTAAAAGGGGCCTAAGGGGATTTTAATACCAAGGCTATGTCAATATATGAATGGACTGGGTGTAGAGTATGACATGAGTAGAGAGGCCTTGTTGGCTTCAATAACAGTTATCTTGAAGGAGGGGAAAGATGGAACATTTTGCTCAAATTATAGGCCAATATCCCTGTTACATGTCAATATGAAACTATATGCAAAAGTTTTAGCTAAAGGATAAAAGATCTGATGAATGAACTTGTTCACCCGAATCAGGTTGGATTTATCCTGGGGAGGGAAGGGAGAGACAATGGAGTGAGAACTTTGCTCCTCCTACAGGAAATAAAGAATGGTAGGTCCCCAGGTCTATTCCTGTCGATAGATGCTGAAAAAGCTTTCGACAGGGTAGACTGGGGACTCATGATAAAAACACTGGAATTCATGGGACTGGGCCCTAGAATGATCCAGTGGATCCAAGTTCTTTATAAAATCCAACTGCGGTTATAAAAATTAATGGGGAGTCGTCTCTCCCCCCTTCAAAATGAAAAATGGGACAAGACAAGGGTCTGACAAGGGTCTGGCTATGCTCCTTTTGTGGGCACTTTTTATTACTATCATGGTTATTATCAATATTACTAGTATACTTGCAGTATCAAACACTATCTTTCATTTTTTATTATTATTATTTATTCACTAGCCCGCCCACGGAGCTGGGGGTGTAAGAGGGAGGGACCTCTAGGATTCATTCTGATTGATTGAAGGTGCATGTGGTTACACCTACACATATATCTATATATCTAGATATATAGGTATATCTATATATATCTATAGATATAGATATATATAGATAGATATATATATTTTTATATATATATATATATATATATATAAGGGGATGGCTGAAGGAGGATTCACTGCTGTACTCTGAGGAAGAGGGGATGTTGCCCTCGAAACACGTCAGCTAGCAGTGACCCCTGTGAGCCCTCTGTGACCTCTGGTGGGTTCCGCTGATTCTAGACTGCATGCTGTTATTCGAAGATTGTTTACACTATGAGATCTTCCACAACTGTTTGTAAGTAGTTCCTTTTTATCATTGGTTTTAATAAATTTACACCCAAAGGATAATGCACATGGCTGGTGCGCCCTTTGTTTCTTTTTTCTCAGGGAGGGGAGAGACAATGAAGTGAGAACTTTGCTCCTCCTACAGGAAATAAAGAATGGTAGGTCCCCAGGTCTATTCCTGTCAATTGATGCTGAAAAAGCTTTCGACAGGGTAGACTGGGGAATCATGATAAAAACACTGGAATTCATGGGACTGGGCCCTAGAATGATCCAGTGGATCCAAGTTCTTTATAAACATCCGACTGTGGTTATAAAAATTAATGGGGAGTCATCTCCCCCCTTCAAAATGAAAAATGGGACGAGACAGGGGTGTCCCCTCTCCCCGTTACTTTTTGTATTGTCCTTGGAACCCCTTCTTGCAACGATCTGGGCTAATTTAGACATAGGAGGTATTAAGATCGGGGATGAAGAACACAAATTGGCAGCATTTGCAGACGATGAGTTATTCTACATATCTAACCCTAGGATAACATTACCAAACTTACTTAAAACTCTAAAACAATATGGAGAACTCTCAAATTTCAAAACAAATCTCAATAAATCCGAGATTTTAAATATAAACGTAAGTAAACAGGAAGAACAGAGTCTACAAAAGGACTTCCAGTTTCCATGGAGGAAGGAGGGTCTGAAATACCTAGGGGTAAAGTTAGCAAACTCTTTTAAAAGAATATATAAAGTAAACTATATCCCTCTTTTATACGAAATTAAAAAATTGTCATCAAGACCCCTTTCTCGGATAGGACGAATCAACACGGTCAAGATGGTTTTACTCCCGAAAATCACATATAAGTTTCAAATGTTGCCCATAGCACTACCACACTATTATTTTAAAACACTAAAATCTATACTAATGAAATTTATTTGGCAAAATAAGAATCCTAGAATCTCTTTTGCAGTTCTGAGACAGGAGAAAAAACAAGGTGGCCTAGTGGTCCCCGATGTTAAAAAATATTACTATGCAGTGGTATTATCACGAGTGGTGGAGTGGGTAAGGGAGAATAGTGAAAAATGATGGGTTAAAATAGAAAATAATTTGTGTGAAGCACGGTTAAATAGTTTAATATAGAATCCTCACAACACAGGGTACTGGGAGCCAAATCGCACAAGATTACACGAAACACACTTAAAATATGGGATTTGGCCCATATACAAAGCAAATGGAAATATAACTCACCTCAATTTTTTTAAAGGATAATGATTACTTTACACCAGGGAAAAGGACAATAGGAGGGAATTGGATAAAAAGAGAGAATGCACAATTAACCACAATTAACAATTAAGCAGTACAATTATTTTGCATGGAAATTTGGCGTTTTATATTGTAGGCCTGTAATTCTTAGGAATAACTCACTTAAATCTGTCCAAACAAGAGTCTAGTAGACATCCCGGGTATGATAAAGTTTGAAAAACAAAATCATAAATTATAATATGATAAACTATAAATAATTATAACAAATAATAATATAATAATAATAAAAATTATTCAATAATGTAAAAAAATCAAAAACACTGAAATTTGCTCAGTTGCAGAATTGTCGCTGTCATTACTTTCAGTGTTTGATGATGGATTTCCCCACAAATCACTATCGCTCAATTCTGCGAGTGATTCTAATTTATTATCGCTGTTTTCTATCTGGTCTAAAACCCCTTTTGATGTAAAAGGACGGTTTTGGTTGCTATGGAAAAATCTCCAGTTTCCAGGCAGAAAGAACAGTTTTTATAATATAAAACTGCATGCAGGGCACTGGACAAACCACTAGGGACAAAAGGGAGGTGAAATAATTTCATACAGTAATGTAATCTGTAAAATTACAGTGTACTGTATGTATTGTGTGTGTTTCACTTTTTGAATTTGGCGCCGTTCTCCGTCCCCGTGCATCGCAGAGCCCTGCTCCGTGATGAATTGAGCGGAGGACGAGCCGCTCACACTGCTAGGAGACATCGCAGGATCCAGGGGACAAGGTAAGTAAGCTCTTCCTGGATCTTGCGTTGCGATCCCGAGTCTGGCTCGGGGTTACCACTTTTGGTTCTGGAATTTCACCCCGAGCCAGACTCGGGAATACCACCAGGGAGGTTAAGGGATATAATCATTAAAGGAAAAATAAGCACATTTTTCGAGCTACAACAAAACACGGATTTAATGTTGATTAATGATTGGCGTTACCTCCAGTTAAAGCATTTTGTAGAAAATCTGCCTCAATCAATAAGAACAGTAGACGAACTAACGCCATGTGTCTATTCCATGGAATAGAGGGTTCAATGAAACAACATAAGGAATCAATAACCCCCTATTTGTTAAATGTTATACCAAAAAAATGTCAGGAGGAAGGTAGCCCCATAATGCGGGATTGGGTCAATGCTGTAGAAGGAACATACGAAATGGAGGGCTTGAGATCCAGCCGGTTGGAAGTAAGAGAGGGGTCAATGGATAAGTGGGATTGTTGGCAGGAGTTCAAGAAGACGTGGAGGTATGTTGAGGTTATGACTTGTGGAGACTAGGGCAAATAAGTAGATAAGGACATAAATCAACTGACTCGATCGAGTGAGAGGAGGGCCTGGGGGGGGGGGGGGGAAACTGTGTTGTGCAGTTTGTGTTATATTTTTTGTATCCTGAAATGTGATTTGATAAAATAGAATAAAGAAATAATAAAAGAAAAGTACGGTGTAAAAAAAAAAAATTAAAATGTTAAATAAATATCATAAATATTAAATAATAAATAAATAAAAAATCAGACCCGGAAGATTTGGCTGCTCAATGACCAGGCCATTTTTTGCGACTCGTCACTTTAACTGACAATTGCGTGCAACACTGTACCCAAACAAAATTGACATCCTTTTTTCTCCACAAATAGAGCTTTCTTTTGGTGGTATTTGACCGCCTCTGCCGTTTTTATTTTTTGCGCTATAAAACAAAAGAAGAGCAACAGTTTTGAAAAAAAAAAAACACTATCTTTTACTTTTTGCTATAATAAATTATCAAAAAAATTTTCCTCAGTTTAGGCCGATATGTATTCTTCTACATATTTTTGGTAAAAAAAAATTAAAAAATTGCAATAAGCGTATATTGATTGGTTTGCGCAAAAGTTATAGCATCTACAAAATCGGGGATAGATTTATGGCATTTTTAAAAAAAATTTTTTTACTAGTAATGGTGGTGATCTGCAATTTTTATATCGGGACTGCGACATTATGGCAGACACATTGGACACTTTTGACACATTTTTTAAACCATTGACAATTATGCAGTGATCAGTGCTATAAAAATGCACTGATTACAGTGTATATGTCACTGGCAGGGAAGAGGTTAACACTAGGGGGCGATCAAGGGGTTAACGGTGTTCCCTATGTGTGTTTCTAACTGTGGGGGGATGGGACTGTCTAGGAGGAGAGAGGGATTGGTGTTCATACATAGTATGAACACACGATCTGTCTCCTCTCCCCTGAAAGAACCAGGATCTGTGTGTTTACACACACAGATCCCTGTTCTCGCTCTGTCACGAGCATTTGTGGGAGCCCGGCGGCCATCGCGCCCGCCAGGCACTCGCATCAGGGTCGGGCACACGCTGCGGATGCGTGCGCCCTTAGTGGCCAAAAGGCAAAGCGACGTAACATAACGTAGTTTCGCCCAGCCATGCCATTCTGCCACAGTAAAACTGTGAGGTATTGCCGCGATCGGTAGAGTGAGAGCAATAATTCTAGCCCGAGACCTCCTCTGCAACTCAAAACATGCAACCTGTAGAATTTTTGAAACGTCGTATATGGGGATTTTTAAGGGTAAAAGTTTGTCGCCATCCCACGAGCGGACGTAACTTTGAAGCGTGACATGTTGGGTTTCAATTTACTCGGCGTAACATCATCTTTCACAATATAAAAAAAAAATTGGGCTAACTTTACTGTTGTCTAATTTTTTAATTCAAAAAAGTATATTTTTTCCAAAAAAAGTGCGCTTGTAAGACCGCTGCGCAAATACAGTGTGACAAAAAGTATTGCAACGACTGCCATTTTATTCTCTAGTGTGTTAGAACCCCCAAATATTATATATATATCTTTTTTTCTAAGTAAATTTCTAGCAAAAAAAATGATTTTAACTTGTAAACAACAAGTTTGAAAAATAGGCCCGGTCCTTAAATGGTTAATAGATTGTGAGGGACTGCAGAGATAGGAGGGAGAAGTAAATAAACAAGGTATATCTCAACAGGAAGAATGGGGAAATAGGGAAGACATATTACATCAGGGTATAACATCAACAGTAAACAGTAAACAGAAATAGGGAAATAAGTAAAAACTGGCACAGCTCCTTCCCACCAATACAGGTCACCTCGTTGTGTATAAAACTGATCTAATGCATTGCAAGGCAAATAGGCTGGTAAAAATTAGGCAAAGATACATTGTAAAAACTAAACTCCCGGCTACTATAAAAGACCACCATGTAGCTGGGTCTACACAGCAGTTTAACCACTTGCTTACTGGGCACTTAAACCCCCCTCCTGCCCAGACCAATTTTGAGCTTCCAGCGCTGTCGCACTTTGAATGACAATTGCGCGGTCATACAACACGGTACCCAAATGAAATTTTTATCATTTTTTTCCCACAAATAGAGCTTTCTTTTGGTGGTATTTAATCACAGCTGGGGTTTTTATTTTTTGCTAAACAAACAAAAAAAGATGGAAAATTTTGAAAAAAAAAAAATCATGTTTAATAGTTTGTTATAAAATTTTGCAAACAGGTAATTTTTCTCCTTCATTGATATGCGCTGATGAGGCGGCACTGGTGGGCACTGATAGGCTGCACTGATGGGCACAGATAGGCACAGATAAGGCGGCACAGATAGGCACAGATAAGGCGGCACTGATAGGTACAGTTAAGGCGGCACTGATAGGCACAGTTAAGGCGGCACTGATGGGGACAGATAAGGCGGTACTGATGGGCACAGATAAGGCGGCACTGATGGGCGGCACGGATAGGTGGCACGGATAGGTGGCACAGATAGGTGGCACTGATGGGGGGGCACTGATGGGGGGGCACTGATGGGGGGCACTGATGGGGGGCACTGATGGGTGGCACTGATGGGCAGTGATGGGCGGCACTGATGGGCATTTATGGGCACTGGTAGGTGACACTGATGGGCACTGATAGGTTGCACTGATGTGGGTGCTGATGGGTGGCACTGATGTGGGTGCTGATGGGTGGCACTGATGGGTGGCACTGTGGGCACTGATGGATGGCACTGTGGGCACTGATGGGTGGCACTGTGGGCACTGTTGGGTGGCGCTGATTGATGGCACTGTGGGCACTGATGGGTTAATCTGGTGGGCACTGGTAGGCAGCACTGCTGCCTATTGCTGTGTGACAGATGATTGCCGTGATCGGGACTGATGTCCCGATCACGGCCGCCGGTGATCGGGTTTTTTTTTCCTCCTCACGCTGTCAGCGCGAGGAGGAAAAATAGCCGATTACCGGCTCTGTTTACATCACATGATCAGCTGTCATTGGCTGACAGCTGATCATGTGGTAAGGGGTTGGGACCAACCCCTTACTCTGATCTGTGATCAGGCGAGTCTCATAGACTCGCTGATCACCGAGCGCGCCGCGCGCGCCCTGCAGGGGGCGCGCAGGCCGCTCGTGCACGGGACGACGTCAATGGACGTAGTCCCGGCAATTTAGATCCGCGCTGTTGCCGTCATTTGGCAATGGCCCGGATCTGAAGCAGTTAATAAACAACACATTGACTTCAAAATGCTGAAAATAAGGATATCACCAACAAACACATAAATCTCACAATAGCAAAAACATTTAATTGACTGTTGGGTCCTTGGCTTAATCCTGGTACATATCCATGAAAAAAATCTTTAGATTTTAAAGGGTCTATTTGAAGATAGAAATATGATGGCGTCCCTTGCTGACGTTCTCTTTAAAGGTGTACATTTTGGGGCTGTTTTCCTTATCCTCACTTTTCTAGAATCACAGGAATAGGGTTAGAAGAAAGGTTGTAAAAAGGATGCCCTAAAATGGTCACCAAAGGTCTGAGTGTCAGTCCAACAGTTATAATGGCAAAGAATAGGTGAAATGATAACGGAAAATTGTATATCAAATACTTACCGCAATTTTCCTTTCCTGACAAGCTCCGTGTAAGGCCCCGCCCACCCCCATGCAATCAGGACCTAACTTATAAATTTGACCCCCAAGCCCTGAACGGCATTACGGCAAACTAGAACTTTGTCCATAGGGTGGGAGTCTGCGCTGACACGGAGCTTGTCAGGAAAGGAAGATTGCGGTAAGTATTTATTTGATATACAATTTTCCGTTTTCCTGACAGCTCCATGTCAGCCACCACTGGGAAATAACAAGATACAAGGGTGGGATGCTGCTAAATTAGTTTAATTATGGCCACCGACCACAGAAATAATAGTTTTGCCAAATTCGGCTGTGGTTAACATTGCCGGGTCAATGCGGTAGTGAGAGACAAACGTGTGCATGGACGACCAAGTTGCTGCCTTGCATATGACTTCTGGAGATATACCACATGCAGCTGCCCATGATGTTGAAACGCTCCTCGTAGAGTGAGCCATTATTCTCTCTGGAGGTGCCAACCCCTTATCCTTGTATACCATGGCGATTGCCTTTACGAGCCAGGTGGCGATGATCCTGCTGGAGGCCTTATATCCCTTGCATGTTCCATTGGGAATTACGAACAGGGAGTCTGAGATTCTGATGCTAGTGGTTGCTTCAAGTTACACTTTCAATGTTCTGTCCACATCCAGTGGGCTGATTTCTTGTCCATCTTGTCCTTCTTGTCCAGGAAATAGGTGGGTAGCACCATCTCCTGACTTAGGTGAAACCTGGTCGATACCTTAGGAATGAAGTCTGGCATTGGCCTTTGAATGACCCTACCTGCTCCGAAGGACGTGTGGGGCTCTTTAGCCCCTAGAGCCGCTACTTCTGAGACCCCCCTGGTCGAGGTTATTGCGACCAGGAAGGATGCTTTCATTGTCAAGTCCCGCAGCGACACTCCTTTCAGAACTAGTGGCAGGTGCAACTTGGAAAGTGCGGGTGCTCCGGGAGGCCTTAGTTTCACTACAGCCTTAAAGAACTGGATGATTAGTTTGTTAGCGGCCCACTGAATTCCTGTGACTGCAGAAATGGCTGACACTTGGCCTTTAAGCATACTTGCAATTTCTAGGCCCTTCTGCAGGAACTCAAGGATGTGACAGGCTCTGAGTTCTTCCATCCCGAGTTCCGGTGATGCCGCATACTCTTGGAACTTTTGCAAGCTTCTATTGTAGACACTGTTTGTGCTATTTTTGCGGGCCTTCATGAGGGTTCTGTACCACTTTCGCGGAGCACCCTAGGTTTATAACCCTCCGCCTTTCAATATCCAGGCCATTAACCAGAGTTTCTCTGGTGCTGGGTGAGGAACTGGGCCCTGGCTCAGGAGTTCTGGCCTTGTCAGTAACATCCGAGGCGCCCTGACACTCATGCATAAGAGTAGAGGGTACCATGGGCATTTTGGCCAATCTGGGATCACTGCCAGTACCGTGATGTCTCCCTGCCTCAGTCTGTTCAGAAAGAGCAGTATTAACGGCACGGGGGAAAAGCGCAAGCTGTCTAAAAGCCCCACTTCGCATTTAGAGCGCCCACCAGGGCTGCCTGTGGATGAATTGAATTTGTGCAGAATCTGGGGAGCTTCGCGTTGCCCGGAGTTGCAAAGAGGTCCATTTCTGTGAGAAAAAGACCAGGCTACCAGTTCCCTAAATACTTGTGTCAGAAGGCACCATTCATTGTTGTCCACTGTAGTCCTGGACAGGTAGTCCGCCTGGAGATTGGCATGTCCGGGTATATATACTGCTGAGAGGCGAAGCAGGTTCTCTTGGGCCTAATTCATTATAGGTTCCACCTCTTCCAGGAGGGGCACACTCTGCGTGCCTCCCTGCTTCTTGATATAGGCTATGGCCGTTACGTTGTCCACCTTTAGGAGGACCGAGCCCCCACAGATTACCTAGGCAAACACCAGAAGAGCTTGATATACCACCCTCACCTCCAACCTGTTGCTACGGCCGTTACGTTGTCCACCTTTAGGAGGACCGAGCCCCCACAGATTACCTAGGCAAACATCAGAAGAGCTTGATATGCCACCCTCACCTCCAACCTGTTGGCCACAATTTCCTTCGGTGGGTGAGACCATCTGCCTTGCGCCCACTGGTCTCCGCAATGGGCTCCCTATCCTAACTTACTGGCGTCTGAGGTGATCACTATCCAGGATGTTGGGAGGAGGGAGTGACACTGCAGCAGATTCCGCTTTTATTCCCACCAGGCCAGACTCTGTCTCATGGACTGTGTTAGGGATATGTTCTAATACAGATTCTGGGTGTCCCACTGCTGGAGGAACCCATACTGGAATGGACGAACGTGCCAAGGGGGCCCATTTCACCATGGGCGTTAATGACATCATTGTGCCCAACAGCTGGGGGCAGGTCCTGGCGGGGAGACAGTTGGCTGACCTTGTGGACTTTGCCCGTTCTAAGATGGGGGGAATCTTAGCCGTATTTTTTTGTGTGCCCAGGTAGACCAGCAGCTGGGATGGATCTAACTGGCTCTTCTCCTAGTTTTTGAGCCTCCCAAGCTGTTGAAGGGATGTGATGACTCTGTCGCGGTGAGACAAAAACTTGTCCCTGTCTTGGTCCAGCAGCAGGATGTCGTCCAAGTAGTGATGAATGCGAATGCCGCATCTCCTCAGCTGCGCCACTACTGCCAGCAGGACCTTGGAAAAGACCCTGGGTAAGGTTGTCAACCCAAAGGGCGGGCAGACAAATTGGTAGTGAGGAGGGCCGATTGTAAACCTCAGAAACCTCTGGAAGCTTGGGGCGACTGGCACATGGAAATATACATCCTTCAAGTCCAAAGTAGCCAGTCTCCGGGTTGCATCACCTTCAGGATGGTCTGTAATGAATTGGTCTCAAATTCCATTTTGAAGTGTTCCTTCTTCACGTGGTTGTTCAGCCACCTGAGGTCGAACCCCGGCCTCCAGTCTCCTGACTTTTTCAGTACCAAAAATAAACTCCTGAGAAGCGCTCCCTCCGGGGCACTGGTTCTATTGCCCGCTGTTGTAGGAGTGTGTTCATGTACTGAAGCAGAATCTCCTTTTTCGGGGAGCATGAGGGGAGAGCGGTCGGTACGAAGTTTGTCTTTGGTTTCTCGAGAAACTCCCAGAAAAGCCCCGTTTTTATGGTGGACAGCACCCAGCGGTCCCTGAGGTTCTCCGTCCATACTTGCCAGAAACTGCGCAGCCTGGCTCCCACCAGGCAAGCTTGGACGGGGACACCGTCAAAATGATTTCTGGGGCTCCCGGCCCACAGGGGTGACTACTGCCTTCTGTTTTTACCCCAAGGGAGTATTCCAAGGCCTGCAGAACTCCCTCCCTTGCCTATAGGATCTTGCTTCTCTCCCTCTTGTTCTGGCGGGCCGGCCAAAATTCTTCTGGCGGAGTAACCTCCTATCCTGGGGGATGAAGCCAAACTTTTCCCCTGTCACCTTGGCGATTGCTGTATTCAGCTTGTCTCCGAATAGGGACCCTCCCTCGACGGGGATCCTGCACCAGCCTTGTTTGGAAGATGGGTCTGCCACCCAAGGTCTGAGCCACAAGGCTCATCTTGCTGTGACTGCGCCAAGCATCACGCGTGCCAGGAATGTCAATGGCAGTTTCCGCCATGAACCCCGCTGTTAGCCTCAGGTTGTTGAGTGAGGACATTATCTCAGTTTTCTTCCGATCGCTGGCAATGGCTGATTCTGAATTGTCTATCCAGACCTCCATGGCTCTGGAGATTGCTGCCAGGGCTATTGATGGCTTGTGTGTCCCTCCTGTGACCGTGTAGACTTTTTTTTAGGTCCAAGTCTACCCTCCTATAGAGGATGTCCTTGAAAAAGACTGCATCATCTAGTGGCAACGTAACAAGCCTGGCTAGATGCATCAGGGCTGCGTCGACTACAGGTGGGTCTTCCAGATGTTTAACATCCTCCTTTTTAAAGGGGCTAGGTGGTTCTTAAAAAAAGTTTTTTCTCTGGCTGCCTCCATCATCATCTATTATGCTTTTAATTTCATCCACGATGGGGAAGGTGAGCCCCTCTCTTCCTATTCTTGAAATAGCGTTGCTGTTTTTTCAGCAGCTCCTCGATTACATCTTCCCATTGTAAGGCCTCCCTGACACCTTTAAAGGAAGGGCTGTACCAGGTTGAAATCAAACCCTTCATAACCTGCGCCCCCTTCCTCTCCAAACGAGTCTTCGGACGCTGATCTGGGTAGCCCCTGGGTCTCTTCAGCCCCAGATCTTAGTTGAGGTGTAGTCACTTGGGGCACAGAAGGGGCTTGCTGATGTGACAGCTGCAGCTGTTCAGCAAATGATTTTAGCTCATCTTTAACCACTTCAGCCCCGGAAGAATTGGCTGCTCAATGACCAGGCCATTTTTTTGCGATACTGCACTGCGTCACTTTAACTGACAATTGCGCGGTCATGCGACAATGTACCCAAACAAAATTGACGTCCTTTTTTTCCCCACAAATAGAGCTTTCTTTTGGTGGTAATTGATCATCTCTGCGGTTTTTATTTTTTGCGCTATAAACAAAAGAGAGCGGCAATTTTGAAAAAAAACACAATATTTTGTACTTTTTGCTGTAATAAATAGCCCCATTTTTTTTTTTCAAAAAGCTAATTTTTTCCTCAGTTTAGGCCGATATGTATTCTTCTACATAATTTCGTAATACAAATCACAAAAAGCATATATTGATTGGTTTGCGCAAAAGTTATAGTGTCTACAAAATAGGGGATAGATTTATGGCATTTTTATTATTATTTTTTTTTTACTAGTAATGGCGGCAATCTGCAATTTTTATCGAGACTGCGACATTATGGCGGACACATCGGATGCTTTTGACACATTTTTGGGTCGATTGACAATTATACAGCGATCAGTGCTATAAAAATGCACTGATTACTGTATAAATGTCACTGGCAGGGAAGGGGTTAACACTAGGGGTCGATCAAGGGGTTAACTGTGTTCCCTATGTGTGTGTTCTAACTGTGAGGGATGAGACTGACTATAGGAGATGAGAGATTGTGGTTCCCAGCTCGTATGAACTCTTCTCTCTCCTCTCCTCACAGAACTGGGATGTGTGTGTTTACTATTTCTTTGGAAACAAACAGTAATACAATCCTAAACAAGATGTGCTCCACTATATCATCACATTGCTTTGAACACATTTGTACAATAATCAGTGTAGTGTAAAATAACTTGTTGAAATATACAAAGATTTATATATCCACTCTGTTCTAAATCAGCGTAATAGAAAAGTCCCATCAAAAAACTTCAAGTTCTCCTCCGATGTTCTTTTGTTTTTTTTTGTTTTTTTCCACTTCAGCGAAAATTTTTCTGAGAGACATTATATCAACTTTGTCAAAACTTATCTCCTCTCATTTTTCACATCATTGTGGATTGTTTCTGTCTTATCTTTATTTATTTCCCCAGCATGTATCTTGTTTAATTGCATAAAAAAAACAGAAATACACTCCAAAATATGTAGCTACAGTTATGCCTTTATTCCTTCTCGATCCCTCTTATCCCCTACCTCCCCCCCCCCCTCTTTTATGTCTGGTTTACTCCTTTTTATATTATATGTCATTTTGGCTCTGTACCTGTTGTTTCTTTCATCTTATCTAAATATATGTCTGAGGTTTTATATTTTTTCCATCTCTCCCATAGACTGTTACGCTTATTGTCGCCTCTTTCCCTGCTCCTCAGCAGGTCCATTTTATAGTAATAATCTATTTTCTCTAACCATTCTCTGGTATCTGGTTTTCCGCTTTTTAGCCAATATCTTGGGATCAGACCCTTAGCAGCATTCAGAAGACTCGGAACCATTGATCTCATATATTCTTTCTTTGATTTGTTATAGACGTGAAAGAGGCAAGTCCATATGTTTTGTTCTATTTTTTCACCGGTTATTTCCCTTATGCTTTTTAATACTTCATTCCAGTAATTCGCTATTATTGGGCATCCCCACCATGGGTGTGTCATCGTTGCTTTTCGACCACAATTTCTCCAGCACAGAGATGTTTTTTCTTGTTGATATTTATGTGTTCTTACGGGTGTCAAATACAATCTTGCTACTAGTTTGTAGTTCATTTCAATAGTCTTCATGTCCCAAGCATTATTGTATCCCATTTCTATCATTTTTACCACTCTTTGATCATCACGTTTTAAATTCATTTCTCTTTCCCATTGTTTTACGTACTCCGGTCTTTCTTGTCCATCCAGATCTGCTAATATTCCATATATTCTTGATGTTCCATTTTTCAATGATGTTTTATTGACACAGAGCTTTTCCGGTACATTTAATTTCTCTTCATCTCTAAGTGGATGTGGTATTGTGCTTACTAAATGTCTTAATTGACAATAATTCCATTCACTCATCCTTCACCCGTTGATTTCTTCTAGTTCCAATCGTGTTCTAATCCTACCATTTATGGTGATGTCTTTCAATTGTGGATTTCTTATTCCTTGGCCGGCAAATATTTCCTTCCCAGGGGTGAAAAAATTTGTTCCTGTGAGTGCTAATAGCGGTGAATTGTGTCTCCATTCATTCTTCGAGTGTACAGTGTCCCAGATTTTGAATACGTTTTTTGTTATTTCATGAGTGTCTATGTCCAATGTTCTAAACTTTCGTGAAATCCAAATATTCTTGTACAGTGTAGTTTTACTTATTGTGTTTTCTATTACTACCCACTTTTTTTCGCTATTCTCGTTTGTCCACTCAAGCATTCGTGTCAGGACAATTGCTTTGTAATACCTGCTTATATCTGGGGTGGCTAATCCTCCGTGCTCCCTTTTCCTTGTGATCAGCGTGTATTTAATTCTTGGTTTTTTATTAAGCCAAATATATTTTAACAAAATTGTTTTAATTGTTTTGAAAAAACTCTGTGGAATCATTACTGGTAACATCTGGATTTTATAGATTATTTTTGGAAGAACCATCATTTTAAACATATTAACTCTTCCTATCCATGAAAGTGGTTGTATTCTTAGTTTTTTTGTTTCTTCTTAAACCTCGTTGATCAATGGGATATAGTTTGCCTGATAGATCTTTTCAACTCTTGGGGTTATTTTAATTCCAAGATATTTTAATTCTTTTACCCAGGTGAATGGGAATTCTTTTTGTAGAGACTGGGCTTCCTTTTTCCCTAATCCTATGTTTAACCACTTCAATACCGGCGTATAGTCATATGACGTCCACAGATGGGATCTCCCATCCTGGGTGGACGTCATATGACGTCCTGGGATTCCCGGCCGCCTAGGGGGCGCGCGCGCCCGCCACATTGCTCGGGACCCGGTGCGTGTGCCCGGCGGCCGCGATGTCCGCCGGGCACCCGCGATTGCCCGTTAACCGGGCCGGACCGTGGATGTGTGTGTGTAAACACACACATCCACGTCCTGTCAGCTCAGAGGAGAGCGATCTGTGTTCCCAGAACGGAGGAACACTGATCGGTCTCCTCCCCTTGTATGTCCCCTCCCCCTACAGTTAGAAGCATTCCCTAGGAAACACATTAACCCCTCCCCGCCCCCTAGTGGTTAACCACTTCACTGCCTGTCACATTTACACAGTAGTCAATGCAATTTTATAGCATTGATCGCTGTATAAATGTGAATGGTCCCAAAAATGTGTCAAAAGTGTCCGATGTGTCCGCCATAATGTCGCAGCGATCGCCGCTAAAAAAATAAATAAATATATTTTTTTTAAAAACGCCATAAATCTATCCCATATTTTGTAGACGCTATAACTTTTGCGCAAACCAATCAATATACGCTTATTGCGATTTTTTTTACCAAAAATATGTAGAAGAATACGTATCGGCCGAAACTGAGGAAAAAATTAGTTTTTTTTTTTTTAAAAATTGGGATATTTATTATAGCAAAAAGTAAAAAATATTGTGTTTTTTTCAAAATTGTCGCTCTTCTTTTGTTTATAGCGCAAAAAATAAAAACTGCAGAGGCGATCAAATACCACCAAAAGAAAGCTCTATTTGTGGGGAAAAAAGGACGTCAATTTTTTTTGGGTACAACGTCGCACGACTGCGCAATTGACGTTTAAAGTGCGACAGCGCTGAAAACTAAAAATTGGCCTGGGAAGGAAGGGGGTGAAATTGCCCTGTATTGAACCGGTTAATATCTCTGTTTTTATTGGGTTAATTTTGAAGTTTGACAGTTCTCCATATTTTTTTATTTCTTTCAATATGTTTGGCAGTGTCGCTCTTGGGTTGGATACGTACATCAAGATGTCGTCCGCGTATGCCGCAATCTTGTGTTCATTTCCTCCAATTCTCGCTCCTTTCACATCTTGGTTGTTACAGAGTGTCGCTAACAGTGGTTCCAATGCCAATACATATAGTAATGGAGAGAGCGGGCAACCTTGCTGGGTTCCATTCTTCATCTCGATTAATGGAGAGAGTCTACCATTCACCTTTACCCTTGCTGTCGGGCCGTTGTATAGTTTTGTTATCCACTTCATCATTTTTGTCCCTAATCCCAGATGGCGCAGTGTATCCATCGTGAAACCCCAGTCTACCCTGTCAAATGCTTTTTCTGCATCCAATGACAGGAATAGAACTGGGGACTAATTTTGCACACTCTTGTGTAGCATCAATATTGTTTTTAGACTGTTGTCCCATCCCTCTCTCCCAGGAACGAATCCAGTCTGGTCAGGGTTGATCCAGAGTGGGATTAATTTTTTTATTCTAGTAGCCAAAATTTTAGAATAAAGTTTTGTGTCCGCGTTCAATAGTGCAATAGGCCTGTAACTTGAACAGTTAGTTTTGTCCTTCCCTTCCTTTGGTAATATTGTGATATGGGCTAATAACGATTCTCGTCTTATTTCTTCTTCTTCCCCTATGGAATTCAAATATTCTTGTAACTTAGGGATCAGCTGTTCTTGGAATTTTTTGTAGTATTTAACCATGAACCCATCTGGTCCTGGACTTTTTCCTGCAGGTGTTTCTTTTAATGCCAGTTTTATCTCTTCTTGCGTTATATTTTTTTCCAGTTCTTTTAATTGGTCCATTTTTATATAATTTGCGTTTTTTAAATAGTCTTGTATCTTCTTTCTTATATCTGCTTCTATCCGTATTTCCTGTCCTTTTATTGCATATAGAGAGCTAAAGTATTTTTGAAATGCTACCGCAATATCTGTGGTTTTGTTTACCACTTCTCCTTTCTCGTTTTTGATCTTCTCGATATAGTTTAAAGACTTCTTTTTTTTTACCAAATTTGCAAGATATTTTCCTGGTTTATTGCCCCATTTGAATTTTTCTTGTACTACTCTATTGTACTCCCTCCTTTCTTCTTGTTCCATCCACTCCTTTAGTTGTTCTCTTTTTTGGGATAGTAACCAATATGTTTCGTTGTTTGATTGCTTTTTATGTTTTTGCTCTAGTTCATATATTTCCTTTATGGTTTGCTGCATGTTTTTTCTTCTTTCTTGTTTTTTTCCTGCCCCAATAGCTATTAGTTTACCCCTGATGACAGCTTTATGTGCCTCCCAGATTGTTGCTTTCGATATCCCGGGAGTATCATTTTCCTTAAAGTATCTTTTAATTTCTTCTGTTATAATTTTTTCCGTCTCACTGTCTTCAATTATATTTTCGTTGATTCTCCATGGACCTCTCTCAGAGGCTTCTCCTTGTATTTTCATTCTCAGCGTTACTGGGCTGTGATCCGAAGCTGTTATTATACCTATTTTTGTATCTTCTATTTCTTCCAAATTTCTATGTTAGACCATAATGTAGTCCAACCTGGAGTAACTTCCGTGTACTGTTGAATAATAGGTGTAATCCTTTGTACTTGGGTGCTAGATTCTCCAAGGGTCAATTAATTGATGTTCGTATAGTTTTCTATTAGTTTCTTTAATTGTCTCACTTCTCTGTCAATTGCTGTGGAGGTGCTGTCCATTTTATGGTCCATGCTAAAGTTGAGGTCTCCAGCCAATATTAATTTGCCTTGTTTAAATTCCGTTAGTATTTTTAATATATCTGTCAGGTATTTTTTTGGGGTTCTTATTGGGGCAGTAAACGTTGGCAAGTGTGTATTTTACCCCCTGCATGGTACCTGTAATAAAGAGGAAGCATCCCTCCGGGTCCACTTGTGTTTGTTCTATTAAGAAGCGTAGATTTTTCCCTATTCCAATGGCTACTCCTTTGGCCCTTCTTATTGGTGAATCTCCTTGGTACCATGTTGGTATATTTCTAGAGTAGATTTTGGTATTTGAGTTTTGGGTAATATGTGTCTCCTGCAGGAAGATTATTTCTGCTTTACTTTTATCTAATTCTCGAAGAATAACATTTCTCTTCCCAGGGGAATTTAACCCTCGGACATTATACGACAAAATTTTTATGCTATTTGTACTTTCCATTATTTTACCTTTCTCTTCCACCTGCTCTCCTCCACCCCCACCCGTCCCCCAGGTGTCCCTCCCCCCCGGTCCATTTAAGAGACCGGGAGGGGGGACCACCCGGCCGACGGACGGGGTCTCCCCAGCCTTCTTTCTGGGTAATTGAGCAAAAGTAACAGCCTATGTAAACCAGACCTCTCCCTCCCCCCCCCCCCCATTGCTTTGACCCCCTGGTCTCTAGAGCTGAGAGCATTTTGTTTTGTTTTATGGGGCACGCTCTGCCCCCTCTGCTCTACTAGGTCTGAGGTGTAAATCTGTTGGACGCCCTGAGCCCCCCTTCTCCTGTACACGGATAGGGCGACTCCCTGTCCCCACTGTGAGTCCCTGTCACCCCCCCCCCCCCCTTCTGCCTCTACTCTGTTTTAAACCTTTGTTATCCTCTACTTTACCTTTCACTCCCCCTTCTCCCCAGTCCATCCCCCCATAGTCCCCCCTCTACCTCTCAAAGGCACCACCTCTTGTCTTTATATATTATTCCCTCTACCGTTTGCTTATTTGTTTCCTCGGGGTTCTACCTCCTATGTTCTATTCCTAGAGCTTAATTGCCATTGCAGGTCATCGCGTAATGTTGTTAGCTCCTGTCTATTTACATTCTTTTCAATTTCTGGAAGTGGAATTTCTAATTTATTACAGAAATCCGGAATCTTTTCAACGAATCTTAGCCTAGCGCTTCTTCCATTTTTCTTCGCTATTAAGCATGCTGGAAACCCCCAATTATATTGAATTTCCTGCTCCTGAAGAATACCCAATAGAGGTCTTAACGTCCGTCTTCTTTTTAACGTTTCTTGGGACAGATCTTGAAATATTTGTAGTCTAGCTTCTGCGTATTCAATTGATGGTTTTCTCTTCAAGTTTTTCTAAATCTGATTCTTTTCTTAGCATCTTTCAAAGCGTACTATTATGTCTCTAGGTGTTTCCGTTGAGAGCCCTTGGGGTCTTCTTAATCGGTATGCTCTTTCTATTTTTATTATGTTGGATTCCTCCTTTCCCAAAATTTGGTTGAAGAGATTATTCGTTTTTCCTATTAGATTTTCTGCTTGTTCTGCTTCCGGAAGACCGCGTATTCTCAAGTTTTTCCTTCTTTCTCTATTTTCTTGATCTTCTATTTTATAGGATTGTTCCTGTTGTTCCCTTTTTAATATCTTTATTTCCCTTTTCAGCTCTTTTATCATTTTTAGGTGCAAATCTACTTTGGTCTCCGCTTCTTCCACTCTTAGTAATATATGTCCCATGTCTTTGTGTAATGTTGACATCTCTGCTTTTAGGGAGTTTTCTAGGGCCGCAAACATTTTTTCCATGTCATGCTTTGCTGGTAACTGAAGCGCATACTGGCCTTCCTCTCTTCCTCTTTCTTCACCCTCCATTTCTGGCTCCATTCTGGGTTCTGAGAGATGGCTAATTTCTGTTACTGTTTTATTCTGGCCCTTTTTTTCCCTATTGTCCTTCTCTCTTGTATCTGTCTGTCGGCCCTTTATGCCCAATTGCCTCTCTCCTTCTCCGTTTCCTTGCTGAATGTATCTGTTCATAGGGCCAGGGCTTGGGCCTAGACTAGTCCTGGGTGATTTGCTATTGCTCCCGCACTTCTTGTTGTTTTTCCCCTCATACCAGCAGTTGGCCAAGATAGTCCAAGATAGTCTCAATAGGCCACTTTCAAGTAAGCCCTTTAGGGTATTGCCCATGGGGGAGACCAGATCAGCCGACCAGCTTATCTTAGCTTATCCTAGCCAACTGTCTCTGTGCTCCGGTCTTTACTCTAAGATCACTCCATTAGGGATGAAAAAAAAAAATTTAATTCAGAGATCCCCGCTCTTCCAAGTGAGCCACAGCGTTCAATACAAAGTTTCTCTTTCAGTGCACTAATTACACTAATTACTGAGGGAAAGAAAGTTTTTTATGCAATAGAAGGATAGAAAAAGTCCCGGCTTTTCGAAGTAAACTACAACCTTCAATGACAAATCAAGTACTCGACAGTAAAATTCATTGGCGTGTCATAGAACATGTATAGTATTGCATGAGTGCGGGCACACAAAAAAAAAAAAAAAAAAAGGAAGGAAACCGACAATTTCTTAGTGTCTTGTGATAATTTCTTTCTTTTTCACCCTTCTCCTTCCCTTCTCCCTTCTGCCTTCTCACCTCCTCTTCTTGGTTTCTCCTTTAGACCCGCTTTCTTGGTTTATTCAATTACATATTTTTATTTATTCTATACACATTTCCCTTTCCGTTTATCTTCTGCCCCCTCTTCCCACCTTGCCTTACCTCTTAAGATTTTTTTTCTCCCTTATTAACGGCAAGTTCATAGTGAAATCAAAAGTGGTAATTATCTCCTTTGCACACCGGGGGTTTCTGAGAGGCTGGGGGACGCTTACTGATACTTGGCGATGATCCGTCCACCGACCCTTGTCTTTTGCACTCTTTCTAGCTTGCTTGAGTCTTTCCCGCTTGTTCCCGAGTCTACGCGAACATGGTCGGCTCCATTCGGGTCTCGGGTATACCCGCCGTCCTCCCGCTTCTCTCCTCCAGTACGCTCTCCGGCCGGGTGCTTCACCTTCACCGCCACGCAACCCAGCACTGCTCCGGAGCTGGTGGCCGCAAGCAAGCAGCGACACGGGCTGACCACCGATGGAACACCGCTGCCGCCGCTGCGACCTGGGGTTTTTCGGTCCCTCGAGCTCTCAGGCTCTCTCTCTTCCAGTATACTTGTCCGGCTAGCGGTATCCTCAAGGAGCAGCAGGGGAGATAGATGAAAGCCGCAGCTGAAATCTCTACAGGGAGGGGTGGACGAGGGGAGCTACTAACGCCTGCTCATCAGCCTGTTTTTCATATCAGCTGTAGGAAGGGAGGCCTCAGGATCCTCACGGCGTGCAGCACAGCGCCATTACCAGACTCCTCCCTCCATCTCTCTCGCCAGCACAACAATTGCCCTCCAATGTTCTGTTATCCACCATCTCCCCACATCTTCAAGTTGGCAGTTGTGCAAAAGTAGGATCTATGGGAAGATAAACCTATCAACATTAAATAAAGGGAGGCTACCTGTACCCCAATCCATAGGAACAATAGAAAGTTTCATGGAAATAAGAAGGCTTGTTCAGGTAGGGGAGGATATTATAACTCCCACAGGGGAAGGGGCACTGCAGAACATTATTACAACCTTTGCAGAACAGCGATGGTGAATTCCACAAATTATTATAGCGCTATACCTGTGCCCAATCGTTATGCTCCCCTGGCCATGGAGGACAAGACGATTGGTTGTAAGAAGAATCAGTTCCCCCGACCATATACCAGTTTAGGAAGGCAAATTAATGACTATTCCTCCCCGAAACAAATTTGCTCACAACTTTAGCACACAACTCGTTACTCTTTTTTAGGATGGAATTCACACCCAAGAGAAAGAGTAAGACAAAGAGAGGAAGTAGAGGAGGAAGAAGAAGTTGATGAAAAAAGAAGTCCATTAATAAAAAGAGGTTTTGAGAAGGGTATTTTAAATAAAAAAAGAGAAAGTTTATTTAATACTCTCAACCCCTCCTATACCTATCAGCTATAGTTTGCAGAAAATCCATAAATCTTTGGAACATCCACCGGGTCGCCAGATAGTTAGCGGATTGATTCTGTAATGCCCTAAGTATAAAAAATATGTAGACTTTGATCTATAACCACTAGTTACTCCGGTTTAAAGGGGTTGTAAAGGTTTGTGTTTTTTCACCTTAATGCATCCTATGCATTAAGGTGAAAAAACACCTGTCAGTGACCGCCCCCCCCAGCCCCCCCGTTTTACTTACCCGAACCTTCGAACTTGTCCAACGGGGACGTGCTGGCTCTCTGCTCGGGGTTCTCGGCTCTTGATTGGATAGATTAATAGCAGCACAGCCATTGGCTCCCGCTGCTGTCAATCAAATCCAATGACCCGGGGGCGGGGCCAAGTCCTGCATTCGGCCTCTATGGACGCTGAATGCTGGACTCGGTAGCGCGCCTGCAAGGTAACCCCCCGGGAGAGCGCTTCTCCCAGGGGGTTATCAGATGTGGGGAGGAGCCGAGAGAAGTATGACATGTTTGTTATTTTTTTTTTTAAGTAACGAACCTTTAGTATCACTTTAACTTAGGGACACTCAGGATACTAATAATGCATTATAGTCTGTTGAAGTAAATGATAATTGTTTATTAACAACAGCAGATATATCTTAGCTGTATAGTATCATTCCACATGAAAGAGCATTGAAAGAAGTAAAACTTTGTGGATCTGGATGGTCAACTTCCAGATAGTCCACGACTTCAGTAAGACAGTGTTTACTAGTATACTTTCTCTTTTTCTTTTCTTCTCATTTTTATATGTGGCCAATAGATGGGAGGAGAGAAAATTTGATTTTTTCTTCATACGTAGCTGTAAAATCCATTTCTTTGAGTACATCACAGGACACAGAGCAGCCATATACATTACTACCTGGGTTATGCGCCACCTATAGGTGAATGGACACTGGTAGAATAACCAAAAACAGGAAGTGATCCCCTATATAACCCCTCACATACAAGAAGTACTTCAGTTTTGTAACAAGCCATGAACTCCCAAAAAGAGAGGAGAGGGGCCTCTGTGTCCCGTGATGTACTCAAAGAAATGGATTTTACAGGTAAGTTTGAAGAAAAGATCCAACTTTCTTTCTTGTACATCAAGGGACACAGAGCAGCCATTTAAATTTCTACCTGGGGCGTCCCAGAGCAATAGCCTTGAGGGGAGGGAGACACACTCTATGAAAACACCATCAGATTTATACAGCAGCCCACAAAACGCTATGGCCAAAAGCCCAGTTCTCTGCTGCCCTAACATCCACCTGATAAAATCTTGTAAACGTATGTACCGAAGACCAAGTAGCGGCCTTGGAAATCTGTGCCACTGACGCCTGATGGCAAAAAGCCCAGGAGGTTCCAACACCCCTGGTAGAATGAGCTCTAACCCCCAAAGGGAGGAGCTTTAACTTTCAAGCAATAGGCCTGATTAACTGGCGAATCCAAAGTGAAATGGATGCCTTAGAAGCAGCTTGACCCTTCTTGGGTCCTTCCGGCAAAACTAAAAATGCATTAGAACATCTGATGCTTGCAGACCTTTCCAGGTAGACTCTGACCTTCTGCACGTGCAACTGCTTCTCTTCTGGCGAGCCAGGCTGAGAGAAAAAAGAAGGTAGAACAATGTCCTGATTTAAATAAAATTCAGAAACTACCTTAGGCAAAAAGGATGGAACAGGACGTAGCACCACTTTATCATGGTGCAAAATCAAATATGGCTCCTTACAGGAAAAGGTCGCCAATTCAGAGACCCTTCTAGCGGAAAGTAATTGCAAAAAGAAAAGCCAACTTCTGTGTCAAAAAAACTAACGGAACTTCGTTGATTAGTTCAAAAGGCTGCTCCTGTAGCACCGACAAAATCAAATTCAAATCCCAAGGGCAAAGAGGTGATTTAACGGGAGGCAATAAGTGATTCAATCCCTGAAGAAAAGTCCGGACCAGGGAATGTGAAGCCAAAGGCTTCTGGAAGTACACTGATAAGGCTGAAACCATCTTCTTTAATTGTTGTCAAGGCTAATCTTTTATCTAAGCCTGACTGAAGAAAAGAGAGAATTCTCTCTACCAAATATCTGCGAGGATGCCAACATCTGGCCTCACAGCATGCAATGTAAGCCTTCCAAACCCTGTGATAAACCTTCCTGGTAACTGCCTTTCTGGCATTCACCAATGTAGTTACCACTGGTCCTGAGATACCACGATCTTTTCTTGGAGGCAAGAACACTCTTGCCTGGACTGTGTCGATAAGGCCTAAGTATTCCAAACTTTGAACCAGTTTTAGGGCCGATTTCTCTGAATTTATGATCCATCCGAGATGTTCCAGGAATTGGATCATAAAGGTAACATTCCTTATCATAAATTGCAGCGATTGATCCCTGAGTAGGAGATCGTCTAAGTAGCCTGCAATCAAGATTTCGCAAGATCTTAGAAGACCCAGTACGGGTGCTAGGATCTTTGTGAAGACCCGGGGTGCGGTTGCGAGCCCAAAGGGCAGAGCCACAACCTGAAAATGTTGTTCCTCTATGACAAAGCGCAAAAGCCTTTGATGGGGTTGAAAAATTGGCACGTGCAGGTTTGCATCCCTGATGTCTATGGATGCCAGAAAATCTTCTTTTTGGAGAGAGGTCACGACACAGCGGGCTGTTTCCATTCGAAAGGGCCGCACTGAGAGATAACGGTTCAGTGCTCTTAGATCCAAAATTGGTCTTATGTCACCATTTGGCTTTGGAACCGTGAACAGATTCAAATAAAACCCTGTTCCCCTTTGGGGAACTGGGACCTCCATGATCACCCCCTGCCACCTTAAATGGTCTAGTGCTTGGAGTAATAAGGTCTGAGGGAATGCTAGACCTCACAAACCTTTGAGGAGGGTAAGAGCGTAATTCCAGTCTGTACCCCTGAGACACTGTGGAGATGACCCACCTGTCCTGAATTAGCATTCCCCATAATCCCGCAAACTGCAGCAACCTTCCCCCCCACCCGCAGGAGTGGGGGCGTCCCTTCACAAGGAAGGTTTGTTGCCAGTATTAGCAGACTTTTTGACCCACAGCCTCTTTTGGCCCTGGCCCTGCTGTTTACCTTTGGCAGCAAATCCCCGTTGGAACTGCCTAGGGTTTGAAAAACCTGAGTAATTAGCGCGTGGCACCTTAAAAGAAGGCCGTGTAGCTACCTTTTTCACAGGAAGGAGGGAACTCTTTCCTCTAGATATATTCTGGATGTACTTATCAAGCTCATCCTCAAACAAATGTTCTCCATGAAAAGGCATACCAGCTAGCATCCTCTTACAAGGGAGCTCTGCTGATCAGCTTTTTAGCCATAAAATTGTGCGTTTGTGCACAGACAAAAGAGCCACGCGGGAGATCTGCTGCATGGGGTCGTTAAGGGCATTTATAGCAAAGCAAAGAGCCTGAGGCTCCATCCTGAACAGAATCCTTCGGTCTATTGGGCCATCTAGCCTGATCCTTCAAGGCTTGACAGACCCCAATTGCTGCTACTGTGGGCTGAATAGCGGAACCTGCCAGGGCAAAGGATGCCTTTAACAAGGCTTCCAGCTTCTTGCTGCAGGATCCTTAAAGACCTGTGCATTATCCACTGGACAAGTTAAGGTCTCGCTCAGGGAGGAAACTGCTGCATCCACAACTGGTACGCTCCACTTCTTGGTAAAGCTTTCCTCCATAGGATATAACAGAGAAAACCTTCTTGGAGGCACAAATATCCTGTCTGGGTGCTCCCAGTCGGAATATGCCACCTGCTTCAAGAGTGGGTGAAAGGGAAACACCTGTGTACCCTGCTGTGGTTTCAAAGAACCCAGGGAGGAACAAGGTGTTTCAGAGACCTCCTCTGGAGGTAACTTAAAAGCTGTATGGACCATCTGTATTAGAGAATGGATGAGAAGCTTTTGTGATTGAGAGGCTAAAATATAATATGAGCCTCTACAGGCTCTGAATCACTTGAGGGAGATTCCTCTGTTTGGATATCAATTGCCTGACCGGCCATTACCTCTTCTACCTCGTTAACCCAGTCTTGCTCCAATATAGGAGGAATAGGGGAGGGGGACCTGTCACGCTTTCTGCCACTTTGTGTGACAGAAGCGATCATTCCAGCAATCTTGCCCTCTAAACCAGCCAAAGCTGATGCCAGGTCCTCTTTAGAAATAAACTCTGAGCTAGAAGCATTGGTAGCAGGCACAATGCCAGATAGAAGCAGCAGCTCAGATTGCCCGGTGTCATCCGGTCTTTCAGGTGAGGCTATTGCAGCAGAGTTCCATTTAGCTTCTAAAGGGGCCACTGATGGAACACATGCGCCCTTTGCTGCAGCGCTTCCCTCAGAATGCTTCTTGGAAGACATGGCTTGCTGAAGCAGTGGTAACTGGCTTTGCGATAAAATACACAAGCTCCTCGGTACCACAATTCCCCCTTGGAAGAATGTTATACAATGAACTGTTCTTCCAGTTACTGCAACATAATTAGGCTGTGTCTGTCATCACCCATAGGACTCACGTGTCACCCAGGACAGACTGCTCTGTGTCCCCTCCGCTGGCCAGCAACTAACTGTGTTTTTAGCCTTTAAAAAAGCTTCTCTGGCCGTCAGGACCACGTGCACAAGCCCGTGCTTGCCCCCATGTGGCAAAACATTTTTTTTTTTTCAAAACATGCCAGCCTACAAATACATTGTTGCAGGGGAATATATAATAATTGGACCCTGGTTTTTCACAAGGCCACTTACTAATTCCACCACAGGACAATAGCCTAAGCCAGAGGTCCAGCCTTCACCCATCAAGGCGGGTTCTTTCACACGGACCTTCAAGGACTGGATACTCTTTTAGCATAAGGGTCCACTCCCTTGGACCTTTACAGCACCCTGCAGGAATGCCTTAGCGCTGTGGTGTCCAGGATTCCACTACGCAGGGTCCAGCACCTGAAGGTTGCATTACAGGCAAAACATCGTTGTTGATCCTTTAATCTTCTTTACAAGGCTTGGGTACCTTTTATCTTGGCATAGTAGCTTTTTGAAATGGATCCGATATAGAAATGCGGTCCCCTGATTTTTAAGAACCTGTCCAGGATTACAGCACAGAAACTCACAAAGAGCTCAACAAATGACCATCTACCTTTTTTTAGACACTGGCGAAAAAAACTGGAGTACTTCCTGTATGTGAGGGGTTACATAGGGGATCACTTCCTGTTTTTGGTTATTCTACCAGTGTCCATTCACCTATAGGTGGCGTGGCGCATAACCCAGGTAGTAGTGTATATGGCTGCTCTGTGTCCCGTGATGTATAAGAAAGAAAGATATACCCTCATCTCTTTATACCAGTTTCTGAGTAGACCTTGAGTTTATGTATCTTCTAAACAGCCTGGAGCCTTTATATTGAATGTAGGAGATTATAACCCTCAAATTGTCTATATGTATATATCAAGAGAAGTTTCACCAATTAAACTTGGTAGATGTTAATATTAGCACATAGAGATAGAACTTTGGTTCATATATACCGTAAATGGCATTGATCGCATCCTATAGGTATACCTGTTATGGTCATTTACATACCTTTTATGATTTTTTTTTTTTTTAATCTGAAAGATTTTTATTAAATGAGACAATACCAAGTACAAAGAATAACAGAAGACTAAGCAAGTACAAAAGCTAATATATGTGTGCGCACTGCTCTAATGAAAAACACCTGTCTGTGCTGCCACTCAAACATGCAAATGAGGTGAAACAAATGTCAATGTAAAAAGGAGAGAGAGACAAATAGTTGCACGGTAGCGCACTAAATTGATCTACAAAACTCCTAAGTTTTAACATTGTCCTTTACCAAAGTGATGTGTGCCAATTCTACTCCCTTAAAGCGTAACTTCAGTCATTTTTTCAACTTTCCATCTTTTCGAAAAAAAATTTGTTTTGATTTGTTAATCTAGTTATTTCGTTTAGTTCAATTTGGTTAATTCCTTCAATTGGTATTCGGAATTCGTGTTTGGAATTCATGTTGGGAATTCGTATTCGGAATTTTCGCATTTTCTTTGAATTTACAGATTTTTTCTATTTGAAATGTTCAAATCAATAAATTTTTGAATCGATCAAAACTAAAATGTTATATTGTTTTCAATTTGAATGCAGCAAAGTGAACAAACAAAAGAAAAATCTTCATCAAATGATTTCAATGACTCTTTAAATCACCTTTGGCTTAACAAAAACAGCATTATTTCAAAATGGTACTCTAAAAACACATACAGTCTTTGATTTCAGCAATATTTGTAGTTAGATTTTGACTGGAGCTCAATGTAAAATTTGATTGGAATTTTAGTCCGAATTTCTGAAATTTGGACGAATTTCATTCCGTTATTCGGAGCATTCACAATAATTATATTACATCGTAATTCGGGTATTCGGATACATCCAAATCTCAGAATAACTAAAAATTTGTCGGAATATTAATTTGGAACGAAATAAAATCACACATGTCTAGTCTTTTATGTTGATCAATGTTAATATTTAGGAGTTTTGTAGATTAATTTAGTGCGCTACTGTGAAATTATTTCTCTCTCTCTCTTTTTTTTACATTGACGATTGTTTCACCTCATTTGCAGGTACAAAAGCTATTTCCATTCCGATATACCAATAATGACAGTTAAATACAACTCACATTCCTTGCAAATTTGGTACATTATTAAATAGCCTCTCTGTCCTGTAAAGTTTCCTGTGTCTTCTCCCACTGAACTTCCCCTATCCAATACTCCAAATAGATGGGGTTTGAGTGATAGGTTTGTGGAACCCACAGGGAGGCAGACCGCTCATCCATATTACTATCTTTTATGATTTACAATAAAGGTTTTAGTTATGTGCAGAGGCAGCTCTAGGCTTTGTGAGGCCTTAGGCGAAACTTACACGCCCATAATGGGAAAAAAATTTAAGCAATAAAAATGGCTGCAAAAAGATGCACAGATCTAGCACACAGTTCATCAGCACCACTTCCAAGACACCCTCATCACCCATCAGACATATGCAGCCAATAAAACATCTGGGACCCAGCAAGGTGGCAACCCCTCTAAGATTTTCCCATGTCTTGGGAGAATAGGGAGGGGATGGCACTGAGTTATTCCAAACCCACAGATGAAGTAGAGTGGGGGGATCCCAGCACAGTGCAGGGAGAGAGAGAGGGGGGAGGGCGAGAGAGAGGAGGGAAGAGAGAGGGGGGAGGGGGGAGGGGGGGGGAGAGAGAAAGAGGGGAAGAGAGAGGGAAAAAGGGGGAGAGAGGGGAGGGGGAGCAAGAGATTGTAAGCAATAGAGGGAGAGAGAGGAGAGGGGGGAAGAGAGAGGGAGGATAGGAGAGGGAGGGAGTAGTGGGAAGGGGTAAGAGAGAGAATGAGTGTGGTGAGAGAGAGAGAGAGAGGGGAGAGGGAGGGAGAGAGAGGGTAATAGAGAGAAAGAGAGAGGGGGGAGTGGGAGAGAGGGAGTGAGGGGGGGGAGAGGGGTGAGAGGGGGTAAGAGAGGGGGAGGTGAGAAAGAGGCGGGTGAGGGAAAGGAGTTAAGAGAGATCTCTAGCCCTGTCCCCATCTGCAGCCCCTCCTGTGCCCCATTTTACAGTCTGTGAGAGCACTGGGGGGGCGAGAGTGTTGGGGGCGGAGAGTGCCAGGGGGTGGGGGCCGGAGAATGCTGGGGGGTGGGGGCCGGAGAGTGCTGGGGGGTGGGGGCCGGAGAATGCTGGGGGTGGGGGCCGGAGAGTGCTGGGGGGTGGGGGCCGGAGAGTGCTGGGGGGTGGGGGCCGGAGAGTGTTAGGGGGTGGGGGGTGGAGAGTGCTGGGGGTTGGGGGGTGGAGAGTGCTGGGGGTTGGGGGGTGGAGAGTGCTGGGGGTTGGGGGCCAGAGAGTGCTGTGGGGTGGGGGGGTGGAGAGTGCTGGGGGGTGGGGGCCAGAGAGTGCTGGGAGGCAGAGAGAACTGGAAAAGGTGGAGAGCACAGGAGGGGTGGGGGCTGGAGAGCGCTGGGGGAAGCTTGAGAGGGGGGGCAGAAAGAATTGGGGTGGAGAGCAGGGGGTGCTGGCGAAATGGAGGCAGAGCCAGGGAGGACAAGGAAGGGCTGGAGAGCAGGAAGGGCGGAGCCAGGGAGCATAAGGAGGGGCTGGCGAGCAGGAGGGGTGGAGCCAGTGAGCACAAGAAGGGGCCGGAGAGCACGGAAAGGCAGAAAAAGTTAGATAGGAGGAGGCGGAGCGGTGGGGAGACAGAACATAGTGGAATTGATTTTTCCATATTCCTCCACGCAGCCGCTGAATGATCACTTCTCCTCCTCTCGATCCTGCAGACATTCAGCGGCTGCATAGGGGAATATGGAAAAATCAATTCCACTATGTTCCGTCTCCCCACCACTCCTATTCAGGCACACAGGGAGGCTGCACGGGCACTCTCCTTCTCTCCGGTCGGCCAGGCAGCATAAGAGTTCCTTCCTCTTCACACTCATGGGGCAGCTCAGCTGGATAGTTTCAGCGACCCCCCCCAGGCTGAAGGAACAACTCAGCTGCGGGTCCCATATGGACATGCCGCCCGCATGCCTTGGAGCCGGGTGCTGTCATCCAGCCGCTGCCGCCACCTAGAGGCCTCTACTATCCAGCTCCCTGCACTTGCTGCCACCGGACCGGGGCGCTCCGTGATGAGACCGTGACATCAGTGTTTGATCACAGGCAAATTAGGTGGCCGCGAGGCCTTAGGTGACTGCCGAATTTGCCTAATTAGGGAGCTGCCTCTGGTTATGTGGCCTTTTGGTGCGTAGGGAAGCAAACCCTTGTCTTTTTCCAGTTCATTTTTGCCACAGTTAAGTGTTAACAATATCACAGGCTTTTGTATATATGCAACTTCCAGATACGCAGAGATCTTTTATTCTGGAATTATTGGATTTCTGCATGCAACACAATTATTTATGGTATGGAGGTGACTTTTACCTACAAAGGACAGGTTTTGCTACTGGTAGGACCACAAGGGCATTGCAAGTAAGGATAGGAGAACACATTGCCAATATAATAAAGGGTTTCTGTGGCCATAGTTTGTCCCATCACAATGCCCAACATAATGCAAAGAATCCAACTAACTTAAAACCAGAATCAGAATAAATATGTATATACTTGCAAAAAGGGGTAATAATTGTAAATGAGAAAATCTTGAGACAAAGTGAATCTACGAAATGAAAACCGATATATATCATTTTAATAATAATAATAATGATAAATAATGAAAAATATAATAATAATAATAATAATAATATTAATAATATTTGAATATATACACATGATGCATATTACCTGATACATGATGAGGTCAAGTTTCATAGAATTATTTGTTTGTAACTAGGGATGGGCTTTATGTTCGGGTCGAACATGAGTTCGACTCGAACATTGGTTGTTCGCCCGTTTGCCGAAGATTTTTCATGTTCGTGTCCCATAGACTTTAATGGTGTTCGAACAAAGTTTTTGCCTGTTCATACATACATTAATTTTGGAAGTTGTTTCTTGGTTTTATTATATGGCCGAATCCACATCTGCAGTATTGAATAGTAAATAACACCCTCGGGTTGAGTTAGGGAAAGCTTTAAATAGTCTGTATCACCGCTATCTCCGTGCTCCTTAACCTCCCTGGCGGTATGATTATTTTGGATTTTAGGTGCTAAAAGCGGTACAATTATTTTGCATGGAAATTTGGCGTTTTATATTGTAGGTCTGTAATTCTTAACAATAACACACTTAAATCTGTCCAAACAAGAGTCTAGTAGATATCCCGGGTATGGTAAAGTTTGAAACCCAAAAACATAAATTTTAATATAATAAATTAAAAAAAATAATTAAAAAAAAATAATAATAATAATAAAATAAATTTCCCCACGATTCACTATCGCTCAATTCTGCAAGTTTTCTAATTTACTATCGCTGTTTTCTAGCTGGTCTAAAGCCACTTTTGACGTAAAGGGACACTTTTTGGTTGCTATGGACAATCTCCAGTTTCCAGGCAGAAAGAACAGTATATCTAATAAAAAACTGCATGCAGGGCACTGGACAAAGCACTGGGGACAAAAGGGATGTGAAATAATTTCATACAGTACTGTAATCTGTAAGATTACAGTACTGTATGTGTTATGATTTTTACATTTTTTGAATTTGCCGCCAGGCTCCGCCCCCGTGCGTCGTGACGCTCGCAGGGAACGGAGCCTGGCACAGAGAGGCTTCGGGAGGAGGACGGAGCCCACGGACACTGCGGGGGACATCGCAGGAACCCGGGGACAAGGTAAGTGTACCGCTCCAGGATCCTGCGATGTAATCCCGAGTGTGGCTCGGGGTTACCGCTAATGATGCTGAATTTTAACCCCGAGCCACACTCGGGAAAACCGCCAGGGAGGTTAAAGATGTCTATGCCGACGAAATGCGTAGGGAGGAGCTATAGTGGTGATGTCATCACGCCCACCCACTTCTCAGACCAGTGTGGTGTTTTTATGCTTGTTTTTGTTTGACATTTGTGAGTACCTTTTTATTTTATAAATAAATCAAGTTTTAAGATACTACACTATTGATTCCTCTTCTCTTTTCCTCTTGCTTGTATTGGTAGCACCCTTATAAGCTGAATATCTGTTTGCATTTATGTCTTTCTGAAAACCAGAGTACCTTTGTAGAAAGTGCTTTTTCACAACTGCCAGCCTGATGATGTGGGGAGTTTAAAATGCAAACGGACCTTCACTAATTTTTTATGGTCTGATTTTTTTGATAAGAGGTTTATGCTAAGTGGTGGATCATGGAACATTGGAGAAGGAGAACTTGATATTTAGTGATGGGACTGATTTACTACAGGGTGAAAAAATAAATCTTCATATATTTTACCAGCTTAAGGCCTCTTTCAGATGAACGATCTGTTCAGGTCCGCCTGTCAGTTTTTTAGGCGGACCTGAACGTACCCTCCATAGATCTCTATGGAGCGTCGGTTGTCAGCGGTGACATGTCCGCTGACATCCGACCCGCTCCGATCCGAAAAAGTGTAGCGGGGGAAAAAGCTACCTTTCCATCCGTTTTCGGATCGGATCGGGTGACGACGGACTCTACGGTCCGCGTCATCCGATCCCCCATAGGGGAGAGCAGCGCTCTGACAGGTCCGTCGCTGCACAGTGTGCAGAGACAGACCTGTCATCTTCCTGCTCAGCGGGGATCGGCGGAGCGATCCCCGCTGAGCAAGCGGATGTTTACGGGGCGGATCATCTTAGATCCGTCCCGTGTGAAGGAGCCCTTATTTTACACTACTTCACTGATAACAATTATTAAACCACATGCATCAAGCTCTGGGGCAAACTCCCTTTGCAAAGTCCAACTTCCTCGCATTAGTGAACAGCCTATTTACCCCATTGACTTTGTATGTATTACGAGAAGAAGCAGTAAAGCACAACCACTCTATAGCACTGCAAAATGTGAAGCCTGCATATCTAATTAGTAAATATGGAAGTGAGGTAGCAGAATAACAGTAATGACTGCTGGGCAATGAACTTCTGGTATGCAAGTTTTATTTCATTCTTCTAGCTAGCAAGAATGAACACTCCTGGCCCGACTCGTGTCTACACGCCAAAGAGTGTTTTCTACAGACAATTCAGTGTACATATAACTCTATCACATTACGTCATAAGCGCACAGATAATACATTTCCTTTACAAAATATTCTAACCTTTCACCTACTTTTACTAATGCAAGCAGTTTACCAAAGCATATTCTTTCACAAGTATTGCACAAGCCTTGCCTCTGCGGTTACCTCCTTAATCAGCTGACTAGCCTTTGACACATCCTGAACAGGAAAAGTGTGCTAAGCTAAGCACAGATGGCTTTGCTAAGGGGGGAAGTGTTCATTTGCCAATCCACAGCCTGTCACATTCTACAGACAAAACGTTCTTAACATAGTTAATAGGAAGGAATGGCTTCTTAGCTGGAATTCTAAATCAGCCCTACTACACACATAACCATGGCCATATAATCTGATCCCCATTCCTACTTCATTCCCCCCTTTGATCATAATCATAGCGATTAATATGAGCGAGATTAAGCATCACTAAATAGCATACAGGTCTGCTTTCTAATGGATCAGAGCCCAATGTGACTGAGATTTTTTTTTTTTTTTTTTTTTAGTCTTGGGGGGTTAATGGCTGGTATTTCCACATAGCCATAATATGGGTCGCAGCCTTTCTTTCTACGGTGGCCTCAATGAAACTCTGGATCATTCTAGTCCCAAGGGGAATCAGACAGGGCAGCAGCAGACATGCTACGAGTATTATTACAACGATCCCCAATATAGCCTTTACCCCATATACACTGGGAAAACCCCAATCTCCGAACCAGCTACCAGTATTGAGACCATCCCATGTCTGGACTGGCACATGAGCTAACTTTTTCATTCTACCAGTGATTTCCTCAACTACTTTTCCTGTGTTGTCCACTTCTAAGCAACAATTACTCAGATTAAATTTTCCACAGACACCACCCTCAGTAGCTAACAGATAGTCTAAGGCAAGTCTATTCTGATACACATGAACACGTAAATTAATTCCTTGTTTAGCAAGCAAATTTAAGGCAGCAGCGGTTTCGTTAGTAATTATTTCTAATACAGCCTGTAACCTTATAATTCGATTAAGCATATAAATTGGTGTTCTATAACCGTAACTGCCATCTTCGGCCCATGTGGCTGGACCATAATACTGGACAATACGTTCTGGGGGCCATTCATTATCTTTCCAGTTTCCTATCGTCAGACTAGATGACCTCCGCTTCCTCTTTGAACCTATGTACACAGGGACTCCCAGTTCTTCCCTATTTCCCAGTGGAAGAAGGAAAAATGAGGGTTTTAATGTACCTAAGACACAGGCTCCTGACCAGTCTTGGGGGAGCTCCGAATAGGCTTTATTCCCACAAATCCAGTACAAGTTTTCTGGGGCCTTCCAGTTAGACTCTTTGGTGAGATTTTCCCATAGCCCTTTTAGATGAGTGAAATTGGTAAAGGGGTGTGGGTCAGGCACGGGTACGTTTGTATCACTCCACCAGGATGTACTTTTTGAAGTGTTGTTATAAAACTGTTGTCCTAAACAGGCCATTTCTCCTACATGTGTTTTATACTGGGGACCCGACCTGACTATACAATATTTCCCAATTATTGACGTTTTCAGGTGCCATTCTGACCTTATTCGTTCATGGGGCTGCTCAGAGGTGGCACTGAATGGCACATCATAATCTTTTTCCCTGGCTTCCCAAGGCCATTGGTCTCCCATATTGGTTCCTCCACACAAATAGCAATCTGTGACTTGTAAATTGTCAGCCACACTTTCTGCCAGTTCAATGAACAGGTTCTTTGTGCTAGGGGGCACTTCCATACCAGTGGCTAGCTCTTCATATAAGGAATGAAATAGCTGATGATTAACACTCTTTGTTAGTTCAGTTTCTAGTGAGACATACACAATTGTACCGGGGTCTGATCCTTTACCATAAATATGAACTCCAAACTTATTTCCCCATTGTGCTAAAAACTGGACAGGGTTATGTATGGTGAAATTCACAGGGGTGCAACTTCCCACTGTGCAGCTGGATGAACCAGCTAAAGACTTTAGAATGGCATCCTGATTTTTCATTCCCCATGTTCCCCAGGCAGCACACCTCCAGTTGGGGCAGTAATTCCATTCCTCACCTGCACAGCTAGGTCCCAGTTTCCCTGAACAGATGTACCTATCATTTCTTAAATACTCTCTCTCCCATTCCAATCCCCCACACCCTCCCCTTGGGAAGTAGTTGAGGTTGATGGCAGCACACACATCAAAGATTAGGCTTGCTGCAGTGCTGGGGTCAGTGATCAGTGTACGGTTTATCAGCCTACCGGTGGAACTAAAGCTCCGAACGGTTAGCCAGGTTTTATAGGGTGCATAAGTGGGGTCATAACAGGTTATCTGATTTTCAAAGGAGCACATTGAATAGGTAGTCCCATTATGTATGCAAGTACCAGTCTCTGTGCCCTTGCATTGATAATGGGAGTGCCACAATAACATCTTGGTAGTTACGGATCCTACTCTGGTAGTCTTTATACAAGGGTCACATGAGATACTCTCCCCCCCTGTTAACCTGGTCAGTATCACTATTATGACTATCAACAGTCTCATTATAACGATCTTAGTAAACATTACACCGATGAATATCCTCAAGCTTCAGCTTGTGCGTAGACCAACCAGCGTCCGGGCTGTGGTTGGAGCAGAGCTTAGTAGATATCCTTTATCTTCCGCCGTGCGTTGAGCCAGCAGCTTCCAGGGGTGTGCTGGCCGCAGGGCTGCAGTCTGTCTATCTTCTGCCGTGCGTAAATTCAGCAGCTTCCAGGGGTGTGCTAAACACAGGGCTGGAGTTCTTCCTTCTGATTTCTCTGGTCAATCTCAGTCCCAAAGGATCTTGGGGGTCTACTGTACTGTGCCAGGAGTCTGTGAGGTCAGCAGCTCGCTTTACCCTGGAGTGGTGTATCCAGGGTGCCACCTCGGCTACCTTAATGGCTGTTGGGGTAGATAGCAGAACAATGTAAGGACCTCTCCATTTTGGCCCTAGTGGGGTTATGTTCCACTCCTTTACCCACACTGTATCTCCTGGTTTAAAGGGGTGTACTGGGTTCGACAAGCTTATGGGAAGTTTCTCTTGAACCCATTTCCCTATGTCCTGCATACTTTCCCCAAGTTTCTGTATCAGTTCACGGTTAACTACCCCTCCTATCTGATGCAGGTCTCCTCTTATCCCTCTAATGATGGGTGGGGGCCTACCATACAGTACCTCAAAAAGGGGACAGATTTGTCCTCTTTGTTGGGGCACTCCGAATTCTCAGTAAGGCAATGGGCAACATCAAGGTCCACTCCATTTGGGTTTCCTGACAGAGCTTAGCCAGTTGTGACTTGAGTGTGCGGTTCATCCGTTCAACTTTTCCAGAGCTTTGGGGCCTATATGCGGTGTGTAATTTCCAAGTAATCTTAGGTGCCGTTGCTAATTCCTGGAGACACTTGTGGACAAAGTCAGGGCCATTGTCTGGGCCTATATCTGGGGATAAACATCTTTTACAAAACTGCTTCCGTCAGTAAAGTACTCAACGTTTGGATTTTCCAAGGGGCTGTCTTTCAAGTCTGGTCGGCTTACATATCCATTACCCGGAGACTGTCATGAGTTAGGGGTTCTTGTGAGGTGGGGAGCAGAGTGGCTGGGTTTAAAGGGTTTACAGTCTCTAAGTGGATACGAGGATTTTCACACAGCATAGCTTGATATTTAACCATTCGACTGTTCGTGAACCAGTGATTTCCCTTGTAATCCATTAATGCCTGTACCTGGTGAGGGACTCGGACATAAGTCTCCTGACCTAATGACAACTTGTCAGCTTCGACCACAAGGAGGGCTGTTGCTGCGATGGCCCTCTGCAGGATGGCCATCGCTGAGCTACGGTGTCCAGTTGTTTTGAAAGGTATGCTACAGGGCGCTGCTAAGACCCAGAGTATTGTGCCAGGACTCCTACTACTATTCCTTGTTTTTCACTGACATACAAATAGAAGACTTTTTTGGCTATCTGGCAAGCCTAGCGCAAGAGTCTGCATTAGGGAGACCTTAATGTCTTAATGCTCTGTTTTGCTGTTCTCCCCATTGGAAGGGTTCCTTTTCTCCCCCCTTTGTGGATTCATAGAGGGGTCTGGCTTTTATGGCAAAGTCCGGTATCCAGATTCAGCAGAATCCTGCCACCCCCAGGAATTCACGTACTTGCCGTCTGGTAGTCAGGGTGGGAATCTGACAAACAACTTCTTTCCTGCCTTCTCCCAATTGTCTCTGTCCTTGTGATACTCTGAATCCCAGGTACTTTACAGTCTCTTGTCAAAATTGCACCTTTCTCCGGGACACCTTATAACCTGCCTCCCACAGTAATTGTAACAGTTCATTAGTGACCGCTGGGTGCATGGTCATTACAGCCTGATTGACCGCTCGGAGGTCTTGAACAGGATGACAGTGAGCTGTTTCAGGTTTCTGCACTGGGAGTAGAGGTGTATTCCAGGGAGACTGACAGGGTTTTAGAATTCCATAGTGTAGGAATTTATTTAAGTACTTTTGTTTTCCTACTAGGGCTTTTAGAGGGACTGGGTACTGTTTCAGGCTGACTGGAGTGGCTCCTGATTTTAATTCAATAAGGATTGAGGGAACGTGTGTGGTTAATCCTGGTAGGTTGTCTTCTGCCCACAGTCCCGGGATGTCTTGCAGTATGCGGGCTTCAAAGGGATGCGGGGCAAGGGTCCGGCTATTTGCATCAGGATTTCTCGGAGTGGAAGTGGACACTTGATTGGGGAGCCCATGGACTACTACTGAGTTCCCTATTTCTGTCCTGCCTATACCCAGAGTGCTACGGTCAGGAGTATATTTACTGAGATTTGGCATTGACAAACTTGCTGAATCTGATGTAGGTGAACAACAACTTGAGTCCCCTTGTTTACTGGACGGGGCATTTGGACATGGCTCTGACCTGTCTCTATCTGAGGTCCTTTCATCTACATACGGGGGAGGCTGATCTGTCTCTTCGGGTTGAGAATATATGTGTTTTGTTTGTTTTGTCAGTGGTACTACTCTTGTCCTAACTATAATTCTATACTGTTCCTCTTTCTGTGGCTTCTATCCACTGCAGGTCTTTATCTCCCATTTGTCCAAAGGATGCACAATCATCCAGACGGACGTTTTCTCCTAGATGACTGACTGACTGACTGGCTGACTGACTGACTGGCTGACTGACTGAGGATTTATCCGAGAGACGCACAATCATCTGGACGGATATTCCTCCTGACTGGCTGGCTGAGAATTTATTCGAGGGATGCACAATCACCCGAACGAACAGTCCTCCTGGAAGGTGCGTCTTGGTCATGTTTCTGTAAGTCTGACATAATATTCTCAAATAATCAGTCAATGGTCTCTAAGTCAAGGGTTCCCTGTGGGGGCCACCGCGCTCCATAGCAGGGCCAATCTTTCTCACACAATGTTATCAATTTCTCAGGGCTAAGTTTTTAAATTACAGTTCTTTAGAAAATCCCTTCTTAAAGTTGGAGATCATGGTTTGTAGAGGAGATTCAACACTATGTTTCCCACCCATTCTTATAACCTAACAGACACCAAGACAGACACAGAGGGTAGGGTAAATGATGAGAATTCAGTAAGGGGTCTGAATCCTCGACACAGGTAGGGACAATAGACAACGCTTCCCTCGGTCAGTGGCCTGGACGTGGTCTCCCAGCCAGGAAACGCACTTAAAAGAGGACACGGTCACTTCACCACAAAGTGATGTCTCATACACACATCAATCATACCAGACATTCCCACCCAAAAATTACTGACTGACTGAGGATTCGTCCGAAAGATGCACAATCATCTAAACGGACGTCTCTCTCGGAAGGTGATCAGGCTTCCCTTCTCTCGATCCGTCGAGAGGCTGGCTGGCTGTCTTAACTGTTATCCAAAAAACAAAAGTAAAAAGGCTCTCACCTGTTCCCGTTGGAGCTCCAGCTATCTACTTCTCGGATTCCCAGGTCCTTTTGACGCTACGAAGGTCGTCCACAGCAGGCCACCAAATGGGACACAGCGCAGTCTCCTAGATAACAGTTCTAGAAGGCGCCTTTTGAGACTACGATATAGCCCACAGGGCTGGCCTCTCAGACCATTCCTTGTAGGTCTTGTGAAAAACAGTGCCACCTGCCTCAACAGGTCACACCGATATTCCCCTCTTACGGCCAATGCACCAAATGAGGTAGCAGAATAACAGTAATGACTGCTGGGCAATGAACTTCTGGTATGCAAGTTTTATTTCATTCTTCTAGCTAGCAAGAATGAACACTCCTGGCCCGACTCGTGTCTACACGCCAAAGAGTGTTTTCTACAGACAATTCAGTGTACATATAACTCTATCACATTACGTCACAAGCGCACAGATAATACATTTCCTTTACAAAATATTCTAACCTTTCACCTACTTTTACTAATGCAAGCAGTTTACCAAAGCATATTCTTTCACAAGTATTGCACAAGCCTTGCCTCTGCGGTTACCTCCTTAATCAGCTGACTAGCCTTTGACACATCCTGAACAGGAAAAGTGTGCTAAGCTAAGCACAGATGGCTTTGCTAAGGGGGGAAGTGTTCATTTGCCAATCCACAGCCTGTCACATTCTACAGACAAAACGTTCTTAACATAGTTAATAGGAAGGAATGGCTTCTTAGCTGGAATTCTAAATCAGCCCTACTACACACATAACCATGGCCATATAATCTGATCCCCATTCCTACTTCAGAAGCTCCCACTAACATCTTGTATATATTATTGTAAAGTATACATGCAAACAAGTAAAAAAAAAAAAAGACCACAACATGCAGATAAGATTGTTTACATCAAGCTGAACTCCTACCTATTAAAAAACCTGCACATCCCCTTCAAAGTCAAACTGTTGATGAAATTGTGGAAGCTGCTATTGCTGACTTGCAGGCATCAGAGCTGTCATCCTAAACTGACTGTACTGGTTATTGAGTAACTGACATATACAAGTATGCAGGATGGGAGTTTAGAATTTCCAGACTGGCTGGCTTCATGGGTCAGTGACTCACTAGGTAGTGAGGCCAGGATAAGGATGATATCCTCAGATCCCGTGCTTTAAAAAAAAAGTCAGCTACCATATTTATATCAACACAATTTCACTTTCAGTGTAAGTAGGCTTTGAAACAGGCCAATAGTGAAACAAATAATACTAGTAAAACTCAGATTTTTTTCTATATTATGTGCCTCCTGCACAGTTTCTGAATTGTGCATTGTGGGTATACTGTGTACCATGAACATTTTTTTTCATCCTTTGTTAAAGTGGAGTTTCGAGCTTAACCCTAACTAATCTTAGAAGTGTCCCCTCCCCCCTCCTAACACCTATGCTTACTAACCTGTGTAAGAAAGATGTAAATACTTATCCATTTTCAGGCCGCTCCAGGCCAGTCACGTGCTTCCACTCCCATGTGTCAGCCAGAGCGGCTGCAGGGGAGAGGAGGGAGCACCCACGATGATTCAATCATTGAAGCCTATGGGTGACATCACCGCTTTAGACTTTTTGGAGCACCCCCCCCCCTGCAGCTGCCTTGGGGGAGATCATGTGACCGGACCAGAGCAGGCTGAAAATAGGTAAATATACACAGTTATTTTACACAGGTTAATAAGCACAGATATTTGGAGGGGGGAGGGGACAGTTTTAGGAGTATTTAGGGTTAAGCGCGGAATTCCACTTTCAGTATTAGGGTTGCCTGCAGCACTTCGAGTCTATATGTATGCACTCCAGTGATGGTTGCATGATGTTCTCACAGTGGATTACCTGATGGAAGCAACAGTGGACCATGCCTGCGTAGTTTGTGTTAAAAGAGCTGCTTATAGCCTCCTTTAGAATCTCATGTGACATGGTAACACAGGAACAAAATTGGGGGACAGAGCATTGCCATTCCATAACAGGATGTGCCTGAACAAGAACCCTTATGGCAGGATTACTGCACACACCAGTGGGCTGGTTAAGTCTCAGGAACCCCTAAAACCAGTTCACAGGAGATGGCGTGACCACCTACTTACCCCCAATGGGTGGCAAATGGGTGAAATATGAACCCCTGCTGCCAGCACCTCCTCCTGGGCACTGGGCGTGCCAAAAGGAAATGTGCCAGTCACCATCAAGGGAAGCCTTTGGGGGACCCTGTTTGAGGGACCTGCTCAAACCCCCCCCCCCCAGTGCTTAAAGTGACACTAAAAAATACTGTCAAATGTGTCAAAAGTGTCCGACCTGTCTGCCATAAGGCCCCTTTCACACTGGGGCGGTTTGCAGGCGTTATTGCGCTAAAAATAGCGCCTGCAAACCGCCCCTAAACAGCCTCCGCTGTTTGTTCAGTGTGAAAGCCTGAGGGCTTTCACACTGAAGCGGTGCGCTGGCAGGAGAAGAAAAATTCTCCTGCAAGCCGCATCTTTGGAGCGGTGAAGGAGCGGTGTATTCACCGCTCCTAAACCGCTCCTGCCCATTGCCCCCTGCCGCGCTGTACGAGTGATTTTAACCCTTTTTCGGCCGCCAGTGGGGGGTTAAAACCGCACCGCTAGCGGCCGAATACCGTGGTAAAACAGCGCTAAAAATTAGCGCTGTTTTACCGCCGCCGCCCCCTACCGCCCCAGTGTGAAGGCAGCCTAATGTTGCAGTCCCGATAAAAATTGCTGATCACCGCCATTACTAGTAAAAAAAAATAATAATAATAAAAATGCCATAAAGCTTTCTCCTATTTTGTAGATGCTATAATTTTTGCGCAAACCAATCAATATACGCTTATTGCCATTTTTATTACCAAAAATATGTAGAATACATATTGACCTAAACTGAGGAAAAAATTTGCTTTTTTTTTTTTTTTTTTTAAATTGGGGATATTTATTATAGCAAAAAGTAAAAAATTGTTTTTTTTTCAAAATTGACGCTTTTTTTTTGTTTACAGCGCAAAAAAAAAAAACTGTAGAGATTATCAAATACCACCAAAAGATATCTCTATTTGTGAGAAAAAAAGGACATCAATTTTGTTTGGGTACAACGTCGCATGACTGCGCAATTGTCAGTTAAACCGACGCAGTGCCGTATCGCAAAAAATGGCCTGGTCATTGAGCAGCCAAATCTTCCGGGGCTGAATTGGTTAAGGGCATGTAGACTAGCACCAGTATAGCAGGGAGGCTGCATGCACACCACTACCTTGCATTTGGGGAGAGGAGACATGCTGTTTTAAAAAAAACCGCAAAAAAAAATGCTCAACCTGTATTAAAAGCACAAGTTAAAGTGTTTGTTACCTAAAAAAAAATGGTTCCTTTTCCCCTAAAGCATGAATAATAGCACAAAGCTTGTGCTGTGTAATTTGGCCCCTTCTATCACCTGAAATACTTGGCTGATCCTGCCCCCCCCTCTGTAAACTAACCACGGTATATCCTGGCTGCTGAGCCCTGACACCGTGGTCAGTTTAACATGTCTTCGTCAGCCGCAGCTCTCCTCTCTGCTCTTCTGTGTCCTCCTCCACCCTCCTCTCCCTGCCTGTCAGCTCTGTCCACTCCATGATTCTCCCCTCCTGCTGCTATCATATCTATAGTATAAGTATGCCACCTCTTCTGTTAAATAACATTATGTGTTCCTGTGCCTGTGCTGTATAAAAAAGATGCAGATTTGTACCTTATATCAGAGCGTCTCCCAGCGCTCATGTGACTCCATGGCTCTCTCTCTTCTCTCCTCCCAGCCAGGGAGAGGAGAGAGCCGAGGAGTCACGTGAGTGATGGGAAACGCTCTGATATAGGTAAAAATGTGCATCTTTTTTATACAGCACAGGCACAAAGACACATAATGTTATTTAACAGAGGGGATGGCATGCCTATGCTGTAGTGACTTAACAACCATTTAAGCATAAGCTAAAAGTCCACAACTTCAAAGAAAAGAGCACGTTAAAATAAACATACTCCAATTTAATCAAGGGAAAAGTTTGCATAATATGCTTGGCGAAAAATGGGCGAATGTTGGTTAAATTTCAGAACAAACCTAAATTCACTGAGAAATAAATAGGATAAATAGTACAGGAAAGCACTGTTTCATGACGTTCTCATACAGAAAATAATTATTTGATCCCCTGCCGATTTTGTAAGTTTGCCCACTTACAAAGAAATGAAGGGTTTATAATTGTTAGCATAGGTGTATTTTAAATGATAGAGACAGAATATCAACCAAAAATCCTGAAAACACATGATACAAATGTTATAAATTGAGTTGCAGTTCAGTAAGTAAGTATTTGATCCTCTACCAACCAATAATAATTCTGGTTTCCACAGACTGGCTACAGTATGTGCTCATGTGGTACACAGATTTAAAGGAGTTGTAAAGGCAGAAGTTTTTTTTTACTTAATGCATTCTATGCTTTAAGCTAAAAAGCCTTCTGTGTGTAGCAGCCTCCCCAGCACCCCCTAATACTTACCTGAGCCCCATCTCTGTCCAGCGATGTCCACGATTACCTCGGCTGTCCCTGATTCTCCCTCCTGATTGGTTGAGACACAGCAGTGGCGCCATTGGCTTCTGCGGCTGTCAATCAAAGTCAGTTAGCCAATCGGGAGAGAGAGGGGACGGGGCCTGACAGCAGCTCCGTGTCTGAATGGACACATAGAGCTGCTGCTTGGCTCTGGTGCCCCCATAGCAGGCTGTTTGCTGTGGGGGAACTCGACAGGAGGGAGGGGCCAGGAGCAGCGAAGAGGAGGGTCCAGGCTGCTCTGTGCAAAACCAACTGCACATAGGAGGTAAGTATAACATGTTTGTTTTTTTCTTTTTAAACAAGACTTTACAATCACCTTAACCCCCCTGGCGGTTTTCCCGAGTGTGGCTCGGGGTTAAAATTCAGTCCCATTAGCGGTAACCCCGAGCCACACTCGGGATCGCATTGCAGGATCCTGGTGCGGCGTTACTTACCTTGTCCCGGGGATCCTGCGATGTCCCCCGCTGTGTCTGCGGGCTGTGTCCTCTGCCCGAAGCCTCTCCGTGCCAGGCTCCGTTCCCTGCGAGCGCCGCGACGCACGGGGGCGGAGCCTGGCGGCAAATTCAAAAAACTGTAAAAATCATAACACATACAGTACTGTAGTCTTACAGATTACAGTACTGTATGAAATTATTTCACATCCCTTTTGTCCCCAGTGCTTTGTCCTATGCCCTGCATGCAGTTCTATATTATATATACTGTTCTTTCTGCCTGGAAACTGGAGATTGTCCATAGCAACCAAAAAGTGTCCCTTTACGTCAAAAATGGTTTTAGACCAGTTAGAAAACTGCGATAGTAAATTAGAACACTTGCAGAATTGAGCGATAGTGAATCGTGGGGAAATGTATTTTATTATTATTTTATTTTTATTTTTTTAATTATTTATTTTTATTTATTATATTATAATTTATGTTTTTGTGTTTCAAACTTTATCATACCCGGGATATCTACTAGACTCTTGTTTGGACAGATTTAAGTGTGTTATTGTTAAGAATTACATACCTACAATATAAAACGCCAAATTTCCATGCAAAATAATTGTACCGCTTTCAGCACCTAAAATCCGAAATAATCATACCGCCAGGGAGGTTAAGAAGGTGCTCCTAATGACAACTCGTTATGTGTATAAAAGACACCTGTCCACAGAGTCGCTTTCTTCCATTCAAATCTCACCATCATGGGCAAGGCTGAAATGGGCTACAAGACCATCAGCAAGAAGCTTGGTGAGAAGGAGCTCCATGCAGGATTTCACCTCATGCGGTAATGATGATTGTGAGAAAAGTGAGGGATCAGTCCAGAACCACGTGGGAGGAGCTTGTGAATGATCTCAAGGCAGTTGGCACCACAGTCACTAAACAAACCAATGGTAACACAATACGCCGCCATGGATTGAAATCCTGCACTGCCCACAAGGTCCCACTACTCAAAAAGGCACATGGACAGGCCAGTCTGAAGTTTGCCTATGAACATCTAAATGATTCAGAGAAGGATTGGGAGAAAGTGCTGTGGTCAGATGAGACCAAAATTGAGCGCTTTTGCATTAAATCACCTTGCCGTGTTTGGAGGAAGAAAAATGCTGACTATGACCCCAAAGAACACCATCCCTACAGTAAAGCACGGAGGTGTAAACATTTTTCTTTTGGGCTGTTCTTCTGCTAAAGGTACAGTCCAACTTTGCCACACTAAAGGGCCAATGGGCGGGGTCATGTATTGTAAAATCTTGGGTGAGAACCTTCTTCCCTCAGCCATAACACTGAAGATGGGTCATGGCTGGGTCTTCCAGCATGACAATGACCCAAACCATACTGCCAAGGCAACAAAGGAGTGGCTCAAGAAGAAGCACATTAAGGTCATGAAGTGGCCTAGCCATTCTCCATACCTTAATCCTATAGAAAATTTATGGAGGGAGCTGAAACTTCGAGTTGCCAGGCGACAGCCAAGAAACCTTAAGGATTTAGAGAAGATCTGTAAAGAAGAGTGGACCAAAATACCTCCTGAGATGTGTGCAAACCTGGTCACCAACTACAAGAAACGTCTTGCCTCTGTTCTTGCCAACAAGGGTTTCTCCACCAAGTACTAAGTCATGTTTTGCTTGGAGATAAAATACTTATTTTACTCACTGAACTGCAACGAGATTTATAACATTTGCATCATGTGTTTTTTTTTCTGGATTTTTGGTTGATGTTCCGTCTCTATCATTTAAAATACACCTATGATAAATTTTATAGACCCTTCATTTCTTTGTAAGTGGGCAAACTTATAAAATCTGCAGGGGATCAAATAATTATTTTCCCCACTGTATGGCCTAATCTTGTTTGTTGCTATTTTTGTCGGGTGAATCTTGTTTGAAAATTACTGTGATAAATAAAGGCAATGTGGACTCCTGAATCTTGGTCAAAAAATGTTTGAACGTCAAGGGAATGTTTAGTGAATTTCATGTTAAATTGTTGATAAATACTCCAGACAGTTTACTCACACTATCAAAAGGTGAATTACAGACAATCTAGTTCCATTGCATAAGCCTTACTTCACTTCTGCTGTATCTCTGAATAATGATCTTTTGCCCTGATTTTTTGCACTCCTTCTTCCAGCTTTACTCTTTTTCATCGCGGTTATATTTTTACTGAAAATTTATGAACAACCTCTCTCTCCCCTTTTCTTATCCATTTATCATCGGTTTTTAACCCAAAGCCCATGCTGCTGGTAAAACTCCAGCTAGTGTCACAGGTCCCAGAAGATTAATCGCGCCACTGAGAAGGCGCAGCGCGACTCGCGCATGTGCACCCGGCTGTGAAGCTGCAAGCTGTCACAGCCAGGTGCCCACACTTCCAATGCTGGAGCCATGGAGAGGAGAGGGAGAGGAGCAAGGCTTCAGACGGCCGCATCGCTGGACCTTGGGACAGGTGAGTGTGTGCTTATTAAAAGTCAGCAGCTACACTTTTTGTAGCTGCTGACTTTTAATAAACCTAAAAACGAGTGGAACTCTGCTTTAAGGTTCTTTCTAATTGTCTGCACTTGTACTGTGCATGAAAATGTGACTAGAAACATGTCAAGCATAAAAATAAGGAAAATTTGTGAAAAAAAAATAAGGAAAATAAGGGGAGTGAAAGTGGCTTGCTGCTTTTGGAATGTGTTTGTGGCTGGATAACAGAATGTTGGAATTGTGTTTTAAAACTGTAGTCCTCTTTTGAGGGTGGGGTTATGACAAATGACCCTCCCCAAACAGGATATTGTGCTAAACCTTTCGATAAATAAGAGACCCAGAACCATTACTAAGTAGAAGAGGGGGTTTGATAATGAAGTTAGCAGTGCCTCCACCCCAGACAAGACCTCTGTGCACAAAAGGGATTCCATGTAAACTAACCAGTAATCTAATCAAAGTAATTGGCAGCAGAAGAACTACTGCAACCAGCATATAACATTAACCACAAGCATATACGTAGAGGCACACCAATATGGAAATAATACAATATTTGTTTATGAAAGGATTAATAATAGTACATACAGTACATCCAATGTACAGGTGTTATCAGCAAAGGGCCCAGCAAGAGTCCCGGTAGAATTGTGCACAAATACCTGGGTATATATAGTTATTATTAGAGATACCTCCAGATGAGTGTTACAGCAAAGTCCATTTGCAAGGGCCCCCCAAGAATGATCACAATGCAGTGTTCGTCTTGGTGTCAGGGACCTAAAGACAAGATCTGCGGTGATGGGGACACCCTCCAGCCATTATCGAACCAGCTTGGAATGCAGCTTTTCCTAGCAGAAACCGTGGTGTGGCACTGGAAGTTAGAGTTAGCTTATCTATTCAGAACGTAGTCCCTAGTAGCGTCTAATCTGTCATGCAACTTGACCTCTAACCACCAGAAGCAACCGTCGGATGCCTAATCTGGCTCTAACCTATGCTGGGTATTGAACCTTAAACTAAAACTAGTTATAGAATCACAGATCAGAGGGGACTGGGTTAACAAAAATAACAGTAGCTGCATATAAACTCTATTGCAATAAACAGGTTCACATACTAACATACTGGAAGGTGACCACTTACATACATACAGTAGTACAGACCTAGCTATCTGGCTCTGTCCATGTGCAGTTAAACTATTAGAACATAGGAACACTTTCTGACACTACTTAATGATTGTCACAGTGGCGGCTGGGGAAGATGTTTGGATGGGCTGTGGCTTTTTCTCTCCTTTCTTCTCTTTTTCCTTCTTTCTTGTCTTTACTGACAATGTCTTATTTGCCTTCCAATGGATAAAAGCCATCTTATGTGATGATGACTATCACTGTTACATTCATTTGTTGTGCCTTGTCGGGCATATTACATTACACCAGTGTTTCTTAACCCCTTCCAGTAAGGGCGCCCTTGAATATTATTTTCAATCTCAAGGCAGCCCAGTTAATGAAAGCCGCCTCCACCTTGCCATTGCTATACCATGCACTGTGCCAACCAAACTCATGTTGTGCTGTTTGGCAGTAGATTGGGTTGTCAGTTCTTCTGCCTGAACTCTGAGAACAACCTCAGCACCACTGACACACCAGGTTAAGCAAATGGATACTGCACTGCTACTAGGAGCACAAATATAGGTACCCTGCACACAACTGAGATTCAGTATCAAAAAGCAAGCATCAGACTGATTAGCGGTAAATGGACCCAACACAGTATATGGTTCACGGGTTGCAGTAAATAGCAGTATGCACATAAATGAGTGCGTAAAGGATTAGGTCATTCACAGTTCTCTAGACAATATTTTCACTAGGCTACAGCTACATAGAATGAAGTTCTATGCAGCTAAATTAGAGTAAACCTGATAATCCACAAAATCATCGCTAATAGCATTAAAGAACAGTATTAGCAAAGATAATCAACACTGTGATAACTCCTCTGTAAACAGTAGGCTATATCCACTTTAGAGTGCACGCTATGAAATTTAAGACCTCTTAAAGAGATATATCTTAATATATCAACAGAAAAAGTTCTTTTAAGGCAGCTATCTGAGTGAGCAGTTTTTAACTCTAATTGAAACAAAGAAGAATGGCGGCACATCCAGAAGTAAAATCAACAGATTTTTATTGAAAGTCCATAAAATCAAACGAACATGACAAACATTATTCCAAAAAAGGTGCTCAGTGGACGCGTTTCACACAGACATGCTTACTCTTCAGAAGTGATGATTTTGGATTGATGTTTGTCATGTTCGCTTGATTTTATGGTCTTTTGATTTTACTTCCGGATGTGCCGCCATTCTTCTTTGTTTCCATTGGATTTCCCTGGCTGTGGACCAGGTAGCCACCCAGTTCTCTTTAGCAGCTCATCAGATCCTTACAGGTGGCTTTAAGCGGTGTGTTCCCAGCTCTTTCTCTCAGTCTTTAGCTCTAGTTCTTCAGCTGGCTAGCTTTGGGGGCCAGTCTTTACAGTGGTGCACATGAGTACAGTCCCAGTAGTCTGCATGCAGTAAATAATGCTGCTAGTTAGATGGGCAGTCCCTATGATCTATGATAGCAGTCTATGATAGCAGCAACTGGTAAATGGCAACATTGTCCCAAAGATATAGCAACAGGGGTCCCACTGTTCAGATGAGACCTCACTTCTGGATCTGCCTAGAACAACTTCGGTCCTAAGCCCACAGCCACAGGCTTCTAGCAAGTTGATGTGCACAGAGGAGCAGCAATGTGCACACCTTGGTCTCCTCATAGCAAAGAGAAAGTTCCTTGGTATTCAGCCTGAGAAAATACAACTCTTCTCTCCTCTTATACCTGGCTCGCATTGGGACTTGTAGTCCAAAGGTCCATTAACCACCTGCTGAGCACCCTATAGCAGTTTCACTACCACAGGGCTGCAGCTCTGCACAAGATCACATATATATACGTGATCCTGCACTTCCGCCTGCAGGGGGAGTGCATGCGCTGGCCGACAGGCCACTTCTGCTGTGAATCTTCACAGCAGAAGCCGATCTGTGGGTGCTAGGCACTCAATGTCCTCCGGCACCCGCCGATTGTTGGTAAACAACAGAGAACGGGGATCTGTTTATGTAAACAAGGCAGATCCCCATTCTGACAGGGGGGGAAGGGATGGATTCTGTGTTCCTGCAAAGCAGGGACTAGAATCCATCTTTTCCCCTAGTGAATACAGCATGTACAGTACAGAAAAACACTGGCTAGGAACACAGTTAACCCTTTGATCACCGTAGATGTTTAACCCCTTCCTAGCCAGTGTCATTAGTACAGTGACATAATTTTAACACTGATCACTGTATTAGTGTCACTGGTTCTCGCAAAGTGTCAAAAGTGTCAGTTAGTGTACTGATTGTTTGCCACAATATCACAGTCCCGCTATAAGTCACTGATTGCCACCATTAGTAGTATAAATAGTAAAAAATAAAAAAAGCCTTAAATATATACCATAGTTTGTAGACGCTATAACATTCACGTAAACCAATCAATATACACTTATTGGGAGCAGCATACATATTGTCCTAAATTTGTAAAGAATTTTGATTTTTTTAATCAAAAAAGTAACGCAGTTAAAGTGGAACTTTAGTCAGAAAATTAAGTCCTGCTAGATCACTTTAGGCTGGCTCTTTTTGCAGGTTTAGTGACGGTATGTAAAACATTCAAAATAAGTGTCTATATTGTTTAAAATCCAGCAATACACTGTTTCACCCTACTCTGCACATGCTCAGTTGCTCTCCCTTTTTAGACATTTTTAGGCACTGCTGAGATTGTAGAGGCCGATCTGCTGACAGCCTTAAACCGTAATTAAACCCTCCTATCCATTACAGCCAAGGAAGCTGCTTCTGTTTAAACTGCAACTGCCATGCAGCTGCACGTGTGATCAGTTATGACACCAGCCATTTGATGGTTTGACAGTTTGATTGAGGACACAAGCAAATGTGACAGCAATCCTGGCATTCCAGGAATGTAACTGTTTTTTGAAACTGTTAAATCAATTGGTTTAGTTTAGTTCCACTTTATCATTCACTGCTGTTTGGGGCCCCTAGGCTTCAGCAAAATGGCAGCCTCCAGCAAGAAGCAAGTTGTTATGGGTAAAGTTCCGCTTTAAGACCCCTTTCACACCGAGCCGCCTATAGCGTCAGAGGTAAAACGCCGCTATTTATAGCGGCGTTTTACCGTCGGATTTGCAGGGCATTTCGGCCGCTAGTGGGGCGCTTTTACCCCCGCTAGCGAAAGGGTTAAAACCGCCCGCAATGCGCCGCAATAGCGGTGTTTTGCCGGAGGTATTCCAGCACTGCCCCATTGATTTCAATGGGGAGCAGCGGTGGAGGAGCAGTAAACACACCGCTCCCTCACCGCTCCAAAGAAGCTGCTGGCAGGACTTTTCCTGACATCCTGCCAGTGCAGCACTCCGGTGTGAAAGCTCTCGAGCTTTCACGCTGGAGACAATGCTGCAGCTGTTTGAGGGCGGATTGCAGGCGCTATTTTTAACGCTATATAGCCTGTAAAATGCCCTCGGTGTGAAAGGGGTCTAAAGTAACACAGTGCCGTATCGCAAAAAATGGCCTGGTCATAAAGGGGGTAAATCTTCCGAAGATCAAGTGGATAACTGCCATAGTAGAATTTCTTTCCCGAAACTACATCTCTCATGATTCAATGCTGCCAGCCATCAATTCTCTTGAGCCCCTTCTGCTTGCCAGCTCCCCCTAGTGGATGGAGGTGAGATCCAGCTGAAGTCCATTGGGAGCACAGAGAGCACTGCAGCAGTGTCCTGGATCTCTAGCCAAGCACCTGGCTACATCAGTTACACAGAAATCAGGGTGGATTTGATTTAAAGGAAGTAGATTTACATCACAATTTAAATCACTAGTAAAAAGGCTTGATTTAAATCAACTCGATTTAAATCATAATTTTTAAAGAGAAACTGTCATCTCTTTCTCGCAGCGGCTCCTCCTCTGACCTGCTGTTGACTCACCGACAGTCCCATTCACTTTAACCACTTGCCGACCAGCCGCCGTACTTATACTGTGGCAGGTCATCTCTCCTGCGTGAATGTGAGATTGTGGGCGTGCGCCCGCAGGTCCGGCGGACTTGATGCCCGCCGGCCGCCCGTGATCACTGTATACAGAGGCAGAATGGAGATCTGCCATTGTAAACAAAGCAGATCCCCTTTCTGACAGGGGTCATCTGAGAGATCTGCTGTTCCCAGTGATTGGGAGCTCTCTGTCATGTCCCAGGCAGCCCATCCCCCCTACAGTTAGAACACGCTGAAGGAACACATTTAACTCCTTGATCGCCCCCTATTGTTAACCCATTTTTTTATTGGCCGAAACTGATGAATAAATTAGTTTTTTTATATATATGTTTGGGATATGCATTATAGCAGAAAGTTAAAAAAACTTTTTTTTTTTTTCGAAATTGTCACTATTTTTTTGTTTATAGCGCAAAAAATAAAAACTGCAGAGGTGATCAAATGACATCAAAAGAGAACTCTATTTGTGGGAAAAAAAGGACATGAATTTTGTTTGGGTAAAGTGGTTAAAGGATATGTAAACGTTCAGTTTTTGTTTTTTTTTGGCCCCGATCCTCCTTTTCTGGGGTCACACAGCGGCGCTCCTGGGTCCTCCTCTTCCCGAGTGCCCCATCGGAGAATCGCTCTCCCTCGGGGCACCCCTGTGGCCAAGCTCCCGTGTCCTGCTGCTGCGTCCATTGACACAGACAGCAGGACTCAGCTCCGCCCCCGGCTCCCACGTCATTGGTTTTGTTTGACAGCAACGTCATTGGTTTTTGTTTGATAGCAGCTGCGCTGCTATTAATCTATCCAATCATTACCCGAGACCCGGCTAGAGCGGGTGTGCTCGTTCCTGGCACAGGAATGATCGGGTTCAGGTAAGTAAAAGGGGGCTCTGGTGCACTACAAGAGTTTTTTTCCCCTCAATGCATAGAATGCATTGAGGGGAAAGACAGAGAGGGTTTACAACCCCTTTAATGGGATGGCTGGTGATGCGGCAGTGACACAACAAGGTGAGGGACGTGGCGGCAGCAGGTGAGTGGATGCCTGCTAACAGGGGCTGCCATGATGGATCTGAAATGACAGGTGCTCTTTAACCGCTTGTCGACCAGCCGCCACAGTCATACTGCGGCAGGTTGGCTCGGCTGCATAAATCGCTGTAGGTGTACATCAGACTCGTACACAGCTTTCTGTGGGCCAGCGGGGGAGCCAATCAGCGGGTCTGGCAGACTCGATGTCTGCCGGCAGCCCGTGATCGTTCCCTGTAGGGATAGAACAGGGATCCGTCAAAGTAAACAAGGCAGATCAACATTCTGTCAGGGGATGACACAGAGATCCTGTCTTTCTGCTATCCAGGAAGACAGATCTGTGTGTTGTCCCAGACAGCCCATCCCCCCATACAGTTAGTAAACACACCCAGGGAAAACATTTAGCCCTGGTGTGAACCCCTTCCCTGTCAGTACCATTAGCACAATGTCAGTGCATATTTTTAGCACTGATCACTGTAATAATGTCACTGGTCTCACAAAAAGTGCCAAAAATGTCAGTTAGGGGTCCGATCTGTCCGGCGCAATGTCGCAGTTGTGCTAGAAATCACAGATCACCGCCATCACTAGTTTAAAAAAAAAAGAAAATAATAAAAATGCCATAAATCTATCCCCTATTTTGTAGGCGCTATAACTTTTGCGCAAACCAATCAATATACGCCTTTTGGGGGTTTTTTTTACCAAAAATATGTAGCAGAATACAAATTGGCCTAAATTGTTAAAGAAATTCTTTTTTTTTTTTTAAATATTGGGTATGTTTGGGGGGCGTGGCCAACTGACACTGAAGATGGACGTTTAGCTCCACAGCTCTTCAGTGAGGAGAAATACCGGAGCGATTAGAGCCCATTACAGGCACTGAAACAGCACCAGTTTCGACCCAGGGACACATCACTTCACCGCCGACGATGTCCCGCAAGAGGATGGGAGAACACAGGCCCAAGAAGCTGACAACCTTCATGTTCCCTCTGAAGGTCAGTGACTGGCAAGATGGCGGCGGCCTAGCCGCACCAAACGAGGCATACACAGATCTCCCTGATGACATACAGGGAGAAATGGGACTCTCAGCTAAATCATCGTTCCCTGCACTAGATACAGGTACCGATCCCCTTACCAGCAGCCCTGCCAAAGCCCGAATGCGGATGGATACACCGTACCCGAGGCCGCCCACGGCCCTAACAGAGCCCTAGGCTTTCAATCCAATGCAATCCGGCCAGGCCCTACACAGCTCTATGGCATCCTTCCCCACCTCAGGTCAGCCTGTAATAGACACTACTTTAAAAGACATGCTCATGTCTTTACAGACATCACTGATGACAGACCTATCATCAATGTTCCGCAAAATCTCCACTGACATGTGGGCCATGGGGAACAGGGTATCTAACATTGAAATAGGCATGAACGAATGCACAACTACAGTGAATGACCTAATTGACGCACATGATGAAATCAAGGAAGAACAAGAATGGGTCCGAGCCAAGCTGGCCGACTTAGAAGACCGCTCAAGGCGGAATAACGTTAAACTACGCGGGGTCTCGGAAAATATCCTACCAACAGACCTTCCTAAGTTCGCTAAAGATCTCATTCACACCATCCTACCAGATATATCCCCCAGAGATATCATCATAGACAGGATTCACAGAATAGCGAAACCTACCCATCTGGCAGCTTCGATACCCAGAGACGTATTCATGCGTATACATTTCTATCACATAAAAGAGAAACTGATGACTGAAGCCAGGTCCAAATCACCACTACCAAGACCTTATGAGGGAATCCAGATCTTCCCAGATCTATCTAAATACACGCTACAACTCAGGAGGAACCTGAATTCTGTCACTAAGGGGCTCAACAACCATAAAATCTTATACAAATGGAGATACCCGGCAACCCTCCTCATAATCAAGAATGGCACCACACATACAATTAATGATCTGCAAAAAGGCATGCGCCTCCTGCACAAATGGGGCATCATAATAGAAACACCCAAAAATGAGACTCCACCTCTGCAGCAATGTAGAACACCACAACCACGCCGCAACCAAGGAACAAGAGATCTCCCAAGCAAAACATGAATCCAAGCCCAGACGGGCCAACAACCTTGATAACAAATTTCTCTCTCACTGAGCACTGCGTTTGTTCGATTGTTCAGTTTAGTCATCTCAGTACTGTTTTCCCCCCATAGCGGCTCAGCTGAATTCAGCTATTTTCACGCCGCCTTACTATTTTATTTTGTTCAAATTATACACAGCAGAAGGAAAAAAAGTGTTCTGTGTTTTCTTGCTTCTTTTCTTATTTTTTTTTCCTTCCTATGCAGTATTACATATAACTAAAGTAAATTTACTTGTTACTCTCTACCATAGCATCGAACTCACAGCACCAAGAACCAAAATCAGCAGTTGTTCCACGTTTTCAAGTAATATCAACCACTACAAAAAAAAAAGAGGAAAAGCAACCCGATCATCTAACAGTAAGTAACCACAAAGATCTCCTCCTCCATCTACACGCCAACATCCAGAAATGCCACTTAACATACTATCCCTTAATGCCAAGGGCCTAAATCACCCAGCAAAACGCCACTCCTTATGGCTCACAGCAGAAAAATTGCAAAGTGACATTTTATGTATCCAAGAAACACATCTACTGCCCATATCCATAGCACTTTGTTCCAACAACAAGTTTCATCATATCTATCACGCTACCTATACTACCAAAAAAAGAGGAGTGCTAATAGCGGTAAAAAATGATGTAGACTTCCACCTGCTTCAATGTATCTCTGACCCCAATGGGAGATTCATAATCCTAATATGTACCATAAACAAAACCACATACACATTACCTAATGTGTATGCCCCCAACTCTCAACAAATGAAATTTTTTAGATCAGTCCTTCGCAAAGCCATCAAAGCCCGCCAGGGCCACTTACTTATATGTGGAGACTTCAACTTGGTCACAGATATTCATATGGATACAAAGTCGGCAGCAAAAAGAAGAGAATCCCCCTTGAAACAATTCCTAGCAACACATGATCTATTTGATGTTTGGAGATGTTACCATGGCTCTGAAAAGGACTATACTTACTTCTCCCCACATCATAAATCATACTCGAGGATCGATATGTTCTTCACAGACAAATGGCTTTTACAAAATAGAAGTGCTTCTGTAGTCCACACCATAGCATGTTCGGACCACGCTCCTATCACAATTACCATAACGGACACCAAACTCCAGCGGAATACTTTCCTATGGCGTGCCAACAATTACATAATACAACATCCACAATACTCTCAAACCATCAAAGAACATCTCACTGAATACTTCCATCTTAATGATGGATCAGTGTCCGATCCTGCTGTGGTGTGGAATGCACACAAGGCTGTTATTCGGGGCACCCTAATTAAATTAAGCTCTATTAATAAAAAGAAGAGGACGCAGCGTTTTGACAAAATCACCTCACAAATTGCCAATATTGAGGCCTTACACAAAGCAGATCCACGCTCTACTTACTTGGCCCAACTAATGACTCTGAGACAGGAATTGAGGATGCTCCTCCTCCATTCTTTCGAACACATACAATGTAAAATTAAAGCCAACTCTTACTCCACATCCAACAAAGCGGGTAAAAAATTAGCACAACGCCTCAAAGGGAAAAGATCTAAAACTAAAATCACACACCTAATCCATCCCCACACTAAGGAACAACTGACTTACCCCCAAGATATTGCTAATTCTTTCAGTACCTACTACAGTGACCTATATAATATAAAAAAAGACACCTCCTCATTTCATCCCTCAGAAGAAGACATAAATACATTCCTACGGCAAATTACACTCCCTACACTCACAGAAACACAACTATCCTCTTTAAATGAACCTTTCACTGAACCAGAAATCCTAGACACAATAAACTCACTACCTACAGGGAAAGCTCCTGGACCCGATGGTCTGTCTGGAGAATATTATAAGAAATTCGCCAATCAATTAACCCCACACTTAACACAACTTTTCAACAACGCTGCCTCCTCTTCAAGGTTCAATAAGGAAACATTAAATTCTATTATTATAACATTGCCAAAACCAGGAAAAGAACCGTCCTCCCCCCAAAACTTTCGTCCCATATCATTACCTATCCTAGACCTAAAAATATATGCCAAAACCATAGCCAAATGTTTAATGATGTTCATGCCAGATCTCATAAACAAGGACCAGTCAGGATTCATTAAGGGCAGACAAGCACCAGATGCTACAAGACGCATGATAGACTTGATACACCATGCCGAATCCAGCGGAACGCCTTCTCTGCTGCTCTCACTAGACGCAGAGAAGGCGTTCGATAGGGTTCATTAGACATATCTCCAAAATGTACTTCTCAAATTTGGTTTCAAAGAACACATACTCAGAGCCATCATGGCATTATACTCCAATCCATCAGCACGAGTGTACTCAGCAGATATGCTTTCACAACCGTTTGACATATCAAACGGCACACGCCAAGGGTGTCCTCTATCACCAATCATATTCAACCTGATGATGGAACCCTTGGCGGAACACATTTGCTCTAATCCCTTAATTACAGGCTTAACGGTAGGCAAAATCTCTCATAAGATCAATCTCTTCCTGGACAATGTGATTCTGATTCTCACCAATCCAACATCTTCTCTGGCAGAAGTCCAAAAAATTTTAGAACAGTTTGGACAAGTTTCTTACTACAAAGTGAACACGACTAAATCACACATCTTAGATCTTAAAATGGACGCCACAACTAAAAACTTACTACAAAACCAATACCCCTTTACATGGTCAGATAAAAACATACCATATCTAGGGATACTTCTTACATAATCAGTTAAACACCTCTTTTCAACCAATTTTAAGCCACTACTTGACAAATTACGAACAGAAAGCCAAAAAATAACAAAGATGGAATTATCATGGTCCAGGAGACTTGCAGCATTTAAAATGATCCACCTGCCACAAATCCTCTACTTGTTCAGAACTCTCCCCATCCCCATATCAAAATACTTTTTTAAGTCTCTCCAAACCCTACTCAATAAATGCATATGGAAAAATACCAAACCTAGAAGTGCACACTCGACACTCATGAAACACAAATTAGCAGGAGGATCTGGTACCATTGATTTTGAAGATTACTATCAAGCATCGGTAGTAGACCAACTTAAAGATTGGTTCCACACAGGTCCTAATACACTATGGGGAAAAATGGAGAACTCATCACTTATTCGCCCGAATCTTGAATGGTGGTTAATGAGCACTCCCTTAGGATCACAAATACCGTCAGCAATACCACCCACTATGAAAACATCAGCCATACCATGGAAAATCTTGGCCCAAACTAGCCAAACCTACCCCAATAATCGTCCAATACCTATTCCTATTGAATCCTTACACCATATATCACCAGACTTATCACTATTCAAATGGTCCTGCCAGGGAATAAAGACCATTCAAGACCTATTCCAAAACTCAAAACCAAAACCCTTCTCTCTTTTACAACACGATTATAATATACCCAAAACTGATCTTTTTGCCTACTTTAGAGTAAAGCACTGCCTTGATAAATTTTATCTCCCACTTTACACAATACACCCAAAGGCATGGCAATTCCTAACTAATCCATTACCAAATGCAAAAGGGATATCTATATTTTACAATATTCTACACCAAAAACACAGATTCACTAAGGCTCCTCCCCACATACACTGGGAGAATGACTTAGGACAAATATACACGGAACACCAATGGCAACAGGCACTACAAACAATTTATAAAGCAACTAAATGCTCTGCATTATGGGAACTAGCCCAAAAACTATCTCTCCGATGGTACTTAACACCAGCAAAAATGACCTTGTTTAATAAAAACTCCCCAAACTTATGTTGGAGATGCAATTCAACTAAAGGTGACATAATGCACATTTCCTGACAGGCTCCATGGCAGCAGCATACGTTTGGGTAGGCTCCGCCTCCATAACTACCCAATAGGACCCCCTCTCCCATAAATCTTTGCTCTAGGCTGCTATCCATGTTCCTTTTTTGTCCTCCTCCGTAGGACCAGGTGTTGGTTCTCCTACCTGAAGATAAACCTCCCTACGATCGATGATGCCGAGTGCCAAAGATTCCTCCGACAGGCCCTGACTGTTAAGCAGGGTATGGAGTGTATAGCAGAGTAGCGCTGAAGATTGGATCGGTTCATCTATGTGCGCACGGTCTGTTTGCCTAATGTTTCAGGCGACCATTATCTGCTGCCAAGTCCGGTGTGTGTGTGTGTGTGTGTGTATGGATGGCGTTCCTCGGCCCAGGTGATCGTAGGTGGAGGGGTACGTTTTTACATTCATTCACATATGGCAGCAGTGTTTATGTGTATCATACCTCTGTGTGTTTTTTTTTTCCTGCTTCCTGGTGTCCTAGATTGGCGCTGACGCTCTCTGCGTTCCAGCAGCCGCTCTCTCTGTGACTTCCGGGTACCGGCGTACGTTCTGCGCATGCGCGGACCCAATACGAAGTTGAGGCTTGGTTCGCGCATGCGCGCGAGCGTCTCGCATCCGACGTCGGCGATGACGTCACGGGCGCCACTTTTAAAAGCTGTGGAAAGCTTTCAGAGCCCTGGGAATGATCGTGGGGGATACGGCGACTTCCCGGGGCTACTATCTTGGCGATTCAAGGTAAGACAATCTCTATTGTCTGGGGTGGAGGTCTGTTGTCAGTCAGCTGAATCTGTGAATCTGTCTCTGCAGCTTCCTATTGTATTGATACTATGGACTCCTCACTGCCCCCTAGTGGCCAGCCCGCTTTTAGCAGGTATGTTTGCAGTTTTGCTTTTCTGCCTGTACAAGGATTGAGAGTAGGATTTTAGGACACCAGCTGATTTCTTTCTCTATCTTCTTTGTGTTTCTTTCCTCACAGCCCTACTAGGTCTGATCCACACCGTAGTTCCCATAAAGGAAGTGGATCATCAAAATCACACCACCGGCAATCTTCCTCCAGGTCTAGCCATCATAGATCTCCTTCCAGATCTGAACAGCGCAATAAAAATCCTTCTCACCCCCCTTCATCTCACTCTAGAGAGAGTTCAGAAAAATCATGCTGGGGATGTAGGATGCCTGTTCCAACAGACAAATCTCTCTGTGATCACTGCTTCTCCAAAGCTGCAGATGAGAGGGATGGTGCAGAGCAGCGTTTGGAATCTATGGTGAGGCGGGTTGTGAAAGAATCTCTACAGGAGAGAGAGGCCCAGCAGCCCCGTGATTCCCCACCAGACCCATTATGCCCTCCAGTGGGTGAAGGTTCTGTGCATGAGACATGGGAATCTTCCCAGCCAAGTCACCCTTCTGCTCCTGTTTCAGACAGCGAATCGGATCTGGAGGATCCTGGTGTGGGGTTTGAGTACGCTTTAGTTCCTTCTTTGGTGAAGGCAGTAAAAGAGGCCCTGAAGTGGGAAGATCCAGTTACTTCCCTCCCAAAACAGAGGAAGTTTTTCAAGCAGCTTAATAAGGAGCGACAGTATTTTCCTTTTCTCTCTGAGCTGGGTGAGGTCATTTCTGAGGAATGGAGCAAAATGGACAAGAAAAGTTCCATGCAGTCAAAGGTCTTGAAACTATATCCTTTTAAGGAAGAGGAGGTAAAGCACCTTGAATCAGCCCCATTAGTGGATGCAGCTTTAATGAGACTAGCAAGATATGTAACGCTTCCCTTGGAAGACACTGTATCTTTTAAAGATCCTTTGGAAAGGCGAATTGGTTCGGATTTAAAGAGGATCTACCTGACGTCAGGAATGGCATGTAAGCCAGTACTTGCGATAGCGGCAGTCTCCAAAGCTTTGGAATCTTGGTCTGATAATGTGGATGAGTTCTTAAGAGGTATCTCTACTGAAACGGCTAAGGATTCTCCTATCCAAGAGATCAGGCTGGCATCAGCCTTTCTTGGGGAGGCATCTATTGATGTCATCCGCCTGATGTCCCAGGTTATGTTGGCAGCTGTTTCAGCTCGTCGTGCCCTATGGCTCCGTCCGTGGTTGGCGGATCCAGCTTCCAAGCAAGCTTGGTGCCGAATTCCGTTTGAAGGTTCTTCATTGTTCGGCAATAAGCTCGATAGTGCCATAACCCGGGCCACAGGTGGGAAGTCTGGTTTCCTCCCTCAAGACAGACGCCTACAAAATCAGAAACGCAGTTTTCCTAGAAGACAAAACTCTGATCGCGCTAGGGATGCGCGCAGCTACAGACCTGGTCGTGAGTTCTCTAGATCCTGGAAATCCAGGCAGTCTTCTTTCAAGAAACCCGCAAAAGGGGGTTCCTCTGGCAACCAGGACGCCACAAAGTCCTTTTGAGATTGGGCCCGCTCAGGCATGCCACGTGGGGGCTCGTCTTCGCCACTTCGGGCATGTCTGGGCGGCCTCAATCCGAGATTACTGGACCATCAAGACAGTCTCCTCCGGTCACAAGTGGGTTTTCAGCAATACCCCAAGACTCAGATTTGTTCCCACATCTCTTCCAGGTTCAGAAGAGAAAAAGCAGGTCTTATTAACCTACGTGAGCTGTTTATTGGATCAAGGCGCAGCCGTCCCTGTTCCAGAAAACGAACAAGGCAAAGGCATGTATTCTCCTCTGTTCATGATACAGAAGAAAAACGGTACATGGAGGCCAGTAATAGATTTAACACATCTCATTTCCTTTATCCGAAAAGAAAAGTTCAAAATGGAGTCTTTAATTACGATCCAACATTCAATACATCTGGGAGATTGGATGATTTCAATCGATCTGAAAGATGCATACTTTCACGTGCCAGTGGCAACAGAGTTCCAACAATTCCTCCGCTTTGCGGTAGGCAATCAGCATCGGCATGTCTACCCTTCGGCCTAACAACGTCACCTCGGGTCTTCTCAAAAGGTCCTGTTGTCGGTTGTGGCTCTACTCCGTATCAAGGGGGTTCGTCTCCACCACTATTTAGACGACCTACTTCTCCTAGCTCAGAACGAAGATCAACTGTTAGAGCACAGGAGCTTAGTCATCTCCACCCTGCAGGAATTCGGGTGGCTTCTGAATCTAGAGAAGAACCATTTAGAGCCAACACAATCTCTAGTGTTTCTAGGGGCTCACTTCAACACATTGGAAGGCACCATCTCCCTTCCAGAGGAGAAGATTGGAGTGATTCGAGACAGAATACACGCAGCCCTGGCGTCGTCTCACCTCTCTGCTCTCCAATGCCTGAAAGTAATTGGCACAATGACAGCTACCATTCCTATGGTGAAGTGGGCCCAATGGCATACACGTCCCTTCCAAAGAGGGTTCCTTCAACTATGGGATTCTTCCAGCCAAGTCCAGCGCATACACCTTACGTCACCCATGAAGACGTCTCTCCTTTGGTGGCTTCAAGGGAAGAATCTGCGCAATCACCATTCAATCATGCCCATCTCATGGGTCACGTTAACTTCGGATGCCAGCAATCGAGGTTGGGGCGCTCACTGCCTTTCAGAAGTGGCGCAAGGCCAATGGGTTTTCCCTGCTCGAGGGATTGTCTCCAACATTCTGGAGCTGAGGGCCGCCTTTCAGGCACTCCTGTCATTTCGCCATCTCATAGAAGGTTCATCTGTGATGCCAAGGTTGGACAACACAACTGCGGTGGCTTACATAAAGAAGCAAGGTGGAACTCGCAGCCGGTCTCTGCTACAGGAAGTGGAGCCAATAATGAGCTGGGCTCAGAAGTATTTGTCCAACATCTCGGCAGTTTACATTCCGGGGATCCAGAATGTACAGGTGGACTTCCTCTCGAGAGTGCAAATGGACAACAACGAGTGGTCTCTCCACAGAGAGGTGTTCGAGTGGCTTCTGACCCTGGGCGTACTTCCAGAGGTCGATCTATTTGCTTCTCCATGCAATCACAAAATGCCCAGATATTATTTGAGGTTCAGAGACCCTCAGGCTTACGGGATAGATGCTCTCTCAGATCATTGGAAGTTTCAGAAAGCTTATGCCTTCCCTCCGGTACCGGTGATTCTGCAATTCCTCCGGAGGCTCAGAACAGAGAAGGTGGAGATCATTGCAGTGATTCCTTTCTGGCCCAACAGGCCGTGGTTTCCTCTGTTATCACTCCTGAGTTATCAAGACCCAGTCCCCCTTCCTCTCAGGCCGGATCTACTGTCGCAAGGCTCGACGTTACACCCATGCCCATCTTGCCTACACCTCAGGGTGTGGTTCTTGAGAGGGAAAGGCTTGAATCTCTAGGCTGTCCGGAAGAAGCTATTCCAACTCTTCGTGCCCGGAGGGGAAGTACGAACAGAGTATACGAACGGATATGGTCTAAATTCTCTGATCATATGTCTTCCCGGTCAAATCCGTGTAATTCTCCAGCAGTACAGGACATTCTAAGTTTTTTCCAATCAGGGCTGGACCTATCTTTAGCAGTCAGCTCACTAAGAGTGCAAGTTTCAGCCATCTCGGCCTTCACAGGAGTATCTTGGGCTAATCACACATTAGTCCGTCAAGTCCTTAAAGGAGCTACCAGGCTTAAACCTAAAAGAAGACCCAGGTTCCCCAAATGGGACCTTCCTATTGTCTTGGATCTTCTCTCCAATCTCGGATCAGATCCTGACAAACCTCTTTCCATGAGAGATCTCACGCTCAAGACCACCTTCTTGGTAGCTGTGACATCGGCTAAAAGAGTGTCAGAGATTAGAAATTTAGGTTCAGAAGAACCTTTCCTAACCTTCTTTCCAGATAGGGTAGTGTTGATTCCCATGCTTGGGTCAAACCCTAAAGTGACCTCAGTCTTTCATGAAAATCAAGAGATTGTACTTCCTACTTTCAGAACAACGGACGATCAGGATGTTCATCCACTTGACGTAGGCCACACTCTAAAGCAATATCTGGAGGTCACGGCTCCATTCAGACAAACGGAATTCCTTTTCGTTCTTCTCCATGGTAAAAACAAAGGAATGCGAGCTTCGGTCAGATCAATTTCTTCTTGGATTGTGCAGACCATTCAGAGGGCATACAAGGCAAAGGGCTTGGCTCCTCCAGAGGCAGTGACAGCTCATTCGACCAGGAGTATCTCGACCTCGTGGGCAGCTTCCCGGCATGTCGCACCTGAAATCATTTGTAGAGCGGCTTCCTGGTCTTCTATTAACACATTTGTTTCTCATTATTGTGTTGAGCCTGCTGCTCTGTCATCTATTAATTTTGGTTTACAAGTATTGTCGGTTGACAATGTAAAATAAATTTGGTTTCTTTGCTCAAACATTTTTGCCTGCCCGTGTGTATTTTTGGGCGAGTTATTTCCCACACGTATGCTGCCATGGAGCCTGTCAGGAAAACGGAAAATTTATATCAAATACTTACCGTAATTTTCCTTTCCTGATAGGCTCCATGGCAGCAGGAGTCCCTCCCAAAATGTCTGGAGTAGGCTAGTTACGGAACATGGATAGCAGCCTAGAGCAAAGATTTATGGGAGAGGGGGTCCTATTGGGTAGTTATGGAGGCGGAGCCTACCCACACGTATGCTGCTGCCATGGAGCCTATCAGGAAAGGAAAATTACGGTAAGTATTTGATATATATTTTATATAAATTTTCAGTTTTTCTGGCACTGCAGCCATCTCAAAAATTACTGGAAAAATATCTTCAGAGTTCTAACGGGGGGAATATGGGGATTTGGTCACACCATATTGCTATATGGTGCTAAGCCCACTTACTGCGACAAAGTACCCCATAATCAGTGGGTCCTACACTATCCATGGAGTGGGAGAACCTGCATCTCTGAACCATGAGAGCATTGCACTCTTCTAAATGGGAGAATCATAAGGTCTCCACCCATGACACAAGTGGACACTAATTAAAGGTACTTATGTTATGTAGTGAGGTGCTCCGCTCCATGGATAGTGTAGGACCCACTGATTATGGGGTAATTTTTCGCAGTAAGTGGGCTTAGCACCATATAGCAATATGGTGTGACCAAATCCCCAAATTAGCCTTTTCAGGTAAACCGATGAACCGGAGGTTGCAGCGTCTCAAACGGTTCTCCATATCATCCTGGTGAGCGTGTAGCTGGTGGATCTGGCGCTGCAGGTCCTCCATGGTGTGGCTCAGGGGGTGCAGGATGTCCTCTGCTGCTCTGATGCGTGTCTCGGCCTGGATGACCCTGTCTTTTACCTTGGGTAGGTCCTAACGCAGCAGGGAGATGTCAATCTTGACCTCATCTATTTTGGCGGTGAGTGTCCCCTGCAGCGTCGCAATGACATCCAAGACCTTAGCTGTATCTGTGCCCTGATGGTCTGCCGCGGAGCATGTGCCGTCGCCATCTTTGGCCTGCGGGTCTTGATCTTGATGGCGGTATTTTGCCAGCTTTTCCACCGCCTCGGAGGTCCTTTTCGGCGGAGACATGTTTCCTCACTGCTCCGGAGTGTGGATTACTAGGCCGTCACCAGGTGGAGCAAGCTACGTTCCATCCCCAAAGCAGATGCAGGGTGTGGATGCACCTTGGCAGTGGCCGAAAGGCAGCCCGGAGGCCATTCCAGGAGGGGATGGAACACAGGACAGTCAGGGAGGCCAGGAGAGCTTACCAAGGCCATCGCCGGGTGGAGCAAGATGGCCGCCGCTCCGGGAGGTAGGCCGACGTCACGGCCTGTACTAAGGCAGATACAGGGTGTGGATGCGCTATGGTAGCGGCCTCCGGCAGTCTGGAGGCTGTTTCAGGAGGGGAGTGAGCATTGGGCGGTCAGGGAGGCCAGAAAAGCTTGCTGGGGCCGCTGCTGGGTGGAGCAAGATGGCCGCCGCTCTGGGAACTAGGCCGAAGCCGCGGCCTGTCCTAGGGCAGATGCAGGACCTGGAAGCCTCACGACAGCGGCCTCGGGCGGCGTTCTAGCGGGCTGACAGGCTCCAGAAACAGCAGAGGAAGCAGGAAAGATTCCCGGGTGTAGAGCATGGCAAAAAACGAACAAGATGCAGGCAGGATTTCAAAAAGAGTATGGGTCAGCGGAGCTCACACTACATGCGACCTACTCCATTGCTCTCCAGGCCACGCCCCCCAAACCTGATCGGTTTTACTTCCTCTTTATTCCCCTGCAAAGTAAAAATACTAGCCCATTTTGTGCCACTTACCTGCAAAGGAAACCTGTGATGTCCCCGCTAGTGGAAGCATCCATCTTCGCCCGTCTTCCTTCCGGGGCCGCGGACTGTGATGTCACTCCCGCGCATGCCATGGATGACATCATCGGCGCAGTGTACATTAAATATCTCCTAATTGGCGCACGTTTAGGAGATATTTTCAGCACATATAGGTAAGCCTTATTATAGGCTTACCTATTTGTAAAAATAGGTCCGGGGGGTTTACAACCACCTTAAGGTTTCAACAAACTACATGCTCTAGGCCAGGGGTCCCCAACCACTGGGCTGTGGCCTCTCTGCAGCCGGGCCGCAGGACAGGTGCGGCATGAGAGCCAGGCATGCGGCATGATGGAGCCAGGCGGGCGGCATGTCAGAGTCAGGCGGGAGGGCGGCATGAGAGCCAGGCGGGCAGGATATCGGAGCTGGGCAGGCGGGTGGCACGAGAGCCAGGCGGGTGGGATATCTGAGCTAGGCAAGCTGGCGGCTTGTCGGAGCAAGGCGGGCGGCATGAAAGAGCCAGTGTTCTGTCAAAATAGCGGGGTGGATGAGAGAAGTGTGTGGGCGGATGAGACAAGCGGGCGGTGAGAGATGACATCATCTCCCTGCCCGCCCCACATCACAGCTCTTCCACCCTCACAGCCCAGTCTCTTCAATCTCGGAGATGCAGCGAGGAGCAGAGATGACATCTCTCACCACCTGCCCCGCATCTCACTCTCCTTCCCAAGTTCCCTCACTCAGAACTGGCCTTTGTACTAAATGGACCAGTGCTGCCACCAATGCAGTGGCAAAACATATCTGGTGGCACTGGCAGATGACGTGGCAAGTGACAATCCACATCTGGTGGCACTGGCAGGCAACATGGCAAGTGACAATCCACATCTGGTGGCAGGTGTTGTGGCAAGTGACAATCCACATCTGGTGGCAGGCGACGTGGCAAGTGACAATCCACATCTGGTGGCACTGGCAGGTGACGTAGCAAGTGACAATCCACATCTGGTGGCAGGCGACGGGGCAAGTGACAATCCACATCTGGTGGCAGGCGACATGGCAAGTGACAAGCTGCATCTGGTGGCAGGCGACATGGCAAGTGGCCAGCTGCATCTGGTGGCAGGCGACATGGCAAGTGACCAGCTGCATCTGGTGGCAGGCGACACGCCCAGGGCTCCCACTGATTCTGCCTTATGGTGAGTTGAACTATTTCATAGTATATTACAATGTAACAATATAAATAATGCACTTTAATCATCCTGACACCATAAAAACCATGGTGCTGGCATGATTGAAGCGCCAACACCAGCCATTGCCCCGACAAATTGACAGTGAAAAATCGCTCCCCCCCCCCCCTCCGGGGCCTTGGCACAATCTTCTTCCATGCAGCCAGTCCTCGATGCCAAAAAGGTTGGAGACCGCTGCTCTAGACAGTCTGAGGAGGCCTGTAATACTGCACAGGGCTTTGGATGGTGGTCTGAGGAGGCTTGTAATGCACAGTGGTCTGAGGAGGCCTGTAATGCATTGCACAGTGCTCTGGACGGTCTGAGGAGGCCTGTAATGCATTGCACAGTGCTCTGGACGGTCTGAGGAGGCCTGTAATGCTGAACAGTGCTAACCACGCCACGCCACTAAGCACACTACGGTCACTACCTTGCTTGCTGAGAGGGGAAACACGGGCTTCATAGGCGGAGCTCCGAGGAATCTGGAAGTTCACTGGAAACATACCGAAAATTATGCCAAAAATGTTTTCACCTATGCAATTAACACTAGCAGTGTGGGTCTTTTTCAGTATGTCATATGGACACCCCGGTCTCGGTGCACCTCCGCACACGGTGCTTGTCCCAGATTAATTTAGCCATTTACAACAGGTACAGGAATTTGTCTCCTGCTCCATTTGTTGAGCACAGTCACGCTGGAATTCTAAAGTGTGTCTTATGCCTAGTACACACGATGAGAAAAGCGGACAAAAAAATACTGCTTTTGAAGCGATAGTATGATAATCTAAATGTTGGCTTTCGAGAGCCGATCACGACAGCACATGCGAAATTATCCTAAGGGACAAACATTAAAAATTTTCTCGTATGATGCCAAAATGTACGAATTTCCTTTAAAGTGATTGTAAAAGGTTAGTTTTAAAAAACAAACAAACATGTTACACTTACCTCCTCTGTGCAAGGGTTTTGCACAGAGTGGCCCCAATCCTCTTATTCTGGGGTGCCCGACTGGCTCCTCCTCCTCATCGAGTGCCCCCACGTAGAGACAGTTTCCATGGGGGCACTTGTGCGGGCGCGTGCTCCTGAGTCTTGCTGCAGCGTCCATTGACACAGACAGGACCTGGCCCCACCCCCCCGTGTCACTGGATTTGATTGACAGCAATGAGAGCCAATGGCTCCTGCTGCTATCAATCTATCCAATGAGGACCCGAGACAGCGGGTGGAGCTGCTGGGCTCGTCCTTGACGCTGGACCGAACTGGTTCAGGTAAGTAAAAGGGGGCTCTGGGGGGGGAGGGGGCAGCTGCAGCTGCAGCACAGAAGGTCTTTCACCTTAATACATAGAATGCATTAAGGTGAAAAACCTCTACACTTTATACAATCTCTTTAGGGCCAGTTCGCACCATAGAAAGGCAGTCCTGATGCGCTCCAGATGCTTTTTTGCATGCGCGTTTTTGATGCGTTCCAGTGCAATTTTGATGAGATTTTGATTCAGTCCAGTGCATTTTCCCCTTTTTTTTCCTTAACCTTAAATAAGAACATGGGTGTTCCAGTGTGTTTTTGGTGCGTTCCCGTGAGTTTTTGATGCTTTTTACAGCGTTCCTGTACAGTGCAGGAAAAATGCAGCACGTTCTTTTTTTCTGAGAATGGAACGCACTGGAACTGCATGCACCGGTGTGAACTATGCCATTGAAAACCATATAACCTACTTTCTATGCGTTTTTGATGCAGAAAAAAAAAACGCACTGGACTGCATGTGATGTGAACTGGCCCTCAGTACCGAAAAAAAAAACGGAAGACGCATGCTCGGAAATGAAAGAATACATCACAATACAATACATTACATCACTTCTGAAGTTGTATTTTGTCGTATTTGAATTTTCGTAACTTTAGTAACCTCTTCCTTTTTGACATGAAACTAGTGTGCAAGAAAAAAAAAAAGACAATCATTTGTCTGACATTCTTATCGTTTTTTACGATTACGAGGCGTTAGACATTCTTTATGAATTTTTGAGTTGAACAGATCATGCCTTCACATGCACCTAAATCCTGAAATCTCATGCCACAGGGCTAAACCTGGAGAGGAATTCGTGAGAACTTGAACAGCGGCTGTGTGTGACCACCAATCAGCTTCTATCTGCAGCTTGTTTAGTTAAGCTTCGAAAATGAAAGAAAGAAGCTGATTGGTGGCCACGCACAGCTGCTCAAGCTTTGATCAATTCTCCACAGAGTGTGCATGAGGGGACCTTGTGTGAACCAAATGTATACATCGATCTACATGTGACCTCAGCACTGGAACGCCCAGCCCAGTCCCTGTTATTGTGACACGAGGTAGCACAGTCGTCTCTCATGTGCTCCTTAGAACAGGGGGAGGCAGCCTGGGGGCTCTTCAGCTGTTGCAGAACTACAAGTCCCATCATGCCTTTGGGAGTAATTGTAACTGCCAGCCTTGCATAGCCTCATGGGAAATGTAGTTCCAGAACAGCTGGAAGGCCCCAGGTTGCCTTAGAAGGTTCAGTGACAGAAGATGACAGGCCTCCAATCTACGCCCCGACTCTGTCCAGGCTTACAGCCACGCCCCCTCCGGGCAGCTCGGAGAACGGGATGCCGAGCTGCCTGCCGCCCCGTTATCGGCTCTGGGACCTGATTTTAGCGCTGTGTGGGACGGGGGCCTTCCTGGCGGACCTCGGTTCCGATGTGTGGAACGAAGTGAAGTACTATAAGTCCGAGCAACTCGTGTTTGCTGGCCTGCACGTCGGCCTGTACGTCCTGTCCTCACTTATGCTGCAGCTCCTCAGCTGGGGCTGGTTCCGGGCTGACTGGAAGGACTGGGCGGCTGAGGCGGCCAATGCAGGGAAGGCGGCCAGTGAAAGGAAGGCAGCCGGTGAAGGGAAGGCAGCCAATGGGCACCCAGGAGCGAATGGGATGAGGAGTGCTGAGGGCACGACAAGCTCTGTTGATGCGGCTGTGTGTATGGATGAACAGCCAACAGATAACATAGCCTATCACAAGTCCTTACTACAAGCTAATGGGGACATCCAGCAACCAAGTGTCACCACAACGACACCAATGCTTGACAATCCACCACAAGGAGCTGAGGATGATGAAGAGCCCGCCTTTCTTACTAATTTTCATACCACTCGCATCTGGCGGCAGCCCTATCTCTCTGTACTTCACATACTCCAGTTAGGGTACCCGATTAGGTAAGTTTTACCGTCTATGGGTCGGATTTGTTAAAGTAGTACAAAACAAAATGTTTGTATACCTCTTATGGGACTTTGTTGGCAACCAAATCTATAGACAAAAAAAAAGAATTATATAAAAATATTTTTATTGAGCTCATCAGATAAAAGCAGCCAATAACAATAGCCTCATCTTAAAGCAGTTGTATACTCACAAAAAAAAAAAAAAGGGGTAAAAAAAAAAAAGAAACGTGTAGGGCAAAGGCATAATGAGCTAGTATGCACCGCATACTAACTCGTTATCAAATACCTTTGATCGAGGCGTCGGCATCGGATCCCGGTCACCGCATGCATGCGGGAGTCTTCTTTCTGGCAAGGTCCGGCAGCATCTGCCAGGACCTTCAGAGAGCATGCGCCGCCGACGTCAGCTGCAGGCAAGGTGAATATCTCCTAAACCGTACAGGTTTAGGAGATATTCATTTTACCTACAGGTAAGCCTTATTATAGGCTTACCTGTAGGTAAATATACGGTATACAACTACTTAAAAAAAAAAAAAAACAGTGTTACAATACACATTCTCAAAGAAAGCGGGAGATCAACGATATCAAACGTGAAAGCAAGCGCAGTGGTACAAACAGTTGTACTTTGCAGACTGGGGGGGCGACATCACCACAGCCCGCTTCAACAGGAGTAGCTGACGCGTATTGAACATGCATCACATATTGTTCTTCATCAGGGGAGTACCACTCATCATGAACAAATACACGTTCACCTGCGATCTCTCAAAGAATCCACTAAGGCCCCTTTCACACGGGTGCCTCCGTTCTGCGGGATCTGCTTGCTCACTGGGGGGGGGGATCACTCCGCTGATCCCCGCTGAGCAGGTAGATGACAGGTCCGTCTCCACTCACTGTGCTCTCCTCTATGAAAACAGACCACTTGTCCGATCAGAAGAAAACAGACCACTTGTCCGATCAGAAGAAAACAGACCACTTGTCCGATCAGATGAAAACAGACCACTTGTCCCATCAGATGAAAACAGACCACTTGTCCCATCAGATGAAAACAGACCACTTGTCCCATCAGATGAAAACAGACCACTTGTCCCATCAGATGAAAACAGACCACTTGTCCCATCAGATGAAAACAGACCACTTGTCCCATCAGATGAAAACAGACCACTTGCCCCTTTTCATCTGATCCCATCCGACCCACCAGACGGATGGAAAATAGGACTTCCCTCCATCTGGTTTTGGAGGAGGGGATCTGATCGGACAGCAGCAAGTGTCGGCGGACATGTATCCGCTGATATCTCCCGAGTCATAGAGGTGAATGGAGTGTCCAATCGGGTTCACCTGAAAAATTGACAAGCGGACCTGATCGGACAGCCCGTGTGTAAGGGACCTAAGGCCCAATGGGCGGCAGAAGGAGAGGGATGTGTATGCACTCAACTACAACAAAGCCAAAATGGAGACACATGTCTAATCATAAACAAAGAATAGGTTAGGGGTGCTACCTCACACTTCTGTGGATAGGTCTCTCCTCAGGGACAGAACAAAGGTGCTGTCCCTGAGGAGAGACCTATTCACAGAAGTGTGAGTAAGCGCTCTTAACCTATTCTTTGTGGATTGGACATGTGTCCCCATTTTGGCTTTGTTGTAGTTAAGTGCATACACATCCCTCTCCTTCTGCCACCCATTGGGCCTTAGTGAATTCTTCGGGAGATCTCAGGTGAACTTGTATTTGTTCATAAGGCCTCTTTCAGACGAACGATCCGTTCAGGTCCGCCTGTCAGTTTTTTAGGCGGACCTGAACAGACCCTCCATAGACCTCTATGGAGCGTCGGATGTCGGCAGTGACATGTCCACTGACATCCGACCCGCTCCAATCCAAAAAAGTGTAACGGAGGAAAAACCTACTTTTCCATCCGTTATCGGATTGGGTGACGACGGACTCTACGGTCCGTCATCATCCGATCCCCCATAGGGGAGAGCGGCGCTCTGACAGGTCCGTCGCTGCATTGTTGATCTCCCTGCTTCTTTTTTGAGAATGTGTATTGTAATGCTGGCCATACACTATATGAAAAATCGTTCAAACCCATTTTAGAAAAACAACCTTTCGGCCGCAAGAGCAAAGGATAGTGCCATCATGTAATGACCGATAAATCGTTCAATGGACATAAATGAATTGTTTTTTGTTCGTTTTTTCACATATACCTACTGCAAACAGTTTGGACGGGAACCACATTTACCTTACAATTTATCGTTCGGCAGAAAATTTCCAAACTTGTTCTTCGTTTTTTCAGCTTTAAAAACGTCCCAACTGATTACCGATTTGTGCCCATTAACTGGCCGAAAAACAAACGAACTGTCTAAATGACCGAATTTTGGCCGATTTTTCGTATAGTGTATGGCCAGCATAACACTGTTTCTAGCATGAGGCCATTGCTATTGGCCACTTTTATCTGATGATACCACTAAAAATATTTTTATATAATTCTTTTTGTCTATAAATTTGGTTAAAATATAACTAAAGATAGTAAAGCACTCCCCATTACACAGCTGTAAAAAATTTTTATATACAGCAAATCATACACAATAGCCTAATGTGCAGTATAAAAACAGTAAAACAATGCAGAAAAATAATAAAAGTTTGTCAGCATAAAGATATAGATCTCTAGATCTATAGCTATACACAAACATCAGTGTCACTCAATGCCAAATCTGTGGTAGTGCATGCCAGTGTGCCACCACTAAAACACAAATGTCCAAAAAAATATATAGTGCTTGTGCATAGAAGCCAGTGTAAGATACACTGGAAAAAAATAATAATAAAGTCCAAATAACAAATCCGTAGGTGTTGTGCAGTATAAATTTGGTTGCTGACAAAGTCCTATAAGAGGTATAGAATTTTTGAGCTAACATATTGAGGAAGGTGGCAGCCGCCACCCGCATCTGAGTAGCAAAAGACCGAATTGTTAAAGTAGTACAAAAAATGATATAAGAAATGATACATATGATGCGGTCTGTCACTTGCGTTTAGGCCTCATGCACACTGGAAGTTTTTACAACTGCTGTTTTTGGCTTCAGGCGTTTTTTTTTCTGAAGCCAGTAAACTCCCCAGCATGTTATCCTATGTGTTCATGCTCACACAGGTTTTTATCAGCATTTTTTTGGCAGGGGTGTTTTCTGGCTGGAAAAAACCTCCAGAACTAGTGGGTTTTGAGAGGAGTTTTTCAGCTGTAAAAACACTCTAATGCCCCGTACACACGGTCGGACATTGATCGGACATTCCGACAACAAAATCCTAGGATTTTTTGCAATGGATGTTGGCTCAAACTTGTCTTGCATACACACAGTCACACAAAGTTGTCGGAAAATCCGATCGTTCTGAACGCGGTGACGTAAAACACGTACGTCGGGACTATAAACGGGGCAGTGGCCAATAGCTTTCATCTCTTTATTTATTCTGAGCATGCGTGGCACTTTGTCTGTCGGATTTGTGTACACACGATCGGAATTTCCGACAACGGATTTTGTTGTTGGAAAATTTTATAGCCTGCTCTCCAACTTTGTGTGTCGGAAAATCCGATGGAAAATGTGTGATGGAGCCTACACACGGTCGGAATTTCCGACAACAAGGTCCTATCACACATTTTCCGTCGGAAAATCCGACCGTGTGTATGGGGCATAAATCTGATAAAAGCTATTCTGCATCTATCAGCGTTTTTGAGCAATAAGCTTTTGTGGGAGTATAGTTTTGCTAAAAACGCTACTGCAAAAACTCATTCTACAACTACAGATTTCTACAAGTAAGGCTCGGTTCACACAGGAACGACTTGTCAGGCGACCTAGTCGCCTGACAAGTCGCCTCCTGTTCTGTGCTATGGAACCGTTCTAAGGGGAGCGACGCAAGTCGCTCCGACTTAGAAAAAGGTTCCTGTACGACTTTGGGGGCGACTTGCATAGACTTCTATACAAAAGTCGTTTTGCAAGTCGCCCGGGCAGTCGTGTGCAGGTCGCCTCGGTGAGGCGACCTGCAAGTCGTGCCGCCTCTGGTGTGAACCGAGGCTTACGCTACTGGCTTTTTATAACGTCCAGTGTGCATAAGGCCTTAGAGATGAGCTTAGGTGTGTTCAGCCTTAGAGATGAGCTTAGGTGTGTTCAGATGCTCTTCTGAAACCCATCTGAGCGAACCCATCAGGAAGATATCACCTGTCATGGGCCAATCATCTGCAGCTGGGGCATTCCTAGCAGGTATACATGCTTTTTGTATATATGTGGCTGCAGGACCCGCCTAAGGCGATTGGTCCATTATAGGGGACTGCTTCCTGGCCAACTTGCTGAGGGGGATTCTGGAAGAGCATCAGAACACGCCTGAGCTCATCTCTGCCAGTATTAACACAGCATGTGTTAATGGTTTTCTGAGCACCCCCCGTAACTTATGCTTAGTACACACGATCAGAAAATCAGACGAAAAATACAGTTTTCCAAGCGATCGAGCGATAATATGATCATTAGTACATCATTTTCAAAAGCTGATCACGACAGTTAATACGGAATTATCCGAAGGGACAAACAGAAAAAAAAAGTTTGTATGATACCAGAATGTTCGATTTTCGTTTAATCAGTACAAAAAAAATGAGAAGGTCAACACCACACATGCTATGAAACAAAAGAATACATTACAATACAATATTACTATTATTATTATACAGGATTTATATAGTGCCAACAGTTTGAGCAGCGCTTTACAACATGAGGGAAGACAGTACAATTACAATACAATTCAATACAGGAGGAATCAGAGGGTCTTGCTCGTTAGAGCTTACAATCTAGGATACATTACTTCCGAAGTTGTATTCTGTCCCCGGAGAATTTTCATAACTTTAGTAACCTCTTCATTTTCGATATGAGACTAGCATGCAAAAAAACGGATGATCGTTCATGCGATATTCTCATTGTGTGTAAGAGGCTTTAGATCTTTTACCTGTTGATCCTGCTGTTAATTTTGAACTTATTTAACTCTAGGTTCACACTAGATGCTTTGCGAATTCGACACCGCATCTAAATCGCATTCCGTCCATGCAAAGTGTATGTAAAGTTAACAACACCCCACAATCGGTTTGCAAAATGCAGCACGATTTGCAGAATCCAATCGCAAAGGTGTGAACACCCCTGCGATCCGATTCTAGTGTGGACAAAAAAAGGATCCTTCACCAGTTTGGTGCAAATATGGTGCAACTTGAGCCATACAAATCCATGGCTCAAATCGCACCCCAGAGACACCGCATGTAACTCGCACAGGAATGTGCTGCGATTTCTGTGCGAATTACATGCAGTGCCTGAACCACAACAGTGTAAACCCAGGCTCAGTGTCCCTGAATTAATTTCTTAAAAAAAAAAAAGCAAAAGAAAGCAGGCAGCCTATTTTACAGAGAAGAGACATGCAGTGTCTCCTCTGCAATAAAATACACCTTCCTGCCTGCTTGCAGTCTTCTGCAGATTGTAAACGGAGCTGCGCATGCACAGCTCAGCTTACATCACTGACATGGTCCCTGTGTGCCGGGATGACTGACTCCTGCACATGTGTAGGAGTTAGGTTATCCCATGCCAGCCAATTAAGATGCCTAAAAATCAGCACCTGGGGGAAAGAGAATGTCAGATAAACGATTGTCTGTTTTTTTTCTTGCTAGTCTCATCTCAAAATATTTATGTAACAAATGGGTTACTAAAAGTACAAAAAATGTTGTACGACTTCGGAAGTGATATGTTGTATTGTATTTTAATGTATTCTTTAGTTGCCGTGCATGCATGGTCTTGGTCACATGATATTTTTTCATACAGATACTGTACTATTCAAATGAAAATCGTTCGTTCTGTTATCTTATGAGAAATTTTGTGCTTGTCCCTTTGGTTATTTTTGAAAGAATTGTCATAATCGGCTCTCGTAAGCTATGTATTAACGAATAGACGATCGCCCTCAATGCGTTTTTTTTCTGTCCGATATTCTCAACGTGTGTACTAGGCATTGGGGGAGAAGGGAAGTGTAGTGCCACTTTAACAGACCAAGCTGTGCAGCAAAAGTGGCAGTTAGAGGCTTATGACAAACCATTTACCACTGACAGGGGTGCTTACAAAGACCAGCTTTTATTCATTTAAACATTGCATTTATTCCAAAAGGAAAAAATCTGTTTCTCAAACTGCTTTAAAAATGTTAGCTGGAATTTGGCTTTGATTTGTTGGTCACTTATGTAAAAATCTATTTAAATCTACTAGTCCATCTAACACTACCCTCTGAAGACAATGCTGCTGTCCAAGGGTGGCCCCATTGTGTCTCCTGAAGAGGAGCCACCCTAAGACAGGAAGTGTGTTAGTGGCAAGATCGCCAGGTGAAAATAACAGGCTAAAAACAGAACACTAATGCAGCCACCTTATTTTTATTTATTGTTTAAAAATAACAAACATGTTATGTTATACTTACCTGCATTGTGCAGTTGGTTTTGCACAGAACAGCCCCAATCCCCCTCTTCTTGGGTCCCTCGTCAGAGATCCTGGCCCCCAGAGCAAGCAGCTTGCTATGGCGGCACTCGAGCCGGCCCACTGCTCTGTGTGTCTGTTCATACATGGAGCTGTAGCTTGGCCCCACCCCCTCTCTCTCCGCATGGGCTCACTAACTTTGATTGACAGCAGCCAATGGCGCCTGCTGTGTGTCTCAGCCATTCAGGAGGGAGGGAGAGTCCCGGAAAGCCTAAACCAGGGGTCTCAAACTGGCGGCCCTCCAGCTGTTGCGAAACTACAAGTCCCTTCATGCCTCTGTGGGAGTCATGCTTGTAAATGTCAGCCTTGCAATGCCTCATGTGACTTGTAGTTTCGCAACAGCTGGAGGACCGCCAGGTTGAGACCCCTGGTAGTCTCTCGTACAACATTGCAGAATCGAGACGGGGCTCAGGTAAGTATGAGGGGGGCTGCTGCACACAGAAGGTTTTTTTATCCTAATACATAGAATGCATTAAGATAAAAAAACTTCTGCCTTTAGAACCAGTTTAAGGATTGGTAAGCTGCAATATATAAACATTTTTTGTTTTTAGGTTTTAGGTGCACTTTAACTTGCAGTATCACATCAAGCCCAACTCCAAACAGATCATGGATGGAGTGGAGAAGGGTTAGAGACCCTGTCAGGTTTTTATTGCTGTTCCCACCGGGCAAAAACTCTTGTTTAGTAGAATGTGGAAGGGCCAAGACTTCTGACTTTTGTTTTGTTTTTTGCTGCTCTTTGCATTTTTTTTTTGCCCTAGTGACACTGACATTTCTTTACAGAACAAGGAAGAAATAGAATATTCTGTGGGGCCACAGATTGAGATAAAAACCTGAGAGAAATTTGAATCCTATCCCATCAAAACATAAAACATTTGGCTCATTTACACTATTGCATTGCAGCAATACATGTATGGTGCAGTGCCATTCGCATGTGCACCGCAGTGCAGCACAGTGCATAGTGTATATTGCAATAAAATGCAGTCTGCCCATTGCTGTGCATTTCAGCCCATTTGTTGGGTTGCAGCTCACATTATGGTGCGAATGGGCCCTTAGGCTGTAGAAAGGTGTATATCAAGTAAAGTCTGATTCACAGATTGCTATGTATAAATGTTTTTGAAATGTGACAGCGGGTAGAGGAAAAGGGTGGGGAATTGAGGGGTTTGGGGGGTAGGTGCAGGAGCATGTTACACCCTAAATAGGTAAACGTTTAAAGCCCAACAGGAGATGTAATTCTTCTCCACTTTTATCTAAAAAAAATCATTTCAGTATGCTTTACATGCTCTTGAAGTGTATCTGTGATCAAAATGTAAAACCATATATTCATTGCACATTGTATTTCAATTATATCTCACCTACTCATATTAAAGGGGTTGTATGGGTTCGGTTTTTTTTTTTTTAATCCAAATAGCATAAAATAAAAGAAAAAACTGTGATGAAAAATAGTGTAAACACTTAAAGCTGCACGGATAAAACACCAATACCTGTGTACAATAAAATTAAAAGGAAAACAAACGTGCGCTCATAATAAACATACATATTAAACTAATCATAATCTGTGTGAAGAATAAATAATCAAAATTCCTATAAAAATGAAAATATACATCAAAAATAATATTGATAATTATTGAGTAGTGGAGAACTGTGAAAAGCGTGCTTAAAACATGAATCGTAACACTTCAAAAAAAAAAAAAAAAAACATTTTCACAACCCAAATGAATCCACAGTCCCTGCAGAGGGCTAAGTCTGCTTGCGTGTGAGTCTCGCCAGAGAGGAGGTCCATCATTGAGGGTAAGGGTCCACCTTTTAACACTGTGGGATTATATGAGAGCTCTTATCTTCACTTCTCTCCCTCCCCATATACATGTGCGGCGTCTGACCGGTCGGAACGTGGATGTTTCCTCCTGCTTCTGTGAAGTAGCTGTTTGTTTATGGGACTTCTTCTCCTACTGTTCATTATATGAACTATCTTTTCCCGGATAATAATTTTTTCCATCTAAGGACTGTTATTTATCCATTTGGGTTGTGAAAATTTTTTTTTTTTTGAAGTGTTACGATTCATGTTTTAAGCACGCTTTTCACAGTTCTCCACTACTCAATAATTATCAATATTATTTTTGATGTATATTTTCATTTTTATAGGAATTTTGATTATTTTAATATGATTAGTTTAACCACTTGACAACTGGGCACTTAAACCCCCCCTCGTGACCAGACCAATTTTCAGCTTTCAGCGCTCACACTTTGAATGACAATTACTCAGTCATGCAATACTGTACCCAAATGAATTTTTTGTCCTTTTTTTCATACAAATAGAGCTTTCTTTTGGTGGTATTTGATCACCTCTGGGTTTTTTATTTTTTGCGCTATAAATGAAAAAAGACTGCAAATTTTGAAAAAAAACGCATTTTTCTTAGTTTCTGTGATAAAATTTTGCAAATTAGTAATTTTTCTTCATAAATTTTGGCCACAATTTATAATGCTACATATCTTTGGTAAACATAACCCAAATTAGTGGATATTATTTGGTCTTTGTGAAAGTTAGAGAGTCTACAAGTTATGGTGCAAATCATAAAAAATTGATCACATCTGATGCACTGACGGCCTATCTCATTTCTTGTGACCCGAACAAGTCAGGAAAGTACAAATACCCCCCAAATGACCCCTTTTTTGAAAGTAGACAATCCAAGGTATTTGGTAAGATGCATGGTGAGGTTTTTGATGTTGTCATTTTTTCCCACAATTCTTTGCAAAATGAAGATTTCCCCCCCCCCCCCACAAAATTGTCATTGTAATAGGTTATTTCTCTCACATGGCATGTATATACCACAAATGACACCCCAAAATACATTCTGCTACTCCTCCTGAGTATGGGGATACCACATGTGTGGAACTTTTTCACAGCCTGGCCACATAGAGAGGCCCAACATGCATGGAGCACCATCACGTGTTCTAGGAGCATAAATTACACATCTAACTTGTTGACTACCTATTACACTTTTGAAGGCCCTGGAGCACCAGGACAATGACACGTGACACTGACGTGGCACTGATGACAAATGGTACTGATGTGGCACTGATGACAGATGGCACTGATACGTGGCACTGACGTGGCACTGATGACAAATGGCACTAATACATGGCACTGATGACAGATGGCACTAATACGTGGCACTGACAGATGGCACTAATACGTGGCACTGACAGATGGCACTGATGACACATGGCACTAATATGTGGCACTGATGACACATGGCACTAATATGTGGCACTGATGACACATGGCACTAATATGTGGCACTGATGACATGTGGCGCTGATGACAAATGGCACTGATATGTGGCACTGATGACACGTGGCACTGATGAAAGATGGCACTAATACATGGCACTGATGACAGATGGCACCAATACATGGCACTAATATGTGGCACTGATGACACTGATGACAGGTGGCACTGATACGTGGCACTGATGACACTGATGACAGGTGGCACTAATACGTGGCACTGATGACACGTGACACTGATGACAGATGGCACGTGACACTGACAGGTGGCACTGATGACAGATGGCACTGATGACAGATGGCACTATGTGGCACTGATGACAGATGGCACTATGTGGCACTGATGACAGATGGCACTATGTGGCACTGATGACAGATGGCACTTATACGTGGCAGTGGGGACAGATGGCAGGGGCAGATGGCAGGGCAGATGGCAGGGGCAGATGGCAAGGGCAGATGACAGGGCAGATGGCAGGGACTGTTAACAGCGGGACACCTTTTTTTTTTTTTCCTTTTTTTTTTTTTTTTTTTTCTTTTACACTCACCGCCGCAGCGGTTCCGCTCTCCCTCCTCACACGCTGTCTCTGTGTGAGGAGGGAGAGCCGGCGATGAGAGATGATCTCATATGTTTACATATGAGATCCTCTCTCATTGGCACCGCCGATCGCACCGTAAACGGCCGCTGTCATTGGCCGTTTACGGTGATCTGTGACTGGCTGTGTCCGAGGGACACGGCCAGCACAAAACCTCCGCGATGCGCGCTCGCGGGAGCGCGCAATGCGGAAGTAAACAGGAGGCCGTCCAGGGACGCCCTCCCGGCAATTGGAGTCCGCGCTGTAGCCGTCTTTCGGCTATAGCGCGGACGCCTAGTGGTTAATATGTATGTTTATTATGAGCGCACGTTTGTTTTCCTTTTAATCCAAATAAACATGTTATACTTACCTCCACTGTGCAGTTCGTTTTGCACAGAGTGGCCCCGATCATCCTGTTCTGGGGTCCCCCGGCGGCCGCATCATTGGATGTCATTGACAACAGAGCGAGCCAATGGCTGCGCTGCTATCAATATATCCTATCTATCCAATCAACGGCCAGACTCCGTGGAGGAGAGGACACCGGAGGACGCGCACTGCAGGTGAGCGGACTCAGGTAAGTAAACGGGGGGGCCGTCATTGCTAGGTGTTTTTTCACCTTAATGCATAGGATGCATTAAGGTGAAAAAACACAAACCTTTAGAACCTGAACATCCCCACACATTCATTTCCTTAAATTCTGTGACACATGTTCACTATGCCCTGTGAGTAGGCACTGCTCTGTCACAGAATTCACAGAGCCTGATTTTGTACTACAGAGGTGCCAAGAGGAGGAGTTTCAGGAGGCGGAGTCAGTATAGGAATCACAGCTTGCAGGCAGCGAGGTACCATGGGTTATGTGAAAGTAAACAGCAGAGGAGAAGCAGCAAAGCATGCAGGGAATCCAGGAAGTTGTGGAAAGAGATGGCCAGCAGACAGGCAGCACTCACAACATGAAAATAGATTTTTCAAGTAAGCTCATATTGGAGTGTCAAAAATAACTCATGTTTGTATTGTTATTGTAATGCTGATGTTATAAAAAGAAAGTGTACATTGTGACCATAGAATTCCTTTAACCACTTCAGCCCCAGAAGGATTTGCCCCAGGGTGGATTTGATTTAAATCATTAGTAAAAAGGCTTGATTCAAATCAACTCGATTTAAATCATCATTTTTAAAGAGCAACTGTCATTTCTGTCCTGCAGCGGCTCCTCCTCTGACCCGCTGTTGACTCACCGACAGTCCCATTCACTTTAATGGGATGGCTGGTGATATGGCAGTGACACAACAAGGTGAGGGACGTGGCGGAAACAGGTGAGTGGATGCCCACTAACAGGCACTGCCATGATGGATCTGAAATTACAGGTGCTCTTTAAATGTAAGGGCTTATTCTTGTTGGTAGTTAGAATCTTTAATATTTGCAAACAAAATTAAGGTTTCCCATTTAGAATAGGAAGCTGTCAAATTAGAAAAACAGCGATATCAGAACCGATTCGGTCATACAGTTTGTAGTGTACATAGACTTGCAAAGTAATGGAATAAAGAAATATTCCTGAACTTTATTTTATCTTATGGCTACTGTGAAATTGTGTGAATGCATCAATGCAGTAATGCAGTGTGTGTTATCTCAGCTTGCATTCATTGAATGAGTTTACCAAAAATGTAAATATTGCAGAATATACAGCCTCATGCTACATAACTAAGCTCCATTTTATACTGAATAAACTAAATTATTAATGTATGTTAACCACTTCCCGATGTACGTCGGCAGAGTGGCACGGCTGGGCAAATTGACTTACAGGTACGTCCATTTGAATTCCCAGCCGTGCCATTGTGTGCGCCCTGGCCGGGAACTCAATGAGTCGGGTCGCGGGTCCCGCGGACTCGATCGCCGCGGGGATACCCGCGATCGCCTCACGGAGAGGACGAACAGGGAGATGCTGATGTAAACAGCATCTCCCTGTTCTGCCTAGTGACAAGTGTCACTGATCACAGCTCCCTGTCATCGGCGTAGTGCCACACGGCGTAGTAACACACAGCCCATCCCCCCCCCCCACAGTTAGAATCACTCCCCTAGGACATACTTAACCCCTCCCCGCCCCCTAGTGGTTAACCCCTCCACTGCCAGTGTCATTTACACAGTAATCAGTGCATTTTTAATCGCACTGATCGCTGTATAAATCACAATGGTTCCAAAAATGTCTGACATGTCCGCCATAACGTCGCAGTCACAATAAAAATCGCTGATCGCCGCCATTACTAGTAAAAAAAAAAATTAATAAAAATGCCATAAAACTATCCAATATTTTGTAAACGCTATAACTTTTGCGCAAACCAATCAATAAACGCTTATTGCAATTTTTTTTTTTTTTTTACCAAGAAGAATACGAAGAATAGAAGAATACGATCGGCCTAAACTGAGGAGAAAAAATGTTTTTTATATCTTTTTTGGGGGATATTTATTACAGCAGAATGTAAAAAATAATGCGTTTTTTTTCAAAATTGTCGCTCTTATTTTGTTTATAGCGCAAAAAATAAAAATCGCAGAGGTGATCAAATACCACCAAAAGAAAGCTCTATTTGTGGCAAAAAAAGGACGTCAATTTTGTTTGAGAGTCACGTCGCACGACCGTGCAATTGTCAGTTAAAGCGACGCAGTGCCGAATCGCAAAAAGTGCTCTGGTCAGGAAGGGGGTAAAATCTTCCGGAGCTGAAATCAAAAACTGTCTTTAGATTGATATTTACTCCAAAAGCATTTTATTAAAATAAATTTGATAAAAATCAAAAAATCAGATTTTTTTTATTTTTTTTTAAAAAATCATTCATTTATATCCACCCTGATTTGCTCACTTAATGACCAGGCCATTTTTTGCTATACGGCACTGCGTTGCTTTAACTGACAATTGCGCAGTCGTGCAACTCCGTACCCAAACAAAATTGACATCCTTTTTTACCCACAAATAGAGATTTCTTTTGATGGTATTTGATCACCTCTGCGGTTTTTTTTTTTTTTTGCGCTATAAACAAAAAAAGACCAACAACTAAAATAAATAAATAAACTTTTTTTTACTTTCTGCTATAATACATATACCCAAAAAATATATAAAAAAGCAAATATATTCATCAGTTTAGGCCGATATATATTCTTCTACATATTTTTGGTTTAAAAAAAAAAAACGCAGTAGGCGTATATTGAGTGATTTCCACAAAAGGTATCGTGTCTACAAACTATAGGATAGATTAAGGGATTTTTATTTATTTTTTATTGTTTTTACTGATAATGGCAGCGATCTACGATTTTTAGCGGGACTGCGGCATTGCGGCAGACAAATCTCACCCCAAATGACACTTTTTAGGGACCAGTGACATTACTACATTGATCAGTGCTATAAAAATGCACTGATCAATGTAAAAATTACACTGGCAGGGAAGGGGTTAACACTAAGGAGCGATCAAAGTGTGCTCCCTCAGCATGTTCTAACTCTAGGGGGGGTGGGCTGCCAAGAACATGACAGAGATCACTGTTCCCGATCACTGGGAATAGTAGATCTCTGTCATCTCACTAGGCAGAACGGGGAATCGCCTTGTTTTCATAGGCAGTTCCCCGTTCTGCCTCTTCTCACTGCGATCGCGGGTCGCTGGCAGACATTGAGTTCTCCTTGCACAGACCGACATACAGGTATGTCAATTCATGCAGGAGAGCCGACCTTCCGCAGTATATCTGCGTAAGCTGGTCGGCTAGTGGTTAAAGTGGATATAAACGGCTAAAATGAATAAAGCCTCTAAAGTGTTGACTAGTCTTGACCCAAGAAAGGGGGCTGAGCGGTATAATCGCGCCACCTCCCACTGTTGCTGCATATCAAACAGGACGAGCTATCTGTGGTCATCCGGCCGGTGCCACAGTTTGTTCTTCCATTTGATGATGCTGATTGTCTTACTTACATGTGAGTGTTTACGTTTTTTTCTACAATAAATTGCCACCTGATTTTACACTATGGGAGCCCTCCCTTTCTTTTCTCCTATGATGACACCACTATGCTGAGGGCTGAGCCCCCTTCCTGTGGATCCATCCATCTCCATCCCAGCACCTGACGCCCTTTTCCAGTTTCCATTCCCATCTCTGCTCCATCTCTGCTCCTTGGAAGTCCGGACTACTAGGATCTTAAAAAGCCCTTTTAGACCCTCTGTAACGGGGGGTCATGGGGTTCTGGTAAGCGGCCAGGCTCTTACTGTTGGTGGTGGTCCTGAACATTTGAGGTTCCATGCGGTTGAAGGACCCGTGATTGCTAATTCACTTTTTCTCGGGTTTCTTTTTTGGACATTTTTTACCCTTTATAATAGTTTCTTCAATATATTTATTTTGTTTGGACTTTATTTTTGTGATTTGTGTGCACTGATTGCGATATATTATTGCACAGATGATTTATGTATTCACAGATATTTTTTGTTATTTGTTTGCACTGATCGTGATACATTGCCACACAGATGGTTTATGCATTCACTGATACTGGTTGTATTGAGTGTTTTTGTGCGGTGAATCTGGTCACACATTCACCAATCTATACAGCGCGAGTCATCTAATTTTTTTCTTGTTCATGTTGTGTTTGTGTCACATTTAGACATCGCTGCTTTCTTTATCATAATTTAGACACTTTGAAGCGCAATTATTTTTTTATTTTTTTTAAGTCTCGACCCAGAGCACCTAATGTGGTTCCTACCTGAATTCTCCTCCCTCTGTGATCTATATGAAATACTACTGACAGTCTAACTCCACACCAAGCGTACTGACAGTCTAACTCCACACCAAGCACTCCAGGGAGACCGACCCCCCCCAGCACACAGAAGGAGATTGACAGCCTCATGCAGTGCAGTGTGATGTCAGATCTCCATCCCCTGCCTTCTGGAGCTAAGAAAAAAAAAGCCTTTGATCTGTGGGTTTAAGGATGTAGAAGAGAAATGACTGCAGATAAACATGTACAACTTATGTAGGAGGATTTGTTTCATCTCACTGTATCACCAAAGGCCAGTCACTACTGGGTATATGTTTACAACTACTACAAAAGTTTTTCTTTTACAAAACGGCAAAGGCAAATAGCCATCCCCTGACAATGCCTATTACAACAAAATGCATTGAGTGCCGTGGTGCTTTGAGCAGTTGTCTCTCTTCATTTTTGTGAGCACCTGTCTGTAAATACATTAAATTATTCCTTTTTAATATTACATTATTGTTGCCTCTGTTTACCTTCTTATTCGTATGGCGCTGTGGATGGATTGGGTAATCTTTGCGTACACCTTACATAGTTGCCAATAGTCCCGAATTTCCTGGGACATTACCGGGGTTTAGACCCTTTTCCCGATTTTATTGTTTCCCGAGAAATGTCCCGGGAAATCCCTTTTATCACGATTTTCCGCCGCTGCTAGAGGTCAGCGGCCGGCGGACACATTTTCCAGAAGACCAGACGACTTAGAAACAAGTAGTGGAACATGCCCAGTGGCTACAATAGGAATAGATCTACGGCGACGCCCACCCCCCGCCCCTGGTCTGTCTGTCATCTGTGACCTGTTGTGAAAAGGGGTGGGGGTGGGCAGTGCCGCAGCTCAATATCTATTGTAGCCGGCCGCGTCCACCTCTATTTTGTTCCCCCTCGGCCTTACTTCAGTAATGGTGGCGGAGACACCGCTGCTGGGATATAGAAGGGCTCCAATTGGGGGGGCACCTAAGAAGTAAGGAGGCACTCCGCTGGCTGGGGACACAGTGACACCTGAGATGTAAGGAAGCACATCGCTGGCTGGGGACAGTGACACCTGAGATGTAAGGAAGCACTCCGCTGGGGACAGTGACACCTGAAATGTAAGGAAGCACTCCGCTGGGGAGAGTGACACCTGAAATGTAAGGAGATACTCCTCTGGGGACAGTGACACCTGAGATGTAATGAGGCACTCCCCTGGCTGGGGACAGTGACACCTGAGATGAAAGGAGGCACTCCGCTGGGGACACCTGAGATGTAAGGAGGCACTCTGCTGGGGACACCTGAGATGTAAGGAGGAACTCTGCTGGGGACACCTGAGATGTAAGGAGACACTCTGCTGGGGACACCTGAGATGTAAGGAGACACTCTGCTGGGGACACCTGAGATGTAAGGAGGCACTCTGCTGGGGACACCTGAGATGTAAGGAGGCACTCTGCTGGGGACACCTGAGATGTAAGGAGGCACTCTGCTGGGGACACCTGAGATGTAAGGAGGCACTCTACTGGGGACACCTGATGGCATTATGGTGAGTTGAACTATTTCATTTTATATTACAATGTAATAGAAATAATGCACTTCAATCACCCTGACACCATAACAACCATGGTGCCAGGATGATTGAAGCACTAACACCAGGTGTTTGGAGTATCTTTATCTGCTGATTGTTAAACTTTCTGGAATACACACATTTTTATTGTGGTGTAGGATCTGGGCCTGCTGTCCCTCCATTCCTCTTTTTTTTTTTTTTTCTTCCTTCTCTCTCTCTCTTTCTTTGTTTCTCCCTCCATCCCTCGTTATCTCAGACTCTAACCACACCGCCTTTGAGTCACGCCCCTTTAAGCCACGCCCATTATTACACTTAACCCACGCCCATTTTCGGCACTTTGCGCACCACATTTTCTTTTCCCCGCTAGGCCACACCTACAAACGAATGTCTGCCCCCTAATTATAATAATAAGACTCCGCCCACAGACAAAAAGTGTCCCTATGAATTTTTTTACAATGTTGGCAACTATGACCTTTATAAAGAGGACAATGACATTTTTAATAGATAATGAAAGTGGCCTGGATGTTAATGCAATAAGATCTCTTTGGACCTCTTATGATATAGCGGTCTTGCTGTTCCGTAAGAAGAGTGTGTACCCGGTAGTGTGGGGAAGAGCAGCTGGCATTGACAATGAAATGTACTTTGGCACAGCACTTTTCATTTCAATGTGTTTGTTAAATTTTTCAAAATGTAAGGGCCGTACATTAGACTGATGTGTCAGTACATAGCACCTGAGTACAGTATACAGTATTAGCACAGCACTTATATGTCAGATTCCTCACTTATGTATTTATGGACTTGGTTTATTCAATTAGTTTCACCTTCTGATATACAAATTGCAAATTTGCTATTTTTTTATTATATATGTTGCACTTGTGAATTTATTAAAAAAATAAACACATTTTTGTTTTTTTTTAACCTGTTCTCATTAAGTATAGAGGGGGTGCGCAATCGCTTTAAAAGTGGAGTTCCACTGTTTGTTACGTTTTATTTAAAGTCAACAGCTACAAAAAGTGTAGCTGCTGACTTTTAACAGACACTCACCTGTCCTACAGTCCAGCGATGTGGCTGCCCGATGCCTCGCTCCTCTCCCCGTGGCACCGGCATTGTAAGTGTGGGCGCCCAGCTGTGACAGCTTGCGGCATGCGCGAGTTGCGCTGCGCTCTGTCAGTGGCCAAGCAATCTTCTGGGACCTGTAATGTGTCCAAAAAGATTGCAGGGAGGGGTCACCTAGGGGGCCAGAAGATGGAAGGAGGAAGTGGGACAGGAAGTCCTTCTCAAAACCAGGTACCCACTCCCCCCCCCCCCCCCCCCCCCAAGAAATGACATGCCAATTGTGGCATGTCAGGGGGCGAGGACTACTTAAAGCGGAAGTTCCACTTTTGGGTGGAACTCCGCTTTAACTTAGCCTGATCTTGATCAAGTGCTGTGCCCCAGAGCAGCGGCTTTCTCGGCTCTTTCCCTTTCCATAGGCTCAGAGACAATAGTGGGAGCCATTGGCTTCTGCTGTTTTTAGTCACAGCCATTGAGGGGGGTTGGGGGAGCCAGCTGAGCTCTGTGTGTCTATGGACACACAAAGCTGGCTCAGAAGCGAGCATGCACAAGTCCCCCCATAGCAAGTGGCCTGCTGTGGAGGGGACTTGGTGGGGGGGAGGAGCCAGGAGCACTGGCGGGGGACCCGAGAAGAGGAGGATTGCAACCATTGCACAGAGCAGGTAAGTAGGCCATGTTTGTTTGTTTACTTAAAAAAAAAAAAAGAAGGGTTTACAATCACTTTAACTTCTGCCGTCTCCAGCAGCACATACTTACCTTCACTTTATTCCCTCACCACTACCATTGACCACTGGAAGTAAAGAAAAATATGCATTTATGGGGAGCCATATGACTTACACATGCTGGTAATTGGCCAGTCAGGCTAATAACCCCACTGCATGGGTATAGGAACCTCAGCCAGGTCCATCTCCAGGTCAAACTTGGAGGTTAAACATTTTCCCATCTCGACTCTTGGTGGCCAAACATAGAATCAGGGCAGGGAAAGTAAGGTGGATATGGGCAGCAGTTGGGTAAGCCTATGCTCAGTTTAACATTTTCAGGTTAGAGCAGTGGCGGCTGGTGCTCAAAATTTTTTTTTAGGCGCAAAAAAACTGAAAAATTCTGAAAACTGTACCAACTGTTCTCACTGTGCCCCTCAAACGCCGCCACTGTGCCCCTCAAACGCCGCCACTGTGCCCCTCAAACGCCGCCACTGTGCCCCTCAAACGCCGCTACTGTATCATCAAACGCAGCCACTGTGCCCATCTTATGCAGCCACTGTGCCCATCTTATGCAGCCACTGTGCCCATCTTATGCAGCCACTGTGCCCATCTTATGCAGCCACTGTGCCCATCTTATGCAGCCTCACTGTGCCCCATCGAATGCAGCCTCACTGTGCCCCATCGAATGCAGCCTCACTGTGCCCCATCGAATGCAGCCTCACTTACTTACCTTACAGGCTCCGCTTGGGCCGTGCATTCCACGGAGCTGCCGACGTCCATTCCGGTTTCCCTGTGGAACAGGGAAACCGGAAGTAACCTCTTGACTTGAACAACAAAGCTCCCGCCCGTAGTAATACTACGGGCGGAAGCTGCTCGGTGCTTTGGAATGCGCTGCAAAGCAGGTCAAAAGCCTGCAAATGAAGCACCTCGTCTGCAATCTCGTGATTGGATTGACATGGTGCTTCCCATAGTGCACTGTGTCTGGTGCACGAACACAGTGCACTTAACTTTTTTCTTTTTTTTTTTTTAAATGGGCCTTTTTAAAAAAACAATTTTTTTTTTGTGACTGCCGGGTGGGGGGCGGCGCCCGTGCGCCTCCTATGGATGGCCTGCCACTGGGTTAGAGTGCTGATTAGGAGTAGATGCTACTATCTAGCTTCTAGCTACTATTTACCATCTTGTTGGTTCCTGATTTTCCTTAAATTTTACCAACTGCCATTAGTGTTCAATGAGATTTCTTCAGGAAAGGCACTCTCACAAAGTGAAACGAAATCCGAGGAGGGGCACAGAAAAGAATTGTCTGACTAATGTGATATTGGATATCTTGTGGTGCCTGCTCTACGGTAGAACATTTCAAATTGAGCAAGGTTCACTTTAAGTGCTATTTGCAGCTTGTGCTATTTATGGCACTACATTATGATTAAACAAATTATAAATTGCAATGCTATTCTTTCCAGTGATTACTCCCTGTCATGCAGCAGTGTTACTCATGTTACTCATGTGATTGTATGAGGGGAGGTCACCGATTAGCTATTTATATTATTATTTAAAGAAAAAAAAAAAAGTTTGACAAACAAAACCTTCTATTAGGTTGGCTTGATGGGTTCTACAAAGTAAATGGCTCCATACTTGAAGCTGCGTATTTCAGAGCAGTTTATTTGTTCATATTTTACAGTGCTAAAAAGTGTCCAGTTACACTGCATATCTTCAGTTTCCATTTCTGCATATGTGTAACAGTTTATGCTGTTATTTTCGGTACCAGTGAATCATTACTAAATCACACCACACATGTTACAGTCTGATTGTACAATCTGTTTTAGATCTACACACTATGTATTTCCAGCGCCTGCTTGATTGGACACATTAAGCAGAAGTTACAGAAACAAAATGTGAAATCAATGATGTTCTAAATCCCTCCTCTTTGTTGACTGCCTACATTTAGAAAGTATGATGGTGGGAAGGAGATTTGATTTCAGATGATGTACATTAACATTGAGTTAGATGAGTAATCATTTGAAAATCTAAGTTACTGTAATTCTCTCTCTCTCTCTCTCTCTCTCTCTCTCTCTCTCTCTCTCTCTCTCTCTCTCTCTCTCCTCTCTCTCTCTCTCTCTCTCTCTCTCTCTCCCTTCTTCTCTCTCTCTCTCTCTCTCTCTCTCTCTCTCTCTCTCTCTCTCTCCTCTCTCTCTCTCTCTCTCTCTCTCTCTCTCTCTCTCTCTCTCTCTCTCTCTCTCTCTCTCTCTCTCTCTCTCTCTCTCTCTCTCTCTCTCATTTCCTATCCCAGGTGTTTACCAAGGAGATGCAAGATAGTCACTACTACTACAAAACGGAAAATTGTATACTCACCTTTCCGTAATTTTCCTTTCCTGACGCCTCTCCATGGCAGCACACATTGGGTTGTGACTCCGCCCCCACAACCTGACAGGATTGGTTAGCCTATAAATTTGAAGGGGAGACACCCCGCTGCATTCTCTGTAAATATTATCACCAAAAAACGGGGTGGGAATCTGTGCTGCCATGGAGAGGCTCAGGAAAGGAAAATTACGGAAAGGTGAGTATACAATTTTCCGTTTTCCTGACGCCTCCATGCCAGCACACACTGGGAAATAACTCGCCAGTCGGGTGGGTGCAAGAAAATAATATTTATTCCTTATAATGCGGAAGAATTGGCTCTAACAACGGATCTACCAAAGTCTGCCATAGCCAAATGAGCAGAATCTACTCTATAGTGAGAAATAAACGTATGTCTGGAGGACCAAGTTGCTGCTTTGCAAATAGTCTCCGGTGAAACCCTGCAATACGCTGCCCAGGAGGTAGCCACTGCCCTGGTCGAGTGAGCCCTGATGCCTTCAGGAATTGCCATATGCCGCATGGAGTATGCCTTCTTGATGGACTTGACTAGCCAGGAGGCGATAGTACGTGAAGTAGCCGCTTGACCTCGTCTGTTTCCATGTGGGATGACCATGAGGGTATCCGTCTTTCTAAAAGAATTCGTAGCCGTCAGGTAACTAATGATGGTAGTTTTAACATCCAGAGGATGAGGTTCACCCTGATCATTAGTGAAGGATGGTAAGACAATATCTTGGTTGTAATGGAAGGAAGTTGCTACCTTTGGGATGAAGTGGTCTGAAGGTCTTAGTACTACCTTATCAGGAAAGAATACCAAGTAAGGTTCTGATGCCATCAGTGCTTGGATCTCAGACACCCTCTTTGCTGATGTGATTGCAATGAGAAAGGATAGTTTTAGAGTCAGATCCCATAGAGATATTGATTCAGATGGAGTAAAAGGAGGATTGGTGAAGGCTTCAAGAACTATTGAGAGATCCCATGATGGAAAAACTGGTTTCTTAGGAGGTTTGATTTTCAGGCAGGCTCTCAGGAATTGGATAACCAGCGGATGTAATGCCCATCTGGTGCCTGTTTTGGCCGACAAGGCAGATACTTGTACCTTAAGGGTACTTGAACTTAGACCTTTGTTGATTCCTGATTGGAGGAATTCTAGGATTTGAGAAGGTTCTGGAGCAATAGGATCCCATCCCTTCTGCTGCGCCATTCTAAAGAATTGGTTCCAAATTCTTGTATAGGTGGTGTTGGTGGTGCTCTTCCTGGCTTGCATCAAAGTCGATATTACTTCCTGTGAGCAGCCTTGTTCCCTTAACCTAACCCTTTCAACTTCCATGCTGTCAGATGTAGTTTCTCTGGAGCTGGATGTAGGAATTGGCCTTGAAATAGCAGATCCGGAGTTACCGGAAGGGGGATTGGAGGTTGAAAGCTGAGCTGCAATAGTGTCGTGAACCATGGTCTTCTCGGCCAAAGAGGAATTATTGCGATTACCGTGGCTGAAGATCTCCGAAGCCTGGACAGGAATCTCGCAATTAGCGGAGTTGGCGGGAATATGTACCCCAACTTGAAGTTCCAGGGATGGATTAGACAATCTATCCCCTCGGCTGAAGGGAAAGATGCTCTGGACAGAAACCTCCGACACTTCGTATTCGCCGGAGTAGCTGCTAAGTCAATCTCTGGTACTCCCCATGTCTCCGTAAGAAGAGAAAAGGCCTGGAGACTCAGGGACCATTCGTTGTTCGAAAGAGTTTCTCGACTCAGGTAATCGGCTAACATGTTCTGTGCCGCAGGAACATATATTGCTTTTAGATCTGCTAGGTGTGCCTGTGCCCATTCCAAGATAGGGTGGACTTCCTCCATCAGTGTGAGACTCTTGGTACCCCCTTGCCTCTGGATGTAGGACACTGCCACCTTGTTGTCCATCCGAATAAGCACGTTCTTCCCTCTGAGGACTGGTGCAAATGCCATGAGGGCCTGGAAAGCTGCTCTGAGTTCCAGTATATTCGATACTAAATCCTGGCCCCGGAACTGCCATCGGCCCTGCGCTGCTTGATCTTGACAGTGAGCTCCCCAGCCGCTCTGACAGGCGTCCGAGGTGACTATTATCGGATCTGGGGGAACTATCAGTTTGTATTTCCTGAGGTTGGTCAAGTGTGTCCACCACCACACTGATTGCTTCATTGGTCTGGAGATGGTAATGGTCTGACGCATCGATACTCCATCCCACTGTCTCAGAAAGGAGTTCTGGAGGATTCTCATGTGCCATTGTGACCATTGCACCATGGGCAGGGTTGCAGCCATAGACCCTAGCACACTTAAGCAGATTCTGGCTGGAAGATGCCTTGCTGATAGTAATCTCCACATCTTCTGTACTAGAGGCTGAATCTTCTCCTGAGGAAGTTGTACCATGTTCAATTTGGTGTTCAGATCTGCTCCCAAGAATACCGTGTTCTGAGTGGGTTGTAAGCTGCTCTTTTTCCAGTTGACTAGCCAGCCGAAGTCTTGGAGAGTCGTGAGTAAGATCTTCTGATGGCATAGCAAGGTTTCTTGATCCTCTGCCAAGAGCAGGATGTCGTCCAAATAATGGTGGACTCGCAGACCTTTCTCCCTGAGGAATGCAACCAAGGGTAGAAGGACCTTGGTAAATGTCCTGGGAGCCGACGAGATGCCGAAAGGAAGGCACTGAAATTGGAAGTGGCTTTTGTTGATGGCAAATCAGAGGAATTTTTGAAAGGCGGGATGAATTGGAATATGTAGATAAGCGTCTGATAAATCTACTGAGAGCATCCAGTCGCCCAGGTTCACTGCCAGAAGTATAGACTGCAGACTCTCCATTTTGAAGGCCTCTGTTTTTATGTTCCTGTTGAGATTTTTTAAATCCAATACAGGACGTAAGTCTCCGGTCTTCTTCTTTACCAAAAATAGTGGGGAATAGAACCCCCTCCCCTTTTGATCTGACGGAACTTCCAGTATTGCCCCTTTCTCCTTCAATTCCACTATATATTTTAATAGTAACTTCCTTTTGACTAGTGAAGATGGCAGTCTTGTTGATTGGAAGTGATTTTTTGGAATTTTGCCCATAAATTTCCACTTGTGTCCAAATTTGATCGTGGAAAGAGTCCACTGGTCCTCTATATGGCTTGACCAAATCTGTGCGAAGTCCTTGAGCCTGGCGCCCACCTGTACTGAGTGGGCAGGCGAACCTTCAAAAGGACTTCTGCTGCTCCCCTACCGGGGTAGGCTTGGACTTCTGCATCCTTAGGAAGGAAGGTCTTGTGTTCTTCCAGTCCCTTCTAAACTCCCTACCAGGACGGTAGGCTCTAGCTTCCCTTTATTTCTCAGGAAGGTTGCGCCTGAAGAAGGAACCCTTTTGGGCCTTGGGTTTTCTATCAGAGGGAATTAATCCCGACTTCCCTCCTGTTACCTTCGAAATAGCGGTGTCCAATTTAGACCCGAACAGGTTTGAGCCATCATATGGAATTCTGCACCAGTTTGTTTTGGATGCAGTATCGGCCATCCATGGTTTTAGCCACAAGGCCCTTCTTGCTGTGACTGATGCTAGCATTGATCTCGCCGAGGATCTTATAATATCCACTGAGGCTTCTGCCACGAAGTCACCTGCCAACTTGATCTCCTGAAGAGAAGATATTATTTTATCTATTTCAGTACCGTCTTGCAGATCCTTCTCCACCTTGGTTGCCCAACCTGATATGGCTTTGGCCACTGCTGCTGTGGTAATTGCTGGTCTGCATGCGCCCCCAGCAGTGGAGTATGCTTTCTTCAATTCTAGATCCAATTTCCGATCCAGAACATCCCGAAAGGAAACTGCGTCTTCAATAGGCAGAGTGACATGCCGTGCAAGACGCATCAAGGAGGAGTCGACTACTGGAGCGTTCATCAATGTTTTGACTTTTGATTCCTTCAGAGGATACATTTTTGTCAGTCTGTTGGTGAGACTGGACCGCTTATCAGATCTTTCCCACTCATCTTTAATTAGATCCTCCAGTTCACCTATAAAAGGGAAATTCTCTGGTTCTTTCCTTAAATTTGGGAAATATTTCCGGACTTTCTGCGGTTCCTCTTTATCTTCTTCCCAGCCTATCGCTTCTTTGACTGACTTTGCGAAAGGCTGTACCAGGGAAAAGTCAAAACCTGCTGACATGTCCTGTTCCTCATCTCCTGAGGAGGGTTCTGATGCCTGGGGTTGGCTGTCATCCGCCACCGATGTGCTAGGCGTAGGCCTATCGATTAGTGGTGCTGTTGTCTCCCTTATGGATTCCCGCACAGATTCTCTTATGAGCTCCGTAGCCATTGCTGCGTCTAGCTCTTTGTCCTTTGCTGCCTCATTGAAGCAGGATCTGCAGACTAGTTTATCTGGCAAGGCTGGTGCGCCGCATACCCAGCAAGCGTTTGCTGCAGGACGGGTGTGGCGGCTTTGGCGGTGCGATGAAGGTGACCGTCTGCGGTGTGACCGACTGTGACGGGAGCGGCTGCGTCTTGAGCGGCTGTGACGTGAGCGGCTATGTCTTCGGTGGCAAGAAGAGGATCTTGAGCGGCTTCTGCGGGACTTCTTGCTTGACCCATGGCTTGATGTCCTCTCACGCCTGGAACTTGCGGCTCTTGACCTGGTGGGGCTGCCAAAAACGCAGCGTTAGTGGTTGGCTCTCTTTTTTCTCTCCCCTTCTTCAATACTTACCAATGACAAATAGCCTCTTACCCCGTTTGCTGATGGTGGTCTGCGCGGGCAGTGGTCTCCATAGTGATAGTAGACAGTGTAGACTGAAGGAAATTAAGAGAAAGGAAAAATTTTTTTTTTTTTTTTTTTTTTTTTTTTAAATCTTACTCTCTTTTTATTTTTTTATTTTTTTATTTTTTATTTTATTTTATTTTTTTTTTAAAAAAGGCTAAATCGAATAAATTGACTTACCTGGTCTTGCTGAGTCGTTTTCTGGCAAAGCAGTTGAACGCCGGTGAACATTCAGGTATCTGTGATACTGCTCAGCAAAAAACACAGAAATGCCTGTGTTTTTAAATCTGCCGCCGCCGTCGCGGCAAAATGACGCTCCCGCGCATGCGCAGAGTGTCCCGAGCACCTCGGCGCCATCTTGGAGAAGGGCATTACCTTCCCAAGGCAGAACTAGGTCCTGAGGCCAATTGCAGAGTGGAGGAGGCGGCCTTGGCGGCCATGACGGTTCCTACAGCGGTGGACAGTAAGTGCCAGCAAGCCCCTTAAGCAGAAGAAACACCATAAGCAAGCTACAGGCACGGTACAGGCAAAAAGGAAAAGGAGACCACTGCAAAAATATGAAGCTTCTTTAAAGCTTACTGTGCCAGATGTCCAGACGCCCCCTGAGACCACCAGACCGGGGGTTCCCTCCATAGAAGCGCCTTTAGAGACTGTACAGGAGGGACTTCCAAACAGGAGAGGCTTGAACCTGCTGGGGCGAGTGCGGTAAGAGGCTTTTTTCTTATCTTGACAACAGGAGCAAGCTGCTTATCCCAATCTGTCAGGTGAGGATAAAAAAGAGAATGCAGCGGGGTGTCTCCCCTTCAAATTTATAGCTAACCAATCCTGTCAGGTTGTGGGGGCGGAGTCACAACCCAGTGTGTGCTGCCATGGAGGCGTCAGGAAAACATTTTTTCTGCAGAAAGAAAACGCTTAACCATTTCCTAGCCGGGCTAATTCTGACACTTCACTCCTACATGTAAAAATCAATATTTTTTTTTTTCTAGAAAATTACTTACACCCCCCCCCCCCCCCCCGCCCCCGACATTGTATATATTTTTTTTTTTTTAGCAGAGACCCTAGGAAATGAAATGGCGGCTGTATGGACCACTTTTGTATTTCTACATTATATGATTATATCCCCCCTTAATCTTCTTCTCTTATCAAGAGATTATACATTCAGTTCAGGTGGGTATAAGCCATCTGGTCCAGATGTTTTATTCAACTTTATTTTGCTTATTGCTCAAGGAACCTCTAAAAACAAAAGGGATATGCAATTAGCGGACCTCCAGCTATTGCAGAACTACAACTCCCATGAGGCATAGCAAGACTCTGACAGCCACAAGCATGACACCCAGAGGCAGAGGCATGATGGGACATAGTTTTGCAACAGCTGGAGGTCTGCTAATTGCATATCCCTGCTCTAAAAGAACCCTGATTGAGGAAGAAAAGCTGATCCATATTGTATACATTTGTGGAGCCATTCTATTTTTTTGACTGCTTGCCAAACACAATTCACAGAAGTTGCCAGTGCTACCATATTGCATATGTTCTATAAGTGAAACGATGGTGAGATCTAAAATTCATTTTACACCAGGAACCAAGTTGAATTGTTATCTGCTGCCTTATCCTGACTGCAGTCATACTGATGATTCATGTGGCCTCCAACATTTATTTGTTCCAAAGCTATAAAAACTCACCTTGGGTCAATATATATTGATTAATTAGTATCATGTTGGCTTCCTAACACCTGATCAAGTTCTTGGGAAACTGTAGGAGGAAGGTCTTTGGATAGCTATTATAAATGAATGAGAAAAAGCTAGATGCCTTCTATCGCTGTCTTTGTCCCTTGGACAGAAAGTGAGGATAAATCTCCATACTTGGGACACAAACACCAAAAAAAAAAAAAAAAAAAGCTTACAAAGCAAAGTGTTTTGGCCAGGGTGGTGGTTAGGGCCTCATTCACACTTGTAGATGGGGCCATTTGTTATTATTTGAAGGAGACCCAGTCGCTGTCTGCCTCCAGGGCCATTCATTCTCAAGTAATTGCTACATGAGCTGTCAGCCTCCCATTTATTTCACTAGGCCTATCCACCCATAGCCAATTGCAGGGAGTATAAAGCTGGCTATACATCGATTGAAATTTGGCAGGCTTAGCAGAGATGGACGAGTTTCAGTTAGTGTTTGGCCCTAAACCTTAGAAGAAATTGATTGACCAATTTCTGTCAAAGGAACGTGCTGGAAAACTTTTCTTTGACTAGTGTAGCTGGTGGGTGCAGCTGTCGGAATACAATGTCCACCTCAGCAGGGAAGATTCCTTCCTTCTCCCCCATTCTGTGAATGGAATGGAAGAATGTGTTTTTCACCTTGATCTGACAGCAGCAGCCTCCAGGGATTGTTTACATCATGCACTGCAGGAAACAGTGTATGATCAGCTTGCAGCTGTTTAGAAAAAAACTGAAAAAAAATAAAAATGGGAAGATTAGGTCTTAGGCTCCAATCACACTAGCGCGTTTTTTGATGCATTTTGCATTTTGCAGAAATGCACGGGAATTTTTTAACATGGGTTCCTATGGAACATGTTCACATCAATGCCTTTTTGTTTCTCTGCATTTTTGGAAAGGGTCGGGGACTTTTTTTCATGCAAAATGCAGCGTTTTGCATGTAATGGATTTCAATGGACAAGCATCAAAAACGCAAGTGCACCGTTTTTGCACCGTTTTTGCACCGTTTTTGCACCGTTTTTGCACCGTTTTTGCACCGTTTTTGCACCGTTTTTGCACCGTTTTTGATGCGTTTTTGCCGTTTTTTTTTTTATTTTTTTTTTTTTTTTTTAAGACTGTAAAAAAAAAATGTAAAAAAAAACAAAAAACAAAAAAAAAACGCAAATCTCGGCAAAATCGCGGCAAAAACGCGGCTCAAAAACGTGGCAAGCATGAAAAAAAAACCTCCAAAAACGCTCAAAAGCAACATGCATAGGTGTGAATCGAGCCTAAGGCTTAGTGCACACGGGACATTTTTAAAACTTCTCTTGAATGATTTAACTTGACAGATAGTAACCCACGTTTAAAACGTTTGTTTTGCAGTATTTAGCCGCGTTTGCGTTTAGAAGCGTTTGAAAAAAAAATATTTTCTTTTTTTTGTTTGTTTTTTTCAAAATAGCCAAAAATGAAAAACGCCTGTAAACCAAACGCGACTAAGCGAGAGTTACCGCGTTTAGACGCGTTTTTGGCGCTTGAAATGCCTCTAAACTCAGCGTCTGAACTAATTTTTTTGCTTTCCAAAAAAGGCCTCCAAACTCAACTGCCTAAAAACAACATTAACCGGTTCCCGTCCGACGCACGACGATGTACGTCGGCAGAATGGCACGACTGGGCAAATGGGCGTACCCGTACGTCCCTTTGTATTTGCCGCCGTGTCATTGCGTGCGCGCCGCCCGGGAGCTCCGTGAGTCGGGTCGCGGGTCCCGCGGACTCGATCGCCGCGGGGATACCTGCGATCACCTCACGGAGAGGACGAACGGGGAGATGCTAATGTAAACAAGCATATCCCCGTTCTAATAAAAACCACCATTCCAGTGACCAACGTACGCTTCCCTGAAGACGTTCACTACGAAACGTACGTCGGAGCGGTACGTGGTCACATGTCCTATCACCCAACTACATCCGGATCCTTTGGCTGCCCCCCTGTGTAAGCTGGAACGCATGCCAGCGTGGAGGAGACATGAAAGGCTTTTTCTGACTGCGAAGTCACCCTGACATGCAAGCAGCCCCAGTGTCGGGTAGGCACCCACCAATGTAAGCGGCCATTTGGCTTTATAATTTGTTTACTTTTTTAATAAATGGTTTTACGCTATGGAGACTGTTTTTGTTTCCTATGTATCCTTATCCTATCTTGAATGAGCTTGACGGGAACGATCCATGCCTATAATACCAACCACAGTCCGGCCATCCATGTGAGCAGGCACAACCCTGCACAAGCGCTAGTGACTCTCTTTTTAACTAAAGGAGTCATTGGTATCTGGTAAGCAGATATCTACTACTTCGAGGTGTTTTCCTTTTTCTTATCTTCCTTTGGTGATGGAAAACCTTTTGTTTACAGCAACAAGATTGGGATAATATTGAAAGATATCACTTCAACCACTTCAAATCATTTTTTTTTTTTAATTTTTTATTTATATAAGAAAACCGGTTTACCGGGACATACAGTAGACACATAACTGTAAACAGCAGCAAAACATACATCGTTATAGGAACAATCTGTGTCATATATAGACAAAAAATTGAAAAACATGACTTTACTGTTTCTGTAGTTTTTAGAGGCAATGAGGATTTTACAGTGTCGTTGGTCCATATACTTTTACAGCAGCATAGTTACTGAGCACCATTTTAGCTGTTAACATCGACTAATGAAGCCATCTGTCTCTTGTTTACTGCTAGTCATCTATCTGTCAGAGTATCATGTATATGTTTTTAGTATTTTAATGTATCTTAGTCCCTGGGTTCACGGCTCTCCAGTTATTTTATTATTTCGAAGGAAAAGAAAAAAGAAATAGTTGTGAGGGAAAGAATAGATTGAGAAAAATGGAGTGTGAGAAAACAGAGTTAGAGAAGGAGGGGGGGGTGAGGTATGAGTTAGGTGGGGGTTTGGGAGGGGGGGGGGTCTGGAGTTTAAGTGGTAGTTCATGAGTCCTGGTATTCATCTGAATCTCTAAAGCCTTGTTCCTATCTACAGAGTGCAGTTTAATCTCCTCTGCCACGAAGTGCCTGACCCTCCTCAGAATACTTAAACATATTCCATAACTGCCAGGTTTTGGTATACACTTCCTGTCTGTTTTGGCTCGTGAGGATTAGGTCCTCCATTTGGTTTATTTCCTCAACCTTTTGGAGCCACAGAGCTATGGTTGGTGGTTGAGTGGATTTCCATAAGGTTGGGATGCAAGATTTTGCCGCGTCTAGCAGGTGTCGTATCACTGACTTCTTGTAAGCCCTTGCGGGGGTGTCAGTAGCGTGTAAGAGGAAAAAAGCTGGGTCATCTGGTACAACGCGGTCTGTAAATTTTTGTGTTATTTGGCGGACTTCTCTCCAGAAACTCTGAATTCCAGGGCAGGACCAGAAGATATGGAGGAGTGTGCCTTTCTCTCTTTGGCATCTCCAACAGATGTCAGATGACGCGGGGTATATTGTGTTAAGAAATGCCGGGGTTCTGTACCAATGGCTAAGGATTTTATAGTTCGTTTCTTGGATCCTTGTACATAAGGAGGATTTGTGGGTGAACTGTAGGATGTGTTGTTTTTTGCTGGTGGAGAACTGACATTTTAGTTCTTTTTCCCATTCGGTAAGGCCCCTAAGTTTATAATCTTCTAATGGAGTGATTAACATGCTGTAGGTTAGGGAGAGTGAGTGTGGTAAGGGCCCTGTTTCCGAACATAGAACCTCCATAAGTGCAAGGGGTTGGTTGATAACAGTAGGTGGTGGCATGCTGCTGAGAAAATGATGGAGCTGAAAAGCCCTCAAAAAGTCTAGTCGAAACTGTCCCTCTGGGTCAGTCAATTCTGTGATAGTCTTCCATCTGCCGCTAATGCTAAAATGCGAGGCTTGGTATAATCCCCTCTCCCTGAGTTCTCGAAACCCCCTATCGCTCACTCCTGGTTCAAACAAGGGGTTTCCTATAATGGGTTTAAGTGGTGAGTTACGAGAGAACAGGGGGGACGAGTCAATGAGATGAGCGCAGATTCGTGCCGTGTTACCTATTAACGGGTGACGTTTGAGGTCTGTTGGGAGTGCAGTGTAACACCAAGGGATTCTCTGGATAGGGGTTGTACTTTGTGCTTGTTCGAGTTGTGTCCACAGTTTGGTGGGTGTATGTCGGCACCAGTCTATGAGCCTTCCTAAGTGTGTTGCTCTATAGTAGGTCTGGAGGTCAGGCATTGCCAGTCCCCCGTGTCGTTTGGGTAACGAAAGAATTTTCCTCTGTATTCGTGATTTTTTCCCTGCCCAAATAAATTTGGTAAATATTGAACGTATTTGGGTGAAGTAACTTGCGGGTATGTGTATTGGGATAGTCTGCAGCAAATATAGGAATTTGGGTAAAATTGACATCTTAAGGATGTTGCAACGTCCGAACCAGGAGTGGAGTCCGCCATTCCATTTATCTAGCAATTGCTGTACTTTTTTAAGCAGAGGTGGGAAGTTATGTTTGAACAATTGGGAAAAAGATGGGGGTATGTATGTGCCCAGATACTTCAAAGCTGTGGTGGTCCATTTCAAATGAAAACTATTTTGTAGTTGTGTGAGTTGTGGTTGTGGGATTCCCAATCCCATCGCTTCGGACTTACTAAAGTTAATTTTCAAATTGGCTAGTTGGCCATATATGCTAAATTCTTTCATGAGGTTGGGGAGGGAGATGGTTGGGTTCGTGAGGGAGAACATCATGTCATCCGTGTAAGCAGAGACTTTAAATTGTTTTTTATTTACTTCTATACCTGTGATGTCTGGGTTCAGTCTAATGTGGCATAGGAAAGGTTCTAGGGATAATGCAAAGAGCAGTGGTGAGAGGGGGCAGCCCTGACGGGTCCCGTTAGTAATTGGGAAAGCTTCCGAGATTACTCCGTTCACCCTAACTCTGGCTGTAGGGTCTGAATAAATTGAGGAGATCCAGTGCATCATTTTCTCACCTAATCCTATGTGCTTTAATGTCGCAAACATGAACCTCCAGCTGACCCGGTCGAACGCTTTTTCGGCGTCAGTTCCTAGTAGGATACATGGTGATTTGGTACTGTTGGCTATATGAAGTAGGTTAAGGACTTTGATCGTGTTGTCCCTAGCCTCCCTAGTTGGGACAAAGCCTACTTGGTCTAGGTGGATTAGTGAGGTGAGGTGTTGCTGCAGTCTAGTGGAAATGATTTTTGTAAAGAGCTTTAGGTCTGTATTTAAAAGAGAAATCGGGCGATAGGAGCCGCATTGGCTTGGGTCTTTGCCTTCTTTTGGTATAACGGAGATTTGTGCCTGTAAAGTGGATTTAAAAAATTTTCCTCCTGTGCCTAGGTTGTTATAAAGTCTGACCAGGTGTTGTCCAAGTGAGGGGAGAAGGATCTTATAATAGTGGATAGTGAGTCCGTCCGGACCTGGTGCTTTGCCTGGTTTAGAGTTTTTAACAGCGGTTTGCAGTTCATTCAACGTGATTGGTTCTTCTAGTAAGGATTGAGCATCGTCAGGGAGAGTCGGCATCAGGGAGGACGAGATGTATTCTGTCATCTTGTCAGGGGGAGTTTGTGTCTCTTTTAAATTATAAAGAGATGTGTAAAAGGAACTGAACTCCTGCGCAATGTGCTGAGGTATGGGGATTTTCTGACCTCTGGGGGACATAATGTGGGGTATGTATGAGGTCAGTTTCTGTTCTCGTAACGATTGGGCTAGCAGTCTTCCGCATTTGTTCCCGGATTCATAGTGTTTCCTTTTACATACTTGTATGGCTGCTTTGGCTTTGTATCGTAAGAGGTCGGTGATCTGTGTGCGAACCGTGTCTAGTTCTACTTCTAATTGTTTGGTGGGGCCTTGTTTATGACTTATCTCTAATGTTTCTAGTTTTTTAAGCAAAGTGTTCAATTGTGCAATCCTTTGCTTTTTTAGTCGTGAACCATGTTTGATGAGTATTCCTCTAATGACAGGTTTATGTGCCTCCCATACTAATCCCATGTCACTGTCAGAAGTAGTATTTGTGGAAAAGTAGTGTCCTATTTCTTTAGTCACTTCAGCTAGAACTTCTGGGTCCTTCAAAAGACCCTCATTTAGTCGCCACAGTGGTTTCTGTGTCGACCTCAGGTCTGGGAGGGTGTACTGCAGTGTAATCGGAGCATGGTCCGACCATGTAATAGAACCTATAGAGGTTTTTTTAATCGCTTGTAAATCTTTGTGGGGGATCAGAAAGTAATCGATTCTCGAGTACGTCTGGTGCGGTTTAGAAAAAAAGGTGTAGTCTTTTTCCCCGGGATGGAATAGGCGCCAAGCGTCAATCAGTTGTGAATTGTGTAGCGTCATGCCGATGCGCTTGCGTAGTTCTCGCGAGGTAGAGGATGATCCAGTGGAAGTATCCTCTGAAGGGATGAGAGGGACATTAAAGTCTCCCCCTAGTATCAAATGGCCGTCTGAGAATTGCGATAGAAGGTCTAGGTGACGTTTGAGAAATCTGTCTTGTTGTGTATTGGGAACATATAGATTAGCTAAGGTTACTTTTGAGTCTCCTATTTTCCCCTTTATGAAGAGAAATCTGCCTTCCTTATCATATTTTACTTCCGTGAGAGACCATGATATTTTGGATGAAATTAAAATGGAGACCCCTCTAGATTTAGCCTCTGTGTACCTTGAGTGATATGTTACCGGGAAAAATCTGTTTTGAAGTGTCGGTAAGGTGCCTTCTTTGAAGTGGGTTTCCTGCAGGAAAACAACATCAGCCCTTAGGCGTCTCATGTCATTAACTAGCATGCGTCTTTTTTCAGGCGTATTAAGGCCCTTTACATTAAGAGAGATTATGTTTATGGAGGCCATGTTCGTGGGTGGTAGGTAAGATGCTATACCAGGTCTAGGTGTGCAGGTGGGGAGGGGAGGGGATTATTGGGAGGGGGGGTAAGGTGTGGGTGGGTAGGGTATAGAGCGGGTGCAGCAGGAAAGATTGAATAAGTTCAGAGAAGAGAAGAGAAAAGAGTGTAGAGAGCTGTCACTACAAAGTGCAGCTTAGTGCGAATACTAAGTTAGCCACTCAGGCTAGTACGCTCCCCAGACACTATGCTGGGATTAGAGCGTTGTCCTATGTGGGACGGTGGAAAGACAGGGCCGGGAAGTGAGCTCCCGAACCTCTCCCTCCAACCCCGGCCATCAGTGGTTTTTATTTATGTATGTGAGGTGCCATTAGCAATCACCTAAAGGATTAGTGAGTTATGGTGGTGTTGGCATACTGACTATTCAAATGTAACTAATAGGAGAGGCATGATAAAGCCTAAAGTGAAATAAGGTAAACAGGGCTCTCCTGACTATAGCCCAAGGAACACATTTGTAAACCAAAAAGCGTGAAAGAAAAATTGGGTAAATCAACAAGTGCAAAAAAGCAGAACATGAACATGAGCATGAATCCCTCCCCATCCAGTTGCATGTAAGGTGGCCGAGCCAGGAAGGTTAAATTGAAACTGAACCGTAATGATATGTGTAGAACTAATCCAGGCTCAGCCCTATCACATGCAGGTCAGGACATAGGGGTTGTGAATAAACAGTCCCGTACAGGGACGTACCAGGAGGTCTGGCTCTTTCATGGCCGTTAACTTATAACTGCTGAACAAATGTGGAAATATGTGAAAACTCCCCCCCCCCCCCCCCCCACAGACCAAAACGTTAGATCTTAGGTATCAGTTTGTACTCCAACGGCATGTGGGAAACCTGTAGCTGCCCATCAGAACCCAATCATCTTGTCATGACAGGTCTCTGATGCTCCAGTGGTCCATGTCATGCCGGTCTCTGAGTGCAAGGTGCCGAAGAGGGACGATGATCTTCGTCGGGGTCACGTCTCTGGTCATTTCAGTAGCTCCCATCTACCGGCGTCTGCTTGACCTGTCTGGTTTCTAACAGCCGAGGTATTAGTGTCATTGGATCACCCGAGGGAGCCTGTGTGGGTGGGTGGGGGAGGGTCTGGTGCAATAGAAAAGAGAAGACAAGTCCCCAGTGGTAGATCCGAAAGGTTCTGTTGTGAGTCTTGTCCAGGGGTGAAGCGGACATCACTGGCCACTAGGTTATCATCAGGTGTGTTGCACACAGAGGGGGATGGAGGGGGGAGGAAGCCCGGGAAGAGGGGACTAGGACCGAAGTTTGTTCAACTTCCCCTCCTTCTCTAATCAAAAGTGGAGGCCAGGTTACAGATCTCCTTGCTTAAGGACAAAATATCTTGCAGTCTGACCTGTATGAGTCAAGCTGGATTAGGGAGGGATGGCCACAGGCCTACTCACGCTGTTCTCCAGATGCCGTTCTGCGTCTCCTTCTGTCCCGCTGGCGGCGGGGAGGTAGAGGTCCGTGCAGTCTCAGGGGGCCCGATCGGCCTTGTGGACGTGGTAAGAGCTGGAGCCAGTCAGGGACTTGTATCGGTTCCGAATCCATGAACCGGAAGAGCGCCGGGAGGTCCTCCATTCTTTGCAGGGAGAACGAGCCGGATTCGTTGCGGAACATTACAGACAGTGGATAACCCCATCTGTATGTCAGGCCCTTCTGTTTAGCAAGTTCCAGGAGAGGACGGAGGAGGGCTCTTCGTCTCAGCGTGGCCCGCGAAAGATCGGGCAATATTCTGGTCTGTTTGCCTCCTACCTCTACCTCTCCAAAATCCCAGGCCCGGCGCAGGATGGCCTCCTTTTGTGTGTAGCGGTGTAGTCTGCATACTACATCCCTTGGTCTGTTCGGGTCTTCGGATCTGGGGCCGAGAGCTCTATGGACTCTGTCCAGCTCTATGGAGAGATCTGGGTCTCCTAGTACGGTGCGGAATATTCCTCTGACCGTTTCCCCTAGATCGTCCGCTGTTGTCTCCTCCGGGATTCCCCGGAGCCGCAGATTGTTCCTGCGGCTTCGGTCCTCGATATCTTCCAGGTGCAGCTGTAGAGCCACAGCGGAGTCCCGCTGCGAGTCTCTCGCCTGTTCAAGCGCCGCCACTCTTTCCTCCAAAGCAGACACCGAGGCTTCGCCTGTGTCCATGCGGTCTGCCAGTGTAGCCATTTCCCCCCGCACCTCCTGCATGTCTCGTCGGTGTGTCTCCTCTAGTTTAAGGATGAGTGCCTCAATGTCCGATCGAGTGGGGAGGGCCTGCAGCAGGGCCCGAATGTCCTGGTCCAGCCTGATGGGTTCCGGGGATTGTGGGGAAGCCATCGTGTCTTTCCCAGAGTCTCTGTAAGTTGCCGGGAGGTGATTAATATCGTCCTGAGAACGTGATGGGGTTGAGTGTACTCTCTGTCTGGAGGCCTGCTGTGTCTCGTCACGTGGTAGGCCTCGCGGCGCTGTTACTGTGGCTCCTGGAGATTTGCCCTGTATCTGTCGAAAATAGTGTCGGATTCCTCCTGGGCTCCTACCAACGGGTGTCCCCCGTGTAGTTGCTCTTGTCCTGTGCCTTTTGGTTGGTATCATGCCTTTGGCAAAGTAAAAAATAGCCGGGGTTTTTGGGACAGGCCGGGAGCTCCAAGAAGAAGCTGCTTCACTCCGCCTTGTCCAGGCCACGCCCCCAAATCATTTTTTTTATGTGGACAATCAATCACTATATATTTTTTTCACTATTGTGGGCACTTCAATGTGTAATCTAATTATGATTTGTCATTATTATGTTTTTCATTTTTTTGGTAATGCAGGAGATTTATTTATTTAGAACACTTGAATATTATGGTATCTAGCGCCCCCATCTTCCTTACATTCCTTATATCCCCGTTCTGCCTAGTAACAGCATCGCTGATCTCTGCTCCCTGTGATTGGGAGCAGAGATCAGTGACGTGTCACATGTAGCCACGCCCCCCCCCACAGTTAGTAACACATCCCTAGGATACACTTAACCCCTCCCTAGCCCCCTAGTGGTTAACCCCTTCACTGCTAGTGTCATTTACACAGGAATCAGTGCATTTGTATAGCACTGATTGCTGTATAAATGACAATGGTCCCAAAAATGTGTCAAAAATGTCCGATGTGTCCGCCATAATGTCGCAGTCACAATAAAAATCGCTGATCGCCGCCATTACTAGTAAAAAAAAAAAATAATAATAAAAATGCCATAAAACTATCCCCTATTTTGTAAACGCTATAACTTTTGCGCAAACCAATCAATAAACGCTTATTGCGATTTTTTTTTTTTTTTTTTTTTTTATTTTTTTTTTTTTTTACCAAAAATATGTAGAAGGATACGTATCGGCCTAAACTGAGGGAAAAAAATGTTTTTTTAAATAATTTTTGGGGATATTTATTATAGCAAAAAGTAAAAAATAATGCTTTTTTTGCAACATTGTCGCTATTTTTTGTTTATAGCGCAAAAAATAAAAACCGCAGAGGTGATCAAATACCACCAAAAGAAAGCTCTATTTGTGGGAAAAAAAGAACGTCAATTTTGTTTGGAAGCCACATCGCACGACCGCGCAATTGTCAGTTAAAGCGACGCAGTGCCGAATCACAAAAAACGCACTGGTCAGGAAGGGGGTAAATTCTTCTGGGGCTGAAGTAGTTAAACGAATCTGTGTACATGTACACATAAGATAACATTGGATGAGTTCAGGGGCAGCTGAAAAAAGCAGCCAACTGCCTCTGAACGTCCGTTTAAAAAAAAAAAAAAAAGGCCTCAGCTCAGCTGCCTAAAAACGACATTAAACGAACCTGTGTTCTTTTAATGTCGTTAAAATGTCGTTTTTTGGAAAGCAAAAAAATGAGTTCAGACGCTGAGTTTAAAGGCATTTCAAGCCCCAAACACCCATTTAAACGCGGTAACTCGCGTTTAGTTGCCTTTCGTCTACAGGCGTTTTTCATTGGCTATTTTGAAAAAAAAAAGAAAATATTTTTTTTTCAAACGCTTCTAAACGCAAACGCGGCTAAATGCTGCAAATCGGACATTTTAAACGTGGGTTACTATCTGTCAAGTTAAATCGTTCAGGAGAGGTTGTAAAAATGTCCCGTGTACATTAAGCCTTAAGGCCCGTACACACGATTGGACTTTTTGACAACAAACATGCAAATTAGCTGTTTTGGCGCAACATCCGACCGTGTGTACGCTCCATCGGACAAACTTTTTCTGTTTCTATCGGACTTTTGTTGGCTGTGCGAACGGACAAACTTTCCGGCAACAAAAGTCCGATGGAGCAAAGTTCGGCCGTGTGTACACAAAAGCATCAGACTTTTGTACAAACTACAGTACGTGGCCGCGAGAATGTTTCCAGCACTGGTTCTCGGTGACAGGGTACTGTACATCTCGCGCCGGCTGCAATAGGAAAAACACATTTTCCTATTGCGGCAAACGTGAGAGGGAATTCCCCTCTGGGGGCATACCAGGCCTTTAGGTCTGGTATGGATTTTAAGGGGAACCCCCTATGCCTAAAAAACGGCGTGGGAGTCCCCCCAAAATCCATACCAGACCCTTATCCGAGCACAAAGCCTGGCCGGTCAGGAAAGGGGGTGGGGACGACATGACCACGCCCCCTTATGACCTCAGTCCCAGCATGCCCCGGGACTGTGATGTCATAGGGTGTGGGATCACAGCCTATATAAGTCATAGCAGAGCGCACAGAAAGCATTACAGCCGGAGAGAGCGTTGTGTCAACATCTCTGGAAGAGAAGAGGGAAGAAGAGGATCCAGATGTCCGGGCTCCTCCGCTAGCAAAAGAGCGGCAAAAGAGAAGATAGCGGAGGAGCCCGGAAGAAGGAACCAGAGAAGAACCAGAGCGCGCGGAGACGACATCGGAGAGAGGGAGAAGAGGCCTGAGAGACCCCCGAAGTCGGAAGAAGACCCTGGAGTCGGAAGACCCCTGGAGCTGCCTAATAAATTACTTTAAAAATGTACTGTTTTTTTTTTCTTGACACTTTCTTCCTTAGGTGAATGGGTAGGGGTACGATGTACCCCATACTCATTCACATAGGGCGGGGGGCCAGGATCTGGGGGCCCCCTTATTAAAGGGGGCTCCCGGATTCCGATAAGCCCCTCGCCCGCAGACCCCGACAAGCAACGACCAGGGTTGTCGGGAAGAAGCCCTTGTCCTCATCAACATGGGGACAAGGTGCTTTGGGGTGGGGGGGCCGCAGGGCGCCCCCCCCCCAAAGCACCCACCCCCCATGTTGAGGCCATGCGGCCTGGTACGGCTCAGGAGGGGGGGCGCTAGCTCGTCCCCACCCCCTTTCCTGACCGTTCGGGCTGCGTGCTCGGATAAGGGTCTGGTATGGATTTTGGGGGTACCCCCACGCTGTTTTTTCGGCGTAGGGGTTTCCCCTTAAAATCCAGACCAGATCTAAGGGCCTGGTATGCCCCTGGAGTGAACCCATGCCTTTTTTTTATTTAAAATTTGGCGTGGAGTTCCCTCTCATGATTCATACCAAACACAGTGCCTGGCATTGGCGGGGATCCAAGTCGGATCCCCACACCAGTGTGAACGTGGCTCGCAAGGTGTCAATCTCACCAATAAAAGTGGCGAGATTGACACAATATCAGACCACAATACAGAAGTTGACCAAAGGGTGGTGGTAAAGAGCTCAAAAACCACGTGATTTGTTGAAAGTTGGCTGGAAAAGTCCTGTCGTCTGTATGCAAGACAAACTTCTCGCCAACGCCCTTTGTACAAAAATCCAAGGGAAAGTTTGTACAAAGTCCTATCGGGTGTATGGGGCTTTAGACCTAATCTTCCTGTTTTTGTTTTTTTCTAAACAGCTGCAAGCTGATCATACACTGTTTCCTGCAGTGCAGGATGTAAACAATCCCTGGAGGCTGCGGCTGTCAGATCAAGGTGAAAAACTAACTATCTGCATTACTTCTCATAGTGACTCAGTCATTACACATTGACTGTTTGCAGTTCAAGTACCAGGCCTTATCCGGATTGGAGTTTCCACCCTCCCTGTGTCTCAGTGTTGTGTATGAAGGATGTGTATGACTAGTGTGCTGCTAGCAACTATCCCTACCTGCACCTGAAAATGTCTTTTAATTCCCTGCACTTTAATCTTTGCAACATTGTTTCAATAAAGCCTTTTTTTCACTTCGACCCCTTTCACACTGGAGGCGTTTTTCAGGCACTTTAGCGTTAAAATAGCGCCTGAAAAAAGCCTCATCTGCAATCCCAGTGTGAAAGCCATAGTGCTTTTACACTGGGGCGCTGTGCTGGCAGGACGTAAAAAAAAGTCCTGCAAGCAGCTTCTTTGAGGCGCTTTAGGAGCGGAGCCCCTTCCCATTGAAATCAATGGGCAGCACCTGCAAAGCGCCTCTGCAACGAGGCTCTGCAGGTGCTTTTAACCCTTTTTCAGCCGCTAGCCAGGGTTAAAAGCGCCCCACTAGCGCCTGAAAAGCGCTGCAAAAACTACGGTAAAGTGCCGCTAAAACTAACAGCGCTTTACCCCCCACGCTACCCGCGCTGGCAGTGTGAAAGAGCTCTTAATCTTTGGTGTCTCTGTAGAAGGTAATCTTAGGGATCTGTAATCCTCACTTTTTGTAAAATGGAAATGGACCACCTGTCTGTTTCAATCCGATTCGCCAGATGGATGGGGAATAGGACCACCAGCCGTCTATTTTTGGTGGACAGGATCAGATTGGATGGCGGCGGGTGTTAGCGGACATCCGCCACTCCATGGAAGAGACTGGAGGGTCTGATCAGGTCCGCCTGAAAAACTGACAGGCCTACCTGATCAGATCGCCCGTGTGGAAGGGGCCTTACTGGCTGAATCACTTAACTATGTTACTGCAGCACAAGCGTTTTCCCCGCACCAGGTTGTATCCAAACCAGGTATAAACTGAATGTTGCTCTCCAGAGTTAAGCCCCAGGTGCTGGCTAATGCTAATCCATGTTGTGAGGGAAGAAAAAATCCTCTAGAAGTTTATCCTCTAGTTTCACTTTTTCCTCTACTACATATTATTATAAATAATATTATTTATGTTTACATTTTTGGAAATTGACCTTTATATTAGGTCTAGTAGATTTTTAATTTTTAATTTTTGAAAAAACAGACACGCAGACCATCTAACTCAGTAATAGGGCCAACAGAGTGAAACTCCTATGAAAATGCTGAGCAAACACCTTGGCTTCACTCATTCTTATAGCCCACGGTGTCTATGGACGTGGTGACACCGCGATCTATTTCTATTTTTAAATCCATCCCTATTTTTGTTGTGTGGCTATGTTCAGTTCAGAGCCTTTTTCTAGCTACATACAACTTTCATAGTTGGCTACACACATAGACACAGTAATACCCTTGTTTAATGGTTACTATTTTTTACATAGCTTGACACATACGACATGGATTTTCGCTCAGCTCTATGAGGTCTGTCACACTCTTCATTCCTTAGTGTAATGGATCGCCTTACTCATAGACATAGCCATCTAGTTATATTTTCACTGAATTATTTTAGCTACATTTTTTAGCTGCATGCTTTTTCATGCAGCTTTATTGCGTTTATTGATCGATAGTATTTATTTAGACATCTTGTTATCTTCCAAAATAGTGACACAATGTTTGTAACATCTTAGAGCCCTCTGATGTTTTTCCACAGCTGGATTAAAGGCTAGACACAAATCGTAATCAAGGCAACACATTTAGGCTCGGTTCACACTGGGGCGACTTGGGATCCGACTTGTACGCCCTCAAGTCGCCCCAAGTCGCCCCAGAAATAGATTCAATGGGAGTGAACGCTAGCGTCTTAATAGACACTACTGAAGTCGCTCCGACTTCAGAGCGTACTCCCTGTACTACTTTGATCCGACTTGGTAGGCGACCTGTACCATAGAAATCAATGGAAGTCGCCTCCAAGTCGGATCTCTCTGTAAAGTCAAGCGACTTTGCAGGGAAAACCCCTCCCTCCCCCCTCCCTCCCAGAGAGCTGATTGCCCTGTGATTGGCCACAGGCGAAGTCGCCTGTCATGGAGGCGACTTCAAGTCGCCTTGTAATTTGCTGAAGTCGCGCTGAAGTCGCGTTGAAGTCGCACTGAAGCCGCGTTGAAGTCGCGGTACAAAGCCGCGCTGAAGTCGTGTTGCCCCAGTGTGAACCGACCCTTACTGATCGCTAAGAGACCATTGACATAGCGATATTCACTCACAGCTTTGTGGAGAAATTGTATCCCTTTTAAAATCATTCATATGGCGCTATGCTTACAGCGAAGTTTTACTATATTCTCCACTAGCACCTACATAGTCTCATCCAGTCACTTAATCGTTTGTTGGGGTTGTCAAGTTTATGTTTAAATACTACTTAATATATTTTGATATATTTGAATACCTAGACAACCTTAATACTCGGCAGGGTTTAACTCAATACATACGGTAATTATTTTGATTAACACCTCTCGAGGCTTTCACATAAATATGTCCATGACTTTTTTCTCTTCAAAAAGATAAGTCACTTCGTGAGAGTTCTTCCTTTTATCCTGATCTCTGGGAATCCAAGTTTTAACCACTTGACGACCGCCTCACGCCGATGTACGTCGGCAAGGTGGCACGGACAGGCAAAATCACGTACATGTACGTGATTGGCCTTCCGCGGGTGGGGGGTCCGATCGGACCCCCCCCCCGGTGTCCGAGGCGGTCGTCTTTTGTCCCACGGCGATCGGAGGTGAGGGGGAGGCCATCCGTTCGTGGCCCCCCCCTCGCGATCGCCGCCGGCCAATCAAATCATTCCTTTGCTGCTGTATGCTAAACAGCAGCAAAGGAAATGATGTCATCTCTCCTCGGCTCGGTAATTTCCGTTCCGGCCCGAGGAGAGAAGACATGTGAGTGAGTGCACAACACTACACACACCCAGTAGAACATGCCAGGCACACAAAACACCCCGATCCCCCCCCCGATCGCCCCCGATCCCCCCCGATCACCCCCCCCCCTGTCACAAACTGACACCAAGCAGTTTTTTTTTTTTTTTTTTTTTCTGATTACTGCATTGGTGTCAGTTTGTGACAGTTACAGTGTTGGGACAGTTACTGTTACCCCCCTTTAGGTCTAGGGTACCCCCCTAACCCCCCTAATAAAGTTTTAACCCCTTGATCATCCCCTGTCACCAGTGTCGCTAAGCAATCATTTTTCTGATCGCTGTATTAGTGTCGCTGGTGACGCTAGTTAGGGAAGTAAATATTTAGGTTCGCCGTCAGCGTTTTATAGCGACAGGGACCCCCATATACTACCTAATAAATGTTTTAACCCCTTGATGGCCCCCTAGTTAACCCTTTCACCACTGATCACCGTATAAGTGTTACGGGTGACGCTGGTTAGTTCGTTCATTTTTTATAGTGTCAGGGCACCCGCCGTTTATTACCGAATAAAGGTTTAGCCCCCTGATCGCCCGGCGGTGATATGCGTCGCCCCAGGCAGCGTCAGATTAGCGCCAGTACCGCTAACACCCACGCACGCAGCATACGCCTCCCTTAGTGGTATAGTATCTGTACGGATCAATATCTGATCCGATCAGATCTATACTAGCGTCCCCAGCAGTTTAGGGTTCCCAAAAACGCAGTGTTAGTGGGATCAGCCCAGATACCTGCTAGCACCTGCGTTTTGCCCCTCCGCCCGGCCCAGCCCAGCCCACCCAAGTGCAGTATCGATCGATCACTGACACTTACAAAACACTAAATGCATAACTGCAGCGTTCGCAGAGTCAGGCCTGATCCCTGCGATCGCTAACAGTTTTTTTGGTAGTATTTTGGTGAACTGGCAAGCACCAGCCCCAAGCAGCGTCAGGTTAGCGCCAGTAGCACTAACACCCACGCACGCAGCATACGCCTCCCTTAGTGGTATAGTATCTGAACGGATCAATATCTGATCCGATCAGATCTATACTAGCGTCCCCAGCAGTTTAGGGTTCCCAAAAACGCAGTGTTAGCGGGATCAGCCCAGATACCTGCTAGCACCTACGTTTTGCCCCTCCGCCCGGCCCAGCCCAGCCCACCCAAGTGCAGTATCGATCGATCACTGTCACTTACAAAAGACTAAACGCATAACTGCAGCGTTCGCAGAGTCACGCCTGATCCCTGCGATCGCTAACAGTTTTTTTGGTAGCGTTTTGGTGAACTGGCAAGCACCAGCGGCCTAGTACACCCCGGTCGTAGTCAAACCAGCACTGCAGTAACACTTGGTGACGTGGCGAGTCCCATAAGTGCAGTTCAATCTGGTGAGGTGGCAAGCACAAGTAGTGTCCCGCTGCCACCAAAAAGACAAACACAGTCCCGTCGTGCCCATAATGCCCTTCCTGCTGCATTCGCCAATCCTAATTGGGAACCCACCGCTTCTGCAGCGCCCGTACTTCCCCCATTCACATCCCCAACCAAATGCAGTCGGCTGCATGAGAGGCATTTTCTTTATGTCCTCCCGAGTACCCCTACCCAGCGAACCCCCCCAAAAAAGATGTTGTGTCTGCAGCAAGCGTGTATATAGGCGTGACACCCGCTATTATTGTCCCTCCTGTCCTGACAATCCTGGTCTTTGCATTGGTGAATGTTTTGAACGCTACTATGCACTAGTTGAGTATTAGCGTAGGGTACAGCATTGCACAGACTAGGCACACTTTCACAGGGTCTCCCAAGATGCCATCGCATTTTGAGAGACCCGAACCTGGAACCGGTTACAGTTATAAAAGTTAGTTACAAAAAAAGTGTAAAAAAAATATATATATATATAAAATTTAAAAAAAATAGTTGTCGTTTTATTGTTCTCTCTCTCTCTATTCTCTCTATTGTTCTGCTCTTTTTTACTGTATTCTATTCTGCAATGTTTTATTGTTATTATGTTTTATCATGTTTGCTTTTCAGGTATGCAATTTTTTATACTTTACCGTTTACTGTGCTTTATTGTTAACCATTTTTTTGTCTTCAGGTACGCCATTCACAACTTTGAGTGGTTATACCAGAATGATGCCTGCAGGTTTAGGTATCATCTTGGTATCATTCTTTTCAGCCAGCGGTCGGCTTTCATGTAAAAGCAATCCTAGCGGCTAATTAGCCTCTAGACTGCTTTTACAAGCCGTGGGAGGGAATGCCCCCCCCCCACCGTCTTCCGTGTTTTTCTCTGGCTCTCCTGTCTCACCAGGGAACCTGAGAATGCAGCCGGTGATTCAGCCAGCTGACCATAGAGCTGATCAGAGACCAGAGTGGCTCCAAACATCTCTATGGCCTAAGAAACCGGAAGCTACGAGCATTTTATGACTTAGATTTCGCCGGATGTAAATAGCGCCATTGGGAAATTGGGGAAGCATTTTATCACACCGATCTTGGTGTGGTCAGATGCTTTGAGGGCAGAGGAGAGATCTAGGGTCTAATAGACCCCAATTTTTTCAAAAAAGAGTACCTGTCACTACCTATTGCTATCATAGGGGATATTTACATTCCCCGAGATAACAATAAAAATGATTAAAAAAAAAAAAAAATGAAAGGAACAGTTGAAAAATAAGATAAAAAAGCAAAAAAATAATAAAGAAAAAAAAAAAAAAAAAGCACCCCTGTCGCCCCCTGCTCTCGCGCTAAGGCAAACGCAAGCGGCGGTCTGTCGTCAAACGTAAACAGCAATTGCACCATGCATGTGAGGTATCACCGCGAAGGTTAGATCGAGGGCAGTAATTTTTGCAGTAGACCTCCTCTGTAAATCTAAAGTGGTAACCTGTAAAGGCTTTTAAAAATGTATTTATTTTGTTGCCACTGCACGTTTGTGCGCAATTGTAAAGCATGTCATGTTTGGTATCCATGTACTCGGCCTAAGATCATCTTTTTTATTTCATCAAACATTTGGGCAATATAGTGTGTTTTAGTGCATTAAAATTTAAAAAAGTGTGTTTTTTCCCCAAAAAATGCGTTTGAAAAATCGCTGCGCAAATACTGTGTGAAAAAAAAAATGAAATACCCACCATTTTAATCTGTAGGGCATTTGCTTTAAAAAAATATATAATGTTTGGGGGTTCAAAGTAATTTTCTTGCAAAAAAAAAAAAAAAACGTTTTCATGTAAACAATAAGTGTCAGAAAGGGCTTTGTCTTCAAGTGGTTAGAAGAGTGGGTGATGTGTGACATAAGCTTCTAAATGTTGTGCATAAAATGCCAGGACAGTTCAAAACCCCCCCAAATGACCCCATTTTGGAAAGTAGACACCCCAAGCTATTTGCTGAGAGGCATGTCCAGTCCATGGAATATTTTATATTGCGACACAAGTTGCGGGAAAGAGACAAATTTTTTTTTTTTTTTTTGCACAAAATTGTCACTAAATGATATATTGCTCAAACATGCCATGGGAATATGTGAAATTACACCCCAAAATACATTCTGCTGCTTCTCCTGAGTACGAGGATACCACATGTGTGAGACTTTTTGGGAGCCTAGCCGCGTACGGAACCCCGAAAACCAAGCACCGCCTTCAGGCTTTCTAAGGGCGTGAATTTTTGATTTCACTCTTGACTGCCTATCACAGTTTCGGAGGCCATGGAATGCCCAGGTGGCACAAACCCCCCCCAAATGACCCCATTTTGGAAAGTAGACACCCAAAGCTATTTGCTGAGAGGTATAGTGAGTATTTTGCAGACCTCACTTGTTGTCACAAAGTTTTGAAAATTGAAAAAAGAAAAAAAAAAAAAGTTTTTTCTTGCCTTTCTTCATTTTCAAAAACAAATGAGAGCTGCAAAATACTCACCATGCCTCTCAGCAAATAGCTTGGGGTGTCTACTTTCCAAAATGGGGTCATTTGGGGTGGTTTTGTGCCACCTGGGCATTCCATGGCCTCCGAAACTGTGATAGGCAGTGAAGAGTGAAATCAAAAATTTTCACCCTTAGAAATCCTGAAGGCGGTGATTGGTTTTCGGGGTCCCGTGCACGGCTAGGCTCCCAAAAAGTCTCACACATGTGGTATCCCCATACTCAGGAGAAGCAGCAGAATGTATTTTGGGGTGCAATTCCACATATGCCCATGGCCTGTGTGAGCAATATATCATTTAGTGACAACTTTGTGCAAAAAAAAAAAAAAAAGTGTCACTTTCCCGCAACTTGTGTCAAAATATAAAATATTCCATGGACTCAATATGCCTCTCAGCAAATAGCTTGGGGTGTCTACTTTCCAAAATGGGGTCATTTGGGGGGGTTTTGTGCCACCTGGGCATTCCATGGCCTCCGAAACTGTGATAGGCAGTGAAGAGTGAAATCATAAATTTACACCCTTAGAAATCCTGAAGGCGGTGATTGGTTTTCGGGGCCCCGTACGCGGCTAGGCTCCCAAAAAGTCCCACACATGTGGTATCCCTGTACTCAGGAGAAGCAGCAGAATGTATTTTGGGGTGCAATTCCACATAGGCCCATGGCCTGTGTGAGCAATATATCATTTAGTGACAACTTTTTGTAAATATTTTTTTTTTTTTTGTCATTATTCAATCACTTGGGACAAAAAAAAAATATTCAATGGGTTCAACATGCCTCTCAGCAATTTCCTTGGGGTGTCTACTTTCCAAAATGGGGTCATTTGGGGGGGTTTTGTACTGCCCTGCCATTTTAGCACCTCAAGAAATGACATAGGCAGTCATAAACTAAAAGCTGTGTAAATTACAGAAAATGTACCCTAGTTTGTAGACGCTATAACTTTTGCGCAAACCAATAAATATACGCTTATTGACATTTTTTTTACCAAAGACATGTGGCCGAATACATTTTGGCCTAAATGTATGACTAAAATTGAGTTTATTGGATTTTTTTTATAACAAAAAGTAGAAAATATCATTTTTTTTCAAAATTTTCGGTCTTTTTCCGTTTATAGCGCAAAAAATAAAAACCGCAGAGGTGATCAAATACCATCAAAAGAAAGCTCTATTTGTGGGAAGAAAAGGACGCAAATTTCGTTTGGGTACAGCATTGCATGACTGCGCAATTAGCAGTTAAAGCGACGCAGTGCCAAATTGGAAAAAGACCTCTGGTCCTTAGGCAGCATAATGGTCCGGGGCTCAAGTGGTTAAACAAGACTAATGTAATTAACAAATAAATATTCTTTAGTATTCCCATGATTTGTTGATTCAAGTTTAGGACAAATATACATTTTTCTATATGGTTTTTTATCCTAATCAGTATATGTACACGTCATTTTTATAATAAAAGTTTTTTTTTTTTTTCTCACCATTTATAGAAAATTAGAGTAACAAGCACGGTCTTTGTGTGAATGCGTGAGCACAAGGTTATTGACATGGAAAGTTTTTCTCCCGTTAATTGCGACCTTTACCTGTGCACACACAGATACACAAATATATAAACATTGGTTTGTGCATATAAGTGCCTAGTTTATAGGTTTTTTATGTACACGCTGAAAAATATGGAGTTGTTTTTGTTATATGCATGGTTTTCATGCTCACTATAATAATTTTTATCATGATAGTATTTATAATATGTTTTTTACAGTACTAATATATGTCTTCACATGTCAATTGATGAAGGTTTCCCCCTCCTTTTTCGTTTCTTTAGGAAAGGTGCTTCATTTTCACAATTTACAGAAAATTGATATTACGCGCCAGAATAATTCACATGTGGACACAAATGTATTCAATTCTGATATATTAGTATTGTTTTTATTGGGAACAGAGGAAGTGTGCATGTATGTGTTTTTCCCCCCTCCCCTTTTTCTATATGACCATGTATTTTATAAACAGAATTAAAACACATGTTTATTATATTCACAAACATCCTGGTCATAGAGTTCATTAACACACATGAAACACACACATATTCATGGTCCTTTGACACATTAAGCAAACATTCCTTATGGGACTTCCACTTTCCACAATACCACATCACTTTTTTACTATCAGAAAACCACTGTCATATATATATATACATATAATAATTTCTTTTTTTTGGTTTTACAATATCCATACACAGCATTAATATCACGTTATTGCGATATTGTTTGCATACACAGAAACCCCATATTTTTCTTTTTCCTTCACCACCCAATCACACTTCACACGCATTGTTCCTTTTTTCTTTTCTGGTGTAATTTATATTTATTTTTATTTTTACACCAGCATTCACTACCCATTAAGATTTCTCAATCTTTTCATTCACCTTTCATCATTTATTTTTCACGTTAATCCAAATATAGCCCCTTTCTTCACTTTTTTTATCATTCTTCATATGTACTTTACGTGTCTTACATGCTTATATAGCATTTTATATAATTGGTTCCTTTTTTCTACATTTTGCCGCTGCTTACACATATACACCCTGCGCACTCAGGGATTTTCACCCCTGTGCTCATCAACCACTGACCAATGTTCACACCCTTCACAATCAGATCTCGGCTGTTCTGCATTTTAGATTTACCACTTGGTCACATGATTCATGATAAATGGTATATATGTGGTTTCATATTTATTATTGTTAGCTATGAGTAAGCGCTCCACGGAGCGTGAAACGCGTTAGCTGATTATCTGTACATTCTATCCATGGTGCTTTGTACATGATTTGTTCCTGATTTTACAATAAAGAAATTTCGTTGGATTATATTCTCCTGGTGTGCGGCTGTCCGGACTTTTTGCTTCCCTCACACTTAACTATGTTACATGAAGGACTGTGAAAAACAAAGACAACTGTATTATTGCTAGTGATAGACTGGATTATATACAGTATGTTATTTTTTTTTATTTGGGCCATAGTTACACTTTTATACCGTATAAGCCACAACCTTGACCACAGTGGAGTTCTAAAGCTTAAAATGCTTTCCTTTTTGCTTAAGCCTCATGTACACTGCTGCTGGTAAACGGACGTTCAGAGGCAATTGGCTGCTTTTTTCACTCAATGTTGGCTGCCCCTGAACTCAATGTTATCTTATGTGTACATGTACACAGGTTCGTATAATGTCGTTTTTAGGCAGTTGCGCTTAGAGGCCTTTTTTGGAAAGCAAAAAAATGAGTTCAGACGCTGAGTTTAGGGGCATTTCAAGCGCCAAAAACGCATCTAAACACGGTAACTCGCATTTAGTCGCGTTTCGTTTACAGGAGTTTTTCATTTTTGTCTATTTTGAAAAAAAAGGCCTCAGCCGTGAGCACATGAATACAGCAATAAAAACCTGACAGGTGTTCTAATCCACCTCCACTCTGTCCAAAACTAAAACAGAAAAAAATAGTTCCACCTTAGTTACATCTTAACCAGTTCCGGACCACCCTATAGCAGATTTACTGCTACTTTAGGGCAGCCCTCCTGTGCAAGTGCCCTACATATACGTGAATCTGCACTTCCGCCTACAGGTGGCGCACACGCCGCCGGTGGGCTGCTTCTGCTGTGATTAAATCACAACAGAAGCTGATCTGTGGGTGCCAGGCACTGGATACCCGCCGATCATTGGTAAAACACACAGAACAGAGATCTGCCTATATAAACAAGGCAGATCTCCATTTTGACAGGGGGAAAGGGATGGATTTTGTGTCCCTACAAAGCAGGGAGTACAATCCAGCACTTCCCCTAGTAAAAGCGGCACACATGTCACAAAAACACTGGCTAGGCACACAGATAACTCTTTCATTGCCTTAGATTTTTAACTCCTTAGCCAGTGTCATTAGTACAGTGACAGTGTATATTTTTAGTATGATCCCTTTATTAGTGTCACTGGCTCAGTTAGTGTCTGATTGTCTGCAGCAATATCGCAGTCCCGCTGTAAGTTGCCGATCGCCGCCATTACTAGTATAAAAAATAAAAATTCAATAAATATATTCCATGGCTTGTAGACTGTGTAACATTGTGTAAACCAATAAATATACGCTTACTTGTTTAACGTCTTTTTTTGTTTATAGTGCAAAAATAACAAATGCAGTGGTGATCAAATACCACCAAAAGAATGCTCTATTTGTTGGAAAAAAAAATTACATACATTTTATTTGGGTACAGCGTTGCAGGACCGTGCAGTTGTCAGTTAAAATGAATGGCACTGCGCTTTGTGAATGAGCCAGCTGTGGGGGTAAGGAGGGGGGCCGAACTTCTGGCTCACTTTGCCGTGGCGAACTGAGCTGAAAGTGGGTACCTGTCAAAACCAGATACCCGCTCCCCCCCAAAAGATGCCAAATGTGGCAGCGGAGGGGGTGGGGCATCTGGGTTGGCAGACAAGCGGAGCTTTGCCTTTTGGGTGGAGCTCAACTTTAAGCTAGTAAGGGAGAATTTGTGAGGATCATTGTTGTCCTCCTTTTAGGACACTAAACAGTAGATTGCAGACGGTGTCAAAATGTATATTGTTGATCACTGTGTGACAAGTGTAAGGCTGACCGCAGGTCAGCCTGTAATTGTAGGAGGAGTCAGGCTGCATAAAGCCTGCCCTCCTTCTTTCATTCCTGTGGTCGTAGGATCTCGTGTAGTGTGCGTCACTTCCGGTGCGATCTGTCTGACGTCACTTCCGGGTTTTCGTCTCAGCAAGATGTGCGGCCGCGAGGGGCGAGTCTCCCAATTTCAGCGGCGGGGTTCAGGTTTGGTCAGAGGGGTCCACGGGCAGGTGGCTACCTCCATCTGGACTCTCCCGGGCATCCACTGGCAGGCCGCTCTCTTTGCCTATTCCAGGTCCGGTCAGTTTCAGAGCCCCGCCAGGTTCACAGGCCGCCCGCTGCTCCCGGTGTCCTCATTGGGGAGAGGGGGTGTTCGGCCACCCTCTACTCCTCTCCTGTGTGCTGCTCCGGTTTTTTAAGGGGGCCGCCTGTCCGCTCCTTCCGGTGCTGACGTGGGGGTAATCGGCCACCTGTCTGCTCCTCTCCCTGTGCAGATCCAGCTCCACGTGGGAGCCACCATCCCGGTACTCACGCTGTGGGGGAAGGGGTTCAGCTGTTTGTTGCAAGGTATTTAATGTTTTAGTGCGGTTGGGGTCGTCCATGGTACAGTTGCAGACAGGGCAGCCTGCGGGTGCTGCCTTTTCACCTGCATGGGGCCATGTTGCTAGCACCCGGTTACCTCATGCCACGCATGTGTAAGCACAGGGTTCAGGGGTTAAAGCAGGCTGTGGGGTTGTCATGACACTTGTTCATTGCCTGTCATCTCATTATTTTCTGTGGGGGTCCTTTGGGGGCATGCAATTTACGATTTCTCATGCAATTTTGGTTTCTCATGCGATTTACAGTTTCTCATGCATTTTACGGTTTTCATGCATTTTACGGTTTCTCATTCATTTTACGATTTAAATTTACAGTTTCTCATGCATTTTATGGTTTCATGTATTTTACGGTTTTCATGCGATTTTCGATTTCTCATTTATTTACGTTTTTTTCATGCAATTTACGGTTTCTTATGCATTTTACGGTTTTCATGCGATTTACGATTTCTTATTCATCATTTTTACGGTTTTCATGCTATTTACGGTTCTCATGCATGTTAGTTTCGCATACAATTTACGGTTTCTCATGCATTTTACGGTTATCGTGCATTTTACGGTTTCTCATGCGATTTATGGTTTCTCATATAATTTATGGGTTCTCATACATTTTACAGTTTTTCATGCATTTTTACGGTTTCAATAAAATTTACGGTTTCTCGTGCATTTTACGGTTTCTCATGCATTTTAGGGTTTCTTGTGCATTTAACGGTTTCTCGTGTATTTTATGGTTTCTCATGTATTTTACGGTTTCTCGTGCTTTTTTACTGTTTTTCGTACATTTTACTGTTTCTTCATGCATTTTACTGTTTCTCATGCATTTTACGGTTTCTCATGCATTTTACAGGTTTTTTATGCATTTCACGGTTTCATTAAATTACGGTTTTTCATGCATTTACAATCTCTCATGCTTTGTTACGGTTTCTCATGCTATTTACGTTTCTCATGCTATTTACGTTTTCTCATGCAATTTACGTTTTCTTATGCAATTTACGTTTCTCATGCAATTTACGTTTCTCATGTAATTTACGGTGTTCTCATGAAATGTTCGATTTCTTATGCAATTTGTCACTTCTCATGCCTATTCATGTTTTCTTACATTTCTCATGTTTCCCATGTTTCTCACGTTTTACTTGGTTCTCACGTTTTACTTGTTCTCACGTTTTCCATGTTTCTTACTAGGGATGTCCCGATACCACTTTTTTAGGACCGAGTACAAGTACCGATACTTTTTTTCAAGTACTCGCCGATACCGATACTTTTTTTTTAATGTCACGTGACAGTTTTTTTTTTTTTTTTTTTTTTTTTTTTGAGGGGGGGGGGGGGGGGGGGGGGGTATAGTGAACGTGTCTGTGTGTGTGTTTTTGTTTTGTTTTTTTCATTTACATTTATTATTTTTACAATTTTTTTTTTTTTTTATTCTTTATTGCACTATGTGTGTGTGTTTTTTTTTTTTTTTTTTTTAATCAGCCCTGTTGGGGGGCTTTGGTGAGATATCAGGGGTCTTAACAGACCTCTGATATCTCCCCCTTGAGACAGAGAAATAGACTGAGGATAGAGATTCCCCAGTCCCTTTCTCTGCAGCGTCAGCTGCACTGAGAATGAATGGAGAGAACACAGCAGCTTCTCTCTATTCATAAACTGACACATTGTAATCACAGAAGATTACAATGTTTCAGTTATGTGAATGGAAAGAGTCAGCTGACTCTCTCCATACACACAGCGGAGAGACAGCAGAACGGAGGGGACAGACGAAGAGAGAGGGGGACAACGGAAAGCCGGAACGGATGGGGACAGCGGAGGGGGACAGAGGAACGCATGGGGACAGCGGAGGGGGACAGAGGAACGCATGGGGACAGCGGAGGGGGACAGAGGAACGGATGGGGACAGCGGAGGGGGACAGAGGAACGGATGGGGACAGCGGAGGGGGACAGAGGAACGGATGGGGACAGCGGAGGGGGACAGAGGAACGGATGGGGACAGCGGAGGGGGACAGAGGAACGGATGGGGACAGCGGAGGGGGACAGAGGAACGGATGGGGACAGCGGAGGGGGACAGAGCAAAGAAGGACAGCGGGATGTGGACAGAGGAACGGAGGAGGACAGCGGAGGGGGACAGAGCAAAGAAGGAGGACAGCGGGGGGGGGACAGAGGAACGGAGGGGGACACAGCAATGGAGCAGGACAGCGGAGGGGGACAGAGGAACGGAGGAGGACTAAGGAGGAGGAGGTGACAGTCAGCGGTGATCGCGTGTGGGGGAATTACAAGCACCGATCACCGCTGTATGTCACTAAGCAGCTGAAAGCCGCGGGGGGAGAAGCTTGTAACTCCCCCACACGTCCATCACCGCTGACAGTCAAGGTATCGGCGGAAGCATCGGGAGCATTTGCCCGAGTACAAGTACTTGGGCAAATGCTTGGTATCGGTGCCGATACCGATACTAGTATCGGTATCGGGACAACCCTATTTCTTACGCTTCCCATGTTTTTCCATGCCTCTCACATTTTTCATGCTTCTCACGTCTTCCCATGCTTCTCACGTCTTCCCATGTTTCTCACGTCTTCCCATGTTTCTCACGTCTTCCCATGTTTCTCACGTCTTCACATGTTTTCTCAAGTTTTCCCATGTTTCTCTCGTTTTCCATGTTTCTCGATTGCTTCTCTCGTTTTCCCTCTCGTTTTTCCCATGCTTTTCTCGTTTTTCCCATGCTTTTCTCGTTTTTCCCATGCTTTTCTCGTTTTTCCCATGCTTTTCTCGTTTTTCCCATGCTTTTCTCGTTTTTCCCATGCTTTTCTCGTTTTTCCCATGCTTTTCTCGTTTTTCCCATGCTTTTCTCGTTTTTCCCATGCTTTTCTCGTTTTTCCCATGCTTTTCTCGTTGTTCCCATGCTTTTCTCGTTGTTCCCATGCTTTTCTCGTTGTTCCCATGCTTTTCTCGTTGTTCCCATGCTTTTCTCGTGTTCCCATGCTTTTCTCGTTTTTTCATGTTTCTCTCGTTTTCCCTTGTTTTTCCCAGGTCTATTATGTTTCATGTCATGTGTTTTTATGTCATGGTCTGTCATTCGCTGCATTTCTGTTAGTGCTCACATTCAGGGTCTGGCACGTTACAGATCCGTACGGGCTGAGGTTTCATTTTTAATTGATTGTTGTCCCACAATATTCTCGCCTGTTTCCATACGTCATACGTGCACGTTCACCATTACACCTTTACTATTACCCACCACGGTCTGTGGGTACCTTAGCCCTGAGTGTTCGTTTTTAATTTCCTGTCCTGGCGCGGCAGGTTGCTCGGGCTCGCTCACTGCATACAGTAGGGGGGTGTCGTCATTAGGTTCACTTTTACGCTCTTGGTCTTGTCATTTCTGCACTCACATCATCATACTTGTCAGGTATTAGGGGTGTTATGTCTTGGGCTGGTTATTTGTAATGTTATCTGGTTGCTTTCATACAGCTGAATTGTTCATGTTCTACCACTGCAGATTACCCGTCACGTCTATGGGTTTAACAGATTGAGGTGATCGTTTTTAATTGGCTTGTTCGGTGGCAAGTCTTCTCATCTGTTCTTACGCTGCTTATGTATTTCGTACAAACTTACGTTTCTCATGCAGTTCACGTTTTCTCATGCAATCTACGTTTCTCATGCAAATTACGTTTCTTATGCAAATTACGTTTCTCATGCAATTTACGTGTTCTCATGTTATTTACGTTCCTCATGTTATTTACATTTTCATGCAATTTACGTTCCTCATGCAATTTTACGTTTTTCATATAATTTATGTTTCTCATGCAATTTGTTGTTTCTATGTTAAATTCACTTTTTATGTTTCTCTCGTTTTTTCCAGGTTTCTCATATTTTCCCAAGGTTACTCTCGTTCTCATGTTTCTCACACTGTTCATCAATTCACGTTCTCATGCTACCGGTATTTCTCAGGTAGTTTGCAGTTTCTGGCAGCCTCGGTTTCTAGGCTGCTCACATTTCGTAAGTTCGCGCTGTACATGGGTTTCGTTCCTTCACGTAGCTTACGTTCCTGGCGCAGGTTTTCTCAGTATGCTCACGTTTCTATCGTAGTTCATGTTACTGTCCCAGTGGTGTGTCACTTACACGAAATAGGTTACCCAGGGGACTGTGGTTCCTCCTTATCCATGCACACGACCTTTTATTTCCTAGCTACTTTTGGCTAGGGTTGGCAAAAGCATGGAACTATTGGTAAGTCAGCCATGGCAGCTCCAGCAGCCTTTACGGGCTCAGGGGTTTTAGTGGGTTCTGAATTTTCTCAGTCCCTAGGCCAGTATCAGCAGGCTTCCTACTTGGTTCGGTTTTTGCCTCTTTTAACTCATATCGGCACAGCATTGTTGGGGCGTATCTGATTGGGACTCAGCGTTTCATGTTGTTAGTAGACCCCGACAGGTTTTCTTTATTTGCTGTGCATTTTATTAAAGCCATCCTCAGGGTTCCTGAAAGTAGCCATCCTGCTGTGATCAGCAGACTTCTCATCATGGGTCATATTTTCCGTGTCGTATCTATCACATTCCCATGGTCTCCTTCGTGTTGGGTACCAGCTCGGTGCTCAAGGCAGACCTATACCCGGGTTTTTGGGTCATAAGAGACAGGAGCAGTTTCTGCGTATTTGTGCCTGGGACTTCAGCCGTATTGGGTAAGTGCAGGTCGTCTTGTTTCTCTGGGTTGGCCCAGAGCCACTTTTAGAGATACCACAAGCGGTTGTTAATTTTGTAGATTATACGTTGTTTCAGTGGGTAATAATTTGGCATCATATTCATCCTACTGGTCATTTTTGCCCCCTTTCAGGCATACTGACCACTTGACCCGGGCACAACTCAGGTCTATGTTCTCTGTTGCTCTTTGTTCCTTTCCTACACTATCCACAGATTGACACCGAGTACAAGTGTAAGGCTGACCGCAGGTCAGCCTGTAATTGTAGGAGGAGTCAGGCTGCATAAAGCCTGCCCTCCTTCTTTCATTCCTGTGGTCGTAGGATCTCGTGTCCCACCCACCCATTCCCTTTTTCTTTTTCAATTTTTATTTCAATTCATACTTGGGTATGCCCCCTTTCAGGCATACTGACCACTTGACCCAGGCATAACTCAGGTCTATGTTCTATGTTGCTCTTTGTTCCTTTCCTACACTATCCACAGATTGACTCCGAGTACAATTTGCAGTACTGCATTATGTATAAAACATACAGCACAATATACAAAGTGGAGCATTAAGAAGAACCAAATATGCTGTGTGCAGAATAAGAGAGTCCAGGGTATGTAATGTAGGTAACATTGGGTATTGCAGCACAGTATTAGAGGGAACAGGCAAAGGACTATTTTATTCTAGATTTGGTACATGAATGCATCAGTGGTTGCTGGATCTGTTTGTGGATGAAGGAGGAAGGAAATGTGCCGGGACAGAATGAGGGGAAGATAAAGAAGTAAGAAGTGAGGTTTGGAGGTGAACACTGCGGAACCTGGATTTTCAAGATGTAGCTTAGAAGAAAGAGATTGACGGTTGATAAGTGCAGAATATGGATGGGTAGTCATTACTTTGTTTTCAGTAACAGCCACTGTCAGGACCTGCATCACCTGCTAGTTTGACTGTAGTTCTCAGAATGGAAGGTTGTAGTTCCGGTGTCCACCAGCGGGTGTCTGGGAGGTTATAATTAGTTTCTCCTGTACATTTTCCTTGTGCTTTCTTGTTTTGCTCTGCTAGCTAGATACTGCACACCAATTTATTCTGACCCTGCTCCTAATCATGCTTTTGCCCAGCATCCTGTACCCTGCTGCCTTGTATCTGCTCCCCTTGTTCCCGATTCCTGTCCTGGTTTTCCCCCTTCCTTGCATCTCTGGTATTACTCTGTTTTTCTGTGTTCTCTGTTTTGTATATATTGTATATAGTTAGTTTGACCATAATTTATCATAGACGCCAATGTTAAAAACCAGGAGCAGTGCCATGTCAAGCTGATCAGGATTTCCCATAGACATCAGGGTGTCCGTATTCGCAAGTGTATGTAAAGCGAGGGTACATAAAGTGGGGTATGCCCGTAGTCTCGTTTCAGTTTCCTAAGTGTAGCTATGCAGATCTGGTCAATCCTGCAGTCAGTATTCCTAATAGTCATACCACTAGTGTTTTGTCAAAAAGTGTATAAAGATCATACCACTATATTTTATCTGATATAAAAAAAAATTTGTACCTAATAATAGAAAATTGTATCAAATACTTACCATAATTTTCCTTTCCTGACGCCAATACATGGCAGCATACATATGATATAGCTCCGCCCCTATATCCACTCACAGGACCTGTTTAGCTCTATAAAAGTCTGACTGAGAGCTACACCCCCCCCCCCCCCCCATTCTCCGTATAAAGCACAAAGATCAGAGAGAGGGTTTGTATGCTGCCATGTATTGGCGTCAGGAAAGGAAAATTACGGTAAGTATTTAAAACAATTTTGCATTTTTCTGAAGCCAAATATGGCAGCATACATATGATACATAATGAGCTTTTGAGAGGGATTTAATGCTACAAACTTAGTTTTTTTTTTTACAATAGACATAAAAGCTTGGATGGTTTTTCTCCCAAACTCTAATGTAGTAAGAGCTGCTGGATCCACCCTGTAGTGTTTTAAGAACGTATGATGTGATGACCAGCTAGCCTCTTTGCAGAATGTCTCTAGAGACAATCCTGCCCGTGCCGCCCAAGAAGACGACATCGCCCTGCTTGAGTGAGCTCTAAGCAACTCTGGTGGATCCTTCCTGGCCGCTCTATATGCCCGGTGAATATTTTTTACTATCCAGGCCGAGATGGTTCTGACCGAGGCCTCTTTCCCTTTAAATTTTCATGATGATGAAAAAGTCTGTCAGAACGTCTGAAAGTAGAAGTAGCCTGGAGATAGGCTTTAAGGACTTTTGGAATGTACAACTCGTGCAGATCAACATCTGATTCTTCTGGGAGGGCTGGAAGCACCCATTCACTGGAGAGATGAAATATCGATGCCACTTTTGGAATAAAATGATCCAATGGTGTCAGCACAACCCTGTCTGGGAAGAACATGGAATAAGGTTCTGCTGCCCCCAATTCCTGGAGTTCCGACACCCTTCCCCCTGAAGTTATGGCTAATAGGAAAGCTGTTTTTAAGGTGATATCCCATAATGAACAGTCTGTCGGAGTACGAGGAGGGTTTGCTAGAGAATTGAGGACTACTGCCAGGTCCCATTAAGAGAACCGATTTCTTTTTGGGAGGGCGTAGTCTAAGTACCGCTCTCATAAAGTGCTCCACCAGCAGGTTGCTGTCCATTTCTTTTGGAGATGGCTGAAATTTGCACCTTAAGCGAACTGAGCCCCAAATCCAATCCGGATTGCAGGAAAGACAGGATTTGAGATACATTTGGGTCACTAGGGTCAAACTGACGTCCAGCTGCAAAGCTCGTGAACCTATTCTATATTCTGGAGTAGATGGCATCGGTTGACCCCTTTCTGGAACTCTGTAAAGTTCTAATACTCTCTGGACATCCTTACTCTTTTAACCCCTGCCTTACAATCTCCAGGCTGGTAAGGCCAGTCATGATGGTTGCAGATGTAGGGTATCTCCTTCAGACAGGAGATGAGGAGTCACCGGCAGAGTGATCGGTGTGCACACGCTGAGATCCATTGCCAGAGAGACCCATGGTCTGTGAGGCCAGTAAGGAAATACTGTGATGACTGTCAAATTCTGTCAATCTCCTCAGGAATTTCAGGATTAAAGAAATTGGAGGGAAGGCATAGGCTAGTTGCCCAACCCAAGGATAGCTGAAAGCATCCGTCCCCTCCGCTACTGGATGAGGGTAGTGAGAGGAGCCGGCTCATCTTGCAGATGGTAATGAGGCAAAAATATCCATCTTGCGGACACCCCCACTCGTGGATGATCTGTTTGAACTATTTGGGGTGAAGGGACCATTCTTTGACCATTCTTTGGGGTCCATGAATTGTCTGGATAGGCGATCTGCTTCCAAGTTCTGGCAGCCTGACAGATAAATGGCCCTCAAATCTGGGAGATATTGTTGTGTCAATGTCATGATTGGTTCCACCTCTCTCAAGAGGGATTGGCTGTGTGTCCCGCCTTGTCGCTGTATGTAGGACACTGCTGCTGTGTTGTCCAGATGAAGCAGGACTGGGCGACCCTGTATGTGAGGCAGCAAGGGGGCCAACGCCATGAATGCTGCTTTAAGTTCCAGAATATTGGAAACTAGGCCATGAGTGGGAAATTCCCCTCTGCCCTGGATCTTGAGATTTTCGCAGGTGGCGCCCCACCATGCTGCGCTGGCATCTGTGGTAACAATGATCTATGGCTTCCGCCCTAGTGGACTATGCCGTTTAGCGTTTGTTTTGTCTACCACCAGAGACTCTGGCACCTCTGGCTGGTGATCCTGATTGGCTGGACTAGACTAACTCTTCCAATGCATCAGGAAGCCTTGTTGGAAAACTGAGTTTCCAGTGAGCCCAGGGGATCATCGGAATACATGAAGCCATCGTCCCAAGAGGACTCATGCACTGGGATGCTGGCATCACTGGTGCAGCCAGTTGGAACTTGTCCCTGATTTTGGGGAGTGTCTGAGGTGGCAAAGAAACTGTGACCACCTGAGTATTGAATTGGGCCCCTAGGTACATATTCTGTGTAGGCTCCAGCTGGCTCTGGTAATGGCTGTCCCTCAACACAAATCTGACGAATTGCTGGTATGACTGAAGGGGACTTGCTGGTAGGCATATTGCAAGTCCACTGAAATCCTCCAGTCTCTTGGTTGAACCTGGATTATGGTATGGAGAGAGTCTATCTTGAGTCTATCTGGATAAATTGATTCAGCTTCTTGAAGTAGTTCTGCAGGCTGCCATTTGAACAGCCAATAATGGCCTTGCGCCACTGTGGACTGAATCTGCCGTTTTTTGACAGTGGTCTTGCTGGAACTGGGTCACTTTAAGCAACCTGGCTCAAACTGCCTCCTGGACGGGTCTGGCGTTAAAAGGGCTTCTGGGTATCTTGGGAAGCTGCAGGAGTCTTAGCTCTCTGCGATCTTACGAAGATTGACTGTGTACTCCTCCAACGCCTTCTGAAGTCCTTGGATAGGCGAAAGCCTCCGAAATCCAAGTACCTGTTTGGCGCTTCTCTGGATGGTTTGCCCCCTTAGGCGTCTGGACCTCCGATCTTGGGGCAGAAGACCTGATTTTCCTCCTGTAGCCCTGGAGATGGCAGTCTCCAGTTTTTTGGCCAAACAGCTCGTTCCTATCAAAAAGCAGTGTACAGCAATTCTGCTTTGAGGATGGGTCAGCCGCCCAGGGTTTTAGCCACAGCACTCTTTTGGCTGTGACTGAGCTGAGCATGGCTCTGTCTATAGCTGCCTCTCCTGTGAAGTCCGCTGAGAGTTTTATCTCATCAAGAGCCTTGATGATTTTTTCTCTTTTGGCAGCTGGTTTTTGATCGCATACTCCAAGTTCTGCGCCCACACTCGCATAGCACTTGCTACGGATGTTAAAGCAACAGTGGGTTTACAAGCACCACCTGCCGTGAGGTAAAACTTTCTTAAGTCCATGTCAATGTGTCAATCAAGGATATTGTGAAAGGAGGTAGAGTCTTCAATCAGAAGTGTCACATTCTTGGCCAGTCTGGTGACTGCCGCATCCACTGTTGGTGGGTTAAATAAGAGTCGCATCCTCCCCTGTTAAAGGATACAACTATTGGTTGAGGAGGATTTTCTCTCCGCCTATTCCCATTCCTCCTGAAACAGGCCTCTTATTTCTGTCATAAGAGGAAAGGTAGCTACCCGTTTCTTTAGGTTCCTCCTATGGCAGTGGTCATCAACCCTGTCCTCAGGGCCCACTAACAGGCCAAGTTTGCAAGATAACTGAAATACATCACAGGTGATATCATTTGCTGCTCAGTGATTGCAGTATTCTAGTCTGCATCTCCCCAAGGTAATACATAAAACCTGGCCTGTTAGTGGCCCTGAGGACACGGTTAATGACCACTGTCCTATGGAGCCCAAAGGCTTGTTCACACTTGCAGCAGGCTCTGCTATTGCACTGAAAAGCAACCTGTGCTTAGGTCACATTTCAGAGGCATTTGATATTATATTAGAGGGGACAAGTATTCCTGCAATGCGGTTTTCAAAGAGCGATTTGTACGCAATGTTGCAACTCACATGGGGGTGGCCCATTCACTTGGCTGCCCTAAGTGTGCAAAAAGAAGCCCCTGCTTTTAGTTAGGGGAGACCAGCTTCACACAATGTTTTTAAAGGCGCGTTCTCCCATGTGACAATCACAGCAGAAGCGCATCGCATTTGGGGTGCCCTGAAAGGATAAAGGCACCTAATGCGTGTTGTGCAGCGATTGCCACACAATTTAAAATCAGATTGTATGGTGTATGATAATAGGTTTTCTCCTCCTTTGGAGGAGGTTTCCGGATCCTCCCATTCCAGTGCAGCTTTTACTGCCTTAATGAATGGTGGTATTAGTGCAAAATCAAAGCCTGAATCTTCAGGATCCTCTGCCGAGGAGGAGGCAATATCTTTTCCCTCTGCCTGGAAGGTTGGCTGTAATCCTGGGTCTGGGGAATCAGCCTGCGCAATCTGCTGGGCTGGAGTCACCCCTGAAGTGCCTGGTACCCCTCTAGTTAGAGAGGGTTGAATGGCTTGGTTCAGGCCTGGTGCAGGGCCCACACTGTTCGTCTGCTGCTGTCCCTGGTTGCCCGAGACGGCTGGAAAATTCTGCCAGGGAGTTGGGGACTACTTTCTTGAGCAAGGTTGACACCTAAGAAAATAAAAAATACAGTGCTAAAACAGTAATATGAAGGTGAACAAAACTCATATATATATGAAATATAGACACACCAAAAAATAACTAAAGGTGATAGCCCATCAAACATTAACACAACAATAAGTTAGATGGGATGTTTGGGGAAAACAAGTCTCCCATAAAAAACTAAAGCAAATGTCTTAACACATAAAAAACAAATAAGATCAAATTCTAAAATTAAATTAAAAAGATGTGGATGATATGAGTGTCAAAACACAAAAAGGGAAGATGCATACAAAATAAATGTGCAAATAAAGTCCCAATAACAAGTAGTGCAAGGGATTCAAAATTGATTAGTCCATATACAATGTGAATAAAGATCCAATGTGAATAAAATCCAAAGGGAATGTGATACAGGTGAGTCCAACATCCAGAGTAATTCACACCCAAGTGAGATATGAGGCTCCTTACCAGCTAGAGATGACCACCATAACAGTGGTCTCACCAGGCATTTGGGAAATTATCAGGTCACCCACAAACCTATGCCGACATCCACAGTTGAAATCGTGGTACTCAAAAGACAAAAGCAAAATATGCTCCCATAGTGTAAAATTGCAAAACAAATAGTTTATTGAGCTATTAAGGTTGTACTTACAGAAATCTCCATCCGTTAAAAGCATGTAACAAAAAGTAAGGATCGCGGTGTCTCCACGAACTTCCTCACGCTTTCTGTGTGTATCCCATCAATCACAAAGGAAAAACGTAATGACGTCAGCGTCACAGGCTCCACCCTACGCGTTTCGTCATGATAGGACGTCGTCTGGGGATTGGCCGAGTGACAAGGTTGACACCTGCTGACTCTCATACCCCTGGTCTCTGGCAAGCTGCCTGAAGCAGTTGCTGCAAAGTAGCTTTCTAGGCATAGGGTCATCTCCTCCACATGACCAACATTTGCCTTTCGGGCGCTGAGCCCTCGGAGGAGAAGCTGTGTGCGTTCTCTTAAGCGTATATTTGCGCCATTTGTACTGGGGTCTGCCAGGACTGGAGGAGTTGCTTTCTGCCCTGGAAAAATCCTGACGATCCAGAGGGCCTCTGAACCTCCTAGAGCTGGAGTGTGAGCGGCCGGGACTGCAATAGACAGGAAAACACATTTGTCAGGGCAGAACGCACTCTTTTTCCCGCATCTTCTTACTTACCCAAAGTTGGCCCTTACCTGGTATTGCCGTGGTCTTGGTTATGTGGTGTTAGGCTCATGCTGGCGGAAGAACCGAAAGATGCAAGGGGGACTGCATGGCAACAGAGAGAAATAAGGGAAGCAAGAGAAAGAGAAAAAAAAATTCATATATATATACCCCCTTTTTTTTTTTTTTGGCAAAGAGTAACAAATTTAAATAAAAGAAATCTGGTCAACTCCCCCCCCCCCCAAATCCTCTAGTAATACATTGCTCCCCCTCCCCCCATTCCTATTACTAGGATAGCAAGACTTACCTGTCATTGACTGTTCCTCCTTCAGTGCCGCCCATCAGTGCCGCCTTATCGGTGCCCATCAGTGTCGCCTTATCAGTGACCATCAATGCAGCCTATCAGTGCCCATCAGTGTAGCCTCATCAGCGTACATCAATGAAGGAGAAAAATTACCTGTTTGCAAAATTTATTAATGAAATATCAAACGGTTTTGTATTTTTTTTTTTTTAAAAAAATGATTTTTTAACAAAAAATAAAAAACCCAGAGGTGATCAAATACCACCAAAAGAAAGCTCTATTTGTGGGAAAAAATGATAAAAATTTCATTTGGGTACAGTGTTGCATGACCGCGCAATTTTCATTCAAAGAGCGACAGCGCTGAAAGCTAAAAATTGGTCTGGGCAGGAGGGGGGGTTTAGGTGCCCAATAAGCAAGTGGTTAAGAACAAACCTACAGAACCTATCTTGTTTGTGACCCAGGGGCTGCCTGTACTTGTGTTGCTAGACAGTTTGTTAGCTAGGTTTATTTTATACAGGATTACCTAAATGTTTAGTTTATATTTAAAGAACCAAGTAAAGCAGATGTAAAGTATACAAGATACAAGCTTGCATAATGTTATGATGGAATACTGCACCCCCAATAGAGGTGTTAAAATGTTTATTCAAAATGCTTTTTTCTTTACTGCTTTGTCAGTGATCGCTGGTCATTTGATTGCTATCGTCTCTGTTTTCTAAGGTCTGAGGAAATCATAAGCGGTTACTCATTTATTCTATTGGACTGCACTAGAAATAAATTATGATATGCAAGTGTAAAGGAACATAACCTGCAATAAATATGGTTTTATATTTTTGGTGTTTACATGCACTTTAATATCATTACAGGTGTCTACATTCGCTGGAAGTGGGGATAGCTGCATACAGACGTCCAGACTGTAGCCACTACCAGGAATATGCCTATTTTCTAACTCATGACATTAGCATGATGCGTCTTGTAGAGACCTTCCTGGAGAACACTCCTCAACTCATCCTTGTCTTATATATTATAATAAAGAAAGAAACTATACTCATCTATCAGTGTAAGTAATGCACAACAATGTTTCTTTGCAATAACAGACCACAAAAATGGCACATAATACTGTACATTATAATATACCAAAGGCCATATATTGTCATGTGGTGATCCCAATAGGTTAAACATGTACAGGCTGTGATGACGGACTAGTCTTTGTCTAACTTTTATGATGAAACGTAATAATATCACATGGTCAGTACTGTACAGTCATAGCTCTAAGCCTCCAAACTGACTGTATAATACACTGTGCCACTCTGAAAATTGAACTCCATTATATAGGTCATGTTTCACATATTATACCAGGTTTCATTCAGTTGACAAACTATTACTTAGCATTAAAAAATAAAAAAAGATTCATTTATCACTAGATTCATATAATAGCCTTATTAATATCACCTAGTTAAATGTGTTCAGGGGTATTATTCTTTTCTACACTTCATGGAAACACACCTTTTTACTGTCTCTTTCTAAATGGGACAAAATCAGAAGCAAGTCCTGTTATGGGAGGGAGTCTTAGATGTAGATATCTGTAAGATTTTCTAAAAAGAATTGTAGAAGTTCCCCATGGGGTTTTTAAGCAGCAAGCGAAAAGTTTTATAAAAAAATGTTTTTATTAGAAAAATACTCCGAACATACTTTAAAGACTACAAAGATTTAAAATATGAGCTCCGGTTACACATAGAAACAAGTATATAGGGTACATATATTGGTTATGCTGAAAATTTGTCACAAAATCGCACAATAAATCGCAAGGAGTGTGTGTGTGTTACCACTCCATGCAGTATCGTTAATGGTTATAGTAATGCTTGCCAATAACGAAGACCCCAAGACCCCAATGCATTTCGACATTTACATGGTCATTGTCTTCCTCAGGGGGTCCTTTAGGTTCTGTAGAGGCAGCAAAAAAAAAAAAAAAAAATATATATATATATATATATAATCATATATTCCTTATGTATCATTAAATATGGGTATTGCATAATGACTTGATATTTACCCTTGGTACCGTATACACTCTTAACCGAAGTTATCTTAAAAACTGGAAGGATCAGAGAAGTTCCCCTCTTCTGACGCTGGACTCCGTTACACCGCTGTCCCTACCTGTACCCCAAGGGGGAAACAGGACCAACCCGTGGGGCTTACGAACGATCACAGATGTGTAGCTCTCCTCCACACTTGGATGCAGGTAAAGAGCAGGACACCTATAGGTGCATCATAGTAAAAAAAGGGGGGTTTCTTACTGTCATATCTGACTTTCAAAAAACTATATATCACATATGTAAATTAGTTTGCTTAGGTATAGAATATCTGTTAGCATGAATCTTAAACCCTACTATATTTATGCTAACAGATATTCATTTACTCTTTCTCTAGCTACATACACAGGTCATGGGGCTCTATACGTCAGAGTAACAATAAAGCACAGATGAAAAAGGTCACAAAGTGCATATGACAATATGTGTTGAAACCTCACTTGAGGAATAGATAATGTAAATAATGAAATATTTGAACCATATAAGACAACTGGGCAAAGGTTAAGAATAAATAAGTCTCTAAAATAACCTCAAAAGGATGGGAAAAGAACTCTAGTTGTGTCCTAAAAATGTAAAAAGTCTTTTAAAAGTGGTGGACACAGAGCTCTCACCTTCATAAATTGTCCAGAGGCTAAAATGAATAAAAAATCCGTAATCCAAAGTAATTTCAGCTTTCACCACTAGGGGGTCCTCTGTGTCGACATAGATGTCATAAAACCAATCGAAATGTCAGCATATAACCATAGATGCATAAAATGTCATTCCTTATATTAGATTCCACCACTAGGGGGTCCTCTCCTTCGTCCACACAGTCTCCCAATTGGTGCTGCACTTCCAAGCCTCTTCATATACCTCGTACCTCCGTACAAACAGGGGGAGGGGGGGGGAGGGGAGGGGGGCACAGCAACGAATGCATATATATATATAATGCATATAATGCACAATATAAAGAGGTAGCCAAACTTATTAAAAGACATTGGCATGTGCTGAAAAGCGATAAAGATTTGAAAGATATTCTGCCTGATACACCGAACATTGTATACAAGAGAGCTCCTACACTGAGGGACATGATTGTCAAATCCATAGTTGAACCCCCTCCAAAAAACTCATGTACGTTCTTCTCTGGAAAAGGCTTTTACCCTTGCAGAAACTGTTACGCCTGCCGACGCACTAAGAAATTTCAAAAAAAGAGGTCAGATTTTACAGCCACTACCACAGGACACACATATGAGATCAGGGACTTCATAGGGTGTCATACTGAAGGAGTGGTATATTGTCTTCAATGTAGCTGCAATCTACAGTACATAGGCAGAACTAAAAGGGCCCTAAAGACTAGGATAAAGGAACATGTACAGAACATTGTAAATGGCTTTCCCAAACACAATGTTTCAAGACATTTTGCTGCAGTACATAATAAAGACCCTTCCCATCTACAATTTTGGGGTATAGAAAAATATAATCCAGCATGGAGAGGTAGCCACAAGATAAGAACAATTAGTCAGAAAGAGTCGAGATGGATATATATAATGAAAAGTTTAGTACCAGGGGGCTTGAATGTCGAATTTGATCTCAACTGCTTTTTAAGTAATTTTTAATGTGTTGGGATATATTTTGTTTATTTATGTATTTTAATGTTGATCTGAAACGTGGCTCTCCCTCTATTTCTGATATAGGTTCGTCGGGCCAAAACCTCCCCCCCTACCTTCCCTCTGTCGCATTAGTAGTTTTTTTACATTAGTAGCCTTTTTTATGGGGTTAATTAATACGTTTTATCATTTTTCCAAGTAGATTATATTTTTAATATTTTTAATATTACGTTTTATCACTTTTTCAAGTAGATTATTTATCTTTTCATTAAGAGGTTTTATCAATACTATGAGGAATCACCATTTTTTATTTTTTCCATTTGCAGTTTTATTTTCATTTTTATTTCTATTTTTATTTTTATTTTTATTTTATTTTATTATTTTTTTCTCTAATTTTGATGTCCTTTTCTTCTTTTTTATTTTTATTTTTATATTTATTTTTATTTGTAATTTTATTTTTATATATGTATTTTTATATATATATATATATATATATATATATATATATAATTATATATATATATATATATATATATATATATATATATATATATATATTTTTTTTTTTTTTTTTTTTTTTTTTTTTTTTTTTTTTTTCATTTTTTTCATTTTTTATATAATTTTTTTTTTCATTGTATTATATTTTTTTCATTTTTGAACCATGAATTCATCCTTCCATCAATGATTGATGATATGCTATTTTTAAATGCTGCTTAATTAAAACATTTATGTCTGAAAAATTTTTTTTTAATATACATTTTAAACTTCACACACTTTGTTTTACATGAGCGGAAGAAGCTTTTTTTGGATGAGGTGGGGTCACAAGTGTTTCGAGACACATCCTCTATGTTTGCCCAGTAATTAAATCATCTATCCCAGAAGTGTCAGCAGAGGAACACTTCTCCGGAAAATGGCCGCTATTCAAACAGTAATGTAACACAACAAAATGGCCGCCGTCGGCAATTAGAGCGGACCACAAGAAAATGGCCGCTAGCTCATTTCCGGTTTCTGGAAATATAAACAATATCGTCTCAGCCAATCAGCATCCCCTGAAGAAGTCACGTGATGACGTAACGCGTAGGGAGTGGCCGGAGAGACTGAGCGATACCAGGAAGTCAGAGTGAGAGCGGCGTTCAGACGCCTTAGCAACTGTTTTTGCCTTAATACTTTATTCATATTGTAAGAGTCCATTTTTAACCTTCGCATTAAAGCTTATGTTACTTTAATCTACTACACTATTCGGATCTTTTTGTCTCTCTCTCTCCCACCTTTGTTCGTTGCTGTGCCCCCCCCCCCGTTTGTACGGAGGTACGAGGTATATGAAGAGGCTTGGAAGAGCAGCACCAATTGGGAGACTGTGTGGACGAAGGAGAGGACCCCCTAGTGGTGGAATCTAATATAAGGAATGACATTTTATGCATATATGGTTATATGCTGACATTTCGATTGGTTTTATGACATCTATGTCGACACAGAGGACCCCCTAGTGGTGAAAGCTGAAATTACTTTGGATTACGGATTTTTTATTCATTTTAGCCTCTGGACAATTTATGAAGGTGAGAGCTCTGTGTCCACCACTTTTAAAAGACTTTTTACATTTTTAGGACACAACTAGAGTTCTTTTCCCATCCTTTTGAGGTTATTTTAGAGACTTATTTATTCTTAACCTTTGCCCAGTTGTCTTTTATATGGTTCAAATATTTCATTATTTACATTATCTATTCCTCAAGTGAGGTTTCAACACATATTGTCATATGCACTTTGTGACCTTTTTTATCTTATCTTATTTTTTACTGTAGCGCGGAATCACTTTTTCATCATCACTGTGAGTGGATTGTGATACACTTTAGGTTCTGCTGCAGGCAGACATATATATGTTAACACTTTATGCTAATTAGGCACATTTTGGTTTTTTCACCAGTATATTATTCATTCTCTATTATTATTATTTTATCATAGTAGCGCGAGGGCTTCACATTTTCAATAAAGCACAGATACTTAGTGTGTTCAATCTTTCTCTATACCTAAGCAAACTAATTTACATATGTGATATATCGTTTTTTGAAAGTCAGATATGACAGTAAGAAACCCCCCCTTTTTTTTACTATGATGCACCTATAGGTGTCCTGCTCTTTACCTGCATCCAAGTGTGGAGGAGAGCTACACATCTGTGATCGTTCGTAAGCCCCACGGGTTGGTCCTGTTTCCCCCTTGGGGTACAGGTAGGGACAGCGGTATAACGGAGTCCAGCATCAGAAGAGGGGAACTTCTCTGATCCTTCCAGTTTTTAAGATAACTCCGGTTAAGAGTGTATACGGTACCAAGGGTAAATATCAAGTCATTATGCAATACCCATATTTAATGATACATAAGGAATATATGATTATATATATATATTTTTTTTATTTTTATTTTTTTTGATGCCTCTACAGAACCTAAAGGACCCCCTAAGGAAGACAATGACCATGTAAATGTCGAAATGCATTGGGGTCTCGGGGTCTTCGTTATTGGCAAGCATTACTATAACCATTAACGATACTGCTTGGAGTGGTAACACACACACACTCCTTGCGATTTATTGTGCGATTTTGTGACAAATTTTCAGCATAACCAATATATGTACCCTATATACTTGTTTCTATGTGTAACCGGAGCTCATATTTTAAATCTTTGTAGTCTTTAAAGTATGTTCGGAGTATTTTTCTAATAAAAACATTTTTTTATAAAACTTTTCGCTTGCTGCTTAAAAACCCCATGGGGAACTTCTACAATTCTTTTTAGAAAATATCATTTCGGGGTGTGCAGCCAATTTGCCCCTGGTGTATAGTCAGTTGATGTTAGAGTGATATCTGTAAGATATCCATGGAAGTAATTACTATGCCCTTAATGCTTAATGCTACATTGAAATATTTACCTGCAGGAAAGTAAGTGGTGGTCATGGAGCAGTACAGCCAGTGCAAACCAGGTACAGGGGTAAAGGTGGCTGCTAGTTTCAAAAAGTTTGTATTGCAAGCGGAAAGACTCCATGGGCATTGGGCATGCAATATAAAAATATAAAATCCTCCCTGAGATTGGAAAATACAAAACCGGCATTTGGGAGGTGACAGTATCGCTTCTTGAATGCCTGCAAACTTCTACTTGGCCACCCCTGAAAAGCGATCCACCACAGATTGCTTTTTCAGAGAAGCTGTAAAGTCCACCGCCTTACTGGGTCATACAACCCTGTACCCAAATTATACCGTAATATTTTTTTTAAATAGAGCTTTCTTTTGGAGGTAGTTAATAACAACTGGGCTTTTCTTTTTTACTATGTAAAGTAAAAAGACTCACATTTTAGAACAAAAATACTGTTTCCTTTACATTGTGTTATGAAACATATAAAAAAATGCCAGGACAGCAAGATCACACCCACCAAAAAGGATTTTTTAAAGTAGATATCCCATTTTTTTGACCATTTTTTGAAGATCAGGAAACATGCTGGTATTTAGGTGGTTAAAACATGGTGCACTACATACAGGGCACTATTAGAGGGATTTATTTACTAAAAGCAAATCCACTTTGCACTACAAGTGCACTTGGAAATGCAGTCGCTCTAGATCTGAGGGGGACATGCAAGGAAAATAAACCGCATTTTTGCTTGCACATGATTGGATGATAGAAATCAGCAGAGCTTCCCCTCATTTCAGATCTTCCCCTCAGATCTACAGGGACTGCACTTCCAGGTGCACTTGCAGCACACAGCGGATTTGCCCCCAATGTATAGGTCATACACAGAGGGAGGAGAAAGTGAAGGGGTTAATATGCAAGTTGCATACAGTGGGAGGATGGAAATTAGCCAAGGAGGGCTCCAGTCATGGGATAGACTCTAGTACCTTTAGATAGTTGCCACTGTCAGCAAGGGGCATGAGTCAAGCAATTCCTGACCTGTTAGTGGACAGTGTGCTGGGGGCACTTGGTACAGTAGGACTGTACACCCATTTCTAGAATCAGACATGTTGAAGCTGCAGCTGTGGTAAACCGTGTACAAGCTCAAGGCCAATAAATGGTTGTTAAGTCTTAAAGAGGAGGTCTGCCCGCCCCTGCAAAAATTAAAAGCCAGCAGCTACACATACTGCAGCTGCTGACTTTTAATAATAGGACACTTACCTGTCCTGGAGTCCAGCGAAGTCGGCACTGCAGCTCATGTTTCCATCAGCTGTCGGGTGCTGCCGCCGCCCTTGCGGGTAAGGGTGCCCAGCAGTGTAGCATTACGGCTTTACGGCGGGTCCCTACTGCGCATGGGCGAGGCACTGCTGTGCGCTCCTACTGGCCCGGTGGTGGGGGAAGGAGGAGGGAGGCGAGCTGTGACGTAATTCCCACTTTCGGAATCCTGGAAGTGGGGACAGGATACCTGTCAAAGGTGTCCGCTCCCGCCCGAAAAGGTGCCAAATGTGGCACTGAAGGGGGTGGGGGGCCAAATGAGTGGAAGTTCCACTTTTGGGTGGAACTCCGCTTTAAAGTGGTTGTAAAGTAAAGCATTCTATGCATTAAGGGCCAGTTCATGCCACATGCAGTCCAATGCGGGGTTTTTTTTCTGTATCAAAAATGCACGGAAAGTCGCTTATATGGTTTTCAATGACAAAGTTCCCACCAGTGCTTGCAGTTCCAGAAAAAAAAGTAGAACATGCTGCATTTTTCCTGCACTGGACTGTACTGGAACGCTGTAAAATGCATAAAAAAATGCACTGGAACGCACATGTCCTTTTTTAACCACTTCCAGCCCAAGGACGTCATATGACATCTTTGACTTTCAGTGGGGATATCTTATTGATATCTGAATGATGCCTGCAGCTACACCGTGAGAACAATCCGTAGTGGCAGTTCTGCCGCTTGATCGTTCTTACAGGCGACGAGAGGGGAGAACCCCCCTCCTGCCGCCCTCTGGTGCTTGGTGATTGCACGGGAGAGCCCGGAGAAAGAATCTGCCACCGCCGGATGATGAGCATAGAGATTTCCGGTGACCAGATGGTCATCAATCATCTCTATGACCATCGGAGCCCCGGGGGTGGCATTGCGCCCGGGCCGCGGTTGTAAACAAAGCCGCGATCGCGGCTGGAAAGCATGGTATCGTTAATTTTTTTTTTTGATCTGATGCTTTCCAGCCTGAAGGAGAGATGTGGGGTCTTATAGATGTTTACATCCCTTGTAATAGGAATAAAAGTGATCAAAAAAAGAAAAATTTAAACAGAAAGTGTAAAAAAAATCCAAATAAATAAAGTAAAATAAACAATAACAATTTAAAAAAGAAAAAATTTAAAGCGCCACTGTCCCCTGTGCTCGCGCACAGAAACAAATGCACACGTAAGTCCCTCCCACATATGTAAACACCGTTCAAACCACAGCAGTTGCAACACAAACAAATGGCAACCACACCAACCTATAACTAGCCTTTGCAGCAAGGAGCACGTGGAAGGGCAACGAACATTAAAAACAAACAAAATTAACCAGCTCACTTACCAGCTAGCCTGCAACAAAACCAAATTGGCCCTGTTTAACAGTTCACATATATTTGCAAATGTGTGCAACTGAAACCCTTGTTTTTACTGTGAAGGGTCAATTTGGTTTTATTGTAGGCTAGATGGTAAGTGAGCTGGGAAATTTTGTTTGTTTTTGACAACAGCAATTGCATTAGCACTGTCCAGCTAACATAACTAGGCCGGTTTAGAAAGTGTTCATGCAGAGCCCAGGGCCTGCAGCTCACTTCCACGCTCACCCTGCAACATCCAGTCCAGTGGGTCCAGTCGAAGGGAAGGGCTGGAGGCAAAGGCTGAGGACAACTGAGCTGGATAGCTGCAAAGAAGGTGGGGAGATCACCTGCATCTAAAGGATGAAGATTCTTGATTGAAGATGTAATGTTACTAGAGGAAATTACAGCTTAAAGAGGAACTGCAGTCTGCTCACATAATTTGTAATAAAACATCTTTGCCATTCTGAAGCTTCCCTCCAACCACTTTGCATATTATTTTATATATATTGTGATTCTGTACTTGCTAAATATGCTGCAGAAATCTCCCTCCACTAAGTCTGGCTGCAACCATTTTAACTGTGGGCAACTGAAGCTACTGCCTGTTCACTTCCTGGATTTACACAGACACACAGAGGCACACCTCCAACTCTTTAGCGCTCATTGGCCCTCTTATGACTCATCCCCCCTCCCTTCCTGGCAAACTCTCGTGAGAGAGAGAGCTGTGCATGGTGTCATAAGCCCAGGCTAATGACCAGATAAGAAAGAGGAAGTGGGCTGTATAAGGTATTTACTGGCAGAAATAAAATGTTTTACTATCCAAAGTTAACACAAGGGCAGAAGATTTAATAGATGGAAAGATCAAAAAAAAAATGACTGAAGTTCCGCTTTAAGTCTTGAAACAGCAGCACTCATGAAATGACATTCATTCTTAAAGGACTCTAGGAAAAAACGGAGGCATGCTCCCATAGTAGGAGGGGTCATACCCTGGGCTGGCCTAGTATTTTTTTGTTTGACATGTCCAATCCCCCTGTAGATGATAGTATAACTCAAAGGTTTGAGAATTCCCTTAATGAGCGAGATATTTACCTTAACCAATGTTGCATACAAACATTGTTTTTACAGTTTCAAATGGATTTTTACTCCAAATTATATTTCTAGTAAGTTATAAAAAAAATAAACGCTAACACTATTTATATTTTTTTAGATTTCAGCATAACATTGTCATTCATCTGCATTAGCTGGGCAATACTGGACTACCACCAGTCACTAAGACTATTTCTTAAAGACAAACAGAAGCTGAACCTTTTATCTTCAGGCATTTACTTCCTGTGGAATTTTTGCCTAATTTCATCACGTATCCTGTGTATCACACTATTTACTGTCACCTTCGATTGGATAATTGCTCTGCATTTTGTTGTTGTGTGGTTTGTATTTTTTCTATGGGCGTTCCTGCAGAAGACAACATTTATGAAGAGTAAATTCCTGGAGCCTCTCTACAGAGCAGCAGTAGCTGTGATCCTCTACTTCTCTTGGTTTAACATAGCTGATGGGAGAACAGTCTGCAGATGTATTATCTACCATGTGTTTATTACCATAGATTCTTCAGGACTTCTGTTGTCGTGGTATTTTCTGAGGTTTCCATCGTTCATGGATGAGTATGAAAGTTTAATTATTAGTACAGCTGTTTGTCTTACTGGTCTAGGTCTTGTGATAAGGTTGATTTATTACCTGTGTGTGCACCCCAAAGTGACTAGAGAAACTAAAGAGTGCTATGATGAACCTGATGGTAAAGCAGGGGAAGGAGCATACAGGATGTTTACACCAACATTAAAGAAAAAGTCCTGGAAACAAAATGATCGAATGCTCCACTTGGCACAGCAAATTTATTAGCAGTATTTATGTCAAATGTAGCATTGGATTACATTGAAACACACTAGCATATGACTTTTCAGTTAATAAACAGACCCATAAAAATGTGTTTGTATAGAACATACTATGAACAGCTCAGACCCAAATAATAAAGCCATGGACACATAAATGAACTGTGCATACAAATATTGCAATGTCTATGTTTTTATTTAGGCAAACTGCAGTAAGGTGTTAGTAATACTGTATGTGTTTACTTTTTTGTGGACATTTCCACATCAGCCTGGCTTTAGGAACGCCCGCTGACTTCCTTCCCAGTTGTCTTGCTAACACAAGGGGTCTTCCTCTTCCTTTTGGGTTCTCTTTTACATTATGGAGAATGAGACTGGAGCACTGACGCTCCTACTACAGCAGGAAATTTCAATAAAGCACTCCAGCAGGGAGTTCCCAAGGCGCACAGAACTACTGCAACAAATTCTTCTAGCGTTCACCTACAACTAAAATCCCATTTTAGGTGGTCTGTTTAATAGATGGTAGTCATGTTCTGTTAAGTTTATAATAATATTTGAAATGCTTGACTGTAAGTATTTTCTATAAGAAAAACAATGTCTGTTGTCTAGAGCTGCAAAACAAATTCAGTTTCTCTGCTATTACAATGTCCTGTTCAAAATCCTAGATTACATTTTCCAGATGTATTGCATTATCAGTGTTCCGCAAACAAAAAGGTAAATCATATGCAGTTTGTAATAAACATATTTAAATAGTTTGTTTACAATATACACCAATCAGCCATAACTTTATGGCCACCCACCTAATATTGAGTAGGTCCCCCTTTTGCCACCAAAACAGCCCCAACCTGGACGCCACTAGACCTCTGAAGGTATGTTGTGGTGTTTAGTACCAAGCCATCAGCCGCAAACCCTCTAAGTTGCAAGGTGGGGCCTCCATGGATTGGACTTTCTTTCTGAGTATACCCCACAGATGCTCAGTTGGATTGAGATCTGGAGAACCTGGAGGCCAGGTCAGTGCCTCAAACTTGATGTCGTGTTTCTCAAACCAACATTTTTTGCAGTGTAGCAGGGCACATTATCCTGCAGAAAGAGGCCACTGCCATCAGGAAATGCGGTTTTCATGAAGGGGTGTATTGGTCAGCAACAGTGTTTAGGTAGGCGGTGCGTGTCATGTAGCATTCACATAAATGGCAGGACCCAAGGTTTCCCAGCAGAACATTGCCCAATGCATCACACTGCCTCTGCTTTTTTGCTGTCGTCTTCTCATACTGGTGCCATCTTATCCCCAGGTAAGCTGCGCACAAGCACCCAACTATCCACATGATGTAAAAGAAAAGGTGATTCATCAGGCTAGCCAATCTTCTTTCATTGCTCCATGGTCCAGTTATGATGCTAGAATGCCCATTGTAGGCAATTTTGGCTGTGGACATGGGTCAGCATGGGCACCCTGACCAGTCTGTGGCTATGCAGCCCCCATACACAACAAACTGATGCCCATTTTTTCTTCTTTCAACACATCGCCTTCGGGGACAACATGTTTTCTTTTGCTGCCTAATATATGCCACAAACTTTCAGATGCCATTGTAACAGGACAATCAATGTTATTTACTTAACCTGTCAGTGGTCATAAAGTTATGGCTGATCGGTGTATATAAATATGTTTGTTTAAAGTACACAGATCAAAACCATATGCAGGTATTTTTGAATGGAAATCGTATTATGCAGTTTTTTGGTTGTCTTTTAATTTTTTGTTATTTAGATGGCTGGTGTGGTTCATACATTATACCTGCAGGTTTATCAGGGTCAAATTGGAGGCTATGAGGGGCAGTGGGCAATTTTGCAACGTATGAAAGACAATCATTTTGGAACACTTATTTAAAGCGGTATTAAACCCAAAAGCAAATATTTATTATATTGCAGGTTGTGAATTTTTAGATGTGATGGCTTTATTCGTTCTCTTTCTTTGGTTTTGGGTTTAATACCATTACCTGTGATTATTTAAGCCAGCAGACAGGAAGATGAGAACAAGTGCTCTGTAAGTTAGCTCCTCTTCTGCAGATACTGGTGTGACAGCTGATGTGTCAACATTCTCTGTACAATCTTGTAGAATATGTCAGCACTATATACTGTACAGGTAAATGTATAATATAAATAGTGATGTGATTGTAGTAGGACATTAGAGTGTAAGCTCCCCTGCTGCAAAGACTTGACATGAGTGGCTCATTATTCGCTGTACAACATTGAGGAGAAACAGATAAACCACTGCATGTTTGCTGATGACCTCTGTGTCATTTCCTCAGTATGCTCACTAACAAGTGTGCCATCTATGCAGCTACCTTTTAAAGTGGAAGCCCATGCAAAATTTAAAATCCCTGCATCTATAAACACCAGGGATCTTACACTAACCTCTCTATCCCTGTAAAGAAAAGATGAGTATACATACCTTTTTGGAAGCTGATCTGACCCGCTCCGACCTGATCTCCAGCGCCGGAAGCTCTGCAGAGGACACGGAGGACAACGGCTGTGAAATGAATGGGAAGTGATGTCACCCATAGACTTACTATGGGGCTTCCATTGTCCTCTGACAGCTCTGCGTGAGATCCAGTTGGAGAGGGTCAGACCAGCTTCCAAAAAGGTATGTATGCTCATTTTTTCTTTACAGGGATGGAGAGGTTAGTGTTAGATCCCTGGTGTCTATAGATGCAGGGATTTTAGATTTTGAATGGACTTCCACTTTAAGGTTATAGGACACTGGCATGGACAGCTGTGTTTCTGCTACTGTAGGTCATGGATATCTTCTCTCTGCTGAGAGAAGCATAGCAATTTCTTTGTATTTTTTTTTCTCAAGGATCTTCTAGCTGCTACATAGCCACTGTGGCTTCCCTATTTGCAATTTTCTGAATCAGCTTACTCCTTGGGGGACTGTACCCGGATTCTGCCAGCCATAAGATGCGGGGCAGGCCTGTAAGTTTGTATTGTGCACTAGATCCTGCGTTAAGTGCACACCTTGGCACATAGTACAGCACATTGGGTTAGGCACAGGGTGCTATACAGGTCCAGAGCTGTGGCCCACCTGACGGTGGAGCTCTGTGCCTGAAAGTATGCCCACTTGTAAAGGTGAAGACTGGGAGGACTGCAAGTCAGCTGCGGTAATTCATGACTTGTCTTTTACTGGTGCCCATTAATCCAGTCCCCCTGTGGGTTAGTGGAACAGAGGCTATGACATATTTAAATGATCTGTCATAGAGTGGGAGCACTGGTTCTGTTGCCTTTATTTTTAAAAAGGCTACTTTTTTAAATTCAAATAATATACATGTTATACTCACCTGCTCTGTGCAGTGGTATTGCACATAGTGGTCTGGAACCTCCTCCTCTGGGGTCCCCCGCTGGCAATGTCAGCTCCTCCTCTACCCGTATGCCCCTATAGCAAACCGCTTGCTATGGTGGCATATGTGTGGGCGTGTTCTCGAGCCAGGCTGTGTTTGTTTATAGACCTACACAGCCCTGCTCTGCCCTGCCCCTCCCCTCTCTGTTCACAGGAACTCACTGGCAGCAGTAGGAGCCAATGGCATTGTTTGTTTCATTGCTTTCTTATCTCATTGCCAATCCTATAGATTATCTCACTAATGGTGATTCTCTAAACACAAATAAATCTGTAAGTGGCATATCCTGTAATTGATTTTCCTCAGTAGTTCAGTAAGGATCCTGATTACAGTTTTGTATATTCTCCCACAAAAAGTTGTCTACAAGAGTATACAATAACAAAATGTCACAGCCTGTAAACAATATTTGCCATTTTTCATACTAATTGCTGCTAAAAAAAATTGGCTTATTAGGAACTTAAATGGTAACTCCACTTTTGTGGAAAAATATAGCAAAAAATAAATATATATATACATATATATATATATATATAAAATATAATATATATATTATTAGGGATGTACCGAATGAGTTTTTTGGTGCCGAAACCGATACCGAAAATAAATCTTCCTTAATCCCGAAAACCGATACCAAAACAACACCGATACCGAAAGTGACTGTTTTTCTAAATATTTTCATACAGGAGATGGTCAGAGACTGCAGAGATGGTACAGGAGATGGTCAGAGACTGAGGACATGGTACAGGAGATGGTCAGAGACTGGGGACATGGTACAGGAGATGGTCAGAGACTGGGGACATGGTACAGGAGATGGTCAGAGACTGGGGACATGGTACAGGAGATGGTCAGAGACTGGGGACATGGTACAGGAGTTGGTCAGAGACTGGGGACATGGTACAGGAGTTGGTCAGAGACTGGGGACATGGTACAGGAGTTGGTCAGAGACTGGGGACATGGTACAGGAGATGGTCAGAGACTGCAGACATGGTACAGGAGATGGTCAGAGACTGCGGACATGGTACAGGAGATGGTCAGAGACTGGGGACATGGTACAGGAGATGGTCAGAGACTGGGGACATGGTACAGGAGATGGTCAGAGACTGGCGACATGGTACAGGAGATGGTCAGAGACTGGGGACATGGTACAGGAGATGGTCAGAGACTGGGGACATGGTACAGGAGATGGTCAGAGACTGGGGACATGGTACAGGAGATGGTCAGAGACTGGGGACATGGTACAGGAGATGGTCAGAGACTGGGGACATGGTCAGAGACTGCGGACATGATACAAGAGATAAATGCAGCCTCACCAGTGCCCGTCAGATGCAGCCAGCCAGTGTCCCCGGTAGTGCAGCCTGTGTCCCCACTGCAGCCTGTGTCCCCATTGCAGCCAATGTCCCCAGTAGTGCAGCCTGTGTCCCCATTGCAGCCAATGTCCCCAGTAGTGCAGCCTGTGTCCCCATTGCAGCCAATGTCCCCAGTAGTGCAGCCTGTGTCCCCAGTAGTGCAGCCAGGGTCCCCATTGCAGCCAGTGAAGGGAGAGGAGAACCGCCGCCGCCTGTTTGATTACAGCGCCGGGAACATCACAGCTTCCAATGGGTCGGGTGATCCCCGGACAAGGAAAGTGCCCGGACAAGGTGGAGGGGCTGTATGTGACGGCGCGCAGCGGGGAACACACAGCTATTGAGATGAAATATAGGAAGCCCCCCTGATAGGCGGCACCAGGGGCGGGGACAGAGCCCCACCCCATTCGGTATCGGCAAAAATTCTCTTTCAGCTATTTGCTGAAAGGGCCATTTTCGGCCGATGTGTTTCGGTGGCCGAAATTTCGGTGCATCCCTAATATATACAGTATCTCACGAAAGTGAGTAGACCCCTTACATTTTTGTAAATACTTTATTATATCTTTTCATGTGACAACACTAAACAAATGACACTTTGCTACAATGTAAAGTAGTGAGTGTACAGCTTGTATAACAGTGTAAATTTGCTGTCCCCTCAAAATAACTCAACACACAGCCATTAATGTCTAAACCGCTGGCAACAAAAGTGAGTACACCCCTAAGTGAAAATGTCCAAATTGGGCCCAAAGTGTCAATATTTTGTGTGGCCACCATTATTTTCCAGCACTGCCTTAACCCTCTTGAGCATGGAGTTCACCAGAGCTTCACAGGTTGCCACTGGAGTCCTCTTCCACTCCTCCATGACGACATCACGAAGCTGGTGGATGTTGGAGACCTTGTACTCCTCCACCTTCCATTTGAGGATGCCCCACAGATGCTCAATAGGGTTTAGGTCTGGAGACATGCTTGTCCAGTCCATCACCTTTACCCTCAGCTTCTTTAGCAAGGCAGTGGTTGGCTTGGAGGTGTGTTTGGGGTCGTTATCATGTTGGAATATTGCCCTGCGGTCCAGTCTATGAAGGGAGGGGATCATGCTCTGCTTCAGTATGTCACAGTACATGTTGGCATTCATGGTTCCCTCAATAAACTGTAGCTCTCCAGTGCCGGCAGCACTCATGCAGGCCCAGACCATGACACTCCCACCACCATGCTTGACTGTAGGCAAGACACATTTGTCTTTGTACTCTTCACCTGGTTGCCGCCACACACGCTTGACATCATCTGAACCAAATCAGTTTATCCTGGTCTCATCAGACCACAGGACTTGATTCCAGTAATCCATGTCCTTAGTCTGCTTGTCTTCAGCAAACTGTTTGCGGGCTTTCTTGTGCATCATCTTTAGAAGAGGCTTCCTTCTGGGACGACAGCCATGCAGACCAATTTGATGCAGTGTGGGGCGTATGCTCTGAGCACTGACAGGCTGACCCCCCCCCCCCCCCACCCCTTCTACCTCTGCAGCAATGCTGGCAGCACTCATATGTCTATTTCCCAAATACAACCTCTGGATATGACGCTGAGCACATGCACTCAACTTCTTTGGTCGACCATGGCGAGGCCTGTTCTGAGTGGAACCTGTCCTGTTAAACTACTCTATGGTCTTGGCCACCATGCTGCAGCTCAGTTTCAGGGTCTTGGCAATCTTCTTATAGCCTAGGTCATCTTTATGTAGAGCAACAATTCTTTTTTAACACACCTGCTCCCCATTTATACCTGAGACCTTGTAACACTAACGAGTCACATGACACCAATGGCTAATTGGGCCCAATTTGGACATTTTCACTTAGGGGTGTACTCACTTTTGTTGCCAGCAGTTTAGACATTAATGGCTGTGTGTTGAGTTATTTTGAGGGGACAGCAAATTTACACTGTTATACAAGCTGTACACTCACTACTTTACATTGTAGCAAAGTGTCATTTCTGTGTTGTCACATGAAAAGATATAATAAAATATTTACAAAAATGTGAGGGGTGTACTCACTTTTGTGAGATACTGTGTGCGTGTGTGTATATATATATATATATATATATATATATATATATATATATATATATAATCATATACAATTGTTACACAAGCCACACAATGTTACATAACTGTAGGGGGGGGGGGGGGGGGTGGGACTGCCTAGGAGGAGAGAGAGAGATCGGTGTTCATACATAGTATGAACACGCAATCTGTCTCTACTCCCCTGAGAGAATCGGGATCTGTGTGTGTTTACACACACAGATCCCGGTTCTCGCTCTGTCACGAGCGATCGTGGGAGCCCGGCGGTCATCGCGCCCGCCAGGCACTCGCATCGGCTCCTGGCACACTCTGCGGGCGTGCGCCCCCTAGTGGCCAAAAGGCAAAGCGACATAAGGTAACGTTTCGCCCAGCCGTGCCATTACTGCGGCGACTGGTCGGCAAGTGGTTAAGCCTAGTACACACATTTCTTTTTTTTATTCAACCCAGCAGGGCTGAACGGAAAAAAAAACAAACTAACAGTGCAGGAGTCCTTGATGTACTAACAATCCGATGTTAGTACATCAATCTTCCCTGCTGTTCTATTGTGTTCTGACAGAGGAATGCCCTGAACACTCCGGTCAGCGCTGATTGGGAGCCAATCGGCAGACCTTTTTGGGTCGGCTTCTTTCTGACCGACTGCAGTACACACCGTCCGACTATCGGCCGGTTTCAATTGAAGTGGCCGACCGATGCCACCCAACATTTGGCCCATGTGTACTAGGCTTTACTGTATAATGACACATGCATTACGTTTTCAATTTGGGCGAATACCAGAATATCACATCCCTTACAAGCCATGCATATGTAGACAAAAAATTACCAGCCCTTTGTAATACATGTTCCTATGTTATGTGACAAAACATTACAGTAATGATATATTCTTAAAGGGCAAGGCCACACATAATTGATATTTATTTTATTTTTTCTGAAAAGTAAGCAGCAGCACTGCTGGGTCCAGACAATATGCACACACCACTGCGCCTAGAGGTGCCTGCACATATCTGCAGCAGGTTTCATTGCTTTCTGCATTTCTGAGTGCTAGGCTGTGCTAAACCAACAAAGCTTTGGCATTCTCTTTCTTGCCCAGATATTCCTTTAGGCCGATGGGACAGCCCATCAAAGCAATGTGATAATAGGAATGTGTGGGGGTGGGGAGATAATGGGTAAGCTCTGATAATTCATGACAGTGTCAGAGCTTTGAAAGTTCAGAATTGCCCACCATTCAGGCATGCAATAATCAAAGCGGATGGCATTCATTTGTTAAACTATACCTACAATATTCTGTAATATGCTGCTGTACAATTTAACCTAGTCCTAGTGTCTATGCATTTAATAATTTATTTGACCTGGGGTTTCATGATATTTTTGCACTGGACTTTCCAAGCCTATGCACTTGCAGCAGCAAAGGTGCCACAGTTTCCTTGTGAGCAGGAAGAGAACAAGGAACTATGGTAAGGATATCTCTCCCATGAAGTCCCAAACAGATCTATGAAACCAGTGGGTGATTAAATCCATGCACTTTACCTGTAAAGGAAATATTGTGGGGATGCCAAAAAGAAAACGCTATATTTTTACATTTCTACTTGTTAATTTTATACCCAAATATATAAAAACAAAACATATTTTACATGTATGTTGCCATCTGTTTGGAATTAGAGTATTTTTATCAAATAATATTGTGTTAAAAAAATGTATGCAACTGTTGTAAAATGTTAACCTTTTGTATATATCAATAAATATGTGTATTTTACATCTCTCTACTTGTTATAGTTGTGTTACCTAATACCTTCCAAAACTATAGGCCACCAAAATAATTGTGTGGCATTCTTCTTTTAAAAATGTTTTTAAATAATTTAATGAATCCTACTTAGCTGCTTCATCTTTTTAGCAATTATTTTTCTGTGTAAACAAGGTGTACACTATCAGCTGTAGCTGGGAAGCCTGTACAAATCAATGACAGGCTGACAGTAGCCGCAGCTGTTGGCATGTATCCGCACATCCAGCGTTTACCCGAGGTTAGCGACAGATGTCTGACACTGGATGTTTAAAGATTGTGTCCATGGTCAGATATCTATTCTTAACTGCAGGAAAATGATAGATGTGTAGATACAAGTGAACAGTAACGGCGCCTGTCAGCCTGTCGTTGCTTTCCACAGGCTTCTTGGTCACAGCCGTTTGCCTACACCTGTGATCCCAGCAGCAGGTGTCCACTATTTCTTACTGTAGGTATCCACTGTATGCCCCTAATCCCCATGTGAATGTAGACTCTTTTATTTTGTACAGGACACTGGATTGGTTATTCTTAGACCAATAGGTTAGGTGATTGGGCACTGGTAATATCAATAGTGAGAATGAATGAGAGGGGGTTCTAGTGGTGAGCAAAGACTTGAGTGGTATGCTATAAACTTATATCGCTATAGCAAAAGATAACATTGCTGCCAAAACCGTGACCTAATGGTACAATACAATGTGCTAAATAAATTGTACAACTTTAATAAACAAAATTTCAAAATGTCCTTTGGAACAGTTTGTAGGTTCTTCTATGTAATCTTCAATAAGGTAAATTGTGGAAGACCATCACCTGCTTGGAACATATTTAAAAATCACCCAAAAGTGCTCAGCTAGATGTGCACTCACCAGAAGACCATGACCCCTTTAACCAGTTCTGGACCGCCCAACTGTGCAAAACAATGTGTCTGTACATTGCGCCTTCTTCCGGGTCTGGGGCATGCGCCGCCATGTTTGGACACAGCAGGTCCGGCGGACCCGATGTTCGTCGACACCAGGCAAACTCTCCCGAGAGAGGCAGAGCGGCGGTCTGCCTATATAAACAAGGCAGATCGCCGTTCTGTCAGAGGGGGAGATGGAGATCTTCTGTTTCTGCTAAGCAGGAACACAGATTTCTCTCTTTCCCCAGTCAAAACATCCCTCACACAGTTAGCAAACACTCCCTAGAAACACCTTTAACCCTTTGGTCGCCCCTGTTAACCCCTTCCCTGCCAGTGTCATTAGTACAGTGACATTGCATTCTTTTTTTAGTACTGATCACTGTATTAGTGTCACTGGTTCCCAAAAAGTGTCACTTAGTGTGAGATTTGTCCGCCACAATGTCGTAGTCCCACTAAAAATCGCTGATCTCCGCCATTACAAATAAAAATAAAAATGCCATAAAATTATCCCATAGTTTGTAGATGCAATAACTTTTGTGCAAACCAATCAATATACGCTTATTGTTTTTTTTTTTACCAAAACCATGTAGCAGAATACATATTGGCCTAAATTGATGAAGAAATTAGATTTTTTACTTTTTATTTTTTGGATATGTTTTATACAAGAAAGTAAAAAATATTGTATTTTTTTCAAAATTGTCTATCTTTTTTTGTTTATAGTGCAAAAAATAAAAACCCCAGAGGTGATCAGATACCACCAAAAGAAAGCTCTATATGTGGGGGGGGGGGGGGGGGGACATACATTTTGTTTGGGTACAATGTTGCATGAACGCGCAATTACCATTTAAAGTAGCGCATTGCTAAATTGCAAAAAATGCTCTGGCCAGGAAGGGGGTGAAATCTTCTGGGGCTGAAGTGGTTAACTAACACGAGAGTCAAATAGCGCCTGTGTGGTTGGGTCTTTGATCTTGATTGGCACCTCTCTGAAGTTAGTGAAGAATCTTTCCTCCTCTCCACCATAACACCACATTAAAGCAAGAAAAGGGGAGCCAATAGCGTAATACCGTTTATTGTAAAAAATGGAAACGTACGTCGAGGCACTTTACTTCCGGGTCCCTGGCTTCCAGTTTTTGCAATTTGGCAGTGGAACGCATGCCGGCCCTTAAGCGCGAGCCGGGTGGCGGCGTTTTCCTATAGCTTGTATGCGGGTATTCCATAGTCGCCGGTCCAGGCACTTTATCATGTAAGGAGCCATTTTATGTTTTTAACAATAAACGGTATCACGCTATTGGCTCCCCTTTCTCTTGCTTTAATGTGATGTTATAATGGAGAGGAGGAGAGATTCTTCACAAACTTCAGAGAGGTGCCAATCGAGATCAAAGATCCAACCACACAGGCGCTATTTGACCCTCTTTTTAGGTTAAGGGGTCATGGTCTTCTGGTGAGTGGACCTCTAATTGAGCACTTCTGGGTGATTTTACCACTTCAGCCCCAGAAGGATTTACCCCCTTAATGACCAGGCGATTTTTTGAGATACGGCACTGCGTCACTTTGGCTGACAATTGCGCGGTTGTGCGACGTTGTACACAAACAAAATGTATGTCCTTTTTTCCCCACAAATAGAACTTTCTTTTGGTGGTATTTGATCACCTCTGCAGTTTTTGTTTTGCGCTATAAACAAAAAAAAGACCGTCAATTTTGAAAAAAAAAAAAAACAATATTTTTTACTTTTTGCTATAATAAATATCCAAAAAAAACAAAAAAAAAACAAATTTATTCACCAGTTTAGGCTAATATGTATTCTTCTACATATTTTTGGTAAAAAAATTAATAAATCGCAATAAGCATATATTGATTGGTTTGCTTAAAAGTTATAGCATCTACAAAATAGGGATATATTTATGACTTTTTTTTTTTTAGTTATGGCAGCGATTTTTAGCAGGACTGCGACATTGTGGCGGACAGATCGGACACTTTTTTTGGACCAGTGACATTTATACACCGATCAGTGCTATAAAAATGCACTGATTACTGTATAAAGGACACTAACAGAGAAGGGGTTAACACTAGGGAGCGATCAAGGGGTTAAATGTGTTCCCTGGGAGGTTATTGTAACTGTGGGGAGAGTGGACTGACTGGAAGAGGAGAGAGATCGTTGTTCCTTATCACTAGGAACAGACAATCTCTCTCTACTCCCCTATCAGAACGGGGATCTGTTTGTTTACATTGACAGATCCCCATTCTGGCTCTGTGGAGCGATCGCGGGTGGCCTGCGGACATCGCGGCCGCCCGCCACACGTATCGCTTCTGACGATGCGCCTGCTATTGCCATTAAAGGGATCGCTGTGCTGGTACGCGGGTTCATGCAGCTAAGCCAACCTGTCCCAGTATAACTGCGGCGGCCGGTCGACAAGTGGTTAAATATGTTTCAAGCTAGTGATGGTCCTCCACAATTTACCTTATTGAAGATTTAACATAGAAGAACCTTTGAACTGTTCCAAAGGACATTTTGAAATGTTGTTTATTGAAGTTGTAGAATTTATTTAGCACATTGTATTGTACCAATAGGTCATGGTTTTAGTATCAATGTTATCTTCCACTATAGCAGGGGTAGTAAATTAAAATTCAAGGAGGTCCAGTCGCTAAAAAAAAATTTCCGGCTGAGGTCCGAATCAAGAAGTCTGTGCCATGAAAGATTGTACGCATCTACTTTTCTTTTTGTGGCGCAAGCTGTGCTCTCTGGCGCATTTCTTACTGTTTCCTCCACACACTCTGGTAATACTCTGTAAATGTAAATGTCCCCAATAGTGTTCCCCCTTACAGCAGGTGCACCTACCAGACTAATTCATTACATTGGGTGCCTCCATTAGACTACCCCCCATAAATCAGCTGCCGCCGTCAGAGTACCACCTTATATCAGGTGTCCCCATCAGAGTGCCCCCTTATATCAGGTTTCTTCATCAGTAGGCCCCCTTACATCTGGTGTTTCCCATCAGTGTGTCCCCTTACATTAGGTGCTGTCAGAGTGCCCCTTTACATCAGGTGTCCCCATCAGAGTGCTCCTTTACATTAGGTGTCCCCATCAGAGTGCCCCTTTACATCAGGTGTCCCCATCAGAGTGCCCCCTTACATCAGGTGTTCCCATCAGAGTGCCCCCTTAACATAATATGTGCCCATTAGCCTGCCCCTATTCTATGTTAAGGGGCACTCTGATGGGTAAATTTATGTTAAGGGGCATGCTGATGGGCACATTTTGTTGTGCCCCTTAACATAAAATGTGCCCATCAGTGTTCCAGCAACCAGGGGTGGGGCACACACACGACAGTGTCCCTGCAACCACAGGCGGGGGGCGCGAACATGACGTTTGCTGAAATGCGGCAACACACTAGAGGCTTGACAATCCGGACAGGAGCGTCGCTCGGGCTGTGTTCGGATCGTGGGCCGCCATTTAATGACAGCTGCATTATAGCGATATAAGTTTATAGCATACCACTCAAGACTTTGCCCACTACTAGCACCCCCTCACATTCATACTCATTAATCATAGGTAGGTCACCTACACTATTAGGGAGCAGCTTTTAATCACGTTTAATTTTTCATTATTATATATGGTAATTGGTCTAAACCTATAGACGCAAGTTACACACAAATATTGTTTTGCACTGGTAATATCTAAACTGAAACTTTTGCCTGCATAAGCCCTCCCAGAATGCCTATAGTTGTTTTTTATTTTTGCTAGTATCTTTAGGCGATGGACATGTATTCTCTCTGCTCTTTTTTTCTACTGGAAAGTGTTTGCTCCTCTAGCAAGGGCATTTCACAGCAGCAATTCTCTGGATCAGTTGCCTCTCAGCCTTCTGTGCTCACCTTGGAGCATTGTAGTAGCATATGAGAGGCCTTTTGGTGACCGTGCACAGTGCACAGTACAGTGGAGCCCAGGAGCCCAAATCCTGAAGACCCATTTGATAGCAAGCCTGACCAGAATGGAGGCTATGATTGAGCTGGGTTCCAAGGACTGGTGCTCCTACTACACATTGGTCCCAAAGGGTTGTACTCCTTGCCCTTGGGCAGTGGGGAGCAGCGCCTAAGCAGTGGGTTTAGCTGGCCATGGGCTCCCTTCCGCAGCCAAAGAAGGTGAGTGGCAAGTAAGGTGCCCTTTTTTGTTTGAATTTTGGTTTAAATTTTCCCTTTCATTGGCAGTGCTTTTCTATTACAGATTTGCATGCTTGTCTCCAGACTGTACCATGCAAGCACAAGCCATGTGGCAGGAGGACACTTAGGATCATTTTTGGAAGCTTCCTCCATATACAGGCAGCACAGATTGTCCTGCTTCTGAGCTCTAACCTCCATTATGGTCGAACACCACAAGGCCTTCCTCTCCAGTATTGTTTGGGGTTAGGTCATAAATACTCTTGGAGAGCACATTTGGTAGCACATGGCATACCGTAGACACAACAGGGTGGGTTCTGCAGGCTCAGCTGGTACTCCAGTGGCTACTGGCAAAGGTGATGGCGAATCTCTTAGTGAACTCTGCCAGCATCAGTCCTCTGATTCATACGTAGTCAGTGGCAGCGTCAAGGTTCTCCCTTAGACTTGGTTCACACATGTGCGGTGCGAATTGAAGCTCCATTTTCACAGCTAATTGACAAAGTAGTTGTTCAGCGTTTCACGTCAGTTTTTGATCAGGATCAGGTCAGGATTGCATCAGTATCAGGTCAGGGTTTTATCCTGTTCACGACGGAATGCATCTGCGAATCAGATGTGTTCCCATAGAACAGGGATATGCAATTAGTGGACCTCCAGCTGTTGCAGAACTACAATTCCCATGAGTCATAGCAAGACTCTGACAGCCACAAGCATGACACCCAGAGGCATGATGGGACTTGTAATTTTGCAACAGCTGAAGGTCCGCTAATTGCATATCCATGCCATAGAAGATAATGTGCTTGCAATTTGCACCGCAATGCCCAGAAAACACACAAGTTTTTTGGGCAATGCGGAGTACAAATGCAACACGCAAATGTGAACCAGCCTCGTTCAAATGAACGTATTTTAAAATGTCATGCGAATTAGATGCGGTGTAAGCCGCATCCAATTCGCATAGGTGTGAACCCAGCCTTACTCCATCAGGGGTATCTTTTGCTGCTTCTTCCGAAGGAAGAATTTTCATCTGCCAAGTCCAATATCATGGAGGCAGACAGCTGGAAGGATATGAGCAGCAAATGGTCCTGGTTGCCCTCATGACAGGATCTTTCTGTGACTTTCCTCTAGCAACCTTTCAAAGCTCAGGAGTAGGAGTCATTAGAGGCAGCATTATACTCATCCAATGAATCCTTGAAGGAGGCTGTCCAGGCCTCTGAAATCTCTCTGGCCCTAAAAACAACTGTTGGGGGCCTCACTGAGGTGTTGTGCAAAATTTAAAAATTAATTTGTGGTCTTGAAAGGCTCTAACACCACCCAAGACCTTTCTGCTATATTCTTATACACGGGAGGTGCTTTATGAAGACTGGGCACTTTAGCACCTGACATTGTTTTTGGAAGGTCTACATATCTGTGTAGATGGGCTGGGAGATTTACGCAAACAGCTTTCCGGTCTAGGCATCGTTTCAGATCACATGGGAAGTATATATGGGAAGCTCAAGTCATCAGTGGATCTCCCCTGCAAGAAACACCTGGAACCAATGCCCTTTTATGGGGATTGGCTATTTTACAAATGCCTTGGATTTGTTTATCCACAAGAGACTGTAGAGAAAATATGCTTACTGCTGTAGAAGTCAGCTGGTGCTAGGAAAAGTCCCTTTAATCCCCTACTGGGTTTGGGTTCCATGCAAAAACCTGGCATCCAGTTCTGAACTGGAGTTCCAAGTCCTCCAAGACAGGAGACAAGACTTATTCCAAGGTGAAGGGGCATCTCCACTTCAAGTGGGGGAACAGTTGATGGCCTGTGTGCCCCCAACCAGGCTGTCCCTGCCATGTGAGTCCCTGAAATTGTTTCCAAAGACTACAAGCTGGAGTCTACGCTCCTTGCCTTTGTGCTAATACAAATTACTTTTGTTTCCAGCAGAAAAACAACCCTGTTCATTGCACTAAAACAGCAGCTTTGGTAAGAGGTCATTACCCCTGTTCTGGAGCAGGAGAGATTCTGGGAGTTTTATTCTAACCCGTTTACTGTTCCCAAATTAAATGGAGGAGCATGTCCCCTTCTGGATTCAAAGCCTCTAAAAAAAATCCTCCTGTTGCAAAAGTTGAAGTAGTCAGCTTTCCATTGGTCCACTCTGGGAATGTAGACTGCAGTGCAGAGATCAGTGAATAATGAGTTTGAAAGATTATCTGGCTTCTTCCTTCATTCAAGGCTGCATGACTCCTGATGCCCCCTTGGTAGTTGATGTAGGCCATTGCCGTGGCAATCTGATTGGGTATCCCCACAAAAGGAGGGTCCAATGTTGCAGAGCCATACTTATTGCTCTGCGTTCCAGGATGTCGATGGGGAACTTGGCTTCCACGGGTGACCATAATCCCTGGAACTTGAAGGACTGGAATACTCCTCCTGAGCCTGAAAGACTTCCCTACTGTTAAAACTAGAGATCCACCAAGTTAGGGAATTCCTTGCTTAGGCATATGGAAAAATGCAGCGCATGTACAAATGAATATAGGTCTTTAAAATGGTGAAACAGTCAAGAAATAACTAATTGACCACAGGTGCCTTGAAACACAAACGTCCATAGATGGATGTAAATGTCCAACCGCACAGGAGGTATAAGTACTCCAAGGGGTGGTGATGGTCTGATGGCTGTCAGAAAACACCTGGCATCATACAGCGACTTCCCAACCGAGAAACCGGGTCCCAATGGGTCATTCAGAGAAAGTGCAAAAAAAGCCTCTTACCAGATCCTGTGGATTCCCATGTCAGCGACAGGGAATCGCATGCGCAGTTTGTCACAAATGACGTGGAATGGGAGCTCAGGAATCGCCAATCTCTTGGATTGTGGTCTGTATGGATCTCGGCCGGCAACCGGATGGGTCCTCACAACGAACCGTCCTCACACCGAACCGTCCCAGCATGCATCAGAAGTTTCACAAACGGTCCCCCGAAAGGAGCAGTTGGAGGGACTGGATCTCATGCGGTAAATGTGGAAACAAAAAGAATGTGCCTCCACATGGTGCAGATAAAAAAGGGTGTTTTTATTGACAAAAACGACCATACACAAATAAAAGCGTGATCACGGTGGATAAAAACAAATGGGCAACAAAGAGAGTGGTGTATGTACCCGACGCGTTTCGACCTAGGGGTCTTCAACAGGGGCATAGACCACTCACTCCAAGTTGCCAAATATATATAATAAAATTATTTAGAGAAGGACCAATCACAAGGGCTGAAAAAACAGGAGATTGGATTGGGTGAATACAATCACATGACTTGCTTGAATGTCTAGACATAAAGATCATACACAATTTCTATATAAATAAATGAATGACATTAAGGTGAAGCTCAGGAGACTGTATAAAGGTCTACAAGCAGAAAAATATATCACTCTATGATCTCTCTAACAAAAATAAAGCATTTAAAGATTAAATGAAAACAGCACTCCTCTGCTGACAGTCCAGCAGAATGTACCGCCCTGTCAGCCAGAGGAGCCAATCCTCAATAAGAAGACAAAAGGTGTTAAATAAAGCTGACCAATAGGCCCCTATGTATGAGCCGGCCTCTATCCCTGAACGCCCACATGACCAGTCTGTGTAGGAAATGATGTCACGTCCGTGGGCGTGTCTGACGTCTCCCTCTCACATGACTCACTGGGCCAATCAGAGAGCAAACATCCCACTCAACTCTGCTGCACGTACAATCCGTACACCGCAGAGGGATGGGACTTAAATAAATACACCTAGCGTCCCGGCAATGCAATCCAGCAAGCAACGGACGCTGAATGAGACAAAACAGCATCTCTATGGTGTCTGTGTAAAAAAATGTGTTATGCAGCAGACCGGGACCCGATGACCCGGAAGTGTGCATAGAACTCCAGTGAGCCAGAAGTGTATTGGAAGTGGGGACAATTTCTATATAAATAAATGAATGACATTAAGGTGAAGCTCAGGAGACTGTATAAAGGTCTACAAGCAGAAAAATATAACACTCTATGATCTCTCTAACAAAAATAAAGCATTTAAAGATTAAATTAAAACAGCACTCCTCTGCTGACAGTCCGGCAGAATATACCGCCCTGTCAGCCAGAGGAGCAAATCCTCAATAAGAAGACAAAAGGTGTTAAATAAAGCTGACCAATAGGCCACTATGTATGAGCCAGCCTCTATCCCTGAACGCCCACATGACCAGTCTGTGTAGGAAATGATGTCACGTCCGTGGGCGTGCCTGACGTCTCCCTCTCACATGACTCCCTGGGCCAATCAGAGAGCAAACATCCCACTCAACTCTGCTGTACGTACAATCCGTACACCGCAGAGGGATGGGACTTAAATAAATACACGTAGCGTCCCGGCAATGCAATCCAGCAAGCAACGAACGCTGAATGAGACAAAACACCATCTCTATGGTGTCTGTGTAAAAAAGTGTGTTATGCAGCAGACCGAGACCCGATGACCCGGAAGTGTGCATAGAACTCCAGTGAACCCGAAGTGTATTGGAAGTGGGGACACATATAGTGAAATATAATGTGTTGGGAAATGACTAGCTGAGGTGGAATCGCATAAATGTGTAAAAAAATACTGGAGTGACATGTGTGAATGTCTCTTAAGGTCCATGTGTGTTAGGTGGGACTGAAATAAAAAATTAAAAAATTGAAAAATTATGTGAACACAAAATCTCCAAAATGCACATTGTAAAATGTGTTAAAATGAATCTATATGTGGAGGGAATGTGTAGATTTGTAAAGTGACCCAAATATCTGATAGTTATCCCTATGATCACTTGACTGTAAAGAATCATCAGCATAGACCGAATGGGTCAATTTGGATTGGACCAATTTCAATTGGGTGAATAGATAACCCTCTAAGGTGCACCATATATAAACTGTGTACCAGCTTGTGAATATAGGTGAAAAAAAAGGGAGAGGGGGAGGGGGAAAAAATGTTGGAATAATGAAAATAAAAAAATATATAAAAATGTTAATAAAGAGAGGGAGGGACATGCATAGAGATGTGGAAGGAATTTAGGATTGGTTGATAAAGGAGTTGAGGTCCCACTCCACGTTTAAACCTAACGGGAAATAGGACCTCAACTCCCATATCCAATAAGTCTCGAGGCGTGACACTCCTCGGAGGCGGGACTCACCTCTCCAATGTGGGACAAATTTGTCGATCACCTGGAATAAAGTCCCGGTAGGGTCTTTATTATGGTGTTCCAGATAATGCCGGGGTACTGTATGTTTGTCCTTGCCTTTCTTGATACCTGCCACATGTTCATTGACTCGTATAGAGAAAGTTCTGATGGTACGCCCAACATACTGTTTGTGGCAGGGGCAAGTAATGAGGTAGACAATGTATTGTGATGTACAAGTTGTGAAGTGTTTCATCTGGTAAGTGAGGGAGGTGACTGTGGATTGGAAAGTGGTACTTTTTTGTCTGCCTCGAATGTTGTGGAGGCAGACATTGCATCTACGGCAGGGGTAATAACCCTGACATTCCTGAAAAAATGAAACTCTTTTGGGGGGGTCTATTATATTCGGAGCAATCTGTCCTTGAATGGACCGTGCTCCCCTGAATACAACAGCCGCCCGTTCAGGAAGAACTGACCCCAGTAGATTGTCATTTAAAAGTACCTTCCAGTGCTTTTTGAATATAGCTTTTACTTGTTTGGACTGAATGGAGTGAGTGGTAAAGAAAGCCCATTTGTGCATAGGTTCAGCTGTGGATTTGGGGCGTTCTGTCAAGGTGGATTCTCTATCAGTGGATAGTGCCCTATTGAGTTCCTCGTCTAGATGTCTGGGATCATAACCTTTTTCAATAAATCGATCTCTCAGAACTAGCAATTGTGACTGGAAATCAATAGCATTGGTACAGTTGCGTCGTAGTCTCAAAAATTGGCTACGGGGAACAGACTTGAGCCACTGCTCCTGATGGCAACTGTCAATGGGAATGAATCCGTTCCGGTCGGTGGCCTTGAAATACGTGCGGAACTCCAAATGTTTGTCCACCACAAATATTTCAAGGTCCAAAAAATGTACACTGGTAGAGCTGGCCTCATAGCTCAAAGATATTCCTCTATCATTAGAATTGAGACTAGTCATGAAACTGTCAAGTGATGTACGGTCACCATCCCATAGGAAGAGGATGTCGTCTATGTACCTGGCCCAGAGGATCAACTCGGATCTCTGGGCCGCATAGACGACATCCTCCTCCCACTGGGCCATGAAGAGGTTGGCGAGGCTGGGGGCAAACTTGGCCCCCATAGCCACGCCCCTCTTCTGTAGAAAAAATTGATTCTGGAACCAAAAATAATTGTGTTCCGTTGCAAATATGAGTAATTGCATAATAAAATTACGCTGAAGGGAAGGGAGCTTGTTGTCTCTAGATAGGTGTTTCTCCACCGCCTCAAAGCCCAAGTGATGTGGGATGCACGTATAAAGTGCCGCCACATCTGCTGTGACTAAAAGCATCCCTTCTGAAACTGAAACAGGTTCCAGTAATCTAATGGTGTCTCTAGTGTCCTTAAGATAGGACTGCGTGGAACGAACCAACGGTTGTAAATAAAAATCTACGTATTTACCAATACGGGCTGTGACTGAGTCAATCCCGCTGACAATAGGTCTGCCAGGGGGATTGACTGAGTCCTTATGGACTTTAGGAAGATAATAGATAGCTGGAATGCGTGGGACTTGTGGGACTAGAAAACTTTTTTCCTTTTTGTTTAAAATCCCTAGCGCATAACCTTCCTCAATAAGTTTGACCAGAGCCTTTTTGAAAGGTGTAGTGGGGTCCGTGGGAATAGGGCTGTAAGTGTTTGAATCGTTAAGGATTCTATACATCTCTTTAAGGTAATCGACCTTATCAAGAACTACAATCCCGCCCCCCTTATCCGCTGGGCGGATTATCAGGTTCTTTTTCTCACAAAGAGATCTGAGGCCGTTTTTTATGTCTGATTGAATATAGACACGTTTTTTCTGTTTGTTTAATTTGTCCAGATCTCCCAGAACAAGGTTTTTAAAAACCTGTATGGAGGGAGCCAGAGAGCCTGGGGGGTTAAATATAGATGGATTAGATAATCCTGAATGTGTAACTTGTACATCAGACAAGCTAGAATCTACGGGTTCAGAACCTGTATGTGTATTGGCTGGAGCCGGGGGGATTGTAGTGGATGAAATCCCCTTATTGTTAAATCCCATAGGGGGTTTGGTCAGAAAGTGTCTTTGTATGCTCAATTTACGTGTGAACTTGAGGACGTCAATAAAGGTGGAAAATTTGTTAAGGGGTTTGGGCGGAACAAATTTGAGTCCTCTGTCAAGGACAGATTTCTCTGCCTCCGTCAGAGTGGCCGAACTCAAATTAAAGATACCTTTTCCTTTTATGTTCTTTTTCTTTTGGGATTGTGCCCTCCTCCCCCCTCTGGACCCTCTTTTCTTTCTGTATATCCCAGATGTCCCTCCATGGTTCTCTGAAAATCCAAAGAGTAACTAGGGCCAGGTTGATTTTGATTATAGTTGTAAGGAGATCTGTGGTAGTAATCCTCCTCCCTCTCAGAATAGCCATAGGTATCTCCATGTGTTTCATAAGGAGTATTTTCTCTGAGGGGAGTGAAACGGTTAGTCACCCGAACAGGGGTATGGTACCCATATTCCTGATTTGGATGTTGTGGTCCGTGGTGGCCCTGAGGGGGACCATAGTGTGGGAGAGGACCCCTGGTGTTGTTCCTCTGTTGTGGATCAGTGGGGCGTCCCCTGGGTGGACCTCTCCACCCCGGGTCTTTCCCCCTTGGTCCCCGAAATGGAGGGGGACCTCGAGGTGGTCGGTAAGGACCCTGTTCAGGGCCTTGCTTCTTAACCGTGACCTCTTTGGTAGTTGGTTGGAATGTTGGTTGGTATACCAACGTTCTATCGGTATGGGTCATAGTGGCTGTAGAAGTTTCCATATTGGTAGGTTCCCCGTTACCAGAGGAAGAAGAAGGGTTGAGCTTCTTCTGCCAATTGAAAACTGAATGTGTGGTATAGTCTGTATAATCCCTATTGTATTTTTTTTGTTTTTTATTTCGTTGGTCCTTCTCTTCTTTTTCTAAAACATTTCTTAAATTATTGGAAAGTGCAATGTATTCAGCGGAAGTTTTGAAAGGAATCAGTTTGTCCCTCAAATCTTTAATTTCTGTATCTATAAGGGACAACCTGATCCTCTTCTTTTCAACAAGGTAGCCCAGTAACTTAATACCGACCTCGTTGAAATACTTGTACCATGATTCAAGGTCCAATTCGTCCTGTTGAGGATGAATGTCCCATCTAAGGCCACGGGGGACCATCTGTTCCTTGATGTACTGTTCCAGGAACGCTGTGTCCCACTGGAGATGTAGCTCGCTGATCATCAGATTTTTTAATCTGATAAAGATACCACTCATCTCAGAGTTGGGATTAGTGTTGGTAAAGACACCTTCAGTATTGAGGGACCTGGCAGTCCTATATTCAAACACATCCATAAGGAAGGAGAGCGTGAAAACTCAATAGAAAATTGGGGGAAAGCTGCAGGTGTGTGAAAAAGTCAAAAACAATGTCAGAGGTAAATAGAAAACACCGCGCTAACCAGTAAAATGAATGAAAGCTGCTGCATACAGTTTGACAAAAACAACAAAATAGGCATATGGAAAAATGCAGCGCATGTACAAATGAATATAGGTCTTTAAAATGGTGAAACAGTCAAGAAATAACTAATTGACCACAGGTGCCTTGAAACACAAACGTCCATAGATGGATGTAAATGTCCAACCGCACAGGAGGTATAAGTACTCCAAGGGGTGGTGATGGTCTGATGGCTGTCAGAAAACACCTGGCATCATACAGCGACTTCCCAACCGAGAAACCGGGTCCCAATGGGTCATTCAGAGAAAGTGCAAAAAAAGCCTCTTACCAGATCCTGTGGATTCCCATGTCAGCGACAGGGAATCGCATGCGCAGTTTGTCACAAATGACGTGGAATGGGAGCTCAGGAATCGCCAATCTCTTGGATTCCTTGCTTAGTTGGACAGAAGCATGTTTTTTCCAGGTTAACAAGAAATGTGTTGGACAGGTCTCAGATGAAATTGGGCGAATGGCACATCCTTGAAGGAAGCTACCATGGGGCCTGGACCAATCATACACAATCTCATTATGAAATGCCCCTTCTCAAATCTCAAGTGTGGGCTCTGAAAGAGAGAATTTTCTTTTCTGGAAGGAAAATCTTTGCTTGGTTTGTGTCCAGGACCAGCCTCAAGTATTTTAGGTGAAGAGGAGGCTGGATCTTTAAAAGAAAGAAAGGTTCCCATGGGGTTTTTAGCAGCAATTGAGAGTCACAAAAGTGGTTAGTAAAAAATAGATATTTTTTATTATCAAAAAACAATAGGACAATACTATACAAAAGTTAAAACATGAGCTCTGGTATACATAGGATTGAAGGGAGGGGGGGAAAAATGGTTGACAATACCAAATAAAGTACAGATTCCAAATCATTTAGAAATTCTCAGCTTTGCAGTAATGAAATTGGTTGTACTGTCTGATGTACAGGAAAAAAGCCCCAATGCATTTCGTCCTAAATGTCTACGGTCTTCCTCAGGGGGTTCTCATTTTTCTATAGATACATAAAAGGACAAATTACAATCTTGTATGATGTAATGTGCAATCATAATTATTTATACATTTATCATAAACATAAAAGACCATTGTCACATCATATTTACCCTCTCTATCGAATAGGCTTGCTTGAACAGAGATTTCTTTAATAAAAAACACACATAAAGATAGCAATTGGTTTTCCCATTGAAGATTCTGGAAAATGCTGACAGACCGTCCTCACCTCCACCCCGAAGGGCGCCACCCCCGGCTGTGGGGCTTTACAAGTGGTCACACCAAATTGGGCACCCCAAAGGGTGAGGCAACTGGGAACAAGCAACATCTGGAAGTCATCACAATTATACTAATTAGTATCTTCTATGTTTTTTGATTTATTATAAATATGATATCTAGGGTTAAAGGGAAGATAATTACTGGGAGGTAGCAGACCTGTTTAGAATTTAAATCATGCTATATTATATATCCTGGAAAAACATAACATTTCCAACGACACTATGAATTATAGTGTATATGGTATAGTGATAAATATTGTTATATGTGAATTTGAACAAGTGATAAAATGTAAGTACTTAATGAATAATCAATGTGTAATGTGTAATGTATTTACAACGATAATATTAAATCATTGTGCTATGGTGTGATAATAGGTTTTCCTATGTGACCCTAACAGGTGAAAGAATATAGGTTGTAACCAGTGATTAATTCTAATTAATGGTATTTCTTTATCGTACATCACGGGACACAGAGCACCATAGTAATGACTATCTGGGTTATATGCTACCTTTAGGTGATTGGACACTGGCAACCAGTAGTAAGAAGATTCCTCCCATATAACCCCTCCCATACAGGAAGTACCTTCGTTTTCTGTTAGTGTCTTGAAGGTGATGGTCACGGCTATGGAAGCTCTTCAAGTTTCTTCAATAATGTCCCAGTGAGGATGTTATAATCGGATCCATTCGGATGGCATATCATGCTAAAGTGGATGGTACCCGAGCCCTGGTTCAAGAACAGGGTTTTGCCTGTAACTTGTCCATATGGAGCTGGACCCTTGTGATATGGTATTCCTGGTCTTTTATTTGCCCAAGGAAACCTAAAGGTGCTTTACAGGTCCAGGGGTGTGGACCCTAAACAAAAGGGGACCCGGTCCCTGAAGGTCCTCAGTGACGTTACCCGCGGTGATGGGGGAAGATTGGGCCTATCTCAGGCCCTGCAGCGAGGATCGGTGAGTGCTTCCTTTGGAGGCCCCATTTATTACATTATTATTAAGTAAATGTTATGGCCAGATTATCGTGTCTTTTTTGTGCCCACTGTGATAGTTCCAGAGACGCCGCAGGATGCATTCAGATAGAGTTCCCGCTCAGGGACCGCGCGGACTGGGCGCACGCACATGCGGGAAGCGTGAGCATGCATTGGCTACTTCCATCTGTGCGCGCTCTGCGTGTACGGGATGGCAGCGCCGCGTCCGCGGCATAGCGGCTTGCCGCATGTTCCCCGGGGGCGTGCGCATGCGCAATAAGGTCCCGGGCGTGCGTTCGTCACGTGACGGCGCACGCATATAGAGGGAAGTCTGGCGCCTGCGTGTGTCATATTGGCTCAAGTGAGCCGGGAGCCTGTTGCAGTGGGACACAGAGCTGGGCACGTGAGTCGGGCATTTGCAACTTGCAACTAAAGGAGGCTATAGTTTTGGCTTTTGTTGATACAGCCATATAGCTCAGTGAGTTTTCCTCAAAAACCTTGTAAGCAATGTCTTCCAGAAAACGAGGAACAGGGAACAGGGTTAGTCCAGGGGTTAAAATGACTCCTTCAAAAACAGGAGATCAACCTCAGGCTACTGCAGCACCTATTTCCCCTGAAAGACCTGCGGCATTTGGCCTGGCTGAGCCATTGCATTTGTCAGGCGTAGTGGCCACCACCAATATCCCTGCGTCGGCTTATGTTACTAAGGATGACGTAACGTCGGCTCTCGCTGACCTTGAAGGCAAAATAGCGGGTATGATTGCCTCAGTAAAACAGGGAGGGAAAAAACGACAAAGATCTCCCTCTCCTGAGCCTGGTCCCAGTGTTGAGTCACTTGAGCACCAGGACTCTCTTAGCCAATTGGGTCCGTGTGATTTGGATCCAGAATGGGCAGAGGATTTTGAGGAGGTGGCCATAGGGGATAAAGAGGCTGAAGAGTCTTCATCGGGGGACTCAGGTTCTGAAGAGCCACTATCAGCTTCGCAAACCCAAAGATTGTTTATCCAGTCTTTAGCTGAAATGGTAAGAGCAGGATTTAAGTTACCCCCAGTACAAGGGCCAGAACTTTCCAGTTCTACATTGGGATCCTTGCGACCGCAGCAAGGTTCCTGGGCGTTTCCTGTGCATCCATTATTGGAGCAGCTGATTTACGCTGATTGGGACCACCCGGACAGAATTTACTTGCCTCCAAAGAGGTTTTCTTTTTTGTATCCTATGGAGGAAAAATTCAAAAAAAGGTGAGATACGTCTTTAGTGGATGCTGCTATTTCTTCAGTAAATAAGAGCTTAACCTGTCCAGTGGATAATGCCCAAGGGTTTAAGGATCCAGCAGATAAAAAACTGGAATCCTTAATAAAGACCTCCTTTGTGGTGGCTGGGTCAGCAGTACAACCGGCTGTTGCAGCTATTGGAATCTGCCAATCCCTAAAGGACCGTTTTAAAAGATTGGTCAGGAACCTACCTGTTCAAGAGGAAGATTCTGACGAATTGTCAGAAGTTCCTCGCGCTTTATGTTTTGCAGTAGACGCATTAAAGGACTCAATCCAGCAGATGTCCCGCTTTGCGCTACTCTCTATACATATGCGCAGAGTCTTGTGGCTAAAGAACTGGTCAGCCGAGATGCCATGCAAAAGGCTGCTCGCGGCTTTTCCCTTTCATGGGGAACGTTTATTTGGAGAAGATCTGGATAAGTATATCCAAAAAATCTCAGGCGGAAAGAGCTCCTTGCTTCCTATTAAAAGAAGGAATAAGCAGCCCTCCTTTAAAATTCCTTACGCTCCTGGGCCAGGCGCTTCTTCTCCCAAGAAGTATCGATGGCCTCAGCCACCTGCCTTTAAGAAGTCTCAAGGTCAAAAAAGACCTTGGACTCAGAAGCCAAACAAGGCCAATGTCAAGTCCTCCTTGTGAAGGGGCGCCCCCACTCTTACAAGTGGGGGGCAGACTGCGCCGGTTCGCAGATGCTTGGGCAAGGTTGGTACAGGACAGGTAGGTCATTTCGACTATAACACAAGGTTACAAGATAGAATTCCAGGATTTTCCCCCAAATCGTTTCTGATATCAAGAGTTCCATTGGACCCAGGGAAAAAGAAAAACCTATTCCTAGCCTTAGAACAGCTAAAAAGGCAACGGGTGATTATCAAGGTTCCGCACAAAGAAAAATTCAAGGGATTTTATTCAAACCTATTTACAGTGCCGAAACCAAATGGGAAGGTAAGGCTCATTCTGGACCTCAAATCTCTCAATTCCTTTCTAAAAGTCCGAACCTTCCGTATGGAATCGGTTCGTTCAGTAATCGCATCCTTGAAAAAAGGGGACTTTTTAGCATCCATAGACATCAAGGATGCGTACCTGCATGTGCCAATTTTCGGTCCACATCAAAGATTTCTACGCTTCACAGTAGAGGGGTGTCATTTCCAGTTCGTAGCACTTCCATTCGGTCTGGCTACGGCGCCTCGAGTATTCACAAAAGTGTTGGCTCCAGTATTGGCTTCCCTAAGGTCCCAAAGGATATCAGTGGTCGGATATCTAGACGACCTTCTGTTAAGTGACCAGTCCTATTCCACCTTAATAGAAACGTTTCAACTACTGTTCTTTTTCTGAGATGCCTAGGCTGGATTCTGAATATGGACAAATCTGCCCTTCATCCAGTTCAAATCTTGACATATCTGGGCCTGATTCTGGATACGATCCAGGAAAGGGTGTTTTTACCCCCCTTAAAGGTCAGCTCGATAGTGGAGCTGGTCAGAAAAGTCAAAAGGGTAGAAAGACCCTCGATTCGATTGTGCATGAGTCTACTGGGCAAGATGGTGTCTTCCTTCAGCGCAGTTCCTTATGCGCAGTTTCACTCCAGGTTGTTCCAGAGAACTATTCTGGAAGCTTGGAACAAGTCTGTTCTAGCCTTGGATCGTCCAATGTCTCTATCCCCAAGGGTAAAACAGGACCTCTCTTGGTGGTCAAGGACCAGCAACTTAAAGGGCGGGAAGTTCTTTCCGCCGGTAACCTGGAAGGTGGTAACTTCAGACGCCAGTCGTCTCGGCTGGGGAGCAGTATTAGAAGAGGCCTCCGTACAGGGGAAATGGTCCCAGGTAGAGAAGGCCTTGCCCATCAATCTGCTGGAAATCCGGGCAGCTCGCTTGGCTCTCCTATCTTGGATGGCCAGATTGCGGGGGTTTCCGGTCAGAATTCAGTCCGACAACTCCACAGTTGTGGCATACATCAACCACCAATCGGGCACCCAGAGCAGGGCAGCCCAAAGGGAAGTGAATCACATATTAACTTGGGCGGAGAGGCACGTGCCGTTTTTGTCAGCAGTCTTTATTCCAGGTGTGGACATTTGGCGGGCAGACTACCTGAGTCGTCAACAATTATTACCAGGGGAGTGGTCTCTTCACCCCAGAGTTTTCCTTCAAATCTGGCAGCATTGGGGGATGCCAGATGTGGATCTTCTGGCATCCAGGTTCAATGCCAAGGTAGACAGCTTTGTATCCAGGACCAGGGGTCTGCTTGCCGTAGGGACGGATGCATTGGTGATTCCCTGGGATCAGTATTCCCTAATTTATGCCTTTCCTCCAATCCAGTTGCTGCCGCACCTTTTACGCAGGATGCAGATGGAGCAGAAAACAGTAATTCTGGTGGCCCCGGGGTGGCCCAGAAGGTCCTGGTACTCAGAGATTGTGAGGATGGCGGTAGGAGACCCATTGTACCTCCCTTACCGTCCAGACCTGTTGTCCCAAGGTCCCATATACCATCCTTCTTTACGGTCGCTGAATTTGATGGCATAGCTATTGAGACCAGGGCAACGCTGTATCCTGGCCTAGGCCAACAAGGCCCAGGCCTAGGGCAGCACTTTGCAAGGGGGCAGCACGGAAAGAGTCCCTGCCAGCTTGCGCTACACTATTATGCCCTGTACACACAATTGGACATTCCGACAACAAAATCCATGGATTTTTTCCAAAGGATGTTGGCTCAAACTTGTCTTGCATACAAACGGTCACACAAATCTTGTCGGAAATTCCGAACGGCAAGAACACGGTGACGTACAACACGTACGGCGAGCCGAGAAAAATGAAGTTCAATAGCCAGTGCGGCTCTTCTGCTTGATTCAGAGCATGCGTGGAACTTTGTGCGTCGGAATTGTGTACAGACAATCGGAATTTACGACAACAGATTTTGTTGTCGGGAAATTTGAGATCTAGATCTCAAATTTTGTGTGACGGAAATTCCGATGGAAAATGTCCGATGGAGCCTACACACAGTCGGAATTTCCGACAACAAGCTCCCATCGAACATTTTCCTTCGGAAAATCCGACCGTGTGTACGGGGCATAAGTGTAGCACCAGTCTTATTGGGAGGACTGGGCTGAGAGGCAAATTAGTCTAGCGTCCCCACTGGCCTCACTGCTTCTGGTATGCGGACGGCTGTCATTCCGCAACGGGGGGGGGGGGGGAGACCGCTTCTAATTTTGACTGTATTCTCATCCTGGACCACAAACCATCCTCACTGTGCTATATGTTTTCTGCTGCATCATTGGCTTGGTTATATCTTCAGTCCTCTCCATAAAATTCAAAATATCAGAAATTTGTGCTTGAAGTAGAACTACAGGCAACACTTTTTTTTTCATTTTGAATAGAGTAAGGGAGTGTTATAACCCCTGTTAGTTTATTTTTTACCATCCCTGTCCCATTGCAGAGAATTCCCTTCACTTCCTGCCTCATAGCCAAACAGGAAGTGAGAGGAAATATATGCAAATTAAGGGAATCCATTGCACCCCCCCCCAGGCCCTCAAAATTAGCGTCCCCACTCGAAAACTTCAGGGCGAGTCTTAAACAGCAAGGGGTGTGGCCTTGACAGGAAAGGATGGGTCATATTTGAATTAGGGGGTGCACGAGTTTAGTCAGGCCTAGGGCAGCACAAAACCTAAATACACTACTGGACCAGGGTACTGAAAGCCCGTGGTATCAGAAGGTCTGTTCTGTCTACTCTGATAAATGCTAGAAAGCCAGTTTCTAGAAGTATTTACCATAGGGTCTGGAAATCATACATTTCCTGGTGTGATAGGAGGAAATGGCACCCTCGCAAGTATACTATTGGGAGGGTTCTTGCCTTTCTTCAAACGGGAATTGATTTAAATCTATCTCTAAATCATACATCATGGGCAGTGTGCCAGCAAGTGTCTATGGCTCAGGTTTGCAAAGCGGCTGCTTGGTCTTCGGTTCATACATTTACCAGGTTTTACCAACTGGATGTTAGGTTTCAAAAAGAAACTGCAAGCAGCTCTATACATTTTGGGCCTAAAAGGGGGTCTAGGAATACTATGTTCCCTCTCCTCAAATGCATTGCTTTAGGACATCCCAGATAGTCATTACTATGGTGCTCTGTGTCCCGTGATGTACGATAAAGAAAAATGAATTTTTAAAACAGCTTACCTGTAAGATCCTTTTCTTGGAGTACATCACGGGACACAGAGGTCCCTCCCCTCTTTTTCTGGGATCTTCATTGCTTGCTACAAAACTAAGGTACTTCATGTATGGGAGGGGTTATATGGGAGGAACCTTCTTACTATTGGTTGCCAGTGTCCAATCACCTAAAGGTAGCATATAACCCAGATAGTCATTACTATGGTGAAAAGTATTTTACAGGTAAGCCGTTTTAAAAATCCATTTATTTTTAGTATACTGTATATATTATTTTCTAATCGCAGATGTGGGCTAATTGAATAAAATATAAAAATGTGTAAGAAGTGAGTGAAAATGAGTTAAGTGACAAATAAAAATTCATTAACAGAATGTGTGCAAGCAATAAAGTGAATGTGTGCCATTGATACATGTAGTGCCCCAAAGAAAAAATAAATAAAAATAAAAAATAAATAAAATAAATACTGAATCAACAGTGTTGGATTGCAAACGTGAAAAAGTGCACTGAAAGAAGTGTGATAAAATAAAACAGAATTAAAATACAAGTGAGTGCTGGTGAGTGCAATAATGACAATATTTAATACCTGTTTATTATGTAAGATTTATTTAGGACGCTGCGGCCTCTCGAGTATGAGGCATCAGGTCCATTGAGTTGATTTAGATTGGCTCTAAATGAAGAAAGCATACAGGATGTTTAAAAGTGGTATATATGAGGAAAATGTATACAGCTTAATCACCATGCACTGCCATACATTCTTACCATATAATCTGAAAGGTGCATGAACTCTGCATAGATACCTGGACTCAGCATAGACTCTGCTCATCAGGGGTGATTTGAAAAATCCCAGGTTAATACCTCCATTATATACCCCGATTCCTTAATGGATGACTATCCACAGGTGGCTGACCTCCCAGTGCCCCCCTCCTAGAGAAGGAGGGGCCACCAGGCCGCTAATCGCAGCCCTGCTGTGGCCACCTCGGCGTTCTGGAAGGCAAACATGCCCGGACTCCTCCGTCGCCTCCGACACAAGTGACGTGACTGATGATGTGTCGTGGGCGCAGGAGACTGTATTGCGCGCAATGTCATTCCTCAGTCCGGCGGCGAACACGGAACGCCGCCAGCAGAGTGAAAGCTCCCCACAGTGCATGATGGAAAAACTGCAGGTGCTGCTTAATAGGGGGAGACATGGTGCATTCACATCCCCCCCCCCCCACCCTGCCGGGAAGCCAACAGGCCTAGGGGGCACCCCGTCGGAGACAGAGGGAGGACAAGGTCACAGCAATCCAGGATCTGGGAACAAAAGAAGACATAATGAAATGATAAATAAAAAATAAAATACAGAGTGTAATGCAATAATACAAGCAAATACATTATTAATTTTATTCAGATTTATACATTCAAAAATTAATTTGGTATAATCATTACTTTGTTAATGATATAATTACTTTATAATAATTTTGTTGGTGATATAATTGATATGTTATTGTACTTATATTAAATTCGTAATCATGAATTGAAGAGTACATTGTATAAAATCCAAGTAGCAAATAGGCATAAGTGTGAAAATATACAGATTTGGAGTGCATTTGTAAGATGTAATAACCAATTTCAACCCCGTGTATCAGAAGGCATGAACATAGATGCATGAAAGAAGGAGACCCCCCCGAGGCATGTTATCTTTCATTTATAAGAAAATGTTAAATGGCAAGACAAGCAATTTCATGCATGTGTTGCTAAATTGGGAGGAAATACGATTATATATCCCAGAAGTAAAAAATATATATTGTTATGAGGATCTATATATAGTCCTAGAGTTTCCTAAATAAGAGGTTGGTATTTACTGATGGTATCCTAAGATAAGGAAAATTCCTCCATTCATTACATCCACCTTCACGCCCCTCACATCACGCGGAATTAACTGGTCTTCCCCGAACTATAACCTTTAAGAAATGGAACATATGAGATAGCTTCATTGAGGCCTGGCTACATGGTGACCCCAAGTTTGTATATCCATTTCTGTTCAATTTGTAACAGCTTTTTGTTCCAATCGCCGCCCCTCACCGGAATATGTATCCGGTCAAGGGCGGCGAAGGCAATTTTTGGCATTTTGTATTGGTGCTGGGTAAGCACATGTTGTCCAAGGGGGAGGTAGATATTCCCTATATCCATGTTATAAACGTGCTTAGATGTTCTACACCAGAACCTTTGCCTCGTTTTGCCCACGTAAAATGCGCCACACTCACAGGTCATTAAATAGACTACTGCTGGAGTCTGGCAATTTACGAAGTGTTTGGGTTTAAACACCTGACCATTAGGGAGAGTGAAGACTTTTTCTTTTCTAATCCATTGACGGTGAGCACAATGTCCACATGGAAATGTTCCATATATTGAACAATGTTTTTTGCGAGTCTTTCGGTATTCACTTTTGACCAATTTATCTTTTAAAGACGCAACTTTTTTAAAAGTGATCGAAGGAAATGGAGGGATGAAATGCTTAACAGTATCATCGTCTGTTAGAATTGACCAATGCTTCTCAATGATGTTGCGAATCTGTTTGTGTTGTTGCGAAAAGCGCATAATAATGCGCATAGGATCTGTTTCTTTCTTTTTGTCTGAGATCTAAAAAGCAAAGTCTCACGTGTTTGTGTAGTAGCTCGATTGTAAGCTTATGTAGACAGGAACGGCTATACCCTCTCTCCAGAAGGCGATTCTGGAGCTTACCCGCTTCTATTTTGAATAATGTGTCATTGGAACAGTTCCTCCACAAGCGGAGATATTGTCCATATGGGATGGAATTTTTTAAAAGGCTGGGGTGAAAACTCTCTGCATGTAATACGGTATTGCCTGCAGTGCTTTTTCTGTACAGGGTAGTAGTTAAACTGCCTTGTGTATCACATTCAATTTTCACATCTAGAAAGGTCACGGATCTAGTATTATAATTCATGGTAAATTTCAGATTAAAACTATTTATGTTTATGTGATCAAAAAACTGAATCAAACGGTCCTCGGGTCCTTCCCAAATGACGAAGATGTCATCGATGTACCTGAGCCACGTAGTAACATGGCTCAGGTACACCGAGAGACCCTCGTCACTGAAAAGTGACCGCTCCCACTCCCCCAGGTACAAATTTGCGTAGGATACATTACACATTGATTATTCATTAAGTACTTACATTTTATCACTTGTTCAAATTCACATATAACAATATTTATCACTATACCATATACACTATAATTCATAGTGTCGTTGGAAATTTTATGTTTTTCCAGGATATATAAAATAGCATAAAAAATTCTCACCGCACAGGCATGAATCTGCTTCCAGGTGTCAACTCGGTTATCTCCCAGGATAAAGAGCCCCAGGTGCTGGCTAATGCTGAGTCATGTTGAAGGTGAATGAGAAAATCCAGACAGCCGCACTCCAGGAGGATGTGGTTCAAAAATTATTTATTGTAATAGATTCTTGAGCATACAGTATACAAAACACTGTGGCAGAAAGTACAAGCAACCAGCTAACGCGTTTCGCGCTTATACCAAGCGCTCACTCATAGCTAACGATAAGAAGAATAAAACCACATTTATATTATCCACTGGGAATCATATTCTTTTCCCACTTTCATACACATTTAAACTCTCACAGGAATCATTTATCTAAAGCATTGGCTATCCACAAACAGGTGCACATGCTTTTTACTGCCCCATTGCACCTGATGCAGATTTTGGCATTATCAAACGGTCACATGATTCCCAGTGGATAATATAAATGTGGTTTTATTCTTCTTATTGTTAGCTATGAGTAAGAGCTTGGTATAAGCGCGAAACGTGTTAGCTGATTGCTTGTACTTTCTGCCACAGTGTTTTGTATACTGTATGCTCAAGAATCTATTACAATAAATCATTTTTGAACCACATCCTCCTGGAGTGCGGCTGTCCGGATTTTCTCATTCACCTTCTATATAATATAGCATGATTTAAATTCTAAACAGGTCCGCTACCTCCCAGTAATTATCTTCCCTTTAACCCTAGATATCATATTTATAATAAATCCAAAAACATAGAAGATACTAATTAGTATAATTGTAATGACTTCCAGGTGTTGCTTGTTCCCAGCTGCCTCACCCTTTGGGGTGCCCAATTTGGTGTGACCACTTGTAAGCCCCACGGCCGGGGGTGGCCCTCTTCGGGGTGGAGATGAGGACGGTCTGTTAGCATTTTCCAGAATCTTCAATGGGAAAACCAATTGCTATCTTTATGTGTGTTTTTTATTAAAGAAATCTCTGGTCAAGCGAGCCTATTCAATGGAGAGGGTAAATATGATGTGACAATGGTCCTTTATGTTTATGATAAATTTATAAATAATGATGATTGCACATTACATCATACAAGATTGTAATTTGTCCTTTGATGTATCTATAGAAAAATGAGAATTCCCTGAAGAAGACCGTAGACAACCAATTTCAATACTGCAAAGCTGAGAATTTCTAAATGATTTGGAATCTGTACTTTATTTGGTATTGTCAACCATTTTTTTTCCCCTTCCCTCAATCCTATGGTCTCGCACAATGTATACCAGAGCTCATGTTTTAACTTTTGTATAGTATTGTCCTATTGTTTTTTAATAAAAAAATATCTATTTTTTACTAACCACTTTTGTGACTCTCAATTGCTGCTAAAAAACCCCATGGGGAACCTTTCCTTCTTTTTAAGATTTGCTATCCGGGGTGTGCAACCTCTGAGACTCTATATATGTGCCATACCATGCAAGAGGAGGCTGGAGCGCAGATTTTTATTTAAATTGATCACCCAACCCAAGGCCTGGAACATCCGAATTGTCCTTTTAACATTAACAGACAGCTGGAAGGCAGAGGAGTCCTTCATGAGAAGGTTGTCTAGATAACCCGTGACCTAGATGATGATTTCTTAGAAGAGCCAGAAGAGATGCTAGGTCCTTTCCCAATACTCTGGGAGCAGAAGATAGCTGAAGGGTAGTGTGAGAAACTGGAAATGGCTGCCTGCCATTGCACAGTGCAGAAAGCACCAATGAGGTAGATAAATGGTAATATGTAAATAGGCAGGTATTCTCCCTGTCTCAGGGAGGCAATTACTGACCTTGTGGATTGCATGCAAAAGTTTGGAATTTTAAGGTATTTGTTTCAAGATTTTAAGTCCAGAATAGCATGAATACCCCCCCCCCCCCCCTGTTGGGCTTTAGTACTGTTAACGGGTTTGAGTAGAAGCCTTTGAACCTGGGACAAGAGATGGTTCAGGGCATTTTGCAAATATGACTGTCCTTGGGCAGTTTTTGGTTGACTTTAGAGAAGCAATATGGGAGGGGGTAGAGTTTTGAACTCAATCTTTTAACCCTTTGAAACCACCAATTGAACCCACAGGTCTGAGACTAACAGATGTCCCTCCCACTTTTAAGAGTGTGAGCACCTCTTTGTTGGAAAGAGGGCCTTGGGGAAGACTTGGTAGGCTTTGTAAGCCAAGTCTTGTGCTGAAAGGAAGGGCTGAACTTACGTTTTAAAGTTGAGGCCTGAGTAGAGCTCTGCCTTTGGAGGAGGTAGAAGCTTTTAAGGAGTGGGGTTTTGGAAATTTGCTCTGTGGAAGTAAAAACTACCCTTCTATGATATTTTTGATGAATTGGTCAAGTGCCTCCCCAAAAAGACATCTGTTTGGAAAAAGGCATTTTGCAGGCAGCTTCAGCTGTCCAAGCTTTGAGCCACAAGATTCTGTGCATGTGAATAGAGATTAGAGCCATCTTGTAAATCTGTGACATGTTCTAGGGCATCCACACAAAAGAGCTGAAAGTAATTGCTCCAATAATGCACACTGCTGAAATACAGGATCCTCTTGGTGTTCATTGCCTTAGCCCAGTTAGCGTTTTGCCTTACTGAAGTTGCAGATAAAGCAGGTTGCAGGGTTGAGCCTGCAGAAGCGTCTCGAAATTTAATCTGCAGAATCCTTAAATGAAGGCAAATCTTTGTTTGGTACAGTGAGATGTTTAAGACTGCCACCACAGGATCACCAAAGAAAACTTTTTTCACTGAGGAGCAAAAAAAATATTTTCTGAAGTGATCCAATTATCATAAAATTGTCCATTCTATTTATTCAGGAACAGGAAATGTCTTAACAGCTTTTGTAACCGGAGAGATGGTGGAGAATCTAGAACTACAAAGCCGAGGCTTTTGTGCACAGCAGCAGTGAGCTTATATGCCCATTAGTAGGAATGTTACATGAAGTTCCTTCTTAGGCCTCTTTCACACGGGTTTCCGATCAGGTCCGCCTGTCAGTTTTTCAGGCGGACCTGATCAGACACGCCATTCACCCCTATGGGGCAGCGGATGTCAGCGGTGACATGTCCGCTGACACTTGCTGCTATCCGATCCAATCCTGTCTGTGAAATCCAGATGGATGGAGACCCTATTTTCCATCCGTCTGGCAGATCTTCCCATAGAGGACAGCAGACCTGTCATCCGCCTGCTCAGCGGAGTGATCCCCTACTGAGCAAAGCGGAATCCACCGGGGAGATCGCCCATGTGAGGCCTTATGGTGTTCAAGAGTGTGGGGGAGAAAAAAAAATCTTCAGTAGCCTCCTCCAACATGGTTTCTATATCCTCATCATTTCCTTCTGTGTCTGCCTCATATTTAGGGCAGGCACATCAGGATCTGACTCAGGTAAAGACAAAGGACCTGGAGAAGGGGCACGTAGCCCCGTACAAAGATGGCTGTACTAAGGCCATTAGTTGCCTGAGAAATTGTGACATAGATGCAGAAAACTCTTGTCAGGTAAGCTGCTTGTTGCATGGCCACCAAGCAGGGGCAGAGACCAGTGTTAAAATCAGTTCCTGCTCTGGTGTATGGGAAGCATCGTCACTCTGAGGTTGAGTGTTGTGTGGGCCTTCAGCAGAGCAAACATTAGCTTGAGTTTTTGCTATAGCTATGCGTGAGGGTATTCCTCTGTGAGGTAGTCATGGAGTAGGGTGTGGAATATAGAGTAGGTGTGCCCGGAAAGAGTATACAGCAGTCAGGGTGTAGACAGTTCTGTAACAAATCCCCTTGGCAAAAGGTGGGAGGAAGCATCTAATTGTTTTATAAAAGCTCTAAATGGAAATGGCAATAACGTGTGCGACCAGTCATGTGATGTAACACCTGGTCATTCACCTGAGACTGTGGCTGAATGTTATTGCCAAGTTTGAAAAGATTAGACTGTAAAGTGAATACATTTCAAACGTGACTCTGGTTTTTACAGAAACTGTCAGATATACAGGTTGTCTTACCTGTCCACAACACTGAACTGCATATAAAGTCCAGGCTTCGCTCGTCATGGTGGGCATACCTCTGAAGGGGTGCTCAAAGTCTGGGTTCCTTAGTGATGGACCATGGCCCAGGACCTGTATAACACCCTGCAGCTAACTACAACATGTTGCACTAAGTGGATATAAAAAAAATACTGCGCTATAAGTAGAAACATAAAAAGGAGCGGCGACTAAAAGTGTTATACTACACCCGTGATCACGTCCGCTAGTGACGAGATGACGTAGGGAGGAGGAGCTACGCCCTGATGTCACCGCTGAGTCCCGGAAGCATACGGACTTTGTGTAAGCCGGCCGGTTCATCTTTTATTATGCGCTTTTATTCTTCTTTGATGTAAGTTGCCACCTGTTTTTTCTATCAGAATAAATGTAATAAGATTTACACTGTGTGGAGATTTCTTGTCTTTCTGGTTCAATACTGGTACATGCCGATCTTGTCTGCTGACACTTTGGAGACCAGGGCTTGCCAGTGAGATCCCGGGCTGGGATTGCAGCCATTCGCCTTGTGTGGTCCCCTGTAATAAGGGACCAACACTTTCTGGTAAGCAGCAGTATTTCTCAGTGGTGGAGGAGATTCTCATATTGCACTAGTCACTTCGGTGTGAACTTTCACTACTCATCACTGTGGACCCACCTTCACTATTTGATTTTCTGATGCTTACCCATACAGACTGTTTATTTATGGACCGATTCTTATTCTTATTCTCATTTTAAGTTTTTTTTACATTTTTCACTTGCACATCTGGTGCATAATCACGATATGGGTTGCTAGATACACCTATTTCAATTTTTGGATATTTATATGCATTATTATTTTCTTATGATATGGGTTGTTTGATATTCACGTTCAATTTTTAATGCTTTTCATTTTTGCATTACTCATTGATTAGCGCGACTTTTTGCTCTATCTTTACAAGTTGCACTAAGTGCCAAGGTGGGTGCAGGATCCACTGCCTGAAGCACCATTACAGCCCTCCCTGCAGAGTGGGATCCAGGTACAGCTCACAAGATTTTTGAGAGGTACAGATGTAGCGCTGATCTGGATGCACTGCTTCTATCTGTGGCATTAGAAAGCAGTAAAAGGAGATGAGTGAAGAGTTGAAAAATGCAAAGATAAAATAATAAACCAGTTAAGGTAAAAGTAATTTCTCTGCAAGGGAGAAGCATTTCACCACCGTAGGACACTAGCAAACAGATGAGGACTCAAGGAGTGGGGTAGGGTTATAGAGGGACACTCGGGGGGGCATGTCCTTAAAAGTTTTGCCAGTGTCTAATAGAGATTTTCACTGGTCTCACGATTCGATTACGATTCTCCTGTCAACAATTTGATTCCGCAATGCATCATGATTACTGCCCATGGTTTTCGTCAAACAAATTCAACCAGTCAGAAGAACTCCATTTTTTTTTTTGTTTTATCTGTTCTTAAAAAGAAAAAAAAAAAAAAAAAAAACACAACACACTCTGCATGTAGCAAAGTCTAAACACAGTGGACAACAACTTAAAGCAGAGCTCCAGGCTCCCCCCCAAAATACTACAGTAGATGGTCAGAGACTGCAGACATGATACAGGAGACAGTCAGCAGGTATATGTTTTTTATTTTAAACAAGAAATAATACCCTTTAGGATCACACAAATCATTGGGGAGTCATTTGGCAGAAACTTGGATAGAAAACAAGTCAACATCACTGCAAAAAAATAAAAAAATAAAAATAAAAGGGGGGGGGGGGGAGGCATTGCAATCAGCAAGTATACTACTTGCAGATCAGTGGATGTTTCCAGGGGGGGGGGGGGGGAGATCATAGGGAAATCTCAGGAAGAGACTTGACAGAAAAAGAGTGCAGCCCCTATGTGATAGGCACACAGTACACGCACACACTGGATAGGTGCACCAGAGGTGGGGGATGTGACACTTCTAAACAGTCACCCCTCACATACATTAAAGATGACAGGCTGGTCTTTCACCTTCAGGAGCACTCCTACCATCCCTCTCCCCTCTTTGCAGCTCATTGCTTGAAACAGACTTTATGCCTCAGCCCACGGATGTGATGACTGCTACAGGGATGTGTGTCACAGCTCCATGCGGCTCTGCGCCCACCCATTGGGGAGATGACAGGTGTCCAGAGCTACAAATCCCGAGGAGGGGGAGAGCGTGGGTGGGGGCAGCATGCTGAGGCTACATCATCCAATAGAGGGGGGGGGGGGGGCGGCACCAGGCGCAGCCAGCCGACCGGCAGCATGTCATTCCAGCCATGACACTTCTGTGGGGGGGGAGCAGCCAGGATGACATAATGCACAATCACGATTAAGCTGCATTCTGTGTTGATCCTGAATCTTTAATGGCTGTGTTGTGATGCATTGATGCGCCGATCATTTTTAACACCCCTAGTGTCCAATCACCTGAAGGTACCAGCCTATAACCCAGGGCCTAGGACTATCAAGCCCGCGTCCTGTACTGTACAATTAAGATATACCTGTTGACTATGCCAGTAATGCAATGTACTTAACACTTCCTATGAGCTGCACTGAAGACAAAACAAATGTAATTTTTCTTATGTAAACTACTAATCAAATCAGCCGTTGGGTAATTAAGATAAAGAAAAAACAATATATTAGTAGTCCAGCCTGGGTGGAAACCATAGCTCCCTCCATAGGTACAGCAGAGTAAATTCAAGTTATTCACAGGAATACCAGGTGAAAACAAAGGAAATAGATAACACATGCACCCTATTTAACCCCTTCATGCCTAAGCCTTTTTCTGGCACTTGTTGCTTACAAGTTAAATCAGTATTTTCTGCTAGAAAATTACTTGGAGCCCCCAAACATTTATATATATATATATATATATATATATATATATATATATATATATATATATATATATATATATATATATATATATATATATATATATAATACTGATTTTAACTTGTAAGCAACAAGTGCCAGAAAAAGGCTTAGGCATGGAGGGGTTAAATAGGGTGCATGTGTTATCTATCCTTTCTTCAGGTTTTTATATATATATATATATATATATATATATATATATATATATATATATATATATATATATATAAAATTTTTTTTTGTAGCAGAGACCCTAGAGAATAAAATGGCGATCGTTGCAATATTTCATGTCACACTGTATTTGTGCAGCGACGTTTCAAATGCAATTTTTTTGGAAGAAATACAGTTTCATGAATAAAAAAAAACCAAAACAAAAAAAAAACCAGTAAAAAGTTAACCCAATTTTTTGTATAATGGGAAAGATGTTACACCGAGTAAATAGATACCCAACATGTCATGCTTTGAAATTGCACACACTTGTGGAATGGCGACAAACTATGGTACTTACGTAGGCAACATTTGCAAAAAAATTTCTACAGGTTACCTGGTTAGAGTTACAGAGGAGGTCTTGTGCTAGAATTATTGCTCTCGCTCTAACGATCATGTGGTTTGAACACTGTTTACATTTGTGGGCACTATTTACGATGTTTGCTTCTGCATGCAAGCGCGGAGGGTCGGGGCACTTTCAATTTTTTTATTATTTATTTTTACACTGTCCCTTTAATTTTTTTTTATTTTTGATCACTTTTATTGCTGTTACAATAAATGTAAACATCCCTTGTGACAGTAATAGGCAGTGACAGGTACTCTTTATGGAGAGATCTGGGGTTTATAAGACCCCAAATCCCTTCTTTGGACTTAAAAGCATTCAAAATGCCAAGTTTGGCTGTTTTGAATACTGACACTTTTTTTTAAATCTGGCGCCTTTAAGTCTTCAGCAAACTGGAAGTGATGTCATGACATTGCTTCTAGTTACTAGATACGAAACCCGATCAAAGCCGAATACGGCATCGATCAGGTCTCCGCCCGGCGGATGTGCCAGCTGGTCGCTAGGTCCTCCCAGTGGGATGGGAGAGCTCGGGCGAGCCGCGGAAGCAGCTCGCTGCAGCAGCTGCAGGCATCACCCTGGTACAACCACTTGAAGCCAAAGACTGCATATTTGCGTTATGTCGGTGTCAAGGGGTTAAGGAGTGGTAAGACTACAACAAAAGCCCAGGCTGCAGCCCCTTATATTTTTTTTTCAGGGCAATTACAAACTTATCAAAAACGACAGTTTCGGAGCCATCAGGTCCCTAATAGGTCCAAACCTGTCGTTATGATATGTTTGTTACTCTCAAACCATATACAAGGTGCTGCAGAGTGGAAGTTCTTTGTTACTATATATTGGGGATTAGTGATCAGCGTTATCTACCTGAAGGATCATTTATATGCCGGGTGTGTGCTGTCCCTGAAATGCTGTAAAGATAGAATGCTTTCAAAAATATATTTTAAAAATATATTGTTTAAATAAATTGTTTTTGTGAGTAAACAGAAGGAAAATCAAAATTAATATTTGGTGTGACTACCCTTGAAGCCAGCATCAATTCTTACAATTGCACAGTGCAGGATTAGAGTCAGATGTATGACAATTCAATTACATCCAGCAGGTGCTAATGATCATCAATTTCATATGTAGGTTGAAACAATCAATAACTGAAATAGCTGTGTAGGAAGCTTAAAACTGGGTGAGGAACAGCCAA